>OX451739.1:169877257-171122175 GCA_948472305.1 Vicia faba | reverse complement strand
TCGCGTTCGACTCATCCCCATTCATTAATTCGTACCCCCATTCCTAAAGCTTTGTAATAGCGTAGAATTTCAATTTCCGTATTTTACTGTTTTTACTTATTACTGTATAGTAATTAGGCGTGCATGGCAAGACATAAAATCAAGCGCTAGATAACATAATTTCAAAGACAAAATTAACTTGAATCAAAAACACTTTTTCACACGCACACCTCTAGGATAGCCTCGCTCGTTGCCTCGGAAACACAGTCATGTCCCTCGAATATGGGACGCTTTAGCAATGATCCTTCGATAAAAAAGATCGTAGTCCCCTCGATGACCCTTCGATGTTGCCTTCGGTAAAACGATCTTAGTCCCTTACGAAAATTGCTAAAGCGTCTCATAAGTTGCTTCCGATGACTGTAAAATTGACCCGCGCCTGTCCCTTCACATCCAACGATGGGGCTTCTTACCAAATCTATGGTAAGATAGCAACATCTAAAGGAGAAAGAAAAGAACATTTAAGACCTTTCGAGTAGGTAGATTCGCCCCTAGTTGCTCGCTTGCTCACGACAAAACATTTTACACCAACACTTTCATCTCAAAACATTTTCAAAAAGACAAACCTTTTGTATACGTTCTTATAGAGACGAGAACCATTGCAAAAATGTCCTTTTCAAAACCACTTTCCAAAACACAATCCACAAACACATCTTTGAACCATCTTTCAAAATAAAACTTTGTACAGTTCTTATAGAAACGAGAACCATTACAAAGAGATTTTTTCAAAACACTTTCAAAGCCTACACCACAAGCACACTGTCAAAACAAAAGCAAGTGATCTAAACGAGTAACTAAGAGCCCATGGAAAACCATGGATGAAAAGGGTGATAATACCTTCCTGTGATACGGTGGGAGAACTGACTTGGATTTTGTGTTTGTGTTTGCAAATGTTTCGGTTTAGCAAGAGTCGCCGCTGACTTTTTATTTTATCCTAAGGAAAGGTCAAAAAGCACAGGAAAGACCTTTGAGATGTTTTCTTGGATTCGGGGAGTAGATTATAGAAAGGGAAGGTATTATCACCCTTTATGTCCATGGTTATCCATGGTCTCTTAGTTACTTGCTTAGATAACTTGCTTTGCTTTTCAATTGTTTGAAATGGTGCTCTTCAATTGTTTGAAATGGTGCTTTGTGTGTGATTTTGAAAGATGTTTTGAAAGAGGCCATCGTTGTGGAAACCTTTGTAATGATTCTTGTTTGAATGTATACAAAGGTGTTTTTGTCTTTTGAAAAGTTTTCAATGTTTGAAAGTAGGGTTTTGAAATTGTGTTGTGTTTTGAAGATAGCAAGGATGTTTTTTGCAAGTTTTGATCAAGTAACTAAGAGTTGGTCTACCCTATTTTACTCAAAGATCTTTCTTATGTTTTTAACCCTTTTAACAGTGTTGTTTCACCATTGTATTTGGTGAACAACCTTGTGTTAGAATGTTAAACGAGATAGGTGCGGGTCATCGTATAGACCATGATAGCAATTGTGTCAAGTATTTTTGGCAATTTTCTTGAGGGACTTGATCATTTTGTTTAGGCAACTCAGATAGCGTCATCGAGGGACTATGATCTTTTGTTTGTTTTTGTTTTGCCAAAGTACTTGACATGCATATCATGGCCCATTTTTGAAGGCAACAAGTGGATTGAAACCCTAGGGGTGCAAGTGTGCATTGTGTTTGTTTTTCATGCATTTTTTGTCTTTGATTAGGTCAAACTATTTGTTGATATGAATTTTGCATACAAACCTTAAGTCTAATCATGGCATAATTGAAAGCATTTAAAGGTGCGAGAATTTAAATTCTACACTATTACAACATGATATAGGGAGGGGGTACAAATTTGAATTGGGGATTATTTAGACAAGAAATTAAATTCTAAATTATTACAACCATATTGAATGTGCAAGGCATAATATTTAAATGTACATTATTTAAATAAAATACAATAAATAAATATTAAATAAAATGTATTAAGTAAAAAAGTTTTTATGTATGTAAAAAGTATTTTTAATGTGAAATGTAAATAAATAAAAAGTGAATTTTAATTATTTTTGTTTTTAGGGCAAAAACCCTAATTTCTCAAATAAATAGTATTATTTATTATTTATATACAATAATGCATCAATTTGTACAAAAAATAAAAGTATATTAAAAAAAAGGTATTTTTAGTATAAAATATTAATAAAAATAAAAATGTATTATTTTTGTGTTTTTTGTTTTAATTATTTGATAAAATATAATATATGTGTATATATATGTATTAAATATATTAAGTATGTAAAAAATAAAGTAAATTACTTACAAAAATAAAATATATTCAAGAAAATGTTTTCAAATGTGTATAAAAATAATAAATGAAAATAAAAGTATTATTTGTATTATTTTTTTATTTAAACAAAATGATATAAAAGCATATAAACATTTCTATACTAGTAAAAATAAAAATAAATACCAAATAAATGCAAAAAATTATAAAATATTTTTGGATCATTTTTCATGTTTGAAAGTAAAATATCAAAGTCAGAAATAAAATAAAAATTCAAAAATGACAAATATACAAGAAATGGGCCATGGGGTGTAAAAAGAAAAGAGGGGGGTGCCAAAAACAAGCCTGTCCAGGCCCAGCCCAGAACCAACTTCATCTTCTTCCTCTGGACAGAAACACACACGCTCTATGTACAAAATTCTATCTCCTGATTCTGTGTTTTTTTGACAAAACTCATAACATGAAACTTGTAGAGCATTAAACAACGAATCTAACCATATAAAAAACTTAAGCTAACTCTCAAAGACCAGAGAGAATTTCTCTTGCCCTAATTCTTAACCTAGTTTTTTCAGAAAGTTCATGGATGAAATTCTCCTAGCATGATTAATATAAATGAAAACTAAGCACATGTATGGTTTCAGGGCTATGAATACAGCATCTTTCATTCACAAACCTAAGTCTAACTATTCCTAAATAGAGAGATAGAAGTTCATGAAATACATGTTTCAGTTGAGCTCGAGCTGGACAATGCAGCAACTTCTAAGAGTGCTTGAGGTTCTTTTGAGCTTGCCTGATGTCCATTGAAGCTTTCCCAATGCTTAGTTTGTTTTGAAGTAGCTTAAATCGTGCTACAGAACTCAACCTGCAACGCTTCTAAACAAAAATGGCAATGTGTGTTAATGGAGTTACAGTTGGCAATGGAGGTCTGGAATAGTTTAGGTGAGTTGAATGGAAGGTATTGGAACAAGTTTGAGGCAAAACGCACGAGGCAAAGTAAAGATGGAGGTGATTCTGCAGGGCTTGCCCTGTTTTTCAGAAAAATGGTGATTTTGTGTATAAGAAGGTTTGAGTGGTTAAGAGCTCGTGTTTATGGCTCAAAGGGTTGTGTGAAATGTGTTTTCAATCTTTGTTTAAGCTATCATGGATTGGTTTTCCAGTTGGCAAGATTTGGACAAATTTCTTCTTTGTGAAGCAAGAAAGTGTAACTTCTCATTACAGGCATGTACCCTCTATCTTGTATGCTGTATACTTTTCCCTTGGTTACTGGAATTTATGGATTTGATTTTGTTTCAGAGATATGGCTCCATGCTTCAAATATCATGGTTTGACATAAAGTATAACTTTTCAAGAATGGAAATGCATCTTTTTCTAATTAAGGCTTAGTTTTGTGTACAATGCCCAAATGGCCAAAACAAATGCTTAGACTGATGGATTTGCATTCAATTAAGGAGTGTGAATTGGTTTAGAGGCCTGCAAACAAGTACAAGGCATGCTGGTTTGAAAATGCAAGTTGTATGAACATGTTTTGGCCATGGAAAAAAGTGAGTTTTTGCCAACTTCAAGCATTCGATTCTCCCTAACCACAAAGGTGTTTGAGGAGTTCTTGGACAATTTGGAAAGCTTGCAAAATGTACTATAATCCATATTTGAAATGAAACTTGAAAATACAAGTGGAACTATGTGAAAAATGGCCAAGAAGATGGGTCAAAATCCTGCCTAAACTAGGGCAAAATTTCTCTAAGTTAAAAGTTTTAGGTACCCTTGTTCCAAAAATCATAACTTGCTATCCAAGCTTCTTTTGAGAAAACTTTGTGAATCAAATTTGTAGACTTTGTGATGGAATACAACTTTCATGTTGCAAGTTTTGTTTGAATCCTTTTTCATCTTGGTGAAAAAATGGGACAAAGTTAGGAAAAAGTAAGAAAATTTCATAACTTAGAAAAATTCTAAGTTATGAAATTTTTCCATTTTAAACCCTAATTTGCAATTTTGGGTTTCTTGATGAACAAGTTTCATAATTTGATATGTCTTGATGAAAAATGATCCTTGGCACTTGATTTTGACCAAAAAGTCAAAGTTTGACTTTTTAGTGTACAGTCAAATTTTGATCAGTTGACTGAAAAATTCATCTGTCAATCCTATGCATTTGAGATCTTTTGAACTTGTTGAATGGGTCAAGACAAATTCATTGAGTCCTTGTGTCCATGTTTGAGATTGATTTGCCATTGGCTAGGTCAAACAGTCAAAAATTGCCTTTGTGCAGTCAAAACCCTAAAAATGACCATTTTGCCCTTTTGGTGATCTGATCAAATTTCTTGTGGAATTGTGATCCAAACTTGATGAAATGGTTCATATGAGTTCATAATGTTGATGTGGGTCAAATTTCATGAGTTTTGACTGTCAATTGGCCACAGTTGACTTTTTCCCCAATACAGCTGATTTCTAGGTCAACTGTCCAATTGACTGGGTAAAAATTTGAATCAAGGCTTGAAACTTGGTATGGACAAACTTGTGAGTCCAACATGAAGTATGAAAGTCATTTTGGGCATTGTAGGTCAAAATATCCTTGTGCAAACTTAAACCCTAATTTAGGTCAACAGTGCAAGGAGGTGTCTTGAGCAGAGCAAACCCTAGCTTGATCTTGAGCTCCAAGAGTCTTGTGATGAGAAAATGTTGATGATATGAGAGGGAAAGTTTTGGGGTACAACAGTTTCCCCTGTTCAATCTTCTTGAACCTGGAGAGTTAGATTGGCAAGTTTGCCTTTCGTGACTCGAAGGTAAAAGAGGATTGGACACTAGAGTGCCCGTAAATTTGCACTCATCAAAATATAGCTGAGGAAATGGGCTTAAAGATGCCATTTAGAGATGGTAGAATCTTGCTGGAGATGGGCTTAAAGATGCCATCCAAGAATGTTTGTTGAATTGCAATGTTGTAGGTCAGAAGAATGAGCGTCAAAGTGGTATTCGTGTCTGGAATGCATTTGAACTATATCTGGAGACTGAGTCTGTATGAGCAAAAGAATGGCGTCCGTGTCTGGAGCGTATCCTGGATGTGACTGTATTTGATTCTTTGAATGAATACCAGAATGACTGCCGTGTCTGGAGTGTATCTATATTGTATCTGAATTCTGAATGGGCGACAGAGAAACATCTATGTATGGAGTATCTCTGGGCTGGGGATAAATTCTGAATGAGTGACAGAATGGAAACCGTGTCTGGAGCGTATTTGAAGTTGAGATCTGTATGAGTAGAAAAATGACTTTCGTGTCTGGAGTGTATCTGGAACTGTAACTGGGATCTGAACAAGTGACAGAAAGATTTACGTGGCGACTGCACTGGGGAGAATCAAACTGCTGGTGTAAAGGGCCAGAATGGCATCCGTGTTTAGAGCATATCTGAACTTGTAGTTGAATCTGAATGAGAGATAGAATGGTTGCCGTGTCTGGAGCGTATCTAGTCTGTATTGGATTGTTGAAGTCTGAATGAGTATTAGAATGATCGTTGTGTCTGGGGCGTATCTGTACTGTATTTTGACTTGGAGTTCTGAATGAGTAATAGAATGACCGCCGTGTCTGGGGTGTATCCATATTGTATCTGAATAATTTTCAATGATAGCCTTTTAATCTTATTTTGAAAAGGGTAAAATGTTAGCTAAAACACAAAGTTATGTTGCATGATATGTATGATGCAATGAAATGTGTTTCATCAATGTTTATGATATATGAATGTAATGGTTATGCATGTAAGCTGAGTAGCTGTCTTGATGAGGAGACTAAATTCTTGACTGCTGCTGGGGATTGAAAATCCTTTGGCTGCTGCTGGGGAAAGTAAATCCCGACTGATGCTGAGGACTCAAAAATCTTTGTTGAAGATGAGGAACTCTTGTTGACTGCTTAGGGATTAAAGAATCTCCGATTGTTTTAGAAATGAGAAATCCTGGGACCAATGCTGGGGATTGAAAATCCTTAGTGACTTGTGGGGATTTACAAGGGTTCTGTCAACTTCTACGGGGAATGAGGATCCTTCATGACTTTCCTGGGAGATAAGGAAAACTCTGAAAATCTCTACTGGGGAATCAAAACCTGGGAGGTTTCTGCTTGGAGAAACGGGATCGAGAGTCTTCAATCTGCTGGGAGATAACTCTGTGGGGAGAATGCTTACTCGGCCGGTGAAATCAAGAGCTTTGGGTTGTATGCTAAACTACTGGGGAAGTTGGGGGAAGTTGAATAGTTGGACATTTGATTTCACCGGGGAAGAAGGTTTAGAATATTATGGCTCCACTGGGGATGGTGAGTTTGAACTCTGGTGGGAACTTCGAGACTTAACTCAGCTGGGGAATCCAGTTTAGAATGCACTGGCTCCGCTGGGGATCTTGAAGCTTAACTCCGCTGGGGACTTGTACTCCAAGGTTTTAGCTTTTTTGAGGATCTGAACAAAGTACTTCAGGGGATTTCTTCTGGAATGGCACAAAGATATCTTCCTACACCTTCAACCTATCAGTAATTATCCTTTCTCAATTTCGTTTTATTTGTGAGCGGCGATTATATTCAAATGCATATGCCTATTTAACAAAACATTGGACGTTTTCAAATAAAACATAAGTGTAAAAAGGCAAAGAAAGGTAAACAAAATTATGCACTTTGAAGTATCTTTGTATTAACTTTTGTAAGTATCTTTGTACAAAGGAGACAGACATCCTAGTAAGAGAATTTTGTCGTAAAAATTGAGAAAAATTTTATACAAAATGAAGATGGCTATATGTAATAATTCCATGGGGTTCCCATTCTGCTATAGCCTTCGTAACTCTGAGTATCTCGTCCATTCGCTGCTTCGTCCGCCGATGACTGGATTGATCAGAAGCTTGGAGCTTGTTGGTGAAGAGATTGTCCTTAAAGTGATCCGCCAAGACATAGTCATAAGCTTTAATTCCCTAACTTTTGCCTGGACCGCCCTTTCGGGTTTTTGATCCACCGGGAAACCCTTTTTTGCCCAAGTCGCCCTTTCGGGTTTTCAACTTGCCGGGTGTATAGATTTTTTTTGTTTTATCCCTAATTTTTTCCTAAACCGCCCTTTCGGGTTTTCGATTCACCGGGATGCCCATTTTTGCCCAAGTCTCCCTTTCGGGTTTTCAACTTGTCGGGTCATTTTATGCGTAGTATCTTTTGACTATGTCTGCATTCGCAGGATGCGGAAAGTCGTCGCTGTCCATGGTGGTCAGAATCATTGCCCCACCAGAAAAGATGCTCTTGATCACAAATGGTCCTTCATAAGTAGGATTCCATTTGCCCCTGGGATCACTTTGCGGTAAGATGATCCGCTTGATAACAAGATCTCTGACTTGATATACTTGACGCCTGACTTTCTTGTTGGAGGCCTTGATCATCCGTTTTTGATACGTCTGACCATGAAAAACAACAGTAAGTCGCTTCTCGTCGATCAAATTAAGTTGGTCAAGCCGGGTCTGAATCCAATCGTCTTCACTCAAACCAGCATCCTTCATAATCCTTAAAGAAGGAATCTGAACTTCCATAGGTAAAACAGCTTCCATGCCATATACCAAAGAGAAAGGGGTTGCCCCTGTTGAAGTACGTGCTGTGGTACGATACCCGTGCAGAGTAAACGGTAACATCTCATGCCAGTCCTTGTAGGTGACTGTCATCTTTTGAATGATCTTCTTGATATTTTTGTTCACGGCTTCAACAACACCGTTCATCTTCGGCCGATAGGGAGATGAATTGTGATGATAAATCTTGAACTGTTCGCATAGAGCGGTGATCATGGTGTTGTTCAAATTTGTACCATTGTCCGTGATAATCCTGTCGGGGATATCATACCGGCATATGAGATTCTGCTTGATGAAGCGAGCAACCACATTCTTTGTAACAGAGGCAAAGGAAGCTGCTTTGACCCATTTGGTGAAGTAATCAATAGCGACCAAAATGAAGCGATGTCCATTGGATGCCGTAGGCTTGATCTCTCCAATCATGTCAATGCCCCACATTGCGAATGGCCAAGGAGTTGTCAGAATGTTGAGAGGAACAGGAGGAATATGTACCTTGTCGGCGTAGACTTGGCATTTGTAGCAAGTATGGGAATGTTGATGACAATCAGCTTCCATGGTAGACCAGTAGTAGCCTGCCCTTAGAATCTTCTTAGCCATCGTATGTCCGCTCAAGTGGGTGCCAAATGTGCCACTATGTATTTCGGTCATGATCAACTCTACTTCAACTTTTTCCACACAACGAAGTAGAACACAATCATGGTTGTGCTTATAAAGAATGCCATTGCTTAGGAAGAACTTGGCAGTAAATCTCCTTAAGAACTTTTTGTCATTGACAGAAGCTCCTTCAAGGTATTCTCGAGTCTGGAGATACCTTTTGATTTCATGAAACCATGGTTGTTCCACTACTTATTCGGTATTAATCTCATGACAGTGCGCAGGTTCGTCCATTCGCTTGATGGTGATTTGGGGAGCCTCGTTATCCCAGTTGAGTTTAAACATGGAAGACATTGTAGCCAGAGCATCTGCTAGCTGATTTTCTTCTCGCAGAAAGTGCTCGAAAGTAATCTGCTTGAAATGAGGCAACAATGTCAAGACGTGTTCTCTGTATGGGATAAGATTAGGATGTTTGGTGTCCCACTCTCCTTTGACTTGACTGATAACCAAAACCAAGTCCCCAAATACGACCAAAGATTTGATTCCCAAGTCTATAGCATCCTTGAGACCAAAGATGCAATCTTCATATTCAGCCATGTTATTGGTACAGCTGAAGCAAAGTCGGGCAGTGAAGGGTGTATGGCAACCTTCCGGAGAAATGAGTACCGCATCGATACCGTTTCCAAGTGCATTTGAAGCACCATCAAAGTACAGGGTCCATCGGGATCCTTGTTCAGGTCCGTCATACGGTCTGTTACCTTCAATGTTGTCCAATGTCATGATGTCCTCATAAGGGAAGTCGAATCTCATAGATTGGTAATCTTCGACGGCTTGATGGGCTAGATAGTCAGCTAGTACAATCCCCTTTATAGATTTTTGGGTAGTATACTGGATATCATACTCAGTCAGGATCATTTTCCATCTAGCAATTCTTCCAGATAAAGTAGGCTTCTCGAAGATATACTTGATCGGATCCATTTTGGAAATCAGCAAAGTGGTATGAGTCAACATATACTGCCTTAACCGACGAGCAGCCCATACCAAAGCACATCAAGTTTTCTCGAGCAGTGAGTAGCGAGTCTCACAGTCGGTAAACTTTTTTCTAAGGTGATAAATGGCATGCTCTTTTCGGCCAGACTCGTCATGTTGGCCCAGTACGCACCCCATTAAGTTATCCAACACAGTCAGATACATGATTAACAGCCTTCCTTCGACGGGTGGCATCAAAATAGGAGGTTCTAGTAAATACTCCTTGATTTTATCAAAAGCAGCTTGACAATCATTGTTCCATTCAACTACCTGATCTTTCTTCAACAGTTTGAAAATTGGCTCACAGGTAGATATCAGGTGAGAGATGAACCTCGCGATATAGTTTAAGCGTCCCAAGAATCCTTTAACCTCCTTTTCAGTGCGGGGGGAAAGCATTTCTTGTATAGCCTTTACTTTAGCTGGATCAACCTCAATGCCTTTGTTGCTGACAATAAATCCCAGAAGTTTACCAGACCTAACTCCAAAAGTGCACTTGCTTGGGTTCAGTCTGAGCTTATACTCTTTCAACCTGGAAAACAGCTTTTGTAAATGATTAAGGTGTTCTTCTTCTGTCTGTGATCGAGCTATCATGTCGTCTACGTAGAATTCGATCTCACGATGTATCATATCATGAAACAAAGCTACCATGGCGCGTTGATAGGTTGCCCCTGCATTCTTCAGTCCGATGGCATCACTTTGTAGCAGAAGGTACCCCATTGCGTGACAAAAGTAGTTTTCTCCATGTCCTCGGGGGCCATTTTGATCTGGTTGTATCCCGAGAATCCGCCCATGAAGGAAAAAACCTTGTGTTAAGCTGTGTTGTCAACCAAGATGTTGATATGTGGCAGTGGAAAATCGTTTTTAGGGCTAGCCCTGTTCAAATCCCGATAGTCCATGCACATTCTGACTTTGTCGTCCTTCTTAGGCACGGGCACAATGTTAGCAACCCATTGTGGATAGGAAGTAACAGCCAGAAAGCCAGCGTTGAATTGCTTCATTACCTCAACCTTGATCTTCTCAGACATGTCAGGCCTTATCCGGCGGACCTTTTGTTTGATCGGTGGACAATCTTCTGTTGTAGGGAGACGGTGAACCACGATATCTGTGTCTAGTCCCGGCATGTCTTCATAAGACCAGGAAAAGATTTCAACATATTCATTCAACAAATGCACTAAGCGCTCCTTGACATTTGGTTCTAGGTTGGCACCCACTTTTACTTCTTTCATGTCTTCCTCTGTTCCCAAGTTGATGGTTTCTAGCAACTCTTCGTGAGGCAGAATAGCCCTCTCTTCTTGTTGTAGAAGTCTGGCTAACTCTCCCGGCACTTCACAGTCTTCGTCAACTTCGGACTCAGCATGATTGACCAAATCCTCAGAGCTATCGAAGGCTAAAGAAGAATAGTCACCCATGGAATCCGGAGTGGATGGGTACCTACATTTGTGAGTGTGGGTGTGTGTAAGGGATAGCCATCCTTAAACAAACAAAAATGCAAAAGGAAAGAAAATGAACACAACAGTTTATAGATGAAAAAGTCCAATGATTCATTAAAACATGGCATATGATAATGAAGAACATCAAGCCCTTACAAATGGACCTACATGCCCCGGGCAAGGCATGAGGTGAAAATAGTGTGCGAATTGTTTAGTTATTACAGACCGAAATAAGAAATTGTTCAAAGATAAAATTACTGGTTGATAAAGGTGATGGGAATAAAATCCTTTGCTTCCCAGTTGCTTAGACCCCCTTCGACGGTTGGGAAGATCCAATCTTCGAAGTTGTTCTCTTCATCTTCATTTTCAACATCATTAATCCTATGGTGAGTGATCCTTATAGGTGGCCCTCCAGTCTTGGAACGATGCATAGCCTTCTGTCCTGCAGCTGTAAACCCTAGTCCAAATTTGTCTGTCTTATGAGGAAAATCAGGCAATTGCCCCCATACTGTACTCTTCCCTTATTTGATCACCGCCTATGCATCCTTGAGAGATGCCATCCTAGGCATATGCTTGGGAACGATTGGCGCCTCAACCATTGTCTTCGCAACTGCTACCTCAGGAGAAACTTCCTCAAAATGTTGGAAAGGCGTTTCGATGAACTCGCCATCCAATTCCACATAGCGAAAGGAATTGAGGTGACTTATCATGTACTCTTCCTCGCCGTGCACCGTTATAATCTTACCCTTAACAGGATATTTCAGCATTTGGTGCAAAGAGGAGGTAATTTCCCCGTCATAATGGATCCACGGTCTTCCTAACAAACACGAATATGACAGACGGATGTCCATCACATAGAAGGTGGAGTTGAAAACTTCTGTTCCTACTTTGATAGGAATTTCAACCTCTCCATGAACCATTCTTTTGGACCCATCAAAGGCCCTAACAACGTTACTAGGTTTGGGGGTCAATCCTTCGCAATCCAAATGGTCTAAAGATTTCTTCGGAAGCACATTCAAGGAAGAACTAGTATCAACTAAGACATGGGCGAGGGTGGTTCCCCGACATTCAACTGAGACATGTAGCGCGTCGTTGTGTTTCCTTCCTTTGGGAGTTAAGTCAGCATCGGAAAAGCCAAGGCCATTATCAGCAGTAAGACTGGCCACACACTCCTGAAACTGGTCAGCCGAAGTCTCTTGGGGTACATGTGCCGCCTTCAAAAATTTGATCAGGGCCTTAGCGTGGGCCTCAGAACAGAGTAGAAGAGCCAACATTGAAATTTTAGAAGGGGTCTGCCCTAACTGTTCCACGACGTCATAGTCATTCTTTCTGATTATTTTCAAGATTTCATTCATTTCTTTCTGAGTGGTTTCGGGGATAACCACATCATGAGCCTTCGTCCTGGCAGGCTCTTCCAGTATCCCCTTACCCTTGTCGGTATTATCAGAAAATGGTCTTACTTCGGGAGTATCCAATTCTTCAATTACCAGGTCTCACACAGATGGCCTAACAGGTGCAGAAGCTTTCGAGGGTCCGAAAACTGCTCGAGGGGGAGCAATCTCCGGCGAAAATTTTCGGCCGCTGCGGGTTATCTTGCTTGTACCCGCAATGTTCCCTATGTCAGGGTTTTCTTCCTCAGAATTCTCCTGGACTGCCTCAATATGTTTGATACCATGATAGAAGATTTCTCCTCCATAGTTCCATGGTATCGTTTTCTTGGATTGGTACGGGACAGGTCCCGGCATGGTGATCTTTAATGGTACAAACTTAAGGTCGGGCGTAATCCTGACAGGCCTTTTGCAAGCCTTGGGAGGATTGTCGGAAATGGTTATGATTGCAATATTGTTGGTTGAAGTAGCAAAAGTAGCAGTAGTAACAGGAGTGAAGGTATCAACAGGGGTTTTTTGGAAAAGTATCTCTTGGGTATCCATCATGCGTTGGATACTTTATTTCAACATTGGGCAGTCAGCTGGTATGTTCAAACAAAAGTAACAGTCCTTCCCACGGCCTGGAAATATCCCGGCTCTCATCAAATTCTCTTTAATCACTAATAACGGAGTCAAAAGATCAGCAACATCAGTAACATGAAGGTCCTCCATGACGGCATGAACATTATGACCGTGCTTGGGCATCGGAGCAGATATCACATTGGGCTTCTCAGGAGCATCAAATTCTACTTCCTTGGCATCAATCAGGTCCTGGATTTTGTTCTTAAGCACCCAAAAATTATTGGTATCATGCCCAACACTGTCAGAGTGGTAAGCACACTTGGCATTGGAGTGGTAGTATGGAGAGGAGGTGTTAGGGTTCTTTGGCGCTTCCTTCAAACTGGTAAGATTCAGTTTCAACAAATGAGGGAGTACTTGAGCTGGCGTCATGTTGATTCGGGTGAACTGCCGTTGTGGCCTTTCTACCCGTTGTTGATTAGGTCTTGACTAATTGTTACGAGGTTGATCATTTGAAGAGTTTTGAATCATCACAGCCCCTACAGTTGGCCGGCGCTCGGTTCTTTCCTGACTTCTCTGAGAATACACAGCAGAGGCTTCCTTCTTAGCTGGGAAGGCTTTCTTAACAGCTGTGGAAGCGGAAGTATCTTTCTGAATCTTTCCACTCTTAATACCGGCCTCGACCCTTTCGTCGGTCAAAATAAGTTCGGTGAATCTTGTGGAAGAACTCCCGATTAAATGATTGAAGAAAGGGCCAGACAGGGTCCCCAGAAACATGTCAACTAACTCCCTATCTGACAACGGTGGCTGCACCCTTCCATCCAGATCACGCCACTTCTGGGCATACTCTTTAAATCCTTCATTAGAAGCCATCCCCATACTCTGTAGTTGAGTACGAGTGGGTGCCAAATCAGCATTGTATTGATATTGACGGTAAAATGCAGCAGCTAAGTCCTCCCAATTGTGAACCTCTGATCTTTCGAGTTGATAGAACCAGTCCAACTGTGTACCTGACAAGCTGTCTTGGAAAAAGTGTACCCAAAGGTCTTTATCGGATGAGTGGGGTTGGATCTTTCTGACATACGATCTCAGGTGCATCTTTGGGCAAGACATACCGTCGTACTTAGAAAATGTCGGTACTTTGAACTTGGGAGGGATAACGATCCTAGCTACCAACCCTAGCTCTTCAAAATCCAAACCATGTACCCTCTGCAACTCCATGGCTTCCAATCTGTCCTCAAGATTCTTATATTTATCATCCGCTGGGGGATATTGTTGTTCGGAGTAGTCTTCATCTTCTTCCTCTTCAACTTCAGATTCAGAAGGTCCCATAGGTCCTTTTCCTTTACCATCCCCTTCATCAGACGTTGAGGGGAACTCTAGAACTTTTCTAGCGTTGCTTTCAAACCTTCTTCCAAAAGTGGCTACTCCGGGCCTCTTCTTCTTTTTCTCTTTATTCTTCTCCAGCAGTGCTTTCAGATTCTCTTGACCCTTTGCTAAGGTCATAAGGAGTTGCTGGAATTGAGAATTTTGTGCCTGCAGATCCTTAACCGTCTGCTCCAAATCCATCTTGCTGAAATAAACAGCAGAAAGATAAGGAAACCTGGTGTGAAGACCTGTTTATGCATATGATGAATGGTATGTTATTCATGTAATGCTTTCAAGGATTCAGAAATTCAAATTTGTTTCAAACAAAAAAGGAACACACGTCATATTAAGAAGAAATTTGTTAGTACATAAGTGCCCCATGGGCAAAATATTACAAAATTCTTAATGTAAAAAGACATTGTGCACCCTCTTTGATGCGATGTAAGTGTTGAGAGTTTCCTCCTCATGAAGTCGGCGGGTAAGCTCCAAAACCTTCTTCTCACTGGCATAGAAGCTGGCTTCAAAAGTATTATGTTCTTCTTTGAGTTGGATCCAACTCTTTTGCATTTCTTCCCATGATGTTGGCATGTCGGGATGTAGGATGGTGTATGGAACCTCTCCTTCCGTAACAGGCTCTTTGATCAAGGGGAGAATGTGAGGGTATGGCATCATAAGATTCTGGGCGCGGGTTCGTACCCACTTTAGGTAAGGCTCAAGGGGGATGGAATTTTTGTGCCCCAGTGTCTTACTATCCACCTTGTTGGGCATCCTCCATGCTCTGATGAACCTTTGTCGAAGTCCTTGCGCATCGTTGTCGAAGTCAAAAACTAGGTCAGGAATCAGCATGTCATGAGGGTCATCCCTCCGAGCATATCCAAACTGTCCTAAAGCTAAGCAGGGGTTGTAGGTAATGCCTCCACTAATGCCAAGTAGTGGGACATTAGGGAATTCCCCACAATGATCAATGAGGATGACATTTTCTCTGGACCGAGAACACCAATGTACATCAGAATGTGTGAGGGTCATCAATCGTTGTGACCACCTTAAACCCTGCTCATTCTTCAAAACTGATTGTGGATGGTGAGAAATAAACCACCTTGCTAGGAGAGGAGTACAACACATGAGAACACCTATTTTCCTCATTGTTCGTGTGTAAAATGAGTGTAGGATGTCCCCAAGTAATGTAGGTATAGGATTCCTAGATATGAAAATCTTGACAGCATTCACATCTATAAGTTGATCAGGGTTTGGGAACAAGACCAACCCATAGATAAGGAGTGCCACAATCTCTTCAAAGGCTTGTAGATCAAGAGAATTCCAGCAGTCTTGTGCCTTCTCAAACAGAAACTTTGCCAAGAAACCCTTGACACCACTTTTGGTTTCCCAATGTCCCTTGATGTCAGATGATTGCAAGTGTAATGCTTGAGCAACATCTTCAGGCTTTGGTTCTTTTTCCCTACCATTGTAGGGTAGTTGATATAGAATAGGAATTCTCAAAAGTTGAGAAAATTCCTCCAAAGTGGGTACTAGTTGGTAATCGGGAAAGGTGAAACAGTGGTGTAGGGGTCAAAGAACTGGAAGAGAACTTTCACCATGTCTTCTTCAATGTTGGAGTTGACCAAGTTGAGAAGTCTACCATGTCTTTCACTGAAGAGAGAATTCTCTGGAATCCTGGAAGTGAGCTCCTTGAGTTGAGGAGGGATTCTCACAAGGTTGACTTGAATTGTTTTCCTGCGAAGAGATTCCATGACCTATAAAACAAGAACAAAGATGAAGATCCAAACCCTTGAAATGGTTAGTGGATGTATATGATGCTTTATGATGTTCATGATGTATGCACAAGCACATGTACAAGCAAGTCACATAAAACCCTAGTTTCAGGCTTGCATGAGGTTTCATAGGTAAATACCCTCTTGAGTTTAGTTGGTTCAAACCTGTCCTATAAATAGTAACCGGGTTCTAAGGAGCTCAATATCACTGGATTGTTTTCTATGTTCATTGTTTTGGTTTAGATACTTAACTAGCAACCAAAATATTCCAAGAAAACAACCCTCAATGAGTGTAGTATCGAGTATCTACCAACTTCGGACTGCACCAAAGTCGGTCATCTCACTACCCCTAATAAAAGGCCAAGATGGTCAAGTAAGGTTCTAAGAGTTCATTAGTGCTTTATGACATCACTCAGCGGCCCCGTATTCTCTTTGATTGACTCAAAGGCTACCGGTACTCACAAATATGTCGCACTAATATAGCTATTGCTTCAACCATGTCGGTATACCCCGCACAGTTTCCACAACATATTTCTATTTACCTATGAATGTTTCCCAAATCCGGGTAGAGGATTTCAAGCCCAAACAAGAGAACCAAATGTAAAGCAATCAAAGCAAACAATAATCATGCAAAGGGTGATCTAAGCTCTAAGGTTACTCCACTTTTATAAAATCCCCATCAGAGTCGCCAGTTCTGTGATACGGTGGGAGAACTGACTTGGATTTTGCGTTTGTGTTTGCAAATGTTTCGGTTTAGAAAGAGTCGCCACCGACTTTTTATTTTATCCTAAGGAAATGTCAAAAAGCACAGGAAAGACCTTTGAGATGTTTTCTTGGGTTCGGGGAGTAGATTATAGAAAGGGAAGGTATTAGCACCCTTTCTATCCATGGTTATCCATGGGCTATTAGTTACTTGCTTAGATCACTTGCTTTGCTTTTCAATTGTTTGAAATGGTGCTCTTCAATTGTTTGAAATGGTGCTTTGTGTGTGATTTTGAAAGATGTTTTGAAAAGAGGCCATCGTTGTGGCAACCTTTGTAATGATTCTTGTTTAAATTTATACAAAGGTGTTTTTGTCTTTTGAAAAGTTTTCAATGTTTGAAAGTAGGGTTTTGAAATTGTGTTGTGTTTTGAAGATAGCAAGGATGTTTTTACATGTTTTAATCAAGTAACTAAGAGTTGTCTACCCTATTTTACTCAAAGATCTTTCTTATGTTTTTAACCCTTTTAACAGTGTTGTTTCACCATTGTATTTGATGAACAACCTTGTGTTAGGATGTTAAACGAGACAGGCGCAGGTCATCGTATAGACCATGATAGCAATTGTGTCAAGTATTTTTGGCAATTTTCTTGAGGGACTTGATCATTTTGTTTAGGCAACTCAGATAGCGTCATCGAGGGACTATGATCTTTTGTTTGTTTTTGTTTTGCCAAAGTACTTGACATGCATATCATGGCCCATTTTTGAAGGCAACAAGTGGATTGAAACCCTAGGGGTGCAAGTGTGCATTGTGTTTGTTTTTCATGCATTTTTTGTCTTTGATTAGGTCAAACTATTTGTTGATATGAATTTTGCATACAAACCTTAAGTCTAATCATGGCATAATTGAAAGCATTTAAAGGTGCGAGAATTTAAATTCTACACTATTACAACATGATATAGGGAGGGGTACAAATTTGAATTGGGGATTATTTAGACAAGAAATTAAATTCTAAATTATTACAACCAAATTGAATGTGCAAGGCATAATATTTAAATGTACATTATTTAAATAAAATACAATAAATAAATATTAAATAAAATGTATTATGTAAAAAAGTTTTTATGTATGTAAAAAGTATTTTTAATGTGAAATGTAAATAAATAAAAAGTCAATTTTAATTATTTTTGTTTTTAGGGCAAAAACCCTAATTTCTCAAATAAATAGTATTATTTATTATTTATATACAATAATGCATCAATTTGTACAAAAAATAAAAGTATATTAAAAAAAAGGTATTTTTAGTATAAAATATTAATAAAAATAAAAATGTATTATTTTTGTGTTTTTTGTTTTAATTATTTGATAAAATATAATATATGTGTATATATATATATGTATTAAATATATTAAGTATGTAAAAAATAAAGTAAATTATTTACAAAAATAAAATATATTCAAGAAAATGTTTTCAAATGTGTATAAAAATAATAAATGAAAATAAAAGTATTATTTGTATTATTTTTTTATTTAAACAAAATGATATAAAAGCATATAAACATTTCTATACTAGTAAAAATAAAAATAAATACCAAATAAATGCAAAAAATTATAAAATATTTTTGGATCATTTTTCATGTTTGAAAGTAAAATATCAAAGTCAGAAATAAAATAAAAATGCAAAAATGACAAATATACAAAAAATGGGCCATGGGGGTGTAAAAAGAAAAGAAGGGGGTGCCAAAAACAAGTTTGTCCAGGCCCAGCCCAGAACCAACTTCATCTTCTTCCTCTGGACAGAAACACGCGCGCTCTATGTACAAAATGCTATCTCCTGATTCTGTGCTTTTTTGACAAAACTCATAACATGAAACTTGTAGAGCATTAAACAACGAATCTAACCATATAAAAAACTTAAGCTAACTCTCAAAGACCAGAGAAAATTTCTCTGGCCCTAATTCTTAACCTAGTTTTTTTAGAAAGTTCATGGATGAAATTCTCCTAGCATGATTAGTATAAATGAAAACTAAGCACATGTATGGTTTCAGGGCTATGAATACAACATCTTTCATTCACAAACCTAAGTCTAACTATTCCTAAATAGAGAGATAGAAGTTCATGAAATACCTGTTTCAGTTGAGCTCGAGCTGGACAATGTAGCAACTTCCAAGGGTGCTTGAGGTTCTTTTGAGCTTGCCTGATGTCCACTGAAGCTTTCCCAATGCTTAGTTTGTTTTGAAGTAGCCTGAATCGTGCTACAGAACTCAACCTGCAAAGCTTCCAAACAAAAATGGCAATGTTTGTTAATGGAGTTACAGTTGGAAATGGAGGTCTGGAATATTTTAGGTGAGTTGAATGGAAGGTATTGGAACAAGTTTGAGGCAAAACGCATGAGGCAAAGTAGAGATGGAGGTGATTCTGCAGGGCTTGCCCTGTTTTGCAGAAAAATGGTGATTTTGTGTATAAGGAGGTTTGAGTGGTGAAGAGCTCGTGTTTATGGCTCAAAGGGTTGTGTGAAATGTGTTTTCAATCTTTGTTTAAGCTATCATGGATTGGTTTTCCAGTTGGCAAGATTTGGACAAATTTCTTCTTTGTGAAGAAAGAAAGTGTAACTTCTCATTACAGGCATGTACCCTCTATCTTGTATGCTGCATACTTTGCCCTTGGTTACTGGAATTTGTGGATTTGATTTTGTTTCAGGGATATGGCCCCATGCTTCAAAGATCATGGTTTGACATAAAGTATAACTTTTCAAGAATGGAAATGCACCTTTTTCTAATTAAGGCTTAGTTTTGTGTACAATACCCAAATGGCCAAAACAAATTCTTAGACTGATGGATTTGCATTCAATTAAGGAGTGTGAATTGGTTTAGAGGCCTGCAAACAAGTACAAGGCAAGCTGGTTTGAAAATGCAAGTTGTATGAACATGTTTTGGCCATGGATCAAAGTAAGTTTTTGCCAACTTCAAGCATTCGATTCTCCCTAACCACAAAGGTGTTTGAGGAGTTCTTGGAAAATTTGGAAAGCTTGCAACATTTAATATAATCCATCTTTGAAATTCAACTTGAAACTCCAAGTGGAACTATGTGAAAAATGGTCAAGAAGATGGGTCAAAATCCTGCCTAAACTAGGGCAAAATTTTTCTAAGTTAAAAGTTTTAGGTACCCTTGTTCCAAAATTCATAACTTGAGATCCAAGCTTCTTTTGAGAAAACTTTGTGAATAAAAGTTGTATACTTTGTTATGGACTACAACTTTCATGTTTCAAGTTTTGTTTGAATCCGTTTGCATCTTGGTGAAAAAATGGGACAAAGTTAGGAAAAAGTAAGAAAATTTCATAACTTAGAAAAATTCTAAGTTATGAAAATTTTCCATTTTAAACCCTAATTTGCAATTTTGGGTTTCTTGATGAACAAGTTTCATAATTTGACATTTCTTGATGAAAAATGACCCTTGTCACTTGATTTTGACCAAAAAGTCAAAGTTTGACTTTTCAGTGTACAATTAAATTTTGATCAGTTGACTGAAAAATTCATCTGTCAATCCTATGCATTTGAGATCTTTTGAACTTGTTGAATGGGTCAAGACAAAGTCATTTAGTCCTTGTGACCATGGTTGAGCTTGATTTGCCATTGGCTAGGTCAAACAGTCAAAAATTGCCTTTGTGCAGTCAAAACCCTAAAAATGACCATTTTGCCCTTTTGGTGATCTGATCAAATTTCTTGTGGAATTGTGATTCAAACTTGATCAAATGGTTCATATGAGTTCATAATGATGATGTGGGTAAAATTTCATGAGGTTTGACTGTCAATTGTCCACAGTTGACTTTTTCCCCAATACAGTTGAATTCTAGGTCAACTGTCCAATTGACTGGGTAAAAATTTGAATCAAGGCTTGAAACTTGGTATGGACAAACTTGTGAGTCCAACATGAAGTATGAAAGTCATTTTGGGCATTGTAGGTCAAAATATCCTTGTGCAAACTCAAACCCTAATTTAGGTCAACAGTGCAAGGAGGTGTCTTGAGCAGAGCAAACCCTAGCTTGATCTTAAGCTCCAAGAGTCTTGTGATGAGAAAATGTTGATGAAATGAGAGGGAAAATTTTGGGGTACAACACTTCCCTTTTCATAATCTACCCCCCAAACCCGAGAAATAATCTCGAAAGGTCTTTCCTGTGCTTTTTTTACCTTTCCTTTTGGATAAAAGAAAAGTCGGTGGCGACTCTTGCTATCCGCAAAAATGCAATCAAAACGCAAACCTAAAAGTCAGTTCTCCCACCATATCACACCATCAATGGGCTGATGTCTTTACAAATCCTCTTTCTGAAGATAGGTTTAACTTCATTCTGAAACATCTCAGCATAAAGTTATGCCCAGAATAAATTGTTTTATTTACATATCTTAACCATCAGAACTTTATAATTTTCTGTGAACTATTGATCAACTTGTCTTCAGAGTTTAGAAGTATAGATTGCATCAGAATCTATCCATGAAGATCTGAACATTTCATTTCAAGGATAGAAGTGTGATGTTCACATAATCAAACAGTTGTCATCCATTCATCAGATACTTTCTGAGGCTGAACACGCGTTCACTTTTCTGAAAGGTCAAAAGCGCTGATTGGGTGCATTGAGACACATGTCATGGGTAACCGTTCCAGTATCTTTCTGAATCCCCTAATTTCAGCTGTCATTAATGCTTATAATCCTGACTAATTATTTCTCTCTCTTACTATTTACACTTTCAAGAAAAACTATTTAAACTCAAATTTTACTCTTTACATTCTTTCACTTTTACTCTCTCAATATTTTCTACCGTTTCAAGCTCTCGTTTTCAAAAAACCCTTTCATCTTCCTCAAAATCCCGTGGGAACAATGGCTTCTTCAAGTATCATAAATGTCAGTGCTCAGGAATCTGCTTCAATGGAACAGTATGAAGTACCCTACAGAATGCTCCTCACTCCTATTAATAATCTGAAAGTTCTCTCTGAACTGATTGTTGATTTTGGGAGTCTTCGAGAAAATGGCTTCAATCTGTATGAAGACGTTACTGCTCAAGGATGGAACAGGTACTTTGACCGTCTTGTTGGTCCAACATTTCCCATTCTTGTCAAAGAATTATGGATACATGCTTCTTCTTCAAATCACCAGGTTACTTCTTATGTCATGGGGAAGAAAATTGTTATTATAAAAGACCTAATTTCAAAGCTTATTGGTTACAATGGTGGAGATGTCAGATGCATTGACATGGCTGAGAGATGCTCTGATGTGAGTTCTATTGCAAAGGAAATATTTACTAATGGACTACCCTCTAGCAAAATCAGAGGTCTGAAGGATCACCACAGAATTTGGGCAAGAATTATTCTGGGGTGTATCAACCACAGGAAGCCAAATAGCTCTCCTGATTATATCAACATTTATCAGCAGTTTCTGATCTATTTCATTGCCAAGAGGACTAAGGTAAACCTCTCACACTTGTTATTTAATCATTTTAGAACTAGTGTGAAGGAAACAAGAGAAGATGAACGAACCAAGAGGGATTGATACCCTTAGGAAGACTCATATTAGATATTCTGACAGAGAATAGGCTGATAGAACATTTGACTGAAGCCCAGGAAATCAGCACTTTGGAAGCAACCGCTGGGAAGCCCCTGAACGCAAAAAATATGAAGAAGATGAAAATCATTGAGAATATCAAGAAGGAACCTACTATTACTTCTCATGAAACCATCACTTCAAGAAGGATACCTCTGGATGATTTTCCTCAATTTTCTGATATTGACTCCAAGCCAGAAATAATAGTCAGATATCTGGACGCTTGTAAGGAAGATGGTACTGCACCAGAAATCAATATCCAGGACTTAAACAAGGCTGCTCCAGAAGTTTCTTTAAAGAAGACCAAGAAGAGGAAAGCTGCAGCAGAAAGACCATCTCAGAGGACTCCAAAAGCTTCCAAAAAGAAAGGTAATCCTTCCTTTGTTTCTGTTATAGAATCAATAAATGCGTCAACATCTGAAGCCATGCCTACTCAACCAGAACATCCAACTCCACAAACATTTGAAGACTTTGACATAGGGTTTGATCCATCAGAAACTCCAGGTCTAAATGAAACTTACTCCATTTCTCATAATCCAAATCCCGAACAAACCCAACTAGAACTTGCCAAATTCTGTCTGATATTGATTCATTTAACCAAGACTTTTCAGCTCCTGTACCACAAAATCCAAACTCTCAACTCCCTGAAAATCCAAACTCTGATACCACACCAGAAATTTCGCAACCTCACTCTCCACAACAAGAAACTCCTCATCCACAATCACATCAACCAGAAATTTCTCAACCAGAAATTTCACAACCACAATCACCTCAACCTGAAATACAACAACCAGAAGCTCAACCTTCTGAGAATCAATCTTCTGATATCCATGAACCAGAACCTCACCATGTTTCAACAAACCAATTTGAAGAACCTCATTCATATTATGATACAATCCTAATACCTGGAATCACAGAACTGCTTGCTATTCGCATGCCTCTCACCATCCACGACATTCCATAAATTCCTTCATCTCTGGAATCCACACCACCAAAC
Source organism: Vicia faba (assembly GCA_948472305.1). NCBI lineage: Eukaryota > Viridiplantae > Streptophyta > Magnoliopsida > Fabales > Fabaceae > Vicia > Vicia faba. The sequence goes on along the minus strand of OX451739.1, from coordinate 171,098,897 downwards.
TCCCCTACCAGTCCAATCATCATACCTGACTCTCCCACTCCTTCACCCACTAACAGTCCAGCTGACAACGTAAGACTTGTCATTGATCCAATTGTGCTGGAAAGACTAGCTTCTATCTCTCACAAAACTTCCATTCCCAAACCTAAACTAACTGAAACCACATCACATGTTGGTACAAGTTTGTTGATTTTTGAAACAGGAATACAGGAATGGATAAATTCTTTGAAGCATGTTAGTCAAGAGATGACTAATCTTGCTGCTTCTGATTATATGTGGACAAAATTCAAAAACTGGCTTAGTTCTGAAACGCTGAAGCTGAAGGAACAGAGTTATGAACCGGTTCAGCAGAACTTTAGTGCTAAGATGAAGGCTTTTCAAGACCAAGTTCTGAGCCAACTGCTCAAGAAAGATATCCTCTCTCTGGATAATGCTCCCTGGATAGAGCATCATCCCTTAGATGAAGTTCAACCAGAATCAGAAAGTCTCTTCCTGACTGCTGCTCCAGAAGACATGATCACAGCAAAAGAAATGGTTCACTCTGAACAAGCTACATAATTCTCTGAGCAACATCCAACTCCTGAAGAAACTCCAGCACCTTCCTTAGTCATGCAAACTCTGGAAGAGTTGAAGAAAGAAAATTCTCTAATCCATGCAAGGTTGGATAAGCAGGAGGACACGGACAAAGAGGTTAAAAGCATTTTAGGCAAGCAAGAAGAGTCTAATACTCAGATCAAGAGCTTGTTGGAAGCTTTGTTCACACGTCTTCCTCCTCCTTCTTAGATTTTTTTGTTTTAAATTTGTTTATCTGTAAAGCTTAACTTTTTACCTCTTTTGTTTTGGAACTTATCATTGCATCATGTTTTTTAATATAATTCAACTATTTTGGCTCTGATTATATTGCCTTTTTGATAACTGAAAAAAAGGGGGAGAAAGTAAGATATTTTCAATAATGGTTTACCGAGACAGAAGTCTCAAACATTCTGAATTACTTAACCTCTATCTTCTGAAAAGTTTGAACAGGTACAAATTCTGATGAAAGATGCAGCTAAACTCTGATGCTTAAGGAACTTAATGGAAGTAATCAACTCAGGGGGAGTTTTTATTAAACCTTTTGTTCTTTATTTTTAATTGAAAAATCTAGTTTTTGTCATCATCAAAAAGGCGGAGATTGTTAGAACATAGTTTGATTCTACAACCCTTAGTTAGAGTTTTGATGATAACAAATACAAAGAACTAATGAAAAACACAAAGAACAAATATGCACCCCAAAAATTATGTTTTATGTATGCAGAAGTTATGACCAAAGCAACATCAGAAGATAAGCCATAAGAGCTACACGCTGAAGCAATCAGAACATGCGCTGAAGATTGATGACCAGAACATGCGCTTAAGCAAAGTAAACTCTTATTTTGAACAAGAACATGTTAATCCAAGTCATCAATATTCTGAAGCGTCATCAGCAAGTAAGGAGATAAGATTCTGAAGCGTTACTGATCATTCAAGACAACATCAATTTCAACGACTTCTTTCAGACAGGATCTTCTCCAAATGGAAAGTGTGTTAATGACATTAAACATGCTTGATGATCAACGTTATTCCACTGCCTATATAAAAAAAGTCAGCATTCAAAATCAAAGATGATTTGCTACATAACCACTCACGCATATTCAAAGTTGCAAGCAATATTCTTTACATTTCCAAGCTATAATCTTGTGTAAATTATCACAGTTGTGATAAACAGTTTTTGTAAGAAAAACAACAACACGCATCTTGTATAATAGTTTTTGAAACAATGTTCCTTGAGATTAACCGGATTGTGGTTGTACTCAATAAGACTTTAACAGTTGTTAAAGTAGTAATTGTAATCCTTTTGAGATTAGTGGATTAAGACCTCGTTGGAGAGAGGTGAAATCACCTTGACGGGTGGACTGGAGTAGTTTGAGATTAAACGAACCAGGATAAAAATATGGTGTCATTGAGCTTCTAATTTCAAGTTTTCAATTCACCCCCCCCCCCCCTTCTTGTGTTTTTCACATCTTCATGTATATCTCTCCTTTTGTTGGTTGTTTGTGAAAGTTTTTTTGGTATATGCCATATGAATTATACAAAGGTTATTTTAGCCAAAATTTGCTAAAGAGGGAGATTGATAGGTTGGTTGTTTTGTGATTGGCCGCATTTTGTTAAAACAAGTGTTCTAGCAAGATATTGAACAAAATGTCTTGACATGTTGGTACGAAAGTGTTGCATGCCTTGTTTCGCTTTCTTGGAAGATTTCTTTCAAGCGTGAGCTCACTGGAGATTATATGAAGATATGATTCACGTGTATTGCGGTCCAAGAAGCATTTGTTTCTAGAAGTAACAAAGGTTTGTTCAAGCTTTGTCTTGTTTCCTAAGAATGGATGTCAAATAAAAAAATTTAAGGAAACAATATATTCTCTTCCAAAATATTATGCTGAAGATCATATTGGATCTACTGTTTGTTTAGCCCGAATTTTTCATCAAGCCCATGTTGTTCTCATGCTATTTAAAGAAGACTCTAAACCTAAGAAGAGGAGCATCTTCATGTGTGATAGTGTCAATTAGGATTTAATATGTTCATTGTTGTTTGTGACCCACTCTCGTATCATGTTTATACTAGAGTTGGACTGTTAGTTGAGTTGTAATTGTGAATCACCCGTAAGCTTTTAAGCAAGAGTGGGTTATGTTTATTGAAGTGTGTCTCCTCTTTGATTGTTATCTTTGTTATCACGAGTTACGTGATTGAGAGGAAGTGATATCTAGGAGAGTCTTCAAATTAATACTATTATAGTGGATTTCCTTCCTGGTTTGGATGTCCCTAGATGTAGGTGACTTGGCACCTAATTGGGTTAACAATAACCTTGTATTATTTACTTCCGACAATTTACTTTAAGTTGTTTATTGTTATTTGTGTTGTTTCGATGTCTTGATATTGCATTCCATATTCTGGTGTCCTGACATAATATTTGACATTTGTTCTCTACGTGCCATAATTTTAATTGGCATCAGAGAAGGCACCATGTTTTTCTTTGGGTGAGCTCTAGGGAAGATATTATGTGGTACTATGGATAAGGAAGGAGGATTTGTTAATATACCACCTATTTTGGATGGCACAAACTATGATTACTAGAAGGCGTATATGGTGGCTTTTCTAAAATATATGGATAGCAAAACTTGGAAAGTAGTTATCAAAGGTTGGGAACACCCTATGGTTAAGGACAAAGATGGAAAGGGCATAAGTGAATTGAAGCCAGAAGAGTACTGGTCTAAGGAAGAAAATGAACTTGCTCTTGGAAACTCCAAAGCTTTGAATGCCTTGTTCAATGGGGTTGACAAAAATATATTTGGGTTAATAAATACATGTATCATTGCCAAAGATGCATGGGAAATCCTCATAACTACTCATAAAGGCACATCAAAAGTAAAAATGTCAAGACTTCAACTTCTCAGCACCAAATTTGATAATCTCAGGATGAAAAATGATGAGTGCTTTCATGATTTTCACATGAATATTCTTGAAATTTCCAATACATCTAGTGCCTTGGGAGAGAATATTTTAGAGGAGAAGCTGTTAGAAAATTCCTCAGGTCGTTACCTAAGAATTTTGATATAAAGGTCATAGCTATTGAAGAAGTCTAAGACATTTGCAACATGAAAGTGGATGAGCTTGTTAGGTAACTTCAAATTTTTGAATTGGTTATTAGTGATAGATCTAAAAAGAAGAACAAAAGCATAGCTTTTATCTCCAACACTAATGATGAAGAGGTTCAATGTGACATGCATACTGATGAAGGAATTTCTAATTCTATTGTGCATCTTGGGAGGCAATTCAATAAGGCACTGAAGAGAATGGATAGGAAGCCAAGACCAAATGCCATGAACATGTCATTTGACTTCAGTAAGAAAAATGATTTTCATAGAAAATAAAGAACATAGGAGAAGCCCAATCAAGGAAAAGGTATTAAATGTCATGGATGTGAGGTTTTGGTCACATTAGATCAGAATGTCCCACATACCTCAAGAAATAAAAGAAGGGCTCGTCTATTTCTTGGTCTAATGATGATGATTCTGAAGGTGAAACTGATGATGAAACTGCTAAGCATGTTACAGCCTTAATAGGTAGATATGAATCTGATGAAGATTCATGTGATGAGGATGTCTCTTATGAAGAATTGGATGTTTCCTACAAAGAACTTTGTGCCATAAGTGAAGAGTTTTGTAAGATAGGAGAAAAGCATAAGAGAATCATAGCTCAACTGCAGGTTGAAAAAGAGAAATTTTTATCTACTATCTCTAGTCTTCAAAATGAGGTAACCCTATTAACTTCTAAACTTGAAAACATGACCAAATCCATAATAATGTTGAACAATGGGTCTGATATGATAGATGAAATTCTTCAAGTTGGGAAAGGGGATAGAAACTTAACAAGTATAGGTTTTAATTACCAATCTCTAAATAAACCAGGAAAAACCCATGTGTCAAAATTTATTCCTTATGAAAGGAAGTATGAGCTCACAATGTTCAACCAAATGCCACAAACATCTTGTCAGACATCAGGAAACTCAAACTAAAGGCAAGTTCTTGCCTTGTAAATGTCATTGTTATGGTAAATATGGTGATATAAAGCCTTTTTGTTACAAAGTGTATGGTTATCTAAAACATCCAAAACAACCTAGGGATAATCATGTGATGATTAAAACTAGAAAGGAGTGGAAACCTAATGTTATTGATAATAGTCTTATAGCCCATAATTCTTTTAGAGCTTCATCTAGAGAAGACTGGTACTTTGACAGTGGATGTTCTAGACATGTGACAGGGGTCAATAAGTATTTAGTGGAAATTAAGTCTTATTCAACCAGTTTTGTCACGTTTGGTGATGGAGATAAAGGTGAAGTTAAGGGAGTAGGAAAGTTAGTGTGTACTAGACTTCCTAGACTAGATATTGTTCTTCTTATGAAAGGATTGACTGTAAATCTGATCAATATTAGTCTTTTATATGATCAAGGTTTAAAATTCCATTTCACCAAGTCAGAATGTTTAGTTACCAACTGGAAGAATGATGTTTTGATGAAAGGAGTAAGGTCTAAAGACAATTTTTATTTATGGGTACCACCAGAAACTACTTATTCTTCCACATGTTTAATGACCAAGGAAGATGATGTCAAGTTGTGGCACCAAAAGCTTGGACATCTAAATCTCAAAGGTATGAGGAATATTATGTTTGAATAAGCCATTATAGATCTACCAAAGCTCAAAATTGAGGAGGTTAAAGTTTGTGGTGAGTGTCAAATTGGGAAGCAAACCAAGATGTCACACCCGAAGGTGCAACATCAGACTACTTCCAAAGTTTTAGAACTTCTTCATATGGACTTAATAGGGCCGATGCAAGTTAAAAGTCTTGGTGGAAAGAGGTATGTCAATATGGTTATTGGTGATTTTTCAAGATTTACTTGGGTGAACTTTATCAAAGAAAAATCAGATACTTTTGAGGTCTTCAAAGACCTTTGTCAATGCCTTCAAAGAGAGAAAGAAATTCTGATTGTTAGAATCAGAAGTGAGCATAGAAAGGAATTTGAAAATGCCAAGCTTTATGATTTTTGCTCTTCTGGAGGTATTGGTCATGAATTCTCATCATCCATCAATCCTTAGAAAATGGAGTTGTAGAGCGCAAGAATATAGCTTTTCAAGAATCAGCTAGAGTCATGATACGTGCAAAATATATTCCTTGTCATTTTTGGTCAGAAGCCATGAACACTGCATGATATATTTAAAATCAGGTCACTCTAAGAGCTGGTACATCATCTACACTCTACGAATTATGGAAAGGGAGGAAACCTACTATTAAATACTTTCATGTTTTGGGGAGTAAATGTTAAATCCTGGATGATTAAGAACAAAGGAGAAAGATGGACCCCAAAGGTAATGAAGGGATATTTCTTGGTTACTCTTGAAATAGCAGAGCTTATAGGGTCTTTAACTCTGGAACCAAAGTCATGATGGAATTCATTAATGTTTTGGTTGATGATTCGATCATTGAGAAAGAGATTGATGTCAAAGGAGATGTTGGAACATCATCTCAGCAGACTAATACTCTAGAAGATGAGGCATAAATTAAGTCCAACATTAAGCCAGCAAGTATTGAATGAAATAATCCTCAAGTCAACAAAGGTCCCTTTATTAGAATTCATAAAAATCATCCAAGGGAACTTATTATTGGAAATATTTATGAAGGGATCATCACAAGATCCAAAGATGTGATATCTAATTCTTATTTTGTCTCAAAATTTGAATCAAAAAATATGAAGGAGGCCTTGAGTGATGAATTCTAGATCAATGTTATGCACGAAGAACTTGGTCATTAAAAGGAATGAAGTATGGGACCTAGTACCCAGGCCTAAAGGAACAAATGTTATTGGCACAAAATGGATTTACAAGAACAAATCTGATGAAAAGGGAATTGTGACCATAAATAAGGCTAGGATTGTAGCTCAATGATATACCCAAATTGAGGGTGTTGATTTTAATTAGACTTTTCTCGTTTTTCCAGTCTTGAATCCATATTATTTCTCTTTGGAGTGACTTGCATGCTAAAGTTCTAGCACTTTAAAAACAAATGTTAATACTGATGTCTCAACACTAAAAACATAATGTCAGGACAAATGTTAAGACATCATCTACCTGATACAGTAATTAGTAGAAATTATGAATTATGCAGAAATCAAATTGTTGAAGATAAAATAACACAGCCAATTGTTAATCTAGCTCAGTGCAACGTCACCCACTTTGGGGGCATCCAAGCTAGGAAGGAAATCCACTATGATAGTATTAGTTCAAAGTTAAAACATCCTAGTTTAAAACTTATCACCTAATCACTACCTTATGCAAATTCTACCTAGGAACCTCTTAGATATGAGAACCCCCTCTCACTTCTCATAATCACCTTAGTGATAAAAACCCGTCACATACCAGTGACAAGAACCAAAACCAGAAGATTACAATTCCAATGAACAATATTTAGTTTTGCTTAAAAGCTTTTAACTAAGAACAATAACTTGACACACAATCAACTTTTTCTTAAAAGCTCATGAGTGATTTCCAAGTAACAATGAATAATCAGTCTACCACAATGTATCAAAAGATACAAGGGTGACACACAAAACACACAAGAGGCTCTCAAAACTTAAGACTCTAAGCTTCCCCTTATTTTTCTTAAATGGTGAAAATCCAAATTACATTAGGTTTATGTTTCTCTTTATATACTTTTCAGCAGTCATGGGCTTTGAAATCTTCACCCATATATTTCTTGATCCACGAGCTGAGAAATGCACCAATTATGCAGAAAAATCTCCTTAAATCTTGGAAAAAAACATCAAGTTTCCTAAATTATCTCAACATCTAATTTTAGAAATTTATGTACAGCTGGAGATCAAATCAATTCTTCCAGATTAAATCTTCTTGACTTGCACAAATAATTGAGATATATCCAACAAGAATCTTACAGAATCAAATCAAATTTGTCAAGAATAATAATTGCATGTACTAATGTTTTGGTACAACATGTCACAACATCTGTCAGAACATATGTCTTCAATGTAGATTAACAAACATTTTAGGACATCTCACATAACATCTTGTTGTGAACCATGTTTTAGAAAAGTTGCTACCAATCCTAAAACCATGGATTTAGCAATCTCCTATTTTGGAAAATTTTGGCTAAAACAACCTAAGCACAATGAAACTATAGAGAGGAATAAAACCACATTAAAAAAACACAAGCTACATGAAAACATGTAAACTTTGTAGAAACTGCAAACATAAAAATATATCAGAGATACATTAGTTACAAATCACCATCTTTAATACTATAGAAGCAAGATGTCTAGACATGTGGTCTGATATCATATCAACACAACTCTAACATAGAACAAGAGCTTGTTCAATCATACAGGTCCATTACTGCCCCTGTCACACAACCAAAACTCCTCGTTAAAGGGAAAACCCAAGTCACCAGAAAATCCAAAACATGAAATATCCAAGTTCAACATCAGAAGCACATGCAGCATAAGCCTAACAACTAACTCAGAGCACCAGAGTAATAAATTACCAGAGAGTAACTAGGGTTCTCCATAAACACATCAGACAGAATGTCAGAACATATGGTTTGACATTAATCATAAGGAAGTGTAGCAGAAGCACCAATAAGTATGACAGACTATTATGCTCCCCCTAAATAGTTGCATATATGATAAGTGCAAATTGTAGTTATTTTCGTATATAAGTCTTGTTACACTTATCGATACTTTTTGTTAATATCCTTTGAATAAACCTCACATTGTTTGTAAATACGTTTAATTCGTGTATAATTGTGTTTTTGTGTAATTAATGTATCATTTAATAGTTTTATGTCCTTTGTAGGTATTTTTTACATGTTTGGAGCATTAAGCAATAAAGTGTCAAAGGCACGACTTCAAATACACATTTTTGAAAGAAAATAATTATGAATCCCGCTTAGCGCATGTTTTAACACGCTACCAAATTTTTTGAGAAAAATGGAAGAGGTTTTTTTTCTAAGCCCGCTTAGCCAACTCACCCGGCTAAGTCGGTTCAACTCACTTAGCAGGGTTAAGGCGGTTTAACGTGTATTTTAGGTGTTAGCCCGCTTAGCAGTCTACTGTTTTCACTTTTGTATAAACATAATTTTCATAGTTTTTAGGGTATGTTTTGGGGAATCTTTGCTCCCAATTCATCACCAATCATTCTTTGATAGAGAGAGGTAGAAAACAATAATGGAGCTTTCATATAGATGATCCAAATACAGAGCTCTCATCAATCAGAGCAGACAACCAGTGAGGTGTTTGGGTTTCCTTCATTTCTTCTCTATGTCTTTGTCTATTTGTTGGGTTTGTTTATACTCTTACTCTGAATATATGTATATTTATCGCTCATGGCATTCTATAAAATTTGCTTTACAATTCAATCTTGATGCTTTCCTTGATTTTTTGCATTTATGTTTGGATTTGTGTTGTTTTAGAGATAGACCTCACAAATCTTGATTAGTGAAGGAAACCTATTAGTTTATATATTCTAGAGATAGGTTTAGAGATAATAATCACTTGGGTATCGAAGCTTAATTTTTCTGTGTTGTTGTTGCGCGCGAGGCATCACCGACGCGAGAATATAGTTATTCTCACAACTTTGTGTTAGACATAACCTCAGTTGTGATACATCTCGTAGGTGTTTCAGAAATGAACACTGATGTGAGAGATACATGATGATTTTGATGAGTATTATAGGTTGTGTACAATTGATCGATAGGTTTAAGTTTGTGACGAATGGTTTAAATTCATTCCTGATAAGTTTCTCGTCTCAAAAGAATGTATTTATTTTCTTGTTCATAGTTTTATATTTCATACTCAAACCCATTTTAACCCAAGCTAAGAATCGATGAAACTGTTGAATGGCATTCTCTCCTACGCACTGATCCCTTTGGAGACAATACATTTCCCAGAAAAATACTTCTTTTTTTTTGCTCTTGCCGCTTTATTGTAGTTAAAACAATATAGAAGCAACAACAATAGACCACTCTTCCCTTAGCAATAGTACAGTCATATCAATATGTCAAGACATTTGTCATGTCATCGGGAAAAACTGAAACACTAACACTTTACTCTCCCTTTTTAGCCAAAATTTGACAAAAATAGAGTAAATGTAAAAACAGCAGGAATCACACATATTTCACACAAGAAATAACATAGATAGAAACACACACTAGCAATGGAAACACACACTTTTAATGGAAACAAACGGAATTAAAAACCGATGGAAGCAAACCATTGTTAGGAAATTATTACATATCCAAAATAAATAAATTGTCATCTTTAAAATCAGCTATTCAAACGAACCACTGAGTCAATATAAGTAACCCAATCTTCATCAACATCTGAGTCAGGGTCATGTAATTGAACATGACTTTTCTTGCAGGACTTCATCTTTGTTACATACTTTTTCCCTGTCATAGAGGCTCCACTAGATGATCCAACAAATTTTTCCACCTTGGATTCAACCTTCTTTAGATTAGTACTCTTAGCTTTCTTTCCTGACTTAGCTTCCAGCAAATGGACCCTTTTAGCATCAGCACTTTTGGATGATTGACTCATGTTGAAACACAACTTGAGATGAGGGAAAGGCAGTAAGGTTTTGCTTTACAATTCAATCTTGATGCTTTCCTTGTGAACTTAACTTGATCGAAGGAAGCCCAACACCCAATCGAAGACCTTGTGAACTTATCTTGATCGAAGGAGGCCCAGTGCCCAATCGAAGACTTGCAGACCAAAGCCCGATCGAAGGGTTTTAGATGACCAATCGAATCTCCTTGTCCAGATGACAATCGAAAAAACAAATTGTTCAAGGGCTAATCAAAAACACCCTGTCTCAAAGCCAATCGAAGACACCTTGTTTATCTTCAAAAAAAATTATTTTTCTTTAACCAAGTGTTTGTGACCACCCATATAAGAGAAAACCTTGGAAAACATGAGAGGGAAAATTTTGGAGTACAACTGTTGCCCCTGTTCAATCTTCTTAAACCTAAAGATGTAGATTGACTTGTCTAGCTTTCGTGATCTGAAGGTGGAAGATGATTGAACACTAGAGTGCCCAGAAATTTGTACTCGATGATGTGTCAGTTGATTGTGTAGGGAATGGGCCTACAGATTCCATTTGGAGAAGATGATAGAGAGTTGTCGGAGATGGGCTTAAAGATACCATCCAAAGTAGATGATGACTTCCTAAGAGGTCTCCTTGTGGGGATTCCTATTCCTGCTGTATGAGGAGGACTCTGTTGGGGAATGTGGGTTTATGTTGTTCTCCTGCTTGAGGAAACTTTATGGGGAATAGAGTCTAGGAACTTTAGTTGTCCAAGGCTCTGCTGAAGAGTTATCTTTGGAGATATTTCTCCTGGCTTGTTATAGGTATTAATCTACAGTCGGTCGTCCACAGATAGTTCTCCTGGCTTGCTATAGCTATTAATCTGGAACTTGAAAATTATCGGTCGTCGAGATAGTTGTCTTGGCTTGTTACAAGTATTAATCTCTAACCTGAGAAAGAAAGATAGTTTTCCTGGCTTGTTACAGCTATTAATCTTCAATCTCTTCATGTAGATAGTTCTCCTGGCTTGTTACAGGTATTAATCTACAGTTGGTTGTCAACAAATAGTTCTCCTGGCTTGTTATAGGTATTAATCTGGAACTTGAAAATTGTCAGTCCTCGAGATAGTTGTCCTGGCTTGCTACAGGTATTAATCTCTGAACTGAGAAAGAAATATCGTTTTCCTGGCTTGTTACAGGTATTAATATGGGACTTGCTTTATTGGTCACATAGATAGTTTCCCCGTCCAGTTTCGGGCATTAATCTGTGGCCTGTTGTATTTGTTGGTAAACTTGTCTTGCTTCGGGAGTTCATACCACTTGGTCATGTACATAATTTTCCCATCTAGTTTCAGGCATTAATCGTTGACCTGTTGTATAAGTTGATAGTGTTTGTCTTTCTGCAAACTCAACCTGGAAAGGTAAAGTCAGTTTCATGCGATGTCATGATGTATGAATTGCATGATGCTCTCAAAATAAATGAGATTGTGATATATGCATTTATGTTGCATATGCTATGATGTTTGTAGAAATGATGTATGAATGCAATGTATGAAAGTGTCAGTTTTTCCATTGCTGTATTGTTGAATTAGGGAAAATAAATCCCTGACTGTTGCTGGGGGGGAGAATGTAGGCCTTCAAATTTGTTGAAGTTGAAACGCTGGGATATGAACTTCCGTTGTTAGAGAAATAAATTATGTTGGAGAAGGAAAGCTTCGTGAGTGGCTTGAAGATTTTGTTGAAATCCTGTTGGGGAATCCCGAGAAGCTTTGGTGGCTTCACTGGGGAATATTTTGTTGGAGCAGTAATTTGGAGATTCTTGCTCTGTCGGGGATATAAGAATACATGACGTCATCAAGTTGCATGCCGAGAATATGGCGGTGATCTTGTATCAGGAATGCCCCTGCCTCTGACCTGCTGGAGAAAATATTTGTTGGGGATTTTGTAGACGGTCTGACTGTTATCCCAACTCCTGAATCCTTGGTGAATGCGGATCAGGGTGGTCAGCACTCTACCGATAGACAAGTGATAAGATGACGGGACATAGTCGTACGCTTTAATCCCTAACTTTTTCCTGGACTATCCTTTCAGATTTTCAGCCCATCGGGATACCCTTTTTTGCCCAATCCGCCTTTTCAGGTTTTCGACTTGTCGGGTGTACAAATTTTTCATATCTATATCCCTAATTTTTTTCCCAAACCCTTTTGGTTCGCCGGGATGCCCTTATTTTTTCCTAGGCCAGTCAACTTAGCGGGTCTTTGTTCATGCATAGTATTTTCCGACTATGTCCATGTTCACCGGTGTGATCGGTGGATCTGGAACTGACTGTTTAACGCTGGTTCACGAAATGTCGCGGAAGCAAGAGTCTCCACCGTCTTTTATTTTCTCCAACATGGACAGGACAAAAGCACAGCAAAATTCCTTATGAGATAATTTCTCGGTTGGGGAGGTAGATTTATAGAAAGGGAAGGTGTTAGCACCCTTTCTATCCATGGTTATCCATGGGCTCTTAGATACTTGCTCATTGTGTTTTCAAAATGTTTGTTTACTTTTCAATTGTGAGTGGGTTTGAAAAGGTTTCGTTTAAAGATTTCAGATCGACTCTTGTATCAGTCCTCAAGAGTGTTTGAAAAATTGTTTTGAAAGCTTTTTGAAAAGTGTCGGTGTGAAAAGAGTTTTGATTGTTTTTGAAGAAAGCAAGTATCTACGAGTCCTCTACCTACCATAAGGAATTAGGCTGTGTAAATGTCCTTAAGGTAGTTCCATCCCACCATTGAGAAGTAGGTAGCACCACCGTTGGAGGTGTTCGGGTCAATTCATTTGTAGGGACAGTGTGGTCACCAGAGCAACAGTACGACACCTTAGAAGCTACCCTTATGCCATTGATCCTTTTTTATTCCGAGGCAACCGTTTCGAGGCAACTGGATCATGTCATGGACATAAGGACTTACTAAAACGTCCTATACTCGACGACCACGTTTCGAAGGCAAGGCAACAGTGAGGCGTACCCTAAGAGTGGTGTGTGAATTTGTGTGTTATTTTCATGTTATGTTTTATCTTGTACATGTATCATGGTGATCTACACTTGTTTTTAATTTAGGCCATACATTCTTTCATGCAATTTTTAGAATTTAAAAGTGCAGAAATTTAAATGCGGAAAGATAAATCCTACGCTATTACAAGGCGCGGGTCTATACATCGCCAAATTACAAAGACCCGTTTTGATAAAAAATGCGAAAAATAAAACCTAGTCACTATTACATGGCTTGAGCAATTACATAATATTCACAAGGAAAATAAGAATAAATGCGCGAAAGAACTAAAGTTGAACGTTCGAGGGCGTTGGACCCTTTTGAAATCAAATTGAATTAAAGACTAATTAGTTATTTAATTAAGAAAAGAAATTGTTTTTATGTTTTTTGTATTTAATGAAAATAAAGAAAATTAAAATTAAAATTAAAAGAAACCCTAATTCTAAGTTGTTTTAATTATTAAGAAAACATTAAAGTTTAACCTAATTTACTAATCAATTAATATACATGTTTATTTACAAAATATTTATTAATTAATAATAATAATGATGAGAAAATTATTTAATAAAAAAAAGGATGAAAAAACCCTAATTTCTACATATTTTAATTTATTAAGAAAAAGATTGAAGTTTTAACACCTAATTTAACTAGTTAATTATTAAGGTTTATTTATAAAATAAAATAATAGGAATTAAATATAATTAAACATATTTTAATTTTTCTGTATTTTATATTGTGAAAATTAATTTATGTGGATTGAATAAAACAATTAAAAAGAATAATTGAAAAGAATAAAAGAAAATAAAATTAAAAGAAGGAATACAAACAAGGAGGGGTGTCTGGCCCTTTTTGGAGGTTTTTGTAGAGTAATTTGGGCCCAAGATGGCAAGGCCTGCGTTGACTTCCCAGCTTGTGTGTATGCTGGTTGACTTGGGCGTATCCTGGAGTGCACGTTATGGCCATTGGATTGAAGCTCAGATTATGTGGCAAGCTAGCGTTTGAGGATGTATGATGAGCCCTGGGACGTGCACTGCATGGAAACATGTTGAGAAGAAAAATATGAAATATGAGAGGGGACCTGGGAATCGAACCCAGGTCCCAATGCCTGCTGGACAGCTCATTCACCAACCAAGCCAGCGCGTTTCTTTGTATACATAGTGGAACATGATTATTATATAAAAAAAAGAAGCGTTAGTGGTATGCATGAAAAATCACGCGCCAAATTTGAATTATCCAGTAACATTAAGCCACGCTAGCTTTCTTCTTCGTTTTCCTGCAAATAGAAAACAGATAGCGGGGGTTTTAAACCCCCACTAAGTGAAACCTGAAAAAAATAGTGAATAGCACATGGGTTAGCATAAAAAGGGCGCGAGGTATTGGTTGGACTCGTCTTGTTGTCACGAACTCAATGGTGCCAGTTTGAAGGTCTAATTTTTCCATATGAAGGAACCCCTAATTCAAAGCTTCTGAAACCCTAAAATAAATTAATGGTGGATCACGATATAGGGCCTGATAATACAATTGAGTTATACCATTAGCTTCAGAAGGTTCATGTTAGTATAAATCACTCAAGAAACATGATTAAAAATGCATGAATCATCATGTGGAATTCAAGAAATTTTGGCAAACCGTGTGATCTGTGTTCTATGATTCTGGGCACGTTTTGATTGATTCTTGATTGCAAAAGCTTCTTTGATGGTCCAGCAATGTATTGGAATAGCTTTTAGGCTTTGAAATGTGCAGTAGCTAGGATTTCAGTTTCCAATTTTTTGATGAAACTTTGCAAATTGGTATGCAGCTCTTGGGCAGTTTTTCGTGTGTGTGGGCATTAGGTTAGCTTGTGCCTTTGTACATGAAGCAAATTAGGTTAAAAAACCAAGCCCAAAGTCCATAAATTTATGATTTTGATCTTTGATTTTTTCACATCTTTTTTCAATCTTTTTTGCCATGGAAACTTGCCAAATAGGGATGATTTTGTCCCCTTGAGATGGTGCACGAAATCTCTTGCATATATGGAAGATATTTGCTGCATAAAAAAGATTTAAAAACATGATTTGGTATTTTTCTTATATTTAAATCTAATTAAATGAATTATTATGAATAAAAATTCAATTAATTAATTAAAAATAAGAAAATAAATCCCTTTAAGGTCAATGGGTCGTGCATATGCTTTGGGTAATGATTCATGGAAGAATTTGTGGCCCATTAGCATTTTTGAAGCCTTTTGTGCAAAGTTGACTTTTCAAAATTCCCA
Organism: Vicia faba; assembly: GCA_948472305.1. Taxonomy (NCBI): domain Eukaryota; kingdom Viridiplantae; phylum Streptophyta; class Magnoliopsida; order Fabales; family Fabaceae; genus Vicia; species Vicia faba. The sequence continues at coordinate 171,083,451 of OX451739.1, read as the reverse complement.
AAAATTTCCCAACTTCTTCAAGGCATATCTTGCTCAATTTTAAAGCTATGATCATGTTCTTGGACATTTTGGAAAGGTCTTGAAGTCCTCTAACCAATGTCTTTGGTCCCATGTCATTTTGATTTACCAATCTCAAGTTATGGTCTTTGACTTAAAGTGTCTTTTTGTTGACTTTTGAAAATAACCTATAATGTTGAAATTGATAACTTTTTGTGAGAGCATTTCTTGGACTTGAAGTGTGAAGATGAGTTGTAGTAAATGTCATCCTCTTCAAAATGAGCTTTGGATGGGATTTTTATGATAAACCATGAAGAAGTTATGCCTTGGTCAATTTGCAGTTGACTTTTTCAACTGTCCCAAAATAGAAACTTTTGCATCTTGAGACTTTTTGAGCCATGCTTTGAGAATCATGATCAAGAATTGATCAAATTATGATTGTGGCTTCAAAATAAGATGTTTACCAAAAATTTTGACTTTTGACTGTCAAATGACCATTTTGCCCCTGCAGTTGACTGTGAAGCAATTAGGGTTTTTGACTGTGCAATTTGATGCTGTGAGTCTTGAAACTTGACATATGGATACTTGACAATGTTTATAGGCATGTGGGACTTGATTGGACCCTTGAAAACTTCAATTTCTTTGCAAGAACCAAAACCCTAATTTTTACTGTGTTAGGAGGCAATTGGACTGTGCAACCCTTGAGAGATTTTGAAGCTTGATCTTGGCCAATCTTGAAAAATATGGGAGGGCAAATTTTGGGGTACAACAAACGGGTATGGGGAATTGTCATTGTTCATATTAGTAAGTGTTGCCACACTTCTAGAAGATGTTTGTTTGATCGTACAGGATTCATTGCTAGAATTCATGTCCAATGCCTCAAGTGATTCAGATGGAGATCTGCCCCTGGCTATTTGGCATTTTTTATAGATCCCCCGAATCTTGACTTCACTGCCCCAGATTAGCTGGACATCATGTTATGCCCCTTGATTATGAAAGGCCTGCCACTAGAATGTCTTTCCATCTAAGGTGATTCTGTCTATTGAGAGGATTTTTGTTCATCGAATATCCGTCGTGTGAATTTCTCTGTTGTTGAACAAATAGTTATATACAAACAATGGTATTTTAAGAATGAAAAGCTTATGTCTGTCTTGAAGTTTGAAATTTAATTTTTTAGTATAACACAATTTGCAAGAATGTGATATCAACTCAGGATTTATAGAAAACCTTACAGGAGTCAGGATACCTTTTTTAACAGTATGCTTTCGAACTAACTCATGCTTCTGCTAGGACTTTTAAGTGTTATAACGTGGCCTGGTTCACGGTTCAAGAAACAAAAGATAAAGGCTCAAATTTTATTTGTACTCAACCTGTTCTTTGTGATGTTCTTCAATCCTATGCTCAGCTAATTGTGCGTTTGGATCCCAATTGAGTCTGGAATCTTTGCTCTGATACTTGGTGATGGTTCAGAAATTGAACATTTATTTGAGAAGGTAGTCATTTTTGTAACCTTTTCTTTTTTTGTTGAGGATTTGTAGGACCTCTTTTTTTATTTTGTTATCCCTACTTTTGCCTAAACTGTTTCTTATGATTACAGTTAGTGGGATGCCCCAAGTTTTTCTTAAGTCTCCTTCAAAGGTTTTGACTTAGTGGGCTCTTCTTTTGAAAAATAATGACCGCCTGCTTTAATGATTATGCGGAACCATCACCATCTTTTGGAAGGCATCTTCTACACTATTTTTCGTGTATGAAGGATGAGCTTGCGACTGAATGCACCTCTGAATTAACTGAGAAAGCTACCCCCCCCCCCCCAGGTTATGATTAAGGGTTTTAATTTGTATGAAAAGAAAAAATCCTACTTCTTAGGCTCAAAGGGGTTGACTAGGGATTATCTTCCTTATAACTCCACCGTTTAGGATTTGAAACAACGCATGTACATCGTCAGCAGAGTCTGTTCAAAAGCATACTGTAGAGACTGTGGTATCGTTTTCGCCATTCTCCCTCTAAAAGCTTATAGCTTTTAACCAAGATTTTAATATCACAAACAGGAAGTAAAAACACAATTTGAGTATAGTGACAACGAATGAAATAATTCAAGACAAACATATGCAATGCATTAATGAAATAACAAAGTTTGACATAAATAAATGTTCGAACAATCAAAAGAAAATTACAACTTGAAAATTCTAATGAATAAAAGCCTCTTTGTCTGAACTTGTCACTTCAGATGATGTGCCTTTGAGGGATGGAAGAAGAATTTAATATGGCCATCTTATGTGAACTCCAGCACTCATTCGTTGATCAAGTCCTACATCTTATTTTTCAATGCCCAATAGTCATTCGTATCATTTCCAGGACTATTGGAATGGTATGCGCATATTGCATCTGGATGATAGCTAGGAGCAGAGACATTGGGATTTTGAGGAGGATCCCTTAACGTAATCAACTACATCTTTAACATGTGTTGCAATACTTGAGCTAAGGACATGTTAATTTTGGTGAATTGCCTTTTAGGTGTGTCCTGATTATGCCGATTGCCTTGCCGTTGTTTCTACATCGGTTCTGAAATAGAAGTTCGCATTACCCCCACAGATTGGTTGAGATTACTCTTATTGCGGCCCTTCTGGTCGTACACGGAATTGGACTCTTTCTTCCCATTGTATGATCTCTTATGAGTACTTGAAGATGCAGTCCCTTGAATGTCACCACTCCTAAGTTTATTTACAACATGCCCCCGTATGAACATGTCACCCAATTCCCTATCTTCCAAGAGAGATTGATCATTGATTAGGCTCCAAGCTCTAGCAGTTTACCCCAGACTGTCGTATCTGTCATGAAAAATCTTGTTGATGAGAATCCTCAATTCTTCTTGTTCTCAAGCTAAAATTTGGATAAGGACCATCTGACTACTCATCTAGATTCTTATCCTTTCCATTTTAGCTTGTAGTTGTTCCAACTGGTCATCCTTATTGTTGTCAGGATGTTTCTTGGTCAAGTTCCCGTTGAGGAGTTCTTTCAACTCTTCTTGTCCCTTGGATAGGTTGAGGAACGTTTCCATGAACTGAGACTCTTGAGTTTGGAGATCTTTGTTGTTCTGTTTGAGATCCATTTTATTTGCTGAAATAAACAACGAAGGGATAAGAAGCCTGTCCGAAGAATACCTGTTATGCAATGACATGTATGATATGTAAATGTTTTCAAGGATCTCGCGGGTTAAACAAGAAAATGTCAGAAGTTGAATTTTGCAGCTTTGATTGAAGAACTTCGTATCGTTGAAGGTCCTTCTACGAGAATCAAGCTCACCATGTCGAGTGGGTCATCGCCCCTGACTCAAGTTATTGTCTTATGGTCCTTTTGACAGCATTGGCTAGAGGAAAATAAATCCCCTTGCCCCTTGCTAGACGTCTGGTTTATCATAACATGCATCACAGACCCTTGAGACCCTTGAAGTGGTTAAGGATATGTTATAGTATGATGTTATGTTATGTATGATATACGTTAAACAAAAATGCAGGGTGATGAAGACAAGTATGTCTTGCAAGAAAACCAGTTCATTGGATAATGTATACAAACAAGGCCCTGCAAGGAATACAAAAAAAAAGCCCTGCAATGAGTTCAAGTTGTTAGATAAATGAAGGCAAACAAGTCACACAAGAATCCTTAGGTTCAAAGGCTTGCATGAGTTTTAAAGGTAAGTACCCTCTTGAAGTTTAGTTGGTTCAACCTGTCTTAGAAAAGTTATTGGGTTCTAAGGAGTCTCAATATCACTGATCTTTCTTTATCGGGCATTATTTCAGCTTAGCAATCTTTTCTTACGGCCGAAACATCTCAAAAGTCTGATCTCAATGAGTGTAACATCGAGTATCAACCAATCCCCAACTTTACACTGAGGACGGCTATCTCACTACTTTCTAATGGCCAAGTGTGTTCAACTAAGGTTCTAAGGTCTATTAGTGCTTCACGACACCATGTGGCGGCCTCGTATTCTCCTCGATTCAACACAAGGGATATCGGTACCAACCAAAGTGTCATACCAACACAGTTATCGCTTCAACCATATCAGTCTACGCCATACAGTCTCCACGATCTATTGTTGTTTACCTAAAAAGATGCCCCCAGATCCGGGTGTAGGATCTATAGTAACAACCCAAAAAATCCTCCAAAGAAAAAGCATACAAAGCAAGCAATTAAAACAGTTTTAAAATGAACTAACTCTTAAGGTAACCCCACTTTTATTTATAGTCCCCAGCAGAATCACCAGTTCTATGATACGGTGGCAGAACCGACTGTTATACTAGTTTTTCATTTATGTTCGCAAATGTTGGGGTAAGCAAGAGTCGCCACCGACTTTTCTTTTATCCAACAAAGGAAAGTGTGAAAAGAACAAAAAAGACCTTTCAAGATTATTTCTTATTAAGGGGGTAGATTATGGAAAAGGAAGGTGTTAGCGCCCTTTCCATCCGTAGTTTTCTATGGGCTCTTAGATGCTTAACTCATTTGAAACATACCTTGTGCTTTGTGTGTTTGGAAAAGTATTTTGAAAAATGCCTTAGTGCGGTGATTCGATTTATGATAACTCTTGCATCAGTCCTCAAGAGTGTTGATAAAGCATTTAAGAATGTTTTTGAAATGTTTTGTGTAAGTGTAAAAGTATGTTTTTGAGCATAGTATCTAGGAACTATATACTTATACTCAAAAGGTTTGTTCTTTTCCTCTTATCCTTTATACAATGCTATCCTACTATTAGTGAGTAAGTAGCCCTATCGTTCGATGTTTGAGGGACATTCAAAGGGGCGTTTTTATAGTCACAAAGGAAACTGGGGAAGAAGTTTTAGTAACTACCCAAGGGCTCTAAGATCATATTTTTACTGAGGCAACATCGAAAGGGTCATCGAGAGACTTATGATCTTTTGAACCGGAGGGTAGCCACTAAAATCTCTCACGTTTCGAGAGTTGTGACTATTTCCGAAGGCAACCGAAGTGGGTGTACCCTAGAGGTGCGCATGTGCAATTGTGTGTGGTTCAATTATTTATCTTGTGCATTTAGGGTTTGCTAACGTTTGCTTTCAGTCTTGTCATACAATCCTATTTACTAACAATTAACATTTTGCAGGAAATGTAAAGTGCGGAAAGTGAAAACCTAAACTAGTACATGGCTTCAGGGAGGGGTATCTACAATGTACAAAGCTTGGAGGAAAGAAAATAAAGAAAGTGATAAAGATAAATCCTAAATTAAGCTATTATATTCCATCAGCAGATACATAAATATAAAAAAAAAATGTGAAAAGTAAAATAACGCGTGCAAAATGGAACGAGACGTCTAAAAACCTAGAAAAGAATCTAAGTAAAATAATATCTTTTTGTTGTTTTTTTATTTAATAAAAGAAAATAAAGCCTAAGTCTATTTAATTTTAATTTTAAGAAAGATGTTAAAATAATTAATTAATTAGCTTAAAGAGATTAATTTTAATTATAAAAGACTAAAAACTAATTTTTTGTGATTTTTGTTTTAATATTAATAAAAAAAGGAAAACAAAAATAAAACAAATAAAACAAAACCAAAAAAAAGGAAATATGGAAAGAGGTCTTTCGATTCAGGGAAGGAAATGATTTGTTTCGATCCAGGGAAGGAAGTGATTCCTTTCGATCTAGGGGAGGGTTGTTATCCTTCGATCCAGTGAAGGCAGTTGTACTTCGATCTAGTGAAGGATGTGGCTTTCGACCCAGAGGGCATTGTTGAAAATTCCTGATATATCACTTGTGAGGGCACTGGATCTGCAAAGATATGTTAGCAAAAATAAAAGCATGGCCTGGGTGCCAAGCCCAGGTCCTTCGATTATGTGTGCATTGGCCTTATTTATGCTGGATCTGCAACATAAACATTAGAGACAAAAATAAACAAATATGGACCTGGGTAACACACCTAGGTCCTTCGATCATGGATGAAAATCGAATGACTATGACATGCAAAGAAAATATAGAATTTGATTCCTTACTTTTTCCTTACCAACAGTGGTGTATGAATCTATGGTGTTGGAGATGTTTAGTGCTTTGGCAAGTTATCTGCAAACATCAAGGAGTGAGTGGAGTGTTGTTGAATATTCCTTCAATTTGGATTACTCAGGAGATTTTTTGAAAATTTTGCTTACTTTTTGCAATTTCGTATGAATATTTCAGACTGTATCTAGGCGTGTTTAGAGCTTGCTAGTGTGCTACTTATATAGAGGGGATGGATGGGACAAGAGGGCCAAAGAATAAACAACCATTAAGTTGGTGTTTTAAGGTCATGAATATAACTTTGAAACTTTGCAAAAGACATGGTTTCTTGTCCCTTTTTGAATTTGCTATGAACCTGGACACATTTGACTTTTGAAAGCCCTCCTTTGAATGGCCCTCTTATGTACCCTTCGAATAGAGCTTCTAAATGCTTCTTCGAATGGACCTTTTGTTACTTCCTTCGAATAGAACACCTGTACATCCTTCGAATGGAACACATGTACATCCTTCGAATGAAACACTTGTACATCCTTCGAATGTAACACCTGTGCATCCTTCGAATGACCCTTTTGTGTGTCTTTCGAATAGCGCACATGTATGCCTCATGCATTCTTCGAATGGTTCACCAATGTGGGCTCATAATGTGGCAATCATATGCTGAAAGGTTCATAGATAGAGTTGACGCAAGCAGTTTCGAAGGGAACAATTTCCCAATCGAAGTTAGCACAAAGAAAGCCAATGCCTTATGGATGTTAGCATGAGGAGGTCATTGCTCTGTAAATCGAAGGCCAGTTGAAAGGGTCTTGGCCCTGTGCATTGAAAGCAAGCACAGGGGAAGCCTTTTCCCTTGTGAATTGAAACAAACTTGTAGGGGGTTCTTGCCTTGCGCAATCGAAGCCTTGTGAACTTAACTTGATCGAAGGAAGCCCAACGCCCAATCGAAGACCTTGTGAACTTATCTTGATAGAAGGAGGCCCAGTGCCCAATCGAAGACTTGCATCCCAAAGCCTGATCGAAGGGTTTTAGATGCCCAGTCAAATTTCCTTGTCCAGATGACAATCGAAAAAACAAACAGCTTAGGGGCTAATCGAAAACACCTTGTCTCAAAGCCAATTGAAGACACCTTGTTTATCTTTAAAAAAATTATTTTTCTTTAACCAAGTGTTTGTTACCACCCATATAAGAGAAAACCTTGGAAAACATGAGAGGAAAAATTTTGGGGTACAACACCATGAAATCAAGATAACAAGAACATATATCGCAAATAACATTGCATACAAATAATTCAAGCACAAGTGCAAACGAAATAGAAACAAAGCACACTTGAAATAAACAAAAGCACTTGCTTGCATAATAAAAAACTTATACAAATGTGAAAGAACAAATACATGAAGTCATTATAAGCATTTGGATCAAGAACTCATAATGGTTATTAATCAAGAATTTTTGGAAATGAACATTTATGGTTTTCATCATTTGAGAAAGAATATCAAGCATTTTTGGAAGAAACTTAGTAACATACATCAAGGCAAATTTTACTTTCAAGGAGAAATTGAAACAATATTACCTCACTCTTGATTGGGATTGAAGTTGCACTCACATGATATAAAATGCTCAAACACGAAGTTAGAGTGAAAGTATAAAGTGCAAGTAATAAGATATAATTAAGAAATATTTGAGATATCGATTATCCCTAATTCCCATTGTATATTGGCAAAAGGTTCGGTTGTGAGAGGTTTAGTTAAAATATCGGCAAGCTGGTTTTTACTATCAACATGCTCAAACGTTACATCCCCTTTTTCAACATGGTCACGAAGAAAGTGGTGATGTATCTCAAAATGTTTAGTGTGTGAATGTAGTACAAGACTTTTAGTTAGATTAATGGCACTAGTGTTGTCACACATGATAGTAATACGTGATAGTTTAATATCAAAATCAAGTAATTTTTGTTTAAGCCACAAAATTTATGCACAACAACTACCAACTACCACGTAACGGAAACTTGCTTTTTGCTATGCCAACTTACCAAGGATTTTGAAATAAGTGACAAGTTCCACTAGTACTTTTCCTATCCAATTTACAACCGGTAAAATCAGAATCGGAGTAACCAACAAAGATAAAATTGTTTCCCTTGGAATACCAAAGCCCAAACTTAGAGGTACCAATGAGATATCTAAGAATGCGTTTAACGAATTTTAAGTGTGATTCCTTGGGAACAAATTGATATCATGCACACATGCAAGCACTAAACATAATATCTGGTCTAGATTTTGTAAGATAAATAAGTGAACCAATCATACCCCTATACCTTTTTACCTCAACATCCTTACTCTTCTTATCTCTATCTAGCTTACCATTTATTTCCATAGGTGTGTCAATTTCTTTAGCACCATCCACACTGAATCTTTTGAGAAATTCAAGACAATACTTAGTTTGACATACAACTGTTCCTTCATCAAGTTTCTTAATTTGTAGTCCAAGAAAGTAGTTTAACTCTCCTGTTAGACTCATGTCAAACTCTTCCTGCATAAGCTTAGAGAACTCCTTGACAAGATGTATTTTACTTGACGTTTGATAAAGAGCATAGTGTCAACTTTTCCTCTAGAGTATCCTTGTTCTAGTAAAAACTTACTAAGTCTTTCATACCATGCCCTAGGGGCTTGTTTAAGACTATACAATGCATGTTTTAGCTTGAACACATGATTAGAAAACTCATCATTTTCAAAACTGAGAGGTCGAGTGACATGCACTTCTTCACTTATGTATCTGTTAAGGAACACACTTTTTACGTCCATTTGATATAATTTGAAGTTATTTGAACATGAATAAGCTAATAAAAGTTGTATAGCCTTAAGTCGGGAAACTGGAACATAAGTCTCCTCATAATCAATCCCTCCTCTTGATTATAACCTTGAGCCACAAGATGGGCCTTATTTCTTGTTATCACACCATGTTCATCAAGTTTATTCCTAAATACCCATCGAGTGCTTATAATTTGATGATTTTGTGGATGACGAACAAGGTCCCAAACATTGTTTATTTCAAATTGATTTAATTCTTCTCGCATTTCCATAAGCCGGTGCTCATCAAGTAAGGCATCTTTAGCATTTTTAGGTTCAACTTATGATACACATTCATGATGATAACAAAAATTACTTATCTTAGAGCGAGTAGTTACCCCTTTGGTGATATCACCAATAATTGTGTAAATTGGATGATCCTTGGAGGTTCTCCACTACAATGGAAGACCATAATTTTCTTCATGACTTTCATCTTCCTTCTTTTGTTGGTTGTCATCTTCTTCCTTCTCAAATTCTACCGATTTAGGATGATCAACTCCTTTGTCGGTGTCTTTGAGTATGTCTTTGATAGATGCGCCTACTCCATGAAAAGAACTACCTTTCCCGACACTATTCGGGGAAGTCTCATCAAAAGTAACATGGACTGACTCCTCAATAATAAGTAATCTTTTATTATAAACTCTATATGCTTTGCTAGATTGAGAGTATTCAAGAAAAATGTCTTCATCGGCTTTTGCATCAAATTTTACAAAATTATCTTTACCATTATTTAAAATAAAACATTTACATCCAAAGACATGAAGATGGGATAAATTTGGTTTTTTACCTTTTAAGAGTTCATAGGGAGTTTTATTAAGAATAAGACGAATAAGTATCCTATTCAAGACATAACATGTCGTGCTAACCGCATCGGCCCAAAAATATTTTGGTTGACCATAATCATTGAGCATTGTTCTTGCCAACTCCGCTAAAATATGATTTTTACGCTCCACGACATCATTTTGCTATGGAGTTCTAGGAGCTTAAAAGTTATGTTCAATTCCAAATTTATCACAATATTATTTTCAAACTCACCTCCATGATCACTTCGAATGGCAACAATTTTTGAATTTAATTTATTTTGAGCTAACTTGGCAAAACGTGTGAAAGCCATAAACGTTTCATCTTTGCTAAGTAAGAAAATAGTCCAACAAAATCTTGAGTAATCGTCTTCAATTACAAGACCATAATAGTTTCCACCTATGCTTTTTGTCTGTGAAGGACCAAATAAATCTATGTGAAGGAGCTCAAGTGGTCTCGGTGTTGAAACAACATTCTTTGATTTAAAAGAGACCCTTGTTTGCTTATCCTTTTGACATGCATCACATATATGGTCTTTTGAAAAATTCATTTTTGGTAAACCAATTACTAAATATTTTGTAATTGTTTTATTAAGTAAATCAAAGTTGACGTGAGCCAGACGTCTATACCATATCCAAGAGCCTTCACTCAAGGTAACAAGGCATTGGGAATTATTTAAGGAAATTTCTCTTAAGTCAAGCATATAGATATTACTAACCCTCAAACTCTTAAACATACAATCTTTCTTTTCCTTGTGTTCAATTACGCAACAATCTTTGGCAAAAGTTACCTTATAACCATTATTGCATGATTAGCTAATACTAAGAAGATTATGTCTAAGTCCTTGAACTAACATAATATTTGAGATATTAATAGTTGAGGGATTACTTATACTACCTTTTCTGAGTATTGCACATTTGTTGTGATCACCGTAGGATACAAAACCTTTCTTCTTTGCCACGAAGTCAGAGAATAGAGATATGTCTCTCATCATATGTCTTAAACATCCACTATCGATAATCTATTTTCCCGCCATAGCATCAAGACACTCATCCTACAAAAAATCAAACAAAAGTTGTAGGTACCTATAATAGGGTGGGAGAACTGACTTGGGTGTTTTATGTTTTATCATAAATGTTACAGATAGCAAGATTCGCCACCGACTTTTCTTTTATCTAATAAAGGAAAGGGTGAAAAGAACAGGAAAGACCTTTTGAGAATTTTTCTTGGGTTCAGGGGGTAGGTTATGGAAAGGGAAGGTGTTAGCACCCTTTTCATCCGTAGTTATCTATGGGCTCTTAGTTGCTAGCTCACTTTTGAAATTCTTTGTAAATGTGCTTGTGATTTGTTTTGAAAGTATTTTTGAAAAGTTACTTTGTTTAGGAGAACTTTGCAATGATTCTCGTCTCTATAAGAATGTATACAAAGTGTTGACTTTTGAAAATATTTCATGAAAGTGTTGGTGTATTTTGAAAGATGTTTGTTTTGAAATGTTTTTGAGCAAGCAACTATGAGCATTCTACCTACTTAAAATAAGGTCTTTATTCTTTTCCTCCTCCTTTAGATAGTGTTATCTTACCATTAGTTAGTAAGAAACCTTATTATTGGATGTGAAGGGACAGATGTGGGTCATTGTACAGTCATAGAAGGCAACATTGAAGGATACCTTAGCAATTTATTTTGAGGGACTAATATCGTTTACCGAAGGCAACATTGAAGGGTCATCGAGGGACTACGATCTTGTAATTGAGGGTCTTTGCTAAAGTATCCCACGTTCGAGGGACATGACTATTTTAATCTAAGGCAACAAGTGTGGATTAACCCTAGAGGTGCATGTGTGCAAAGTGTATTGTTTTCATGCATTTTGTCTTGAATTAGGGTTGTCTATTGTGTAGTTTTAAGTCTTGTCATACAAACCCTAATTACTAGCAATAATACGAAAAGCGATAAATTGCGAAATTTAAAGTCCTACGTTATTACAATACTTTAGGGGATAGGGGATACAAATTACAAATAGGAATGAAAGCAATTAAAACATAATTACTATTACAACCAAATTTAATAGTGAAAAGCAAAATATACAAGAATATAAAGATAATGTAAAAGAAAAGAAAATTGTATTTATAGCTTATTTGTATGAAAAGAGTTTTAATTACCCTAATTGTTTTGAAAAGAAGTTGATTAATTAGAACTCCTAAGTCTAAGTTAATTTAATTAAAAGAGAAAACTAAAATAAAACCTAAGTCTAAATTAATTTTTTTTTAAAAGAAATTAATTTGTTAAGAAAATATTTTTTAGGTCTTTTTGTTTAAAGGAAATAAAATGAAGTAAAAATAAAATAATAAGTTTTATTCTAAGTATTTAATAAAAAAAATATTTTTGCGTTTTTTGATAAAAATAATAATAAAATAAAAATAAAAGAAAGAAAAGAAAATAAAATAAAAATATAAACTAAAGAGTCAGGGGGTTTGAAAACGAATTTGGAGGTTAAAAAGTAAAACAGTTTTTGTTTAGGGCCCAAACAGTTTTTTGTACAAGTCAGAAAATAAAACAAAAATAAAATAAATGTGATGGGCCTGCGTGGTGTGAAGTAAGAGAGGGGGTGAGCTAGAGTATAATGGAACCAAGCCCAATAAATGGAGGATCAACACACTGTCAAACAAAAAAGAACAAGGAAAATGTTAGGAAAAAATAACAAAAGGTGTCGCTAGGGCTCGAACCCAGGACCCTCCATAATAATGCCTTACGCTCGCGCTCTCTACCACTAGGGTGGCTATACATCCGGTATTTAGAATACAAACCAATAAATATATTATAAACCTTGTCCTGAACATGTCATCTTCTTCCTCGCTCCAGGATGTTCTTCACCATTTTTGAAATCTGTAACTTCCTCATTTCTCAACCAAAATGGAAAATGTAAACATGAAAGTTTCTTGAAGTTTAACCATGATTTCAAACATGTAAATAACTAAAGCTATGGATCAAAGACGAACACGGATTTGGCTTGGTACCAAATCTGACCTAATTTTTTCAGGAAGTTCAAACTTAAAATTCTCCATACTCAGGCAATATAAATGAATTCTAAGGACATGGTTGTTTCAGGGCTATGATGTCTACATTTTCTTTTAAAATGGAAGATACATGATGCTTGTATGAAGAGATAGAAGTTCAGAAAACTCACCTTGTAGATGGAGATCGTGTTTTGAGTTTGAGCACCTTTCAAAGTGTTGTGATGATCTGGTTAGCTTCAATGGACCTCTAGGAAGCTAATACAATGCTTAGTTTGGATTGAGAGTGGTTGTATGGTCTTGGAGAAGTCGATATGCAACACTCTATTTTTGGTTAGGGTGACGATGGAGGTGTTACAGTTCCAAAATAGGGATGGGGATGAGTTATATTTGATGTAAGGAAGCTTTAGGATTGATTTGGAGAAGAAACGCACGAGTGGATTATGAGATGGAAGTTTTTGGGCAGAAAATGACAAGTTATGGAAGTTTGAATGAAATTCAGGTTTGAGAGTGTTAGAGGGGGTTTTTAGGCTTGCAAAATATTGTCTTAGCTTGCAAATAATGTATCAATTTATAGGCAAGAGGTTTGAAGGCTTGGAGGGATCAGAATCAAGAGTTCACATGTTATGGCCATTTGACTTGTTTTTGAAGCAAGCTTGACAAGCATTGTTTCAAGGAAAGTTACAAGGCTATCTAAAATGGTTAGGAACTTTAAACATACTTATCTAATTTTTTAGAGGAAGTTTGTGCAAATATAACAAGTGTAAAGCTCAAGACAAGTTGACTTTGTGATTAAAGCAAGTTTACTAGAATGGCAATGCTACTTTGTGCCAAAAATGGATGAATCTCTTGGACAATGACTAAAATGCTTGGATCAAAGCTCTAACAGTTGTGTAATAAATTAATTATAGAGTGAAACACAATTTAGAAGCCTGTAAAGTGAAATTATGCAGCATGGCTATGAGATTTGGCCAAGGGTTCATCATCAAAATGACTTGTAATTCAAGAATGAATGTCCAACTTCTTGCCTTCGATTCTCTCAGCTCAAGCATGATCTCTTCAAGTTCTTGGACATTTTTTAAAGCTTTAAAAATTATATACAATCTTCATGATTACCATTTTAGCTTAATCATCTTGGATCTAGGTGAAAATTGGCCAAGAAGTTAGGTCAAAAATCTGCATAAACTAGGTTAAAATTTCACTAAGTGTTTTAGAAAAAGATCATGACTTTATGAATTTATAACTCAAAATCCAAGAAATTATAAGACTTGATAAGAAAAGAAAAGTTGTAGATATCATCAAGATCTACAACTTTCATGTTGAAAGTTTTCTTTGAACCATCTTGCATCTTGGTGAAAAAATGTCATGAAGTAGTGAAATTATCATGTTTAAAACAGTTAGAAATTTTTCTAAGTCTTGAAAAGTTTGACTTTTTATATTGACTTTTAACTTTCTTGATTCCTTGATGATCAAGTTTTACATTTTTGAGTGTCTTGTTGAATCTTGATCTTTGAAACTCAATGTTGACTAAAAAGTCAAAGTTTGACTTTTGGTGTAACAGTTGAGTTTTTCCTCAGTTGGTCAAATTTCAACTATCAATTGTTTGATCTTGAGAAATGATTTGAGCCATGAAATTAGGTCAAAATATTGTGTTTGAATTATCAAGACCATTATTCAAACCATTAAGTCATGTATTAGATCAAAAATCAATGATTGGTCAATCCCAATCAAAACCCTAATTTTGACCATTTTGCCCCTTTGATAATTTGAATGCTTTTCTTGAGAAATTGTGATCAAACCTTGATCAATTGATGAATATGACTTCAAAATATTAATATTGGCCAAAAATCTTGAAGATTGACTGTGGGTTGACCACAATTGACTTTTTACCCAATACAGCTGATTTTTCAGTCATTTGATCAACTGACTGAGCAAAAATGTGATTCAAGACTTGAAGTTTGGCATGAGTATTCTTGGAGGTCTATAATGATCCATGAAATTCATTTGGGGGAATATAAGTCCAATTGTACTTGTGAAAATCAAAACCCTAATTTGTGGCCTTAGTGTTTAGGAGGTGAGTTTGTCTGATTAAACCTTGAGAAATGCCTTGAAGAGAGGGAGGGAAAATTTTGGAGTACAACAGTACCCAATTCTAATTGGGTCCTTGAGAGTGAGTTAATTCAATTTTGCTTTTGGGAAACCATTTTAACTTTCCTTTAGGAACCAAAAAGCACCTAAATTTACATTTTTCAATAGTATGTCCCTTTTTGCAACAATAGTGACAAAATAACCTATGATGAGAATCACATATGTTATTAGACTTCTTCTTGATCAAGTTATAAATTTTATGATACTTTTCAACCTTTGAGCATCTAATATAAATATTATCAATAGGATGGTTTATTGTGTCTAATTTGGTTTCAAGCTTACTCACTTCTTGTTGCCAGTTTTGACATGTTTCACAATCAAATTTACAAGATTGTGCATCCTCCTTTACACAATTTGAACTCTCTACAATGAGTTTCTTTAATGCCTCAAATTTTTCATTTGTTTCTTCAACCTTGGCCTCTAAATAAGTAAAATTCTTTTCTTGAGAGGCCAACTTTTTGTTAGCATATAAAGTCTCTTTTTGTAGGTTTTCAAATTGATTCTTCAAATCATTAAAAGACAATTTTGCAATATTATAGTATTTAGAATGACTTACATCTTTTTTCTTGCCTTGTCGATGATTTTCCAGGAAAAAATAGTTTTCCTCTTCATCACTCTCACTTGAGATTTCATTGCTTGAGATATCACTATCACAATCCCAAGCAACATATGCTTGTCTAGAATTTCTAGAGTTGTTTCGTTGGCCCTTTCCTTTATTCATATCAAGAGATGGACACTCCAGTTTGTAATGACCCAGTTTTTCGCATTCGTAACAAATACCCTTTTACGTGTCCTTTTTGTTGTCTTAATCTTTAAATGAGGAGGATTGTCTTCTAAGTTTTGCAAGATTATATCGGAGTGATTGACATCATTATTCCAAATGTATTGATTGTATTTGCTTACAAATAATCCCATTTCTTCATCATCTGAGTTCTCTTAATTACTAGAGTCGCTATCATTAGTATGCTCATTCCTTGAGGACTTTGAACTTGAAGCCTTGAGAGCTTGATACTTCAACACTTCCTCCTTAACAACCCATTTTTCCTTTTTATTTTTCTCAAGCTTCTTTTCATGCTTATCCAAGCAATTGAGTTCTTGCTCATGTTCTTCTAACTTTCCAAACAAAGCGGTGAGATCAAGTGTTGCAAGATTGTTGGCTTCCTTGATCGCGGTGATCTTTGGTTGCCAATTTCTAGTAAGACATCTCAACACCTTTTTAGTAGCAATAGCATTGGAAATAAGATTGCCTATTAAATTTAAACGATTAATGAGATGTGAGCAATGGTTTCCCCTTGCTTCATGCAAAAGAGTTCAAACTCTTGATTAAGTGTATTAATTCTAGCTTGTTTGACCTCATTAATTCCCTCATAGGTAACTTGTAGGGCATCCCATATAGATTTAGGAGTTTGACAATGGGAAATCAGATATAACTTATTGACACCAATACCAAATATGATGATGTTCTTAGATTTTTATTCATAAGACCACTTCTTATTATCATTCTCTTCCCATAAGTTTTTTGACTTTGGTACGGTTGCACCATCAACAATATATGTCATTGGTATTGGACCATTTTGAATGGCTTCCCAAACACCTTTGTCATATGAGTTGACATGAATTTGCATACAATCTTTCCAATAACTATAATTTTCTCCCGTGAAAATTGGGGCTCTTTTATAATCCCCTCTAGGTTCGTAAGCCATTTTCTAAAAAGTATCGAAGCCAGAATGAACCTGATTCTTGATGCCAGTTGTTAGAAAATGACAAAGGTATCTAGAGGGGGTGTTAATAGACACCCCTTTAAAAATATCCAAATAAAATTTGATTTTGAAAAACTTTTATCAAAGTACGACGTGAAAGCTTTTTTAAATTGTTGTCTATACGAACATTTATTGGGAAGCTCGGATATGCAAACCATAGCACAAAAATAATATGGAACACAAATGATAATATGAATTAATAACCTTGAATCAATTTGCAACTTATTTATCATTAAATGAAAATTACTTGCAAAGCTATTTCCAGAGATAATATGAAGGGAAAAAAACTAGTTGAATCAGTTTATCAAACAAATTGGTGTGCAAGTGAATTTTCAGAATTTTTCCTTTGATTTTGTGTTGATACTCAAAACCACTTATAATCAAAAGTGATTATAAGTTCTATCAACACTAGATTCAAAATCAAAAACTGATTAGGAAAATTATTACAATTCAATTAATAACGCAATGATATTCGATAAATTGATCAATGAAAATCAAAGCAAGTAAAACCAAAAATAAAAGAGACACAAGAAATTTGTCTTCACAGTTCCCCATTATCGTCCTCACGTGTGGGTACGTCTGTGCCTAATTCCAATGGAATTAGGATAATTCTTACTATGCAAAATTGTTGATACAAGAGAAGTTTTTAAGAGAAACTTCACAAACCCTAAGCTTGTTGTTGATTCAATCCCTTATCCTCTTTTGGTCTTGAGAAAGACAAAGAAACAATATATGCAACCTATTCACCTCTTAAGCTACTTCCTTGCAAATATTTCAAACACTCCAAGGGAATTTTGCTCAAGTAAATTCGATTGCATTATATCAATACAAGATCTTTGATTCTATCTTCCAATACTTGCTACTTCCTTAAAAAGATTTCAAATACTCCTAGGTTCCTTGCAAAGATTTCAAACACTCCAAGGTGATTCACATGGATGATTCCTTCTCGAAGAATCTTGCATGAAAACCCCCAAATCAACCAATGATCTTGGAGGACAAACCTGATGTTTTTGCTTGGATGAAAACCCCTACAAAACTCAACCCAATACACAATTAGACACTAACAAACCCCGTCTAGATGACACCCCAACAAAACATCGCTACAATGTAATGTCAGTGTGTATGCATAGATTAGAGGTTGAAGATGATGAGAGAAATAGGATGATTTTTATGGTTTCACCAAGTTGAAATGATGCATGAAATATTACTTATAGTTTTGTAACTTTTAGGGAAAAAGGGATAAATTCGGAATAAAAGAATTTAAAAAATTGACCAACTAAAACAGTATGTGTGAGTATCGTATGTGTGCACACATACGTGGTTTTTGAAAATAATGTGTCGACCTATAAAGACCCATGTGTTGACCAAAAAGTTACAGAAGCGACATGCTTTAAAGCGATAGCAAATGTGTCGACCTAAAAAGTGGACGTGTCGACACATAAAATAAGAATTTCTGTAATTTCAGATAAACTTCAATATGTGTCGACCTGAAACATGCATGTGTCGGCGTAAGACTTACATAAGCTACAAGCTTTAAAAATGAATTACATGTGTCCACCGGAAATATGGATGTGTCGACACATGCAGTGAAAATTCATGCAGAAAACTGTTTTTAATGACTTGGATCAATTTTGAAATATGTTTTAATGATTCCTAAGACCTCTAATGCAGAGGAGTGCCACAAGACATAAGGATACCATCCAATAATTAGAAGTTCGTGTTTTTCCCAGTTTTAACATCACTTGAAACGTTTGACGATGAAGTTTGTACTCACAGTATCTAAGTAGTCGATGTCTTCTTGTTAGGTGTATCCATTTTCCATGAGACGTGTTTTGTACATATCAATACTACCATCAACAAGATATTTGATATGGTAGACCCATTTACAACCAATTGGGGATTTCTCTGGAGGGAGGTTAACTATTATCCATATTTTTATATGTTCAGGGGCTTGTAATTCTGATTGCACAGCTTGCATCCAGCATTCATGTTTGCAAGCTTTGTCGTATGTGGTGGGTTCGGTATTGGAAAAGGTGGCGAGGCCAAAAAAATTGAAGTTTTTGTTGAAATATTTATAGTTGAGGATCCAGGAAAGAGGGAATTTAGGGATGGTATTAGAGGATCTAGTAGTGTTGTTTATGATATTGCAATGATAGTCACTTAAGTATGAGGGTTTCTTAGTTGTTTGTATGGATTTTCTTTATGGTGCAGGTGGGGGATTAGGGACTGTAGGAGGGAGATTAGGGCTGGGATTTGCAATAGTGGAAGGGGTGTGGTTGGAGGATTTTTTGGTAGGTTGTTATGGAGAGGTTCAAGGTCAGTATCAGTAGGATTTAGGGTGGAGATAGGGTGCAGAGAAGAGGTGTTAAGGCAAAAAAAATTGAAGTTTTTATTGAAATGTTTGTAGTTGAGGACTGGGGAAATAGGGAATTTGGGGCTGGTATTAGAGGAGGTAGTAGTGTTGTTTATGATGTTGCGGTGATAGTCACTTAAGTATGAGGGTTTCTTGGTTGTCCGTATGGATTTTCTTTGTGGTGCGGGTGGGGGATTAGAGGCTGGAGGAGGGAGATTAGGGCTGGGATTTGCAACAGGGGAAGGGGTGTGGTTGGAGGAGTTTTGGGTAGTTAGTTATGGAGATATTCAAGGTCAATATCAATAAGATTTAAGGTGAAGATAGGGTGCATGGGTCAATGGTCATGGGTTTAGGTGAAAGGGTAAATGAATTCATAGAAGGTGACATTCCTGGAAACAACAAATTTGTTAGTCACAAGATCATATAAAAAATAACCTTTAGTGCCTTCTCTATACCCTAGAAAAACAAAGTTGTTAGATCTATTCTCGAATTTAGTCTTATTTTGTAAAAGAGTTGAGGCGTAAGCGAGATAATAAAAACTTTTGAAAGTAGAATAATTTGGTTGTTTGTTAAAAAGTAAAAAATAAGGTGTTGTATTTTTTTAAAAAGGTAAGGGTAAGCGATTAATTAAGTGAGTGGCATGAGTGATGGAATTCCAGAAAAAAATTAGCAAGATTAGCTTGGAAGAAAAGGGATCTTGCAACGTTAAGGATATGTTGATTTTTCCTCTCAACGATACCATTTTGTTGATGGCACTCAACACAAGACCTTTTATTCAAGATTCCTTTGGATTTATAGAAATTATGCATTAAATATTTCTGGACATTATCACTACGTAAACATTTAAGGGTGACGGGAAAATGATTATTAATGAATGAAAGAAAATTGATTAAGTGTTTTTGAGTTTCTCACTTTTGGGTCATTAAGATAACCCAAGTAAAACATGAAATCATCCACAAGGGTTAAAAAATAGTGATGGTTATGGATCGAGGGTGTGATACGGTGGCAGAACCGACTGTTTTGAAATGCTGGTTTGCGTTTTGCGTTTTTGTTTGCAAAATACCGCGGTAAGCAAGAGTCGTCACCGACTTTTATTTCATCCAATCGAAAAGGAAAAAAGTACAAAAAAATTCCTTTTTTGAGATATTATGAGTACGGGGGTTAGATTATAGAAAGGGAAGGTATTATCACCCTTTCTATCCATGGTTTTCCATGGGCTCTTAGGTACTTGCTCATCTTTTTAAATTGCTTGTGTATGTGCTTTGTTTTTTTGAAAAGTTTGGCTTCGTGATAACCCTTGTATCGGTCCTCAAAGGTGTGACGAAGTTGTTTTGAAAATTGTTTTGAAATGTGTAAGTGTGAAAAGTTTTGATTTGAGCAAATACCTACTAGCATCTACCTACTCGAAAAAAGATCGTTTCTATTCTCGTTTCCTTTAGACAGTGTTATCCTACTATTGAGAAATAGGTAGCACCGTCGTTAGAGTTGTAAGGTTCAACTCGAAAGGGACGTACGATCACTAAAACAATGTTAGGATACATTAGTAATAACCCTAGAGTCTTAAGATCATATTCGAGGCAATATTTCTGAGGCAACATTCTGAGGCAACATTTCCGAGGCAACATTTGAATGGGACATTTGATCTTTGTTAGATAGGAGGGCAACCACTAAGACACCTTATGCTTAATGACCATTTACCAAAGAAAACCGAAGTGTGAGTATACCCTAAGAGTGATATGTGCGAGTGATTGGTTTCAGTTATTTATCTTTGCACATTAGGGTTTTCTAACCATGTTAATTTTGTCATGCATTCTTGCCATACAATCCTATTAGCATACATCTAAACAGTCAAATATTTGCGAGAATTAAAATGCGAGAAAGTAAATCTACGCTATTACAAGGCTTCGGGGAGGGGGATTAATTACATAGCCAAAAACCCGAGAAAAAATGATAAGTAAAAGCCCTAAATTAAACTATTACAAACCAGTGAGCAGTTCCAACAATATTGGCAAAAATAAACAATAAGCGCGCGACGAATTAAATGTGAGCCGATTAGGGTTTTGACTCTTGACTAAACCTAACTGTAATTGACTAAAGAAAACATGTTTTTTTCATTTTTTGTTTTTTAAGAAAATAATGAAATAACTGAATTAAAAAGAAAATCCTAAGTTCTAATTAATTTTAAATTAACAAATAAATTAATTCACCCTAAAACTGTTTTTGTATTTTATTTATTTGAGGAAAATAAAAGAATTAAATCAAGAGTTAACCTAATTTTCTAATTAAATTTTAATTGTGAAAGAAATTAAAATTGTCCTAAATCAAATAAGTTAATTAACTAAAAAACATTTATTAAGAAAATAAATCTTCTTTTTTGTGATTTTTGGTTGGTTAATTTTAGAAAATAATTTTGGTGTTGATAAAAAAAACAGAATAATTAAAGAAAATAAATTAAAGAAAAATAATAGAAATAACCCAAGGGCCTGCTGTCAGCGGCTCTGATTGGAGATGGATCCAGAAGATGATGATCCAGAGGATGAGGGGCGCTGGATCTGGTCCTGACTAGTGGATCCAGAAGGTGATATTCCTCAGAAGGTGCATGTGCTGGATCTGATTCTGGCTGATGGTTCCAGAAGGATGATGCGCTGGATCTGGTCCTGGCTTGTGGGTCCAGAAGATGCTGAACCACAGAAGGTAAGGTGCACTAGATTTGATTCTGGCTGATGGATCCATAAGGTGATGGTCCTCATAAGGTGCACGTGCTGGATCTGGTGAAAGCGAAAGGAGAAAATACCAAAAGCTCATGCCTGGGATCGAACCCAGAACAATGAGCTTCTGACTTCCTTCTTCTGACCAACTGCGCTGGATGTTAATTTGTTAATACAATAAAAACAAACAATATATCAGAACAATAGGTTTCTGGCCAGAATAACGCGCCAGAATTTGAATCAGCTAATCAGGTTGTGACACGCCGTTGTCTTCTTCCCTGGAACCGTCGTTTTAAGTTTTGATTCTTTTACCCACAAACGCAGGTCTGTTGCTGAAACCTGTGTCATTCAAAAATTAAGTATATGCAATATGAATTTAATTGGGGACCATGGATCAACTGGGTTTGAAACTCTAATCATCATGGTACCCATTATCAGGCCTAATTTTGCTTGAGAACCAAAACCCCAAATTGGAGCACGAAAAGCTAACAATGGCAAATGCTTATTCCTGCACTGTAACTCAAATCAAACTATTCAGAAACATTGCAAACATGATGATGAATACAAATACATAATTAAAACATGCTGAATATGCAAGAATTACAGCAATTGAAGGTGGATAATTTTGCAAACCGTGAGAATGATAGGAGGAGATTCTGAATGTTCTGACGCCTGCAACTGATCGGGAATGCTTCCTGAAACGTCAAGGAATTGATTTTTGGCTTTGAAACTCCTTGATTAGCCTCCTATTCCAGAATTTGGATCTCACTTTTTATCAAGAATTCTGAGTTTCTTTTCTGGCAGTTTCACGCCTCCAACCCCTTTCTTTATCTACAAACCTTTCTTATATAACCTAGAGTGAACTAGGTTAACAAACTTGGAATAAATCTTTGCATTTATCCAAGATTAGATTTGATTTTCAGTGCATAGGATATATTTTTATTTTCATGCCAATCGTGTATTTCTTGTACCAATTTCCATTGATGTGATTTGATTCTGATATGCCAGCATTATGAGCTTGTGATTCTGTCCAAAAATCCAATCAAAGCAAATCTTTGCCATTATTTAACAATTATTTGATTTAATTCAATTTTTAATAAATAAAAAATAAAAATAAAATAAATAATGAAGCAAATAACATGTGAGTGAGCATTTGGGTCGTGGACCATGTTATAAGTGAGGTGCAAGCATAAAAAATTGGGTCCATTTAGCAAAAAATGCAAATTTGAGCATATTTGACTTTTGGCAATTTTGCAAAAAATGTCAACTTGGCCAATGCATAACTCTCTCAATCTTGACCCTTGAGAGGTGTTCTTGGACTTTTTAGAAAGCTTTGGATGTCCTCTAAGCAACCCTTTTGATCTCATCTCAATTGAGTCTTCCATGTTCTTTTATGAAGCATTGACCCAAAAGGTGTTTTTGTTGACTTTTCTAAAATGACCTATAATGTCAAAATTCATATCTTTTTGTGAGTGCATATTTTAAACTTGGGAGATGAAGATGAATTGTATTTAATTTCATCCTCTTCAAAATGAGCTTTGGATAGGTCATTTTTGATAAAGTATGAGAAAGTTATGCTTGGTCAAAGTTGAGTTGACTTTTCCTACAAAACCCTAATTTAGCAACTTTTGGGTTTTGATGAATTATGGGCAATCCTTGATGAATCATGATCAACCCTTGATGAAATGATGAATGATAATTCAAAATAAGGATGTTGACCAAAAATATTGAAGTTTGACTGTATGTGGGCCACAATTGACTTTTAACCTAGCATAGTCGATTTCCAAGTATTTGAGCAATTGACTAAGCAAACTTCCTCTGCAAGGCTTAAAACTTGACATGGATGATATTGAGAACATATTAGGATAATGGTGAGCATTTGGGATCCTTTGGACTCAAACATCTTGATGCAAAATGAAACCCCAATTTGAGGTAGATTGCCTTAGGGGAGAGTTTGTATGGTCAATTCCTGGACTTTCTTGAGCAATTTGAGGACCTCACTTGACATGTATTGAGAAATATAGGAGGGGAAATTTTGGGGTATAACATCTGCCCCTATTAAATCTTCTTAAACCTGAGGATGTAGATTGGCGTGTCTTCCCTTCGTGATCTGAAGGTGGAAGATGATTGAACACTAGAGTGCCTAGAAATTTGCACTCGCCTGAAGTGATGTCTGATTTGTGATATTGAGAATGGGATTATAGATGCCATTTGGTAGTTGCTAGAAAATTGTTGGAGATGGGCTTAAAGATGCCATCCGAGGAAGTGTCGATTGCACAAGAGATTCCTTTGCGAGAACCCATATACCTGTTGTTGAGGAGGACTTCGCTGGGGAATGCTGGTCTCTGTCTTGAGAAAAAATGGAGTTTTAGGAGCTTCAGTTGTTCGTTACTCTACTGGTGGAATAATTCCGGTTTGGAAAGTGGGAGTGTACTGCATGTTTGGTCGGGGTATATGTTGCACCGCGACTTACTAGGGAAATGTGAAATCAATTGTGTTTGATTGGGTCTCGGTCTTACAGTGTTATAGACTGCTGTTTTGGGGATAAGAGAGGAAAAACCCGGATAGTAAGGTTATGAGAAGGAACCTGTATAGTAGGGTTACTTCGAGATGAAAGCCTGGGTAGTAGGGTTGTGAGGAGGAACCTGGATGGTAGGGTTACTTCAATATGAAAGCCTGGATAGTAGGGTTACTTCGAGATGAAAGTCTGGAGAGTAGGGCTGTGAGAAGGAACCTGGATAGTAGGGTTACTTCGAGATGAAAGCCTGGATGTAGGGCTGTGAGAAGGAACCTGGATAGTAGGGTTACTTCGAGATGAAATCCTGGATAGTAAGGATGTGAGAAGGAACCTGGATGGTAGGGTTACTTCGATATGAAAGCCGGGATAGTAGGGCTGTGAGAAGGAACCTAGATAGTAGGGTTACTTCGAGATGAAAGCCTGGATAGTAGGGATGTGAGAAGGAACATGGATGGTAGGGTTACTTCGATATGAAAGTTGAGATAGTAGGGCTGTGAGAAGGAACCTGGATAGTAGGGTTACTTCGAGATGAAAGCCTGGATAGTAGGGTTGTGAGAAGGAACCTGGATAGTAGGGTTACTTCGAGATGAAAGTCTGGATAGTAGGGCTGTAAGAAGGAACCTGGATAGTAGGGTTACTTCGAGATGAAAGCCTAGATAGTAGGGTTGTGATAAGGAACCTGGATAGTAGGGCTACTTCGAGATGAAAGCCTGTATAGTAGGGCTATGAGAAGGAACCTGGATAGTAGGGTTACTTCGAGATGAAAGTTAGGGTAGTAGGGCTGGGAGAAAGAACCTGGATAGTAGGGTTACTTCGAGATGAAAGCCGGGATAGTAGGGCTGTGATAAGGAACCTGGATAGTAGGGTTACTTCGAGATAAAAGCCTGGATAGTAGGGTTGTGAGAAGGAACCTGGATAGTAGGGTTACTTCAAGATGAAAGCTTGGATAGTAGGGCTGTGAGAAGGAACCTGGATAGTAGGGTTACTTCGAGATGAAAGCCTGGATAGTAGGACTGTAAGAAGGAACCTGGATAGTAGGGTTACTTCGAGATGAAAGCCGAGATAGTAGGTCTGGGAGAAGGAACCTGGATAGTAGGGTTACTTCGAGATGAAAGTCTGGATAGTAGGGTTGTGAGAAGGAACCTGGATAGTAGGGTTACTTTGAGATGAAAGCCTGGATAGTAGGGTTGTGAGAAGGAACCTGGATAGTAGGGTTACTTCGAGATGAAAGCCTGGATAGTAGGGCTGTGAGAAGGAACCTGGATAGTAGGGTTACTTCGAGATGAAAGCCGAGATAGTAGGGCTGTGAGAAGGAACCTGGATGGTAGGGTTACTTCGATATGAGTTTGGTTAAAAGTGCAGAGGGAACCTGGGTAAGGTTGCTTTTGTCGCACCGATGATTACTTTGTTTAGCTTCGAGTGTTGATCATGGACCTGCTGGAAGTTGTTGATAATAAATGTCTTTCCTGGAAGAAATACAGGGTTAGTTATATGTGATGCATGAGATGCATTGTATAATGACTTTCTCAAAATAAATGAGACTATGTTATATGTGATGTATGCACATGTCATGATGTATGAACACGAAATGCTGACATAACAATCTGAATCTGAGAAAATAAATCCTTGATTGCTATAAAAACCATAGTTCCTCCACCTATGTCGGGGATGGTGAACAAAGATGACTATGCTGGGGATTTGCCCCTTGTCTGGTAAACATTCTGCTGGACGAGACTTTGTCTGAGGATAACTCTGCGAGGAATAAATCTGTTGGAGAGGAAACATTTTGTTGATAGATCTACTGATTTGGAGAAATAGACTCGACCAGGGATGAATTTATGTTTCCGGTGATAATGAATTTTGTTGGAGATTGAATTTCTGCTTGTGAGAGAAATCAACTTCGCTTGGGGAAAAATCTACTGATTCACTTGTGATTGTGAATCTTGACTGGGGAAAGTTGTATCATGTTCGGGAAAGCTAGCACAATTGTCTTTGGATACCTTTTACTCTGTGGGGAGTGTATGTACCACTGCTCATGTTCTCAAGCTGGCTCCATTCCGGTACCTGATGGACAGAGTAACTGTAAGGTTTTTGGACACTTCTTGTTTGTCCCTACTCCTGGAATTATGAGTAATCGTCTTTTGTTTTTTGTGTAAATATTTATGAGCAGCAATTATTTTCAAATGCATATATCAAAAATGAACCATTGGACGTTCTAGCAAAACAAAACAGGAAAAAGGAAATAACTCAAAGCTTTATGGAAATGACTTGTATTGATTTTGAAGTTGGCCTGTAATAGGCATTTTGTACAAAGAGGTTGACGTCCTAGTAAGAGAATGCCGCCAAAAGAAATTACAATTTGTGTAAAAGAAAAAAAACAGCTATGTGAAGTGTTCCCATCGGGTTCCAACTCTACTATTTCTTTTATGTCCTCAAGCATCTCATCACTTTGCTACTTGGTCGAAGGTGGATCAGATTGATTGGCGTCGTCTGAGCTTGATAGTCGATAGCGAAGTCTGGTTGCAAGATGATCCAATGAGATATAGTGTTATGCTTCGATTCCTAATTTTTGCCTGGACCTCCCTTTCGGGTTTTCAGTCCACCGGGATACCCTTTTTTTACCCAAGTCGCCTTTTCAGGTTTTCGACTTGCCGGGTGTACAATTTTTTGTATCCCTTACTTTTGCCCGAACCCTTTTGGTTCATCGGGAAGCCCTTATTTTTGCCTAGGCCAGTCAACCTAGCGGGTCTTAGATTATGCGTAGTATCTTTTCACTATGTCTGCATTGACGGGGTGAGGAAGGTCTTCACCATCCATGGTGGTTAGAATCATAGCTCCTCCCGAGAAAATGTTCTTAACCACAAATGGCCCTTTGTATGTGGGAGTCCATTTTCCCCTGGGATCACCTTGCGGTAGTATGATGCGTTTGATCACTAAATACCTGACTCGATATTCTTGACGTCTGACTTTCTTGTTAAAAGCCTTGGTCATTCGCTTTTGATATGTCTAACCATGACAGATAGCAGTAAGTCTCTTTTCATCGATTAGATTCAGCTGATCAAGTCGGGTTTAGATCCAGTCGTCTTTGTTCAAACCGCATCCTTCATGATCCTGAGATAGAGTATCTGGACTTTGATGGGTAGGATTTCCTCCATGCCATATACCAAAGAGTAGGGTGTTTCCCCTGTCGACGTCCGTGCTGAGGTACGGTACCCATGAAGAGCGAATGGTAGCATCTCATGCCAGTATTTGTATGTCACTGTCATCTTCTACACAATCTTCTTGATGTTCTTGTTAGCCGCTTCAACAACCATATTCATCTTCGGCCGGTAAGGAGAAGAGTTATGATGTTGAATCTTGAATTGTTTGCAGAGCTCGGTGATCATTGTATTGTTGGGATTTATACCATTGTCAGTAATAATCCTCTCTGGTACACTATATTGACAAATCAGATTGTGTCGGATGAACCACGCTACGACATTCTTGGTTACTGTAGCAAACGAAGCTGCCTCAACCCACTTCGTAAAGTAATCAATGGCTACCAGAATGAAGCGATGCCCATTAGACGCAGTAGGTCTGATCTCGCCGATCATGTTGATGCCCCACATTGCGAAGGGCCAAGGATCTGTCAAAACATTCAGGGGAACCAGAGGTACATGCACCTTATCAACATAGACTTGGCACTTATGACAGGTTCGAGAGTGTTGATAACAATCGGCTTCCATAATGGACCAATAATAACCTGCCCGTAGGATTTTCTTCGCCATAGTATGTCCACTGGAATGAGTTCCGAAGGTACCTTCATGTAATTCTGCCATGATTCTTTCTGCCTCGCTCTTGTCTACACACCGCAGTAAGGTTGAATCGTGGTTACGCTTATAGAGAATTCCATTACTGATGAAGAACTTCGCAGCGAACCTTCTCAGAAACTTCTTATCATTGACAGATGCCCCCTCAGGGTATTCTTGAGCCTCAAGATACCTCTTTACCTCGTGAAACCAGGGCTTATCTGCTACCTTTTCAGTCTCAATGTCACAGCAATGTGCAGGTTCGTCCAACCTTTCAATGGTAATCTGGGGAGCTTCATTGTCCCACCTGAATTTGAACATGACATAGTAGCTAACGCGTCCGCCAACTGGTTCTCTTCTCGTGGGAAATGTTCAAAGGTTATCTCCTCAAAGTGTGGGAGCAACGTCAGTACATATTCTTTGTAAGGAATAAGATCCGAGTGCTTCGTATCCCACTCTCCTTTGATATGAATTATCACCAGAGCGGAATATCCGAATACACTCGAGAACTTAATCCTCAGGTCAATAGCAGCTCGAAGACCCATGATACACGCTTCATACTCCGCCATATTGTTGGTGCAGTTAAAACATAATTGGGCAGTGAACGGAGTATGACAGTCCTCAGGAGATATGATTACAACGCCAATACCATTACCCAATGCGTTCGAGGCTCCGTCAAAATACATAGACCATCGGGATCCTTCCTCAGGTCCTTCATTCGGTCCAGGTTCTTCACAGTCGGTTACCAACATGATATTCTCATCCGGGAACTCGAAATGCATGGACTAGTAGTCATCCACGGCATGATGCGCCAAATGATCCGCCAATACACTCCCCTTGATTGCTTTTTTGTTGTGTATTGGATGTCATACTCAGTTAATATCATCTTCCATCTTGCTATCCTTCCGGAGAGAGTGGGCTTCTCGAAAATATACTTGATTGGATCCATCTTTGATATCAATAGGGTAGTGTGAGTCAGCATATACTGTCTCAGCCGGCGAGCAGACCATGCCAAAGCTCAGCAAGTTTTCTCGAGCAATGAGTATCGGGTCTCACAGTCGATAAACTTTTTGCTAAGGTAATAAATGGCGTGCTATTTTCGGCCAAACTCGTCATGCTTCCCCAACACACACCTCATCGAATTATCCAGCACCGTCAAGTATAGTATCAAAGGTCTTCCTTCAACTGGAGGCATTAAAATTGGTGGTTCTTGAAGGTATTCCTTGATTCTTTCGAAAGCGGTCTGGCATTCATCATTCCACTTTACCACTTGATATTTCTTCAGCAGCTTGAAGATTGGCTCACAAGTAGCAGTCGGATGTGAAATGAACCTGGCGATGTAATTCATACGTCCTAAGAAACCTCTAACTTCTTTTTCTGCACGGGGAGCCGGCATCTCTTGTATTGATTTTACCTTTGCAGGGTCCACCTGAATACCTTTGTCACTGACAACGAAACCCATAAGCTTTCTACACCTTACCCCGAAGGTACACTTGTTCGGATTCAACCTTAACTTGTACGTCTTCAACCTGTCGAACAGTTTCTGGAGATGATCAAGGTGTTCTTCCTCAGTCTGGGACCTAGCTATCATGTCATCAACATAAACCTCGATCTCGTGGTGAATCATATCGTGGAACAAAGCGACCATGGCGCGCTGATAAGTTGCCCTAGCATTCTTCAACCCAAAAGGCATCACCTTGTAACAAAAGGTGCCCCACTGTGTAACAAAGGTTGTCTTCTCCATGTCTTCAGGAGCCGTCTTGATCTGGTTGTAGCTAGAAAAACCGTCCATGAAAGAGAAGATCTTATGTTGCGCGGTGTTGTTGACTAGAACATCAATGTGAGGAAGAGGGAAGTCATCCTTGGGGCTTGCCCTTTTCAGATCTCTATAGTCCACACACATCCGTACATTACCATCCTTCTTTGGTACCGGTACGACGTTGTCAACCCACTACGGATAAGAAGTGGCAGCTAAGGAACCTGCGTCGAACTATTTCAAGACTTCTGCCTTGATTTTCTCTGACATTTCAGGGCGCATACGACAAACTTTCTGCTTTATCGGAGGGAAGTCTTCTTTAGTCGGCAAGCGATGAACCACAATATCAGTGTCCAAACCAGGCATATCTTCATAGGACCAGGAGAAGATCTCAACATAGTCGTGTAGCATCTTTATTAACCGTTGTTTGACACTAGGCTCCAGATTCGCACCTATCTTAACCTCTTTCTTGTTTTCCTTTGTACCCAAATTCACTGACTCGACAGGCTCTTCATGAGGTTGTATGGCCCTTTCTTCCTACTGTAATAGTCTAGCAAGTTCTCCAGGCACCTCACAATCATCCTCACCTTCATCCTCGACTTGGTTGATCAGATTTTCAAAGTCATAACTGGCAGTAGTGGAGTTGTTATCAATGGGATCCAGAGTGGATATGGATCCGCATTATGATAAGTGAGTGTGTGTAAGAGAATAGCTGTTTTGATAAGGTGGGAGACAAAAGAAAAACAAGGAGCGCAAAATTTGTAATGCAAGAAACGTCCAATGTTTTATTAATTATATATGAAAATGACAAGTAATAAGCCCTCATAAGCAAAGCCAAGGTGCCTCGGGCAAGGCACCGGGCCACAAAGTTCCAAATAGTTTATTACAAATCTTAAAACAAAAGTCAATTATTGCGGAATAAAAGAAATAGGTATAAAGTCCTTTGTCGTCCAGTTGTTTAGTCCACCATTGGTTGCTGGGTAGATCTAGTTGTCGATGTCTAAATCTTCTTCACTGTCCTCAATTGCATTAACTCCCCGATTGCTGATGTGTAGAGGAGGCCTTCCAATCCGTGTGCGCCTAACAACCCTTTGAGCCCCTGTAGTAAAGCCCAAACCAAATTTGTCAGTTTTGTGAGTGAAATCAGGGAGCTGACCCCAATTGGTACACCCACCTTCTTCAATTACAGCCCTGGCGTCTTTGAGAGAAACCATCTTCAGCGGAGGCTTGCCGGTAGTAACTTCAGTTGATACCGAGAAATGAGGGACCTCTTCAAAATTTTGACAAGGCGTTTCAATGAATTCCCCGTCCATATCCACGTAGCGGAAGGAATTGAGATGACTCACCATATACTCTTCTTCACCTTGCACCGTGACAATCTTTCCCTTCATCGGATACTTCAGCATTTGATGGAGTGTGGAAGTAACTGCCCCAGCCTTATGAATCCAAAGACGACCCATCAAGCAAGAATATGATGGCTTGATATCCATTACGTAGAAGGTGGACCCAAAGGTCTGAGAACCCACTTTAATAGGGATTTCCACCTCCTCGTGCACCATTCTTTTTTATCCATCAAAAGCCCTTACCACAATGTTACTCGGCTTTAGAATCAAACCTTCACAATCCAGACGGTCTAACGCTTTCTTTGGCAGAACATTCAATGAGGACCTGGTATCTACCAGCACATGGGCCATAGTGGTTCCCCTGCACTCGATCGAGACGTGCATAGCATCATTATGATTTCTCCCTTTAGCAGTCAGATCCACATCTAAAAACCCTAGCCCATTGTCAGCAGTCAGGCTAGCCACACAATCTTTGAACTGATCTGCAGAAGTTTCCTGCGGCACATGCGCAGTCTTAAGAAATGCAATCAAAGCCTTCGCATGGGCTTCAGAACATAACAACAAGGATAACATGGAGATCTTATACAGGGTCTTCCCCAGCTGCTCGACTACGTTGTAGTCGCTTTTCTTGATAATTTTCAATATTTCCTCTATCTCTTGTTTAGAGGTTTCTACAATGATCTTCTTAGGTGCCTCCGTCCGGGCAGGCTCACCTATGATTTCTTTGCCCCGAGTCCAAGATGGCTCGGCGATAGGGATGATAACTGGAATAGGAATTGGGGCAGTAGTTGACGTACTAGAAGACAGAATGACAACAGGTTCGTGGACAGCCGGAGGGGAAATCTCAGGAGAAAAGAGTCTTCCACTTCTGGTGACCTTGCTAGCCCCCACAATATTACTGATATTCATATCGGCTTCTTCAGCCCTCAGATCTCGTTTAACACCACGGTAATATACATCAGCACCGTAGTGCCATAGGATAGCCTTATCCGAGGTATATGGGATGGGACAAGGAGCAGTGATTATCAACAGAGAAATTCTTGGAACAGGTGTAACCCTAACAGGTTTTCTCGAGGAAACCTTGGAAGGATTGGCGGAAATGGTTATGATGGAAATATCTTCAAACGGAATCATAGACTTCTTAAATAAAATTTATTTATTATCCATCAAGCGCTAAACACCCGACTTCAATAAATAGCCACCAGAAGGCAGAATTGAACATATGTGGCAACCTTCACCACAGCCCAGAAATAAACTGGCCAACAACAAATTCTTCTTAACCATCATCAAGGAGTAGAAATTTCTTCCACAGAGGTCACAAACGAATCGGTGTCCACAACATTGATTCCACGACCATGTTTGGGCATAGGAGCAGTTATAACATTTGGCTTTTCTGGAGCATCAAACTCTATCTCTTTATCTTCCAACAAGTCTTGCACTTTATTCCTTAAAGCCCAGCAATCGTTTGTATCATGGCCCGGGCTCTCCGAATGGTAGGCACATCGTGCGTTGGGATTGTATCTGGGAGAAGCAGTGTTTGGATTCTTAGGAGCCTCTTTCAAGGTTGCCAAGTTGGATTTTAACAGATGAGGCAGAACTTCAGCCAAAGTCATTTTGATACGGGTAAATTGTCGTTGTGGTCTTTCTACCCTTTGCTGATTGTTGCGTTATGGAGCAACCGTGGGTCTTGGTATCACTATAGCATTTACCGCTTGACGGTGTTCGGATCTGTTTTGGCCCCTTGGGCCATAGACTGCACTAGCTTCCTTCTTACCGGTGGAATGCTTCTTTACTGAACTCGAAGAGGCGTCCTTCTGTATTTTACCACTTCGAATGCCAGCCTCTACTCTTTCTCCCGTCAAAATCAACTCAGTAAAACCAGATGACGAGTTGCCGATCAAGTGATTGAAAAATGGACCTGATAGCATCCCTAGAAACATGTCAACCAACTCCCTATCAGACAAAGGGGTTGGACTCTTCCAGCCAAGTCTCTCCACTTTTGGGCATAGTCCTTAAAACCTTCACTTGCACCCATAGACATACCCTGGAGCTGAGTACGAGTGGGGGCAAGGTCGGCGTTATACTGATACTGCTTGTAAAAAGCAGCAGCAGGGTCTTCCCAGTTCCGGACACTGGCTCCTTCCAACTGATAAAACCATTCAAGCTGAGTCCCTAACAAACTATCTTGAAAGAAGTGCACCCACAAATTTCTATCAGTAGTGTGGGGTTGGATCTTTCAGACATACGAGCAGAGATGGAGTTTTGGGCAGGATACTCCATCATATTTAGCAAAAATCGGAGCTTTGAACTTATGAGGGATGACCACTCCCGATACCAGTCCCAATTCTCCGAAATCCAAACCAGGGATTTTCTGAATCTCCATAGCACTCAGACGATCTTCTAGTTGCTTGTATTTATCCTCAGCAGGAGGATATTGCTCATCGTCGTAGTCTGTATCGTTATTAGAAACTGCAGGACTAGGGTCCTTTACCCTTTCTTGATTCTCCTCGTCCTTGGATGAAGAGGTCAGATCAGCTGGTTGTCTCAACATTTCTCCGAATCTTCTACCCATGTTCAGAATACCGACCTTCTTCTTCTTCTTCTTCTCTTTCATAATAAGGGTCTTCAAATCCTCCTGCCCTTTAGCTAGACTTATGAACATCTGTTGGAATTGGGTGTTTTATGCCTGAAGATCTTTGATGGCTTGCTTGGAAGACATTTCGTGCTGAAATAAACAGCGAAGAAGATGAGAAACATGTAAGGGTACCTGTAATGATGTGCATGATAAGGGGATGCGCATGTAATAATTTCAAAGACTTTGGGAGATTTAAATTTGTAAACCAAAAATAAACAAACTTTATTAGATTAACTTTGAAAGGTTCAACAATGCCTTTAAGGCGTTACAAAGAAGTAAATAAAACAAGATCTAAAACTAGAAAAAGCAAAAATCAAAAGTCCCATGGACGCTTCCTCCTTGTGCCGATATAGTCATTGATCACTCTTTCTTCCTTGAGCTGCCTGGTGAGCTTCAAAATCTTCCTTTCTTGCTCATGGTATTGTTCCCGGTAAGTATCCCGCTCATTCCTCAGTTGAATCCAAGACCTCTGCAACTCCCCAGGATCGGCGGGCATGTAAGGATAGAGAACCGTGTAAGGAATGCCTTCTTCATTAGTGGGCTCTACAATTACTGGCAATACGGCCTCATAGGGCACCCCAAGCTTCTGGGCACGAGCTCGGACCCATTGGAGGTAAGGCTGCATAGGAAGGGAAGTCTTTGGTCCCAACTCTTGGGGGTCAGCTCTGTTCACCATGCCCCAAGCTCGTATAAACCTCCAGCGGTGCTCCTTAACGTCCTCCTTGTAGTCAAATACAATGTCCTCAATAAGTAACTCATGGGGACCGTCTCTCTGAGCACGACTAAATTATCGCAAAGCTAGACAAGGATTGTAAGTTATACCCCCTCTGATTCCAAGAAATGGAACATTAGGGTATCCTCCACAACGATCAATAACAACAGTGTCTTCCATAGCCCGGGAACACCAAAGAATATCTGTATGAGCAAGTGACATCATTTTGTAGGACCAACCCAAACCTTCTTCGTTCTTCAGCACAGACTTAGGGAGGTGAGAAATAAACCACCTAGACAGCAATGACATGCAACACATAAGAGTCCCTCGTCTCCTCACGGTACGAGTATAGAGGGCATGCAAGATATCTCCAAGCAAGGTAGGCACAGCGTTGCGAGAAAGGAAAATCTTGACAGCATTCACATCTACAAAGGAATCCGAATTCGGGAAGAGAACCAAACCATAGATAAGGAGAGCCAAGATGTCTTCAAAAGCCTGAAAATCAAAATTATCCCAGAATACCTGAGCCTGGTCTATCAGAAATTTGGCTAGAAAACCTTCGACCCCGCTTCATGTTTCCCAATTGGATACTACATCAACCCATTTCAAATGCAGAGCTGAGGCAATGTCTTCTGGTCTAGGAACTTCTTCCATACCTTTGAAGGGTACCTGTTCAAGAATGGATATGCCCAATAGGTGAGAAAACTCTTCCAAGGTGGGAACCAACTGGTAATCTGGAAAGGTGAAGCAATGATGCACAGGATCGAAGAATTGGAAAAGTACACTCATCATCTGCTCATCAAGATTTGAAGTGACCAAGCTGAGAAGTTAACCGTGTCTCTTAATGAACATAGAATTCTCAGAAAATCTTGAGGCTAGCTCTTTAAGTTGGGCAGGTATTTGCACAAAGTTGACTCGGATGGTATTTCTGTGCACGGAAGCCATAATCTGCAAAACAGAACAAAGATAAATTCCCTTGGTCTTTGAAATGGTTAGTGAATTGAAGCATGATTGCCATGTTATGATGCATGATGTCATGGTAAACCACAAGTATAGAAAACATAGATATTGCAAATACAGTAAAATCACACAAAACCCTTAGGTTTAAGGCTTGCATAAGGTCAAAGGTAATACCCTCTTGAAGTTAAGTTGGCTCAAACCTGTCCTAGCAAAAAGTAACCGGGTTCTAGAGGATCTCAATATCATTGACCATCCTTCATCGGTCATGGTTTCAGCTCATGCAATCTTTTCTTGCAGCCGGAACTATCTCGAGAGTATGGTCTCAATGAGTGTAGCATCGAGTATCAACCAGCTCCCAGCTTTACACCAAGGTCGGCTATCTCACTACTTTCTAATGGCCAAGTTGGTCGATTAAAGGTTCTAAGGTCAGTTGATGCTTAACGACGCCATGCAGTGGCCCCGTATTCTCCTCGTTTCTCCACAAGGGATACCGGTACCAACCAATGTGCCATATCAATGTAGCTACTGCTTCAACCGTATCGGCCTACGCTGTGCAGTTCCCTCACAGTCTATTTCTACTTACCTAAAAGGTGTCCCCAGATCCGAGTTAGGATCTATAGTAACTCCTGAACAAAACCCTTAAAAGTAAAGCAATCAAAGCAATCAAGAGAAGCAATTATGATGAACTAGATCCTAAGGTACAACCCACTTATTAAGTCCCCAGCAGAGTCACCAGTTCTGTGATACGGTGGCAGAACCGACTGTTTTGAAATGTTGGTTTGTGTTTTGCGTTTTTATTCGCAAAATGTCGCGGTAAGCAAGAGTCGCCACCGACTTTTATTTCATCTAATCGGAAAGGAAAAAAGTACAGAAAAAATCCTTTTCGAGATATTCTGAGTACGGGGGTAGATTATAGAAAGGGGAGGTATTAGCACCCTTTATATCCATGGTTTTCCATGGGCTCTTAGGTACTTGCTCATCTTTTTAAATTGCTTGTGTATGTGCTTTGTTTTTTTGAAAAGTTTTACTTTGTGATAACCCTTGTATCGGTCCTCAAAGGTGTGACGAAGTTGTTTTGAATTTTTTTTTGAAATGTGTAAGTGTGAAAAGTTTTGATTTGAGCAAATACTTACTAGCATCTACCTACTCGAAAAAAAGATCGTTTCTATTCTCATTTCCTTTAGACAGTGTTATCCTACTATTGAGAAAATGGTAGCATTGTCGTTGGAGTTGTAAGGGTCAATTCGAAAGGGACGTACGATCACTAAAACAATGTTAGGATACAATAGTAATAACCCTAGAGTCTTAAGATCATATTCGAGGCAATATTTCCGAGGCAACATTCTGAGGCAACACTTCCGAGGAAATATTTGAATGGGACATTTGATCTTTGTTAGACAGGAGGGCAACCACTAAGATACCCTATGCTTAATGACCGTTTACCGAAGGCAACCGAAGTGTGAGTATACCCTAAGAGTGATATGTGCGAGTGATTGGTTTCAGTTATTTATCTTTGCACATTAGGGTTTTCTAACCATGTTTATTTTGTCATGCATTCTTGCCATACAATCCTATTAGCATACATCTAAACAGTCAAATATTTGTGGGAATTAAAATGTGAGAAAGTAAATCTACGCTATTACAAGGCTTCAGGGAGGGGGATTAATTACATAGCCAAAAACCCAGGAAAAAAATGATAAGTAAAAGCCCTAAATTAAACTATTACAAACCAGTGAGTAGTTACAACAATATTGGCAAAAATAAACAATAAGCGCACGGCGAATTAAATGCTAGCCGATTAGGGTTTTGACTCTTGACTAAACCTAACTGTAATTGACTAAAGAAAACATGTTTTTGTCATTTTTTGTTTTTTAAGAAAATAATGAAATAACTGAATTAAAAAGAAAATCCTAAGTTCTAATTAATTTTAAATTAACAAATAAATGAATTCACCCTAAAACCTGTTTTTGTATTTTATTTATTTGAGGAAAATAAAAGAATTAAATCAAGAGTTAACCTAATTTTCTAATTAAATTTTAATTATGAAAGAAATTAAAATTTCCCTAAATCAAATAAACTAATTAACTAAAAAACATTTATTAAGAAAATAAATATTCTTTTTTGTGATTTTTGGTTGGTTAATTTTAGAAAATAATTTTGGTGTTGATAAAAAAAATAGAATAATTAAAGAAAAGAAATTAAAGAAAAATAATAGAAATAACCCAAGGGCCTGCTGTCAGCGGCTCTGATTGGAGATGGATCCAGAAGATGATGATCCAGAGGATGAGGGGCGCTGGATTTGGTCCTGACTAGTGGATCCAGAAGGTGATAGTCCTCAGAAGGTGCACGTGTTGGATCTGATTCTGGATGATGGTTCCAGAAGGATGATGCGCTGGATCTGGTCCTGGCTAGTGGGTCCAGAAGATGCTGAACCACAGAAGGTAAGGTGCACTGGATTTGATTCTAGCTGATGGATCCATAAGGTGATGGTCCTCAGAAGGTGCACGTGCTGGATCTGGTGAAAGCAAAAGGAGAAAATACCAAAAGCTCACGCCTGGGATCGAACCCAGAACAATGAGCTTCTGACTTCCTTCTTCTGACCAACTGCGATGGATGTTAATTTGTTAATACAATAAAAACAAACAATATATCAGAACAACAGGTTTCTGGCCAGAATAACGCGCCAGAATTTGAATCAGCCAATCAGGTTGTGACACGTTGTTGTCTTCTTTCCTGGAACCGTCGTTTTAAGTTCTGATTCTTTTACCCACAGACGCGGGTCTGTTGCTGAAACCTGTGTCATTCAAAAATTAAGTATATGCAATATAAATTCAATTGGGGACTATGGATCTGCTGTGTTTGAAACTCTGATCATCATGGTACCCATTATCAGGCCTAATTTTGCTTGAGAACCAAAACCCCAAATTGGAGCACGAAAAGCTAACAATGGCAAACGCTTATTCCTGCACTGTAAATCAAATCAAACTATCCAGAAACATTGCAAACATAATGATGAATATAAATACGCAATTAAAACATGTTGAATATGCAAGAATTACAGCAATTGAAGGTGGATAATTTTGCAAACCGTGAGAATGATAGGAGGAGATTCTGCATGTTCTGACGCCTGCAACTGATCGGGAATGCTTCCTGAAACATCAAGGAATGGATTTCTGGCTTTGAAACTCATTGATTAGCCTCCTATTCCAGAATTTGGATCTCACTTTTTATCAAGAATTCTGAGTTTCTTTTCTGGAAGTTTCACGCCTCCAACCCCTTTCTTTGATCTGCAAACCTTTCTTATATAACCTAGAATGAACTAGGTTAACAAACTTGGACTAAATCTTTGCATTTATCCAAGATTTGATTTGATTTTCAATGCATAGGATATCTTTCTATTTTCATGACAATCGTGCCTTTCTTGTACCAATTGCCATTGATGTGATTTGATTCTGATATGTCAGTATTATGAGCTTGTGATTCTGTCCAAAAATCCAATCAAAGCAAATCTTTGCCATTATTTACCAATTATTTGATTTAATTCAATTTTTAATAAATAAAAAATCAAAATAAAATAAATAATGAAGAAAATAACATGTGAGTGAGCATTTGGGTCGTGGACCATGTTATAAGTGAGGTGCAAGCATAAAAAATTAGGCCCATTTAGCAAAAAATGCAAATTTGAGCATATTTGACTTTTGGCAATTTTGCAAAAAAGGTCAACTTAGCCAATAAATAACTCTATCAATTTTGACCCTAGAGAGGTGTTATTGGACTTTTTAGAAATATTAGGATGTCCTCTAAGCAACCCTTTTGGTCTCATCTAAATTGAGTCTTCCATGTTCATGTATGAAGCTTTGACCCAAAAGGTGTTTTTGTTGACTTTTCCAAAATGACCTATAATGTCAAAATTCATATTTTTTTTATGAGTGCATATTTTAAACTTTGGAGATGAATCTGAATTGTAGGTAATTGCATCCTCTTAAAAATGAGCTTTGGATAGGTCATTTTTGATAAAGTATGAGAAAGTTATGCTTGGTCAAAGTTGAGATGACTTTTCCTACAAAACCCTAATTTAGCAACTTTTGGGTTTTGATGAATTATGGGCAATGCTTGATGAATCATGATAAAACCTTGATCAAATGATGAATTATAGTTCAAAATGAGGATGTTGACCAAAAATCTTGAAGTTTGACTGTATGTGGGCCACAGTTGACTTTTGACCTAGCACGGTCGATTTCTAGGTATTTGAGCAACTGACTGAGCAAACTTCCTCTACAAGGCTTAAAACTTGACATGAATGATCTTGAGAACATATTAGGACAATGGTTATCATTTGGGATCCTTTGGACTCAAACATCTTGATGCAAAATGAAACCCCGATTTGAGGTAGATTGCCTTAGGGGAGAGTTTGTCTGGTCAATTCTTGGACTTCCTTGAGCAATCTGAGGACCTCACTTGACATATATTGAGAAATATGGGAGGGAAAATTTTGGGGTACAACAGAGGGGATTAAGTAGGGGCCTCAAATGTCAACATGTAGAATATCAAAAGGCCTAGAATAATTACTAGTGGTATCAGGATACGGTAAACGTTTTTGCTTAGATAAATGGCAAAAATGATTAGGTAATTCTTTATATAAACAGTAAGAAATCTCAGAACATTGTGTAGACAGGATTTTATGAACAGAAGGGGAAGGTTGTCCTAATCATCTATGCCATTGAAAAGAAGTAGAATTAGAAACACTATTGCTACTAAATGAGGGTAAAGGGTGATTTGGAGTGGCCTGAGCTTGAAGCCCATATAAGTCTCCATATTGCTCGGCTAAACCAATCATCCTCATTGGGTTTTCTGCAAAATAGAACAATCTTTATTAGTGAAGGTCAATGTGCAATCAGAAGAATCTATAAGTTTAGTAGCAGAAATTAAGTTGACATGGAATGTGGGAATGTAATAAACATCATATAAGATTAAGGAATTAGATAGATGCGCAATGTCTGCAATGTTAGTTAAGACATTGGTTCCATTAGGAATTTTCATATGAATAGGAGGTACTAAAGAATGAAATTGAAAATTGTGTAAATTCGGTGTAATGTAATGAGTAGAATATGTATCGATTACCCAATATACATGTGGCTTACCATCTTTTAAAGTAGTTACAGGGTTGACATTAGGGAATGGAGCACCATCTTGAGGGAATCCATCAAGAAGAGGAGCAGGAGAGACTTGATGTTGTTTAAGAAGTTGAAGTATTTGGTTGTATTGGTTTAAGAAGTTGTTGTATTGGTTGTACTGGTTGAGATGTGAGAATGTTATCGTTGGAGCTGGATTCTGCACCATGATTTACTGAAGACTTGGAGCTTTTGTAGTGGTAACCTGGGGGATAATTATGCTTCATGAAGCAGGTATCCACGGTGTGATTGTGGAGACCACAATGAGTACAAGTGGGTTAGAGCAAATTTGCACGATCTGGGATGATCTGCCACGACCATGAGAGGAAGCTCCCCAAGTGGTAGTAGGGTGAAAAGTCATCACCATTGAAGATATGTCAGTAGAATCAGAGAGAGGAATATGTGATATGTGTTCTTGACCTAAAATCGTAGAAATGATTTTTTCTAATGAGGGGTGGGGTTCCATAAGAAATATTTGAGAACGAACTGTTGCAAAGGAATCAGTGAGGCCTTTGAGGAACTTGAGAATGTGATCTTGGTCTTTGTATTTGCGAAGATTGGAAGCTGCTCCACACATACAGGGGATTGCGCAAGTGCAATCACGTGTTGGTAGAAGTGAATTGATTTATTCCTAAATGGAGGTGAGTTTAGTGAAATACGTTGAAACATCCAAGGTTCCTTGATGAAGGTTGGTGAGATCATCTTTCATATCTGAAACTTTGAAAATGTCACCTTGAGCAAATCTTTTTTCCAAATTTTCTGAGACAATGTTAGCTTGATCGATCCAAAGAATCGATTGAGCGATGTTTTTCGATATAGAGTGTTGAAGCCACAAGAGAACCATGTTATTGCAGCAGAGCCATGGATTGTGCAAGAGGTGACCTTGGGCAGGTTGAACAAAGGTATCATCAATGAATCAGAGTTTCTTCTTCGGAATCAAAGCAACCTTCATCGATCTTGACCAAGAAATATAGTTGCTATGATCGAGGGGGTGTTACGAGAGTGAGGGAAGAGTTTTTATTGGGGTGAAGATAGTAAGGGTTTGAAGGATGGATGGCTAAATCAGAAAAGGGAATTTCTGCCATTGGAGAAAATTAGAGTTTTTGAGGAAAGATTATTGGGAAAAGCATTGCGGTTAAACGACGAAGTTCTTGGAGAAGAAAATTTCTGGGTGAAAGAGTGTGATGAAGAGGATGAAGATCTTGGTTGTCAGTTTGGAAAAGAAAAGAAAGATGAGGAGAGAAAGTGGAGATTTAGGTATTTTTTGAATCGAATTGATGAGAGAAAATCTAAGGAGAGGTTGGTGAGAGACGCGTGGATTTTGGTAGGAGAATGGATAAGATCGCGTTGAGAGAAGTTGAAGACAGCTGTCAAGAAGGAGAAGAGGGTGATCACCTGAGGAAAGAGAATGGAGATGGAGCCTAATACTATATTAGATGTTTACGGTTCTAATATAAAAAATCTATTCGTCAATATTCTATTACTCAACTTAATAATTTGTCTAATAATGAAAAATATATTATATAGTGGTTAATAGAGTAACGGTCATATCTTAGAAAGGTCGAAAATAAAAACATAATTAAATTAATATTATTATAAGGACCCAAAATTTACAATGCATATTTTTGTTGTGCCTAAGATATTACAGATTTATATTTATGTAAGATAAAATGAAAGATTAAGTTGAATATGACATGAAACTTATAAATAATTGAATTAAAGAAGTATTTTTCATAATTGAAATTTTCAAAATATATTTGGAAATTTGTAATGGTTAAAAAAGACATTTTAAAGAAAATGCGTAATGCTTTACAATTGAAGCAATGTAACATTCATGAATAAAATCTTTCAAAGAGTTGTTTTCCTTCACCAAAGGACATAAGTTTCTCTATAAATAGAGATATTTGTTAAGCATTGAAAAGACACGAAAATAGTATATTTCAAGTGTCAAAAATCATATATACATCAGTCTTTTAGTTTTCTAGTGCACGAGAATAAATAAGAGAACTATTCTATAAAATATCTTTGATCGATATGCTTAATATGAATGTGCGATTCATGTTAAAGTTACTAAAGTATCCTGAAGGAGATTTGTCGGTTAATCCATTTGCATCCAATTTGTCTAAATTGGTGGGGAAGAATCGAACATAAAGCTTAGTGTAAACACACGCTTTAGAATTTATTTTATGCAACTTTCATCGTACCGTTTTCATTATCTTCTTGTTCAAGTTTTATAGTAGACCCTCAAAAAGATTCTAACAATCTTTAGGTTCGGTTTAAGCATCAAAAAATAAACTATTGCGCCGTTGACACATTTTGAATACAAGAAGAATCACTA
This sequence comes from Vicia faba, assembly GCA_948472305.1. Lineage (NCBI taxonomy): Eukaryota > Viridiplantae > Streptophyta > Magnoliopsida > Fabales > Fabaceae > Vicia > Vicia faba. The sequence goes on along the minus strand of OX451739.1, from coordinate 171,040,618 downwards.
TCATAAATCTAGAGATACATTCTTATTATTTCTCATAAAAACTAAAACACCGCGAAAAATCGTAATATCAAGATCAAATATAAAAGTTCTAACAGTTGATATCAAAGTTTTAATTATTTATATTGTGATTTTTCTCGGTAATGATTAATTGATATGAATTACAATATAATTTTAATATTAGCATTAATTTATATGTTTGCCTAGAATTGTTTTGAAATTTCAAAATAGTTGTGTCAACAAAGAAAAAATCGAAACAGTAGATGAATTTCTTTTCAAATATATTGGTTTTGTTTGCGTTAAATAATTAATAAAGTTGCACTAATATGTATTTCTATGATCTGTGTGAGCAAGTGTATGGCATTGATAATTAATTTTTGAAGTATATTATTATAAGAAAAAATAGTGGTAGTATTTCTACGATGGGTTAATTGTATTTGTAATTCAAAATCTTTCAATATATACATGCATACTGTGAGAGAGGATATGAACATTCATTATATATGGTAATCGTATAAGGTTTTGAATGTCTTTATCATGAACTATTGTCTTGCTTTTGAAAAAAAATTTATGAAGCGATGCTTTGTTTCATGAATATAATCCAAGATTGTAGCATGACGTTGTATTATGAAGAGATGTCTGCTTAATATTTTATTGGGAAGCGTTGTTTTTGAATATTTTAATAATAAAGAATGAATGTATATATTATGTAATAAATCCATCATATATATATATATATATATATATATATATATATATATATATATATATATATATATATATATATATATATATATATATATATATATATATATATATATATATATATATATATATATATATATAGTAACAATTGAAAGCAATTATGTGCTTTGGCACTGTGTTAAAAAAAATTAAATCAATTTATATATGTATTGATTTTGTATCTATCTCATGAGTTTCTTAAATAAATCCGGAAGGTTCTCCAAGGATGGTTAAAAACACAAATTAAAATGAAGATTACAAATTTAAAAGATTAATAAAATGAAGATTGTCATACAATTCGTGTATATGACAAAAGTGAATGACAAAAGTGTCATGGTGATAGTTTGTCAAACTTATCAAGAATATATAATGTATTTTTTATATGATAAATGCACTAATATTATAAAGGTGTCATAGTTTGATGATTGTTGGTAAATGCTATCAAGAGTATATAAAGTAATCATAGACATGACTATTTGAAAGATTGAATATTCAAAGTTTATTAAAATTTGAAAAGTCTTACAATTCTTTGACGAAAAGATTGACAATGATATGATGTCTTTAGATATAACTGAGGAATATATCATTAAGGAATGAGAAACAAACTCATATCTAATTAATCATCAATAGTGAAAATTCAACTCACACTTAATTAATGTTAAGTCTTGAGTTCAATGATGAAAGTATATTACTAAAGTGATTGAAGTACTTTACAATAAATACATCCCAAGAAGTAAAAGTACTTGGACCATAAGAATAAATATGGTAGAATGAGGTTTTCTCTTAATAGACATATAACATATGTTTGCTAGAATGCATAATTATGGGTGCATTTCTGATATAGTTTACCTATATGGGAATGAAGTGGTGTCTCTTCAAAGAGTTCAATGGTTTGACTATTAAATTCTCATGAAAAGGATATGAGACACAAGACCATATTAAATGTGTCATATTAATAATTCGATCAATAGTACCGAGATTTCATGCGTGAGTTATGTACACTTGTTTTAATTAATAAATGGTTCAAAGTTTGTCCACCAATCTATTCGGGGATGAGTAAAAACTTAACTTACTAATTAATTGTTCAAATTGTAAGATACCTTTATCCGAAACTATGAAATTTCCAGAATAATGGATTTAGATATATTTTGAAAATGGTGGAAGATTATTGGTGAAATTTCTAAAATATATTTGGAAAGTTGCAAGGGTTAAAAAAAGACCTTTTAGAGAAAAAAGTGTTATACTTTACAATTGAAGCAATGTAATCATTCATGAACAAAATCTTTTAAAGAGTTGTTTCCCTTCACCTAAGAACATAAGTTTCTCTATAAATAGAGACATTTGTTAGCCATTGAAAAGACACGAAAATAGTATATTTTAAGTACCAAAAAACATATCTACATCATTCGTTTATTTTCCTAGTGCACGAGAATAAATAAGAGAACTTTATTCTGTAAAATATCGTTGATCGATATGCTTAATATGAATGTGTGATTCATGTTAAGGTTTCTAAAGTATCCTGAAGCGATTTGCCAGTTATTCCATTTGCATCCAATTTTCCTAAATTGGCGGTGGCGAATCGAACTTAAAGCTTAATGTAAATACACGCTTTAGAATTTATTTTGTGCAACTTTCATCGTACCGTTTTCATCATCTTCTTGTTCAAATTTTACAGTAGACCCTCAAAAAGGTTCTAACAATAAAAACATAATTAAATTAATATTATTAGTGTGCCTAAGATATTACATATTTATATTTATGTAAGATAAAAATGAAAGATTAAGTTGAATATAACATGAAACCTATAAAGAATTGAACTAAAGAAGTATTTTTCACAACTGAAATTTATTATCAAGCATATACTAAAACATTTCACAAACAACCCAAAATGCCCTTCACTCCAAATATTTTTACACTACACAATGCCCAAAACCATAAATCACAAATTCAACCACACAAACTTCTTTCTTTTCTCATTTCTTTCTACAAGTGTTGGAATCTCATTGGACATAATAAATTTAATATTTCCCTGCATCAAAGCCACCTTTTTCCGAAATAAGGCCTCACATTATACCACCTACTCCAACCTGTTTCTCTCTCAAGGTAATCGCAGATTACTCATTCTCCTCTTGTTCTCAAGACTTCCATCTTCCACTTGCTACCAAGTCAATTTCGAAATCATCTATATTTCATTTCGTGTGCCTTATCATTTTTAAATCAATGTTGCTCATATGTTTATCATGCTCTGTTTCCTCAAAATGTCGCGGATTAGTTGTGAAAATCATCATTTGGTTCATGGCATTTGTACCTGTTCTTTTTACTTAGATTTTCTTTCATAAAAATCATAACTTTTCCTTATTTGTGGTCTTCTGCGTTTGTGTTATTATATTCGGTTTTTTACTTTATTTTTTTTCTTTTTGTGTCAAGCAAATACATTTTCAATTATGAAGTTTTTCCTTTTTTTGTAAACCTCTTACGGTTTGTTTTCATGACATATAGATCCAAACTTTATGACATATCCATATATTAATATTGTTGCATTTGACAGTTCCTGCAACTAATTATGTCAAAGGCTCTCATTCTCATTAAGGATCTGGTCAAAGGAAACCAGGTGTGGAAGATGCATATCAGGGTTGTTGTCCTCTGGGTTGTTAAGGAGAAGACAAACCACCAACACCTTTAAATGGTCATACAAGATGGACATGTATGGAAATTGTATGCACTGTGACATTTATGTTTTATAGTTGTGAAAATCATCATTTGATTCATTTCATTTGTAGCTGTTCTTTTTTACTTAGGTTTTCTTTCATAAAAATCATAATTTTTCCTTATTTATGTTCTTCTGCGTTTGTGTTATTATATTCGGTTTTTTACTTTATTTTTTTTCTTTTCGTGTGAAGTAAATACATTTTCAATTATGAAGTTTTTCCCTTTTTTGTGAACCTCTTACGGTTTGCTTTCATGACATATAGATCCAAACTTTATGACATATCCTTATGATAATATTGTTGTATTTGACAGTTCCTGTAACTAACTATGTCAAGGGCTCTCATTCTCCTCAAGGACTTGGTCAAAGAAAACCAGGTGTGGAAGATGCATATCAGGGTTGTTGACCTCTGGGTTTTTAAGGAGAAGACAGACCACTAACACCTTGAAATGGTCATACAAGATGGACAAGTATGGAAATTGTATACAGTGTGACATTTAGTTTTATAGTTGTGAAAATCATCATTTGGTTCATTTCATTTGTAGTTGTTCTTTTTTACTTAGGCTTTCTTTCATAAAAATCATAACTTTTCCTTATTTGTGTTCTTCTGTGTTTGTGTTATTATATTCGATTTTTTACTGTATTTTTTTTTCTATTTGTGTGAAGCAAATACATTTTCAATTATGAAGTTTTTCCTTTTTTTTGTGAACCTCTTACGATTTGTTTTCATGACATATAGATCCAAACTTTATGACATATCCTTATGCTAATATTGTTGCATTTGACAGTTCCTGTAACTAACTATGTCAAGGGCTACTATTCTCATCAAGGACCTGGTCAAAGGAAACCAGATGTGAAAGATGCATATTAGGGTTGTTGACCTTTGGGTTATTAAGGAGAAGACAAACCACCAACACCTTAAAATGGTCATACAAGATGGACAGGTATGAAAATTGTATAAACTGTGACATTTATGTTTTATAGTTGTGAAAATCATCATTTGATTCATTTTATTTGTAGCTGTTCTTTTTTACTTAGGTTTTCTTTCATAAAAATCATAACATTTTCTTATTTGTGTTTTGTGGATGCTAACTATACCTACTCCAACGCTAGTGTTATTATATTTACATTTTCATTGTTTTTCTTTGCACAATACATGATACGGATGCTAACAGATGCCTTCTTTTACGTTTTTGTTCACCGTTTTTATTTTTTTATTGTTTTTCTGTGCACAATACAAGCTACAGATGCTAACTATACCTTCGTTTGTGTTTCTGTCGTAAATGATGGACCTTTTAAAGTTTGTTCCAACCAACTAAAGCTTACCTTCAAGGGAGGGACTATCGTGAGCAAGATGGAGATACCAGAAATTCCGCCTCACAGATTCATAAGAATTTTTTCCAAAATGTTCTAAAATATATGTCTTATGACTTTTTTGAGTGTAGTTATGCATTTTCTATTAAGATTGATCCTAACTTCAACTACTTAAGTACTTAAGAGACTCATTTATGTTTTTTTCTTATGAATCGATCCGATGATTGTCTATTATGTTACAGTATTATCTATGTTTTGCTTATCCTTGGATTTAGCCACACTGGACAAATCCATGTCTCATGTTTTGTGATGGCCATAAATGACAAATCAACTTTGGCATCAAATTAGATGTGAATAACACATGTTTGCCCATATTCCTGAGCCTATAATTGATGAATAACAAATCATGTAACAATACCTTATATGTTTTTCAACTCTTTCAACTTCTGTCATTTTATTCCACAGTTCAAACAACAAGCAACCCAATTCTTTCAACTAAATTATATTTTTAACAGTTCTTTTAACTCCATGGCTTTAACATTACAACAGCCTTAGTTTAATCCATGTTTTTTAAATTATTCTGTGTGCAAAAAATTTGTGTGTACTTACCGAATTAAACTTACAACTTCCAACTTCCAACTCATATTCTACAGGTGATTAACACTTCAGCACGAAATTGCTATAACTAATTAGGTTTATGAGTTCTTAAAACTATAGATAACAATGCTATTATTCCGCTGTTTTATTGATCTTTTTGGTGTACAGGCATATTAACACATTTAATAATGCAATGTCTCAAATATAATACAATTAACTAAGTAACCAAAAATGTCATTGTCACTTATAAAATTACAAAATACATTTTGATTATGCATTAATAATTCAGAATAATATTTTCTGTTATGGCCATTAATTTATAGCTGCAATGAATTTCGGACATTTTTGGTTTTATTGATTCTCAAGTCAGCTATCAAAATATTATACATTTAACTAAATAACTAAAATTGTCATTGACGTTTATAAACCACGGGTCACTTAAAAATGTCATATTATTTTTTCACTAATTAGTATCAACACTATCTTCTTTTAATCATTTCTTTATTTTTAAATTTTTTTCTTCTCCATATCACAGTCTTTTTTTTTTCTTCTTTTTATATGATTATTTTATATAATTAAATATATATGATTATTGTTTATTTTATAAATAAATAAATTATTTTAAATTTTAAATTTATATTTTAAACTTTACATTTATAATTGTTGATTTCTTTTTATAATTATTTAATATTTAATTTTTTTTATATATAATTGTTTAATGCAGTTCAGTTTCTATAATTATTATTTATTTCAAATTTAATTATATTATATTTACTGTGTATAAATATATTTAATTATATTTATGTCTTTTTCTTTATATGATTAAACTAACAATTTACATTTTTATTATGCAAATTGCTCATAGTTCATTTTATTTATATTATTCATATCTTTCAAAAAATATTACACCATAAAAAAATTCACCCGTTCAGAAACACTGATCTAGTCAAATAAAAATAAAGAGCATTGTCCACCCATTATATGTTTGTACCTGATCAGAATGGATTGTCACAGCAAACGTCGAGCAGAAGTTGAAAGTGAGGTGGGGGTACCTGCAAGACACTCTGATGCCAAAGTGAGATTCAGAATGATGCAAGCAAGTAAGAGTGAGTAAGAAATTATCAACACATGACTCTCTCAAGTGAGAGGGTATTTATATCCTCCAGCGTTAGACCAAGGTCCCCTCATTAGGTTGGGCAAGCCAGCCCAAAGTGGAGATTGTCAGGTTCTACGTGAGTAGTGGGGACCAGCACGTGGTCCCCTACCTGGATGGATTCCTCTGCATGACCAGGAGGATATGGATGCGGTCTTTTCGTGGTCAAGTAGACTCTATGATATTCGGAGGTGTTGATAGTCAGCCCTACAAGGAGGATGCTCGTGGGGTATTCTGCCCGTCGCGCAGGATCCCCGCCAACTATGAGGTCTATGGGAGGATCGGTCTTGCTCGAGGAGAAGCCTGGAGGATACTATTGAGGTCCTCTTGCCCGGTGATGCTCCTTCTCGTATCTTCCTGGGTTCATCTCCATGTGGCGAAGCGGCATCCTCTCGAAGAGCAGGGGTTATTGCTCGACCCAGTCGAGGGCAGATTCAGTCAGCTGGTCATAAACAACATAGTTAGGTTGGGCCTCATATGGACTTAGGCCAAGAGCAGGCCCAGTCCAGAACATGAGCCTCTGAAGTCATTGCTCCTGATAAGGGCGCTATGACTTAAGTCCAATTTTGCTTTTACAAGGAGCATAACTCAACCGGGGATCTTTTATCGTGTTGATGGAAATTATCGTCAGTATGCGTGATTACTCGAGCAGAAGTCGGAATAGGATTGTTGGGGAATGTTCCAGTTGTTCCTCGACTTGTAGGGAGAGAAGAGCTGGCAAGGTGTCTCCACGTGCTGTGACCTTTGGGATCGTAATGATGGCTTAGGGAGTAAGGGCCATTATTACCTGAGCGTGTAGATGTCGAGGAGAAGGGTGGTTAGTGGGATGCCTAACGCGACACTTCGCATTCCACGTCAACTATATATAGCGCCTTAGGGCCCATTTCCCACATTTCGATTTTGCATTCAATTTTTCGCGCTCTCTACTCTCTCTGTTGCCAACACCGTTTGCTTCCTTTCCCAACCGTCAACATCGCAAAGTCTATCGCGTATTCTCCATCTACTTTGTTCAAGTAAGTGTTTCTTGTAGTAATTGTTGTTTAGATTGGATTCATTGATGATTATTTATAGAATTTCGTAACCGGGGGGGTTTGCTCGGGGCGTTAATAAATTCATGTGTAACATTCGCGAATAATCTCATGATATTCATCTGTTCCCCGCAAAATTCATGGATCTGCTCATTGTATTTATCCTTTGCCCGTGTTATCCATGAAACATATGTTCCATTATTATCATCGTTGTGCGATCTTACGACATTTGTATAAGTTCTACGTGTTGATCGTGGGTCATGTATGATCCTCGTTGCTCGAGTCATCGTCGACCTACTATGGGCGTAGCCATCCCCTTTTCATTCGTGTTGCGATGGAGGGGTGGATGTGATTTTATTTTCGAATTCAGTGGTTTCCTCTACTTTACAGGTGAAATAGCTGATACTCCAGAGTCGTTCGAGCATATAAATGTCGAAGAAACAAGTACTGTCGAGGAAGGGCTCCATCTGGTTGACACGGTTGACGACCATGCGCTGTTCTGAGTCGGGCAAGAGCCTCGAGGGATAGCTCCAATTTATATTTATAGCAGAAGGGGAGCTTATACCATCATCGATCATGGCAGCGACATGGAAGGGTTTTGTCGTAACTTTACGATCTTGCGACCAACTCCCACGGCAAGGATATGCATGGAGTTCGAGGAGGATCGCTTCCCGATGTATGAGGTCGTCTTTAAAGACTTGGGGCTTCGTTTTCCCTTCAATGATTTTCAGATGGGCGTGCTTAACCACTTAAACCTAGTACCCTCTTAATTACATCCTAATGCGATCGCCTTCCTCCGGGCTTCCGAAATCACTAGTTGGTTCCTGAGGATCGGAGCGACCAGACCTCTATTTTTCAGGGTTTTCCACCTCTAACAACAATCTAGGGGTGGGAAACATAATTGGGTTTCCTTGAATCAGTCGAAGAGACTGTTTAGGATGTACATAGATTATGTCTGCGACTTCAAGGATAGATGGTATGTCATGCAACCATCGTCTCAGGCGACCATGGATGTCGTATTCGACTCGGTTTAAGTAGTGGATGAAGCGGGGAAGTATGCCTCGATGAGGAGGGAAATCCAGAGATTGGGCGACTTTCGAAGTTCCCTATCCACTGGTGCTCATGTCACTACGAGCACAATCCTAGCCATTACCACACCCCTCCTGGAAGTATGAGTGCCAAGGATGAAGATTCATATGGTATCCTCACTCGATTCGTCGATGGGTTCTTTCCCTCGAGGTGGGTTACGAGGGAAGGACATGACATTCTCGACGAAGATGGAGAACCAATGTTTGAGGCACGCCTGATCAACACCAAGGCACTTGTGGAATGTCGAACCTACGGGTAGGCCATGAACCTTCTAGGTTTCTTATTGCATGATTTGTTGCATTTTTACTTATAAGGATATTTGTTTATGTCCTTCTAACAAGACTAACCCGGGGATATCGTTTTTTTTCACAGGTAACATGGCGCAGCATCGTGAGTGACTGCTGAAGCTCACCCAGGAAAAGAAAAATCACAAGAGGTTGGTGAAGCCGCACCATCCCACACGTCTTGGCCCGGTCTCAAAGTCGGCCAGGGATGGTTCGAGTGGGTCATCGGGCGCCCGTGACACCACACAACCCGCGGTTGTTCTGAGCAAGAAGAGAAGGTCAGAAGGTGGACCTGCAAGTGTAGTCGAGGAGGGGGTAACTTCCCGGGCCTTCAACCTTCCACCTTGTTTTGTGGAAAAGGATTTCTTCCAGGGTTTCCTTCTGACCGTGTCTAATGTTGAGTCTGACATTATCAGATGCCTCGATGAAGAGGGTCGACAGAAGCACCTGGCTTCCGAGATGGTCGATTTAATGAAGGCCGCGGAGATGGTTGTAGTCCTTGCAGGAGAAGGATCTGGCTCCTCTGGATTGGTGAAGGACTTAGAGTCAGAGAAGGCGACTCTTCAGCGAAGACACAAAAGCTAAAAAGTGCCCTCGAGCGGAGCGAGGAGAAGTTTCGTGTGCAGGATGATGAGTTAACGAGGGTGAAAGAAAAAACCACCAAAGCTTATGAGAAAATGGATTCCCTGTTGCTCGAGAGGGAACGGTTAGAAAATGAGGTTTCCAATTTGAAATCTGAAATGTTGCCCATGGACGGAGAGCCTGGAGGAGTCGCGGACTTGCATTCTCGGGCGGAGTTAATTGCTTGGATCCAGATCCTTGAGTCGGATTGTGTTAATGCTTTGACCGGCGGCTTCGGGACTGTCCTGACCCAACTGTATGTTCTGAATTTCGGGCTTAACACTGAAGGTGCTAGGGTATTGTCCCAAGTCATTGATGGTCGTGTGGTTCCCCCTCCTAATTCCCCCGAAGTGGAGGTTGAAGAGAGCACTCCTCGAAGTGACTAGTATTTCTGATATTTTTGTTATTTGTATTCAGGGCTTGCGTGCCTGCACTTATTGTAATATTCAGACAACATCGTCCTCCGTGGTCGACATTTATAAATGTTCTTACTTTGTTATTATGCCTTTATGTTTTCGTTGATGTTTGCTAGCTATCTATTCGTTGTTGCTTTTTGAACGCTTGTTAGCTATCTGCGTGTCATTGTTTTTGACTTGTTTATTTTGTGAAAAGACATGATTTTCGTGCGTGAAGATTTATGCTCGATCTTGGTTGTGGACGACACATGTTGGGATGTGTCGAGGTGGTGGAGTAGGGATCCACGGAATGAGCTCCAGATCGCGGTCGGGATCTTAAGCTCGTGGCATGAACTGCCTATCGCGGGCTAGGCGTTCTGCCTGTTGGGTACTTTGACAGCAGAGCTCGATTGAGGTGTCCCTTTCGGGCTAAGGTTCTGTTTGAGAAATGAACAGCAACCCATAAGCGTTGATGTTTGGAGGCTATCTTTGTTCCTTAACATGCCTATGTGGTTGAGCTTGTCCCGTCGTTGGTTGGAGAGGACTGGTAGACTGCTAATGCCCGTAGTAGGATAAGGACTTAGCTGTAATATTGTTTCAGTTTCATAGCGTTCCATGGTCGAGGTAGTGGTTCTCCATTTAAATGTTCGAGATAGTATGCCATGTTTCCCGTTGCTCTGTGGACACGGTATGGTCCTTCCCAATTCGCTGCCAACTTCCCTTCGCGGGAATATTTCTGATTTCTCTATAGGACTAGACTGCCAAGCTGGAATTCGCGCTTTATGACTTTGTGGTCATGGCGAAGGGCTATTTGTTGTTTCAGTGTGGCCTCGCAAAGGGCTACTCCTAAGTGGATTTCCTCGACTAGGTCGAGCACTTCCCTCAAGGCCTCTTTGTTTAGTTCCTCGTCTAGGGGGACCTCAGTTAGTCTGGATGGTTCCAAGATTTCTATGGGGATGACTACCTCAGAGCCATAGGTTAGCCGGAATGGGGTCTCGCCTATCGTTGAGTGCGGTGTTGTTCGGTATGCACATAGGACACTATGGAGTTCTTTGATCCACCCTCTTTTGGCCTCGTCCAGCCTTCGTTTGAGACCTCATAAGATGACCTTATTTGCGGCTTCGGCTTTCTCGTTGGTTTGGGGGTGTTCGACTGAGGTGAAGTGCTTCTTGGTGCTGAGTTTGGAAATGAAGCTTTGGAAACTCTGATCGGTGAATTGGGTCTCGTTGTCAGTGATGAGTGCTTGTGGAATCCCAAATTGGGCAAGCACGTTTCGTTTATAGAAAAGGAGGATGTTGTGTGAAGTGATTTTTGCAAGAGCTTCAGCCTCTATCTATTTCGTGAAATATTCGACGGCCACAATCAGGAATTTGTTTTGGTACGTCCCTTGCACGAAAGGTCCGAGAATGTCCATTCCCCACCAGGAGAATGACCATGGGGAGGATAGTGTGTTTAGCCCGTGCGGGGGCGCGAGGTGCATGTCCACGTTCCTCTAACACTTGTCGCATTTCTTGGCATTCTCCTTGGAGTCTTGTTGCATCGCCGTCCAGTAGTAGCTTGCTCGCAACGCCTTTCATGCTAGGGATCTTTCGACCATGTGTTGGTTGTTGATTCCCTCGTGGACTTCTCGCAGAATCTCAGGGATTGTGGACTCTTCGACGCATTTTAAGAGTGGGATGGAGAATCCCTGATGGTAAAGTTTATGCTCGATTACCACATACGAATATGCTCGTTGTTTGGTCGCGGTTGCCTCTCTTTGGTCCACAGGAAGTTCCCCATTTGTCTGAAAGTTGAACATCGGGGTCATCTAACATGAGCTATCCCCGATGGAATTTACCTCGGTTGGCATAGTGGACTCTTCAATTCTAGGGCGAGAAAGGGATTCTTAGATGACGGATTGGTTTAAGCCTTTCTTCTTTGTGCTCGTGAGCTTTGAAAGTATGTCAGCACGCGTGTTCTGTTTGTGTGGCACGTGTGTGATCTCTACCCGGTCGAACTTCTTCATATATTCTCTGACCAGGTGTAGATATTTAATGAGGCTGTTGTTTTTAGCCTGGTATCCCCCTTGAACTTGAGATGCGACAAGTTGGGAGTCAGTGAAAATTTGTATCTCTCGGGAACCTAAATCCTCGGCCAGTCTTAATCCCGTGAGCAATGCCTCATACTCAGCCTGATTGTTCAATGTTGGAAAGGAAAGGGTGAGGGAGTGTTCAATCACGACGCCTTCCTCGTTCTTGAGGAGGATTCCTGCTCCACTCCCTGTCAAGTTGGAAGCTCCGTCCACAAAGATGGTCCACTTTTGCTTCTTCCCTCTGGGGGGATCGTGAGTGGTCATCTCTGCAATGAAGTCAGTCAGTGCTTGGGCCTTGAGGGCCTTCCTGCTCCCGTATTGGATGTCGAACTATGAGAGTTCTAGGGACCATTTTAGCATTCGACCTACCATGTCTAGTTGGCATATGAGCTACCTTACGGGTTGGTATGTCTGCATGATGATCATGTGTGCTAGGAAGTAATGCCTAAGTCTCCTCGTTGCATTGACAAGGGCCAAGGTCACTTTCTCAATCTGTTGATACCTGACCTCGGGCCCTTGTAACGCTTTGCTCGTGAAATACATTATCCTTTTCCCGTCTGAAGTCTCACAAACGAGGGCCACGCTTACGACCTCGGCGGAGACGGCCAAGTAAAGGAACGGGGTTTCCCCGTTCTCAGATCACGACAACACATGCGGTTACGAGAGGCTTTGCTTGAAATGAAGGAGGTCTTGCTCGCATTCCTCGGTCCATTTGAAGGCTGCCTCTTTGCAGAGAAGTTTGAAAAATGGAAGAGCGTGTAGCGCGGACTTCGCCATGAAGCGAGAGAGCGAGGTGAGCATTACGTTTAGGACTTGTATGGATTTCTCCGAGCTAGGTGTAGGGAGCTCGGAGAATGTCTTACATTTGTCAGGGTTGGCTTCAATTCCTCGTTCTGTTAGATAAAAATCGAGGAACTTTCCTACCTTAACCCTGAAGGTGCATTTCTCAGGGTTGAATCTCATCATGCATTGCCTCTCTTGGGAAAAGACCCTTTTGAGGTGGGCAGCATGGTCAGTATCTGTTTGAGATTTAAAGATCATTTCATCCATGTATACCTCAAGTATATCACTGATCTCATTGTGAAAGACTATATTCATCATCCACTGGTACATTGTCCCTGCGTTTTTCAGGCCGAATGGAATTACATTGTAGTAGTAATTGCCTGAGTTGGTCATGAAAGTAGTGCAATTCTTTCCGCTCATCGCCATTGGGATTTTATTATATCCCGAGTATGCATCCATAAATGATAAGTGTAGTTGTTTAGTTATTGGCTTGCATTTTTGGTAAAACCCAAGTGTATGTGTGAATGTCATGACTGATGTCATAACATTCTAATTTAGTATGTACTGATTCATTAGGTACCTTTGCAGAAAAATATTGTCATACAGGTACTGATGTTTATAAGTGTGTATCTGAGCATTTTGCAAAATGATCACATTTACCTAAATCAGTAGACAGGTTTTCAGATGTCATAACAGATGTTAAGACATCCTGTTCTGAACTAACAGGTATGCAGTTTAGTTAATTCTGAGTTTTTTCAGGAAAATGACTCAGTCTTTCCAGAACAGAATCCTGCGTTTTCTTTGGGTTAACCTAGCTCAACCCCAACCTGGTTGATAAAGTCTTGTGACCTAGTCTTAAGGTCAAACGGAATTAACCCTAGCTTTTTGTGGAAACCCTAACTGAAGTTGCAGCTGCTATATATTCAACAGGGCTGCTGTTTTGAAGATAATCCCTTTTTGATAGAAGATCATTTAGAAGTTGTATAGTTTTTACTATTGTAATCCAAGCAATTATCATTGTGATAAGTGACTTGGAATAGGTTTTAATTGTAAGGGTTGTGTAACACTCAAAGCTTTGAAGCAAGAGTGTTTGTATGTCTCTTGACTAAAGCTGTGAAGCAAAGTCAAGTTAGGTTTGTGTATCACTCAAAGCTGTGAAGCAAGAGTGTTTGTGTTGCTTGATTAAAAAGCTGTGAAGCATAATCAAGTGTATGTTTTGAAGAGTGTCTTCAACAATTCATTAGTCAAATTGTTTCTATGTATCACTGCTGTGATTGAGGGGGAGTGAGTAGGAACTCAGGTTTAAGTTGTACTTAGATTGAAGTTGCATTAGGTAGGTCTTAAGTGAAGGAGATAAACTGGTTGGTTTATTCCTGAATTAATATCTCTTATAGTGGATTTCCTCCCTGGCTTGGTAGCCCCCAGAGTAGGTGTTGTTGCACACTGAACTGGGTAAACAATTGACTGTGCTCTTTACTGTTTTTGTATTTACTGTCTTATAGAAAGTCAGATACGGTGTCATAACATTGAACGTGACATTGAGTATCTGTAGCCAGAATTTCAATTGGCATCAGAGCAGGCACCCTGCCTGTATTACTGGGTGAGATCTAGGGATATCACTTTCTGGCACTATGGACAAAGAAGGAGTTTTTGGAAATAGACCACCCATTCTGGATGGAACTAATTATGACTACTGGAAACCTCGTATGATTGCCTTCTTAAAATCTCTGGACAAAAAGGCTTGGAGAGCTGCTGACAAAGGATGGATCCATCCCACCATAACTGAGAAAGATGGGACAATCAGTTTGAAGCCTGAGGAAGATTGGAGTAAAGAAGAAGATGAGTTAGCCCTGGGAAATTCCAAAGCCTTAAATGCCTTGTTCAATGGAATTGATAGAAACATTTTCAGACTAGTACATCAATATGAACTGGCCAAGGAAGTTTGGGACACTCTCAAAACTACCCATGAGGGCACTTCCAAAGTGAAAATGTCAAGGCTTCAGATGTTGACTACCAAGTTTGAGAATCTAAAAATGATGGAAGATGAAACCATTCATGACTTTCACATGAACATCTTGGAGATTGCCAACACCTCAGGAGCACTGGGAGAAAAAATGGCAGAAGAAAAATTGGTGAGAAAGATTCTCAGATCCTTGCCTAAAAGATTTGCAATGAAGGTAACTGCCATAGAAGAAGCCCAAGACATCAGCAAGTTGAAAGTGGATGAACTTATTGGGTCTCTTCAGACCTTTGAGATGGGAATCACTGAAAATGGTGACAAGAAGAACAAGAGCATAGCACTTGTTTCCAACACTGATGTTGAAGAAAATATTTCAGAAGCTATAGCCATGCTTGGAAGACAGTTCAACAAACTCATCAAAAGAATAGATCCAAAGTCAAGGTCTAATGTTCATAACATTCCCTTTGACATTGACAGTTTCAGCAGAAGACCAAGGTCAGAAGAGAAGGGAAATCAAGGCAGAGGAATTCAATGCCATGGTTGTGAAGGATATGGGCATATTCGAGCTGAATGTCCTACCTTTCTTAAGAAACAAAAGAAAGGAATGACTGTTACTTGGTCTGACTGTGATTCAGAAAGTAATTCTGAAGAAGAATCTGCCAAACTAGTTACTGCTCTAACTGGTGTTTGTACCTCTTAAAGTGACATTAGTGATGAAGAGGTGACTTTTGAAGAACTGGCTGATACTTACAAGAAATTGTGTATCAGAAGTACTGAAGTCTGTGTGCAGAATGAGAAACAATCAAAACTCATCATAAAGCTGGAGGCTGAAAAAAGGGCAAACCTTGAAACTATAAGTCATCTAGAAGGGGAAGTTCAATTGCTGAACTCACAACTGAATCAAATGACCAAATCTGTCAAGATGCTGACTAATGGAACAGACAAATTAGAAGAGATCCTTCAGGTTGGACAAAATGTGGGAAATAAATCTGGACTAGGATTTATGGAAGCAAAGAAATCTGGTACAGATAAGAAGATCAGGCCTGATAAGCAAATGTCAAAACAGATGTCTCAACACAACTCTCAACATCAGGAACAGAGACATATGAAGAAAAGGTACCAAAGATGGAGATGTCATCATTGTGGGAGATATGGCCACATAAATCCCTTCTGCTTCAGATTGCATGGATACCCTAATCAGAACTCAAGTGTCAAACCTAAGTCTAAAAAGGTACCACATGCTCCTAAATGGAAGAAAAAGGCTATTGCCCTGATAGCCCACACTTCCCTGAGGGTCTCTGCAAAGGAAGACTGGTACTTTGACAGTGGATGTTCCAGACACATGACTGGAATCAAGAACCTCCTCAATAATGTTAAGCCTCACACCACCAGTTTTGTGACCTTTGGAGATGGTACTAAAGGTGAAATCAAAGGAGTTGGTGATTTGGACTGCCCTGGAGTTCCAAGTCTGAATGAAGTACTGCTGGTAAAAGGGCTGACTGCTAATCTTATTAGTATCAGTCAATTGTGTGATCTAGGATTCAAGGTCAATTTCTCAAAATCTGAATGTCTTGTAATTAATGAAAAGCAAGAAACTGTAATGAAAGGAGTCAGATCTAAAGACAACTGCTACTTGTGGGAGCCTGAGAACACTAATTTCTCCTCTGTGTGTTCCATTGCAAAAGAAGAAAAAGAGGTGAAATTGTGGCACCAAAAACTTGGCCATCTTCATCTAAGAGGTATGAAAAGGATTATCTCCATGGAGGCAGTCAGAGGGATTCCAAGACTGCAAATTGATGAAGGAAGAGTTTGTGGTGAATGTCAGGTTGGTATGCAGACTAGAATGTCACATCCAAAGTCAAGACATCTGACCACCTCTAAGGTTCTAGAACTTCTTCATATGGATTTGATGGGACCAATGCAAGTGGAGAGTCTTGGTGGAAAAAGATATGCCTATGTGGTTGTGGATGATTTTTCCAGATTCACCTGGATTAACTTCATTAGGGAAAAATCTGATGTATTTGAAGTTTTTAAAGAATTGTGCAAAAAAATTCAAAGAGAAAAGGAAGGGTGTATTGTCAGAATCAGAAGTGATCATGGCAAGGAATTTAAAAACAGCAAGTTTGATGATTTATGTTCCTCAGAAGGAATTAGTCATGAATTTTCTTCTCCTATAACTCCTCAGCAAAATGGAGTTGTGGAAAGAAAAAACAGGACCATACAGGAATCTGCCAGAGCAATGATACATGCCAAAAGACTTCCTATGTATTTTTGGGCTGAAGCTATGAATACAGCCTGCTATGTCCATAACAGGGTCACCTTGAGAAAGGGAACCTCATCCACCATATATGAACTCTGGAAAGGAAGAAAACCAACTGTGAAGTACTTCCATGTGTTTGGCAGCAAATGCTATATTCTGGAAGATCGTGAACAAAGAAGAAAATTGGACCCTAAAAGTGATGAAGGCATATTTCTAGGATACTCCTCAAACAGCAGAGCTTATAGAGTATTCAATTCCAGGACCAAAGCCATGATGGAATCAATAAATGTTATAATTGATGATTATCATGAAGAAATAGATGTCCCTTGTAATGTTGAGACATTCTTTGAGTCTCCAACCCAACAGAATGATCTACCCAACACCACCACAACAGAATCTGAATCAAAGGAAGCTAGCAAGATCCCTTCCATCAGAATTCAGAAGGATCATCCAAAAGAGCTCATCATAGGAGATCCCAACAGTGGAGTCATTACAAGATCTAGAGAAATCATCTCAAACTCTTGTTTTGTGTCCAAAATGGAACCAAGAAATGTCAAGGAAGCTTTAACTGATGAATACTGGATTGGTGCAATGCAAGATGAACTGAACCAATTCAAGCAACATGAAGTTTGGGAACTGGTTCCTAGACCTGAAGGAACTAACATCATTGGCACAAAATGGATTTTCAAGAACAAATCAGATGCTGAAGGAATTGTCACCAGGAATAAGGCAAGACTTGTTGCTCAAGGGTACACTCAGGTTGAAGGGGTTGATTTTGATGAAACCTTTGCACCTGTAGCCAGGCTGGAATCAATCAGACTCCTATTGTCAATTGCTTGTCTTCTGAAGTTCAAGCTATTCCAGATGGATGTGAAAAGTGCCTTTCTAAATGGGTACTTGAATGAGGAAGCTTATGTGGAACAGCCTAAAGGCTTTGTGGATCCAAACCACCCTGATCATGTCTACAAATTGAGAAAAGCTCTATATGGCCTGAAACAAGCTCCTAGAGCATGGTATGACAGGTTAACAAAGTTTCTCTCAGACAAAGGATACAGAAAAGGAGGCTTGGACAAAACACTCTTTGTCAAAACTGAAGGAGGGAAGTTGATGGTTGCCCAAATATATGTTGATGACATAGTGTTTGGAGGAATGTCAGAACCTATGGTTAAACATTTTGCTGAACAGATGCAGGCTGAATTCGAAATGAGTCTCATGGGAGAACTAACTTATTTTCTTGGACTGCAAGTCTCACAGATGGAGGACTCAATCTTCTTATCTCAAAGCAAGTATGCTAAGAACATTGTAAAGAAGTTTGGTATGGAGAATGCCAGTCACAAAAGGACTCCTGCTCCTACTCATTTAAAGCTTTCCAAAGATTCAAGTGGGGTTAAGGTGGATCAAAGTCTGTACAGAAGCATGATAGGAAGCTTGTTGTACTTAACTGCCAGCAGACCTGATATTGCCTTTGCAGTTGGAGTTTGTGCAAGATACCAAGTTGATCCCAAAGTCAGTCATATCAATCAAGTGAAGAGAATTTTGAAGTATGTGAGTGGAACTTACAACTATGGGTTGCTATATTCTCATGGCTGTGAACCAAATCTGACTGGTTACTGTGATGCTGATTGGGCTGGTAGTGCTGATGATAGAAAAAGAACCTCTGGAGGATGTTTCTTCTTGGGAAATAATCTGGTTTCCTGGTTCAGCAAGAAACAGAATTGTGTGTCTCTCTCTACTGCTGAAGCTGAATACATTGCAGCTGGTAGTAGCTGTTCTCAAATGATCTGGATGAAACAGATGCTTACTGAGTATAATGTCACTCAAGATGTTATGACATTGTACTGTGACAATCTGAGTACAATCAACATTTCCAAGAATCCCATTCAGCATAGTAGGACCAAACATATTGACATAAGACATCACTTTATCAGAGACCTTGTAGAAGAGAAGACAATCAAATTAGAACATGTTGCCACTGAGCTACAGCTGGCTGACATTTTTACCAAGGCTCTTGATGCAAATCAATTTGAAAACTTGAGGGGTAAGTTGGGTATTTGCCAACATGAGGAATTGTAGCAATTAATTTTGCTTAAAACAAGGGTTAAAGGAGTTATGCTTGTTCTGATTGGGTTAAAATTATATTTTCCCATTTCCTTCAATTCTTTTAAGAAGTTGAATAGACACTCCTTTTCTTCCTTCCCCTCTCGTCTCCTCATCAAAACCCAGTCTCTCAATCAGAATTTTCTCTTCAGTTGCTGTTGGTCCTCTAAGACTGTCAAAATGTCTCAAACACCATCATCATCCAATACGACTATTTCAACCTCTTCCTCTGATCAAGATTCTAGGACAATCTCTTCTTGTCTGGACTCTGAAGTCCTGGAGATCTCTTCTCTTAGAAAAGTGGGAACTAACCCCACCAAGGTCAAAGAGTTGAGAACAAGACATGCAAGAAGGTCCCAAGCTTCTGCCTCTGGTAATCCATCTCATCCTTCTTCTTCAGTTCCCCCTGAAATTGCAAATAGGGAAGGGTCAGCCTATGTTAGTCAAGCAATAGCTAAAATTGTTTCAAGAATTCTGAACGAGAACCACTCAGTTCCTGGCATTTCTGTTCCTTTGAATCAAGAAAGTTCAAATGCTGAAACAAATCCAGATGTCTCTAAGGATGTTGAGACATCAGACAAAGAGAAGAATGCTGACATTGCTCACAAGAAAAGGAAGAAGCCCGAATCCTCTGAGTCTGATGACAGTGCTTAAAGGTTGGTGGAGTTGCTGATTGGTGGAGTTGGTGCTGGTACCTGGTAGAGTTTGGAAGTGTGTTCAGTTTTTTGGTTCTGCTCTCATTACTTTTTCTGGATGACTGTATAACTTTTAAGAACATGTATCTTTGGCCCATTTGTGGCTAAAGAGGGGGAGATATATTTTGGTACTTAATTAGACATTCTATTTTTCTGCAGTCATTTCTTTCTGCTGCTATCTATCTCTGATTGCTTAGGGTCTTTAGCCAAAAATCTGCCAAAGGGGGAGTTTGTAGTTGTTTAGTTATTGGCTTGCATTTTTGGTAAAACCCAAGTGTATGTGTGAATGTCATGACTGATGTCATAACATTCTAGTTTAGTATGTACTGATTCATTAGGTACCTTTGCAGAAAAATATTGTCATACAGGTACTGATGTTTATAAGTGTGTATCTGAGCATTTTGCAAAATGATCACATTTACTTAAATCAGTAAATAGGTTTTCAGATGTCATAACAGATGTTAAGACATCCTGTTCTGAACTAACAGGTATGCAGTTTAGTTAATTCTGAGTTTTTTCAGGAAAATGACTCAGTCTTTCCAGAACAGAATCCTGCGTTTTCTTTGGGTTAACCTAGCTCAACCCCAACGTTGATAAAGTCCTGTGACCTAGTCTTAAGGTCAAACGGAATTAACCCTAGCTTTTTATGGAAACCCTAACTGAAGTTGCAGCTGCTATATATTCAACGGGGCTGCTGTTTTGAAGATAATCCCTTTTTGATAGAAGATCATTTAGAAGCTGTATAGTTTTTACTATTGTAATCCAAGCAATTATCATTGTGATAAGTGACTTGGAATAGGTTTTAATTGTAAGGGTTGTGTAACACTCAAAGCTTTGAAGAAAGAGTGTTTTTATGTCTCTTGACTAAAGCTGTGAAGCAAAGTCAAGTTAGGTTTGTGTATCACTCAAAGCTGTGAAGCAAGAGTGTTTGTGTTGCTTGATTAAAAAGCTGTGAAGCATAATCAAGTGTATGTTTTGAAGAGTGTCTTCAACAATTCATTAGTCAAATTGTTTCTATGTATCACTGCTGTGATTGAGGGGGAGTGAGTAGGAACTCAGGTTTAAGTTGTACTTAGATTGAAGTTGCATTGGGTAGGTCTTAAGTGAAGGAGATAAACTGGTTGGTTTATTCCTGAATTAATATCTCTTATAGTGGATTTCCTCCCTGGCTTGGTAGCCCCCAGAGTAGGTGTTGTTGCACACTGAACTGGGTAAACAATTGACTGTGTTCTTTACTGTTTTTGTATTTACTGTCTTATAGAAAGTCAGATACGGTGTCATAACATTGAACGTGACATTGAGTATCTGTAGCCAGGATTTCAATAAGGTTTTATAGTCGGCTGAATTGTCGACCAGCATGTCAATATTAGGCAAAGGAAAGGCGTCTTTGGGACATGCCCGGTTAAGATCAGTATAGTCAACACATATTTTCCATTTTCCATTATTTTTCTTAACAATTACAACATTTGAGAGCCAGGTTGAATATCAGGCCTTGGAAATAAAATTAGCCTCTAGGAGATCTTTTACATCATTTTCAGCAGCCTCCGCTTTCTCGGGAGACTGCCTACATCTATGTTGTACTATTGCCCTAGCGACTGGATCAATGGCCAAGTGGTGACAAGCGACCTTGGGGTCGAGTCTGGGCATCTCTGTGGCGCTCCACACGAACGGGTCTGCAATCTCCCTCAAGCAAGATTTGATCTGCTTCCTCTCCAGGTCGGGGAATCCAGTGTCGATCTTCACGCCTTTGCGAGGGTCTTTATCAAGGGGGACGAACTTAAATTCTCTATCTGTGATTGGTCAGAGGAGTTCATGTTTGTCGTTTGGTGCTTCATCCTTGTCGAAGCGAGTGTCCAGCAAGATGGAGTCGACTTTGGGTGGAGCTCTTTGTTCTTCTATCTTGACGGGAAGTGGCTGAGGTCGAGTAGCAACTCACTTAGCAGGTCGTGCCCCAGTGTCGATCGTGCTTTATCCCTTTGAAGTTGTGTTAAAACATCTTCGGGCAGCTGAGATATCATCGTGGATGGTGGCGACGCATCCCCTCCTCGTGTATAATTTCATCTTTAGATGGACGATGGAGGGGACAATCATCAATTTGGCCAGCATTGGTCTCCCTATGATGCAGTTGTAGAGAGACGGGAAGTTGATGACCAGAAATCACACCTTGACCTGTCGGGCAGAGGTTTCCTCCCCGAAGGTGACGAAGAGCTCCATGTATCCCCACGACTTGGAGGTCGAGTCATTGAAGCCTTGTAGATCGGACCCCATGTATGGTGAAAGGTGGGTGTCGTCGAGCTGTAAGGTTCGGAACAGTTGGTTGTACATAACATCGACGGAACTTCCTTCGTCGACCAAGACACAGTGAACATTGAAATTAACCATTCTTTCCCTTACCAAAAGGGGGATGCTTGAGTTAGGGGCCCCTCCGGGAAACTCTTCGAGGTAGAACGTGATCGTCTCTGATATGCCCTTGACCTTCTCGAATGTCACCGATTGAGTCGGGGCTGCGTCAACCAGCTCGTCGAGCTTTCTCTTTGTAGAGTTTATAGAGATGTCATTGAACCTCCCTCCAGTTATAACCATGGCGGAGGGGAAATTTTCCCACCTATTGTGCATGGAGAGAGGTTCTTCTTCGTGTCTGTCGAGGATGTAGAATTCCTCCGATCTTGTAATGGAGAAGGCTATTTGGATGGGGGTCGTTTCATCCGATGGTCGGGTGTCTTCCTCGACCTCTTTTGTCTCGCGGGCATCTTGACGAGGGGCGTCATTGCGTTGATATTTCCTGAGTCTAACACCCTTAATGAGGGTTTCAATGGCGTCTTTAAGATGGACACGGTCTTTAGTCAAGTGTTCGTGACTTTGATGGTACTGACAGTATTTGCTCCTGTCAGCCACGGGCTTTGCAGGAGCAGAGCAAAGTCGTTTGACGCCGCCGTCCTTGAAGTCGGTATTAGCATACTCTACCAAGATGCGCTTGCGAGAAGCTGTCAGCGGAGTGTATTCGGTGAATCTCCCTGCGGACTTTGCTCGCGGGGATCCTGTGGTTTGTCGTGCCTCCTCTTCTCGCCTGTTCGTCGAGGAGGGCCTGCAGCCTGGTGTCGCAGATTTTTGGTCGGTCCATGATTCCTTGGGTTGCAGGCTCTATTGGTCGCTTCCCTCTCCTCATAGTACATATAGGCCCTATCCTTCTCGAGGAGAGCATCGAAAGTCCAAGGTGGTTTGATGCCTACAGCCTTCCTGAACTTTGTTCCTGGGAGGAGTCCTCTTTTGAGCAAGTATCTCTTCATGTGATCGATGCACGGGACCTGAATGGCCCCGCGGTTGAACCAATCAATAAACTCCCTGAGGGTTTCGTCTCTTCTTTATACGATAGCCTCAAGGGCAGTCTCAGTCTTCGGATGTCGATGAGAGGCTGTGAATGAGTTGATGAATTGGTTTTTTAAGTTTCTCCAGGAGGTGATCGACCCTGGGGTGAGGTTCTTGTACCAGTCCATTGCAGTCTTTCTCAAGGTCACAGGGAACAACCGGCATTTGATTGGTCCCCTGACATTATGATAATGTAGCATTGCCTCGAACCCATCGATGTGGTCGACTGGATCCGCAATTCCGTTGTACCCCTTTAGTTAGGGAGGTTTCTCCATTCCCGAGGGATGGGTGCCTCCATGATTTCCTGGGATAGGGGACTGCGTGGATCGTCTTCGTCACTTCTGTATGGAGATCGAGAAGGTGACATCTTGTAATGGCAGTCGTGATGGAGGCTCTGGTCGCAGGGAGGATCCCTCGACCGGGTCGTGGTTCTTCATTTCCCTTGTTTCTATTTCCAGGGGGTCTTCGTTCTTGGCGCGGGGGGACATGGTCACGTCTCCCTGCATCAACAGGCTGATTCCTCTCCAGCGCGGCACGACGCCCAGTTTGTCAGGGAAAGGGCTTCGTGAGACATCCCATCTGCATCTCCATGAGGGAGATTGGGGATGTTCTTCTATCTGATGGGGAGAAGGAGAGTCAGGTCTCCTGTGTCTTCTGGGGGCTCTTCGAGAGTCTTTGAGCACCCTTAATCTCTCACCTTGCGAGAAGATTAAGTAATTTGTTTGATTAATAGCCGCGAACAGAGCCCTGGTCGTTGCATCAGTGCCCTCAGGGACGGGGACCTCCTGGAACATGTTAGGCTGATAGTTCCGGGGAGGACGCTGATCGTCTTCGGGTCGTCAGGTTAGAAACAATGAGAAGGAGGTCAGTCTGCCTTTGTAGTTATGTGAAGTGTCGGCCAAGTTGATGGTGTGGTCGGCGTTGTTATTACCAATGTTGTTGTCGTTGTTATTGTCGGTGTTGTTGTCGCCGACGCTGTTGTTGAGGCCGGCGTGTTAGCTCCTAAATTTGACACCCAGACACATTGGCCTTATTGGCTAAAAATAGATTGAAGAAATCTAAGAAATTGAATAAATCTAAATTAAAGACCCTTCGATTTGGAAACATAGTCTAATTCGAAGATGCTTCGAATTGAGAGCCTTTGAAAAGGCCTATCGAAGTCATCCTTGTTAAGAAGGAGAAAACACTTAGAGAATTATCTAAGTTAGAAATGGTCTTTGACCCAGAGGCTTCGATCTTGTAAGAGCCTTCGACCTGGAAGCGTTTGTATCAACAGTAAACTAGATTCGAACTTGTGGAACCTTCTGAAAGAACAAGATTAGTTCTGACCTATCTCAAGAGTTTTGATGATAACTAAATTATATTTAAGATAATTTATGCTCTGATGAATGTGTTTTGAATGTCTTAGTTAATGTTCTGACAGAAAACATTCTAAAGTACTAAGCAAAGATTATGAAGAAGTTCTTTGATAAAAGAACCTTTTATTCAAACGCATCTGCTGACTCTAGTAAGACACTTTATTTGTTAAATATATCTTCTAACTTCTAGCAGGCTCCTTGTTCAGAAGATAACTTGAAAGCAAGCGTTGTTCAAAGTTCTTAGCAAGCAACACACTGCCTAGAAGATGAGTGAGGCATGTTTTGACTTAAAGACATTGGAGAAAATTCTGAAGTAACGTTTAGATCAACTTGTCTTGTCAAAGCAAAGGAAAAACATGTTCTTACATTCTGACGTTTGCTCATTAATGCAAAGACGACTGAAAGCACTCAAGTGCCTACAACTAGTTTCTTGGAAAATGGAATATTGCAAGGATACACGCAAAGCATTTAATGCTCTCCATATTTTCTGAAGGCAGCAACGGTCTTATTGTTCCTACTATAAATAGAAGGACATTTATTGCAACCCAATAACTTGAAGTGAACCAAGAAAACCAATCAAATTTTGAAAAGAAGCAAGAAACTACGTGAAAGATCCAAAAGCTCACAAACTCGTTATTCATACAATTTGTGCATTATATTCTAAGTGAAAAATCACAGTTGTGGATATAGCTTGATTAGAAGCAAACTCTATTTCATTATCTGTAAAGATTAAACTCTTGTATTTGTTCCTTGAGAGACCAAGTTTGGTCAGATTTCTCAAGCAGACTAGGACTAGATTTAAGTCTTAGTGGTGTTAGTCACTTGTAAGTTTACCTGTGCATTGTTAGTCACAACAGTTGTTGTGTGATTGTAATCAGTTGATTATAGTGGATTAAGTCCTTGTTGAGAAAGGTGAAATCACCTTGGCGGGTGTACTAGAGTAGTTTGAGTTCAGACGAACCAGGATAAAAATAATTGTGTTCTTCCATTATTGTTTGAGCTTTGTTTTGAAAACGAAAAGAGTCACTTATTCAACCCCCCCCCCCCCCTTCTAAGTGTTTTCTTACTCCTTCAATTGGTATCAGATCTTGACTTTGAGCATAACACTTAACCGTGTCAGGAAAAGATCCAGAAGAAAATACAATGGCCGCTGAACAAAACAATAATAGTTACAACAAACCTCCAGTATTTGATGGAGAAGATTTTGAGTACTGGAAAGATAGACTGGAAAGTTTATTTCTAGTTCATGATAGTGATCTTTGGGATATAGTCTTGGATGGTTACAAACATCCTACAGATTCAGAAGGAAACAAAGTGGATAGAAAAAATATGGATAGACAACAAAAAGTTGATTTTAAAAATCATCACAGAGCTAGAAATATTTTTTTAAATGCTATCTCTAAAGTAGAATATGAAAAAATCACTAATAGAGATACAACGCATGATATGTTTGAGTCTCTCAAAATGACTCATGAAGGAGACACTCAAGTTAAGGAGCCTAAAGCTCTGGCTTTAGTTCAGAAGTATGAAGCCTTCAAAGTTGAAGAGAGTGAGTCTATAGAAGCAATGTTCTCTAGGTTTCAAACTCTGATCGATGGTCTAAGAGTTTTGAACAAAGGATATACCAAAGCAGATCATATGAAAAAGATCATTAGAACCTTACCCAGAAGATGGGCACCAATGGTCACTGCCTTCAAGGTGTCAAAAGATCTGAATAATGTGTCTCTGGAGGAACTCATCAGCGCTCTCAGAAGTCATGAGATTGAACTGGATGAGCATGAGCCTCAGAAGAAAGGTAAGTCTCTAGCCCTTAAATCAATTAAGAAATTTGATACTAACGCTTTTCAGGCTGAAGAAGAAAACTCTGAAGAATCAGCTTCAGAAGAAGATGAACCATCTTTGCTCTCCAAAAGGATCAATCATTTGTGGAAGCACAGACAAAAGAAGTTCAGGAACTTCAAGAAGTCAGAAGATAAACCAGAATCTTCTGGACACAAAAAGTCAAACAGAAGAGAGATCGTCTGTTATGAATGCAAAGAACCTGGTCACTTCAAAAGTGATTGTCCAAAGCTTCAAAAAGAAAAATCAAAGAAGAGATTTGGAAAGAAGAAAGGAATGATGGAAACCTGGGATGACTCAGATTCTTCTGAAGATGAATCTGGTTCTGAAGATGAAAATGCCAACCTAGCTCTGATGGCTATCACAGAAGATGACTCAGACTGTGAGTCAGAACAAAGAGAGGTATTTTCTGAATTTTCTAGAGAAGAACTTGCTGATAGTTTATCAGAACTTCTGGAAAACTATAGTAAGCTCAAAATCAAATACAAGAAACTCAAGAAGAGTCTTGCATCTGATATTGAGAAACTTGAAACAGAAAAATCTGAACTTTTAGAAAACAATTTTAAACTTAAAAAGGAAATTCAAAATGTTCAAAAGAATTTTAGTTCAGAGTCTGTGTCTAGTTCAAAAGATATTTTTAAAGAATATGACTATAGCTTTCAATCTTTTCTTGCTAAAGGCATAGACAGAAGCAAAATGGCTTCAATGATCTATGGAGTTAGTGGGAAAAATAGAAGAGGAATTGGATATGAACCTCCCAAAGGGAAGGAGACATACATTCCAAAACATGTTGCTAAAATGACCTTCACTTACAAACCTCTGAATAAGAAATTCAAGTTTGGACACTCACATGATATAAAATATACATCACATTCTGGAAACTCTTATGCTAACCCAAAAGGACCCAAAAAGATATGGGTACCTAAGGATAAAATAATATTTGTTGCAGATGTCCTTAACAGCTCAATTGAAACACCAGTTATGGTACCTGGACTCTGGGTGCTCACGACACATGACGGTAAAAAGGTCTATGTTCCAAAGCCTGGAACTTAAAGCTGGAGGAGATATGAAGTTTGGAGGTAATCAGAAAGGGAAGATTATTGGTTCTGGAACCATAGGAAACGGTAACCTTCCTTCTATCTCAAATGTTTTATTAGTAGAAGGATTAGCTCATAATCTATTGTCCATAAGTCAATTAAGTGACAATGGCTATGACATTATCTTCAATCAAAACTCCTATAAAACTGTAAGTCAAAAAGATGGATCAATCCTCTTTTCTAGAAAGAGAAAGAACAACATTTACAAAATTGATTTATCAGATCTTAAATCTCAAAACGTCAAATGTCTTTTGTCTGTTAGCAATGAGCAATGGGTATGGCATAGAAGATTGGGACATGTCAGTCTTAGAAAAATCTCTCAACTAAATAAATTAAATTTAGTCAGAGGACTTCCCAATCTGAAGTACAACTCAGAAGCTCTGTGCGAAGCATGGCAAAAAGGAAAATTTTCAAAACCTTCCTTTAAATCTAAAAATGCTATCTCTTCCTCTAAGCCATTAGAGTTACTTCATATTGATCTGTTTGGGCCAGTTAAAACTGCATCCATCAGAGGCAAGAAGTATGGATTGGTCATCGTTGATGACTTCAGCAGATGGACATGGGTAAAGTTTTTAAAACACAAGGATGAGTCACATTTTGTATTCATTGACTTCTGTAGTCAAGTGCAAAATGAAAAAGATTTTAAAATCACAAAAGTCAGAAGTGATCATGGTGGTGAATTTGAAAATCATTATTTTGAAAAATATTTTAAAGAAAATGGTATTGTTCATAATTTTTCTTGTCCTATAACTCCCAAGCAAAATGGAGTTGTAGAAAGAAAGAATAGAACATTACAAGAGATGGCCAGAACCATGATCAATGAAACAAATATGGCTAAGCACTTTTGGGCAGAAGCTATGAACACAACGTGTTACATTCAGAATAGAATCTTTATAAGACCTATTCTTGAAAAGACTCCCTATGAATTGTGGAAAAACAGAAAGCCCAACATTTCTTATTTCTATCCTTTTGGATGTACTTGTTTTATTCTAAACACCAAAGAAACTCTGAACAAGTTTGATTCCAAAGCACAAAAGTGTTTCCTGCTTGGATACTCTGAACGCTCAAAAGGCTATAGAGTATACAACACAGAAACTCTGATTGTTGAAGAATCAATCAAAGTCAGGTTTGATGATAAGCTTGGCCAGCAACAGCCAAAGCAAATTGATTTTTCTGTAGGTACAGAAGATCATCCCTCAAACTCTGAAAGTTCATAAGCAAAAGGAGATTCAGAAGTAAAAGAAGACGTAGCAGATCATCCTCTTGACAATGCTCTGAACAATCTCAGAATCTCTGACAAACCCACTCAGAAAAGGTTTCCTAGAATATCTTTAGCTCACAAAGAAGACGTAATCATTGGAAGAAAAGAAGATCCCATCAGAACAAGATCCTCTCTCAGAATCAATGAAGAATCTTTGTTTGGTTTGGTCTCTCTGATTGAGCCAACTACCATTGATGAAGCTCTGGAAGATAATGATTGGATCTTAGCAATGCAAGAAGAACTAAATCAAATCTCCAAGAATGATGTATGGAATCTAGTTCCAAGACCCAAAGGATTCAATGTTATAGGAACCAAATGGGTTTTCAGAAACAAATTGAACGAACAAGGAGAAGTAATCAGAAATAAAGCACGACTGGTTGCATAGGGTTATAGTCAACAAGAAGGAACCGATTATAATGAAACCTTTTCCCCAATCGCCAGGTTAGAATCTATAAGATTATTAATTTCTTTTGATGTACAAAATAACATTTTATTATATCAAATGGATGTTAAAAGTGCATTTCTAAATGGTTATATTGAAGAAGAAGTATATGTCCATCAACCTCCTGGATTTAATGATTCAAAGCATCCAGAACATGTTTTTAAATTAAAAAAGTCTTAGTACGGTTTAAAACAAGCTCTCAGAGCTTGGTATGATCGTTTGAGTAATTTTCTATTAGAAAAAGACTTTACCAGAGGGAAAGTGGACACAACTCTTTTCAGGAAAAACATTTAAAAATGATATTTTAATTTGTCAAATTTACGTTGATGATATAATTTTTGGAACCTCTAATATCTCCCTTGGAAAAGAATTTGCTAAGACCATGCAGGCAGAATTTGAAATGAGCATGATGGGTGAATTGAAATTCTTTCTGGGAATTCAAATCAACCAGACTCCAGAAGGTACTTTCATACATCAGACGAAGTATGTTAAAGAACTTATGAAGAAATTTCAAATGTCAAATAACAAAGATGCCAAGACACCTATGCATCCAACCTGCATTCTAGGTAAAGATGAGGTAAGTATGAAAGAATATCAGAAGCTCTATAGAGTTATGATTTGATCCCTTATCTATCTGATTGCATCTAGACCTGGTATATTATTTAGCGTGTGCTTGTGTGCTAGATTCCAATCAGATCCTAGAGAATCTCACTTAACAGTTGTTAAGAGAATTCTTAGGTATCTGAAAGGTACTTCTAATCTTGGTATGTGTTACAGAAGATCACAAGATTACAAACTAGTAGGTTATTGTGATGCTGACTTTGCTGGAGATAGAATTGAAAGAAAAATCACCTCTGGAAGCTGCCAGTTTTTGGGTGACAATCTTATCTCGTGGTACAGCAAGAAGCAAGCAACAATTTCACTATCAACCATAGAAGCTGAATATATATCTGCTGCTGGATGTAGCTCTCAGATGATTTGGATGAAACGTCAACTAGAAGATTCCAACCTTTATGAAAGTAAGATTCATATCTTCTGTGACAATACTTCTGCTATTTGTCTTTCTAAAAATCCAATCTTATATTCTAAAGCCAAACATATAGAAATTAAATATCATTTCATAAGGGACTATTGTTGTACCCCAAAATTTGCCCTCGTATTTTTCCACAAGAAATCACAGCTTCGGGCTTTTCCTGATTTTTTCAGACTGGCTCAAGAATCGGTCAAACAGACTTTTCTCGTCATTTAGACAAAATTTAGGGTTTTCTTTGATTTTAAAGCAGTTCAAACAGATTGCTTAGGGTTTGTTTGAGTTGGCTCAGGTTTTGATCAGGCGGACGCTTCTCTGACAATTAAAACAAAACTAGGGTTTTTATGCGCGCATTCTCAGAAAGAATTAATTTTACAGTTCTTTTCAGTTTACTCTGAGATTTGGACTGAAGCATTTGGATTGAGTTTGTAGTGTTTGATTAAATCAGTGAAAAAAGGACATGTGGACATTTGTTTAGCTGTGCATTGCTTTGGATATTTGAAACGCCGGGTTTATTATTGATTGACCATAGTGTTTATTAATTGTTTATTTATTCTAAGTTAGGATAATTGGGATTTATTTCCATTTATTATAATTTAAGAATTTATAAGTAATTAAATAGACAGCTGGAAAAAGAATTAACTGATCAAATTTGGATTTCATTCATCTTTAATTATTTGTTACAATTGTTATTTAAATACAGTATTTATTTACAAAGTATTTATAATAATAATGGTTACAATGATTAAAATTGAAATAAAATTGAATCCTAAATTTCCTAAGTCTTCATCTTCTATCCAATGCTCCTTTGCTCAATTATCTTTACCTGCAAAAAGAAAAGAAAAAGAAGTCAAATGCAGTCAAAATAATTAAGAGCAGACAGATAAAAAAGATCATCATTAAAAGCAACTGGTCGGAATCAGTTTGCCCTCTCTGCAAATCACGAGATTTCTCTCGGTTCACAAAGAGGGATAGAAATGCTTGCAAAAAAGTATGAATGCACAAAGTTGTAATATTGCACAATTTCAAAATGGTCAAACAAACTGCATAGTTCATGATTCAAAATTGTCAAGCAAGACTGCATAAAATGCCAAACAAAGTCCAAAGGCAAACCAAAATGAATTGCCTAAACCAAATCAAAAGGGCAAACTGAATAAAACTGTCCAAGCTGCCAAAAGGATATCAAAACATCAACAAGTACAAAAGGACTACCCAAAAGCTGTCAAAGAAGCAGAAAATCTGGAAAAAGAGATAAAAGATATGCAGAGTAAAGCAACTATTGCAAGCAACATTTCAAAGGTCATCATTTTTAGGCCAGTGCTTTTTCAGAATAGGACAAACATAAGCAATATTAAATGCTTTTAATCTGTCAAGAGAGAGAGAGAAGAGAAAAAGAAAGGCTTACAGAGCTTAGGCTTAGAAGAATATAAAACAAACTGTAATAGAACAGTAGAGGAGGCAGAAATAACACAAGAAAAAGAACACAAACAAAAACTATAACATTGAAAATATAGAGCTGCCTCCAAAACTCATCAAAAGGCCTTCACCTGCATAACTCATATCAAACTGTCAAGACCACAAGCCTAAAATCCAAAAGGCCTTTCAAGACTGCCTCCAACCAGCCTCAAGCTTGCATCCTACCCAAACTGAAACAAATTCATACAAATCATCAAACCTGCATCAAGTCAAAAAGCCTCAAAAACCTAAAGCATAACCTGCTTCTCACAAAGAGCTTGAACCAACATATCAAAAGCCTGCTGAAACCAGAAATCAACACCAAACTAACAGCCTCAAACAAAATCTATTTCAAAGCATCAAACCATTTCACTACTGTAACATAAACCTGTTCAAACATAAAGCCATAGCCATCCTGCCCAAATAAGCCTAAAAGCCATAACCCTTATTCAAACCAATATCAAGATCGAAGTATGCAAGCCAACAGGCCACCCTCAGAATAGTCTCATCACAGGGTCTAAAAACAGAAGCAATACTCAAGATTAACATCCAAGGCAACTCAGCAAGCATCTCACAAGCATACAAAGCAATATTCAAATCAATCTCAGCATATCAACATATAAGCATACTGAAGCAACCAAGCCCTCAGAACTGTGATTCATCACTGGGAAAAATTCATCAAAGCCAGCATACAGAAGCGAGGAAGAGAAATATTCAAATCAATATCAGCATTTCATCAAGCAAGCAAATCATCAAGGGCCATCATACAAGCATCCAAGCAGACAAGAAGAGGAAAGGAAGTGATTATACAAAGGTTTTCAGAAGCTCATCACAAAACCTAAAAGGCAAAAATAGAGATACCAGGAAGCAAGCTAGCTCAAACATCACGCGTATCCCTCCGTCCAGCCGCCATGAGCGCCTCCAAATCCGCCTCCTCCTCCGTCTCCAACGAAGGTAGTATCTCTTCTTCTCTTTCCTTTAACGCTCCTAAAAAAGAATAAACAAATAACAACACTTAAAAAATCAGAACATAAAAATCAAAACGTGCATGACACCCTCAAAAAATGCGCTGAGATAAAGTGTTACCTTGTGTAAACCATCGCTTGAGCGATCCGTGGTGGAGAAGGAGGTGACGATGGCACTGGTGGCTAGGCAAGGAAGGACGTTGTTCTGGATGCTTGGCTCAAAAGATGAAGAAGACGAAGAGCAAAAGTGAACGGCGCCTCTGTGTTTCACAAACCCTAGTTCCCAAATGAAAACAAACTCCAGTAACCCTAAACAAAATGTTGTCACAAAGCTTTGGGCCTTGCCCCATTCACGCCTTAAGCCCGTTTCAGGCGCACCCCCCCTCCTGACGTGCGTACCCCCCTTTTTCCCATTCTCTACAGATTCTGTTTTGGGCCTTAAACCCCCTTCAAGCCCATTCTTTTTTTTGTACATAAAACTAACTCTTTCCTTTTTACTTGTCATTTTTATTTTCTTTTTTTTATACAATTTTTACTTTATTTTTGTTTATAAATAAAAGGATACATTAAAACTCTTTCCTTTTTTAAAAAAAATGTTTATTAATAATTCTTTTTTATAATCAAGAGTATATAAAAATAAGTTTTTAACTTAAATAATCTACCTTTCTTAGAATTTGTATTTAATAAACATTTGTGCATTAACTAAATTACATAGATAATAATTTTCTTAAACTTAAAACATTTCATTTTCTTTTCTTTTTTAATTAAACATTTTATTTGTACACACTTAACAAAAATATAAAAAAGGATAATAAATACTTAATTTTCTCATTAAGTTAACAATACTTAATAAATACATTTGTCACTTGTAAATATTCATATGCACTTACACAAATACATTGATACATACACATTTGCTTTATTCTTATACATTGTTATACATTACATATCACATTTGAGATCGCAATTCAATTTGGTTGTAAATTATTTGGATACTACTCTCCTATTAAGTCTCATCCCCATTTGTAAACATTGTACCCCCATTCCCGGATACTTATTTGTAATAGCGTAGATTTTAAATTCCCGCAATTTATCGCTTCCAATTATACCATGGTTAGACCTAGGGTTTGTATGTACATAAAATCAAACGCTAGATAACCTAATACAAGACAAATACATGAAATCAATACACCATTCACACTTGCACCCCTAGGGTTACTCCACTTGTTGCCTTCCAAAATGGGCCATGCTTGCACGTTAAGTTTCTTTGGCAAAACAAAACAATTCAAATGATCATAGTCCCTCGATGACGCTTTCGAAAGTCGCCTAATCAAAATGATCATAGTCCCTTCAAGCAAATTGCCAAAGACACTTGGCACCATTGCATTCATGGTCCATACGATGACCCGCGCCTGTCCCGTTAATATCCTAACGCAAGATTGTCCACCAAATACAATGGTGGAACAAAATTGTTAAAAGGGTTAAAACATAGAAAAAATCTCTGAGTACAATAGGGGTAGACAAACTCTTAGTTACTTGATCAAACTTGCAAAAACACTTGCCTACTTTTCAAACCACACTCCACAAACACTTTCAAAACAAATTTCCAAAAACATTTGAAACATCTTTTCGAAAAGATACACACCTTTGTAAAACACTCAAACACGAGTCATTACAACGGTTGCCTAAGACAAGGCATTTATTTCAAAAACATTTTCAAAACACACACACACACACACCATTTCAAGCAATTTAAAATCAAAGGCAAGTGATCTAAAACAAGTAACTAAGAGCCCATGGATAACCATGGATGAAAAGGGTGTTAATACCTTCCCTTTTCATAATCTACCCCCCGAACCCATGAAACATCTCAAAAGGTTTTTCCTGTGCTTTTTAACCTTTCCTTTAGGATAAAATAAAAAGTCGGTGGTGACTCTTGCTAAACCGAACAAGTGCGAATACAAAACGCAAAACCTCAAGTCAGTTCTCCCACTGTATCACAGAACTGGCGACTCTGCTGGGGATAAATTCAAAAGTGGGGTTACCTTAGGGTTTTAGATCACCCATACATACTTGCTTTGATTACTTTGATTGCTTTATCTTTTGGGTTCTTGTTTGGGTTTGTTGTAAATCCTACACCCGGATTTGGGGGCACCTTTTTAGGTAAATAGCAAAAAAACTGTGAGGGAACTGTGCGGGGTATACCGACACGGTTGAAGCAGTAAGCTATGTTAGTGCGACATATTTGTGAGTACCGGTAACCCTTGAGTTCAGTCAAGGAGAGTACGGGGCCGTTGAGTGATGTCATGAAGCACTAACGAACTCTTAGAACCTTAATTGACCATCTTAGCCTTTTTAGGGGTAGTGAGATGACCGACTTTGGTGCAGTCCGAAGTTGGTAGATACTCGACACTACACTCATTGAGGGTTGTTTTCTTGGAATATTTTGGTCGCCAGTTAAGTGGCTAAACCGAAACAATGAACACAGAAAACAATCCAATGATATTGAGCTCCTTAGCACTCGGTTTCTATTTTAGGACAGGATGAGCCAACTGTTGTACCCCAAAATTTGCCCTCCCATAATTCTTCAAGAAAATGCCAAGTCAAGCTTCAAAGTTCTCCAAGGGTTGCACAGTGCAAAGGTCTCCTGAACAGTCAAAACTAGGGTTTGTGTTCTGATCAAGAAAATGAAGTTTCCAAAGTTCCAATCAAGTCTCACATGCCTACAAATATGGTCAAGCATCCTCATACAAAGTTTCAAGGCTTTCAGCACAAAATTGCACAGTCAAAAACCCTAATTGCACTACAGTCAACTGTAGGGGCAAAATGGTCATTTGACAGTCAAAAGTCCAAATTTTTGGTCAACATATCATTTTGAAGCCACAAACATCATTTGATCAATTCTTGATCATGATTCTCAAAATTTGGCTCAGAAATCATCAAGATGCAAAAGTTTCCTTATTTGGACAGCTGAAAAAGTCAACTGAAATTGACCAGGGCATAACTTTCACATGGATTATCAGAAAAATTCCATCCAAAGCTCATTTTGAAGAGAAAGACATTTACTACAACTCATCTTCATACTTCAAGTCCAAGAAATGCTCTCACAAAAAGTTATCAATTTCAACATTATAGGTCATTTTCAAAAGTCAACAAAAAGGGACTTTAAGTCAAAGGCCATAACTTGAGATTGGTAAATCAAAATGACATGGGACCAAAGTCATTGGTTAGAGGACTCAAAGACCTTTCCAAAATGTCCAAGAACATGAGAAAAGCTTAAAAATTGAGCAAGTTATGCCTTGTAGAAGTTGGGAAATTTTTGGATATTTTGAAAAGTCAACATTGATTCAAATGACCTAAAATTGCTAATGGGCCCATGTTTCTCCCACAATTCATCATTCCAAGCATGTGCACGACCACTTGGCCCAAAGGGAAGTATTTTTTCACTTTTTATTTATTTATTTGAATTTTTATTTATAATAATTCGCTTAAATCAATTAAATATGTGAAAAATATTTAACCTAACCTAACAAATCTTTTTGTGCATGTTTTGTCCTCAAGATTTCGTGCATGACTCAATATAGAAAGATTTGGATTGAATTGATCTTAATTGATACAAAATTGCATGAAAAATATTTGAAAAAATAAAGCTTGGAAATCAAATCTCAAAATCATGAATACAAGAGATTCTGATCAAATTTGTTAACCTAATTGATCCATTACATAAGCATAAACATAAACCTAATCATGCTAACCACAGAGCTGCGCAGAAAGGCATCAAAAGAACTTGAAATTTTCTCTAAAAAACTCAATACTGAAAACTGATTTGCAGGTTGATTCAAGGCACGATTTCCATTCCATTAGCTTCCTTGAAGATTACTGAACGTGTTCCAATCAATATCATTCCTCAAAGCTTAAAGAATTGGTATATTGAACCGGACCTGTGCATGAAAAATTTCAGAGTCGTGCATATCAATCCATGCATTCTTTGAGAATTTTAAAGTTTGATTCATGTTAATTACTTTGTTCTGAAGCTAACCCAATGTTTTGATTGAATTATTATGCATTGTGTACGATTTCGCCATGACTGTTTTCTAGGGTTTACAAAGCTTCAAATTAGGGGTTTCGTAACAAGGAAAAATTGGAACCCCTGACCACCACCATTCAAATCAGCGCATGAGGACGAAGACCATGGAACCCTCGCGCTCAATTTATGAGCGTTGTAGGGCTAATCGCTATTTTCTCAAAGGACCCATTCTGAAACGGTGAAAAAACCGTGGCTTTTGTTTTTGTATTTCAAGCACGCGAAGAAGACGAACTCGTGGCCAGCAACCATTGGCTCTTTTAAATTTCGCGCGTTTTTGAACCACTAACCATTGTTTCTTATTATATTATTCTTTGTTTATTTTATATACAAAGCGCAACAATTGGTTCAGTGGCAAGGCATAGTGGTAGCAACAGTCCTGACCTGGGTTCGAGCCCCAGGTCTGTATTATTTCCCATATTATTTTGCAATCCACGTTCCCATGCAGTGCCAACATCAAGACGCACCATACACCCTCCAGATCAAATTGCCCACGTGCATATTGGAATCAAATCAAAGGCTCAGAATTGGGGAACACCATAAACTCTGGTCAACGCGCCAGCATACTCCCTGAAAAGTCAAAAGGGCCAGCAAGGTCATTGGGCCTGAATTACTAAGGCCAAACCTCCATATTGGGGTCTGAACCCCCAGGTTTGCACATTCTTTTTATTTTCTTTACCTTTTTTGTATTATTATTTTTTATTCCTTTTAATTATTATTTGTTTAGTTAATTAATTACTCTCATAAATATAAAATATCATAAAAATCAGAAAGGAATTAAAACAATAAATAATTTTTATTTTAGTATTTTCTTAAATAAATTTGCATGTAATTAAATTTAGTTTTAAATTAGGTTAATTTTAATTCTTTTAATAAAAAAATCCAAAAAAACATAGAATTAGGGTTTTAATTAATTTCATCTTTTTTTCCTTTTTCTCCCATAATAATTAAATAATTTTATTTATTTTTATAATTAAATTTGCATATAATAATTAGATTAATTTTAGGTTAAAAAACTTCAATATTTTCTTAATAAATTAAAAATAATTAGGATTAGGGTTTGCATCTTATTTTAATTTCAATTAATTCTTTTTTCATATTAAATCCTAAAATACTAAAAAATACCAAAAAA
The DNA here is from genome assembly GCA_948472305.1 of Vicia faba. NCBI lineage: Eukaryota > Viridiplantae > Streptophyta > Magnoliopsida > Fabales > Fabaceae > Vicia > Vicia faba. The sequence continues at coordinate 171,002,794 of OX451739.1, read as the reverse complement.
CATCTCCTTTTCTTTTTCTTTATTAGTTAATTCCATGTAATTTTAATTTTGCAAAAAGGGTCCAACGCCCTCGTTTCGATTTAATTCTTATTCGCATATTTATTTTATTTCTTTATAATATTTATATATCTCTCCCAAGGCCATGTAACTCTTTTAATTTTCTCGCACTTTTCTTTACTTTCTTTATTTTTCTGTCAAAATCGGGTCCTGGTTTAAATTTGGCGATGTGGACCCGCGCCTTTTGTAATAGCTTAGAATTTTTACTTTCCCGCAATATTTTTAACTGTTAACAAATGGCATGAAAGAATGTATGGACAAAAATAAAAACAAGCGTAGAACACCAATAACATGACAAGATAAATGCAAATGAAAACGACACACGAATCGCACATACCACCCCTAGGGTACGCCTCACTGTTGCCTTGCCTCGAAAGGTGATCGTCGAGTAGAGGATGTCTTAGTAAGTCCTCATGATCCGGGAACCTGGCATGAGGGTAGCTTCTAAGGTGTCTTCCCATTGCTCTGGTGATCACCATGTCCCGAACCTCGAATTGACCCGAACACCTCCAACGGTGGTGCTACCTACCTCTCAATGGTGGGATGGCACTACTTTAAAGGACATTTACACAGACGAATTCCTTAGGGTAGGTAGACGACTCGTGGATACTTGCTATAATTCAAAACAAAACAAATCAAAAATACTTTTCACACCAACACATTTTCAAAAAGCTTTTGAAAGCATTTTTCAAACACTCTTGAGGACCGATACAAGAGTCGAACTGAAATTTTCAAAGAAACTTTTTAAAACCCACAGTTGAAAAGCAAACAAACCATTTTCGAAAACACAATGAGCAAGTATCTAAGAGCCCATGGATAACCATGGATAGAAAGGGTGCTAACACCTTCCCTTTCTATAACCTACCTCCCGAACCGAGAGCAATCTCTATAAGGAATTTTTCTGTGCTTTTGTCCTTTCCAATTGGAGAAAATAAAAGACGGTGGCGACTCTTGCTTCCGCGACATTTCGCGAACCAGCGTTAAACAGTCAGTTCCAGATCCACCGATCACACCAACTAACTTCAAGAGGGTACTTACCTAAAACCCCATGCAAGCCTAAACCTAAGGACTTGTTTGCTTTGTGTGAATATGTTTACCTATATATACACTCATTTGCTTTTGCATACATGTACATAACATCATAACATCATACCATAGCATTTTCACTAACTGTTTCAAGGATCTCGAGGGTTCTTTTGATGCAGGGTTACGTTGAACCAGACATCTACCAATGGGCAAGAGGTTTCTCCTCTAAACAAATGCCATCAAAGATCGAGTGCAACAACTTGAATCAGGGGCTATGACCCACTTGACATGGTGAGCTTGATTCTCGTGGAAAGACATCCACCGGTGCAAAGTTCTCCAATCAAAGATCAAGTGCAACAACTTGAATCAGGGGCTATGACCCACTTGACATGGTGAGCTTTATTCTCGTGGAAAGACATCCACCGGTGCAAAGTTCTCCAATTAAAGACCGAAGTTCAACCTCTAACATTCTCTTGTGTTTACCCCAAGAGATCCTTGAAAACATTGCATATATATCACACATATCATTGCATAACAGGTTTCTCCCATACAGGCCTCCTTATCCTCCTGCTGTTTATTTCAGTAAGATGGATATGGAATAAACGGTGAAGGATCTCCAAGCTCAAAATGCTCAATTCCAACAAATGCTGCTGGCTATGGGCAAAGGGCAAGAGGATCTGACAGCTTTTCTTCTCAAAGACAAGAAGAAGAAGTCCAAGAAGGCAGCGAGCATCCTGAACTTGAGAAGAAGGCCTAAAACCCTAGACCTTTCAACTCCACCCAGCATAGGGGCCAGTCTTGAAGAAGACCACAATTTGGAGACTGAGGAAGCTGACTACTCCGAAGAACAATATCCTCCCGCTGATGACAAGTACAAACAGTTGGAGAATCGCCTCAGCGCTATGGAGATTCAACAAGTACTTGGCTTGGACTTAGGAGACTTGGGTTTAGTTCCTGGATTGGTCATCCCGCCGAAGTTCAAAGTCCCTACCTTTGCTCTGTACGATGGAGTCTCTTGCCCTCAGATGCATCTAAGATCTTATGTCCGCAAGATTCAACCATACACAGCTGATCCAAAGCTTTGGATCCATTTCTTCCAAGAAAGCCTGGTAGGGACTCAACTCGAGTGGTTCTATCAATTGGAGAGTTCTCGCATCCACACATGGGGGGACTTAGCTACTGCTTTTTACAAACAATATCAGTACAATGCTGATCTCGCACTAACTCGAGTGCAATTGCAGAACATGACCATGGGTTCTGACGAGAGCTTCAAAGGATACGCTCAAAAATGGAGAGATTTGGCTGGTAGGGCGCAACCCCCTCTAACTGACAGAGAGTTGATTGACATCTTCATGGGAACTTTGACAGGGCCTTTCTTCAATCACTTAATTGGAAACTCCTCAGTCGGGTTCACCGAGTTAATACTGATCGGCGAAAGGGTCGAAGCGGGCATCAAAAGTGGAAAGATCCAAGGAATTACATCCTCGGATACTCAGATAATTCCCTACAACAGAAAGAAAGAGTCCATTGCTGCGAACAGTCAAAAGGGTCGTCATGATCAACATGCAGGGGCAGTCCTGATCTCTGGTTCTACGTCACACCGACAACAGCCAAAGGGAAATCAACAAAGGACAGACAAGCCTAAGAGACAGTTCACTAACATCAACATGCCGCTGTCTCAAGCACTGCAACACTTGTTGAGGATGAATCTGATTGCATTGATAGGGCCTCATCCAAACCCCAAGACTTCATCTCCTAACTACAATCCTAGTGCAACATGTGCTTATCATTCTGACAGTCCTGGACATGACACTAACGATTGTTGGGCATTGAAGTACAAGATTCAGAATTTGATTGATGCCAAAGAGATTGAGTTTGGTCCTCTAGAGGCCCCAGCATGATCACTGCTCCTATGCCAGCTCATTGAGATGGTGTTTGTTTCATTTTGAATTTTCAAAGTTGTAATCTTTTGTTATTCAAACAATTGTCTTTTAATGTCAAAACTCTGTTTCATTAATGCATTGCATATGTTTGTCTTGAATTCATACATTCGTTTTCACTACTCTTATGTTTTCTTTATGATATTTAACTCTTGATAAAAAGTTGCAAGCCTTTAGAGGGAGGATGATGAAACAATACCATAATCCCATACAGTATGCTTTTGAACAGACCTTGTTGATGATGTACATGCATTTCTTTCAATTCCCAAACACTGGAGTTATAAGGAAGATAATCCCTAGTCAACCCCTCCGAGCCAAAGAAGTAGGAGTTTTCGGTTCTAAACAATCAAAACCTTTAATATAAACCTGGGGCAGGGTAGTCTCTCAGTTAATTCAAAAAGGTGCGCATTGAAGTCGCAAACTCTCAGTTCGTAACACAACGAACGACATTAAAAAATAAAAGCATTCCTCTGGAATCAAAAGACAGTGATGGTCCCTATTATATAGGCAGTCAATCTCTCAAAAGAGAAAAAAGCCCACCAAGCCAAAACCTGTAAAGGAGGCTTAAGAAAGCTGGGGCATCTCGCTGACTGTAATCTCAAAAACGGGAGCAGCCAGGCAAAAGTTAGGGATAACAAATCAAAATCAAAATAAAGAGGTAATTACAAATCCTCAACAACATGAAAAATGTTGAAAAAGAAAAAGGAGATGATGACTGTCTCCCAAATTCAATTGGTGAACCATCACCCAAAAGGTCATTCCAAACTCAAATAGAGTGCGACGCACAATTAACTGAGCTTAGGGTTAAAGAACATCACGAAGAGCGGGTGGGTACAAATATACTTTGAGCCTTTATCCTTTGTTTCTTAAACCGTGAACCAAGCCACGTTACAACCCTTCAAAAGTCCTAATTGAAGCATGGGTTAGTTTCGAAAGCATACTGTTACAAAAGGTATCCTGACTCCTGTAAGGCTTTGCTCTAAAATCTTGTGTTGATTTGTCTTATAAAAAAAGTTTTCTGCTAAAAAACGCATTTTTCAAAACTTCGAGACAAACATAAACCTTGCATTGTTTGGATATCACTGTTTGCATTTGACTATTTGTTTGATAGCGAAGAAATTCATACAGCGAATGTTCGGAGGAACAAAAACTCTCTCAGTGAGTAAAATTACTTCAAAAGGATGACACTTCCATTGACAAATCTCCTATCAACAAGGGGCATGGCATGTCACTGTCCAGCACGCCTGGGGCAGTCCAGTCAAGGTTTCAACAGATCTTTCAAAGTTCAGTTAACCTGGGGCAGTCCAGTCAAGATTTCAACAAATCTCTCAATTTGCAGAGTAACCTGGGGCAAGTCTCCCTCATCATCACTTGGGGCATTCGAATGTAAAAAGTGTTCAACAATTCCTTCATCACCTGTTGGAAGATGCAGTTTTACACGGACTCATCATCAGGAAACCCTACACAGGTTCCTTCTCAAAATCCAAGATTCAGTTTTACACGGACTCATCATCAGGAAACCATACACCGGTTCCTTCTCAAAACCAGATGCAGTTTTACACGGACTCATCATCAGGAAACCCTACACCGGTTCCTCTTCAAACCCAGATGCAGTTTTACACGGACTCATCATGAAGCAACCCTACACAGGTTCCTTCTCAAAATCCAAGATGCAGTTTTACACGGACTCATCATCAGGAAACCCTACACCGGTTCCTTCTCAAAACCAGATGCAGTTTTACACGGACTCATCATCAGCAACCCTACACAGGTTCCTTCTCTCAAACCAGATGCAGTTTTACACGGACTCATCATGAAGCAACCCTACACAGGTTCCTTCTCTAAAACCAGATGCAGTTTTACACGGACTCATCATGAAGCAACCCTACACAGGTTCCTTCTCTAAAACCAGATGCAGTTTTACACTGACTCATCATGAAGCAACCCTACACAGGTTCCTTCTCAAACTTCAGATGCAGTTTTACACTGACTCATCATGAAGAAACCCTACACAGGTTCCTTCTCTAAAACCAGATGCAGTTTTACACGGACTCATTATGAAGCAACCCTACACAGGTTCCTTCTCTCAAACCAGATGCAGTTTTACACGGACTCATCATGAAGCAACCCTACACAGGTTCCTTCTCTAAAACCAGATGCAGTTTTACACTGACTCATCATGAAGCAACCCTACCCAGGTTCCTTCTCTAAAACCAGATGCAGTTTTACACTGACTCATCATGAAGCAACCCTACACAAGTTCCTTCTCTAAAACCAGATGCAGTTTTACACTGACTCATCATGAAGCAACCCTACACAGGTTCCTTCTCTAAAATGAGATGCAGTTTTACACGGACTCATCATGAAGCAACCCTACACAGGTTCCTTCTCAAATCCAAGATGCAGTTTTACACGGACTCATCATCAGGAAACCCTACACCGGTTCCTTCTCAAACTAGATGCAGTTTTACACTGACTCATCATCAGGAAACCCTACACCGGTTCCTTCCCAAATTCAGATACAGTTTTACACGGACTCATCATCAGGAAACCCTACACTAGTTCCTCTTCAAACCCAGATGCAGTTTCACATGGACTCATCATCAGGAAACCCTCATCAATGGGCTAACATTTTTACCAAACCCCTTTCAGAAGATATATTTAATTCCATTCTGAAAAATATTTGTATGAAATTATGTCCTGAATAAAATAATATTTATTTTCTGTGATTGACTTCAGAATATTCTGAAGTGAATTCTCTGATCAACAACTCTTCAGAAGTTAGAAGAGAAGTTGTAACAGAAGCTATATGAAAAGTTATGGAATATTCTAACGCATCATGTCCAAGTGTAATTCAGAAATTCATTAGAACAAACAGTTGTTACATGCATCCTTCAGGAGATGAACACGTGGTGTGTTTCTGAAAGGTCAAGTGTGCAAAAGCTACTGATGACGTTCTAGGTAACTGTTGATGATTAGCCATAATCCCACGTTTTCCCTCATTTTTAGCAAATCATTAAATGCAAGTAATGATGAGATTTGTTTTTAAATCCGTTTTAATCTTTATTTTAATTGTGTCTTAAATACTTTTAATTTTAATTATAAACCTATTTTCTGAAATTAATGACTATAAATACTTTTTGAAAAACCCTTTTTCATTCTTTACTGTCTCTTTCAAAACTCAAGCGTTTTTTCTCTTACTGTACTTTTCTCTTAAAACCCTTTTCTTCAATTTCTCATTTCTAAAGAACTTCAATGGCTTCTTCTTCTTCTACCCACTCTGAGCAATACATTATACCTGAAAGGACAACTCTCATTCCGGTAGAAAGTTTGGAAGTTTTGAGTGAGCTAATGGTAGACTTTGAGAATCTCAGAGAGAATGGATTTGACTTGTTCCCTGTTGTGAAGTTTCAAGGTTGGGAAAGCTACTTTGATCGTCTTATTGGTCCAGTCTTTCCAAATTTGGTGAAAGAATTCTGGATTCACGCTATTGCAACCCCCAAGGTTATTCTCGCCTCTGTAATGGGCAAGGAAATATCCATTACAGAAAATCTAATCAGAAAGTTGTTGGGATTTAAAGGACTTGGAGTTACAGGAATGCCCAATGGAAGAATGGAGATGTCTAGGGTATATTCCGAGATTTTCACTAACGGTCAAGGTTCCTCCAAAGTCAGGGATTTGAAAGACAAATATAATATTTGGGCAAGGATTATTCATGGATGTATTCACCACAGGAAAGACACCAGTTCTCTTGATTACATCAACGCTGATCAACAATATTTACTATTTTGCCTTGGAACCAATGTCAAAATTGATTTGCCCTACTTGCTTTTTGAACATCTGTAGAACCATGTCAAAGAAACCAGAGAAGTTGAAAGGATGAAGAACCCCAAATCAAAGAGGAATTGGATTCCTATGGGGAGGTTATTATCAGAGATTCTGACTGAGAATGTTCTGATTGCTCACCTGAAAGAAGCAAATCTTCTGGGGAAGCTTGAACCTATCTGTGGTAAGACTATGACTGGAAAGAACTTGCTGAAAAGGAAAATTATTGACAAACTGCTGGTGGAACCCACTCCATGTGTGTCAGCTGTTGTGAAGAGGAGAAGGATTCCTATTGCTGACTTTCCTTTGTTCAACTCAGGGGATCATCCTCGTATCATTTTGCACTATCTTGAGATCTGCAAAGAAACAAGATCACCCATTGATTCAGCTTGGCTTCAAGGAAGAAATCAAGCTGCTCCTGATGTTGTTCTCCAAGAATATGTGAAGAGAAAAGTTGTAGAAGGACCTTCTGACACTCCTCAGAAGAAGAAAAAGAAGACAGGTAATCATGCTGAAACCATACTTGTTTATGATTCTGAAAATATATTTGCATCTGTTAAACCCTCCCAAACCTTAGGAGACTTAGATGTTGACATTGATCTGACCTTACCATCTGAATCCCTTGCTGACAACCCTCATAAAATTCAGGTTTTAATAGATTTAAGTGATTTTGACTCTGATGAACATTCTGACAGCCAATCAGAACCCTCTCAATCAGAACCCCTTGAACCATCTGTTTTTCAACCTATTCCTGCTGAACATTTTTCAAGACCCCCTCCCAGACCTCTATCACCCAGACCCACTGGATGGTATGATGCTGGCTCTTGGAGAATTCCAGGGATAAATGAACCTCTAGAAACCATAAAGCCTTCTTTCAACCTACCATCTGAGAATATTTTTGCTATGAATCAACCACAGCCTCAAAATCCCATTCCCACTCCTGCTTATATAATAATAATTTCGCCTGATGTAACTCCACCCACTTCACCACAACATACAACACCACTCTCAACTCCTCAAATTCCAGAACAACAACCTTTTGAACAAACTGAAATTGCTGAACCATCCGTACCTCATGAAATATCAGAACCTCCTATTTGTGTTAACCAACCTGAACCTGAACCTACCAATAATCCTGAACCCAATAGCTTTTTAAGAACTGTAGTGGACTTTCAATCTTTACAATTCTTGAAAAAAAAACTTACAGAATGGTTGTCCCTAAACCTGTTCAACCAGATGTAAATACTTTGTTTCAGAATTTTATAACAAATGTTCAAGCATGGTTACAACCGCTGAAAGAAGATTTCTCCAGAAGCATGAACACATCAGCAACAGATCTTCTATGGGAAACCTTCAGAAGAAATTTGGTTGCTGAATCACGGAAGTTACATGACTTGTGCCATTTTCAGGTGCTGGATAACTTTTCCAAACTTCTGCATGCTTTCAAGACAGAAGCTGCTGACACTTGGAATAAGAAGTCTTCGCTAATGATTGCTGATACACCAGTTGATAAGATGGACATATTAGAAGATGAATCTGAAGAATCCTCTGAAGATTCAAATCCTCTGGCTATTGTTCTATTGAATCAACCTTCTATTAAGGTTGGACCTGAACCTGTGCCAACTCTTGCAATGAATCTGGGCACTCTACTTTCCACCTTTGTGAAGTCTGACTCAACGGTTGCTGCTTCTGAGCCTGTTTCTACTGAAGCTTCATCATCTTCTGCTCCTACCTCACTCATTATGGACACTCTGAAAAAGCTAAAGAAGGAGAATGAAGTCTTGAATAAACGCATGGATAAGCAAGATCAAACAAATCTAGAGATCAAGAACTGGATGGCGAAACAAGACGAATCTGCCTCTGAGATCAAGAATCTTCGGATGGCTCTTGTCACTAAGAAATCCTAATTTCTTTTTGTATCTTATTTGGATGTTTTGTTTGTACTTCTGGATATCTATTCTTAACTTTTTATGAAATCTTTCAAAATTTCTCATTTATTACACTTTTTGATTATGCTAAAAAGGGGGAGAAAATGTGCATTCTTGAACTAATCACTGTTTAACAGTTATGGGACTAAGTCTCAGACATTCTAACAAATTTGCAAGAATTCCTTCTGTGCAAAAGAATTTTTTTTTTGCAGGTATCACTTTAACTCTGAAAGAATATTCCAGCTAAGATTTATCTTCTTGAAGAAGTTCTAAATAAATTCAAGAAGGTTGTGTATTACTCTCACTAAATAATCTCAGGATGTCTTATGCATAGAAATATTCATTTCAGGGGGAGATTCTTATCTCTTAATCCGTTTCTTTTCTTTATCTAAAATAATTTTTTGTCATCATCAAAAAGGGGGAGATTGAAAGAACAAGATTAGTTCTGACCTATCTCAAGAGTTTTAATGATAACTAAATTATATTTAAGATAATTTATGCTCTGATGAATGTGTTTTGAATGTCTTAGTTAATGTTTTGACAAAAAACATTCTAAAGTACTAAGCAAAGATTATGAAGAAGTTCTTTGATAAAAGAACCTTTTATTCAAATGCATCTGCTGACTCTGGTAAGACACTTTATTTGTTAAATATATCTTCTAACTTCTAGCAGGCTCCTTGTTCAGAAGATAACTTGAAAGCAAGCGTTGTTCAAAGTTCTTAGCAAGCAACGCACTGCCTAGAAGATGAGTGAAGCATGTTCTGACTTAAAGACATTGGAGAAAATTCTGAAGTAACGTTTAGATCAACTTGTCTTGTCAAAGCAAAGGAAAACATGTTCTTACATTCTGACGTTTGCTCATTAATGTAAAGACGGCTGAAAGCACTCAAGTGCCTACAACTAGTTTCTTGGAAAATGGAATATTGCAAGGATACACGCAAAGCATTTAATGCTCTCCATCTTTTCTGAAGGCAGCAATGGTCTTATTGTTCCTACTATAAATAGAAGGACATTTATTGCAAGCCAACAACTTGAAGTGAACCAAGAAAACCAATCAAATTTTCAAAAGAAGCAAGAAACTACGTGAAAGATCCAAAAGCTCACAAACTCATTGTTCATACAATTTGTGCATTATATTCTAAGTGAAAAATCACAGTTGTGATATAGCTTGATTAGAAGAAAACTCTATTTCATTATCTGTAAAGATTAAACTCCTGTATTTGTTCCTTGAGAGACATAGTTTGGTCAGATTTCTCAAGCAGACTAGGACTAGATTTAAGTCTTAGTGGTGTTAGTCACCTGTAAGTTTACCTGTGCATTGTTAGTCACAACAGTTGTTGTGTGATTGTAATCAGTTGATTATAGTGGATTAAGTCCTTGTTGAGAAAGGCAAAATCACCTTGGCGGGTGGACTGGAGTAGTTTGAGTTCAAACGAACCAGGATAAAAATAATTGTGTTCTTCCATTATTGTTTGAGCTTTGTTTTGAAAACGAAAAGAGTCACTTATTAAACCCCCCCTTCTAAGTGTTTTCTTACCCCTTCACCTTCAATCAAGAAGCACTTGGATCAGAAGCAAGCATATTTGAATTCGAAGAGTCTTCAATTAAGATACTCTAGTATCAACAACAATTTAAATTTGAATTTGAATAAAAGAGGGAAAGGCAGTTCACTTGGCAGTTGAAGAAAGCAACGTGGCATAAGGACAGAAGTCGAAGTGCATGCAGAGGACACTTGTCCTCATCTTAGAGCGAGGCAACTCCTCGACGGTTACCTAGTTCTAGTATAAATATAGGGATTCTATGTAGATTTCTGTGTGTTCAACTAATTGTACAAGTCACTTAATACTATTCGAGTACCCGCTGTGTGAGAAAGAATACTGAGAATATACGTTTGAAACACCACATTTTATAATCAAAGTCTTTTACATTCCTTTTTACATGCCTTGTATTCTTGCTTACAGGATTTTATCTTACTTGCAAAGTTTATTTTCCCTTGAATTTTACTTGCACTTTTTACCATATTTCTACACTTAAACTTATCTCAAACCTCTACCTTTCGTAGTTGAATGTGTTCTTTATTAAAATTAGCATTTTTATCAAAACAACACAAATATTTAGCATATGTCATAGGATCAAATTGATCGATCCTGTAAGTAACCAAAAATTACCCTTTTTGGAAGATCAACGGTTATTACCAATTTTCAGGGTAAACAAATAGGCACGCCTGGTGGGACCTTGCTAATTTTTGTTTGCTTGTTTATATTAACATAAATGCTTTACATAATTTATTTTCTTTTACAAAGTATTGTATGTTATTAAGATGTGGTAAATTAACCACCAACGAGTGTACAACTAGGAGAAGAAATAGTGAAATGGCTAATCAACCAAATGATGGAGAAATACCTCCATCAATTACTGCGGAAACAGCAGTTATACCAACCGTTAGTGAAACTATCCCATCAACCGTTGGTTCGACACTGTTGCACCCCAAAATTTGCCCTCTCATGTTTTCCAAAGTCTTCCCCCTACCTGGTTGATCACAAACTCTTGCCTAAGGAAAAAGAAGATTTTTGAGTGGTACTTCAAAGACCTTTCGATTGGCATTCTGAAGGAGTATTTCGATTGGCATTCTGAAGGAGTATTTTGATTGGCATTATGGACAAGCATTCGATTGGAATTATGTCAAGGCAATGTCGACAGGCATGTCAACCATGTCCTTCATTTGGCATGAACAACACCTTTTGATTGGCCTGTTAGCAAAGCATTTCGATTGGAATCCTTCGATTGATATTTGGGTCAGGCCCATTCGAAGGGTACACAGGGAGTCCATTCGAAAGAGGCAAATCAGGACTAATCGAAGAGCATGGCCTGAAAGCACCCGAAATCTAAGCGTCCAGGTTCATTCAAGGGACACGAATGTTTCAAAAAAGGAAATGATTTAATGTGTTTGATTTTTGTCCAGAGCGTTAAAGGCCTATTTTAATGGTTGTCCCTTGCCGTTTTCGTGCACTCCCACACTCCTATAAATAGGAGGCCAGTGACAAATTACAAAGGGACAAAAGAAAAATTACACGAAAAATCACACGGAAATCATAGAACGAAAATTATACACACTTCTTCAAAAAAAAATCTGCAGGAGAACAAAACATTGGAGAGACGCTGCCCAGAATTTTCCAAGCCAAAGCAGTCCCTCAGATCGAAGGTGCCCACGTCCAGAATCCCTCAAATCAAAAGTTCCTACATCCAGGAAGTGCCCAGATCGAAGGTTCCTACATCCAGGAAGAGCCCAAATTAAAAGTCCAATCTGTTGGTAAGAAAGGGTAAACTATCCAACCTCATATTTGCATAATACATTCATACTTGTTGTTACTTTCGATTTGCAATCCTAGACAGGATCAAAGGGCCTGGGTTTGGCACTCAGGTCATTTTTTTTCGTTTGCTAACACTTGCTGCAGATTTAGCCTGAAGAGACCCCAACGAGTGCAGGATCGAAGGGCCTGGGATTCAATACCCAGGCCCTGCATTTTATTTTGCTAACATGCTTTTGCAGGTATAACATCCCAGATCGAAGGAGAGCCCTTCTCTGGATCAAACCCATTAGCCTGCTGGATCGAAGGAGGCATCTCATTCCTGGATCGAAAGCCATGACCTCCATGATCGAAAGACAGTCCTCTTCCCTGGATCGAAGGCTACTCACGCCTTGCTGTTTGGCCCAATCGAAAGGACCCTGACCCCCTCTGGATCGAAGCTTCTATTTCTCTCCCTGGGTCAAAACTCCCGTTTTCTCCTTGGATCGAAGGATTCCCCTTGTATTTTATTTTTGTTTTCATAGACTTCCTTTTAATTAACATTAAAATCAAAAAAACCACAAAAAACATTAGGCTAGTTCTTTTTCTATTAAATTAATTTTGTTAATTAACCTTTAAATTATCTTAACATTTTTCCAAAACTAAAATTAAATAGATTTAGATTATTTTTTTCCCAAAATAAGATAAAACAACAAAAAGAGTTCTTATTATTAGGATTTTTTTAGATTCGCGCGCGTTTATTTTTACTGGTTTGTAATAGCTTAGCTGATACCTTTTTACGCTTTACTGCTTTATTCCCCCAATATTTTTGGACATGTAAATAATCCCCCTCCCCGAAAGCCTTGTAATAGCGTAGGATTTACAATTCCCGCACTTTAAATTCCTGTACATATATTAACTGCTTAGATGTATGCTAACTAGGATTGTATGACAAGATTATCTCTTAAACTTAAAAAATCAACAATAACTCACCATGACATGCAAGAGTAAAATAACTGAAAATTGACACACTTGCACATGTCACTCTTAGCGTACACCTCACTTGGTTGCCTCGAACGTGGTCATCAGGTATAGGGTGTCTTAAAGGTTGCCCTTCTGTCCAAAAGATCCAGTTGCCTCAAAACGGTTACCTCGGATAAAAAAGGATCTAGGACATTAGGGTTACTTCTAAGGTGTCCTACTATTGCTTCGGTGACCACACTGTCCCGATCATCGAATTGACCCGAATACCTCTAACGATGGTGCTACCTACCTCTCAATGGTGGGATAGCACTATCTAAAGGACTCTTACACAGCCTAATTCCTTAGAGTAGGTAGATTCTCCTGGGTACTTGCTCTTTTTCAAACAAACAAAAACATCTTTTCGCACCCCACACTTTCAAAAAGTTTTCAAACAAAACACTTCATACACTCTTGAGGACTGATACAAGAGTTACCTAGAAGTTTTCAAACGAAACTTTTTTTCAAAACCCACACACACTTAAGAAGCAAACAATTTTTGAAAACATAAGAGCAAGTACCTAAGAGCCCGTGGATAACCACGGATAGAAAGGGTGCTAACACCTTCCCTTTCTATAAATCTACCTCCCGAACCGAGAAACATTCTCGAATAAGGAATTTTGCTGTGCTTTTGTCCTTTCCATATTGGAGAACATAAAAGACGGTGGCGACTCTTGCTTACCGCGACATTTCGCGAACCAGCTAAAAAACAGTCAGTTCTATTTCCACCGATCACAGAACTGGCGACTCTGCTGGGGACATTAAAAGTGAGGTGTACCTTAGGACTAAGATCACTTGTGTTTTCAATTGCCTGTTTTGATTGCTTTAACATTGTGGGCCTGTCTTGGGAGTTTCATAGATCCTAACCCGGATCTGGGGGATACCTTCTTAGAAAGTAGCAACAAACTGTGAGGGAACTGTGCGGGGTATACCGACACGGTTGAAGCAGTTTGCTACGTTGATGTGGCACTTTGGTGAGTACCGGTAACCCTTGAGTCAAGTCAAGGAGAGTACGGGGCCATCGCGTGGTGTCGTGAAGCATCAACTGACCTTAGGAACCTTAATTGAACCATCCTGGCCTCTTTAGGGGTAGTGAGATGACCGACTTTGGTGCAGTCCGAAGTTGGTTGATACTCGATACTACACTCATTGAGGGTTGTTTTCTTGGAATATTTTGATCGCCAGTTCAGTGGCTAAATCAAAACAATGAACATAGAAAACAACCCAATGATATTGAGCTCCTTAGAACCCGGTTACTTTTGATAGGATAGGTTTTGATCCCACCAACTTCAAGAGGGTAGTACCCCAAACTTCATGCTGGCCTGAACTCTAAGGGCTGTCTGGTGTGACTTGTGTGCCTTCATACTTGACTACTTGCATACTTGTTATCTGACACATGAGTTTTCTTACAGGTTTTGTGTACAGTCCTTAATTGGGACTCATTACAGGGCCTACTTACATCACTCCATGCATAGCATAACATCATACCATTGCATACATCCTGCATAAGGACTAATCCATTTCAAGGATCTCAAGGGTCTATGATGCAGGTCATGATGAACCAACTGTCTAGCAAGGGGTAAAGGGGATTTATTTTCCTCTAGCCAAGGTTGTCAGGGGCTATGACCCACTCGATATGGTGAGCCTTGACTCTTGAAGAAGGACTCTCAACAACCTGAAGTTCCTTCAATCAAGCTACCGGATTCAAATTCTAACAAGTTTCCTTGTTTACCCCGCGAGATCCTTGAAAACATGGCATGCATACATACATATCATTGCATTACAGGTACCCCTTTTTCAGGTCACTTACCTTCTCCGCTATTTATTTCAGCAATCATCATGTCTTCTGCACCATCTACTGAACAAGCTATCAAGGCCCTCCAGGCCCAGAACGCCCAGTTCCAAGAGCTGGTCATGAGCTTAGCCCAGGGTCAGCAGGAGTTGAAGACTCTGCTCTTAAAGGAAAAGAAGAAGAAGAAGAAGAGGATTGTGCTGTTTAACACTAGACGGAGGTTTGGGAATACACTGCAGAACGAGGCTGATCAGGCTGCCCCATCTGTTGGGAAAGACAGCCCACAGGGGAGAGAGGTTCCTAGTCCCGTGGTCTCCGACAATGAGACAGATTACAATGATGAACAATACCCTCCAGCTGAGGACAGGTACAAACAGCTAGAGGACCGCCTGAATGCTATGGAAATACAGAAAGTGTCCGGCCTGGACTTCAAAGATCTAGGTCTATCCTCTGGGGTGGTGATCCCACACAAGTTCAAGGCACCTGCTTTTGCAAAGTACGACGGAGCTTCCTGTCCTAAGCTGCATTTGAGGTCTTATACAAGGAAGATTCAACCTTATACAGCTGACAAGAAGTTATGGATCCATTTCTTCCAGGAAAGTCTTTCAGGGACTCAACTCGAATGGTTCTATCAACTAGATGGAGCCAGCATTCGTAACTGGGAGGACTTGGCTACTGCGTTCTACAAGCAGTATCAGTATAACGCCGACCTCGCTCCTACGCGTACCCAACTCCAGGGTATGTCACTAGGGACGGGTGAAGGTTTTAAGGAGTATGTGCAAAAGTGGAGAGACCTTGCTGGAAGGATGCAACCACCTCTGACTGACCGGGAACTCGTTGACATGTTCTTGGGGACCCTGTCTGGGCCGTTCTTCAACCATCTGATTGGGAATTCTTCTGCCGGATTCACAGATCTGATCTTGACCGGGGAAAGAATAGAAGTCGGTATCAAGTCTGGGAAGATACCAAAGGGTGACTCCTCGAACACTAAGAAGAAGCCATTCAAGAAAGAATCCAGTGTTGAACACCGCCAAGCTGTCAACACGGTGGTTATTTCAAAACCGGCCGGTGCTCCTCAACATCGCAACCAACAAAGGGAAGAGAGACCTAAAAGGCAATTCACTCCCCTCAGCATGACCTTGGCCCAGATATTGCCACAGTTGCTGGACACCAACTTTGTAACTCTAAGGGATCCTCCTAAGAATCCCAACCGGACACCTTCAAGGTATAACCCCAACGCCCGCTGCGCTTATCATTCTGACAGCCCGGGGCATGCTACAGTTGACTGTTGGACTCTGAGGAACAAGGTCCAGGATCTAATCAACGCAAAGGAGGTCCAGTTCGAAGCGTCCGAGCCTCCCAATGTGACCACTGCTCCCTTTCCAAAACATGGCTAAGATTGAAAAGAAAACTTTTGTTCATTCGGATGTTCAAGTTGTAATTTTCTTTTGATTGTTCAAACAATTATTGTCATAGCAAACTTTATTACTTTATCAATGCATCGCATATGTCTGTTTTGAATCAATATATTTGCATTCGCTATATTCAAACTGCTTTCATTTTTTGTGATGTTCAAACTCTCGATTAATAACTCTAAGCCTCTTGAGGGAGGATGACGAAAACGATACCACAATTTGCAGTATGCTTTTGAACAGACCCCGCTGATGAGGTACATGCATTGTTTCAATTCCTAAACACTGGAGTTATAAGGAAGATAATCCCTCGTCAACCCCCTTTGAGCCAAAGAAGTAGGAGTTTTTCTTTTCGAAAATTAAAACCCTTAATCATAACGTGGGGCAGGGTAGTTCTCTCAGCTGATCCAAGTGCACAACGAATGGCACCAGAGGAGTCCTTACAAAACAAAAGACAGTGATGGCTCCAAATAATCATAAAGACAGGCAGTCATTATCCCTCAGAAATAAAAACCCAATAACTCAAAACCTATGAAGGAGACTTACAAAGCTGGGGCATCCCGCTGACTGTAATTCCAAAAAAGGAAACAGTTAAGGCAAAAAACAGGGATAACAAAAATCAAAAAAAGAAAGAGGCCCTACAAACCCTCGACAAAAGGAAATGACTGCCTATTCAAAATAAACTGTCAACATCCGAACCATCACCGAAATATCAAGGCAAAGACTCAAACAAGGTCTAATGCACGATTAGCTGAGTTTAGGTTTGAAGAACATCACGAAGAATGGGTGGGTACAAATAAAATTTGAGCCTTTATCCTTTGTTTCTTAAACCGTGAACCGGGCCACGCTACAACCTTTAAAAGTCCTAGCTGAAGCATGGGTTATTTCGAAAGCATACCGTTACGAAAGGTATCCTGACTCCTTAAGGCTTGCGGTAAAATGACGAGTTGACATCACAGTTTACAAAAAATTCACTTGTTTTTATAAAAAAAAATGCATTTTCAAAAACTTCAAGACAGACATAAGCTTTGCGTTCTTGATATAACACTGTTTGCATATGACTATTTGTTCGAACAGCAGAGAAATTCGCACGACGAATATCTAAGTGAACAAAAGTACTTCCAACCAAGGGGAAGACGTGATCATGGTCTATCATCTGGGGCAGTTAAGTCAAGATTCGGAGAATCTCTCAAAAGGCCAACCAACTTGGGGCAAATCTCCATCTGGATCACTTGGAGCATTGGACGATCAAATGAAGATCTTCTGGTAGTAGGGCAACGCAACACTACTGACAGGGGCACCTCCCTACATCCTAAGAGCACGGACATAGTCGGAAAAAAAATACGCAAAATCAAAGACCCGCTAGGTTGACACACCTAGGCAAAAATAAGGGCTTCCCGGCGAACCAAAAGGGTTCGGGCAAAATGAGGGATGAAAATGAAAAATCTGTACACCCGGCAAGTCGAAAACCTGAAAAGGCGGCTTGGGCAAAAATGGGTATCCCGGTGGACTGAAAACCCGAAAGGGAGGTCCAGGCAAAAGTTAGGGATTAAAGCGTACGACTATGTCCCGTCACCTCGTCACTTGCCTACCAGAAGAAGATTTGTCAAACGGAAGTTGTCAAACACCTCCACAGGTACCTTCTCCCACAGAAACTGGGGCAATAAGAACTGTCTAAGCGATCTGGCTGCTCTGTCAACCAAGGTACCAAAGTAGGTTCAGCTGAAGAACATGATCAAGACACCTTCACTCCCCGCAGAGTAAGACAAGATTCAACAATTCTCCTCAAGCAGAGTTGGTCTCCCAGCAGCCCCCAAAAGGCACAGTATCTCCAGCAAGTCAACACTCTCCCCAAGCAGAGTTAGTCTACTGTCAGCCTTAAGGAAGTTGGGTATCCCCAGAAAATCTCAACATTCCCCAGCGGAGTATGCAGATATTCCTTAAACAAGCATCCCCGGCAGTCTTAATATAAGATTGTTCCCCGGCGGAATCCAGACACCCAGTGGAGCCACTCCCCAGTGCAATCTCAAAAGTCTCCCCAGGAGAGTTGAACCATCTCCCTAGTAGATTCTGGAAGCTTGTCCCCTGCAGAATACGAACGCGTCTCCCCGGCTTTATTCAAAGGTTATTCTCCACCAGAGCTTATAACTGGGTTATCCTCAGCCAATTACCACGGAAAGATCGTCCTCGGCGAGGTTCTTCCTATCCCCCAGCGGAGTTCATCAATTCCCCAGCATAACAGATCAACTAGAATCCCCAGCGGAGTTCTCATCAAAACCTCAGCGAAGTATCTCTCCCCACAGAGTAATTCCCCGCAGAGTATCTCTCTCCAACAAGTTCATTCCTCAACGGAGTCATCTTCTCCTACCGGTTATTCTTACAACCATCGTCCCCAGCGGAAATGAAGAGCTCTACTCTTCAAACATCAGCCCAGGATTCAGCTTCCCGGCATTCGTCAAGGATTTATTTTCCCAGACGAGAATACATTCATAAACATCACATCTTCATACATTATAGCATGCATACGCATCATACAACACAAATCTCATTTATTTTTGAGAACATCTTAAAATCATGCAGTTTATGCACCATGACATTGCATACAACTGATGTTTTTCCTTTTCAGGAAAAAGGTCAATCCAAAGACGATTGTTATCAACTGTCGCAATTCCAGATTCGATACCTGCATCTAGCCAGGGCATATCTGTGAGCGATTGATTGTGGATTCGATACCTGTATCTAGCCAGGGCATATCTACATTAATGAGATTAAAGAGATAGCTGGGAAATGCTCCAGACATGGATGTTATTCTTTTGCTTATTCAGATTTTCTCTTCAGAGATAGCATAGAAATGCTCCAAAGACGGATGCTATTCTTTTGCTTATTCAAAGTTTCAGATATAGCTGGGAAATGCTCCAGATATGGATGCTGTTCTTTTGCTTATTCAGATTTTCTCTTCAGAGATAGCTTAGAAATGCTCCAGAGATGGATGTTATTCTTTTGCCTATTCAAGAGTTTCCTTTCAGATATAGCTGGGAAATGCTCCAGAGATGGACGTTATTCTGTTGCTTATTCAGAGTTGCTTGTTCAGAAATAGTTCAGATATGCTCCAGAACCGGACGCTATTCTGTTGCTTATTCAGGGCTTCTTTTCAGAGATAACTTAGAGATGCTCCAACCACGGATGCTATTCTATTGTTTATTCAGAGATTCTTTCTAGAGATGGTTCAGATGCGATCCAGACATGGCTACATTCTGATACTTATTCCAGACTCCCTTCTAGAGATAGCTTAGAAATGCTCCGGACACGGATGCTATTCTTTTGCTTATTCAAAGTTTCAGGTATAGCTGGGAAATGCTCCAGATATGGATGTTGTTCTTTTGCTTATTCAGATTTTCTCTTCAGAGATAGCTTAGAAATGCTCCAGAGATGGATGTTATTCTTTTTCCTATTCAAGAGTTTCCTTTCAGATATAGCTGGGAAATGCTCCAGAGATGGACGCTATTTTGTTGCTTATTCAGAGTTGCTTGTTCATAAATAGTTCAGATATGCTCCAGAACCGGACGCTATTCTGTTGCTTATTCAGGGCTTCTTTTCAGAGATAACTTAGAGATGCTCCAACCACGGATGCTATTCTATTGTTTATTCAGATATTCTTTCTAGAGATGGTTCAGATGCGATCCAGACATGGCTGCATTCTGATACTTATTCCAGACTCCCTTCTAGAGATAGCTTAGAAATGCTCCGGACACGGATGATATTCTATTGCTTATTCCAGATTCCCTTCTAGAGATGGTTCAGATGCGACCCAGACATGGCGACATTTTGATACTTATTCAGATTTCCTTTCAGATATAGCTTAGAGATGCTCCTGGCCCGGATGCTATTCTTTTGCTTATTCAGATTTTCTCTCCAGTAATAGCTCAGAGATGCTCCGGACCCGGCTGTTATTCTATTGCTTATTCAGAGATTCCTTTCAGAGATGGCCTAGAGATGCTCCAGATCTGGATGCTATTCTATTGCTTATTCAGATTTCCTTCCAGAGATAGTTCAGATGCAACCCAAACATGGCGACATTTTGATACTTATTCAGATTTCCTTTCAGATATAGCTTAGAGATGCTCCAGATCCGGACGCCATTCTATTGCTTATTCAAATTCAAACTTCTAAAGACAACTTAGAGATGCTCCATCCCGGATGCTATTCTATTGTTCAGTCCAGATACGATCCAGATTCGGATGACATTCTGCCACTCATTCAGACACAGTATGGATATACCCCAGACGCGGCGGTCATTCTACTATTTATTCAGACGTCAGCAATTAGACACAGACTAGATATGCTCCAGACACGAAAGCTATTCTATTTCTTATTCAGATTTAACTATCCATCACATTTCCAAATGGCATCAATAAGCCCATTCCCGACAAGATTCTGTCGCACCTCCAGATGGCATCTATAAGCCCATCCTCCTACCCACCATCTCTCCAAATGGCATCTGTAAGCCCATTCCCGCTGTCACACTGCTGATACTCTACTATGTGAGTGCAAATTTCTGGGCACTCTAGTGTTCAATCATCTTCCACCTTCGGATCACGAAAGGCACACAAGCCAATCTACATCCCCAGGTCTAAGAAGATTGAATAGGGGCAACTGTTGCACCCCAAAATTTGCCCTCTCATGTTTTCCGAAGTCTTCCCCCTTCCTGGTTGATCACAAACTCTTGCCTAAGGAAAAAGAAGATTTTTGAGTGGTACTTCAAATACCTTTCGATTGGCATTCTGAAGGAGTATTTCGATTGGCATTCTGAAGGAGTATTTCGATTGGCATTATGGACAAGCATTCGATTGGAATTATGTCAAGGCAATGTCGACAGGCATGTCAACCATGTCCTTCATTTGGCATGAACAACACCTTTTGATTGGCCTGTTAGCAAAGCATTTCGATTGGAATCCTTCGATTGATATTTGGGCCAGGCCCATTCGAAGGGTACGCAGGGAGTCCATTCGAAAGAGGCAAATCAGGACTAATCGAAGAGCATGGCCTGAAAGCACCCGAAATCCAAGCGTCCAGGTTCATTCAAGGGACACGAATGTTTCAAAAAAGGAAATGATTTAATGTGTTTGATTTTTGTCCAGGGCGTTAAAGGCCTATTTTAATGGTTGTCCCTTGCCATTTTCGTGCACTCCCACACTCCTATAAATAGGAGGCCAGTGACACATTACAAAGGGACAAAAGAAAAATTACACGAAAAATCACACGGAAATCATAGAACGAAAATTATACACACTTCTTCAAAAAAATCTGCAGGAGAACAAAACATTGGAGAGACGCTGCCCAGAATTTTCCAAGCCAAAGCAGTCCCTCAGATCGAAGGTGCCCACGTCCAGAAGTCCTCAAATCAAAAGTTCCTACATCCAGGAAGTGCCCAGATCGAAGGTTCCTACATCCAGGAAGAGCCCAAATTAAAAGTCCAATCTGTTGGTAAGAAAGGGTAAACTATCCAACCTCATATTTGCATAATACATTCATACTTGTTGTTACTTTCGATTTGCAATCCTAGACAGGATCAAAGGGCCTGGGTTTGGCACCCAGGTCATTTTTTTTCGTTTGTAACACTTGCTGCAGATTTAGCCTGAAGAGACCCCAACGAGTGCAGGATCGAAGGGCCTGGGATTCAATACCCAGGCCCTGCATTTTATTTCGCTAACATGCTTTTGCAGGTATAACATCCCAGATCGAAGGAGAGCCCTTCTCTGGATCGAACCCATTAGCCTGCTGGATTGAAGGAGGCATCTCATTCCTGGATCGAAAGCCATGACCTCCATGATCGAAAGACAGTCCTCTTCCCTGGATCGAAGGCTACTCACGCCTTGCTGTTTGGCCCAATCGAAAGGACCCTGACCCCCTCTGGATTGAAGCTTCTATTTCTCTCCCTTGGTCGAAACTCCCGTTTTCTCCTTGGATCGAAGGATTCCCCTTGTATTTTATTTTTGTTTTCATAGACTTCCTTTTAATTAACATTAAAATCAAAAAAACCACAAAAAACATTAGGCTAGTTCTTTTTCTATTAAATTAATTTTGTTAATTAAACTTTAAATTATCTTAACATTTTTCTAAAACTAAAATTAAATAGATTTAGATTATTTTTTTCCCAAAATAAGATAAAACAACAAAAAGAGTTCATATTATTAGGATTTTTTTAGATTCGCGCGCGTTTATTTTTACTAGTTTGTAATAGCTTAGCTGATACCTTTTTACGCTTTACTGCTTTATTCCCCCAATATTTTTGGACATGTAAATAATCCCCCTCCACGAAAGCCTTGTAATAGCGTAGGATTTACAATTCCCGCACTTTAAATTCCTATACATATATTAACTGCTTAGATGTATGCTAACTAGGATTGTATGACAAGATTATCTCTTAAACTTAAAAAATCAACAATAACTCACCATGACATGCAAGAGTAAAATAACTGAAAATTGACACACTTGCACATGTCACTCTTAGGGTACACCTTATTTGGTTGCCTCGAACGTGGTCATCAGGTATAGGGTGTCTTAGAGGTCGCCCTTCTGTCCAAAAGATCCAGTTGCCTCAAAACGGTTACCTCGGATAAAAAAGGATCTAGGACATTAAGGTTACTTCTAAGGTGTCCTACTATTGCTTCGGTGACCACACTGTCCCGATCATCGAATTGACCCGAATACCTCCAACGATGGTGCTACCTACCTCTCAATGGTGGGATAGCACTATCTAAAGGACTCTTACACAGCCTAATTCTTTAGAGTAGGTAGATTCTCCTGGGTACTTGCTCTTTTTCAAACAAACAAAAACATCTTTTCGCACCCCACACTTTCAAAAAGTTTTCAAACAAAACACTTCATACACTCTTGAGGACTGATACAAGAGTTACCTAGAAGTTTTCAAATGAAACTTTTTTTCAAAACCCACACACACTTAAGAAGCAAACAATTTTTGAAAACATAAGAGCAAGTACCTAAGAGCCCGTGGATAACAACGGATAGAAAGGGTGCTAACACCTTCCCTTTCTATAAATCTACCTCCCGAACCGAGAAACATTCTCAAATAAGGAATTTTGTTGTGCTTTTGACCTTTCCATATTGGAGAACATAAAAGACGGTGGCGACTCTTGCTTACCGCGACATTTCGCCAACCAGCTAAAAAACAGTCAGTTCTATTTCCACCGATCACAGACACCAACGTTGACAGTAACACAAACGGGACCGATACTTTCGTATGTAGGTACCAGGGGTCCATTAGGAACACCCCCACCAAGGATAAATCCAGGATCTCGACCCTATGTTCCCCTAGGATTTTCGACAGCCTGGATGGGTCGAGACCAGCCTTATGGCATGCCAACTACTAAAATGGCTAGTCTTTTGAATGTTGCGTCCACATTTTTAGAACATTTGGTGAGTACGTATTTGCCATTACAGGGATCTGAAACCAGTATGGCAAATTTGGGTAGAAACTAACTCTTAGGAGGGGCATCCCATGCAATACCAAGCCTCACAAATGCTTCTACGGTAATTTTGAGGCAACAAATGGAAGAAAGTAACCATGATATGGTACAAATGTTGGCACAAACTTTGAGTACAGTGTTGAACCCTCTAATACAAAATACCACCCAGTCAAATCAGCAAATGACAGCTCAAATAAAGTGCATGGCTGATTTTTTTGGGGTTCCCCAACCTATTCGACAACCCCAAAGAGCGCCAATAAGAGAGAATCATGGTATAGTCTTAGAGGAAGATGTGACCATTAACCAAAATCTACATCCAGTTGGAATGAACCATAGAATGGAGATTGAACAACCTAGGGTCGAAATACCCAGAGTTCCCCCACAGATCCCTAGAGATGTCGATCAAGGTGTAATTGTGGTAAATAGAAACCAAAATGTTGATGAAGTGATACAGCAGGTTCGACACCATAATTATGGAACAAATAATAATCTGACAGCCATGATCGAAAGAATCATGATACATAATGGAATGAAAATTGGATTTCATAGGCCAAACTTTACATTCCCATTGTTAGAGTATATCTTGCAAACAGATTTACCCCCTAGGTGGAAAGTTCCAAAGTTCACCAAATTTTCCGGGGATACAACATAGTCTACGGTCGAATATATGGCGAGATATTTGATAGAAGCTGGGGAAATATCAAATAACGAGAGCCTTAGGATTAAGTACTTCCAAAGTTCCCTAACTAAAAATGCTTTTACTTGCTTTACCATCCTCCTAGCCAATTCGATCCATAATTGGAATCAATTGGAGAGATTGTTCCATGAACAATTTTACATGGGACAAACCAAAATAAGTCTGAAAGAACTGGCTAGTGTGAAAAGGAGATTCACTGAGCCAATAGATGAATATCTAAATAGATTTTGACTGCTCAAAGTCGGATGCTTTATGCAAGTGCCTAAGCATGAGTTGGTCGAAATGGCAGCAGGGGGCCTAGATTATTCTATTAGGAAAAAATTATATACCCAATACCTGAGGGATATGGCCCAATTGGCCGATAGAGTTCGATAGGTAGAACATCTTAAAGCTGAAAAATCTAAAGCAACTAAGACTCATCAAAGAGAAAGGGTAGCCTATGTCGAAATGGATGATGACGATCCAGAGACATCTAGTGATCCTATAACTGTCGAAGAAAGCGAAATAGATTTAGCAGAATTAAAGCAAGGGCCACCGTACTCTTGCAGATTGCTAATGCCCTCAAATGGGAAGAATCCTACTGAGTCTGAAAAGAACAGTGATAGATTCCCAAAGAAAACATATAGTTTCGACGTCACAAAATGTGACGAGATATTTGACTTGTTAGTTAAAGATGGCTAAATGATAGTGCCCCCAGGAGCAAAAATGCCTCCTTTAGAACAAAGAAAGAAAAGAGGTTTTTGTAAGTATCATAATTTTGTGGGCCATAAAACTTCACAATGTTTTCTTTTCAGAGATCTCGTTCAAGGAGCGATCAAAGAAGGTAGACTCAAGTTTGCTGAAAAACCTCCGATGAAAATCGATGCAAACCCATTGCAAGCTGATGTGCACTATGCTGAACCATCAGGCATCAACATGGTCGAAGTTTCAGAAGACTTCGTCAATAAGCCTGTTTTTGGTAGTTTCACTAGGAACATCTCCAGAAAGATTGTCGAAGGGGTGAGAAAGGCTACTGAAGGCCTAAATAAAGGAACTACTGAAGGCTCAAACAAAGGGACTACTGTAGGTTCTTCTTTGGCTTTCGTCACGAGTTCGACAGAGGACCTAGAAGCCAAGATGGAAAGGCTGAATTTCGCTGCCAAGAGCAACGCAGAAGTCAATATGGTTGAAGTATCTGATACGAAGCTTCAGAAGATGCCATCAGACAAGAGGAAGTCAATAAAACTACATTTCCTAAAGAGAATGAGAATCTGGTAGAGTTTCTGCAACGTGCCAGAAAAAGAAGTCTGAAGTCATGTTGTGTCCAAGATACAGCTCCATCTTCGGCAAAAAGGCTGCAGAACACATACAAGGTGTGACGGAAGCAAAGGAGAAATGGGGCACCAATGCCCAACCCAACATGGATCCTGAGGTCAGATATGACCCCAGAAGAGGATATCAGAAGGGACCAATGAACCAGGTGAAGAGGCCATCAACTTTCAGGCCTCCAACAAATGTCCCTGTGGACACTTGGTTGAAAACAGCAAGCAGAAAAAGGCCCAGTGAGGAGAAATGGCAAACATTCAATGTTCTAAGAGGATCATCCTTGGCCTATAGGAAGTGTTGTACCCCAAAATTTTCCCTCTCATGTTTTCCAAAGTCTTCCCTCTGCATGGTTGACCACAAACTCTGGCCTAAGGAAAAAGAAAATTTTTGAGTGGTGCTTTAAGTACCTTTCGATTGGCATTCTGAAAGACCCTTCGATTGGTATTCTGAAGGAGCCTTTCGATTGGCATTATGGACAAGCATTTCTATTGGCATTATGTAAAGGCCTTCGATTGGCATTCTGAAAGACCCTTCGATTGGTATTCTGAAGGAGCCTTTCGATTGGCATTATGAACAAGCATTTCGATTGGCATTATGTCAAGGCCTTCGATTGGCATTCTGAAAGACCCTTCGATTGGTATTCTGAATGAGACTTTCGATTGCCATTATGGAAAAGAAATTCGATTGGCATTATGTCAAAGCCTTCGATTGGCATTTTGAAAGACCCTTCGATTGGTATTTTGGATGAGCCTTTCGATTGGCATTGTGGACAAGCACTTCGATTGGCATTATGTCAAAGCCCTTCGATTAGAATTCTGAAAGACCTTTTCGTTTGGCACCTTGGGCCAAGCCTTTCAATTGGCATGCCAAGGGATCCTTCGATTAGCGTCAACAGCACCTTTCGATTGGCCTGTTAACAAAGCCTTTCGATTGGAATTTTAATTAGTACCCTTCGATTGATATTTGGACCAAGGCCATTTGAAGAACTCCTTCCAGGCCATTTGAAAGAGGCCATCAAGGGGACACTCCAAAAAAACATATCCAGGCCAGATTCTTGCCTTTTCTGTTCCTAAAGAGCTGATTCGACCAGAGTGATTCTGTTCAAATCAAGACCAATCGAAGAGCAGGGCCTGAAGGCATTCGAAATTCAAAAGTGTCCAGGTTCATTCAAGAGACACGAATATTTCAAAAAAGGAAATATTTTAATGTGTCTGATTCTTGTCTCATGGCTTTAATGGCCTGTTTAATTGGTTGTCTCTTGCCGTTACTAGACCCCCACACTCCTATAAATACAAGGGCCAGTGGCACATTACAGGGGACGAAAAAAACACAGAGCAGGGGAAAAAAACAGAAGAGAACAGAACGAAAAAGGAGAAATAGGGAGGATTTGGAGATACGCTGCCAAAGGTTATCAGCATTTTCATCCAAGCCAAAGCAGCCACCCAGAGCCACAGATCATACATCTTCAATTGGTAAGGGTTTGCAAAACCAAAATTGCACCTTCATGACATTTAAATACACATTGCATATATTTTTTTTATTAATGATTGTGTTGCATGTAAGCTGAAGTGCAAAGGTGAGATCGTGCCATTACTTGGGCACGATCTGAGTTTCCCCTTCGAACCTCAGAATAAAACAAACCCAGACCCAGATTCAGCAGTTTCACGTTGAGGAATGATCAGAATTGTGAGGAGATTCGAATCAGGGGGGTAAAGTCCCCCTTGGACTTTTAACATTTGTTTCGTTTTGTAGGAAATATATTCTTAGAATCCTGTTCAGAGTTTTGAAGCTTAGCAGCTTAGCTTCAAACTGGATCCAGGATTTCCAGATCGAAGGATGACATATCCAGATCGAACACCCCCAAAGTGCAGCCCCTCATGCACCTTCGATCAAGCCTCTTCACTGGGTCGAAAGACAGCCTACACCTCTTTCGACCCAGGCCTCCAGAATTATGCTCTTTTTTTTTATTTGCTGCCTGTTTCCTTCGTTTTTTGTCCTTATTTTGACTATTTTATTCTTTTTTTTTAATCAACATAAAATCAAAAACACAAAAACATTAGGCTAGTTTTTCCTATTAAATTAATTTTGTTAATTAATCTTTTAATTATCTTAACGTTTTTCCAAAACTAAAATTAAGTAGATTTAGATCATTTTCTCAAAATAAAATAAAACTCAAAAAATATTTTCTTTTTAATTAATTAATCATTAGTCAGTCTCAATTCTTAAATCAGAAATGACAAAAAATGCTTTATTTAATAAAAAAAAAGGGTCAAAACCCAAGGACACTCCGATTCAATTTTTTTTCGCGCGCGTTTATTTTATTGTAACTGCCTACTGGTTTGTAATAGCTTAACTAAGACCTTTTACACTTTACTGCTTTTATTCCCCCAATTTTGGACATGTAAATAATCCCCCTCCCCGAGGCCTTGTAATAGCGTAGGATTTAGAATTCCCGCACTTTAAATTCCTGTACATATATTAACTGTTTAGATGTATGCTAACTAGGCTATGCATGACAAGATTAACTCTTAACTTAAAATCAACAGTAGCTCACCATGACATGCAAAGATAATATAACTGAAAATTGACACACTCGCACATGCCACTCTTAGGGTACATCTCACTTGGTTGCCTCGAACGTGGTCATTGAGTATAGGATGTTTTAGAGGTCGCCCTCATGTCCAAAGATCAAAGTTGCCTCAAAACGGTTGCCTCGGATAAAAATGATCTAAGACATTAGGGTTACCGCTAAGGCGTCCTAACATTGCTTTAGTGACCACACGTCCCTTAAATCGAATTGACCCGAAAAACTCCAACGACGGTGCTACCTACTCCTCAATAGTGGGATAGCACGGTCTAAAGGACATTTACACAGTTTAATTCCTTTTTGAGTAGGTAGAGGTTCTTAAGTACTTGCTCCTTTTAAAACAAAACAAAACTTTTCGCACTTACACTCTCTTCAAAACAAAACTCTTTTCAAAACCCACAAACACAAAGAAAAGCAAACTTTTGAAAACATAGTGAGCAAGTACCTAAGAGCCCGTGGATAACCACTGATAGAAAGGGTGCTAACACCTTCCCTTTCTATAATCTACCTCCCGAACCCGAGAAACATCTCGAAAAGGAATTTTTCTGTGCTTTTCTCCTTTCCTTGTTGGATAAAATAAAAGACGGTGGCGACTCTTGCTTACCGCGACATTTTGCGAAAAGAAACACAAACGTGAACCAGCATTCCAAAACAGTCAGTTCTCGTTCCCACTGATCACAGGAAGGAATTCCAAACTACAACAACAAACAAAGTGGCTCATGTGTCGAGCAACTACAAGGGAAAAAACCCCATGTCGTGCTCCCAGTGGAGGAGATATCAAAGATGGCGAAAAGCCGAAAGAGAGGCTACGGAGGAGCCTCAACCAGAATCAAGCACCAATGTGCCACAAATAAATGGAAAAGGAAAACAAAGAAAACTAATTGCTAGAAGATTGGTGTGGCCAGAACAAGGTGAATCAAATGATAAAGGTAATTTTGAATCTGATGCTACTTTGGATATTATGGTGAATGTAGTGTCAGTACTACCCAGGGAATACGACCGCCAAGTCAAAGTCGAAAAGACTGACTGGGAGGTCGAATAGGAGATGGCCAAACATAGGCCAGTTTGTTATTACGTTATGAACAACGACTGTGTCGAAGAGCAGAATGCTTTCTTCGAACGACCCACTGAGGCGATGAAGAATCACCTCAAACCATTGTTCATCAGAGCAAAAGTAGGGGAAGCAACCATCAACAAAATTTTGGTTGATTGTGGGGCCACAATAAATATAATTCCACAAGTTATGCTGAGGAAACTAGGAAAAGGGGATGAAGATATCAAACCTCACAACATGGTTCTATCGAACTATGAGGGAGGTATTGGAACTACTATGGGGGTGATACAATTAGATCTCAAGGTGGGAACAATACTTCGACCAACTATGTTTATGGTCATTTCAACGAAGCCCAACTATAATCTACTCTTAGTTAAAGAGTGGATACATGGTGTTGTACCCCAAAATTTTCCCTCCCATATTTCTCAATACATTTCAAGTGAGGTCCTCAAATTGCTCAAGGAAGTCCAAGGGTTGACTAGACAAACTCTCTCCTAAGGCAGTCTACCTCAAATTAGGGTTTCAGTTTGCACCAAGGTACTTGATTCCAAAGGATCCCAAATTCTCATAATTGTCCTAATATGTTCCCAAGATCATCCATGTTAATTTTCAAGCCTTGCATAGAAAATTTGCTCAGTCAATTGCTCAAAGGCCTGAAAATCGACTGTGTTAGGGCAAAAGTCAACTGTGTCCTACATACATTCAAACTTCAATATTTTTGGTTAACATCCTCATTTTTAAGTATTATTCATCATTTTATCAATGGTTGATCATGATTCATCAAGGATTGCTCACAATTCATCAAAGTTTTTGCAGGAAAAGTCAACTCAACTTTGACCAAGAATAACTTTCTCATACTTTATAAAAAATGACTCATCCAAATCTCATTTTGAATAGGATGTAATTCCCTACAATCGATCTTCAACTCCCAAGTTCAAAATATGCACTCACAAGAAGATATAAATTTGGACATTATAGCTCATTTTGAAAAGTCAACAAAAACACCTTATTTGTCAAAGCTTCATACATTAACATGGAAGACTCAATTGAGATGATACAAAAAGGGTTGCTTAGAGGACATCTTAAGCTTTCTAAAAAGTCCAAGAACACATCTCTAGGATCAAAATTGAGGAAGTTATACATTGCCAAAGTTGATCCTTTTTGCAAAATTGCCAAAAGTCAAATGTGCCCAAAATTGTAATTTTTGTCAAATGGGCCCAACTTTTTATGCTTGCATTGAGTTTGTAACATGACCCACGACCCATGATCCTTCCCATTTGTCATTCTTTTATTTTTGTCATTTTATTTTGATTTTATTTCAATTAAATCAAATAAAAATCAAAATAAAATCATGAAAATATCAAAACTAATCAAAGCTTGAAATTTTATGCATGTTTAGGCCTCTTATACAGCTGGAAAGAGAATCAAATCGTGCAAGCTTCATTTGGACACAAAAGGATTGGATTTGGCTTGATTTGGAAATATTTGCATAAGGATCAAATCTTGAATCAATGATCTTAATTGAGGAAGATTTGAAACAAGTTTGTAACCCTAATTCGTTCTAGGGTACATAAGGAACATGTGCAGACCAAAAGCAAAGGGATTGGAGGCGTGAAAACAAGAGAACAAATCTCAAAATTTCAAAGAAAAGTTGCAATCTGATTTCCTAGTTCCAGGCTTCCTCAAGCTATTCCAGGCACACCATTCGTTTGTTGGGCATCCAAGGATCACATTGCAACCCTTAGCAAGCTCCCTCAAGCCCAGAAACGCGCTGTAAGTACCCCACGACTTCCATGTTTTTTTGAAATCGTATATCATAATTCTGGCATTGTTAACATGTTTTACGGACATATTATCAATCCTTATAGTGTTTGCAAGCTAATGGTAATATCCAATTGCATTTTTATTGGCTATACAGCAAGTTTCCATGTTTAGGGTTTTAGTTTCGTTTTTAGGGATTTTGCACACAGGAATAATTGGACATGGAGAGTGGTACCATGATGCTCGTGAGGTTGCAACGAGTTGATTGACACCACTGGTATTGATTTATCATGCAGGGATAAGATTTTGGAGATGCATAGGTTTGTACCTACGCCCAGATGACTGTAGGTATAAGTCCAAAAACTTTTAGCAACGGAGGAAGGAAGAAGATGATAATGTGGCCTTCCTTGACTGGCCCATTCAAATTTCGCGCATTTTTAGAATCCACTTTTTGTCTTTATCATATAATGCTTGTTTATTATTATTCATACAAAAGAACAAGCCAGCTCAGATGGTCAGCGTGTGTTTTGAAAATGCCAAAGGGCCTGGGTTCGATCCCCAGGTCCCCAACTTTGCTTTCTATATTTTTCCTTTGTATAATCAGGTGTCCAGGCGTTCTATATGACCACCATGTGCCATCAGCCTTCAACCACCAGATCTCCAGCATGCCAGATCCAAGGCTTCTCACATGAGGGCCTATCATACGCATCAGTCAAGCAAGCATATGGGATTGAAGAAAGTCAAATGGGCTAGGCGCTTTTGGGCTCAGAAATTGCAATTTAGACCCCCCCCCCTTCTTGCTACAAAACCAGGTCCATTCTAATTTCTTTTCTAATTTTTTTTCTTTTATTTAAATTTCTTTTATTTAATTATTTTCTAACAAATTAATTCCTTTTTTACAAAAAATTATAAAATCAATTTCACCAATTTATAATTTAGGTTTTATTTTATTTTATCAAAATCAATTTTATATTAGTTTTAATTTAGGTTTAATTCTAACTTTTTTTGCAAATAATTAAAATCAAATTAGAAAATTAGGTTTGTTCTTGATTTAATTTTTATTTCTTTTCACAAAATAACAAAATAACTTAAATACAAAAATAGTTAATTTAATTACTTTTCTTAAATAAAATTAATTAGTCACTAGGTTTTCTTTATTGACTCAATTAAACTCTATTTTTCTCAAAATAACACAAAAACCACAAAAATATGATTTTTCTTTCAATTAGGTTTAGACGGGGTCAAAACCCTAATTTTTCTCGTTCTCAATTCATCGCGTGCTTTTATTATTTTTACAATATTAATGTAACTGCTCACGGTATGTAATAGTTTAATTAGGACTTTTCTTTTATTTATCGTTTTACGGGTTTTTGGCTATGTAATTAATCCTCTACCCCGAAGCCTTGTAATAGCGTAGTTTTATTTCTCGCTTTTAATTCTCGTAAATATTAACTGTTAGATGTATGATAATAGGATTGTATGACAAGATTACATGACAATTTAAAATGGCTAGCAAACCCTAATGTGAAAAGATAAATAACTGAAATCAGATCACTTGCACATACACAAGCAATTTTTAAAAGATGAGCAAGTACCTAAGAGTCCATGGAAAAACATGGATAGAAAGGGTGCTAACACCTTCCCTTTCTATAATCTACCCCCCGTACTCAGAATATCTCGAAAAAGGATTTTTTATGTACTTTTTTCCTTTCCGGTTGGATGAAATAAAAGTCGGTGGCGACTCTTGCTTACCGCGACATTTTGCGAACACAAACGCAAAATGCAAAACGCAAACCAGCATTTTCAAACAAAACAGTCTGGTTTTGCCACCGTATCACACATGGCATAGGAGCAGTTCCATCATCAATGCACCAACGTGTTACCATTTGCCTCCCAGATGGTATAGTGGAAAATATTGAAGCATATCAAAGCTACTATATGGGCAAAGTTAATAATGTCGATAGAACAAACTTCGACAGAAATCTGGCTCACATAGGGCCATGAAATCCTCCAGACTTTGATTTGACACCAGCACCAAATTCCTTTTTCTCCCTCTACCTACACTCTGACCATGGGTTCCAGTGGGATAGAGAAGTTTTATCAAGCATTCACTATGGAGGAGTTGGTGACATATGGCCAATAGGATGGGAAAGTGAATTCAGTGATAATGACTGAATCACAAGCTTTACAAAAGATTTCGGCATATGTAGCCGAAAGTAGAATGATAGCGACCTTAGAGGCTGAAGTCAAGTATATGGCTTTTGAAGCCAATGAGCAAGTGTTTCTTCCAGAAGGTCTTGGGGAAGACTTCAAACCAGAACCACCTGACTTAAGAAGGGAGGAAGAAAAAAGCCAGGGGCTAGATGCCATCTATGATGATGAGCCTTTGGGTTTTGAAAAGAATCTGTTGGCAAACAATGTTAAAATGCTAGCGCAAGATCCTCTGGAAGAAATAGACCTGGGTGAAGGTTTGGTGAAAAGACCAATATACATCAGTGCGAAGATAGATCCAGAGCTCAGGGTCGAAATAATCCAATGGTTGAAGGAGTTTAGAGACTTCTTTACATGGGATTATAGCGAAATGCCTGGTCTCGATAGAGGATTTGTGACACCCCAAATTAATTCAAGTGTTAAATAATTAGGAATTTAATTATTAAATTAATTAAAGGCTTAATTAATAATATTTTGGATTAAATGGATGAATTAATCATGGAATTAAAAAGGAAGACCGGGGGGTGTAAGGTTGAATTGGAGGTGTGTGAAGTAAAAAGCTCTACTAAATAATTACTAAATTTATTTCTATTATTTGGAAAATAATAAAAGGAAATAAAAAGAAGAAGAATAAAAGGAAAAGAAAAAGAAGGTTATTGGGAGAAAGTCATTGTACGTGAAATTGGAGAAGAGAAGAGAAGAGAGGAAAATTCCAAACGCCGTGAATTCGAAGGATCGTCGCGAGGTAAGGGGTGATTTCAATTATTTAATATGTCTTATAGATTTTGAGATCAATAGAATTGATTAAGCATGTTAGGAATCTCGATTTTGGAATTCTAGGTTTATGGGATTATCCCTAATTGTGTCAGAGTATAGGAATTGGAACCATTAATGTGATGAATAATTAATAGGAATGATGGAAACATGATTTATGATGTTGTATTGATGTGTATTGGTTGCATTTTGGTATTCCAAATGTTATAATTAATGGGTATGAATTGGATGGGATTGGAATGAATAATGCTGTCAAAATAGCAGATTTTGACTCTGCAGGTCGTGGGAACCGGTTCCCAGTGGGGAGGAACCGGGTTCCACTGTGTAAACATACAAAAACTGGCAAAATTGGTTGCAGGAACCGGTTCCTGTATAGGTAGGAACCGGGTTCCAGTACATTTTCCAGAAACGTAACTTTTTGAAAAATATTAACTTTGAAAATTCATAACTTTCAAATCGTAAGTCCGATTTGAGTGCCGTTTTCGGCAGTATTTCTTAAATTTAAAATTCTATCTTATAAAATAATAAAAATATTATTTTATGAAAATTATTTTAAAAAGAGTCGAATTCCCGATTTTTGTAAACTTGGTATTTTGAGAATGATGTAGAATTGTTTGTAAATTGTTCTGATTTGGTGAATGAGAACTGATACTTATGTGTTGTACCTGCTATCCATTATGATTGAGATGTGATCATGTGATATATTGGTTTTGGCATTATTTGGAATTATGTTGTGATCATATTCTGTTGATTTGATGTTGACTTTCTGATTATGCGGTTTGTTATTATGTGCATATTTGGTGTATATGTAATGGGGTATCCATGATAATTGATTGTATCAGGTCCTTGTGGATGAAGTGAATGTTTATGCTGTTTGATGTGTGTATGATAAATAATGATATCATGTTTCTTTCGGTTTTGGTTCAGTTATGATAAATTGATGTATTTCATAGACTGATTTGATGTTGCATGCTGGTGATGTGTATGCATATGCATTGTTTTGGTGAAGTTAATTCCCATTTTGTGGAATTTGACTTGTATTGCCGTTAACCGATACCCGGGTGATGATGGGTGGTTAGGCTGGATTCGTGTCCGGTGTTATGGACGAATCGATGATTGCTGTATCCGGTTGATGATGGATCAGTTGGATTCGTGTCCGAGTGTTTATGGACGAATCGATGGTTGCTGTATCCGGTCGATGATGGATCAGTGTTGGGTGACTTGGTCACGTGATTGGTACCACATGCATTGTGTCTACATTTGTGTTTGCATGGAATTGTAACATGTTAGGATGTCTTCCAGTGTTACAATTCTTTGGTTGATTATTGATTTGTGCATAATGACTTGTATGATTGAAACTGTGTGTTGAATCTGGATTTATGCTAAAATGGGTGAAATAATATGCTTGTGATATACTGTTGATTGAGAAGCTTATAATGCATGTTAATTATGAGAAATCTCACCCTTACTTTAATGATTTCAAATTAAAGTTAGCAGCTCAGGAGTTGGTGAGGATGGCTCTAGAGCTATGTTACTTTAAGTCCGCGTGTCAGTGTCATGCTCTGATATGTTATAACACTGGGGGAAACGTTTGAATGGTGAGTTTTATTTTATACTCTATTATGTAATTTATGTTGGGAATACTTATGAAGTGAAGTTATTCCGGTTTTGAGGCATTTCCGCTGTGTAGAACATGATATTGATTTGAATATTTATTTTAATAATTCCTTCAGTAAAGCATGATAACTATAGATTTGAGGTTTTTATATTTATCCTGAATTGTGACATCTCTGTTTTCCATGTTACTCTGATTTAATTAATATATTCGCGGGTTATTTAAAAGGGGTGTTACAATAGTGGTATCAGAGCAGGTCGGTCTATCGGCCAGGTTGTTTATGTGTTTACTCCCTTTTGGTATGCGACATGTGTGTGAAACACTGTCGGTACTCGATTGTTTCCTTTTCGTTGTCTGCAGAGGTACGTGTGAAATAAGTGGGGGAGAAGTTTCTTCTCTGAAGTTTTGTGCAAGAGGTTGGTTCAGTATACCGCCGGTTGTAAGATGTAAGTATTGCCGAGCAGTTGATGCTTCAAGCATGGTTATGTTTAAGTAGCTTGAAGGGTAAGATTGAAGATGTTGTTGTGGTTTGGTAACGATGGTTGATGCCACCTCATGATTGTTGACTATCTATTGACAAATTGAGGAACTGATCACCCTTAATCTCTTGTTGATAGTAGTCGGGATCGCGTGGATGGGATTTACTTATTGTGCCAGCTTTACAGTGTGTGAAATTAGTTGAGTCGGCAAGAAGAGAAGCGTTATGGTTTGTGTAACGAGAGATTTAGATCTCGGCGAGAGCAAGAAAAAGGCATGTGACCTATTGGATGTAATTTTTTTTATGAAGTGTTCCGTGATGAAGTAAGTGGAACGGTGTGAGAGTGCAAGGTGAAGTCTTAATGGGTTTTGTTACTAGAACTAGTTCGAATTCGAGGATGCCTATAAGAGGTCTGCTTCTAGATTGAGAAAGTTGAAGAGTCAACTTGAGGATTTGCTTGAGAAGAAGTTTATTCGTCCGAGTGTTTCGCCGTGGGGTGCTCCGGTGTTGTTGGTTAAGAAGAAAGAAGGTTCAATGAGATTATGTGTTGATTACAGACAGCTGAATAAATTTACAATCAAGAATCGGTATCCTTTGCCGAGGATCTATGATTTGATGGATCAACTAGTTGGAGCTTGTGTATTTAGTAAGATTGATCTGAGATCTGGATATCACCAGATTCGTGCAAAGTCGGAAGATATTCAGAAAACTGCATTTAGAACAAGGTATGGACATTACGAGTATTCTGTTATGCCGTTTGGAGTTACTAATGCACCTGGTATTTTCATGGAGTATATGAACAGGATATTTCATCCGTATCTTGATGAGTTTGTGGTGGTGTTCATTGATGATATTCTAATTTATTCGAAGAGCGATGAAGAGCATGCAGAACATCTCAGAGTTGTGTTGGAATTGTTGAAAGAGAAGAAGCTTTATGCGAAGTTGTCCAAGTGTGAATTCTGATTAAGTGAAGTAAGTTTTCTTGGCCATGTAATTTCCAAGAATGGAATTGCCGTGGATCCTACGAAGATAGAAGCAGTATCTCAGTGGGAAGCGCCGAAGAATGCTTTTGAGATCCGTAGTTTTCTGGGTCTTGCAGGTTATTACAGGAAGTTTATAGAAGGATTTTCCAAATTAGCGTTACCGTTGACTAAGTTGACCAGGAAGGGTCAGATGTTTGTTTAGGATGTTGAATGTGAGAAAGGATTTCAAGAGCTGAAGAGGAGGTTGACAAGTGTTCTGATCTTGATTTTGCCAAATCCGACTAAGTCTTTTATTGTGTATTATGACGCATCATTAATGGGATTAGGTGGTGTGTTGATGCAAGATAAACAGGTGGTGGCTTATGCTTCGAGACAATTGAAAGTACATGAAAGGAATTATCCGACTCATGATTTGGAGTTGGCAGCTGTTGTGTTTGTTTTGAAGTTGTGGAGGCATTATTTATATGGTTCTCGGTTTGAGGTGTTCAGTGATCACAAAAGTCTGAGGTATCTCTTTAATCAGAAAGAGTTAAATATGAGGCAGAGGAGATGGTTAGAATTTCTAAAGGATTATGATTTCGGTTTGAATTACCATCCTGGTAAGGCAAACGTTGTTGTGGATGCCTTGAGTAGGAACATATGTCGATGTTAATGGTCCGTGAGTTAGATTTGGTTGAGCAGTTCAGAGATTTAAGTTTGGTATGTGAAACTACTCCGAATAGTGTGAAATTGGGTATGTTGAAACTGACTAGTGGTATTCTGGAAGAAATTTGGAATGGACAGAAGTCCGATGTTGGGTTAGTTGATAAATTGACATTGATCAACCAAGGTCAAGGAGGCGAGTTCCGGATTGATGAGAATGGTGTTATGAGATTTGGTAATAGGGCGTGTGTTCCGGATGTTGCAGAGATTAGGAAGAGTATTTTGGAAGAAGGACATCATAGTGGATTAAGTATTCATCCTGGTGCTACTAAAATGTACCATGATTTGAAGAAGTTGTTTTGGTGGCCGGGAATGAAAAAGGAAATTGTTGAGTTTGTGTATGCTTGTTTGGTTTGTTAGAAGTCGAAGATTAAGCATCAGAAATCGTCAGGATTGATGGAGCCGTTGTTTGTTCCGGAATGGAAATGGGATGGAATCTCTATGGATTTTGTGTTTGGTTTGCCAAGGACATCGAAGAATTGTGATTCTATCTGGGTTATTGTTGATCGGTTGACGAAATCTGCTCACTTTATTCCGATAAGAATGGACTATCCGAGGGAAAGGTTGGCAGAATTGTATGTTGAGAAGATTGTGAGTTGCACGGTATTCCTTCTAGTATTGTGTCGGATCGAGATCCGAGGTTTACATCTAAATTCTGGACGGGATTGCAAGAAGCTTTGGGTACTAAGTTGCGTTTGAGTTCCGCTTATCATCCACAGACAGATGGTCAGACGGAGAGAATGATTCAGTCGTTGGAAGATTTGTTAAGAGCTTGTGTGTTGGAGAAAGGTGGAGCTTGGGATAGTTATCTACCATTGATTGAGTTTACCTACAACAATAGTTTTCATTCGAGCATTGGTATGGCTGCGTTTGAGGCATTGTATGGTAGGAGGTGTCGGACACCGTTGTGTTGGTATGAATCTGGAGAGAGTGTTGTGATTGGACCGGAAATTGTCCAACAGACTTCGGAAAAGATTAAGATGATTCAGGAGAAGATGAGGACTTCTCATAGTCGTCAGAAAAGTTATCACGATAAGAGGAGGAAAGATCTTGAGTTTAGCGAAGGAGAACATGTTTTTATGCGAGTTACTCCGATGACTGGTATTGGTCGAGCTTTGAAGTCAAAGAAGTTGACTCCATGTTTTATTGGTCCGTTTCAGATTACCAAGAGAGTTGGGAAAGTTGCTTATCAGATTGCTTTGCCGCCGTCACTTGCAAATTTGCATGATGTTTTTCATATATCTCAGCTAAGGAAGTACATTGATGATCCGTCTCATGAGATTCGGGTAGACGATATACAGGTATGAGAGAATTTGACTGTGGAAGCGGTACCTGCGAGAATTGAGGATCGGAAGTTGAAACAGTTGCGAGGCAAGGAGATCGCGTTGGTAAGAGTGGCTTGGGGAGGACCAACAGATGGAAATGTCACTTGGGAGCTGGAGAGTCAGATGAAGGACTCGTATCCCGAACTGTTCGTCTAAGGTATGTTTTCGAGGACGAAAACTCTTTTAGTAGGGGAGAGTTGTGACACCCCAAATTAATTCAAGTGTTAAATAATTAGGAATTTAATTATTAAATTAATTAAAGGCTTAATTAATAATATTTTGGATTAAATGGATGAATTAATCATGGAATTAAAAAGGAAGACCGGGGGGTGTAAGGTTGAATTGGAGGTGTGTGAAGTAAAAAGCTCTACTAAATAATTACTAAATTTATTTTTATTATTTGGAAAATAATAAAAGGAAATAAAAAGAAGAAGAATAAAAGAAAAAGAAAAAGAAGGTTATTGGGAGAAAGTCATTGTACGTGAAATTGGAGAAGAGAAGAGAAGAGAGGAAAAAGCCAAACGCCGTGAATTCGAAGGATCATCGCGAGGTAAGGGGTGATTTCAATTATTTAATATGCCTTATAGATTTTGAGATCAATAGAATTGATTAAGCATGTTAGGAATCTCAATTTTGGAATTCTAGGTTTGTGGGATTATCCCTAATTGTGTCAGAGTATAGGAATTGGAACCATTAATGTGATGAATAATTAATAGGAATGATGGAAACATGATTTATGATGTTGTATTGATGTGTATTGGTTGCATTTTGGTGTTCCAAATGTTATAATTCGTATGGGTATGAATTGGATGGGATTGGAATGAATAATGCTGTCAAAATAGCAGATTTTGACTCTGCAGGTCGTGGGAACCGGTTCCCAGTGGGGAGGAACCGGGTTCCACTATGTAAACGTACAAAAACTGGCAAAATTGGTCGCAGGAACCGGTTCCTGTATAGGTAGGAACCGGGTTCCATTACATTTTCCAGAAACGTAACTTTTTGAAAAATATTAACTTTGAAAATTCATAACTTTCAAACCGTAAGTCCGATTTGAGTTCCGTTTTCGGCAGTATTTCTTAAATTTAAAATTCTATCTTATAAAATAAGAAAAATATTATTTTATGAAAATTATTTTAAAAAGAGTCGAATTCCCGATTTTTGTAAACTTGGTATTTTGAGAATGATGTAGAATTGTTTGTAAATTGTTCTGATTTGGTGAATGAGAACTGATACTTATGTGTTGTGCCTGCTATCCATTATGATTGAGATGTGATCATGTGATATATTGGTTTTGGCATTATTTGGAATTATGTTGTGATCATATTCCGTTGATTTGATGTTGACTTTCCGATTATGCGGTTTGTTATTATGTGCATATTTGGTGTATATGCAATGGGGTATCCATGATAATTGATTGTATCAGGTCCTTGTGGATGAAGTGCATGTTTATGTTGTTTGATGTGTGTATGATAAATAATGATATCATGTTTCTTTCGGTTTTGGTTCAGTTATGATAAATTGATGTATTTCATAGACTGATTTGATGTTGCATGTTGGTGATGTGCATGCATATGCATTGTTTTGGTGAAGTTAATTCCCATTGTGTGGAATTTGACTTGTATTGCCGTTAACCGATACCCGGGTGATGATGGGTGGTTAGGCTGGATTCGTGTCCGGTGTTATGGACGAATCGATGATTGCTGTATCTGGTTGATGATGGATCAGTTGGATTCGTGTCCGAGTGTTTATAGACGAATCGATGGTTGCTGTATCCGGTCGATGATGGATCAGTGTTGGGTGACTTGGTCACGTGATTGGTACCACATGCATTGTGTCTGCATTTGTGTTTGCATGGAATTGTAACATGTTAGGATGTCTTCCAGTGTTACAATTCTTTGGTTGATTATTGATTTATGCATAATGACTTGTATGATTGAAACTGTGTGTTGAATCTGGATTTATGCTAAAATGGGTGAAATAATATGCTTGTGATATACTGTTGATTGAGAAGATTATAATGCATGTTAATTATGAGAAATCTCACCCTTACTTTAATGATTTCAGATTAAAGTTAGCAGCTCAGGAGTTGGTGAGGATGGCTCTAGAGCTATGTTACTTTAAGTCCGCGTGTCAGTGTCATGCTCTGATATGTTGTAACACTGGGGGAAACGTTTGAATGATGAGTTTTATTTTATACTCTATTATGTAATTTATGTTGGGAATACTTATGAAGTGAAGTTATTCCGGTTTTGAGGCATTTCCGCTGTGTAGAACATGATATTGATTTGAATATTTATTTTAATAATTCCTTCAGTAAAGCATGATAACTGTAGATTTGAGGTTTTTATATTTATCCTGAATTGTGACATCCTTGTTTTCCATGTTACTCTGATTTAATTAATATATTCGCGGGTTATTTAGAAGGGGTGTTACAGGATTGGTGGAGCTTCAACTGCCAATAAAGCCTGGAAAAAAGCCTATCAAACAAACTCCAAGGCGTTTTGCAGCAGAGATCATGTCGAAGATCAAGACGGAAGTCGAAAGACTGCTGAAATGCTAGTTCATCTGAACGAACAAGTATGTCGAGTGGATTGCAAATATAGTACATGTTATAAAGAAAAGTGGTACCTTAAGGGTATGCATTGATTTTAGAGATTTAAATGCTGCAACACCCAAAGATGAATATCCAATGCCTGTGGAGGAAATGCTTATCGATTCTGTCGCTGGCTTTGAATACATGAGTATGCTTGATGGATACTCTGGGTATAGTCAGATTTTCATTGCTGAAGAGGATGTGTCAAAAACAACATTTCGATGCCCTGGAGCTTTAGGTACTTATGAATAGGTAGTGATGCCCTTTGGCCTAAAAAATGCAGGGGCAACATATCAAATTGAAATGAATTCCATCTTCCATGATTTTATTGAAACTTTTATGCAGATTTATATTGACGATATTGTTGTCAAATCTGTTTCAGGGAAGAATCACATAGGCCACCTTCGACAGTCCTTCAAAAGGATGAGAAGCTATGGTCTAAAGATGAATCCTCTAAAGTGTGCTTTCTGCGTAAAAGCAGGGAATTTCTTAGGCTTTGTGGTCCACAAAAAAGGGATCAAAATAAACCAGAACAAGACCAAAGCCATTTTGGAAGCGAAAGCGCCAACTAGCAAGAAAGAGTTATAATCTCTGCTTGGCAAGATAAATTTCCTGAGGAGATTTATATCCAACTTAAGTGGAAATACGCAAGCCTTCTCACCACTACTTCGACTCAACAACGGAGGATTCGAGTGGGGGAAAGAACAACAAGAGGCCTTCGACAAGATCAAAGGATATCTCACCAAGCCACTTGTTCTAATACCTCCTTGTATAAATAAGAGTATGAGATTGTACATAGCTGCATCTGATAAAACCCTAGGGAGAATGTTGGCTCAAGAGGATAAAAATGGTGTCGAAAGACCCATCTACTACCTCAGTAGAGTTTTAAATGATGCAGAAACTAGATATAACGAAGTTGAAAAACTATGATTGTGTCTTTACTTATCATGTACAAAACTCAAGCAATATATTAAACCAGTTGATGTTTATGTTTCGTCTCATTTTGATGTTTTCAAATATATGTTATCGAAACCCATCTTTCATAGTCGAATTGGCAAGTGGGCACTTGCATTGACTGAGTATTCATTAACCTTTATGTCTCTCAAGGCTGTAAAAGGTCAAGTGGTAGCAGACTTTATAGTTGACCACTCAATAAATGAAGAATCATTAAACTACTTGGAGATCAAACCCTAGAAGTTATACTTCGACAGTTCCAGTCATAAAGATGGAACTGGAGTAGGAGTTCTAATTATTTCTCCAAATAAAATTCCAACAACATTCAAGTACAAGATCGAAGGTTCTTGTTCGAACAATGAGGAT
Source organism: Vicia faba (assembly GCA_948472305.1). Taxonomy (NCBI): domain Eukaryota; kingdom Viridiplantae; phylum Streptophyta; class Magnoliopsida; order Fabales; family Fabaceae; genus Vicia; species Vicia faba. Next base: position 170,959,615 of record OX451739.1, on the reverse strand, counting down.
GAGTACGAAGCTCTAATCGTAGGCCTTGAAATCTTGTTGGAATTGGTGGCAACTCAAGTCTAAATGATGGGAGACTCAGAGTTAGTCATAAGGAAAGTTACGAAATAATACAAATGTATAAGAGAAAATATTATCATGTATTTTGTAATAGCCAATCATTTGTTGAAAAACTTTGAAGTGATCAACATTCGACATATACCAAGATTGGAAAATCAAGTGGCTAATGACTTAGCACAGATTGAATCTGGGTATAAAATTTCGAAATAAAAATTACAACAAGCAATCGAAGTTAGAGGAAGAGTAGCATCAACCAAGTTGTCTCCAACAGATTTGGAAACAACAAAACTGGGGTACGCTGACCAAGAAAACTTTGAAATTTTGTTCATAGACAATCTAACAGAACAAGATTGGAGAAAGCCTATAGTAGATTATTTGCAAAATCCAATGGCTTCAACAGAACGAAAAACAAAGTATAGGGCGCTAAGTTATATTCTAATGGGAAATGAGTTATTTAAAAAGACGCCTGAAGGAGTACTACTGAAATGCCTAAGTGAAATAGAGGCATACATATCCCTTTCAACTACACATGTTGGGGCATGTGGGGAACATCAAGTAGGCCATAAAATGAAATGGTTGTTGTTTCGACAAGGATTATATTGGCCTACTATGCTGAAAGATTGTGTGGAGTTTTCAAAAGGCTTCCAAGAATGTCAAATACATACAGGCATCCAGCATGTACTTGCAAGCAAACTTCACTCAATTGTGAAACCTTGGCCTTTTAGGGGATGGGCTTTGGATCTTATTGAGTAGATTTGACCAGCATCGTCTAAAATCCAGAAATATATATTGGTGGGCATTGACTATTTCACTAAGTGGATTGAAGCAATTCCTTTAGTCAACACAAACCAAGAGAATGTCATTGAATCTATTCAAAAGAACATTATATATAGGTTTAGAATCCCTGAGACAATAACAACTGACCAAGGATCAGTATTTACTGGTCAAAAAATGTAGGAGTTCACCATAGAAATGGGATTCGAGCTGTTAACGTCTACACCTTATAATGTGCAAGCTAATGGCCAAGTCGAAGCAGCAAATAAGGTAGTAATTGACTTGATAAAGAAGCATGTAGGAAAAAATACGAGGAATTAGCATAAGACGTTGGACCAAATCTTATGGTCATGTCGAACTTCCCCTAAAGAAGCTACCGGAATGACACCATTTCGATTAACCTATGGCCATGATGCAGTATTGCCAGTAGAAATTTGTCTGCAGTCAACAAGAATTCAGAAACATAAAGATATCCCTTCTGAAGCTTATTGGAATATGATGTTAGACGAATTGGTTGATTTGGACGAAGAAAGACTGAGAGCTTTAGATCTCTTAAGAATACAGAAGAAAAGAGTGGAAAAATCTTATAATAAAAGAGTAAAACCCAAGACACTCTTGCCTGAGGATCTGGTATGGAAGGTAATTCTCCCAATGGGTCGAAAGGATAGAAATATGGGGAAATGGTCTCCTAAATGGGAAGGACCTTTTAAGATTATCCAAACATTGCCTGGTGGTGCCTATGAGATTGAAGAGTTAAATGAATATCAAAGGCTCTTGAGAGTAAATGGTAAATACTTGAAAAAGTATAGACCTGTACTTCAAGAGGTTAAAATAACCAATGTTTAATCTCAGTCGAAGTAAAGAGCCAAAATGGAAAATGCATTAAACAGCCAAAGTGGCTATAAGTCATTATAAAAACATAATTATACAAATAAAAAGTCAAAATCAAGATGGGAGGTTGGCTTTGATTTAGAGATATTTGATCTTCTGCAGCTCCAAACGTCTTTCGCACAAAGCCTTTGACTGATGAAGAGCTTCAATTTTAGCATCTGATGCTTGGGCCTGATCAGCATATTTTAATCCATCGTTGAGTTCCTCTTGGATCTCAGAATCAGTGTTGATAGCAAGAAGTTCTTATTTTCGTTTATCATTTGCGGCAATCTTAGCATCCAATTCTCTAATCTAAGCCTTCATGTTGGCTGTATTTTGGTCGATTTCTTCGACTTCTTTCTGCCTAGCCTCTTGTTCCTTCGACAGCTCTTTTAGCCTTGGAGTTGTTTCAGTGGAAGCACCTCAGGCAGCAGCTACATGGCCATTGGCCTCTTCAATTTCACGATTGAGAGTCCTTCAGCGATTGTAATCAGCTGAGACCTGATTGATGATTGAAGTCAGATCCAAAATAACGTTGGCGATGTCAGGAGAGGAAGCAAGAAGGTCGACAGCTCTTAAAGTGGTATTCAGAAAGGAAGGAGAAGTAGGTTCTCTTCTAAGGTCAGCATTAAATCTCTTTTAAAAAGTTGTACCTTGACTTTCTGAAGTGCCTCCTCAAGAGGAGATGTTGAAGTAGATTTTCCAGACACAATCGAAGTATTGTGACTTTGATCGGAATAAATTTCTCTGCCCTCGAGTATGGCATTCAAGTATCCAAGAGGATTATTCTGTTTTAGTAATTCCAAATTCTCCTTAGTACGGGACCCTGTCGAAGTGACTCTCTCATTGGTGACACAGGCCACATTTTATTCGACGGATAAATCTTGTATCTGGACATGGGCACCTTCAACATTTGCAGGGTTTCTTGCTCCCCCTACAGAGTTCTCTCTCTCTCTCTCATCAGCCACCGGAATATCCTCGTTTTGATTCTCTCCCTCTGTGTGTGGCAGGTCAAAATCCTCTTCACTAGGGATTTCTTTATTATGCTCCCCAACAGTTGCAACTTGATGCTCCGAGGTTTGGTTCACCTCATTGGCTGAGCTTATAAAGGATCCCTTTGCTGAAGAAGACCTATGAGTGGGATCACCCTCACTATTTATTAAAGTGACAAATTCTTCTACAGGTGTAGGAGCCTGTTTGGAAGTGCCAGCAGTGTCCTAAGGATCAAAAGAGTATTATTAGAATTATTGTAAAATAATTCAAAGAAGAGTTCTAGATGGACTAAGTTGTTACCCAGGGTGGAACTTCAGCACCAGGACTTGAATTATCACTTTCACTGGGATTATTCAGCCTAGAAGCTATTTCTCGTTTTGTTAGCTTTTTGATGATGACGGGAGGAGGCCTCGACTTAGTAGCCATAATCGTAATCTTGGTTTTTGGACGAGGTTCAGAAAGAGGAGCTGGTTTCTTTAATTTTTTCCTCTTAAGAGGGATAGGAGGAGATTCTTCTTCTTCATCACTGGAAATTTCAATTTCTTGAACTTTCCTTTTCTTTGGAGTAGTTTTCTTAATACCTAGAAAAGAAAGGAGTCAAAAGCATCAGCATCAATATTAATATGTTAAAAAGAAAGTTATAGCAGAAAGTATTTACCTGTGGTGGAGGTTTTACAGAAAGGTTATACTCCTCCATTTGCGCTTTCAGCAACTTTCTTAGTAATGGTTCTCTTGACGGCTAGAAAATAAACAAGTATAAGCCAGATGTCGAATGATCAAATCGAAGAAAATAAGGCATTTGCTTTGAAAAGAAAGATTACCTTTTTTGATCTTGTTAGAGACCAGTATAAACGCCTCTTGAAGACGGTCAACAAAGTCTTTTGCATCGAAGAGTTCTTCGTCATAGTATTGCTTCCACCAGTCTTCAAAGATAGGCGAACACGGAAAGTTAAGTTTGAAGTCAAACAAAGTTAGTACGGTTCGACCAACGTACCTACCAATATGCTTGGTAGCAGCATCCTCTGAATAGTTTGCATTATAAAATAGCAGAGACTTTTCTCAGGGATAGATTGGAGAAGGGAGTGATTGGATGATGCCAAATTAGCGAGAGACAAGATTCAGTTGATAAGCAATCAAACTGTGTTGATTCTTCGAACTCTTGAATCTCAATGGCATAATTCTTGGGCGAAGAAATGATTCCCAGATAGCCACATACTCCTCCACTTGGTCCTCTTCATCAGATGAGGGATATGGTCGAATAAACCATTATGGACCAACCTTTCGACTGGAGAACAGAGCCATAGTCGAAACAAATTCCTTACACTTCGAAAACATCATTACAAAGATAGTAAACGCTTACTGGAATTGTTGACCCTCATCAGTTGGAGTCAACAAGACTAATCTAGTGCCTTCGACCCTTCTGTCTAGGATTTCTGGGGCCTTCTCATTAATCTTGTTCTTCTGAGGAAGAAAAGATTCAAAAGTGGCGTTGAGCCAAAGTTGAAGGAGCCAGAAGGGGCCAGAAAGGAGAAAACTCGCCTTATCTCCAATAAATTTAAGCTGGGTCACACCATTGCTGATGGACTCATACAGGTTGGCCAAAATCAATTCAGCCAAACAAAGGTTATAGCCATGATGAAGCTGCGTCGCAAGGGTGAGCATCTTCTTAGTCACCTGAAGTGACTTGGTGTAGAAAACAAAGCGAGACAACCACAAAGCTAGAAAAGCTATGTATTCCACTTAAGAGACAGTGCTGCTAGACTTGTCGTGAAAGTGGTTGATGAATGTAGTGTATATGGGTTTCGTGGCCGAAAACCCAATAGTATCTTCAGATAAATCTTCAGGGTTGAAATAGTCACCAGTTGGTCGAAGACCAGTAATGGCTGCTATGTTGAAAAGAGTTGGAGTCACCATTCCATAGGGTAAATGGAAAGTGAAATGCGTGCTACCCCAGAAGTACAACGAAGATACCAACATAAGAGGGCAATAAGGTAACCCTGTCTTCGATAACATGACCAAGTCATAAATCCCCATATCTTTCCAGATTTGGGTATGCATTGTTTCCATCTTACTTAGCCATTCTGAATACTCTGAAGTAAGGTTAGGGCAAGACTGAAAGATCCTATTCCCCTTGTTCATAAACTGAAGGTTTATGTCTTCCTTCGTTTGAGAGTGTTGTTGGTTAGCAGGAGTAGCATCCTCAAAGTCATTCTTGGGTTTCTTCGCGTAACCTATAGGCTTGAGCCTAGGGTGAGTTGGGAAGAAGGCATTATTCTGCTTGGGGTTCTCAACGCATGCAGATAGTGGACCAGGCATGGTGTACATGTGCCCAGAGTACCTAACAGGAATAAGTACCTGAGAATCGTAAGCTTCACGCCATTCTCTAGTCATGGGTTCAGAAACAACCCTTTGCTCCCCAGTCGAAGCAGGAACAGAACTAGTGGAAAAGATTTCTGGTTGTTGTTGTAAGTCAGAAACGTTCTTGGTTTTGGGATTGTTTGGTGCGTTTGAAAGGAAAGTCGTGGTTTAGGGTAGTAAAAGAACGAAGAAGATGAAATTCTTAAGATTTCTTTTTGCAAGGAAATAAGGAATATTAGGAGTTGTAAAAAATTCCAAAGAAGAGAATTTGTGGCTATTTATAGTGTCCAGGGAAGATTGTTTTCCCTCAAAACCATTTAATGCTGCAAAGTTAGTGGGGCACGTGGTGAACATTGAGGAAGTTATCGTACAGGTGATGGAAATATTTTCCATACTTTCCTAGGTTGTAGGGATAATGGCCATCATGGCAGCGTGCAAACGGCTGACTGATAGTGACGTCTTGGGAAAAGGGTAATGATGACTCTGAATACCAGCAGTGGTTGGTAGAAGGCGAAAAACGCACGATTGACTTTTGTGGCCAAAAATAAGACGGGTGTCGAATGGGAATATCAAAGAATTACTTTTTCTCCTTGCGTTGAAATTGACATTCTTGGGGGGCAATTTGTTAGCTCCTAAATTTGACACCCAGACACATTGGCCTTATTGGATAAAAATAGATTGAAGAAATCTAACAGATTGAAGAAATCTAAGAGATTGAAGAAATCTAAATTAAAGACCCTTCGATTTGAAAACATAGTCTAATTCGAAGGTGCTTCGAATTGAGAGCCTTTGAAAAGGCTTATCGAAGTCATCCTTGTTAAGAAGGAGAAAACACTTAGAGAATTCTCTAAGTTAGAAATGGTCTTCGACCCAGAGGCTTCAATCTTGTAAGAGCCATCGACCTGGAAGCATTCGTATCAGCAGCAAACTGGATTTGAACTTATGGAACCTTCAATCAAGAAGCACTTGGATTAGAAGCAAGCAGATTTGAATTCGGAGAGTCTTCGATTAAGAGACTCTAGTATCAACAACAATTTGAATTCGAATTTGAATAAAAGAGAGAACGGCAGTTTACTTGGCAGTTGAAGAAAACAACGTGGCATAAGGACAGAAGTCGAAGTGCATGCAGAGGACACTTGTCTTCATCTTAGAAAGAAGCAACTCCTCGATGGTTACCTAGTTCTAGTATAAATATATGGATTCTATGTAGATTTTCGTGTATTCAACTAATTGTACAAGTCACTCAATACTATTCGAGTACCCGCTATGTGAGAAAGAATACTGAGAATGTACGTTTGAAATACCACATTTTATAATCAAAGTCTTTTACATTCCTTTTTATATTCCTTTCCATTCTTGCTGACAACCTTTTATCTTACTTGCAAAGTTTATTTTCCCTTGCATTTTACTTGCACTTTTTACCAGATTTCTACACTTAAACTTATCTCAAACCTCTACCTTTCTCAGTCGAATGTGTTCTTTATTAAAATTAGAATTTTTATCAAAACAACACAAATATTTAGCATATGTCCTAGGATCAAACTGATTGATCCTGCAAGTAACCAAAAATTACTCTTTTTGGAAGATCAGCGGTTGTTTACCAATTTTCACGGTAAACACGGCGGGATGGGCATTTAGATTGTTTTCTGCAGTTGGGTCAGCCATGACAGTCAAGAATTTGGAGTTGCTTTTGTCTTAGGTAAGTGAAAGACGGGGAAGCTTGATTCTCACATACGGTGCCACTGATCGTACCTGGCCAGAATGGACCATCACAGCTTACGTCAAGCAGAAGTTGGAAGTGAGGTGGGGTACTTGTAAGATACTTTGATGCCAAAGTGAGATTCAGAATGATGCAAGCAAGTAAGAGTGAGTAAGAAATGACCAATATTTGACCCTCTCAAGTTAGAGGTTATTTATAGCCCCCAGCGTTGGGCCAAGGTCCCCTCATTAGGCTGGGCAAGCCGGCCCAAAGTGGAGACTGTCAGGTTCTACGTGAGTTGTGGGGACCAACACGTGGTCCCCTACCTGGATGGATTCCTCTGCATGATCAGGAGGATATGGATGCGGTCTTTTCGGGGTCAAGTGGACTCCATGATATTCTGAGGCGTTGATAGTCAGTCCTACGAGGAGGATGCCCGTGGGATACTTTTGCCCGTCACGCAGGATCTCCGCCAGCCATGAGGCCGTATGAGAGGATCGGTCTTGCTCGAGGAGAAGTCTGGAGGATACTCTCGAGGTCCTTTTGCCTGGTGATGCTCCTTCTCGCATCTTCCTGGGTTCATCCCCATGTGACGAAGCAGCGTCCTCTCAAAGAATAAGGGTTATTACTCGATATAGTCGAGAGCAGATCTGATCAGCTGGTCATAAACAGCATAATTAGATTGAACTTCATATGGACTTGGATCAAAAGCAGACCTAATCCAGAACAATATGTTTTTGCTAATGAAAACTAATACAATGGCCAATTGCAACTTGCTACTAATTTTCATAAAATAGACGTGACTTTAGTATTCAATACTTGCTTAGATCTATATATGTGCTTTCAAAACCAATAGTATTGATTTTTCATGTGCAGTTGGAAACTCCAATTATAAATGTCCATACAACAAAACTAACACCTAATCAATTCTATATAAACAATCCAAAACTAACAATATTTACTTCTCTTTCACAATAAATTAAAATAAAAATTAAATCTAACTTTCAAAAAATAAAAATCTATGATTTCAATCCGAGTCGCGAAATCATAGATTTTTATGTTTTTGTTAAGTGCAACTCTTTCTCAAATGAGATTTTCAATCAAATATGACTACAAATTTCCACAAGTATCAAAATCACAACCGCAATTTAAAACCATAATTTAACTTTTATCAACAAAGACTATATATATCATTTTCACAACTTAGATCACTATAAATACAAATAAATGAATAAATCATAAATTTAGAGTTGAGACTTAATCCCAGCAAAATCTCTAACTGTATAACCAACCTTCTCAAACCTCCCTCTCTGATTATTCTCTCTAAACTTCAAATAGTCAGAACAAACAAAAGGCTCATAAACTCTCTCATTTCCATCTCCAACAACTTCCTCAGGTGCCAAAACCACTTTCTCATTCTCAAAACACCAAAAAAAAGCCAAAGAGAATCTCTCCACTGGCTTCTTCAAAACAACTCTATGTTCAGAAGATCTTAACTTATCATTACTCCAAGCTTGCATCATGTCACCTATGTTCACCACTAAGGACCCTTCAGAAGGACTTATATCAATCCATTTTCCTTCTTGTGTTTTCACTTCGAGTCCGCCGATTTCGTCTTGGTATAGGATTGTTATGCAGCTCATGTCTGTGTGCATTCCAAGCCCTTCTGCTTGGTTTTCTGAACCTATGCTTTCTGGTGATGTGTACTTGTTTATTCTTAAGTAGCCTTGACAGTTTTTGAAATGAGAATGGTATAATACATTCTCAAAGCCTTCTCCTAAAGACATTAGTACTAGCTTTAAGATTCTTTCTGATAAGTCTCTCATCTTCATGCAATACTCCTCTAGTGTCTCACTGTTGAAAATATCAAATGGAGAAGCAAATTATTGTATAAGTGTTTATGCATAAGATATTTATACAAAAGATAAACATCTTTTTTTTCTTTCTGAAATCATAGTATTCAGCCTTACGACCGACTAATTTAAGAAGACCAATTATACCGTCTATCTGTTTGGGGCCGTTCACAAATTATTTGTACCTGGCGGGATTCGAACTTAAGACCTTGAGAAAAGTTTACTCTCAGAATCTAAGTCTTCAACACTAAATTAAATGTCTTTGTCGTGTCAGTATCGGTGTCCGACACAGATACGGCTACATATACGTATTTTTTCAGAGGTGTCGGTGCATAGACATGTCATAAGCTCTTTCAATAGATCATAAGTCAATTCAAATAAGCCACATATGAAGTAGAAAAATAGCATGGATTGAAAATTTCAAAGGCCTAAGGTAAAGAGAGAGATAACAACATAGTTCTTTTAACATTACCTGAATTTAGAATTATGAGTTTCAAACAAAACATCCTCAGAACTCTTAGCAGAAACATAGAAATCAGGTCCATCAACTCTAAGACTCTCAAAGAAAGGAGAAGCAATGAAGTGAGGTGTATAAGATTTCAAAGAAGAGAAAGGACCAAGTTTAAGTTTAGTATCACAAGGAAGATTAAAGACAAACTTAGACAAAGAATGAAGCTGGCTACAAAGATCTTTGGAAACTTCATGATTGATTATATGAAAAAATCCCCACTCTTTGCATGCTTTAGAGAGAGTTGTCAAAGAAGAAGATTGAAAAGGTTCAGAAATGTCTATAATAGGAAGATCAACATAGGAGTTTTCCATTTGGAAAAGGTGATATTGGTATTTTGTTACCAAAGTTTTGTGGTATTTAATGTATAAAAGTTTGGTCAAAAGCTTATAGTTGAAGAATGATGAATATAATAAGTAACGGTTTAGAAGTGCCAACAAAGATATGTAGCATAATGAAGCTAAAATAAAACTAACTTGTTAGGTGCTTTTGCATAGAGTCAATTGGTTTTATAAAATGGAGTATGATTGTGGAAGTTAATGATTGGACTAAAGTTAATGATGGTGGGATAAGTGGAGTCTATGACCATGATTTATTTCAAAAAGGGCTTTCTATAGGAAAATAATCAACAAGGGTGGAATTAATATATAGATTATGTTGCTTAAAGTGCATACATTATTTTCCATGTGGAACACCAATTTGGTTTATTAATTATAGGTGAAGTTAATATTGTGAGTTAAATTAGATTTTTCAGTTATTTTGATATCTGAAATTGTTAGAGATATATAGCGCATAACCAATCTATATTATATAAAGATTAGTTCGCGTCATTTCAGATATTTAATTGATTCTTACTCACGAACTATTTTTTACTTAGTTATTGACTTAGATATTGGAGTGATAATCTTACAGATCTATTACTTTTCCACCGTATTAAAAGTCTAATCAATCACACTGGAAATTTGATCCACCGTATTAGAGCTCTATTCTATCACTCCATAGTTATCTCTAATTACCTAAACGGAGAAGATGTTTTATATAGTTCCATTTTCTTTTGACATGTTGCTTGTTTTTAATATATGCATGACAGGCTGGTAATAAGCTACCAAGCATCCCAACCACGATGACTTTGTATATTTATTATATCCCGCTATGCATGGATCACACTTTCTTCTTTAAAAATATGAACAACTATTTGGTCAAAAGCATCTTAATTTCAGATAGTATAAACCATATTCACACTTTTCTCACCTCTTCATTTGTCAAATTCAGATGTGAAAACATTAATCCATTCGCAAGCAACAACATTCCCATGCCTTAAAATAACCCCTTTTATTTAAAGTTAGAACAAAGCTTTATATGAAATGGTCCTAACACATAGATTATTAGCATATAGCGGAATTCGACTTTGAGAGAAAGATACTCTCAAGATCCAAATCTTCACCCTATTTAAAATCAAAGTCAGAACAAAGCTTTATATAGATTGATCCAATACAAAAATTATTAATACCTAGCGTAATTTGACTTTAAAACCTTAAAAAAAAAAAACTCTCAATATCTAAATCTTCACCGACGGTCAACCGTAGAGATATTTTAGTACAAAACTAAAAAATAAAAAGTGACGATTAAAAACATTTTAACTAGCTGCTAAAACAAGTAAACAATGAGACAAAATGATGTGTGAGATTGACCTAAGAATAACTAGGGATTTGTAGGACATCCACAAAAGACACAAAATCTAAGCACTAGATTTTTGCAGTGGGAATATCATGATTGCATAGCATCTCATTTGTATCCAAAAAGGTACTTTGAAAATTTGATTTTGTCACTACTGACTCATTACCTCTTGATTAATCACTTTTGCACCTGCTTAACCAAAGTCTATTTGGGACTAAGTGACAAACCCATTTAAGATTCTCTCAAGTGCTCATCAACTTAAAAGAATATCAAAATAAGTGATTCTTATATATCAAAAATACTATTCTTATTTCTCTTTCTACAAATACTTCCTTAGAAGATTAACCCAAATAGGCTTTTCAAGTTATAATATTCACATGGAGGCCAAACTAAAATGAACATCTCAACAAAACATGTACTAAAATAAAATAAGTGCTTAATGTAAATCAATGAATTTTTATTCTTGGAACCAAAATAGAAGCAAAGAAGGCTCTAATAAGCTTAATATAGAGAAATATTTTAAGGAGTTGTCTTCTTGAACACCATTTGACCTGTGTCATCCACTTCAAACATGCGCCCGACAAATTCATTCCAACCTTCCGATTGTTTCTCGTGAGACAAGGAGCTTTTACCACTAGATCTTCCAGAATCTTCCTCAATGTCAATTTCATGAAATGTTCCATATGAGGAAGGTGAGTATGCTTGAGGAATATCCAAAGCAACTGCTCTCTGAAGGGCTGCGCGATACTCTTGACTGTGTTCACGAGCTAGAGATTTTTGCCTCACCATCTTCTGCTCTGCCGGAATATCCATATGCCGATCTTTCTCTAGCATTAACTGATTCAAGTAATATAATGGTTTAGAAATCCCACATAATAATAAGAATAATAACCAAAGCTCTTCTAATAGTGAAAAAAGTAAATAGCTTACATCGAGCGCCTGTCGGGATTCCCTCTCGATCCAAAGGATGGCATGGTCAGAAGTCGCATTGCAAGAAAGAACTATATGATCAAACCTCCCATCAACAGGTACGGCTGTCCTAACAACCGGTGGAAATCTTCCAAACCTGCAACCAGGAAACTATACTCCAAATTATTGCTGCATACAGATAATATTCAATGCATCGAATTCAATAACTTGCTAAATAAGATTGCTCGGTGAAACTTGGTTAAGATAGCATCAAATACTGTACCTGAAGGGCTTCCGCTCCACAATGTGATAGAGACGACCAGGTGCGTACAGACGCCTTGGGTCTCTAAGCTTCTTCTCCTCCAGCGTGCAAGTATCCTTTAAGCACAAGAGACACAATAAACAAGGCCAACTGCCAAGAAAGTGAAACAACTATTGTAGCTCATAAAGCTGGATTGTACTAATCCACAATGCATAAGCATGAAAGGGTAACAGGGTTCAAAGCTCATTCATCCTAATGGCAAAAGCTGAAATGCAATAATCCAATGCATATGCATGAAAGTTTGAAAAAATTATTTCCTGTTTTAGTATATAATTACAAATTATACCACTTCATTCAACAAATCCCAAAATCTATGAATAAGTTAGGTTGACCGCATTTGCCGAGAAAAAAAATACCATATTTACTGGTTGGAACCAGACGCAAATTCAGGAAAAATGGAACTTAGTTTTTCACAAGAGAAATGTTCAGTTGATATGACAGATAGGTGAATAAAAAATACATAAGAATGTTGAAAAGGCAAGAAGTAGTACTCCTCTATGTAATCAAACTCGGGCATTCCAACCCTTATCTCGGCACAGAACAGCACAACCAAGAAAACCATGTGAGGCCATACCATTTTGGCCACGGAACAGATGGGTGACTCAGATGGAATGACCGCAATAATGAGATTGAATTCGGAATGACACCGCGCTGATATTACCCTTAAATTTTTAAGGATAGCAAGGTTATTTATTTTATTTTATTGGCATTTGGAAGTATTAAGACCTATGGTTTTTATTTCTAAATATGAATACTTCATGAACTTTGATTAATTTATTTTAATTTTAACAATTGTGTTCATTAGTATTGACAATATTAGAGTCTGCGTTGCTAAATTATCGGCCGTTCCGCTCCCCGGTCCTGTTCCATTGTTAGGGATGATTGTGTCGCTATCCAAGATCGATAACATAGGTAGTACTTACTTAAAGAGGATTAGATGTGTTAAGGACAAACCTCGAAATGCTCAACGGTGTTAAACTCAAGCCTGCCTTAAAATCAGAGTAGTCAATAGCGGTGCTATCCCACTACAGCAGAGCGGAGGATGACCACTATGGGGAGAGCCTTAGCGGAGCAAAACACTATAGCGGCTGCTACAGCGTAAATAGTGGATGGTGGAGCAAAGCGGTACCCAGTCGAAGCGGTTTCTAGTCCGCTATCCTTTTCCCCCCTAAAAAACCAAAATTACCCCTTAAATTTTCAACGTATTAAGGATAATTTTGGGATTTTCAATTAAATTTGAGTTGAGACTCGACATTACCTTTCTTAATAGTTGTTTATGCACTTCATGAGTCATGTGTGCTTTGAATTATGAATATTTAATGAGTTGAGTTATTTGTTTAATTTTATATTAAATATATGTTCATAATTATTATATGTAATTTGACCAAAAAATGATCAAATAGAGCGGTAATCCCGCTATACGTTATTCTGCTATCCCACTTTTGGGGTTGGCCACACTGCGGCGCTATCCAGGAATGACTACCCTGCTTAAAATGACTTTTGTCTCTACCTTCACTCCCCTCTCGTGAATCCCTTTTGGATTTAAAGCATGAACAAAGCATAGGCCCATTATATATTGCACTTAAATTTAGTTTAAGCAAGTGCACCGGGTTTCGACAGCATGTCCAAGAGCGAGTTTTCCAACAATTTATCTTAAGTTTGGGCTTAGTAAAGGTTATTGTACATCTCACAAAATAATATCTATATCTTAACCCAAGAAAAAGTTCTTCCATTATCAAACTTCTACATCATGGGAACCGAAGGTATGGGAGAGATCAGGTGTTCAAGAACAGTATTATTATCAATGGCGTCTGGCACATAATCCACCATGCCATGGATTCTCCATGGCGACGGTGTAGCAGACTATGGTTTCTCGCACAGAATCCGCCATGCCATGGATTCTCCACGGTGACAACTGACAATTTAACGGCATTTGTTATTAATACATAGTTTTAACTTTAAAAAAATCATTCCATCACAATGCATGCACACTTCAATCTCTACACAATGTTGGTTCTCTACTAGGATGGGTTAGAAAAATTAATAATCAATGTCTTCAGCATGAACTCATACAATAAAAAATGATTTGAAGCCGTGATAATTATTTTACCATAACAGCGACCTGTAGACGGTTTCCATAGCAGTGGTTGTCCGGGGTAAAAAATCATCCTGCTCAAAAAGAGTAAATCAAGTATAGAATATTAGTATACAACACTAATAAATAGATATGAAATCAGCAAAGATCGCTCTCTTTTATGGATAGGTCTATAAACACAATAAGTCGATAATAGAATAAATGTGACATGAAAGAATAATTGCGATGTAAATTCCAATTCCTAAAAGCATAAGGAAACCATCTAACCTGTAGTACAATAGAATTGATCACATCTGCGTATCTTACAGCCAAATTGAGAGACATGCATCGAGCAGGAGCAATCGCATAGCATTTTATCTTGTTTCTCAGTAACCCCAATTTCTCGCGATTGTGAAGCGCTATCATTGTCAATAACGCCACCACCCCAGCCCCAAGCGAATGTCCAACAAATGTCAGCATATAAGTCGGGTACTCTGCTATTAGCTTCCTCAAAACCTCCCATTCTGCATCAAAGACCCACTCGGCTGCCTTCAATAACCCATTATGAACATAACCCCCATGAAATTCCGTCTGTCCTAGTTTGTTATCAAGCAAAACCACATAATCACTTTCTTTCCCTAAATTAAGTCCACTAACCGCAAGTATAATCTCCCCGCGATCATGATCAACGTATATCATATAAGGAGTAACACACCCTTGGTTATCCCCGTAATCCTTCCGCAAGATTATCCAATCCGGATTAATCCCATAACCCCCTTCCGGAGCCCACTGAGGGTTACGAATATCATCTTCGTAAACAGCTAAGATCACGCGACAAAAACGTGGTATAGGCTCGAACTCTTCCGCAGTAGCCAGACCCCAATTTTCACTCTCATAGCCTGCAGTATACAGACATTTTTTCCAAACCCACCTAGTACAACCCAAACAATAAACACACTCAAGTATAGGAAGCCCACATAAAAATGACATCAATGCCTATGCTTCAATTCAAGCATGTTGACAAAATGTTACAAACAAAAATAACAGTTCACACAAAATAAACTTGCTTCATACATAACCTATGCCACTAGGGTTGTCAAAGTTAAAGCTTAGAAGAAATTCAGCAAAAACTGTAAAAAAAAAATCGAAACTTTAAAGTGAATTAGGTACCCTGGAGAGTTTTGAAAGAGACCCAATCGGTGAAAGTATGGAAATTCAACAAATAGGATAAAAATGGTTACTTGGGAAGGTTGTGAAGTAGAGTTGTTGAATTTGAAAAGTGAGAGTTGCTTAGAAAGGGGAAAAGAGAGAGAGAGAGATTGAGGGTTTGGTAGTGGTGGAAATGGATGAATCTATGGAGAAAGAGGGTTGAGAGTTAGGCGAGACTGCCATACCGGTCAGTCAAACCCATTTTCTCACGGTTGATTGGGTTTGCTTTGGAGAATCTACTCATTCGAATCATTAATATTCCTCTCTATCTTTTTTTTTTTAAGTTTAAATTTATTGATTTCTAGGGATAATTTTGATTAATTATATTACCATGCAATTTTATTAATGATAATTATTAATCAAAAGGGCATGATTCATTTTTCATTTCAACTCTTCTAAAATCATTAATCTAAACACTCTCTCATAAAATCATCAAATTCTTTTATCTGCACCATTTGCACGAAACTGAACTTGAGGATTACAGAAGATTCAAGTTGCACCATTCGCATAAAGTAGAAGACAGAACAAGCACTTGCACCACTTAAAGTTAGGGCGATATTTGTCTATCCGTTTAGATTGATTTTAAGTCAAAAATTCATCCGATTTAAAGATAAGTTTATTTGTAGTTCGGTTCGATCTTAAATGATATGTTAAAAAATTAAATTAAATTTGATCCAATTTTATAAAATTTAATTTGAATCGATTTTTAGATATTCAAATTATAAATTATATTTGTATTAATATTATAAAATTATTTATAAATTATAAATTTGATATAATATATAATATATTAAAAATTAATATTATAAAATGAGAGTGATTAATTTTGATTGAAATAATAAAAATAAATAGATTATATAAAATTAATAAGTATTATTAAAAAATTATTATCATTTAATAATAAATTCATGAAAGATATTATATTAATATAAAAAGTAAATTAGTATAAAAATATATGTATGCGGTTCGATTTGATTTAGATTGATTTTGAAAAATTAATTTAAAAGTTAATTCGAACCGATAGATTTTCACAAAATGACATCTAAATACATCTAATAAATTTTAATTATTTGTGATTTTCAGTTTTTTGAATCAACTTTTGATTATTTGTGATTTTCAGTTTTTTGAATCAATTTTTGATTTTTGATTTGGATTGATGTAGGATTTGAAAAAAAACAATATTAAGATATATAATAAGAAGAAAAAACAAAAACAATATGATTAAAATAAAGCTAGCACAAGACATGCTAGATAGTATATAATAAAATCTCCAGGTCGTAACAACCTCTAATGAGCAATGGTGGAAGACTTCTTCCTCTTAGTTCCATGGCATTGTCCAGTCATTTTTTCAATGTATAAGTCTTGTTGCACAATAGCAAGTTAAGATATGTCAAGAAAAGATACAACATAGATAGAACACAAACTGCCAATAAAGTATTGTATAATTTAAAATGTAACTTATTATACAAATAGATAATAAAAACTACATAGTAAAACATTATACAAATAGTAAATCATTCTACAAATAGATAGAAAATCATTATATAAATTGAAAAAGTAAAGGATTATACAAATAGATAGAATACCAAGAAACATCACCAACAAAAAGTCATCAACATAATTTTTAAATTATATTGTAGTAGTATACAAATACAGTGTCAACAAAGGTATAATTTACAAAAATCATCTATAGAGAAAAATGCAGTCCCAACAAAAAGTCATCAAGACATTTTTTCACTTTGACCTTCATTTCTTTAAGTACTGATCTGATTTAAATTGCTTGACATGTATCATAGGATCATGCTATATATTCAGCTTCACACTATGATGATTCCACCACAGGTTTCTTTTTCGAACATCATGAGATTGAGACACTGAATACTTAAAAGAAATATCTAGATGTGCTTCTTCGGTCTTCCTTATCTCCACACCAATCAGCATCTGAAAAATAATTTAATGTAGCTTCTTTGCTTTCAGAGACTTATCGAAATAGTATTCCACAGTTTATCGATCCTTTAAAGTATCTCAGGATTCTTCTTGCAACCTTCTTGTGTGACACCCTTGGTTCATTCATGTATCTGCTCACTAATCTGATTGTGAAACCTATATCAGGTCGACTGTTGCACATATACCTCAGAGATCCCACAATTTGCTTGAAGAAAGTTACATCAACTTTGTCTTCCTCTTCATTCTTCTCCAACTTCACATTTGGTTCGACAAGTGAGAATGCATGATTCGAATCATCCATTCTGAGTCTCTTGAGTATCTCTTTGACGTACTTCCTTTGATGTAGCATCATACCTTACTTCGACATTTGAAATTTCATGCCTAGGAGATAAGACAATTTTTTCCAAATCAGACATTTCAAATTCCTTCATCATCAGCTCTTTGAACTTTGACAAATTCTCCAAGTTATTTCTAATTATTAGCAAGTCATCGACATATAAGCAGATTGATAAGTGCAAATTGTAGTTATTTTGTATATACTTTTTATTGCACTTATCGACTCTTTGTTGTTAATATCAGTTGAATAATCTAACTTTGTGTATAAATACGTTTAGTTTGTGTATATTGGTGTTTTGTGTATATAGTGTATCAATTAATAGTTTTGTATTCATTTTGTAGGTATTTGTTGCATTATTGGAGCATTGAGGAATAAAGTCCAAATGGAGCTCCAAGATATGCATTTGATCAATAAGGGAATAAGGCAAAAGAGAGAGATCCAAGTGAAGTTGTGCAGAGAAAGCAACAAAAGTTGTTGAATTGGTGTGCATCGTCGGATGATGGTCGAGCGAGGGCCATTGTGTTTGTGTCATCGGGCGACGGTAGAGTGAAAAAGGACCAATTTTCCATTTGGGTCTATCTTGCTTCGTTGTTGTGTCGCCAGGCGAGGAATAAAGGTGTCGTCGGGTGACGTGAGTCTGTCGCCGGGAGAAAGAATATATTTGTGGTTAGTTGCCTACGTGGTGCAACCTGAGCCAAGTGTATAAGAGTTGTCATCGAGCCACGTGTATTGTATCATCGTGCGATGGTCGCGGAACATATTTTTCTTTATACTTTCATTTTGTTTCATTTGTTTGGTTATGGTTTTGGGGGTGGTTTTTGTTCTCCCAAATCCACCAACCATATTTTTGTACTGGATTAGCTTATATAACAACTATGGAGCTTGCTCACGAATGATCTGGGGTGGATTTCTCTTCGATCGGCTCGGAAAATCCGAAAGATTTGCGGTTCATTTCTCTTCTTCTTTGTGTTTTCTCTTTTGGTTGGGTTTGTATATGTGCTTACTTTGATCTCATGTATATTTGTCGCCCATGGCGTTATATTTAATTTTCTGTACAAATCTTTGTGGATTGTTATCCTTGATTTTTGCTCTGTGCTAGGGATTTGGGTTGTTATAGACATATACTGCTCGAATTATTATCTAGGATGATTGTCTAATAGTGTATAGATTCTAGAAATAGATTTAATGTTGTTATTCACTTAGGGTGTTTGTGATTAATACCTCTGTGTTGGTTGTGTTGGCTGAGAGATTGTTAACACGAGTGATACGATTGACTATTGTGTTGTTGAGGTGGTTGAGAGATTGCTACCGAGGTGATACAGTGGGTGTTGTGTTTGACATGTGATGACATTGATGAGTATCGTAGGTTGAGTATAACTGGTCGATAGGTTTAAGTTTGCGAGGAGTAGATTATATGCAATGCTTGATAAGTTTCTCCTATGAAGAATGCATTTATTTTCTTGTCAATAGTTTTTACCCCTTCTTTACAAACAACCCATTTTCCCCCAAAACTCATTAACGAATGATTTGTCGAACAGAGAATCAATACCAATCTCTATGAACACGATACAATATAACCTATATCACCCGGTAAAATTAATACTTTACTCTTTGCTAGCCGTTTTACCACTCCAGCAAAATGGCGTCTTTGTCGGAGATTATTTTATTGTTTCGTATCGCGATAATTCCTTTATTTTTGAGTTTTGTAATTAATGTATATGTTGTATAGAAATTGTGCATGAATTTGTTTATGTTTACTTGTGAATTTATTTGTTTATGTTTACCACACTTGTACATGTTTTTTATACTTGTGAATTTGTTATATTGTTGTTTGTTTCTTTTCACGTTTGCTTGGGTGTTGGTTGAAAATAAGCAGATGGAAGCAACTTGGAGGAATGTTCTTAAATAACATGCGTTGAGCTTAGAACGTAAAACAAGCATGCTTTATTGTTTTTCATTTTGTTAGTTTAAGTAATTGAATGCAATTGTCTAAACAAATTTAACTCGGACTAGTTCTTAAATCTCATATCTTCACTTTTAAATTTATTTAGACAATTTTATTCGGTCTTTTAGTATGTGTATATTATTTGTGTTCATTTTTTTGTTTGTCTTTGAGCTTGTTGTGAATAGCTTGAGGATATTGAGGTGATTTGTTAAGTTTGATCTTTTTGACTTGCGAATACGTGGTAATGATTTTGTTAAGTTTTTGTACACGTTCGAGGTATGTGTTTATCGCTTTCTATACTTTAGCATATTCGTGATAATTAGACTTTTTATGATTTTTATGTCATTCATTCTTCTGTATACTTATTCATTTGTGAATCACTTTAGTTCCTACCCTTTTTGTAAGGTATATTTTCAGTGTTCACATATGCTGGAGACCACAATTTTTGTTTTAACTAGATTTTATTATGCATAATCTTTTGCTTGTGTTGATTGTATGAATGTATGAAAGGGATCTAGGCATTTTGTTTCCTTTTGAGCATAACTACCTAGCCAAATAGTCAATTCACCTTGTGAGTGTGTGAACTTTTATAACCCTCTTTGAGCCTTTTTGTCGATATTCATGTTGTTTTTGCTAAATGCTTGTCTATGAGTGTTTAGTTCATCTTTTTATATGGATATTAATTCTTTATTTTCTTGAGCCCTTAACTATGATTTATAAATTGAATTTTTTTCCTTGCCTTAGAAAGTAGGAGTATTCATATTATGATGATGATTGAATTTAAGTTGGAGAGAGGAATGTTTATGTGCTCTTGTGTGTATTACTATGAGGTTGTGAAAAAGAAGGGGGGGGGGGAGAGAAAAAGAAAAGAAAATAACCAAAAAATGTGAAAAAGAAGTGATAAGAAAAAGAAAGAGAAAAAAGAGAAAAAAGTTGTGAAAAAGAAGGGAAAAAAGAGTATGGAATAATATTGTGATAATAAGTGATGCGTGTTGGTTTGAGAAATTTGGAATGAAGAAGAAGTTTGATTGAAATTATTTTGGTTGAGTTTGTGTGAGTTGATCACTCCCTTAGGTTAAAGCAGTTTTTTGTCTTGATTAGCTTTAGGACTTATCCTTTGTTAACCAAGCCACATTACAACCTTGAAAAGTCCTTGTGATTCTTGCTTTTAAGTCTTCAACATGATTTTTGGATGAGTGTATAATTTAATCTTTTGTTTGCAAGGTTGTTGGATGAGTGAAAATACCTCATTTTTATGTGTTTGTCATCTACCAATGATTATTTTTTCTAGGTGTGATTCATTTGCGAACTAGTGTTGTTTTAAAATATTTGGCATGAATTTTTTATTTAGCATTTATTTCTTGTTTATGTTATAGTCGTAGTTTAGTGGTAAGTGTTTACTTTGTGTGTATTGTTTTTCATTTGAACCGTTGTATTTGTTCTCTGTTTTCAAAACTTATTGATTCGTGATTCTTTGGTTGATCGTTTTTGTTTTTTCGAGTTGTTTGTTTCTTGTTTGAGGACAAACATGTTCAAGTTGAGGAGAGTTTGATAAGTGCAAATTGTAGATATTTTTGTATATACTTTTTGTTTCATTTGTTGCACCCCAAAAGTTGCCCTCTTTCTTTTTTACCTAGATGGCTTATGTTTCGTCATACACATTCATGAATTTGAGATGGGATTAAGGTATTATTGTCTTCATGGTCTTCTTAAAGCTATAGAAGATGGTTGAACTGTTAATCAGTGCGAGTAGAATCTCATGTAGTCGTTCTTTTGTTCATTCAAACTACCAAGGCTTCTTATGCCTCGAGACATCTCAGCTGATTCTTTATTTCATCAAGGGATTCAGAATTGCAAGTGTTTTGAAGTAAATCACATTTCTCATATACATCGGCCCTTGTGCTATGGTTTTTGACTATTGGAGTGTATGACATCATTGTGGGAAAGATTTTTGAAGCATCATCTTTATCATATCATACAAAGCATCTTTGGTTCAGAAGATCGGTTATATCAGGGTTTCATAGTGATCAAGGTGTATATGTTCAATAAAGGCTAATTCATTGTGATTCTTCTATTTTGTAGTGAAGTGTGGAATTAGGGTTATGTCGTATGATTACCTTGAACTTCTTTCTCCTCAAGAGATAAGGCCATTAGGGCTTACTTCCCTATGTGCAATCAAAGTCAGGGTTTTTCAGCTATTATGTTCGGTTGAGGTTTCTTCTCCAATTGTCGTGGTTTAAGGTTGCATCTTATGGCTATCTTGAGTCTCTCTCCTTCAGCAGTAAGGACCTTCATCCATTACTTGTTTTACAATTTCTGTCATCACTTCTTGGATTTTCTTACAAAGGCTTGACTTTAATCTGAAGCTTTCTCTTAAGTGATGAGCATTTGGTTATATCCTAAAAGGTATGAGATTTATCATAAATACTTTTGTGAATCATCTGCTCCTGTTCTGTGGGATAAGGGTTTTGTCAAGAGTATTGATTCCATTGGGGTTTTATTAAAACTATCATTTAGAATCCAAAGGTACATTTTTTTAAGCTCTCAGAGGTTATTATGGCATTGATATTGTGGAATCATTTATTCCTTACTCCATCTATTAGGGATTTGTTTATCATGGTTTAAAGAGGCTTTTCCGATCAACTTTTCCTTAGGATAAAAGTTTTCTTCAAGACATGGCACCTTGTTGGATATTTGGTCATCAAGTTAAGAGTTTATTGTTTGATTTGCAAGAACATTAAATCACGGTACAAAGAATAATTATGTAGATTCATTGTTATACTTGTTGCTTACAATACAAGTGGAGTGTTTTTTTTCTTTGAAGATTGATTTAGAAATATCCATTCAAGTTTTCAAGTTCATTCAAAATGATTCAAGATTTCAAGTTCAATATCATTCATTCCAAGCTTCTTTCAAATATCAAAGTCCCACCAAACTTACATAAAATTCAAACAAAATTTCATCATATTCAAGTGAATATAAAGGATTCATTCATTGGAAGTCCAAAGGCAAGAATGTGAGGGAAACTACAAGTGGGAAACTAATTCAAAATTATTGCAAAGTTCTGATCACTACAAATACAAGACCAATACATCTAGAATTTGCAAAGAAAACAATTATGGAAAGGATCTAATCTTAAGGATTTCTTCTTGTTATGTTGATTTCCAATCTGACTCTTTACAATCTTCAAGCTTCACATGAAATTTGTTGACTTGCTCTTAAATCGTGTCATCGCGACCTGCTTCCCTGCTGCCCGAGTTTCAACCCGCACTAACAAACT
The DNA here is from genome assembly GCA_948472305.1 of Vicia faba. Lineage (NCBI taxonomy): Eukaryota > Viridiplantae > Streptophyta > Magnoliopsida > Fabales > Fabaceae > Vicia > Vicia faba. The sequence goes on along the minus strand of OX451739.1, from coordinate 170,936,803 downwards.
CAGTTCAGCCAACCAAACACATATATTATTCATCTGTCACAGTTTAAAATAGCTAGAGTCAGTTCAAAGTAGTTTCACTCACATAAACAATCCATGATAGTAGCTTTTTGCGTGTGTAGCCCTGCAAAACAGATTGAAACAATATCATTATATACCCAAATGCCTCAAAACTAATTCCAAACTTCTCCATAAAATATTCCAAATTAGTTCATAGAGCCCTGCACCATATATAAAACCAGTTCAACAACTAATCAACATAAAAAGCGGTTGTAAAAATAGGAGGGAATCGTTAAACTGTAATTCAAAAGAAAATTTCACTCAAACCTATGGGCAGCTCAACATTTAATAAGAAGCTTCTCAAGCAAGCTAAAAAAATAGTTCAATCCTCATCATCCATTTTTATAACAAACTTCCAAAAACCAACAGTTCAGATTCATTTGGATCTAACTAACTTTCATAACAATAACAGTGTATATAACTGATTCATACCTCAATTCATATTCATTCTTCACATTCTTTGATAATCTCAAAAATAATAGAAAAAAATTCCTCTGCACTCTCTACATTCACCATCTCTCAAGGCTTCAACAATCTTCATCCGCTTCAATCATCATCAACTTTTGAACCAAACTTCACGCATCAGGTTCTACAATTTCAATGTAAATCCGCATCCTCTTCAACCTTCATCATCATCTTCATCCGTGAGTCAAGACCTTTCATCATACTCCAATATCCATCTATTAACAACTAACAAAAATTCTACATTGAATCATCTTCATTAACTCAATCCGTAACACACAGAAAAACGAAACGAGAAAACAGAAGAAGAAGAAAGTCGAATTGATTTTGTACCCGTGGAATCTCCTCTCTGGTTTTCTCAGTGTAATCATTGTGTATTCGTTTTGTTGTACCCCAAAATTTTCCCTCTCATTTCTCAAGAAATCTCTCATAAGAGCTCCATTGATTCAAGACTACACAAGGTTTGATCAACTCAAGACACCTCCTTAAGCACTGATAACTGAAAATTAGTGTTAGAACAAAGTTTGAATCTACTACCCTAAGTTTAAGTTTTGATGATAACAAAATGCAAAGATATATTAATTTGTATGATTCATGTAAGACATATGTGCTGCCTAAAGAATTACGTTCTGTTTTACAGAAACTCTTATGGATATCAGCAAGAGAACATCATCATCAGCATCAGAAGATGAGATATCAACATCAGCATCAGAAGATGTTATATCAGATGCCAGAATCAGAAGATCAACTTGTGCTTATGCTGAAGCTCGATGAACAGATTTGCGCTTAACCATCTGAACTCTGATCTAGAAAACAACAGTTCATCAGCACCTAAGCAGCGTCAGAATGAGCCAAAGCCAGAACACGCTTAAGTGGCAACGGTACTGTGCATTCAAGATGCTTTATTACCAACGGCATCATTCCAGACAAGATCTGCTTAATAAGGAAAGAATGTTATTGGCATTGAAACGGAATTACTACTCCAACGTACCATTTTTCCAATGCTATTTAAACAAGTCAATGAAGATTGAATTGGCTAATGCTCTACAACACTCTACACGCCTAAAGCTATTCATCATCTTCCTCACTCTCAGTTTGCTAAAAGCTCTCAAATTCTTTACTCAATTATTTTAGCACTCTAGTTCTCATAAGCTTAAATTGTGTAGTATCACAGTTGTGATAAACAGTTTTTGTAGAAAACATTCACACACCTAGATTTCAATTCTTTGTAAGAAAGTATTTCCTTGAGAAACCGGTTTGTGGTTTGACTCAAGAAGGCTTTAGCAGTTGTTAAAGCAATTGTAATATTCAGTTGAATATAGTGGATTAAGACCTCATTGGAGAGAGGCGAAATCACCTTGACGGGTGGACTGGAGTAGTTTGAGATCAAACGAACCAGGATAAAAATAACGTGTTGACTCAATTGATTTCCAGTTTTTACAATTCAACCCCCCTTCTTCTGTTTTTCACTTCTTCAATTGGCATCAGAGCGCCTGGTTCTGAGCTAAAACACTTAACCGTGTCAGTACAAGATCCAACGTCAGAAAAACACAATGGCAGGAACTTATCAACACACCAGCAATGACAACAATGAAGACAGAGACAGATTCAGCGGCAAACCTCCAGTCTTTGATGGAGAAAATTTTGATTACTGGAAAGAGAGAATTGAAAGCTTCTTTCTGGCACATGATGCTGATCTGTGGGACATGGTGACAGATGGATACATGCACCCAGTAAATGCAAGCGATCAGAAGATTGACAGGAAAGCAATGTCTGATCAACAAAAGCTTGACTTCAAAAATCACCACAAGGCCAGAACCATTCTTCTCAGCGCCATCTCTTACGCTGAATATGAAAAGATCTCTAACAGAGACACAACAAAGAACATGTTTGACTCACTCAGAATGACGTATGAAGGCAACGTTCAGGTCAAAGAAACTAAAGCTCTTGCGCTCATTCAGAAGTATGAGGCATTCAAAATGGAAGAAAGTGAATCCATTGAAACAATGTTCTCAAGATTCCAAATTCTGGTGGCTGGTCTCAAGGTTCTGGACAAAGGATACTCTACTGCTGATCATCTCAAGAAGATCATCAGAAGCTTGCCAAAGCAGTGGAGGCCAATGGTTACAGCGCTGAAGCTAGCAAAAGATCTCAACAAAATTTCTCTAGAGGAACTTATCAGCTCCCTCAGAAGTCATGAGATAGAGCTGGAAGCTGATGAACCTCAGAAGCAAGGTAAGCCTTTAGCATTAAAATCTAACAAAAAATATGAGTCTAAAGTTTTGCAGGCAGTTGAAGAAACATCTGATGGATCCTCATCAGAGGAAGACGAACTTTCCCTACTCTCCAGAAGAGTGAACCAACTATGGAAGCAGAGGCAAAGGAAGTTCAGAAATCCCAGAAGATCTGATCAGAATGAGTCCTCTTCCAGATACAGAAGGACAGATTCTTCCTTTGGATACAGAAGATATGAAGGCTCCTCAGGAAGCAGAAAGCCAAACACCAAGGACATCATCTGCTATGAATGCAATGAGCAAGGACACTACAAGAGTGACTGCCCAAAGCTTCAGAGGGAAAAGCCCAAAAAGAAGTTTGGAAGAGAAAAGAAGAAAAGTCTCATGGCTACGTGGGATGACTCTGACTCGTCTGAAGCTGACTCAGAATCAGATGATGAGAGAGAAAACATAGCTCTCATGGCCAACATTTCAGAAGACAGTGAAGCTTCTGAATCAGACTCAGAATCAGACACTGAAGAGGTATTTCCTGACTTTGCAATTAATTTTACTAAGGCTGAACTTGCTGAAAGCCTCAACGAAATTCTGGAAAGGTACCAGCAGATTAGAGTTAAATTCAGAAACCTGAAAAGGAATCTTGAATCTGACTCTGATAAGAATGAGAGTCTTAAATTGGAAAATTCTGAGCTGAGAAATAAAATTTCAAAATTAGAAAATGTTTTACAAAACTCTCAGAAGGAACCAATTTCTGAAACTCCCAGCAGCGCTGATGAGATCATCAAGGAGTATGATCATATTTTCCAGAAGTTCCTTGCTAAAAGCATAAATAGAAGCAAAATGGCTTCAATGATCTATGGAGTTAGCAGAAACGGCAGAAAGGGAATAGGATACCAAGGTAAGGTTCTTACACCAAAGAATGCCATGGATTTAACCATTAAACACACTCCTCTGAACTCACATTTTGTGTATGGTCACACACATGATATTAAATACACCAGTAGTAAGTATTCTGTGAAACCAAAATTCAACCAGAGTTTTGGTAAATCTAACAAATCAGGACCCAAGAAAATCTGGGTACCTAAGGATAAAATAATACATGTTGCAGATATCTTTAGCAGCAAATCAGAAACACCAGTCATGGTACCTGGACTCTGGCTGCTCGCGACACATGACGGGAAGAAGGCATATGTTCCAAAGCCCGGAACTTAAGCCTGGAGGCCACGTTGGCTTTGGAGGCAATCAGAGGGGAAAGATCATTGGCTCTGGAACTGTAGGTAATGGAAATCTTCCCTCTATAAATAATGTCCTGCTAGTAGATGGATTAATGCATAATCTGTTATCCATAAGTCAATTAAGTGATAACGGTTATGATATAATCTTTAATCAAAAATCATGTAAAGCTGTTAGTCAGAAAGATGGGACTATCCTATTTAATGGAAAGAGGAAAAACAACATCTATAAAATCAAACTTTTTGAACTGAAAAGTCAGAATGTAAAGTGTCTTCTGTCTGTTAACAACGAGCAGTGGACCTGGCACAGAAGATTGGGGCATGTTAGTATGAGAAGAATATCTCAGATTAACAAACTCAATTTGGTCAGAGGACTTCCTAATCTGAAGTTCAATTCAGATGCTCTGTGTGAAGCATGTCAGAAAGGCAAGTTTGCAAAACCTTCTTTCAAATCTAAAAATGTTGTTTCTACCTCTAAGCCATTAGAACTTCTGCACATTAACTTATTTGGACCAGTTAAAACTGCTTCAGTCAGTGGCAAGAAGTATGAGTTAGTAATCGTAGATGACTATAGCAGATGGACATGGGTAAAGTTCTTAAGACACAAGGACGAGTCACACTTTGTGTTTGTTACCTTCTGCAACCAAGTTCAGAATGAAAAGGATCTTAGAATCGTTAAAGTCAGAAGTGATCATGGTGGAGAGTTTGAAAACAAAGATTTTGAGTCATTCTTTAATGACAGAGGCATTCTGCATGATTTCTCTTATCCTAGAACTCCCCAACAAAATGGAGTTGTAGAACGAAAGAATAGAACATTGCAAGAAATGGCCAGAACCATGATCAATGAGACAAACATTGCTAAGATCTTCTGGGCAGAGGCAATAAACACAGCGTGCTACATTCAGAATAGAATCTCAATAAGACCTATTCTGAAAAAGACTCCATATGAATTGTGGAAGAACAGAAAGCCCAACATTTCATATTTTCATCCATTTGGATGTACTTGTTTTATGTTAAATACAAAAAATTATTTGAACAAGTTTGACTCTAAAGCACAGAAGTGTATTATGTTAGGATACTCTGAACGCTCAAGAGGGTACAGAGTGTACAATACATAAACACAGATTGTGGAAGAATCAATCAGTGTTCGTTTTGATGATAAGCTTGACTCTGAAAAGTCAAAGCAAAATGAAGTTTTTGCAGGTATGGAAGTTGAATTTACAGGTTCTGAAGACAAGTCATCAGAAGCTCTCAACAAAGACACTCCTTCAACATCTGAAAGGAGCACTGCTAGAAATCCTACAACAGCTGCTGATCAACCTCAGAAGAGACTACCCAGAAGCAGCTTGGATTACCCAGAAGAAACTATCTTAGGAAGAAAGGAAGATCCAATCAGAACAAGAGCCAGCTTCAGAAACTCTGAAGAATCCCTCGTGGGACTTGTGTCTCTGATTGAACCTTCTTCTATTGATGAAGCACTTCTGGACAACAACTGGATTCTAGCAATGCAAGAAGAGCTGAATCAATTCACCAGAAATGACGTATGGGATCTTGTTCCCAGACCAAAAGGATTCAACGTCATTGGAACAAGATGGGTGTTCAGAAACAAGCTGAACGAACAAGGTGAAGTTATCAGAAACAAAGCACGACTGGTAGCACAAGGTTATAGTCAGCAAGAGGGGATAGACTATACAGAAACCTTTGCTCCAGTCGCCAGGTTAGAATCTATCAGACTTTTAATTTCATTTGCTGTTAATAAAGGCATCACTCTGTATCAGATGGATGTCAAGAGTGCATTCTTAAATGGTTATATAGAAGAAGAGGTTTATGTGCACCAACCCCCTGGTTTTGAAAGTACAAAAAACCCAAAATATGTTTTCAAACTAAAGAAGTCAATATATGGTCTGAAACAAGCTCCCAGAGCTTGGTATGAAAGACTAAGTAACTTTCTGTTAGAAAATGAATTCACCAGAGGGAAGGTGGACACTACCTTATTCTGTAAGTCAGTTAAGAATGACATCTTAGTCTGTCAAATTTATGTTGATGATATTATTTTTGGATCTACTAATCCTTCTCTTGGAAGAAAATTTGCTAAGTGTATGCAGGCAGAATTTGAGATGAGCCTCATGGGAGAACTGAAATTCTTTCTAGAAATTCAGATCAATCAACATCCAGAGGGAACTTACATTTGATCGCGACTTTATCGTCTAAATTAATCGGGAGACTGCAAGTATACAGCCCTATCGCGTAGTTTTAAAAGATATCGAACCTAAGGGACTATAAATCGAACTAACGTAACCTAAACTACTGTGTAAAGCTATAGCTATCGAATAATTGATTAAGGGAATTTTTGGGTAATAAAACTTAATTCTAATTGAAATAATAATAATGCGAATATCGGTATGTACTTCGTTAACATTTAAAGAATCCGGCTTTCCACTGGCTTTTTTCAAAAATGGTAATAATATCTTTTTCAGCAAAAAGTATTTATTCAAAAATCTATTCTCAAACTTTCGCTCTATTGAAGTAAATTATAATTTTAAACTCTGATGTATGCTTTCGCTATCCCATTGATTTTAAAATTACTTTTTGAAAATAAATAAAGTTTAATTGGTTTTAAAATGCTGTCGCAGTCTTTAAAAACAATACCTAGTATCTACTATCTGATTCTAAACCTCAAACTGTCGCTCTATTGGTTTCTAATCTTAGTCGGTTTATTAACCTCAAACTTTCGCTCTGTTGGTTTCTAAACCTTTTTAACAAAATAAACTAGATAACTAAATCAGAAAAAGTGTTTATTTTATAAAATATAATCAAGCCTGTTTATTCCGGATCCATTCAAATTAACTCGTTACATACCGATATTTAAATAATTTAGCCAGACATACTCATAAAAGCAGACATGGATACATTAAAGGAATTAACATTCATAAATAAATTCATGGCTAAATAAATATTCTCATGCAAATAATTAATTAAAGCGATGTAAATAAGGAACCTGAATTAAATAAATGCTGGAAATAATCCTTGAAGCTTGAATCAATTCGTACAGAATCCTGGTTCTTCAACGGAAATAAAATCTAAGTATTCGAAAAGGAAAAGGAGCTGGCTGGAAAATAACTACTGGAAATTGAATTACAATGGAAACTAGTAATGCGATGAAAGTAAAAATTCTAAAACTGGAAAAAAATCTAAGCAAAAACGGTCCCAATTTTGATTTCCTGATGTCCTTTTATAGTGGTATAATGTAACCACTTTTGAGATATTTTCGTACCACTTATCCTCTAATTTCTCGTTCTAACTTGAACACGTTGAGACGGGCGCCTCAATTGACCACGTCCTCAATTGACCATGTTGAGACGGGCGCCTCCCACTAAGGGGAAAGTCCGAGGAGGGCGCCTCAATTGTAGTAGAAGAGATGAGACGTGCGTCTCACTCTTGCATGTGACTTTAGGGTTCTCTTGCTTGCGTGGGTCTGAATTCGTTTGGGCCCAGTTTGGAGATGATAAACCTTTTGGTCCATCATTATTGCTTTGCACACCCCTTTTCTTCATTTCTTGCATATTTAGTCCAATAACTCTCTTAATTTCTTCACTTTGCTCAATTTGTCTAATTAAAATAAAGTACCTGAAACAATAAAAATACCGGCGTAATATGGAAATAAAATGAAATTATTAAATAAAAATACTAACATTATCTATGAAAATTAAATCAAATATACTATATAAAATTGTGTTATCAAACTTCCCTATACTTGAACCGTTGCTTGTCCTCAAGCAAAAGTAAAAAGGTGAAAATCACTGACGCACAATTAAACACAGATATAAGAACATACATCACTTCGTACCAGGTTGCAAGTTGAATTTTTTCGTTAGAGAATTTAAGTCGAACTTAAACACCAAAGTTACCGTAGGAACACTGGATAACCCCATTTAAGCAGACCAATTTAAGTCATGTCATTATAGCTTAACCCAATACTATGTTTTATTTCACCCGTTTTCATTCTAGTGCAATCACATTAAGCCCTTTACCTTACACGCACATAGTGGAGTAACTGGTTAGTGAATTTGATCTTAGTAAGCCAGCTAGGAGTTCTGGTAATTTAATCATATGGTACTCCCTTTTTCCAATTAAAAATTGCGGGGGATCGAACCGTAATTCGCCCTACCAAGTTCAGCACCAGGGACCACTGAACCAATTTATAATGGATTATTATGCATTTAAATTTATAGTTTCTGCAACTGTTGGATTAAATGATCTGGTAAGGACCATCTAACTTAATAAGTGCATCTTCAGATAAAAGCAATTTCTTAAGAATATTTGATCAATCACTTATATTCATCAGCTCCCCATGTAGTTTGTGTTTATGGCGGTGCCGACTGCTTAATAAACTACTCGGGGCTAATCTAAAACTAAGTTTTAAAGGTTTTGGTATAATAAGTACTTAAATCGATCCAACATATCAGGGGTTTTGAAGTGTTAAGACGATAGCAATTTTGCTAAGTTGCTCGAATTCTTATTTATAATAGGCAACCTTAATACTAGTTGAATGATGTTTTATAAATGCGTGTTAAAATTGTTTTATTTTATTCGTTATGGCTCAAGAAATAGGGGGAATTCGAGTAAGCACAAATTTTTGCATAAGAGTTTAAAATTTGCATAAATAAGTATTTTATTGAATTGAAATTTTGCAATACAAGAAAAGAAATAAAAGGAAAAATACTACAAAGAGAGCAAAGGAAATGGAAATGAACAAGGAAATGATCTGACTCCCCTATACTTAAAAGGAGCAATGTCCTCAATGCGATAAAAACAAAGGAGAATCAGATGAAAAGAGAAAGGCAATCACTCGTTGCTTTGAGAATCATGATTTCTTGTTCTTCGTCCTCTAGTACGGGGTCTTCGTCGTACGTCAGAATTAGAATCATTAAGATGAAGTGTGTCTGCTATGCGAGCTTGCAAAGATTCGAGGTTACGATCATGGCGAAAGGCATATTGTTGTTGTTCGCGTCGCATCTCTTGTTGGTCACGTTGTACTTCTTGTACGAGACGTAAAGTCTCAGCTTGGTTTTGTTGCATGGCATGGAACAACTGATCTTGACGAAGCATATGAGCTTGCATGGCTGCGAAATTTGCAGCGGGATCATCTGGTTGTTAGGCGGCAGGTGCATCCAGAGCATAACGCCAATTTGCGCGGACGCGGATGTCGACACGATTCGGACAAGGTAACATAATATCAGGAATTGGATGACGGTTTATCACCAATGTAAACCGGCCATCATGTCTTGGAGAGATTATATGGGAATCTCGGCAGTAGATGACATCAAGAAGAGTGGCTGGCATCATGTATTATAACAAAGAAAGTAGCTCGGCGGAAAGGCCTAAAGCATAAGCTAAAGATGTGATGATGCCTCCAAAAACAAAGGGATTAGTACCTGCTGCGTTCACGCATGTGTGGATGTGACTGAGCATGAAAGGAGCGACGTTGACAGCCTGACCATTAAGGGCACAGAAAATGATGAACAACTCATTTTGGTTGACCTTGTGATTATTGGTCCGACCAAAGATGGTGTTAGCAAGAACGCGGTGAAAGTACCTTAATGCAGGGTTATGTATTTGAGAAGCATAGAGGTCGCGCCAACTTTCCGTTGTTTGACCGGTTAGATCATTCCATAAGGAGAAGCCGACTTGATCCCAAGAAAGATCGTGGTCATCATCGAAAGGCTTGTAATGAACATGCTCGCCGCGAGTGAAAGATAAGAGTTCGGCGACTCTTTCTTGATCAAGAGAGTACTCTTGGTTGAACATGCGGAAGTTGGTGGTTCCGGTTGTGTAGGGATCGTCGACAGGTGTTGTGTAAGAGAAGGAACTAAGAAATTCAAGCACGAGTGGTTCATAAGTTAGACATGGGTTTATGCAGAGACTGGTTAAACCGGTGTTATTGAGCATTAATACGATGCTATCAGTCATTCCTAAGGTTTCCAAACACTCCGAACTTACGTATTTTGTAGGAACGACGAAACGGGTATAGAATTTGTTATACTTTTGTTGTTGTTGACCGTCGTCGTTATCGCGGAAAATGATATTGGATAGGTCGGGTGGTGGTCGGTCGGGCTTAACTTGTCTTTGGTTGTTTCGTGGAGCCATGGATGGATATGGGTAGAAGAAGGAAAAAGGTGGAAAATATGGGTGTAGGAGAGGAAATGGTAGAGATGGTTAGAAATGTTGTGAAATTAGAAAGAAGGATGAATGGTATTTATAGTGGAGTGAGAGTTAAGAGTGATAAATTATAATAAGTGGGTGTTGGAAAATGGAGGGGAAAATTTGAATGGGGATTAATGGTGGGAAATGGAAAGAATATAATTTGAATGAGAATAAAGAGTGTTGAATTTGAATTAATTGGGGTGAATGGGAAAAAGAAACGGACAAGACAAGTAAATGCAAGGAGACCAACTTTTACTGCACGAAGCACAAGCTGAGGCGACCGCCTGACATAGGAGACCACGCGTGAGGCGTGCGTCTCAAAGCTGCATGGAAAGTTGGAGGCGTGCGTCTCCTGTCAGCGTGTTAGGCTGAGGCGTGCGTCTCAGCTTGTTGGGAACAGGCAAGCGTGGGAATGACAGTATGCATGTAATAATACTAGTATTCTTATAACAAAATATTTTTATATGATATAATATTTTAAGCTTCAATATTATAATTATAAGAAAATAACATGAATTGCTTTTAAAATGAAGACCAAAGTTGCTTACAATTTTAAGAATCAAGTGTTTGGAAAGTAGAACATAATAGTAAAAAAGAACAAACGAAAATATTGCAATTCCTAACAAAATCAAACTAAGCTAAACTAAATAAGATGAACTACTTAAAAGCTCTAGCCACTACATGGTCCTGCCTTAGGAGCGGAGGAAGAATGAAAGTAAGCGAAAACTTCTTGAAATTGCGCAGAAACAGTATCCATAAAACCAAAGAAATCGGCTCGCAAACTAGTCAAATCGTCCCTCAAATCCTGATGTTCCACCTGGAGAGCGTGGATGACAAGGGCATAATCAATGGTAGGAGCCTCATGCATAACGGTGTCAGGAGCAACAGAGTGAGCGGTAGAATCGTGCTAAGGAGGGCCCATATCATAATAACCTGAAGGAGCAGTGGGATCTTCCTCAGAATCTTCCAAAACCTCATAATCTTGCGGAGTCTCAGGAGTGTGGGGCGGAGAAGGCTACTGATCAAGACCAAAAAGCCAGTTGGCTTTGTTATGCACACTCGTAGCAGGGTTAGGCAAGGTAAACAACTGCATAACTTGACCATTAATCAACAAGGTGAACTGAGTCGGGCCAAGATCACCAATTATACCAGTGTTGAAACAGAACTCGATGGTCATGCAAGTAATACCAGTAAAAGCATTCAGATACTTAAAGGATTGTCGAGGTCCAACAACATTCGCAATCATAGTGACGAGACCTCCCATCTGAATGGGTGCATGATCAGTATCAATGAGATCCACAAAGGTACGGATCAGATAAGTGATCCCATTAACCAGACGGTTTTGCGAAGCACAAAACATGATAAAAAGCTCATCCTTAGAAACAGTGGTGACATTCTGTGGTTTTCCAAAAATGGTGTGGGCCAGAATCTTATGGAAATACCTGAAGGCCGGATTATGGATATTCTCTGATACAAAGTCCTCGGGCTCAGGGTTAAGGATTCCAGAAATAGATCCTCAAAAATAGTCAAGCTCTCTAAATCCAAGATACTCCTCCTGAGTTTCATGATAAACTCCTATGCCATTAGGAAAACCAAGAAGCTCACCCAATTCTTTATGATTAAACTTGAAAGTGATGCCAAAAAGTCTGAAGATAATAAGTCCACGGCGTAAAGCGAACCCATGAGTAGGAAAGTATATCAAAGAGCTGAGGAACTCCAAAGTGAGGTTCCGATAAGTGGCATAGCAAGTCATCAAGCGTGAACTATCCCACCCAATCTGATTCAGCAGAAAAAGCACACTATCACGAATACCAAGAGCAGTCATAGCACCGTGATGAGGGTAGATAGTAGGTAACATCTCACGCTCGGATAAAATTCCATATTTGGTGCGCTGATTTCTTCCTCTGAAACTAACTGGCATATTGTCAACTCGAGACATAGTGGGAAGAGAAATAAGTAGCAAGAAGTATCCTGAAGAGAAGAAAAATAAAGAAGATCAGCATTGGCCAAAATGCCGATAAGAAGAAAAAAAACATAGAATAGAAATAAATAAGACAAAGAGGAGAAATATAATGAATAGATAAAGAAAAGAAATAGATATGTTTTTGTTTTTGTTTTTGTTAAAAATAGACTAAAGAAGAAATGAAAAATAAGAAGAAGGAAATATAAAAAACGGTGGGTTGTCTCCCACAAAGCGCTTTGTTTTATGTCGTAAGCTCGACAAATAAAACTAAAGACTAGGCTTCTAATCGAGCGTGTGGCTCGTCTAGATTTATCGTTTGAGAATTTCCCTCGAGTTCAGTTAGATGGTAATGTTTTAAACGCTGCCCGTTTACTATAAACGGTTCAATCGAAGGTCCCTTAATCTCTATCGCACCACTTGGATAAACTTGAGTAATTTCAAAAGGTCCGGACCACCTAGATCGTAATTTTCCAGGAAATAATTTCAATCGTGAGTTAAATAGTAATACCAAGTCGCCTATGTTAAAATTCTTCCTAGATATATGCTTATCGTGCCATTTCTTTGTGCGCTCTTTGTAAATCCTAGCATTTTCGTACGCATCCTGTCTAAGTTCTTCTAATTCATTAATATCCAGGATACGCTTCTCTCCAGCGGCAGTGTAACTTAAGTTCACATTCTTAATGGCCCAATAGGCCTTGTGTTCTAACTCAACTGGGAGATGGAATGACTTACCATAAATAAGCTTGAAAGGAGTAGTACCGATGGGAGTTTTATAGGCAGTTCTATAAGCCCATAAAGCTTCGTGAAGTTTAAAGGACCAGTCCTTTCTGGACGTAGCGACAATTTTTTCAAGGATTTGTTTTATCTCGCGATTTGAAACTTCAACTTGTCCGCTAGTTTGAGGATGGTAAGGTGTAGCTATGCGATGTCGAACTCCATATTTTCCTAATAATTTTTCAAAGATTTTGGAAATGAAATGAGATCCACCATCACTTATAACGAGTCTGGGTACACCGAACCTAGGAAAGATTATGTTCTTGAACAACTTAAGTACCACTCGGGTGTCATTTGTTGGAGAAGCTATAGCTTCGATCCATTTTGAGACATAATCCACAGCCACGAGTATATACTTGTTACCGGATGAAGATGGAAAGGGTCCCATAAAGTCTATCCCCCACACATCAAAGATTTCGACTTCTAAAATGCCTTTTTGTGGCATTTCGTCACGTCTAGATATATTACCGGTGCGTTGACACCTGTCGCATTTTAAGATGGTGGCATGTACGTCTTTCCATAAATTAGGCCAATAGAGACCGGATTGTAAGATCTTCGCACAAGTTTTGGATGTACTCGCATGTCCTCCGTAAGGTGCAGAATGACAGTGTTTTATAATGTTTTCAATCTCTTCTTCTGGCACACATCGGCGGAAAATTCCATCGGGACCTCTCTTGAAAAGTAAAGGTTCATCCCAATAATACTGTTTAAGATCATGGAAGAATTTCTTCTTCTGTTGGTAGGTAAGTTCATGTGGTATGTGATACGGTGGGAGAACTGACTAGTGTTTTGCGTTCGTATTCGCACTTGTGCGGTTGAGCAAGAGTCGCCACCGACTTTTTATTTTATCCTAAAGGAAAGGTTAAAAAAGTACAGCAAAAACCTTTTGAGATATTTCGTGGGTTCGGGGGGTAGATTATGAAAAGGGAAGGTATTAGCACCCTTTCCATCCATGGTTATCCATGGGCTCTTAGTTACTTGGTTTTTTAGATCACTTGCCTTGTTTTTTCGATTGCTTGAAAATGGTGTGTGTGTGGGTGCTTTTTGAAAATATTTTGGAAGAAGATGCCTTGTCTTAGGCAACTAATGTATTTGACTCGTGATTGAGTGTTTTACAAAAGTGTGGATCTTTTCGAAAAGATGTTTCAAATGTTTTTTTGAGAGTTTGTTTGAAAGTGTTGTGGATTGTGGTTTTTGAAAAGAAGGCAAGTGTTTTTACAAATTGATCTCAAGTAACTAAGAGTTTTGTCTACCCTATTGTACTCAAAGGTTTTTGTTATGTTTTAACCCCTTTTAACAATTTTGTTCCACCATTGAATTTGATGGACAATCTTGCATTTAGGAAGTTTATTCGGGACGGGCGCGGGTCATCGTATGAACCATGAATGCAATGGTGCCAAGTGTCTTTGGCAATTTGCTTTACGGGACTATGATCATTCCGTTTAGGCAACACTTTGAGACTTATGATCATTTGATTTTGTTTTGCCAAAGATACTCGACGTGCAAGCATGGCCCATTTTGGAAGGCAACATGTGGGATTACCCTAGAGGGTGCAAGTGTGATTGTGTATTGATTACATGTATTTGTCTTGTATTAGGTTATCTAGCGTTTGATTTTATGTACATACAAACCCTAGGTCTAACCATGGTATAATTGGAAAACTGTAAATTGCGAAAATGTAAAATCTACGCTATTACAAAATAGTGTCCGGGAGTGGGGGGTATAAATGTACAAAAGGGGATGAGACTTATAGTATCCAATAAGTTACAACCAAATCGAATTTGCGATCAAATGTAAATATCGAATATACAAATATAAGATAAACAAATGTATAGGAGCAATATGAATGTATCGTGTAAGTGTAAGTATGAGATGTATATGTATTGTGTGTAATTATTTACAGGCGCGACATGTGAAATTGAAGCGTATTAGGGTTTTTGACCTAAAGAAATGTTTACTTAGTCTTGTATTTTGTATTTAGATACGTACAATAAGAAAATGTTTTAATTGAAAGTTCTTATTTCTAATTAAATTATGTATAAAATGTATCATGGTTTATTATATACAAAAAGTATTTAAATGTCAAGAATTGAATTTTTGTATAAAAAAGGGTGTATTTTTTATATTGTTATGTACAAAAATATTTCAAGAAATCAAATTATACAAAAAAGTTTATTTACTTATTATGTGCAAAATATATTTTAATTAAAAGAAGATATTTTCAAATTTAATGATATTGTATAAAAATAAAATGCATCTTATGTGTATGTACAAAATATATTTTAAATAAAAGAGTAAAAAGTCATTTTTTCAATTTTAAGTATATGATATAAAAGTATTTTATTATTTTATGTACAAATATAATTTAAATTAGGTATTTTAAATAAAAAAATATTTTCATATATTTAGTATTAATGTGATTTTGTAAAGGATAAATGAAAAGAAAAAGAAATAATTGTTTTATGATAAAAGAAAAGAAGTTAGTATTAAAAATGAATTTGGTTATATAAAAAAGGGTTAGTGATTTTATTGGATCTTGACTGGTAATTAGAAATGGGTCAGGCCTATTTTGGAGGCAAATGCTTTTAGGGTTTCGCTTGTGTTTGTTCAGTTGGAAACGCTTTAGGGTTTGAGCGCGCCGTTTGTACTTGTTCGTCTTCTCCGATCGTCAACTTCCTGAGCGCTTCTCTTTCCGGCCACCAGCGTCACCCTCCAAACCTTTCTTCCCTCCAAGGCATGAGCTCCGTGTTCTCTTGATACAAGGTTAGATTTTAGTGTTTATGTTTTTATCCCTTTTACGGATTGCATGCGTTTTTTATTTGAATTTGATTCTTAAATCTGTACTATTATGAGGTGGTGAAGAAGAAAGGGGGAGAAGATTGGCTACCTTCGTTCTTTGGAGATGGAGGAGAGGCGGAGTGGAGGCGCTGAGGACGGCCGGGGCGGAGGAAACGTGACGCTTTCTCTTTGAGCTTTCCTGGTATCTTTTATCTTGTTCCTTAGGGTTTTGATGATGATTGACTTGTGCTGAGAACCCCTTTTTAATTCACTTCTTTATCTCTTCTACTGCGTGTTGCCCTGTGTTACCTTGAACTGGATGCCTTTGGGATGTCTTAATGCCCAGTGATGTTTATACTGAGGGCCTAGGTTGCCTTTGAATATATTGTTTTCTTCTATGCCCCTGATGCCTTGAGTTGTTGTTCTGAAACCGTTAGCCTTTTACCTGTGTTGCCCTGAACATGCTTCTTGTTTGACAATGAATGGCTTGAGTATGCTTTGATATGTTTATCGCATATGATGAAAAATTTCTGAGGCTTTAGGAGTTGCCTTTGCAGATTTTGTTGTTTTGCTTCATTTTTGCAGAGATGGAAAGGTTTTGAACTTTTCTTGGTTTGTTGACATAGCAGGTTAGGCTTGCAGTAGGTTATGTTGTTGGACAGTATGGTAGTTCTGGTTTAAGGTTAAGCTTCAGCAGGTTTGAGGTTGGGCTTCAGGTTTGCCTCATAACTTAGCAGGTTTTGCTTCAGGTTTGAACCTGGTGTGCTTCTGGTAGCAGGTTTGAACTTGGTTCCAGGTTTTTGTATATTTTTCTTCCTATCTCCTTGCTTGCTGAACCGTGTTTTGTTCTTTGTGTTATATCTTTTTCTTCTATACCTGCCTCTAGCCTAAAACCTGCCTATGCTTACTTTATCTCTCTTCTCTTTCTCTCCATAGTACAGTTTAAAGAATTTTTAAATGTTTATGCTGTACTTTGTTCTGAAGGGGCCCTGGGAAATGATGATTAAGATCTTGCTTGCATAACAAATTTTTCTGCATATATATCTCTTCTTTGACAGCTTTCTACACTTTGTGTTATCTTCCATATCTTTGCCAAATCTTTTTATTGGCAGCCTTGAGTAGACTTGTACTTTTGACAGTAAATTGCTCTTTTTGATTTTTCTTTGAGTAGACTTTGGCATTTGACAGCAAACTGTACCTTTTGCTTTTGATAGAAAGTGGAATTGGATTTTCAGTTTGGTTGAACTTGAACTATGCAGTTTGAACTTTGGAATTTATGCACTTTGCATTCATGAATAAAATGAAATTCTTCCCTCTTTGTGAACCGGGAGAAATCCCGTGATTTGCAGAGAGGGTTAACTGATCCCAATCAGTGGCCCCTAATGATGAGCAAATTTTATCAGTCTTTTTTAATTCAACTGCTTTTGACTTTTCCTTTTCTCTTTTGCAGATGAATAATTGGATGGAGAGGAATAAAGTGAAGCATGAAGAATTAGAGATAAATAGGATAGTTTTTCTTTTTATGTAATATTTAAATTAATGTAAACTATTGTTTGTAATTTAAATTATAAACAATATTTGTACAAATAATTCAAATATCAATAAAATCTTTGTTATCCAATTAAATCTATTTTCTCTTTATCGTTTATTTATTTATTTAAAATTCTTTGAATTAAAACAATTGAAAAATAAATTTCAATCATTCAATTTAGAATAATAAATAACTTAAATAAAACAATTTTGATCAATTAAACCTGTCTCTTCCAATATCCAAAGCAAAGCAGGAGTTAACCAAAATAAACTGATCAAACGCATTCCCCTTTTCACTGATTTGCAACAAGCACTGTGAATCCAATACTGTATATTTCTTTTGACTGGCCCAAACAAAACAACCTGAATTCAAACCACTGTCCCTTTTACTGATTAAATCAAAACAATGCGAATTTAAACCGAATCTCGGAATAAACCGCGAAGTACTGTGGAATTTTAACCTTTCTGAGAATATGCCCACAAAACCTTAACTCCTGACTAAATGCCAAATAGCGTTCGCCTGATCAAAATTGAACCAAAAATCATCCAAAACCCTAAGCCAACTGTGAAACAATCCAGAGCCCTGAAAATCAGTAAAAACCCTAATTTCGCTTGACTGACAAGAAAAGTCCGTTTGTCCGATTCTTGAGCCAGTTTGAAAAGTCAGGAAAGGTTTGAAGCTGAGATTTCTTGGGGAAAATGCGAGGGCAAATTTTGGGGTACAACAGTTGCCCCTGTTCAATCTTCTTAGACCTGAAGAGTTAGATTGGCAAGTTTGCCTTTCGCGACTTGAAGGTAAAAGGAGATTGGACACTAAAGTGCCCAGAAAATTTGCGCTCGGCGATATGATAGTAGATGTGAATGGGCTTAAAGATGCCATTTGGTGATGGGCTTAAAGATGCCATCTGGTGCGAGAGAATTTTGTCGGGGGATGGGCTTAGAGATGCCATCTGAGAATGGGCTTACAGATGCCATTCGACGACTGCTGGTAGGAGGATGGGCTTATAGATGCCATCTGGACATGTTGAACTGTATGTCAATGGTGAGTGGACAAGTATCAGAAGGGCATCCATGTTTTGGAACATCTCTGAATTAGGGGTCTGAACAAGCGACAGATTGACGTCCATGTCTGGAGAATCTGTAAACTATCTGAGATTGAACAAGCAATAGAGCAGTATCCGTTGTTGGGACATGTCCGTAAACTATTTTCAAAAATTGAGAAGAGTCTGAATCAGTTGGTAGATTGACATCCGTTGTTGGGAAGAATCTGTAAACTGTTTTCAGAAGTTTTGAAGTTGAAGAGGAACCGGTGTAGGGTTTCTCGATAATGCGTCTGGATGGATCTGGAATAAGTATCAGAATGTCGCCGTGTCCGGGTCACATCTGAACTATTTCTGGATGAATCTTGGGAGTTGATCTGTGTCTGTCGACTGATCTTCCCTAAAAAGGCAAAGGGTTAGTTGTATGCAATGCTATGATGCATGATGCAATGCATGTGACATTAATGTTTATGACACGAATGCGATGAATGCGCATGTAAGCTGATGAGCTAATATTGCCGAGGATACATGAATCCGAGATGGCTGAAGATAAAAGCATCTCGACTGCTGCCGGGGAAAATAAATCCTTGGCTGCTGCTGGGGAAGAGAATTCCTGATGACCTCTACTGGGGGGTTCCAAACTAGTAGACTCATGCTGGGGGGGCCAGATTGAGAATCTTCGGCTTGATGGGAAGTAACCCTGGCGACTTCACTGGGGAAGTCAAGGTTTGCCCTCTCCAAAACTCTATGGGGAGAAGGTTCAATGGTCTGGCTCCGCTGGAGATACTGAAGCTTAAACTCTGAGGGGAATTGAATTCCGGAGGATTATCTGGCTGGGGATTTGTAAAGATAAGTTACTGCTGGGGAATTTTGATGAACTCCGCTGGGGATAGGGAGAATTTTGGCGAGCGCGATCTTCCGTGGTGGTTAGCTTGAGAAGAATCTGAACAAGCGATAGGTTAACATCCGTTTACTTGGAGAACCCGTGAACTATTTTCAGCAATCTTGAAGTTGAATCAGCAATAGAGCCGCATCCGTTGTTGGGAAGCGTCCGTAAACTAAATTCAGAGGTTGCATCTGAACAAGTTGGTAGATTGACATCCGTTGTGGGGAAGAATCCGTAAACTTGTTTCAGAAGTCTTGAAGAGGAACCGGTGTAGGGCTTCCTGATGATGAGCTTGTGTAAAACTGCATCGGGTTTTGAACACTTTTGACATTCGAATGCCCCAAGTGGTGATGTAGATAAATTCCTGGCTTATTACAGGTGTTGGTCTACAATCGGTCGTTCACAGATGTTTCCTGGGTTGTTACAGGTGTTGATCTGGAATTCTTCAGACATGCCCTGGCTGGGTACAGGAATCGAGTCTGGAAATGTAGTCAACAGATATGCCCTGGCTGGATACAGGAGTCGAATCTGGAAATAGTCGTCAACAGATATGCCCTGGCTGGATGCAGGAATCGAATCCTCGAACTCTTCAGACGTGCCCTGGCTAGATACAGGAATCGAGTCTGGAAATGTAGTCAACAGATATGCCCTGGCTGGATACAGGAGTCGAATCTGGAAATAGTCGTCAACAGATATGCCCTGGCTGGATGCAGGAATCGAATCCTCGAACTCTTCAGACGTGCCCTGGCTAGATACAGGAATCGAGTTTGGAAATGTAGTCAACAGATATGCCCTGGCTGGATACAGGAGTCGAATCTGGAAATAGTCGTCAACAGATATGCCCTGGCTGGATACAGGAATCGAATCCTCGAACTCTTCAGACGTGCCCTGGCTAGATACAGGAATCGAGTCTGGAAATGTAGTCAACAGATATGCCCTGGCTGGATACAGGAGTCGAATCTGGAAATAGTCGTCAACAGATATGCCCTGGCTGGATACAGGAATCGAATCTTCGAACTCTTCAGACGTGCCCTGGCTAGATACAGGAGTCGAGTCTGGAAATGTTGTAAACAGATATGCCCTGGCTGGATACAGGAGTCGAATCTGGAATGGTGATAGTTGACAGATATGCCCTGGCTGGATGCAGGAATCGAATCTTCAAACTCTTCAGACGTGCCCTGGCTAGATACAGGAGTCGAGTCTGGAAATATGATCAACAGATATGCCCTGGCTGGATACAGGAGTCGAATCTGGAAATGTGATAGTTGATAGATATGCCCTGGCTGGATACAGGAGTCGAATCTTCAAACTCTTCAGACATGCCCTGGCTAGATACAGGAATCGAGTCTGGAAATATGATCAACAGATATGCCCTGGCTGGATACAGGAGTCGAATCTGGAAATGTGATAGTTGATAGATATGCCCTGGCTGGATACAGGAGTCGAATCTTCAAACTCTTCAGACATGCCCTGGCTAGATACAGGAATCGAGTCTGGAAATATGGTCAACAGATATGCCCTGGCTGGATACAGGAGTCGAATCTGGAATTGTTGTAGTTGATTTGTTGAACACTTTTGACATTCGAATGCCCCAAGTGGTGAAGAAGGAGTCTTGAATCAGATTACTCTGTATATTGAGAGATTTCTTGAAATCTTGACTGGACTGCCCCAGGTTAACTGAACTTTGAAAGATCTGTTGGACCTTGACTGGACTGCCCCAGGTTAACTGAACTTTGAAAGATCTGTTGGACCTTGACTGGACTGCCCCAGGTTAATTGAATTGTGACATGTCATGCCCCTTGTTGATAGGAGATTTGATGGAAGTGTCATCCTCTTGAAGTGATTTTGACTTACTGAGAGAGTTTTCGTTCCTCCGAACATTCGCTGTATGAATTTCTTCGCTGTCAAATAAAAGGGTCAAATGCAGACAGTGATATTCGAATAATGCAAAGTTTATGTTTGTCTCGAAGTTTTGAAAAATGCGTTTTTTAGCAGAAAACTTTTCATAAGACAAGTTAACACAATATTTAGAGCAAAGCCCTACAGGAGTCAGGATACCTTTTGTAACAGTATGCTTTCGAACTAACCCATGCTTCAATTAGGACTTTTAAAGGGTTGTAACGTGGCCTGGTTCACGGTTTAAGAAACAAAGGATAAAGGCTCAAAGTATATTTGTACCCACCCGCTCTTCGTGATGTTCTTCAACCTAAGCTCAGTTAATTGTGCGTCACACTCTGTTTTGAGTTTTGAATGACTTTTGGGCGATGGTTCACCAGTTGAATTTGGGGAGACAGTCATCATCTCCTTTTCTTTTTCAACATTTTTCATGTTTGTTGAGGATTTTGTAATGACCTCACTATTTTAATTTTGATTTGTTATCCCTAACTTTTGCCTGACTATTACCGTTTTCCGGGGTTACTGTCAGCGGGATGCCCCAACTTTCTTAAGCCTCCTTTATAGGTTTTGGCTCAGTGGGCTTTTCTCTTTTGAGAGATTGACTGTCTATATGATAGGGAACCACCCTTGTCTTTTGATTCCAAAGGAATGCTTTCTTTTTTTGACGTCGTTCGTTGTGTTACGAACTGAGAGTTTGCGACTTCAATGCGCATTTCTTTTTGAATTAACTGAGACACTACCCTGCCCCGGGTTTATATCAAAGGTTTTGATTGTTTAGAACAGAGAACTCCTACTTCTTTGGCTCAAAGGGGTTGACTAGGGATTAACTTCCTTATAACTCCAGTGTTTGGGAATTGAAAGAAATGCATGTACATCATCAGCACGGTCCGTTCAAAAGCATACTGTATAAGATCATGGTATTGTTTCGTCATCCTCCTTCTAAAGGCTTACAGCTTTTTATTAAGAGTCAGATATCATAAAGAAAAGCATAAGAGTAGTGAAACGAATGGATGAATTCAAGACAAACATATGCAATGCATTAATGAAAACAGAGTTTAACATCAACAGATAATTGTTTGATAGCAAAAGAAATTACAACTTTGAAAATTCAAAAAGAAGCAAAAGTCTCTCAGCTCGAGCTTCGTCACTTCAAGTGGAGAACCCTCTAACGGAAGATTTTCATCTCGCCGTCTGGCATGAATTCCAGCACCCCAATGTCGATCAGATCTTGAATCTTGTTCTTCAAGGCCCAACAGTCATTGGTGTCGTGTCCCGGGCTGTAGGAGTGGTAAACACAGAATGCGTCGGGATTATAGTGAGGAGAGGAGATATTGGGCTTCTGAGGAGGATCCTTTACGGTAAGCAAGTTAACCTCCAACAGGCGCTTCAGTATGAAGAATGATGGTATTTCAGTCTCCGTGAACTGTCTTCCCGACTTTTCTTGTTTACGCCGATTGCCCCGTTGACGCTGGCGAGGTTGTTGATGGGATTGTGACCCTGAAGCAAGTAAATGAGCTTTCCCCCTGTCTTCTTGAGTGGATGGAGGTTGAGCGGTTACTGGCTCTTCGACCTCAGATGTTTGCCCCAGTTGGTTGTTTGGAAGCAGTTGGCGGACAAGAACTCTGAGTTCCTCTTGTCTTTGAGATAGGTCTTGGATGAGAGCCATCTGGCCCACCAACTGTCCCATCATTTGAGTCCTTAGTGTTGTCAGATCAAACTGCAGCTCCGCAATCTGATCACTCATGGCATTGTCGGAATTCCCCAAACCCTTGGTGAGGAGAGCTTTCATCTCTTCTTGCCCCAGAGACAAGTTCAGGAACATCTCCTGCAGCTGAGCAGTCTGGTCTTGGATGTCTTTGACAGACCGTTCTAGAGCCATCTCTTGCTGAAATAAACAGCAGGAGAGTAAGGAAACCTGAAAAAGGAAAGATTGTCAAAATGCAATGCATGATATGTGGATGCATGCTTTCAAGGATCTCTTGGGGTAAACACAAGAAAAATGTTAGAGGTTGAACCCTGCTCTTGGATTGGAGATCTCTGCACCGGTGGACGTCCTTCCACGAGAATCAAGCTCACCATGTCAAGTGGGTCATAGCCACTGATTCAAGTTGTTGTACTTGAAATTTGATGGTATTGGTTAGAGGAGAAACCTCTTGCCCCTTGGTAGACGTCTAGTTCAATGTAACCCTGCATCAAAAGAACCTTCGAGATCCTTGAAATGGTTATTGAAAATGCTATGGTATGATGTTATGATGTTATGTACATGTATGCGAAAACAAGTGAGTGTATATACAGGCAAACATATTCACACAAAGCACACAAGGCCTTAGGTTTAGGCTTGCATGGGGTCCGGGTATTACCCTCTTGAAGTTAGTGGGCTCAACCTGTCCTATTAGAAGTAACCGGGTTCTAAGGATCCCAATATCACTGGATTGCTTTCATTGTTCATCGTTTCGATTTAGCCACTGAACTGGCGACCGAAATATTCTAGGAAAGCAACCCTCAATTGGGTGTAGTATCGAGTATCAACCAACCTCGGACTGCACCAAAGTCAGTTATCTCACTACCCTAAAAAGGCCAAGATGGTTCAATTAAGGTTCCTAAGGTCAGTTGATGCTTCACGACACCACGCGGCGGCCCCGTACTCTCCTTGACTGAACTCAAGGGTTACCGGTACACACCAAAGTGCCACATCAACGTAGCAGACTGCTTCAACCATGTCGGTATACCCCGCACAGTTCCCTCACAGCCTTGTTGCTACTTTCTAAGAAGGTATCCCAAATCCGGGTGTAGGATTTACAAAACTCCGATACAAAGCCCACAAATGTAAAGCAAACAAAGCAATCAATTGAAAACAAAAGTGATCTAAACCCTAAGGTGACCCCACTTTTAAATCAGTAATCCCCAGCAGAGTCGCCAGTTCTGTGATACGGTGGGAGAACTGACTAGTGTTTTGCGTTCGTATTCGCACTTGTGCGGTTGAGCAAGAGTCGCCACCGACTTTTTATTTTATCCTAAAGGAAAGGTTAAAAAAGCACAGCAAAAACCTTTTGAGATATTTCGTGGGTTCGGGGGGTAGATTATGAAAAGGGAAGGTATTAGCACCCTTTCCATCCATGGTTATCCATGGGCTCTTAGTTACTTGGTTTTTTAGATCATTTGCCTTGTTTTTTCGATTGCTTGAAAATGGTGTGTGTGTGGGTGCTTTTTGAAAATATTTTGGAAGAAGATGCCTTGTCTTAGGCAACTAATGTATTTGACTCGTGATTGAGTGTTTTACAAAAGTGTGGATCTTTTCGAAAAGATGTTTCAAATGTTTTTTTGAGAGTTTGTTTGAAAGTGTTGTGGATTGTGGTTTTTGAAAAGAAGGCAAGTGTTTTTGCAAATTGATCTCAAGTAACTAAGAGTTTTGTCTACCCTATTGTACTCAAAGGTTTTTGTTATGTTTTAACCCCTTTTAACAATTTTGTTCCACCATTGAATTTGATGGACAATCTTGCGTTTAGGAAGTTTATTCGGGACGGGCGCGGGTCATCGTATGAACCATGAATGCAATGGTGCCAAGTGTCTTTGGCAATTTGCTTTACGGGACTATGATCATTCCGTTTAGGCAACACTTTGAGACTTATGATCATTTGATTTTGTTTTGCCAAAGATACTCGACGTGCAAGCATGGCCCATTTTGGAAGGCAACATGTGGGATTACCCTAGAGGGTGCAAGTGTGATTGTGTATTGATTACATGTATTTGTCTTGTATTAGGTTATCTAGCGTTTGATTTTATGTACATACAAACCCTAGGTCTAACCATGGTATAATTGGAAAACTGTAAATTGCGAAAATGTAAAATCTACGCTATTACAAAATAGTGTCCGGGAGTGGGGGGTATAAATGTACAAAAGGGGATGAGACTTATAGTATCCAATAAGTTACAACCAAATCGAATTTGCGATCAAATGTAAATATCGAATATACAAATATAAGATAAACAAATGTATAGGAGCAATATGAATGTATCGTGTAAGTGTAAGTATGAGATGTATATGTATTGTGTGTAATTATTTACAGGCGCGACATGTGAAATTGAAGCGTATTAGGGTTTTTGACCTAAAGAAATGTTTACTTAGTCTTGTATTTTGTATTTAGATACGTACAATAAGAAAATGTTTTAATTGAAAGTTCTTATTTCTAATTAAATTATGTATAAAATGTATCATGGTTTATTATATACAAAAAGTATTTAAATGTCAAGAATTGAATTTTTGTATAAAAAAGGGTGTATTTTTTATATTGTTATGTACAAAAATATTTCAAGAAATCAAATTATACAAAAAAGTTTATTTACTTATTATGTGCAAAATATATTTTAATTAAAAGAAGATATTTTCAAATTTAATGATATTGTATAAAAATAAAATGCATCTTATGTGTATGTACAAAATATATTTTAAATAAAAGAGTAAAAGTCATTTTTTCAATTTTAAGTATATGATATAAAAGTATTTTATTATTTTATGTACAAATATAATTTAAATTAGGTATTTTAAATAAAAAAATATTTTCATATATTTAGTATTAATGTGATTTTGTAAAGGATAAATGAAAAGAAAAAGAAATAATTGTTTTATGATAAAAGAAAAGAAGTTAGTATTAAAAATGAATTTGGTTATATAAAAAAGGGTTAGTGATTTTATTGGATCTTGACTGGTAATTAGAAACGGGTCAGGCCCATTTTGGAGGCAAATGCTTTTAGGGTTTCGCTTGTGTTTGTTCAGTTGGAAACGCTTTAGGGTTTGAGCGCGCCGTTTGTACTTGTTCGTCTTCTCCGATCGTCAACTTCCTGAGCGCTTCTCTTTCCGGCCACCAGCGTCACCCTCCAAACCTTTCTTCCCTCCAAGGCATGAGCTCCGTGTTCTCTTGATACAAGGTTAGATTTTAGTGTTTATGTTTTTATCCCTTTTACGGATTGCATGCGTTTTTGATTTGAATTTGATTCTTAAATCTGTACTATTATGAGGTGGTGAAGAAGAAAGGGGGAGAAGATTGGCTACCTTCGTTCTTTGGAGATGGAGGAGAGGCGGAGTGGAGGCGCTGAGGACGGCCGGGGCGGAGGAAACGTGACGCTTGCTCTTTGAGCTTTCCTGGTATCTTTTATCTTGTTCCTTAGGGTTTTGATGATGATTGACTTGTGCTGAGAACCCCTTTTTAATTCACTTCTTTATCTCTTCTACTGCGTGTTGCCCTGTGTTACCTTGAACTGGATGCCTTTGGGATGTCTTAATGCCCAGT
This sequence comes from Vicia faba, assembly GCA_948472305.1. Taxonomy (NCBI): domain Eukaryota; kingdom Viridiplantae; phylum Streptophyta; class Magnoliopsida; order Fabales; family Fabaceae; genus Vicia; species Vicia faba. The sequence goes on along the minus strand of OX451739.1, from coordinate 170,910,462 downwards.
GATGTTTATACTGAGGGCCTAGGTTGCCTTTGAATATATTGTTTTCTTCTATGCCCCTGATGCCTTGAGTTGTTGTTCTGAAACCGTTAGCCTTTTACATGTGTTGCCCTGAACATGCTTCTTGTTTGACAATGAATGGCTTGAGTATGCTTTGATATGTTTATCGCCTATGATGAAAAATTTCTGAGGCTTTAGGAGTTGCCTTTGCAGATTTTGTTGTTTTGCTTCATTTTTGCAGAGATGGAAAGGTTTTGAACTTTTCTTGGTTTGTTGACATAGCAGGTTAGGCTTGCAGTAGGTTATGTTGTTGGACAGTATGGTAGTTCTGGTTTAAGGTTAAGCTTCAGCAGGTTTGAGGTTGGGCTTCAGGTTTGCCTCATAACTTAGCAGGTTTTGCTTCAGGTTTGAACCTGGTGTGCTTCTGGTAGCAGGTTTGAACTTGGTTCCAGGTTTTTGTATATTTTTCTTCCTATCTCCTTGCTTGCTGAACCGTGTTTTGTTCTTTGTGTTATATCTTTTTCTTCTATACCTGCCTCTAGCCTAAAACCTGCCTATGCTTACTTTATCTCTCTTCTCTTTCTCTCCATAGTACAGTTTAAAGAATTTTTAAATGTTTATGCTGTACTTTGTTCTGAAGGGGCCCTGGGAAATGATGATTAAGATCTTGCTTGCATAACAAATTTTTCTGCATATATATCTCTTCTTTGACAGCTTTCTACACTTTGTGTTATCTTCCATATCTTTGCCAAATCTTTTTATTGGCAGCCTTGAGTAGACTTGTACTTTTGACAGTAAATTGCTCTTTTTGATTTTTCTTTGAGTAGACTTTGGCATTTGACAGCAAACTGTACCTTTTGCTTTTGATAGAAAGTGGAATTGGATTTTCAGTTTGGTTGAACTTGAACTATGCAGTTTGAACTTTGGAATTTATGCACTTTGCATTCATGAATAAAATGAAATTCTTCCCTCTTTGTGAACCGGGAGAAATCCCGTGATTTGCAGAGAGGGTTAACTGATCCCAATCAGTGGCCCCTAATGATGAGCAAATTTTATCAGTCTTTTTTAATTCAAGTGCTTTTGACTTTTCCTTTTCTCTTTTGCAGATGAATAATTGGATGGAGAGGAATAAAGTGAAGCATGAAGAATTATAGATAAATAGGATAGTTTTTCTTTTTATGTAATATTTAAATTAATGTAAACTATTGTTTGTAATTTAAATTATAAACAATATTTGTACAAATAATTCAAATATCAATAAAATCTTTGTTATCCAATTAAATCTATTTTCTCTTTATCGTTTATTTATTTATTTAAAATTCTTTGAATTAAAACAATTGAAAAATAAATTTCAATCATTCAATTTAGAATAATAAATAACTTAAATAAAACAATTTTGATCAATTAAACCTGTCTCTTCCAATATCCAAAGCAAAGCAGGAGTTAACCAAAATAAACTGATCAAACGCATTCCCCTTTTCATTGATTTGCAACAAGCACTGTGAATCCAATACTGCATATTTCTTTTGACTGGCCCAAACAAAACAACCTGAATTCAAACCATTGTCCCTTTTACTGATTAAATCAAAACAATGCGAATTTAAACCGAATCTCGGAATAAACCGCGAAGTACTGTGGAATTTTAACCTTTCTGAGAATATGCCCACAAAACCTTAACTCCTGACTAAATGCCAAATAGCGTTCGCCTGATCAAAATTGAACCAAAAATCATCCAAAACCCTAAGCCAACTGTGAAACAATCCAGAGCCCTGAAAATCAGTAAAAACCCTAATTTCGCTTGACTGACAAGAAAAGTCCGTTTGTCCGATTCTTGAGCCAGTTTGAAAAGTCAGGAAAGGTTTGAAGCTGAGATTTCTTGGGGAAAAATGCGAGGGCAAATTCTGGGGTACAACATGGTAAAACGCCTGCAGCGAGGTAATTTACGAAATCGGCATACCAAGGAACCGAGGAGACGGCTAAGGTGGTTTCCATGAGTTTATCTGGTTCTGTGTCTTCCAAGTGGGCAATTAGTTTATCATACTGGAATTCATCATCGATCGGCACTTGTTCGTGTTTAAGATTTTCTAGTCTAGAGAGATGATCTGCTACCACGTTTTCGGTTCCTTTCTTATCTTTGATTTCTAAATCGAACTCTTGCAGCAACAATATCCATCTCAGGAGTCTAGGTTTAGCGTCCTTTTTGGTTAGGAGATATCTAATAGCAGCATGATCAGTGTATATGATTATTTTGGATCCTACTAAGTAGGAACGAAACTTGTCTAATGCGAAGATCACTGCTAAGAATTCTTTCTCGGTTGTAGCATAATTCATCTGCGCTTCGTCCAGGGTTCTGCTTGCATAATATATGACGTGGAGTCTTTTATCCTTTCGCTGTCCTAAAACAGCTCCTACGGCATAGTCACTTGCGTCACACATTATTTCAAAAGGTTCATTCCAATCTGGAGTTTGCATGATAGGCGCAGAAATTAATGCTTTCTTAAGTGTTTGAAATGCTTCTAAACATTTTTCGTCGAAGATAAATTCAGCGTCTTTCATTAATAGCTCAGTTAGGGGTTTAGTTATCTTAGAGAAATCTTTAATGAATCGTCGATAAAAACCGGCGTGTCCCAAAAAGCTTCGGATTTCTCTAACAGTTTTTGGAGGTTGAAGGTTCTTAATAACTTCGATTTTAGCAGAATCGACTTCAATTCCTCTTTTGGATATAATGTGTCCTAAAACAATTCCTTCTTGTACCATAAAATGGCATTTCTCCCAATTAAGCACTAGATTAACCTTCACACAACGTTCTAATACCCTTTCTAAATTTTCTAAACATTCTTCAAAGCTTTGTCCATAAACGGAGAAATCGTCCATGAAGACTTCCATAATATTGTCCAGAAAATCAGCAAATATTGCCATCATACATCTTTGAAAAGTTGCAGGAGCATTGCATAAACCAAATGGCATTCTTCTATAAGCAAAGGTTCCAAAAGGGCATGTGAAAGTTGTTTTCTCTTGGTCATTAGGATGAATAGGTATCTGAAAGAAACCTGAATAACCGTCCAAGAAGCAGAAATGAGAGTGTCTAGCTAAACGTTCCAACATTTGATCAATAAATGGTAAAGGGAAATGATCTTTTCTGGTGGCTTTGTTAAGTTTTCGATAATCGATGCACATTCTCCATCCAGATTCGACTCTTTTAGTTATGATTTCTCCTTTCTCATTTTCGACTACTGTGACACCTCCTTTCTTAGGTACAACATGCACAGGGCTAACCCATTTGCTATCAGATATAGGATATATGATTTCTGCTTCTAATAACTTCATAACTTCCTTTTTCACAACCTCGCTCATAATCGGGTTTAGTCTCCTCTGGTGTTCTCTTGAAGTTTTACAATCTTCTTCTAGCATAATGCGATGCATACAGATAGAGGGACTTATTCCTTTAAGATCAGTGATATTATATCCTAAGGTTGTTGGATATTTTCTCAGAGTTTGTAAAAGTTTTTCAGTTTCGGTTTCGCCAAGTTCTGCGTTGACTATCACTGGTCGTTCGAGTTCGGGATCTAGGAATTCATATCTTAGATTTTTAGGAAGTGTTTTGAGTTCTAGGGGTGGTTTCCTTAAACATTGTGTAGGATCTGGTGCTATAGCTAAGCATTCACTTAGATTACTACTCAGATTTTCATCGAGATTGTCTTCATTTTCAAGCTCAGCTTCTTTTCTACATTCATCGATGATATCCATGAAGTAACAAGTATCTTCAATTGCAGGTGCTTTCAGGAATTGAGAGAGGATAAATTTGATTTTCTCTTCACCTACTTCAAAAGTAAGTTTTCCTCTTTTTACATCTATAATTGCACCGACTGTAGCTAAGAAAGGCCTTCCAAGAATGATTGGGGTAACTTCGTCCTCCCTTATGTCCATGATAATGAAATCGGTTGGTATATAGAATTGGCCAATGCATACAGGAACATTCTCGAGAACTCCTGCAGGATATTTAATTGACCTATCTGCTAATTGAACGGACATTTTGGTTGGTCTGAGTTCTCCTATTTCAAGTTTCTTGCATATAGATAACGGCATCACACTTATATTGGCTCCAAGATCACATAAAGCTTTATCTATGACAAATTTGCCAATTACACATGGAATAGAGAAACTTCCAGGGTCTTTGAGTTTAGGAGGCATTGTGTCTTGAATAATTGCACTACATTCAGCAGTAAGCATGACAGTTTCATTATCCTCTAGCTTTTTCTTATTGGATAGAATCTCTTTAAGGAATTTAGCGTAGGAGGGCATTTGAGTTATAGCTTCGGTAAAAGGAATTGTAACATTAAGTTGTTTCAGAAGATCCACGAATTTCTTGAATTGACCCACATTCTTAGTTTTAGCTAACCTTTGAGGGTATGGGATACGAGGCTTATAAGGTGGTGGGGGTACATAAGTTTCATCTTTTTGTGTGGTATCTTCATTATTATCTCTCTGATTTTCCTTTTCTTCTTTATCTTTAGTTTCAGATTGTTTATCATAATTTTGTTGCATAGCTGGGCTATTGTTTCTGGGATCTACAGGTCCATCATACTCTGTTCCGCTTCTTAAGATAACAGCATTTGCATGTCCTTTGGGATTAGGTTGAGGTTGTCCAGGAAATGAGCCAGGAGGAGCAGCAGAAGCCGCTTGTTGTTGAGCTACCTGAGAGATTTGTGTTTCTAACATTTTATTATGTGTAGCTAAAGCATCAAGCTTGTTAGATAATTGCTTAATCTGCTCATTAATGTGTATATTCTAATTTTGAACATCCTTATTAGTCTGGGATTGAGTATTATTGGTTTGGGATTGAGTAGCGATGAAATGCTCTATCATGACTTCCAAATTAGACTTCCTAGGAGCATTAGACGTGTTAGGACCATTATTAGGATGATTTGGGATAGCCTTAGGGTAACCAGGTGGTGTAGCAGGAGCTTGTCCAGGTGCGTATAACGCGTTGTTACTCTTGTATGAAAAGTTAGGATGATTCTTCCAGCCGGGGTTATATGTGTTGCTGTAAGGATTACCCTGTACGTAATTCGCTTGTTCAACTAGAACTCCTGTTAAAAGTGGGCATTCTGGAGCAAGATGTGATTGAATACCATATAAGTCGCAAGTTTGAGCAATTGCAGCAACAGTAGCTGCGGGAGCGGTGGTAAGATTCTCGAGCTTTTGAGTGAGAGCTTCCACTTTAGCGTTGACTTGATCCAGGCTATTCACTACAACCATGGCACCTTTCGTTTGAGATTTCTCTACGCTAACTCTCTCCGTACCCCATTGGTAATGGTTTTGAGCCATGCTTTCGATAAGTTGTCTTGCTTCAGTATATGGTTTATTCATTAGTGCGCCACCAGCTGCGGCGTCTATAGTCAATCTCGTATTATACAAGAGACCATTGTAGAACGTGTGAATGATCAGCCATTCTTCTAAACCATGATGAGGACAAAGTCTAAGCATGTCCTTATAACGTTCCCAAGCTTCAAAGAGTGATTCATTGTCTTTTTGTCTGAAACCATTGATATTGGCTCTGAGCATAGCAGTTTTGCTTGGAGGAAAATATCTAGCCAAGAAGACTTTCTTCAACTCATCCCATGTGGTGATTGAGTTGGAAGGAAGAGATTGGAGCCATGCGCGAGCTCTGTCTCTGAGAGAAAAAGGAAATAGGCGCAATCGTATCGCCTCGGGGTTAACACCATTCGCTTTCACAGTGTCTGCGTACTGCACAAACACTGACAAATGAAGATTCGGGTCGTCAGTAGGAGCTCCAGAAAACTGGTTCTGCTGAACGGCGGAAAGAAGCGAAGGTTTTAGCTCGAAATCATTTCGAGCGATAGCAGGAGCAGCAATACTATTATGAGGCTCTGCTTGAGAAGGAACAGCGTAGTCCTTAAGAGGACGAGGAGCAGGAGCAGGTGGATCAGCCATCTTCTTGAGTTCTTCAACGTTAGGAAGTTTGGTCGGAGGAAGGTTGTTGCGTTCTAAATACTCTTGAATTCGTCTCCTTAATCTAAGGTAACGCTCGATATCGTATATAGGTATATGCAAAGGTGCGCCTTGAGAGCGAGTATTTGGCATACACAGAGGGAAAAGAAAATAGTTGCTATAGTCTATACTTCGTAATAAAATTACGATATCAACTTAAATAGTCCCCGGCAACGGCGCCAAAAACTTGATCGCGACTTTATCGTCTAAATTAATCGGGAGACTGCAAGTATACAGCCCTATCGCGTAGTTTTAAAAGATATCGAACCTAAGGGACTATAAATCGAACTAACGTAACCTAAACTACTGTGTAAAGCTATAGCTATCGAATAATTGATTAGGGGAATTTTTGGGTAATAAAACTTAATTCTAATTGAAATAATAATAATGCGAATATCGGTATGTACTTCGTTAACATTTAAAGAATCCGGCTTTCCACTGGCTTATTTTCAAAAATGATAATAATATCTTTTTCAGCAAAAAGTATTTATTCAAAAATCTATTCTCAAACTTTCACTCTATTGAAGTAAATTATAATTTTAAACTCTGATGTATGCTTTCGCTATCCCATTGATTTTAAAATTACTTTTTGAAAATAAATAAAGTTTAATTGGTTTTAAAACGTTGTCGCAGTCTTTAAAAACAATACCTAGTATCTACTATCTGATTCTAAACCTCAAACTGTTGCTCTATTGGTTTCTAATCTTAGTCGGTTTATTAACCTCAAACTTTCGCTCTGTTGGTTTCTAAACCTTTTTAACAAAATAAACTAGATAACTAAATCAGAAAAAGTGTTTATTTTATAAAATATAATCAAGCCTGTTTATTCCGGATCCATTCAAATTAACTCGTTACATACCGATATTTAAATAATTTAGCCAGACATACTCATAAAAGCAGACATGGATACATTAAAGGAATTAACATTCATAAATAAATTCATGGCTAAATAAATATTCTCATGCAAATAATTAATTAAAGCGATGTAAATAAGGAACCTGAATTAAATAAATGCTGGAAATAATCCTTGAAGCTTGAATCAATTCGTACAGAATCCTGGTTCTTCAACGGAAATAAAATCTAAGTATTCGAAAAGGAAAAGGAGCTGGCTGGAAAATAACTACTGGAAATTGAATTACAATGGAAACTAGTAATGCGATGAAAGTAAAAATTCTGAAACTGGAAAAAAATCTAAGCAAAAACGGTCCCAATTTTGATTTCCTGATGTCCTTTTATAGTGGTAGAATGTAACCACTTTTGAGATATTTTCGTACCACTTATCCTCTAATTTCTCGTTCTAACTTGAACACGTTGAGACGGGCGCCTCAATTGACCACGTCCTCAATTGACCACGTTGAGACGGGCGCCTCCCACTAAGGGGAAAGTCCGAGGCGGGCGCCTCAATTGTAGGAGAAGAGATGAGACGTGCGTCTCACTCTTGCATGTGACTTTAGGGTTCTCTTGCTTGCGTGGGTCTGAATTCGTTTGGGCCCAGTTTGGAGATGATAAACCTTTTGGTCCATCATTATTGCTTTGCACACCCCTTTTCTTCATTTCTTGCATATTTAGTCCAATAACTCTCTTAATTTCTTCACTTTGCTCAATTTGTCTAATTAAAATAAAGTACCTGAAACAATAAAAATACCGGCGTAATATGGAAATAAAATGAAATAATTAAATAAAAATACTAACATTATCTATGAAAATTAAATCAAATATACTATATAAAATTATGTTATCAACATTCATCAGAGCAAATATGTCAGAGAACTTCTGAAGAAATTTGACCTCTCAGAATGTAAGCCATCAAAGATTCCAATGCATCCCACGTGTATTATGGAAAGAGAAGAGGTAAGCAAAAAGGTAGAACAGAAGGTCTACAGAGGTATGATTGGCTCTCTCCTTTATCTGACGGCTTCAAGGCCTGATATCTTATTCAGCGTATGTATTTGTGCTAGATTCCAATCAGATCCTAGAGAATCTCACTTAACAGCTGTTAAGCGAATTTTCAAGTATCTGAAAGGTACTACTAATCTGGGTCTATTTTATAGAAAATCTAGTGATTACAGCTTAGTAGGCTACTGCGATGCTGACTTTACTGGAGACAGAGTAGAGCGTAAAAGTACTTCTGGAAGCTGCCAGTTTCTGGGAGAAAATCTGATCTCTTGGTCCAGCAAAAGGCAATCCACAATTGCGCTATCAACAGCAGAAGCTGAGTACATAGCAGCAGCAGGATGTAGCACACAAATGCTCTGGATGAAAAGTCAGCTTGAAGACTTCCAGATTTTTGAGAGTAACATCCCTATACTCTGTGACAATACTTCTGCCATTTGCTTAAGTAAAAATCCTATTTTGCATTCTAGGGCTAAGCATATAGAAATAAAACATCACTTCATTAGGGACTATATTCAGAAAGGAATTTTGAACTTAAAGTTTATTAATACAGACCATCAATGGGATGATATCTTCACTAAACCTCTTTCTGAAGATAGGTTCAATTTCATTCTGAAACATCTCAGCATGAAACTCTGCCCAGAGTGAAAATGTTTTAATTCTATATATTAACCTTCAGAATGTGTTTTCCTTTTACTGTGAACTTCTGATCAATCTTCTTTCAGAAAGATAGACATGCAGATTGTATCAGATTCTATTCTTAAAGATCTGAGCGTTTCAGCTCAAAGATAGACGTGCTGCTCACTAAATCAAACAAGTGTCATCCAATCATCAGCAAATCTCTGAAGCAGAACACGCGTGCACGCTTCTGAGAAGGCAAAACGCTGATTGGGTGCATTGAGACACATGTCTGGTAACCGTTTCAAGTATATTTCTCAAATCCCCCAAAATCAGCAAGCATTAAATGCACGTAATCATGTTTTAAAATGTAATCATGAATTAATTCTCTTTCTTAAAACCGTTTACGTTTCCAAAATTTGTTTTGAAATCTATTTAAGCACATTAACATCATTCATTAAACTTTTACCGTTTCTTACAATCATCCAAAGATTTTCTGCATTTTTACCTGTGTAATCATCCTTCTAAAAAAAACCCTTTTTCTCAAATCTTTTTCTCAGAAAACCCTAAGTGTGAACATGGCAACCTCTAGCACTGTTTCTGCAGGTTCTCAGAAGGAGGCTTCATCTGAACAATACAAAATTCCCTTCAGAACGCTCCTTACACCAGTGAAGAACTTGGAAGTGCTATCTGAACTGATTGTTGATTTCTCCAGTCTGAAAGAAAATGGATTCGATTTGACAGAAGAAGTTAGGGCACAAGGATGGGAGAGATATTTTGATAGGTTGGTGGGTCCAACGTTTCCAGTATTGGTCAAGGAATTCTGGATTCATGTGTCTTCATCAACACATCAAGTTACTTCCTACATAATGGGAAAGAAGATTGTGATCACTGAGGATCACATTGCAAGATTGATTGGATACAGTGGTGGTGGTATCCGCTGTATCGACATGGCAGAAAGATGCTCTGACGTTGCTGTCATTGCAAGAGAAATATTCACCCATGGGGTTCCCAGCAGCAAAATCAGAGACTTGAAGGATCAGCACAGAATATGGGCGAAGATTATTCTGGGGTGCTTCAATCACAGGAAGCCCACCAGCTCTCCTGATTATATAAACATAGATCAGCAGTTTCTAATCTACTTTATTAATCAGAAGGTAAAGATTAACTTGGCTCATCTTTTGTTTAATCACCTCAGGACCAGCGTCAAGGAGACAAGGGAAGAAGAAAAGACAAAAAGGGACTGGATACCCTTTGGCAGGTTAATATCAGATATTCTGACTGAGAATAGGCTGATTGAACACCTTACAGAAGCTCAGGAATTAAGCTCTATTGAACCTACTGTTGGCAAGCCTCTGAACGCCAAGAATCTGAAGAAAATGAAACTGATAGAGAATATCAGAAAGGAGCCCAGCGTCACTCCTCTTGCTGACATCACCAGCAGAAGAGTCCCTCTGGACGACTTTCCAATATTTTCAGAGATTGACTCTAAACCAGTCATTATTCTCAGATACTTGGACGCTTGCAAGGCTGATGGCACAGATCCCACTCTGAACATAAAAGATCTGCACCAGCAAAATCCAGAAGTTACTGTGAAGAAGACGAAGAAAAGAAAGGCTACTTCAGAAGGACCATCCCAGCAGACCCCTAAGAAGAGAGGTAATCTATCTGCTGCTAATGTTTTAAATTCTTCTGCTATTCCAACATCAATCCCAACCCCAGCTTCATTTGAACTTCCAATCCCCATACCAACCATTGATGAAACCGAACCAGAGGCTGACCCTTCTGAGTCACTGACTCTCAGGAGATCCCGCACCAAATCCCAAAATCCAAAACCCACAACATCAACAGAATCAGAACTTGACAAAGTTCTGTCTGAAATTGATCAACGTGCTTCCGCTCCCCTCTCAGAAAATCCAAACACTCAACCAGAAACTGCCCACTCTCCTCAATCAGAACATACTCTCTCACCCATACCAGAACAACCAGAAATTCCACCTCCTTCTCCACAACCAGAAATTCCACCTCCTTCTCCTCAACCAGAACTCCATCCACTTTCACCTCAACCATCACCTCCACACCCTGAGTTTCATCACTCTGAAACTCCATCACCTGAACCTCAAACCCCTGAACCTCATTCCCCTCAATCCTCTGAGCCACAACCCTTGGCAATTCAGCTGCCATGTGGTACAACTGTAAACATTCCCCAACTGCCATCCTCACCAGAAACTACCCCTCCAAATACTCCAAACAGTCCAATAATCATTTCTGATTCTCCCACTCCATCTCCCAAACAAAATACTGAAGACCACAACAGGACCTTTATTGATTTAACAAGCCTTAACCGTCTTGCTGACCTTAAACACAAAATAGCCATCCCCAAACCCAAACAACTAGATGTTGGTGCTGGCATTTTGAATTTTGAAACAGGCTTGCAGAATTGGATTGGTTCTCTAAAGCAGGTTTGTCCTGGAATGATTGACCCTGCCGCTTCATACCATCTCTGGACTCAATTCAGAAAGTGGGTACGCGCTGAAGCCCCCAAGCTGCAAGACATCAATTATGAACAGGCATAACAGAACTTCAGCAAGCTGCTGAAGGAAGTTGAAAGTCAGTTGCCACAGGACGAAGTGCTCTTTCTGGATAGTGAGCCATGGTCTGAAAAGCGTCCAACTTCAAAAGCTCAGCAAGCAGAAGATCAGACTATTCAAGCTGAAGATGTTAGTCAAGCTGAAGATGTTGCAGAAAGCTCTCAGAAGCATCCTGCTTCTGATGTTTCTCAAGCTGCCTTGGACAGGCAAACTCTGGAAGAGCTGAAGTAGAATGATATTCATCTGCAGTAAAGAATGGATGAGAATGATCAGAAGATGAAGGAAAGGATGGATGTGCAAGATAGCAAGATTGATACAGTAGTCAGCATGATGCACAAGCAGAATGAAACTGCTGATCAGATTAAGACAATGCTAGAGACTCTGTTCACACGCCTTCCACCCCAACCTTAGATTTTCATTCATGATATTTTCAATGTTTTCTTTGCATATTATCTGTACTGTTTGTCTGGCTCTGAATTAAATATAACAATTTTTCTGCTCTGATCGTTTTAGCTTATATTACTTGCACTTTTTGATTGCTGACAAAAAGGGGGAGAACAAGAATGATATTTTTCAATAACGGATTACTGAGACAAAAAGTCTCAAACATTCTAACACTCTGATATACTTGAATGTTTTCTGTTTTGCATAAGCCTACAGGTACAAGAAGTCAATCATCTCTGATACACTGAAGCTCTGATATTCTGATCTGAAGCTCTGATATTCTGATGTTCAAAGAAAGTCAGTAAAGATCTGATCCTGAAGAACTCTTGGAATTAAAAAGGGAAGTAATAAATTTAGGGGGAGTATCTCCGATCTAAACTCTGATATCTCTTTATCCCTTATCCCTTATCTTTGATAACTTCCTATTTAATTCTGATACAACTTATTATTTAGTTATTTCTGATACTTTTCACACCAATTTTCAATTAAAAAATATCTAGTTTTTGTCATCATCAAAAAGGGGGAGATTGTTAGAACAAAGTTTGAATCTACTACCCTAAGTTTAAGTTTTGATGATAACAAAATGCAAAGATATATTAAATTGTATGATTCGTGTAAGACATATGTGCTGCCTAAAGAATTACGTTCTGTTTTACAGAAACTCTAATGGATATCAGCAAGAGAACATCATCATCAACATCAGAAGATGAGATATCAACATCAGCATCAGAAGATGTTATATCAGATGCCAGAATCAGAAGATCAACTTGTGCTTACGCTGAAGCTTGATAAACAGATCTGCGCTTAACCATCTGAACTCTGATCTAGAAAACAACAGTTCATCAGCACCTAAGCAGCGTCAGAATGAGCCAAAGCCAGAACACGCTTAAGTGGCAACGGTACTGTGCATTCAAGATGCTTTATTACCAACGGCATCATTCCAGACAAGATCTGCTTAATAAGGAAAGAATGTTATTGGCATTGAAACGAAATTACTACTCCAACGTACCATTTTTCCAATTCTATTTAAACAAGTCAGTGAAGATTGAATTGGCTAATGCTCTACAACACTCTACATGCCTAAAGCTATTCATCATCTTCCTCACTCTCAGTTTGCTAAAAGCTCTCAATTCTTTACTCAATTATTTTAGCACTCTAGTTCTCATAAGCTTAAATTGTGTAGTATCACAGTTGTGATAAACAGTTTTTGTAGAAAACATTCACACACCTAGATTTCAATTCTTTGTAAGAAAGTATTTCCTTGAGAAATCGGTTTGTGGTTTGACTCAAGAAGGCTTTAGCAGTTGTTAAAGCAGTTGTAATATTCAGTTGAATATAGTGGATTAAGACCTCGTTGGAGAGAGGCGAAATTACCTTGATGGATGGACTGGAGTAGTTTGAGATCAAACGAACCAGGATAAAAATAACGTGTTGACTCAATTGATTTCCAGTTTTTACAATTCAACCCCCCTTCTTGTGTTTTTCACTTCTTCAATTAGGGTTTGAGTTCTCACAAGGACAATTGGACTTTCAAGGATCCATGTGATTTTCATGGATCATTAGGAACCCTTAAGATTGCTCATGTCAAGTTTCAAGTCTTGGATCACATTTTTGCTCAGTCAATTGATCAGTTGACCTAAAATCAACTATATTGAGGGAAAAGTCAATTGTGGTCAATTTACAGTCAAACTTCATCATTTTTGATCCATATCAACATCATGAACTCATATATGTCAATTGATCAAGTTTGGATCATAATTCCTCAAAGAATTTGATCAGATCATCAAAAGGGCAAAATGGTCCAAATTAGGATTTTGACTAAGGAGGTTCAATTATTAACTTTTGACCTAACAAATGACTTATTGGTTTAAGGCATGATCTCAAGGATTCAAATACATAATTTTGACCTAATGGCATGGCTCAAAATATTTCTCAAGATCAATTGACTGATAATTGAATTTCAGTCAACTGATGAAAAGTCAACTGTATACTGAAAAGTCAAACTTTGACTTTTTGATCAAAATCAAGTTTCAAAGATTAAAATTCATCAAGACATGTAAAAATATGAAACTTGTTCATCAAGAAATAGAAAAGTCAAAATTATCTTTGAAAAGTCAAAATTCTAAGACTTAGAATTTTTTCTAAGTGTTAGAAAGTTCATATTTTTTCACAACTTTGTGCCAAATTTCCACCATGATGCAAGATGATTCAAGGGAAACTTCCAACATGAAAGTTGTAGATATCAATGAGATCTAAAAATTGTAGGGCATAACTGTTTCTAGAAATGCTTGGATCTCAAGTTATGAATTCATGAAGACATGCCCATGAAACTAAAAAGACTTAGTGAAATTTTGCCCTAGTTTGACAGGAGTTTGACCTAACTTCATGGAAACGTTTCATCTAGTTCCAAATTGAATTTTCAAAAATGTCCAACATGAAGGTTGTAGGGGATGTTACAAGCTTTCCAAAATATCCAAGAACTCATTGAGATCATACTTGAGCTAAGATAATCGAAGGTTATAAGTTAGGGTTTCAAACATGATTTACAAGGCATATTTTGTGATGAACATGAACCAAATCCATTGCCATGCTGCATAATCCTCACTTTGCAGACCTCAAAATTGTTTGTGACTCCTTAATTTAATATTTACACAACTAATTGATCAATTGTCCAATTGATTCAAGCATTGTCCAAAGCATTTTGCCATTCTAGGGAGAAAGTCACCATTTCCATTCTAGTAAAGCAAGCTTTATGCACAAAGTCAGCTTCTTGAGCTCCTAACTTGTTTTCTTTAAGTACACTCCATCCACAAAGTCAGAAGCAAGCTTGTTCAAAGTCGAACCACTCTACAATAGCATGGTACAAGGCATGGGAAACTTGTTTTGTTAAGAAAATCACATGTTGAGCTTAAACATGTAAATTCAAATTCTGACTTGTTGTAGCATACAAAACCTTTTGCTTATAAATAGAGACACTATTTGCAAGCTAAGACACAGAGGATAAGACCCCGAAACTCCATCAAACACTCACAAACCATAAATTTCTCAAAAACTCCATTGATACACAATTCTAACCTTGAACTTGTATCTCTCATTTCCCTCGTGCGTTTTCCCTCAAATTCATTTGCAAAGCTTTTATACCTCAAATATAGTCCATCCATGTCCTTGTTTTGGAACTATAACACCATCTTCATCAACCTCCATAACCAAAAAACATAGTCTGCAAGTTAACTTCTCCAGACCCTTCCAACCATCCATAGCTCAAGCTAGGCATTACGTTAGCTTCCTGGGAACTTGAGGAAGCTAACCTGATTATCACCATCACTTGAAATAAGCTCAAACTCATTTCAAGATTTCCAGTTTTTGAGGTATTTTTCTGAACTTCTATCTCTTCATTTAGGCATTGTTAAGCTTGCATTTTCAAAGATAAAATGTAGATATCATTACCCTGAAGCTGTACATATTCATAGTTTTCATTTATATGGCCTGAGCTTAGAGAATTTTAGGTTTGAATCTCTGAAAAATTTTCATGTGGTTATGTGTTACAGTTGAAGTCAAGATTCTGGAATCTATCTTCTGTAACGTGTCTAAGGAACGTTAGTACAAGAGATTCTGATTGTGACTTTGTGGTTAAGCTTTGGAGGCCTTATAAAGCTTTACTTCTGTGTGTTACTAGTTCTGGAGATTATGAAGACGAGGTTCTATTGAACAAGTTTTGATAATCTGAAGAAAGTCAAGTTCTTACAATCAAGTACTGAAGACTCTGAAGACAAGGTTCTCTATGACATGTTCTGAAGACTCCAAGGCTTAGGTTCTAAGACTTAAGAAAAATTCTTCTATAACAAGCTTCAACGTTCAACATTCAAATATTTGAAGCCTCTGAAGATAAGAAAAAAGTTTAAAATGGTTAATGTGTGATGGTGTACAAAAGGTACATAAAGTGTCTGTGATCTCTACTCTTCTAGAGTGGTGTAAGGATAGTCCTTTCGTACTTTACTGTGACCACTCTCATTATGACTGTTGAGAACCAACAACAAGATTTCCGATTACCTTTCTACCCTTTCAACAGATCTCTTTTACAAGCTATAAAAGCAAGACTTGGAAGCTGAAGAAAAGTAAGAATCAACATTACAAAGATAAATCTATCGGGTTAAATCAAACTCAATAAAACTACACCAAAGCGATGTGCAAACTCTGTAGAGAAATCATCTGTGTATAATTTTGTAAATAATCAAGGAGTTGTTGCTTGTATCTTACAGTAGAACACTTAGGTGTTTTTCTGTGTACTGAAACGTCTGTGTAATATGCTTAACAAGAAGCAAATATGTAATACACTGAAAGTACTCAACTGTTGTTGATTGATAACTTGAGAGACCGAGTGAAGGTCAAATCTCAAGAAGACTCTTGTTGCGGTTTGAGTGGATTTGCAATAAGGATCGACGAACTTATTGGGGGTGCCAATAAGGTTGATCAGACTTATTGTAGATTGTCTGCAATCAGTTTGGTTATAGTGGATTACGTCCTTATTGAAGACGAAATCATCCTTGAGGGGGTGGACTGGAGTAACTTAGTTAACAACGAACCATGATAAAAATAACCGTGTTCATTTACTATTATGTTATAAGCTGACTTGTTATGTCACCAAAGAAAAGATTAAATTTGGTGAAATCCAATTCAAACCTCAATTATTTGTGTTTTTTACACCTTCAGACTTACAATAAGGGAGAGAAATCATTTGAAAGAAAATCAGATCTTATCCTTCTTGAATGAATTTGAAAGAATGAGAAGAGCGTGAGATTTGTTTTTCTGAAAGGGAATAGAGAGAGAGAGGAAGTACAAAGACAACAAGAAAGAAGAGAGACCATAAAAGAGAGAGAAAAGTGAAGGGAAAATATCAATAAGGTTCTGCCATTTGATAAAATCAATGATTTTGATTGGGTAAGTTGGAAGAAAGAGGATTAGAGAATTTAAATAAAAAAAAATTAAATGCTACTTTACAAAATGCTTGGTTTTCATTAGACAATGTAATTTGATTTAATCAATTACAATTAAGAGAAATTTGTAATATAAACATCTTCCAATTTTAATTAGGAAATTGGTGGAAAATTAGAGAGATTATTTGATGGCATCTCTCGATGTTAGTTAAGAATTAGAGAATTAGTTAGGAAGTTGATAAATTTGGACGAGTTGAGAAGTGAAGTGGTGTGCATCACCGTCTTAAAGTTAGGCAACCACCGACCATCAATTCTTCACGTGGACGGAGAATTTCTTTACTCGATTCACTCATTTTCAGTATTCTTCCAACCTTCAAAGGTCCATGCTACAACATTACGCCACCACACACCAGATCCTCACCCTTCCTCTTCCATACATATTTATAGCACGAACGAGAATGAAGTAACGCATATCGAATGCGATAAAATCGACGCAATTCAGTGAAAATGGACCACAAAGAAGAAGGTGAGTTTCCGTTAAACGTTACTTCCAATTGCGCTTTGTTTGGTTTTCTCAATTTCGTTCTCATTTCGCGTTTTTCGTTTCGAATTTGTGTGAGGATTATATATTTTTGTTTGATTTTGTTTCGTGATTTTGAATTTTTTGCAGTGTTAGAGTTTCTCGGACGCGTTCCGCTACTACAGAGGCTTCCTAGTTCGTCTATAAAGAAGATATCAGAACTTGTGGTTGTTAAACACTATGGTATTTATTTTGAATTTTATCAATTTGAAATTATTATTATTTTTATATTTTTTGTATTGCAGTTGTATTAAGATCATGAACAAAATGTATACATTTACATGAATATGCAGTAAAGTGAATAATTAGCTTTTGAATTGGAAGTTTTGCCTTCATCCAAACGCGCACTTAGTGTTTGCGGAGACCTATAATGCAAAATTGTATTTGTGAATAGGAATTCAAGGAATGAATTATCTGAAAATATGTTTTGAAATTTATTCTTTAAACTTTTCATAAAGACGTTGTTTCAATATGGAGTCTCTAAAAATATTTAGAATTGTATAATTTGGTTGGAGGATACTAACATTACATTTTCAATTTGCAATCGATTGATTATTTTTGCAGAGCGAGGGGAGTATGTTGCACGTGAGGATGAACCAGGAGATGGAACTTACTTCATATGGGATGGAGAGGTATGTTAATATCTCCATATCATAGACCATGCATAAAAAAATAAAATAAAAAACCAAACTGCATTGAATTGGTTTGAGTAGTGTAGGACGACTTTGGTTGGGCCGACACTAATCTAGAGGCTAATAAAATGACAGTAAGTTGCATTTACTTAGCATTTCATTTGTTCAATTTTTTGCTAAAAGTCTAGCTTCGTTTCTTGTAGGCTGAGGTTATTGGATCTGTTAGTGCCCATGATGAAAATCGTCCAGAGTTCCAATTGAATAAATATGGCTACTTTGGTTGTGGTAGTATTCTTATGACTCAAATTGCACTTTTTTTGGCAAATGAGTACTCTTCTAGAAAGCAGGAGTCTTTTCGGGAACATGATTGCTTAAAATTAGTTTGAAAACTGTTGACTAGTTTGGTTATCAATTTCTCATTATTTCTCTAATGCTTCATTCTCTGTACTAATATTTATTGCTATCTCAAATAAGTAGGACTTTGCCACCATAACTCTATGTTTTCTCTCTTTAAACCTTTTTGTGGGTTAAACTGGTCATTCATTTTCAAACTATACCCATGTTCTTCTGCATAAAGCTGTTATTTATGTTTTCTCGATTTATAATGTCACTAGAGATACTGGAGATTTTTTTTAATATTGCTTTGTTAGGTAATATGTGAGAATAATGTGAACGTGCAACTTTCAGGTTTGTCAAATACAGTTCACAATGCAGATGTTGTTGCTTTGTCTAAGGTTCTACTTTAGTTTCTTTTCCTACTGCTTTCTAATTTCAAAACCTACCGTCGAAGAACCTGAGCTTCACTCACGTGAATTGAGTTATTTACTGCTATGGTGACTTTTGTTGTTTTCTGTGGCAGCTAACATGCTTAGTGCTTCCCCGTGAGCACGTAGCACTGCTATGGCCAAAGTCAATATGGAGCGCAGAAAAACATCCCGAGAGGTGCTCAGCTATGGAGAATATATTGCAATTAGAACCACTAGAGGTCTCTTATCATATGTTAATTTGAATTTGAATATCTTTATATTGATATAATTAGAGCTTACTACTTTTTCTTTTTTATTATCACATCCATCACGCTTTTATACATGAAGAGAATATCATTATTAAGAATCTTTATTCTCTCTTTTCCTTCTTCCTACCTAAACCTATATAATTTCTACAAAGTGTTTGAGCAATAAGGCTTTTATGGACTAATTATCTGCACTAGAAAAATAATATTGTATTCTTCTGGATGAGAGACTGTGCCTACTGCTCTCATTTTGACATAATTGGATCCTTGATGATACAAATATTTAAATATCATTGAATATGGATAGATATCGGCTTGCCTCTTTTTATTTATTTTGCTATTGGCCTAGTGGCAAATACATATTCAAATACACATTTGCGGGGAAGAGACAATATGGTGACCCGGGTTCGAACCTGGGATTCCACATAAAATGTTCTCACAGCCAAACTACTATGCCATAACAACGAGGACACTATGGTCAATAGAAATAGTCTGATGTGTTTTTCCTGGTTTATTTTTGATAGCAAGCAGCACCATAGTATATCAGCACTTAACTGTTTCTCTTTGATAGTAAGTATTAAAATGCCTAACCTGGACTTCACCTTATAGCTTTTTGTTATTCTCTTTGGAAGGAAGATATCTTCCAAGGAATCACTCTTCCAGATGCTCCAAGCTTTGGAAAGGTGTTTGGGGGACAGCTGGTTGGACAGGTATGTAAAACCACATTCATATTATAGCAAGCTGCTCATGTCAGTTGCAGCTCCTATATATAGACTTTTTACAAGATAATATCTAACATGCAGGCACTAGCTGCTGCATCAAAATCTGTTGACTGCCTTAAGTTACTTCATAGTTTGCATGCCTATTTTCTTCGTATAGGAGACTTACACAGTAAGCATGTCTAATCACTTAACTTTGACTACATTACTCTGCTATGGATATAACTTCCCTTTCTATTTATTTTTACTTCTTTTCTTATGATGAGATGTGAATGCTATTATTCACGTGTGTAATCGGAAACGTGAAACCGTTTTGCAGTTTCATATAGTGAGAATAAATCACAAAAAAGAGCTCTAAGTTCTGTTCAAGAATATTTCTGAAATTGTTTTCTTGTTGACTTTGTCTTGAAAATAGATTCTAAAGTTTCTCTCATTTAAGATAATGAACAATCATGCAATAAACTCTTTATGATCTGAAAATCTATGTGTGCATTCTAGTTCATTTGTTTGCTTTGGCAGAGAATAATAAACATAATAGACATACTAAAAACGGTTATTTTCCAGTGCCAATCATATATCAAGTTTATCGTCTCCGCGACGGAAAGAGCTTTGCTACACGGAAAGTGGATGCAATGCAAAACGGGAAAGTCATATTCACTTTGCTGGCTTCATTTCAGGTAATATATTCTTCTTGACTGATAGATTCTGGAATCAAAAGCATTTATATTTATTGATCATATTGCATGATAAATTTTGTAGTCTTTATTATAGTGAAAAAGGTGTCATAGATAAATATTTTGTTGATACACCAACTGTTACCTGTATTAATGTCACTTTCTCGCTTGGTTTTGTAGCTGTTTTTGCCTGTTAGGCATCTAACTCTTAATTACAGAACTAAGTCTTAAAAATAATTTTGGACTTCTTATGACTTAAGAAGCTATATTGAGCCATTGGAACTTTATAGGCGCGGACTAAGAGAAATAGAGGCATAATATTGTGAAACTGTGTGTTTAAACTATGGGAAATGCTTGTTTGTGCGAAGGTTTGTTAAGAAGAAACACAAGAATGCATTTGAACCGTTGATTTATATAATAACCTATCCATGATTTCTACCAATTACAAAAATAACTGTTTCCACTTTATTAGAAGTGACACCACGTATATATTCTTGCCTTTCTTGCATAGTTCCTTCGTAATAATTAGCATAGCTCTTAAACTATACCTCAAGCTTCTAATATGTAGTCTGTGAGAGTCAATGTAGAATCACAATATTGCAAGATAACTACAATATCATGTCTATCTTAATTACCTAATACTCTTATAATCAAAATATTTTATTCACATAAATATCAACATTCCTCATCAAGTTGGAACATATTAACCATATATGTCAAGCTTGTTACATATACAACTAATTTGAGGACCTCTCAGGGGTTTAAAAAAGATATCCACCAACTAATCATTGAAATTGACAAAACTAGTGGTGGTGTGATTTAATTCAACCGTCCTTGACAAAGTGGCATTCTATCTCAAACTCTAAGGGATTTAATAAAGTATGCATTGCAACTAAACTAAGTTTCTTACTTTTTTAGGAGTCAACTATCTGGCTATGTTCTTTGTCTTCATAAATGAAACTTTTTTCTAGAGCGTCTTTAGTGTATTTCAAGATCCATATTACAAAGTGTTCTTTGGCACGGAGAGTTTAAGAATTGGCTAACCACTTTGTCTGCAAAAGAAATGTTTGGACGAGTGACTATGTGGCGGTTTAATTTCCCAAACAATCTCACCTATCTCCCTAAATTTTATTAAAGTATTTATGGTTTCTGGATATTTTAATATATGAAAATTTAAATTTATATGATGAAAGAGTGGTTGGAGTAGGAAAAAAAAAGGTTAACAAAATCATTTCCTGATAAAGATACTACAACATTCAGAACGGAATTGAATGCTAATTTAGGAATTCTGCAAGATTTCAAGATAAGTAAGGGGAAAAGGTTGGTTCAAATGCATTAAAAGTTGTATATTTGTTCTTCCATGATAAGCTTCCGTTTATCGCTTTATCTATCTTTAAATTTTTTTCAATGGCTGCAAACTATAATTTGGATGTTGTCAGTGTGAGTCACCGTGACTGACGTATGTTCTTTTAAGATGTGAACTTTTGCTCTAGTCAAGGAATTATGTTCTGAATTAAGAGTACATTTACCATTGTTGTTTTTTAATCCACAGGTAGAAGAATCAGCATTTGACCACCAGGAAGTAGCTATGCCATCTGTCCCTGCACCAGAAATGGCAAGATACAACAAGCTTATATGCACTACAAATTTTTGTTGGCGTGGATGTCAGATTATTAATATCTTTTTTATTTATTTTTAATTTGTTACTTATAGCTTCTGCCATTAGAAGAGCTACGGGAGAGACGTCTAACTGAGCCTCGCTTGCCAATGTAAGATTTCTTGTTAGGAATATTTTGTTGATGCAATGTTGCTATTTAACTATATATTTGTATTTTCTATCTGTTTTTTTATTTGTTTGTTTGTAGTTGTTTTTTCTTGTGAGTAAACAATCTAAGAATCTCCACTTTTCTATCAAAATGTATCTTTCTGGGCAATACAGGGGGCTGCACAAAAAAATTGTGTAATTTGTTCATTAAGAATTTGGGTTACATGAAAGGGGAAATCCATATCCTTTTCATAAATCCATCTTTGCTTGAGCTGATTAGATTTGAACCTAGGTCTTTCAAGTCGATGTGGCTGGTGCTCAATCATCACGGTGTCTCTCCTTGGGGACAGCCCGAAAGATCTTTAATCTGTGGATGTTTATTTTTCTGAGCATTATAAGAACTTTTCTAGCTCCCTTATTTGCCTGCAACTAGCTGCACATAACATTATACTTAAGTTTCAATTTTTGATGACTCGAAAAGCTATATCTGATTATGGAAGGGAAGGATGATAGAAAAGTAGAAATCTGTTAAAATTTCATATTGTATTTTCATTGATTTGAAAGAGTACAATAGTTCTCTTTATATGGAGATAGGAGTAACTAACTTTTGTTTTTGACAAAAAAAAAAGGAGTAACTA
Organism: Vicia faba; assembly: GCA_948472305.1. Taxonomy (NCBI): domain Eukaryota; kingdom Viridiplantae; phylum Streptophyta; class Magnoliopsida; order Fabales; family Fabaceae; genus Vicia; species Vicia faba. The sequence continues at coordinate 170,887,953 of OX451739.1, read as the reverse complement.
ACTAAAGCTCAGCAAGTTAGTTACAGTTTCAGTATTAGGGAAAATACAAAGCTAGCTTACTAACTATCTCTAACAAAGGAAACCCCTGGTAAATATTCTGCTTTATAAAAGCTTCAGATAAAGATGGTATTAAAATGGGATTCCTTTAAGAATTTACATATTTTATAAAAAATAAAATCGATGAAAACTCTCTTCTTTTTTTTCTGGAACTCAACATTTTTCTTGTAAAATGGTTTAGAATTAGAACTGTTTGATTGGGAAAAAATAAACTGACAAATGATTTCTGTATCAGTGTTTGAAAAACAAAGACTCTAAGAGTCTTGGTTTTCTTTGAGTGACCAGCTGTACATTGTCGTCACAGGAGATTTAAAACTCTAATAAGTATGCATGATGATTTTCTGTACTCTAATAATGACAAAACTTGTTGCTTCAGAACTTACCGGAACAAAGTGGCTACTACTGAGTTCATCCCCTGGCCCATAGAGATACGGTTCTGTGAACCTAAAGTTGCAACAAATCAGACAAAATCTCCTCCCAGGTTAGCCTGAGCACTAATGCAGTATTTTGCTTACTCGTACACTGAGCATGCATGCAATGCTTTGGTGAGAAAAATTTGGAAAGGAATATAATGATACTTCATTAAGCTTCCCAGCCAATCAAATTTCATCTGTTTTGAACTTGATATTATCTGAAGTTGTTAACAAATTGTGTGCAGTTTGAGATACTGGTTTCGATCAAAGGGAAAACTTTCAGATGATCAGGCCTTGCATAGGTACATATTTTTTCTGGGCAAAGATACATTTTTGGTCTTTTATCTTATTTTTTAGTTTAAAGTTGATCCCTAGTCTAAATTTTTAGTTATGGCCTAGTCCTTAATTTTTAAAAATTTGAATCGTGTCCCGTCTTTTATTTTTGGTTCTGTAATAGTCTCTTTTCTTTTGTAAAAATTACTCTAATACGGTCCAGTTTTAATTTAAAATAGTTCATTTTTTTTATAAAAGTTATAACAATGTGGTCCTTTTCTAACACAATTTAAACAAAGAAGACCACACTGAAACAAAAAAAAAAAAGATAAAGAGCCCAACTAAAACTTTTAAAAGTTAAGGGATGGTAATTTTTGTATTCTTAAACTGTGTAAACTAATTTGTCCAACGATTAAAGAGTCATTTGATATCTTATACTTTATTTTGCAGGTCTGTAGTAGCTTATGCTTCAGATCTAATATTTCTTCAAGTAAGTTTGAATCCACATCGTGAGAAAGGTTTCAGGGCACGTGGCGTTAGTCTGGATCATGCGTAAGTATTCGAATGCTACCAGTTGCATAATAAGTAGTTTATTTGACATTATGATTCATAATTTGCGGAAAAAAAATTCGAAGCATGAATTTGCTTTCTTCCTTTTTGTTGATTTTTACTTTTTTAAAATTTTCATTTCAGAATGTGGTTTCACCGACCCATAAAAGCTGATGAGTGGGTGCTATTTGCGGTGAGTTTCCTTGTTTTTCATGCATAGAACATTATTTATAACCAAGTCTTTTCTCTTTAAGTTGAATCAAATGCATGAAGCCATAGTCTTTTTACGTAGGATGAGACTTTGCTACCTTTTCACAATTTGAGCTGCCCTAATTTTATCTCTAATAATTGTAATTTAAATTCTATATTGTTTTATGTATCCACTCTCCACCATCGTCATAATGTTCTTAAAGCAAAGCAGTTTTTGATTTAAACATTTTCAGTTTATGATCTAGGAACCAAATAAATCGATCTGGCCAATTTTAATCCACCGAGGACTTCTTCTGTATTATATCATCTTTAGTGTTCTGTTACATTGAAATTCAATTCACTTTATACAGGTCTTCACTCCTACTGCATATGAAGCACGCGGCTTTGTCATAGGTCAGATGTTCAATCAAAAGGAAGAGGTAAAGGATTACTAAATTACATCAATTCATCTTGACATCTTTGTTTAACTGTCTTACGGTGCGCTATTCTGTTGAACTTGCAGCTTCTTGTAACAGTGATTCAAGAAGGTCTAACAAGGAGAGTTGATCCCGATATTTCAGCCACCAAATCTAAGCTGTGAACTGCTTAAAAACGAAGTTGACAAATGGCCTATTCGTATATGGGTCATTTTTCTTTCTGTTGGAGGACTAAATGGCTTAAAGATTTAGCTCTGTAATGCAGAGCATGCAGGTTTTGATTAGGATAAAATATATATTCAAACATACCAAAAATAAATTTATTAGATCCCAAATAGTTTTATTTACCTCATAGTATCGAATATGAATGACATTTTTACACGTTGCTCTTACTCGTAGGGCATTTTAGTTCATTTTTAGGGATCAAGTTGCAGATGAAATAAAACAAATAGGGGTGTGCATGGTTACCAAATTTTAAGAACCAATCCATTTTAATGGTTCTAGTTTTAAAATTAAACCATTTTTTTTATAATAACCAATTTAAAATTGCAAAATGGTTTCAATTCGGTTCAAAACTGGTTTAAACCGGTTTTCAATCAAAATTGATTTATAAGAAAATTGTATCTTTCTTAATTTGAAAAGACGAAAAAAATTCATATTAATGAAGGGAACAAGATGCAAAGGCATGTGTCATTTTTATACTATTATATTCAAATACCAGTACAAATCGTTTTTCATAATTTTTTTGAAAAGCAAAAAAGTAAAATTCAATTTAAGAGTAAAAACATTACACTTTAATCTATGATAAAGTTGCACTAGAACACTAAAATTAGAACCCAAAAAAACTAAAACAAAACATCTTAAAGCCAAGACAAAATCTGCTTCAAAACAATTGCTACACTATAACAGTTAAACAAAAAAATACAGATTGACAATCGTTTATCACAATTAATTTAATAAGTTCTTATTCTCTTAACTAATCACCACTCTAATTAACTAATTAATAATAAATAAAATAAAATATATAAATTAGTTTTTCATTTTCAATTTGAATATTATATAAATTGGTTTACACGAATTTGAATTTACTGTGTCTTAATTTGTTTTGATATCAAAATGGATCTGGAGCGGTTCACATCTAACACAAATTAGATTATAAAAATTGGTGCACTGAATTTTTAAAATTGATTCGTGTAAATCAGTTTTTTTGAACACCCCTAAAAACAAAACATATTCGACCCTCAACATGCTATGAATTTTTTTACATGTGGTAATGCACTTACAGTACAATGTCATCCAATTGGAATTTATCAATCAGCTATGTCATACAATTTCTTTCAAAATAACAGTATATTTGACAGAATATATGGTCATGATTGATTGACATTGTAAGTGCATATTTTTTTTTCTAAAAAAATAAGATTACTACTTGTATACCGATGGGAAATGCTTAAGGGATTGTCGCGGGAGTGTTGTTTTGGAGGGAAAGGTTGTCTGGGGAGTAGCATGGACTGCTTAAGTTTATTTTAAATTTGGGGATCCTTTTGTTCTTTAGGAACTTAACCTTGTCATTGGGTTTGTGATGATAGGGTCATAAACAACTTACAACTTACAACTTTTTAATTTTATTTTATGTGGTTAAATCACTTTTCCACTTCTTGTGATCACGGTATTCACATTTTCATTCTTCATGTTGGCGATAGTTGATCACATTTTGTCATAGCATAGCATGTTTTTAGTATGATTTTTAATTTTTTAATTTTCTTATTCATATTTATAGTTTTTAATAAAGATTTTGAATAAAAGTTTAAAAGACTAATTTAAAGTTCAAATTATTTATTCCATTACGCTAGCTTAGTTGGTAGTTACACAACAACATCTTATATAAGAAAGTGGGTTTGAACATGGGACTGTTCACCTTTAAAAAAGTGAATTTCAATTTTAACTATTGAACTATGTTTTCTTATTACGAAAGTTATGATGGCAGGAAAAAAAGATTAACACAAGAAACGGAAGAAAAAGAAGAGAAATCACAAAAGAAGTAGGAATCACGACGCACCCATAAAAACCAACATTTGAAGACATAACACCGCATTTAAACTAAAGTGGTACTATATTTGGAGTGGGACACCTAATACAAAAGTGACACTATATTTCGATACTAAAATTATATAACAACACTCATAACTACAAGATTGGAACGTTTTATACGATATAATGTTTTAAAAATTGGATCGGTTATCAAACCAACGAGGATATTAGGTCATTGATCTAACCATTAAGTTGTTGGTCGCACCGCATGAGTATACAAGATAACTCTAACATAACTACATAATTATTAAATTGGTCAAATTGAATCTTCGTCTCTAAAGAAAATCACAAAACTTATAAAATTTCAAATTTCAAATATCATAATTTCACAAGTTAATTCTTTAAATTTAAATTCTAAACATACTCATAATACATAATAAAATAGTACAAAATACAAATCAAAATAATTTTTTAAAATATAAATATAAAACAGTACAAAATACAAATCAAAATAATTTTTTAAAATATAAATCAAAATAAATTTTAAACAAAATCTAATTGCAACATAAATTGAATGATAAAATAATTGTAATGTCTAATAAATTTAATTTTAATGAGGAAAAATTGTCATAAATAAGTTTTGAACAAAAATGTACAAAAAAAAACAAGTTTTGAACAAAATTTTATATTTTAATTATATTTTTTTTCAAAAAAAAAGTATTAAAACAACCTCGTTTTATCTTTGAAAAAAAACAAGCGTTTAACCTGTTGATTTTCCAAAACTGTCAATTTACCGGTTTTGGTCGATTTCTATTGATATAATAGTTTATCTGGTCCAATAATCAGACTAGACTGTTGACCCTTCCAGTTTTCGGTGCAATCGTCCGACTCGGTCCAATTTTTAAAACACTGATACAATCACAAACTACCATATCAAACAAGTTACGAAATCACGCATGCCTTCTTAACACAACAATCAGGAGAGGGTCGAGCGATGAGCATTCTTACTTTGAGACTTTTCAGTTTGAGCAACACACCTTTGTGGGAGACATACCACTTGTCCACCCAAAACCTTAAGGTGATAGGTGAGTGGGTTCTCTCACTTATAAATGCTCAAGTCACCATATTCCTATCTAATGTGGGACTATTTTCCCACTTACTCACCCTTGCATTATTCTTAACACTCTCCCTCAAGTGTGAGTCCACAATGCTCCCCCTCAAGTGGAAGTTCTTTCTTCCACATACACTTGTAGCACCGTTGAAACTCTTTCGACAAACACTCTTTACCCACACGCGGGACGTTTACCCTTGCCCATGTGGGGTAATTTTCGATACAAGTAAGTCGGTCCCTTTCTTGAAACCAAAGGCTCTGACACCATTATTAGAAGCACGGCCGGAAGCAATTCAGGGGTTCAATACGATAGAGCATTTAATATTGGGTCTAGAGCAACACATAAGTGAGAGAAACATCACATATTCACCCAAAATCCTAAGATGATAGGTGTGTGAGTTATCTCACTTATAAAATGCTCAATCTTTCCTTTTCTAATCAATGTGAGACTTCTTCTTCACACTTGATTCTCTCAAGTGGAAGCTCTTTCTTCCATATACACTTGTACCGCCGTTAACACTCTTTAACATGACACCTTCTATTGTGGACTGGTTCGACAGCTAGAGTGGGACCAGTCTAGACATTCCCTTTAGTACGGCCCACACGGCCATGGCCCGGATTGACCACTGCACGTCGGGCAATATCAACTATTTTCTCTCTCGAACCAGCATTGACCCAGGGTGATCGACGAGCATCCCCTCAGCTTACCCGACGTCAACATCATGTAGATCACCAGGAACCGACTAGAGGGATGCCCGTAACTAGCCCCCTCCTCGGGACCAACACCTAGTTACGAGCACATCTGCCCGATTTGACCAAGTCCTAGCAGTTACCTGATTTCACGGACCCCCATATCTATGCGTGAAATCAGGAACCAATAGCCACACGCCAGGGGCATTATATATACCCTCACATATGTGAGGTCCAGGTATCGAATATCCATTATTCACCACCTTATACTTTGCTTGTACTTCCTTGTTCCCACTCTTACTTGATCGCCAGAGTGCCTTACAGGTACAACCCCCTTTTTCTCCTCCACTTTACAGCCTGACTACAAATCATCTTCCGGCCACTTCTGAGGTTTTGATAAACCAGTAAGATCAGTGGCGCCGTCTGTGGGAATCTTCTCTCCCCATCTTTCTTTCCTCGAAACCTAAGATCAAAACAACTTTTTAAAGATTCTTCTCACCAATCATGGCCGACCATGATGATTTTCACATGACCGGAAAGATCATTCTTTCCCCTGCTCGTAAAACCGATGGAAGTCAAGAACATCCTTACCTCGAGGACAACCTGGCCTTCTGAGACAGACAGACCGCGTCTCCAGATTCAACAGACGCCCGATGCAGTGACGACCAATTCTTGGACAAGGGTCGACCCAAGAATTCCACTGAAGAAGTGCAAGAAGTCATGTAACCAGTTCCCATCCCTCTCAACACCGACCCGGTCATGGCAGCACTACTCGCTGCTATCGATCAGACCAACACCCTCATCCTGCAACAAAATCAAAGGATAAGGGTCTGGGAGAATAAGCGATCAAGATCTCCTCCTTGGAGAACCAGACGACGAAACTCCTCCAGTGTTTCGCCACCCCAGCATGGCCCACCACCCAGAAAGGAGAGGCGCGACGTTTCTTTCTTCAAGAAACGAAACCACACACCCCTTTCCAGAGATCAAGACTCCCCTTCATTCAAGAAGAGGAAAGACAACAGGAAAATCAGTCGTGCTCGACTGCCGTCCCCCGAGCCAAAGTAGAAACGGAGGAGCCCCTCTCCTTGATGGGACCGTGACGGTCGATGGGGAAGACACTACCACTCCTCATCTCCATCTCCCGCAGATAGTGAGGATGATGGGCCACGTGGCCTGCTGTCGAGGGAGATTACTAAAGCTCCATTTCTTGCCGGCCTAGAGAAGCCACCCATATTGGAAACCTACGACGGAACAATAGACCCTGATAAGCACATCAAGAACATCGACGCTCTCCTCGACTACTGAGGGGTCAGGGGAGCCCTCAAATGAAGACTCTTCTCAACCACTCTCAGGAAGGGGGTGATGTCGTGGTACAAGAGCCTCCCTGATGAATCCATCACCTTGTGGAAAAAGCTTGGGAGGATATTTTTGAGGCATTTCATCGCCTCCCGTCGACGCCCGAAATCGAAGGCATCGCTGGAAGCGATCATACAGGGCATGGACGAGTCTCTGCGAGCATATATTGAATGATTCAACAAGGAATTGGTCCAAGTCCTAACAATGGAAAACATGAAGAAGTAACTCCTCGAGCGCGGGCTCCATCCCCGCAGTAACTTTGCCAAAGCTGTAGGCATAAATACGCAGACCACGCTCGACTCCCTCCTCCTCAAGGCGTAGGCGTATATACAGTACGAGGAGAAGGAAGCGGACAACAACGCCAGAGAATCCAGGCACAAAGAGAGTTCCAAATCCTCAAAGAATGATGAGCCCTCGACATCCCGTCGGGGAGAGAAGAAACGGGAGGACAAGTCCCATGATTCCAAAGACTACACGGGGCCATCCGGTCGTTTCCACGACTACACCCCTCTGACAACCTCGAGGAAACATATTCTTTATGAATGTGCCAATTCTGAATTCAAGCAAGTCGAGGTGCGCTTCCCCCCGACAAATAACGTCCAAGCCAAGAACCGACAAGAGCAAGTGTTGCAAGTTCCACAAGAGCCACGAGCACAACACGAAGGATTGTATTCATCTCAAGGATGCAATTAAAATACTGATCAGAGACGGGCACCTCAAGCAGTATAAAAAGAAGGAGGGTGCCCGTGACGAAGCACTAGAAACCAAAAATGTCGAGGAAGGGAAAAAATCCCCCGACCTCGACCCTATTCCGATCTCCATGAGTATCTCACGGTCGGAAGACTTCTATCATCCGGACATGGAGATAGTCCCTCTGTATTTCTCCTCCCACAGTCCTTGGGAATCCTTCCCCACAACCATTGTTATCTCTGGCAGAGGGTTCAACAGGCACACGGTTGGATCAGTGAAGAGGAGATTCGACCAACTCATTGAAGCCAACTCAGATATGGATGCCACACTTGATAAATTATGAGGAGGCTCCCATCCCCTCGCCTCTACATGGAAGAACTACTGGGTGGGGACACCAATTCGAGCACCCCACTACTCGTGTGATCTCAGATGGCTAACTTTGACGTGCGTCGTATTCTGGTCAACCAAGGCAATTTGACATATATTATGTACGCCCAACTGTTCACCACCTTACAGCTGAATGAGAGCCACCTAACCCCCTATGTGGGGTCTGATCTCCAAGGTTTCAATGGAGCCAACACGAAGCCCTGGGGATATGTCGAGTTGATCGTCACATTCAGGAGAGGGGTAACGGCCCAGGCCATCAAGACCCAATTCTTGGTGGTAGATTGCTTGTCTCTCTATCAGTGCATCTTTGGGAGACCCATTTTCTCCGAACTCATTGCGGTCCCTTCTATCGTTCATCTCAAGATGAAGTATTACACCGTCGAAGGCTTGGTCGCCACCCTCCACGGGGACATGCAAGTAGCCAAAAGGTGCTTCAAAGCTTCAGCCAAAGGCCTTAGTTCCATCATTGTCCAACCTCGAACGACCACGGGAGATACATTACCCTCCAGTTCCGAGAAAGTCAAGCCGCTGTCAAGGGTCGACACCATTGACCTCGTCAGCCGCTTCTCCATGGAAGACCGCATCGAACAAAGGAGGAAAGGAAAGAAACCTATGGTCGAAGACGAAGGGTCAACCTCATCTGTTGATCGCAACAAACTCTCGAGTCACACACGACCCATCTCAGATGGCGACTTCGAGCTAGTTCCCCTTGGATAAGACCCTGCAAGAGGATTAAAGATCGAAGTCGACCTCCCCGACCTGGCGAAAAGGAAACTCAAAGCTTGCCTGAGGGAAAATGCTGATCTGTTTGCCTGGAGTGCGTCCGATATTCCCGATTTAGATCCAAAGGTCGCATGCCATCATTTGACCATTGATCCTGCCATCAAGGCGGTCGCGCAGTATAGAAGAAAGCAGTCAACCGAGAAAGCAAATGCTGTAGAAATAGCTGTAAAAGACCTCCTAGAGGCACATTTTATTTATGAAGCCCAGTGTTGTACCCCAAAATTTGCCCTCCCATTTCCTCAACATTTTCTCATCACAAAAACCTTGAAGATCAAGATCCAGTTAGGGTTTCCTCTGCTCAAGATTTCTCCTTGCACTGTGGACTCAAATTAGGGTTTGTGTTTGAACAAAGATGTTTTGACCTAAAATGCCTAAGATGACTTTCATGCTTCATATTGGACTCCCAAGTTTACCCATACCAAGTTTCAAGTCTTGATTCCAAGTTTTGCCCAGTCAATTGGACAGATGACCTAGAAATCAGCTGTATTGGGGAAAAAGTCAACTGTGGCCAATTGACAGTCAAATCTCATGAAAATTGACCCACATCAACATTATGAACTCATATGGACTATTTGATCAAGTTTGGATCACAATTCCACAAGAAATTTGATCAGATCACCAAAAGGGCAAAATGGTCATTTTTAGGGTTTTGACTGCACAAAGGCAATTTTTGACTGTTTGACCTAGCCAATGGCAAACCAAGCTCACATATGGACTCAATAACCCCATGAAATTATCTTGACATGATCAACAAACTCAAAAGATCCCAAATGCACAAGATTGACAGTTGAATTTCCCAGTCAATTGATCAATTTTGACTGTACACTGAAAAGTCAAACTTTGACTTTTTGGTCAAAATCAAGAGTCAAGATTCATTTTTCATCAAAACATGCCAAATCATGAAACTTGTTCACCAAGAAACCAAGAAATGCAAATTAGGGTTTTAAAATGGAATTTTTCATAACTTAGAATTTTTCTAAGTTATGGAAAACCCTAATTTTTTCCCCAACTTTGCCCCATTTTTTCACCATGATTCATTTGGATTCAAACAAAAGTCAAAACATGAAAGTTGTAGCTTGTTGCATAATCTACAACTTTGATTCACAAAGTTTTCTCATTTGAAGCTTGTATCTCAAGTTACAAATTTTTGAATAAGGGCACTAAACCATTCTTAACTTAGTGAATTTTTGACCTATTTTGACAAGGTTTTCTACCCCACTTCAAGGCCATTTTCCATACACTTCCACTTGGAATTTCAAATTGCACTTCAAAGATGGATTGTAGTACACATTCCAAGCTTTCCAAAATGTCCAAGAACTTCTCAAACAACCTCATGGTTAGGGAGAATCGAATTTCACAATATAGCAAAAAACCACTTTGTTCATGACCAAGTTACATGTTCATAACCTTGCAATTTGAACTCAGCATGCTTTAGATTAGATTACAGGTCCTTAAACTAAGTTACACTCAATAATTTAATGCTTGTTCATTGTGTCAAAGTGTTATTCTATGAGTTCAAGTATTATACACAAGCCTAATCCATTTTTAGATAAAGTGAACTATCCATTTTTGCAAAAGTTCACTTTATGTCCAATTGGTAAATCAAGCAAGTACAAGCTAAATCTCTTTGGCACAAGATTATGGACAAAATTGCTCTGATCAAGAGAAGCTTTGCAGCAGGATTAGAGGTCCCCTACTGACCTAAACCATCAAGTTGCATTTTGTTGCTTAAGAGTGAAGAAAAGTGCCATAACATCACACAACATCCATCTCAGCTTGGACACACAAGAACTAAGTTATCAAACACATTACACAGATCATAACCAAGCTGATACACGACCCTTGCACCTCTCAAACACTCCCATTGCCATAATCACCCTCAAACTGCACAAACAGGGCAAAGCCTGCAGTTTGAGTGCTATCTTCCATTTCCTTCAAGCTCTTTTGCCAAAATCAGTTCATACACATTCCCTAGTACATATGCAAGCTAACCATGCCTTGAAACACGACCTGTAACTCCTCTAACAAGTTCCACCATTTTCACTTTTCCATTTTGCAGTTGAAGTTCTATAGCTCAGTTCAAGGTGTCTCAAGGCAAAGTAGGTATTGGAACAGCATCACCACACCTCAAGGAAGCTATACCAACTAGTATCTTGCACTGTAAGCTCCCCATTTGCCAGTTGGAACTTCAGCTGAACAGGTAGTTTTTTGAACTCGTATCTCTCTTATTATGCATCATTAGTCTTAAGTTTGTGAAGAAACAATGTCCTATTCATGCCACTGAACATGTACATTCTTTTACTTTTCATTTCTTTTGCCTGAGTAGAGAGAATTTGGAGTTTGAAAATGGCAGAAAAACTAGCTTAGGATTTGGGGGAGAAGAAATTCTCCCTCATCTTAGAGAGTTAGATCAAGTTATGCATATGGTTAGAATCGTGATTTCATGCTTAACATCTTTTGTGTTGGAAGTTTGTTCAAAAAATCAAAGAATCAGGATTTCAAATGAAGCTTGCAGGCGCGCGTTTTTTGTCCCAAGGTTGAAGAAGAAGTGATCTGGGCTGGGCTTGTGTGCATTTTCTATTCACACCACTTTTCTAAGTTCACACCCCCTGAGCCCATTTGCTTCATTTTTAATATTTTGACTTTTTGCTTTTTTGTGATTGGTTCATTTATTTTTTCTCAGCATATTAAAAGCATAAAAATATTTTTCCCATTATTTTTTGAATTTATTGCATATTTATTTGATTATTTCTTAAGTGTGTACATAAATAAATATCTATATACTTTCTTTTGTTTAAAATATTAAAATAATACCAATACACTTTTTATACATTTTTATTTTATTTTTTACTCCCTGAAAATATTTTATAGAAAAATACTTCTTTTATTTTAATACTAAATATTATTAATATATATATATATATATAATGCATATTTTATAAATAATATAAATAAATAAGTATATTAGTATACCTAGGATAAAAATACCAAAAATGTACATATTTTATTTTTTTAATATTTAAATACTAAAAAATGCCTTTTTACAAATATATCATATTTTATTTTATTTTTGTATGTAAATAATAAATATTGTATATGTTAATAAATAATGCATTTTTATTTAATAGAATTAGGGTTTTGCCCTAAATATGAAAAAACTCCAAAAAATAATATCTTTTTATTATCTTTTATTTTTACATAAATAATACTTTTTTCATACATATACAAAACATTTTTGCATCTTGCATATTTTATTCCATTTTTATTTAATTATTGTACATTGATTAAATTGTATAAATTCAATATTGATGTAATAGTTTTAGGTTTAAATTCCTTGTCAAAATCCCCATTTGAACATTTGTACCCCCTTTCCCATATTTGGTTTTGTAATAGCTTAGTAAGTTTATTTTCGCACTTTATTGCTTTCTAATTATGCCATGTTAGAATTAGGGTTTGTATGCGAAAAACGACAAAAAATAGTTATGACCTAATCTCAAGACAAACAAGCATGAAAATGGACACGAATCACACTTGCACCCCTAGGGTATTCCACTTTGTTGCCTTTCAAAAAATAGGCCATATTGCATGTTAAGTCTTTTTGGGCAAATCAAACAAACCAAATGATCATAGTCCCTCGATAACATTTTCAAAATATTTCCAAAGCAAATGATCAAGTCCCTTAAAGAAAATGCCCAAAGATACTTGGCACCATTGCAATTATGGTCTAAACAATGACCCGCGCCCTTCCCTTTCACATCCTAACATAAGATTGTCCACCAAATACAATGGTGGAACAAACTTGTCAAAAGGGTTGAAACATAGCTATAATCTTTGAGAAATTTAGGAGTAGATAACCTCTTAGTTACTTGAATCAAACTTGCAAAACAAAACACTTGCCTATTTTCTAAACCACACATCACTACACTTTCAAGACAACTTTCAAAAACAAATGAAAACCTTTTCAAAAGACATACACCTTTGTATACATCCCCACATGGATCATTACAAAGGTTGCCACCACATTGGCTTCTTTTCAAAACATTTTTCAAACCCACATACGCACAAGCACCATTTAAAACAATTGAAAACAAAAAGGCAAGTGATCTAAGCAAGTAACTAAGAGCCCATGGATAACCATGGATAGAAAGGGTGCTAATACATTCCCTTTCTATAATCTACTCCCCGAACCCAAGAAAACATCTCAAAAGGTTTTTGCTGTGCTTTTTAACCTTTCCTTAGGATAAAATAAAAAGTCGGTGGCGACTCTTGCTCAACCGAAACATTTGCGAAAACAAACGCAAAACCATAGTCAGTTCTCCCACCGTATCACAGAACTGGCGACTCTGCTGGGGACTATTTTTAAAGTGGAGTAACCTTAGGGCTTAGATCACCTTTGTTTTCAATTGTTTGCTTTGTTTGCTTTTATATTTGTGGGCTTTGCATTGGAGTTTCATAGATCCTAACCCGGATCTGGGAAATACCCTTTTAGGTAGCATAATCTGTGAGGGACCTGTCCGGCGTAGACCGACATGGGTGAAGCAGTGGCTACGTTGGTGTGGCATCTTAGTTTGTACCTATATCCTTTGTGTTGCAACGGGGAGAATATAGGTCTTCTAAGGAGTCATTAAGCACCAACCAACCTTAGAACCCTAAATTGACCAACTTGGCTATTAGGACAGTAGCAGTATGCTACACTCATTGAGGCTAAACTCTCGAGATGGTTCTGGCCGCGAGAAAAGATTGCGATGCTGGAATTATGACCGATTGAGGGTAGCCAATGATCTGAGATCCTCTAGAACCCGGTTACTTTTGATAGGACAGGTTTTAACCAACAAAACCAAAAGAGGGTAATACCTGAAATTCATGCTGGCCTGAAACCTAAGGGTGTCTTGTATGACTTGTGTGCCTTATCATGTTTGCCTGTGTGAATACTTGTGGTGTGCTTCATCATAACATCATGCCATCATACCATTGCATGCATCCTGTATAAAGGACTAACCCATTTCAAAGACAAAAAGGTTTCATCTTTGCTCTGTTTTGTAGGACATCATGATGCCCGTACGTAGGAATACCATCCGGCTCAACTTTGTTCAACCACCAGCTTTACTCAAGGATTTGGTTAGAAGGATTCCAAACACTTCTTCCTTCATCAACAGACATGGTTCTCTCCTTGGCTTGATCACTGCAAAATGGGACCAACAACTGATAAGTGTTCTGACCCAGTTCTATGACCCTCTGTATCATTGTTTCACCTTTCAAGACTTCCAGCTGGTTCCTACCCTAGAAGAATTCTCTTATCTGCTTGGGATCCCTGTTTTGGAACAAACTCCCTTCACTAGTTTGGAAAAGACTCCTAGGCCTGAAGAGATTGCTGCAATTCTCCCCTTGACCAAAGAAGAGGTATTAGCCAATTGGGAAACTAGAAATGGGGTCAAGGGCTTTTTGGTCAAATTTCTGGTTAGCAAGGCTAATGATTTCTGGAATGACTTGGACTTCCGGGCATACGAAGATATTCTGGCTCTTTTGATCTATGGTCTGGTATTGTTTCCCAACCCTGACACCTTTATCAGTACCCATGTCATAAGGATCTTCATGTCTCGGAATCCTGTACCCACTCTTTTGGGTGACATTCTACAACAACTCTATGCTCGTACTGCTCGAAAACGGGGAACTCCGTGGTGTTGTGCTCCTTTGCTAGTAAGGTGGTTTATTTCGCACCTTCCTAAGTTCGTGTTGAAAAATGAAGAAGGAAAAGGTTAGGCTCGGAGGTTAATGTCTCTCACTGATAATGACATCACCTGGACTCTCAGAGGTTTGGATGAGGTAGCTGTTATTGACCGTTGCGGAGAATACCCTAATGTTCCGTTGATTGGTATCCAAGGAGGAATCTCTTACAATCCATGCTTAGCTCTCCATCAGTTTGGAAGAGCCAGAGGGGATGGGCCTCATGAAATGCTGGTTCCTCACTTCCATTTTGAATTTCAGGCAGACAGTGACAAACTACGCCATGGATTCATTAGAGCTTGGGACAGAATTCACAAAGCTGACCCACATGAGTTGGGACCAAGGACTTATCTACCAATGGAGCCCTATTGCAAATGGGTCCGCATCCGTGCTCAGAGGTTAGGTATGCCATACGAAGCTGTTAGACCTCTCATTCTTGAATCTCCTGATGAAGATGGGGTTCCTCCAACTGTCCTCCCTCCTCAGATACCCACTAATTTTGACACGATGAAGAGATCTTGGGCACAGCTAAAAGAAGAACGGGATTTCTATCGGGAGAAGTTCAACGAGCAGGAACGGAAGATCCAGAGGCTGACTAGGAAATTGGAGGAAGAGCAGGTCCTGAACAACTACATCAACACTGAGAAGAGGAGGCCATGGGAGCATCGATGAGCTTTGATTATTTCCTTTTACAGTTTTATTTCCTTTCCAGTATTTTTCATTCCTGTAATGCCTAAGGGCAAATTGTTGAACAATTGAAAATTTTAATCTAATGAAGTGTGTTTCCCTTTTTGTTTACAAAGTTGAATCTTGTTTGTCTTTGGAAACATAAAACATACGCATTCCATTGCACCATATGCATAGCAGGTACCCTATTTCACAGGTTGCTTAATCTCCTTCGCTGTTTATTTTGAACAGTCATCATGAATCCAGACTCATCCAGTGAGCAAGCCATCAAGGCCCTTCAGGCCCAAAGTGCACAGTTTCAAGAGATGGTCCTAAGCCTGGCCCAAGGTCAGCAAGAGTTGAAGACTCTACTCCTGAAGAAGAAGAAGAAAAAGAGGATTGCGTTGTTCAACACCGGACGCAGATTTGGGAACACCCTCCATAATGAAGCTGAACCAACTACTTCCTTTGCTGAGAAAAACAGTCCCCAAGGGGGAGGAGCTCCTAGTCCCGCAGTCTCCGACAACGAGACGGACTATAATGACGAACAATACCCACCTGCTGCTGACAGATACAAGCAATTGGAGGACCGCTTGAGCGCCATGGAAATTCAGAATGTGCCGGGACTGGATTTCGGGGATCTGGGGTTATCTTCTAGAGTAGTAATTCCACACAAGTTTAAGGCGCCTGCCTTCGCCAAGTATGATGGGGTCTCCTGCCCAAAGCTGCATCTGAGGTCGTACGTAAGGAAGATCCAACCTTACACGGCGGATAAGAACCTCTGGATTCACTTCTTCCAAGATAGCCTCTCGGGGTCACAGCTTGAATGGTTCTACCAATTAGATGGAACTAGTATCCGACACTGGGAAGATTTGGCAACCGCATTCTACAGACAATACCAATACAATTCTGATCTCGCTCCTACGCGTACCCAACTTCAGGGTATGTCTCTAGGAACGGGTGAAGGGTTCAAAGAATACGCACAAAAATGGAGAGATTTGGCTGGCAGGGTGCAGCCTCCATTGACTGATCGTGAGCTGGTTGATATGTTTCTAGGGACTTTATCTGGTCCATTTTTCAATCATTTGGTTGGTAACTCCTCCGCTGGGTTTACGGATTTGATTCTAACGGGAGAAAGAATTGAAGCTGGCATCAGGTCGGGCAAGATACAAAAGGCTGCCTCTACAAGTACTGAGAAGAGGCCGTTTAAGAAAGAAGCAAGTGCCGTCTATGGTCCTAGAAGACAAGTCAAGCCCGAAAATCGCCAAGCCGTCAACGCTTTGGTCATCTCGAAACCTGTTGCTGCCCCTCAGCAGTACAATCAACAAAGAAGTGAAAGGCCCAAGAGGCAGTATACTCGGCTGAGTATGACCTTATCTCAAATTTTACCCCAACTGTTATCAACCAACTTGGTGACCCTCAAAGAAGCGCCTAAGGTCGTCAACACTGCATCTCCTAAGTATAACCCAAATGCCCGGTGTGCTTATCATTCTGATAGTCTCGGGCACACTACTGATGATTGCTGGGCCTTGAGAAACAAAGTGCAAGATCTTATCGACGCAAAGGAAATTCAGTTTGAAGCGCCTGAGAGACCGAATGTGGTAACTGCTCCTATGCCCCAGCATGGAGTAAATGCGGTTGATGAAGATGTTTACGCTGTTTCTGTGGATGATCTAGCTACCCCTCTAAAGACTGTCAAGAAGAACCTACTGCTGGCCGGTTTATTTCCGGGTTACAGTGAAGGTTGCCTGTTCTGTGCTGTTTCCCTATCTGGTTGTCCCTTGCTGAAGTTAGGCATCCAAAGCCTAATGAATAGCAAGGAGATTCTGTTTAAGAAGTCTGTTGTTCAGTTGGTTCCGGTAAAAGAAGTTTCTGTGGTTACCATCTTCAATAATCCAATCAAGGCTCTCCCGAAGAAGCCTGTTCAAATCATGACTATTGCACCTGTGGTTATTACTGTTCCGGGGCCTCTCCCCTACGTGTCTGATAAAGCTGTCCCCTGGCATTATGGGGCAGACGTATATGTGAATGGAATCAAACAAGAATTCAACACTGGCGCCAGTATCTGCGATATCACTGGTCCAGCCAAGGTCACCCGCAGTGGCAGGCTCTTCTCGCCTGACATTGCACCGCCCGCTACTCGAAGAACCCTCCTTATAACACCTACAAAGTGTACCTGTTCCTGTTGCTGGTCAAGTTGTTTCCCCTGCTGCCGAGTCATCTAATGCTCGGGGCAAAGGGATTGAAGAGGAGCCTGCCCGGATGGAGGCATCAATACCTATAAATGCTGAGGCCACCCAACAAGAAATGGAGGAAATCCTGAAAATAATAAAGAAGAGTGATTTCAATGTTGTCGAGCAGCTGGGGCATACGCCCTCCAAGATCTCCATGCTCTCCTTATTGCTATGCTCCGAGGCCCATGCTAAGGCCTTGATCTCATTTCTCAAGACGACCCATGTGCCACAGGAGACATCTGCAGTCCAGTTCACTGATTGCGTAGCAAATCTGACAGCAGACAATGGCTTGGGTTTCTCAGATGCTGACCTGACTGCGAAGGGAAGAGACCACAATGATGCCCTGCATGTCTCTATCGAATGCAGGGGCACTACTCTGGCGCATGTATTGGTGGATACTGGTTCTTCCTTGAATGTCCTACCAAAAAAGGCTTTAGACCGTTTAGATTGTGAAGGCCTGGAACTGAAGCCCAGCAATATCATCGTCAGGGCCTTTGACGGTTCAAAAAGGATGGTTCATGGAGAGGTTGACATCCCTATTCGTGTGGGCTCTCAGGTGTTTGACTCTACTTTTTATGTGATGGATATACGTCCATCGTACTCTTGTCTACTGGGTCGACCTTGGATCCATAAAGCTGGGGCAGTGACCTCTACCTTGCACCAAAAGCTAAAGTACCCTGTCAGAGGGAAGATCGTCACTGTGCAAGGAGAAGAGGAGTACATGGTGAGCCATTTGAATTCCTTCAGATACATTGAGATGGACGGGGAGTTTATTGAAACCCCTTTTCAGCATTTCGAGGAGGTGCATCCAATTTCAGCAGCAGCAGAAACAGCAGTCAAAGAGAATGTTCCTTTGAAGATGGCTTCCCTAAAGGATGCCCGGGCTGTGGTTCAGAAAGGTGAATGTACTAACTGGGGCAGGCTTCCTGACTTTACACAGAAAATTGACAAGTTTGGGCTGGGCTTTACTGCAGAGGCTCAGAGGGCTGTGCGCAAGGAAAAGATCAGAAAGGCTCCGGTGTTTATCTCCAACCCAAGGGTGAATGCTATTAAGGAGGATGTGGAGGAAGCAGAGTTTGACAGTTGGATCTACCCGACTATCAGCGACGGACCAAGCAACTGGACGGCAAAAGATTTTACACCTATCACATTTGTCACGCAGTAATTAATTTCTTTTAATTTCCAATTTGTAACAAACAATATGTTAAAACTTTGTTGGCTCGGTGTCCTACCCGAGGCATCGTAGCCCCATTTGTGAGGGCTTTTTGTATGACATTTTCATATATCATCAATCAAAACATTGGACGTTTGTTGCATTTCAAATCTTGTGCTCTTTTTTATTTCTGTGTTTTATATATTGCAAAACAGCTATATTTACACACACTCACTTATACAGGTTTCAATCCACTCTGGATCTCACTGGTAACAGCTCTGCTACCGCCAGTTATGACTTCGAGAATCCGATCAACTTGGCCGAAGACGAAGGTGAGGATGATTGCGAAGTGCCTGGTGAGCTCGCAAGACTGCTACTCCAGGAAGAGAGGGCTATTCAACCACATGAAGAGCCAGTGGAAACAGTTAACCTGGGTACTGAGACAGATAGGAAAGAGGTCAAGATTGGGGCTAATCTAGAGCTCAGCGTAAAACAACGATTGATCCAGATGCTACAGGATTACATGGAGATATTTGCTTGGTCCTATGAAGACATGCCTGGTTTGGATGCCGACATTGTAGTTCATCACCTGCCGACCAAGGAAGATTGCCCTCCGGTAAAGCAAAAGGTCCGACGTATGCGCCCTGAGATGTCTGAAAAGATCAAGGCTGAAGTTATGAAGCAATTCGATGCCGGATTTCTTGCAGTGACTTCTTACCCTCAATGGGTCGCCAACGTGGTGCCAGTACCGAAGAAGGACGGTAAAGTCAGAATGTGTGTCGACTACAGAGATTTGAATAGGGCGAGCCCCAAGGATGACTTCCCCTTACCTCACATCGACGTTCTTGTTGACAATACTGCTCAACACAAGGTTTTCTCCTTCATGGATGGTTTTTCAGGGTATAATCAGATCAAGATGGCTCCGGAAGATATGGAGAAGACTACCTTTGTGACTCAGTGGGGCACCTTCTGTTACAAGGTCATGCCGTTCGGATTGAAAAATGCTGGGGCAACCTATCAACGTGCCATGGTTGCTTTATTTCATGATATGATCCATCATGAGATTGAGGTATACGTTGATGACATGATTGCAAGGTCTCAAACTGAGGAGGAGCACCTCGACCATCTGAGGAAGTTGTTTGACCGACTCAAGTTATACAAGCTGAGGTTGAATCCCAACAAGTGCACCTTCGGGGTAAGATCCGGAAAATTGCTAGGTTTCATTGTAAGTGATAAAGGTATTCAGGTGGACCCTGCCAAGGTTAAAGCCATTCAAGAGATGCCGACTCCACAAACAGAGAAAGAAGTCAGAGGCTTCCTGGGACGACTGAATTACATTGCCCGATTCATCTCACGTCTGACTGCTACTTGTGAGCCAATCTTCAAATTACTGAAGAAAGATCAAGTAGTACGCTGGAACGATGAATGTTAGGCTGCCTTTGAAAGGATAAAGGAATATCTCCAAGAGCCGCCCATTCTTATGCCACCAGTGGAAGGAAGACCTCTGATACTATACTTGACAGTGCTTGATAATTCAATGGGGTGTGTGCTGGGGCAGCATGACGAGTCTGGCCGAAAAGAGCACGCTATTTATTACTTGAGCAAAAAGTTTACCGACTGTGAGTCTCGTTACTCACTGCTTGAGAAAACTTGCTGCGCTCTTGTATGGGCTGCTCGCCGGCTGAGACAGTATATGCTGACTCACACTACTTTATTGATTTCAAAGATGGATCCCATCAAGTATATATTTGAAAAGCCTGCTCTGTCTGGGAGAATAGCAAGATGGCAAATGATCTTAACAGAATATGATATCCAGTATACAACTCAGAAAGCAATTAAAGGAAGTGTACTGGCAGATCATTTGGCACACCAACCTGTGGACGATTACCAATCTTTGAACTTTGATTTTCCGGACGAAGACATCATGGTGGTAACTGACTGTGAAGTACCCGGACCGGATGAAGGACCTGAGGAAGGATCCCGATGGTCTATGCATTTTGACGGAGCCTCCAATGCTTTGGGTAACGGCGTCGGCGCTGTAATCATATCTCCCAAAGGAACTCATACTCCCATCACCGCCCGATTATGTTTCAACTGCACCAACAACATGGCAGAATATGAAGCATGTATCATGGGTCTGCAAGCTGCAATCGACTTAAGGATCAAATTTCTGAGTGTCTTCGGAGATTCTGCTCTCGTGATCAATCAGATCAAAGGCGAGTGGGATACGAAACACCCGAATCTTATTCCTTACAAGGAGTATGTGTCAACCTTACTTCCCCACTTTGAAGAAATAACTTTTGAGCACTTCCCAAGAGAGGAGAATCAGCTAGCGGACGCACTAGCTACGATGTCTTCAATGTTCAAAGTTAAATGGGACAATGAGGCTCCCCGGATCATTATCTGGAAGTTGGATGAACCAGCATACTGCTGCGATCTCGAGGCCGAGAAGGTGACTGAAAAACCCTGGTATCATGAGGTGAAGAGGTACTTGGAAGCTCAGGAATACCCTGAAGGCGCATCGGTCAATGACAAGAAGTTCATGAGGAGGTTTGCGGCAAAATTTTTCCTCAGCAACGGCATTCTCTACAAACGGAATCATGATTCAACTCTACTACGTTGTGTGGATAAGGCTGAAGCAGAGAAAATCATGATAGAACTGCATGAAGGTACATTCGGAACACATTCCAGTGGGCACACCATGGCAAAGAAAATCCTTAGGGCAGGATATTTCTGGTCCACAATGGAAGCCGATTGTTACCAACACTCTCGAACTTGTCACAAGTGCCAGATCTATGCTGACAAGGTGCACATCCCTCCGGTTCCTTTGAACGTCCTGACGACACCTTGGCCTTTCGCAATGTGGGGCATCGATATGATCGGTGAGATCCGACCAACGGCAACCAACGGGCATCGCTTCATCCTGGTAGCGATTGATTACTTCACGAAGTGGGTCGAAGCAGCTTCCTACGCCACAGTAACCAAGAGCGTCGTGGCACGTTTCATCCGGCATAATCTGATCTGTCGGTACGGTGTCCCGGAAAGAATCATTACGGACAATGGTACCAATCTCAATAACAAGATGATCACTGAACTTTGTGAGCAATTCAAGATACAGCACCACAATTCTTCTCCCTACCGGCCGAAGATGAATGGGGCTGTAGAGGCAGCAAATAAAAATATCAAGAAAATTGTGCAGAAGATGACAGTGACCTATAAAGATTGGCACGAGATGTTACCGTTCGCTCTTCATGGGTACCGTACCTCAGCAAGGACGTCAACCGGGGCAACTCCTTTCTCCTTGGTCTATGGCATGGAGGCAGTCTTACCAATTGAAGTCCAGATACCCTCTCTCCGGATAATGAAGGATGCAGACTTGAGTGAAGATGACTGGATCCAGACTCGACTTGATCAATTAAATCTGATTGACGAAAAGAGACTCACTGCTATCTGTCATGGTCAAACATATCAAAAATGGATGATCAGGGCATTTAACAAGAAAGTCAAACCACAAGAGTATCAAGTTGGGGACCTGGTAATCAAACGCATCATCCTTCCTCAAAGTGATCCCCGGGGCAAATGGACCCCTACATACGAAGGGCCGTTTGTGGTTAAGCATGTGTTCTCAGGAGGAGCCATGATCCTAACCACCATGGATGGTGACGACCTTCCTCACCTCGCCAATGCAGACATAGTGAAAAGATACTACGCATAAATAAAAGACCCGCTAGGTTGACATACCTAGGCAAAAATAAGGGCTTCCCGGCGAACCAAAAGGGTTCGGGCAAAAATAAGGGATGAAATGAATAAAAAAAAATGTACACCCGGCAAGTCGAAAACCTGGAAAGGCGGCTTGGGCAAAAATGGGTATCCCGGTGGACTGAAAACCCGAAAGGGCGGTCCAGGCAAAAGTTAGGGATAAAGCGTAACACTATGTCTCATTGGATCACTTCGCATCCGGAATTCGGCATCAATTATCTGGCTCAGACTTCGGCATCAACCAATCACCTTCACCTTCAACTAGGCAGCAAAGCAATGAGACGCTCGGAGACATAAAGGCGGTAGCAGAGTTGGAGCCCAGTGGGATTGTTCACATAGCTGTTTTGTTTCCTTTTCAAAATTGTAAACTCTATGTTGTTTGGCGGCGTCCTCTTACTAGGATGTCAGCCTCTTGTACAAAAGCGCCTATTCACAGGCAAAATTCAAATCAATACAAATTCACTTGTCTATACAAATTGCCATTTGTTTTTCTCTTTTCTGTTTTGTTTTGCGAAGAACGTCCAATGATCATTTTTGATATATGCATTTGACATTAAATTGCTGATTCATAAATATTTGCATATAAAACAAGAGATTAATTACAGGTGACATCAGAGACAGGGGCAATGTAAAGTTGTCTGGTGCAGTCTGGTTGCTTTGTCCACCAAAGTGCCAAGGTAGGTTCGACTGAAGATTGTGACCAAATCATCTCAACTCCCCGCTGAGTAAAACAAGATTCAGCAGTATTTTCCCCAAGCAGAGTTGACTCCCTGTCAATCCTGAAAAGGCACAACATTCCCCGGCAGGTCTTAAAGCTTATCCCTAGCAGATTCTGGAAGCTTGTTCCCTGTAGGGTACGGACGTCTCTCCCGAGTTTTATTCAGAGTTATCCCTCACAAAGGGCTTATAACTGGGTTATCCTCAGCTAATTGCCACGGAAGATCGCCCTCGGCAAAGTTCCTGCAATCCCCAGCAGAGTTTATCTTCGGTATTCCCCAGCGGAGTTCATCATCATTATCCCCAGCGGAATCCATCATTAAAGTCCTCAGCAGGCCTCTCATCAAACTTCGGCAAAATATCTCTTCCACAGAGCAATTCCCCGGCCGGTCGTCAAGGATTTATTATCCTAAGACGAAATTACAGTCATAAACATTTCACATTTTCATTACATACATGATAAAGTGCATACAACACTATCCCATGTTGAACATCATGACATCATGCATATCATACATCATGACATTGCATACAACTTATGTTTTTGCCTTTTCAGGGAAAAAGACAATCCCAAAGACAATTACCTTCAACTGTCACAATTCCAGATTCGATACCTGTATCTAGCCAGGGCACATCTGAGAGGGATCAGTTTCCAGATTCGATTCCTGTATCTAGCCAGGGCACGTCTGAAGATTTCCAGATTCGATTCCTGTATCCAGCCAGGGCATATCTGTTGACCACATTTCCAGACTCGATTCCTGTATCTAGCCAGGGCACGTCTGAAGATTTCCATATTCGATTCCTGTATCCAGCCAGGGCATATCTGTTGACCACATTTCTAGACTCGATTCCTGTATCTAGCCAGGGCACGTCTGAAGATTTCCAGATTCGATTCCTGTATCCAGCCAGGGCATATCTGTCGACGACTATTTCCGGATTCGATTCCTGTATCCAGCCAGGGCACATCTGTGAGCAACCAATTGTAGATTCGACACCTGTATCTAGCCAGGGCATATCTACATAAGGAGACCAAAGATCAAACACCTGTCACAAGCCAGGAAAACATCTTCCTCTCTCAAATACACAAGTTCTCGCTAAGGAATTTCTTATGCGATCAACGCTTCCAAATGGCATCTATAAGCCCATTCCCGACAAGGATCTGTCACATCTCCAGATGGCATCTATAAGCCCATCTCCCTATCCACCATCTCTCCAAATGGCATCTGTAAGCCCATTCCCGACATCACATTTGCCGATACTTCGACATGCGAGTGCAAATTTCCGGGGACTCTAGTGTCCAATCTCCTTTTACCCTCGAGTCACGAAAGGCAAACTTGCCAATCTAACTCTTCAGGTCCAAGAAGATTGAACAGGGGAAACTGTTGTACCCCAAAATTTGCCCTCCCATTTCCTCAACATTTTCTCATCACAAAAACCTTGAAGATCAAGATCCAGTTAGGGTTTCCTCTGCTCAAGACTTCTCCTTGCACTGTGGACTCAAATTAGGGTTTGTGTTTGAACAAAGATGTTTTGACCTAAAATGCCTAAGATGACTTTCATGCTTCATATTGGACTCCCAAGTTTACCCATACCAAGTTTCAAGTCTTGATTCCAAGTTTTGCCCAGTCAATTGGACAAATGACCTAGAAATCAGCTGTATTGGGGAAAAAGTCAACTGTGACCAATTGACAGTCAAATCTCATGAAAATTGACACTCATATGGACTATTTGATCAAGTTTGGATCACAATTCCACAAGAAATTTGATCAGATCACCAAAAGGGCAAAATGGTCATTTTTAGGGTTTTGACTGCACAAAGGCAATTTTTGACTGTTTGACCTAGCCAATGGAAAACCAAGCTCACATATGGACTCAAGAACCCCATGAAATTATCTTGACATGATCAACAAACTCAAAAGATCCCAAATGCACAAGATTGACAGTTGAATTTCCCAGTCAATTGATCAATTTTGACTGTACACTGAAAAGTCAAACTTTGACTTTTTGGTCAAAATCAAGAGTCAAGATTCATTTTTCATCAAAACATGCCAAATCATGAAACTTGTTCACCAAGAAACCAAGAAATGCAAATTAGGGTTTTAAAATGGAATTTTTCATAACTTAGAATTTTTCTAAGTTATGGAAAACCCTAATTTTTTTCCCAACTTTGCCCCATTTTTTCACCATGATTCATTTGGATTCAAACAAAAGTCAAAACATCAAAGTTGTAGCTTGTTGCATAATATACAACTTTGATTCACAAAGTTTTCTCATTTGAAGCTTGTATCTCAAGTTACAAATTTTTGAATAAGGGCACTAAACCATTCTTAACTTAGTGAATTTTTGACCTATTTTGACAAGGTTTTCTACCCCACTTCAAGGCCATTTTCCATACACTTCCACTTGGAATTTCAAATTTCACTTCAAAGATGGATTGTAGTACACATTCCAAGCTTTCCAAAATGTCCAATAACTTCTCAAACAACCTCATGGTTAGGGAGAATCGAATTTCACAATATAGCAAAAAACCACTTTGTTCATGACCAAGTTACATGTTCATAACCTTGCAATTTGAACTCAGCATGCTTTAGATTAGATTACAGGTCCTTAAACCAAGTTACACTCAATAATTTAATGCTTGTTTATTGTTTCAAAGTGTTATTCTATGAGTTCAAGTATTATACACAAGCCTAATCCATTTTTAGATAAAGTGAACTATCCATTTTTGCAAAAGTTCACTTTATGTCCAATTGGTAAATCAAGCAAGTACAAGCTAAATCTCTTTGGCACAAGATTATGGACAAAATTGCTCTGATCAAGAGAAGCTTTGCAGCAGGATTAGAGGTCCCCTACTGACCTAAACCATCAAGTTGCATTTTGTTGCTTAAGAGTGAAGAAAAGTGCCATAACATCACACAACATCCATCTCAGCTTGGACACACAAGAACTAAGTTATCAAACACATTACACAGATCATAACCAAGCTGATACACGACCCTTGCACCTCTCAAACACTCCCATTGCCATAATCACCCTCAAACTGCACAAACAGGGCAAAGCCTGCAGTTTGAGTGCTATCTTCCATTTCCTTCAAGCTCTTTTGCCAAAATCAGTTCATACACATTCCCTAGTACATATGCAAGCTAACCATGCCTTGAAACACGACCTGTAACTCCTCTAACAAGTTCCACCATTTTCACTTTTCCATTTTGCAGTTGAAGTTCTATAGCTCAGTTCAAGGTGTCTCAAGGCAAAGTAGGTATTGGAACAGCATCACCACACCTCAAGGAAGCTATACCAACTAGTATCTTGCACTGTAAGCTCCCCATTTGCCAGTTGGAACTTCAGCTAAACAGGTAGTTTTTTGAACTCGTATCTCTCTTATTATGCATCATTAGTCTTAAGTTTGTGAAGAAACAATGTCCTATTCATGCCACTGAACATGTACATTCTTTTACTTTTCATTTCTTTTGCCTGAGTAGAGAGAATTTGGAGTTTGAAAATGGCAGAAAAACTAGGTTAGGATTTGGGGGAGAAGAAATTCTCCCTCATCTTAGAGAGTTAGATCAAGTTATGCATATGGTTAGAATCGTGATTTCATGCTTAACATCTTTTGTGTTGGAAGTTTGTTCAAAAAATCAAAGAATCAGGATTTCAAATGAAGCTTGCAGGCGCGCGTTTTTTGTCCCAAGGTTGAAGAAGAAGTGATCTGGGCTGGGCTTGTGTGCATTTTCTATTCACACCACTTTTCTAAGTTCACACCCCCCTGAGCCCATTTGCTTCATTTTTAATATTTTGACTTTTTGCTTTTTTGTGATTGGTTCATTTATTTTTTCTCAGCATATTAAAAGCATAAAAATATTTTTCCTATTATTTTTTGAATTTATTGCATATTTATTTGATTATTTCTTAAGTGTGTACATAAATAAATATATATATACTTTCTTTTGTTTAAAATATTAAAATAATACCAATACACTTTTTATACATTTTTATTTTATTTTTTACTCCCTGAAAATATTTTATAGAAAAGTACTTCTTTTATTTTAATACTAAATATTATTAATATATATATATATATATATATATATATATATATATATATATATATATATATATATATATATATATATATATATATATATATATATATATATATATATATATATATATATATATATATATATATATATATATATATATATATATATATATATATATATATATATATATATATATATATATATATATATATATATATATATATATATATATATATATATATATATATATATATATATATATATATATATATATATATATATATATATATATATATATATATATATATATATATATATATATATATATATATATATATAATGCATATTTTATAAATAATGTAAATAAATAAGTATATTAGTATACCTAGGATAAAAATACCAAAAATGTACATATTTTATTTTTTTAATATTTAAATACTAAAAAATGCCTTTTTACAAATATATCATATTTTATTTTACTTTTGTATGTAAATAATAAATATTGTATATGTTAATAAATAATGCATTTTTATTTAATAGAATTAGGGTTTTGCCCTAAATATGAAAAAAGTCCAAAAAATAATATCTTTTTATTATCTTTTATTTTTACATAAATAATACTTTTTTCATACATATACAAAACATTTTTGCATCTTGCATATTTTATTCCATTTTTATTTAATTATTGTACATTGATTAAATTGTATAAATTCAATATTGATGTAATAGTTTTAGGTTTAAATTCCTTGTCAAAATCCCCATTTGAACATTTGTACCCCCTTTCCCATATTTGGTTTTGTAATAGCTTAGTAAGTTTATTTTCGCACTTTATTGCTTTCTAATTATGCCATGTTAGAATTAGGGTTTGTATGCGAAAAACGACAAAAAATAGTTATGACCTAATCTCAAGACAAACAAGCATGAAAATGAACACGAATCACACTTGCACCCCTAGGGTATTCCACTTTGTTGCCTTTCAAAAAATGGGCCATATTGCATGTTAAGTCTCTTTAGGCAAAGCAAACAAACCAAATGATCATAGTCCCTCGATAACATTTTCAAAATATTTCCAAAGCAAATGATCAAGTCCCTTAAAGAAAATGCCCAAAGATACTTGGCACCATTGCAATTATGGTCTAAACGATGACCCGCGCCTGTCCCTTTCACATCCTAACATAAGATTGTCCACCAAATACAATGGTGGAACAAACTTGTCAAAAGGGTTGAAACATAACTATAATCTTTGAGAAATTTAGGAGTAGATAACCTCTTAGTTACTTGAATCAAACTTGCAAAACAAAACACTTGCCTATTTTCTAAACCACACATCACTACACTTTCAAGACAACTTTCAAAAACAAATGAAAACCTTTTCAAAAGACATACACCTTTGTATACATCCCCACATGGATCATTACAAAGGTTGCCACCACATTGGCTTCTTTTCAAAACATTTTTCAAACCCACATACGCACAAGCACCATTTAAAACAATTGAAACAAAAAGGCAAGTGATCTAAGCAAGTAACTAAGAGCCCATGGATAACCATGGATAGAAAGGATGCTAATACCTTCCCTTTCTATAATCTACTCCCCGAACCCAAGAAAACATCTCAAAAGGTTTTTGCTGTGCTTTTTAACCTTTCCTTAGGATAAAATAAAAAGTCGGTGGTGACTCTTGCTCAACCGAAACATTTGCGAAAACAAACGCAAAACCATAGTCAGTTCTCCCACCGTATCACACCCAGTACACAACCTGACTCTCAAATGTAGTTCTTGTTAAAAATATAATGGAAAATGGCGCATGTGTATTGACTATACTGATCTCAACCAGGTTTGCCCGAAAGATGCTTATCCCCTCCCAAATATTAACAAACCAGTCAACAACTCGGCCGATTTTAAATTGCTATCATTCATGGACGTGTACTCTGGTTATAACCAGATCCCCATGGTAAAAATAGACAAAAAATACACCGCTTTCAAGACCGAGTCGGGCAACTATTACTACAACGTAATGCCCTTCGGCCTAAAAAACGCGGGCGCTACTTACCAGCGTATGATGAACAAAGTTTTTCACAACAATATAGGAGACATGCTCGAGGTCTATATGGACGACATGATCGTTAAATCCATTGAGGAGCTCGACCATGCCACCCATTTAAAGAAATTGTTCGAGCAGGCTCGAAAGTGCCGGATGCGATTTAACCCGGAAAAATGTACCTTCGGCGCACGGGCATGAAATTTACTCGGATTCTATCTAATGAAACAAGGAATTGAGGAAAACCCCGATAAATGTCGGGCATTTTCCAAATTTCCGATGCCCACCTCGAAGAAGTCCATCCAGATCTTGAATGACATGCTCAATTTTCTCTCTCGATTCGTGGCAAAGTCCGCCCAACATGCACTTCCCTTGTTCAAGCTCCTGCGAAAGGAAGCCACCTTCGAGTGGACGCCCGAATGCGATCGAGCCCTCATTCATTTGAAATGAATGCTATCACAGCCGCCCGTCCAATATCGACCCGAGAAAGATGAGGTCCTCTACCTCTATCCGGCTGTCGCCTCTGAGGCAATAAGCGTGGCACTGATAAGGGAAACCCCAGAAGGACAAAGGCCAATTTATTTCACGAGCAAGGCCCTGCAGGGCCCGGAAGCAAGATATCAGAAAATTGAAAAAAGTAGCTCTAGCCCTCGTCAATGCAGCAAGGAGACTCAGACACTACTTCCTGGCCCACACCATAATGGTCCGGACATATCAACCAATAAAATAATTGCTCGGAACATCAGACATGGCTGGTAAAATGTTGAAATGGTCCTTGGAGCTCTTTGAATTCGATATCCAATACGACAGTAGGAAAGCCCTTAAAGCTCAGGCCTTGGCCGACTTCACAGCTAAAATGACCTCGCCCGTAAACCCCGACGGATCGCGTCGTTGGACGATCTTCATCGATGGTGCCTCCAGTTCTACTGGAAGCAGTGCGGGTATCATACTGGAAAACGAGGAAGGGACCCTAATCTAAGTCTCCCTCGCCCTATCTTTTCCAACCTCCAAAAATTAGGCCAAATACAAGGCATTCCTCGCGGGTTTACGACTGGCCGAAGACCTGGGAGCCAAGGAAGTGAAAATCTTCACCGACTATCAATTGGTTGCCTCTCAAGTCTGAGTCGAATACCAGGTCAAAAACGACCAACTCGCCGAATATTGGGCCCTGGTCCAGGAGACGAAAAAGAAGTTTAAATCTGTGGACATAAAACATATTCCCCGCGAGCATAATGCACGCGCAGATATCTTATCCAAGTTGACGAGCACAAAGAGAAAGGGAGGAAATAAATCTGTGATATAGGAGATTCTCCCCCGACCAAGCACCAAAAGGCCATCTTCTACCATAGAAGTATTCTCCATTGGAGACAATGATTGCTGGATGACCCCGTACGCGACTACCTCACTGAGGGCAAACTCCCCGATGATCTAAAAGAAGCGGCTATCGTCAGGCGGAGAGCTTGCTCGTACGTCTTGGTCGAAGGAAAACTTTATAGAAGAGGGTTTTCCATTCCACTTCTCAAGTGTGTCGACCGTAGCGGAGCATAGCGCGTCTTGCTCGAAATCCACGAGGGCATCAACAGTTAAACCTAGGCGGGAGATCCCTCACAAGGAAAGACTTTCGGGTAGGATATTACGGGCCTACTATGCAGCACGACGCGAAAGAGTACGCGAAGAAATGCGACAAATGCCAATGGCATAAAGACATGCATTTAGCTCCTCCTAACGAGCTTAAATCCCTCTCCTTTCCTTGGCCCTTCGCCTAGTGGAGACTAGATCTTCTCGGCCCGTTCGTGGTCTAAGCCAATCAGAACAAGTACCTAATCATAGCGGTCGACTACTTCACCAAATGGATAGAAGCCGAAGCTTTATCCAAAATCACTGCCCAAAACGTCCTCCGCTTCTATAAAAGAAATATCATCGCTCGGTTTGGAATCCCAAAAGTGATAGTCACCAACAACAGGACCCAGTTCACGGACCACACCTTCTAAGAATTCGTCACCAGACTTCACAATCCAAACTCTGCCTCTGTCGAGCACCCTCAGACAAATAGTGAATTCGAGTCTGCGAATAGAGTGATACTGAGGGGCCTCAAGAGAAGGTTGGATGAAACAAAGAAGTAATGGGTCGAGGAGCTACACAACATGCTCTAGGGATACCGAACGACTGCACACTCGTCCACCGGGGAGACTCCTTTTTGACTAGCTTATGAGGTAAAGGTCGTCATTCCCGTAGAGATCTAGGAACCTTCTAGATGGAATGAGGCACCTCCCGGCAAGGAGATGAACGACACCATCCTCTGTGAAGAACTGGATCTGGTGGAAGAAATCAGAACAAGAGTGGCCATACGAGAGGCCTCGCTCAAACAAAAAATAGCCATGCGCTACAATACGAAGATCATACGACAAGAGTTCGAGGTCTGAAGCCTTGTCCTACCTAAAAAGAAATCACAAAGAGTCTCGTGAGTGAAAGCTTGTAGCGAACTGGGAAGGTCCTTATCGCATTTACGCCAAAATTAGGACTAAAGCGTATTACTTGGAAAACTTACAAGGGGAACAACTCGTTCGATCGTGGAATGCTGAAAAGCTAAAACAATATTACAGCTAGATACACTAAATAGTCGACAAGTTTGGTTGATAAGACAAACTCACTCAGGCCCGACCATGCGTGCATGCCTAGGCACGAGCATAGCACCCAAAGTACTCAGAAGGGGCGAGGCTCCGCTCTTTTGACGAGTGTACCCTCAACCCGATGTGGATAACTCGACCGAGCTCCATAGTTCTTGTGCCACAACGGTAGAACGCCCGACTCGTGATGAGAGGTTCACGCTGCCGAACCCGGGTCCCTCGAAACGAGGCCTGAGTTCTGACCCTTGTCCGGTATTCACCCTGGTCGTTTGATCAGTTTCCCCATACCGACGAACATATAAAACGAGCATATCCCCGCTATAAACTCTTAGCAAAATGAAAAACGTCCTAAATGAGCTAGTTTTTCAACAAACATGCAAAAATCACAAGTTAAATATTCGAAGCAAGCGACCATTGACCGAAAATTAAATAAAACAACCACTTGGGCCGATGATGTACGAATATTACATAAACGGGAAATAGCCTGGAAAAACAAATACAACAAAATACGGCACGCATTCCGAAATTAACATAAATCATTCTTCCCCTTCCCCTTCAACAATAGGCGATAGTTGGGTAGGATCTCCGGTCGGTTGAGTGACAATATCTCTAAGATAATCAGAGACCAGAATCTGGCCGCCGGCCATATAGTAGTTAACCCCCATACCCGAGGTGTTAAGATTGACACCAGGGTTCAACACACGCATCTGATTCACAACATTCTCGAAGCTCTCCTTGGAAGCGGCCTGAGAGTCATCCACAGCCAACTGAAAATGAGCAACCAATTCCGCCCGAGTCTTCAGGTCCTTAGTATCCTCGGGCTCATCCTCAGCGGGTGTGATCTCAGCAGTTAGGGCCGCTACCTTTTCTTTAAGACCCTCTCTCTCTCTCGAGCAACATAACCCCGTGTTTCTCAGAGAGCTTCCCTGATTCTTCCTTAAACAGCTTCAGGGCTTTGTCTTTCTCAACCAAGGCCTTCTCCCTCGCAGCCAGCTTGGCCCAAAGATTCTTCATTTCTACCTCATGGGATGAACTCCCCTCGGTGTAAGCAACCACCATATCCAGGATCCACATCAAGCCACCCAAATCCTGCGCCAGCATCTCCCTCTTGTCGCTCCCACGTCGTCAGACAAGCCTCAAGTGAGCAGAATGCATCGCCAGGCGAGCATCAGGCGATATACAATAATAGGATTTTTAAAGTGCCATAACTTGAGTTTTAGAACTCTGTTTGAGGCGTCGTTCGAAGCGTTGGATAACTAACACGATAAACTACATGTGGGTGGAATAAAATGAGTAAAAAGATGTATATTTCCAGTACCTAGGCTAAGATAGACTTAGATTTCCTTGAGGTAGGCTATAATGATGTATGTTGTTATGATGAATTATGAGTACTATGATCGTAATATGCTGTGACTATGAAATATTGAATGTTGTTGATGATTTCATGGATGATGATGCGATTTGACTAGATATAGTCATTTTATATTCTATTGATGCGCATCATGCATTCATAGCTTAGTTTGGACAACTTTGGTCAGCCCATGTTGATTTAGAACGTTGGTCTAGTGTTGACCTCAATCCCATTGTGTGGATTGAGTGTGTTAATGTTGTACTCCGGTTCCAAGAGAGAATCAATCCCATGGTGGGGATCTTTGGAGGGTGATAAGTCTAGTACTTATAACAAATTGGTACCACATGCGTAAGTCTATATTATTGCATTACATCTTATATGACATTACATAATTGTTGACTATATTATGCTGTATATGTTGTTGTGCTAATTGATGATGTGTTGACAATGTTGTTGATTTTGATACTATGATGTTACTGTTTGAACTATTATGTCTATTTCGTATATCTTTTGCAATGAATATGATTACTCACCTTTTCTGTTTGAATGTAGCCTTCACGTGGGTAACACGCAAGTGATCAGGAGTAGTTCATAGAGACTTAGAAGATAGCTTGGAGTGGGTTGTTTTCTTTCCATTTATTTTAGAAGGTCTTGCTCTTATATGTAACATCGGGGTCGAGAACGCTTAATTTTGAACTTTATGTTCCTTTGTTTTATTATGAGATCTTGAACTATCTTTCATGGTATTTAAGTTATTTCTAATTATGAACCATGAACAACAAAGTTTTGTTGTTGTTTTTAATAAAGACGTTTTGAACTATAAATTCCGCTGGGTAGTAAATGTTTTATAATTGTTTGAAAACTTGTGTTACGGAGTAAGACATGCATGTATGATATTTTATGAAGCATGTGACGCTCTTTTGGTGAAACACTCTAATTATTTAATTATATTATTCGTGGGGTTTTAGAAGGGTGTTACACTTCTTGCAAGGATTAGTCGGAGGAACTAGTTTCTTGTTTATTCGTATTTAGATAGTGAGTCATGCTTTGGTTATGTAGCACGAGGAAACGTTTGAATTCATGTCATATTTTAAGAGATGTTTGATACACTCTCTTTTATTTTATATTGTATTTGAGATTATGTGATGAGCGGCCTTTAGTGCCTAATATTTTAATACATTATCTCTATTATGAGAATCAATTATTGGTATTATTTTGAAAAGAGAATTATTCTAATGTGATATATATATATATATATATATATATATATATATATATATATATATATATGTGTGTGTGTGTGTGTGTGTGTGTGTGTGTGTGTGTGTGTGTGTTAATATATGGAACATGATTTTAAATGCATGTTATGAGCATGACCAGTGTATTTGTGTTGGTTTTGAAATACATATGACACTCTCTTTTGATATGATGATAATTTTAATCTGATTATACTATATTATTGCGTGGAGGTTTAGGGGGTGTTACATTACTGGCATCAGAGCATGGTGTTGTACCCCAAATTTGCCCTACCTCGATGATTTTATTTTTTTTAAATAGAAGAAATGTCTAATTGAAGATGGTACAATAGTATCTGATGACCCATCTTTATCCAAGACGATAGGGGGTGTATTTTAAATCCATGAGAGCGGGAATTTCTAAATCAGAAAGACTCGTGTATCCGTGAATGTTCGTGAGGCATGTTGGCCAATGGCCTATGCGATTCGAAAATAAAATTATTCGAGTAACTACTAAGTTTAATTATTAAATAGCTGTTGTGATCGGTGGATCTGGAACTGACTGTTTAACGCTGGTTTGCGAAATGTCGCGGAAGCAAGAGTCGCCACCGTCTTTTATTTTCTCCAAATGGAAAGGACAAAAGCACAGAAAAATTCCTTATAGAGATTGCTCTCGGTTCGGGAGGTAGATTATAGAAAGGGAAGGTGTTAGCACCCTTTCTATCCATGGTTATCCATGGGCTCTTAGATACTTGCTCACTCGTGTTTTCAAAAATGGTTTGTTTGCTTTTCAACTGTGGGTTTTAAAAAGTTTCTTTGAAAATTTCAGTTCGACTCTTGTATCTGTCCTCAAGAGTGTTTGAAAAATTGCTTTCGAAAGCTTTTGAAAAGGTGTCGGTGTGAAAAGTATTTTTGAATTTGTTTTGGAATTAGAGCAAGTATCTACGAGAACCTACCTACCCTAAGGAATTCGTCTGTATAGATGTCCTTTAAAGTAGTGCCATCCCACCATTGAGAGGTAGGTAGCACCACCGTTGGAGGTGTTCGGGTCAATTCGAGGTTCGGGACATGGTGATCACCAGAGTAATGGGAAGACACCTTAGAAGCTACCCTCATGCCAGGTTCCCGGATCATGAGGACTTACTAAGACATCCTCTACTCGACGATCACCTTTCGAGGCAAGGCAACAGTGAGGCGTACCCTAGGGGTGGTGTGTGATTTGTGTGTCATGTTCATTTGTATTTATCTTGTCATGTCAAAGTGATCTATGCGTTTGTTTTTATTTTCGTCATTCATTCTTGCATGCATTTATTTACAGTTTGAGAAAGTGCGGAAAGGTAAAATTCTAAACTATTACAAAAGGCGCAGGTCCACATCGCCAAAATTTCCAGAACCCGATTTGACATAAAATAAATAAATAAAGTGCGAAAGATAAATATTTACATGGCTTTGGGAGAGGTACATAAATAATTAAAAGAAAAAGAAATAAATACGCGAATTAATATTAAAATTAGAAACGAGGGCGTTGGACCCTTTTTTAATGAAATTAAATTATTAGCAAATTAATTAAATTAAAGAAAAAGAAATTGTTTTTTGGTTTTTTTGTATTTATGAGAATTTAATGAAATTAAAAACCTAATTCTACAATTTTTATTTATTAAGAAAATATGACAATTATCTAAAATTAAGCCTAATTAGTTAATTGCAACTTGATTTATAAAAATAACTAATTAAGAATTAAAAATTAATATAGTAAAATAAAAAAAGGATGAAAAATGCTAGAAACCCTAATTCTACCAATTTTAGGTTTTATTGAAAAATGTTAAGATTAATCTTAGATTTAAAACTAAGTTAATTAATGAATTTTATTTACAAAAATATTAATTAAATAAATATATTTTAATTTTGTCCTTTCTGATTTTTTGTGTTTTTTATATTATTGTGAAAATAATTAATTAAAGAATTAAATCAAAAAAACTAATTAAAACAAAACATAAAAAAAATACAAGAAAAGGAATTAGGAATGCAAACCATGGGGGTCTGCCCCTAATTTGGAGGTGTACTTGTAGCATTCAGGCCCAATTATCCCTGGCCCCATTGACTTTTTCAGGACGCGTGTGGGATCTTTGACTAGGGTCCATGGTCTTCACCAGATCTGGTCCCTTGGATTGGCATTATTGGCCAAGTGGCAAGCTAGAAATTGTGGACGCATGGTGGTCCTTAGCGCTGAAACTGCATTGAATCATTAATAGAAAAACAATATTGAAGGGGTGGGGGACCTGGGATTCGAACCCAGGTCCCAGGGGTTACCAGCGACACACTCTACCAACTGCTCCACACGCGCTTTCTGTATATTAGATAACAAACAATTAATATGAAATAAAACAAACGCTAGTGGGAAATTTTTAGCGCGCAATTCAAATTAACCAATCAGATGATGCCACAGGGTCTTCTTCTTCCTTATTGCGTTTTTTCCTGAAAATAAAAAAAGGGTTAGCGGGGGTTTTAAACCCCCCCAAAATATGCCATATCTGAAAATAGCGAATAGGCCATGTGGCCTCATAAATTAGGCGCGAGGGTTAATTTATTTTCGTCCAGGCACACTGAATTCATTCATGGTATTGGCATGTCCCAATTTTACCATATTCAAAAACCCCTAATTCGAAAGCTGAAGAACCCTAATATCCAACAATGGTGAAATCGCGTATGGGTGATAAAAATGCAATCAAACAACTGGGTTAGCTTCAGAATCATTCAAGAAACATAAATCAAACATTAAAAAGCATTGAAAACGCATGAATCATGATGCAAGCATATGAAAAATTTTCTGTACAGGGTGAGATCGTTCTCACTTTTCTTGGTGTTAAAGCTTATGGTTTTGATTCCAATTCCTTCCTTGAAGCCTCAGCAAGCTAATGGAACAGATATGTGGCCTTGAATCGTCCTAAAACTCAGTTTTCAGTATTGGAGTTTTCTTGAAAAAAATTCAAGTTTGCATATGGCTTTTCTGCGCAGCTTCCAGCTTATTCTGAATAGGGTTAGCATGTATATGTATGTATGAACGATTAGGGTTGGAAAAGAGGTCCAAGGAATCAAAGAATTGATGAGAAAATATTTGATTTTCCATGCATTATTTTTTCAATCTTTTCATGCATATTTGGTCTCAATCATATCCAATCACCATAATTCCTTCCATATTTGATTGTACACGAAATATTGATCCTATTCTATGCACAAAAAGATTCAAAACATTAGGTTTGGTATTTTTCATGTATTTTATTTAATTAAATGAATTATTAATAATAAAAAATCCAAATAAATAAATAAAAATGATAAAAAACTTCCCTTTGGGCCAAATGGTCGTGCACATGCTTTGGATAATGAATTGTAGAAGAAAAAGAGGCCCATTAGCAATTTTAGGTCATTTGAATCAATGTTGACTTTTCAAAATATCCAAAAATTTCCCAACTTCCACAAGGCATAACTTGCTCAATTTGTAAGCTTTGCTCATGTTCTTTGACATTTTGGAAAGGTCTTTGAGTCCTCTATCCAATGTCTTTGGTCCCATGTCATTTTGATTTACCAATCTCAAGTTATGTCCTTTGACTTAAAGTCCCTTTTTGTTGACTTTTGAAAATGACCTATAATGTTGAAATTGATAACTTTTTGTGAGAGCATTTATTGGACTTGAAGTGTGAAGAGGAGTTGTAGGAAATGTCTTTATCTTCAAAATGAGCTTTGGATGGAATTTTTCTGATAATCCATGTGGAAGTTATGCCTTGGTCAAGTTACAGTTGAGTTTTTCAACTGTCCAAATATGGAAACTTTTGCATCTTGAGACTTTTTGAGCCAAGCTTTGAGAATCATGATCATGCATTGATCAAATGATGTTTGTGGCTTCAAAATGAGATGTTGACCAAAAATTTGGACTTTTAACTGTCAAATGACCATTTTGCCCCTACAGTTGACTGCAGTGCAATTAGGGTTTTTGACTGTGCAATTTTGTGCTGTAAGTCTTGAAACTTGGCATGAGGATGCTTGACCATATTTATAGGCATGTGGGACTTGATTGGACCCTTGGAAACTTCATTTACTTTGTCAGAACCAAAACCCTAATTTTGACTGTTAGGAGGCCCTTGAACTGTGCAACCCTTGGGGAGATGTTTGAAGCTTTGACTTGGCAAATTTTGAAGAATATGGGAGGGAACATTTTGGGGTACAACAGTTGCCCCTGTTCAATCTTCTTAGACCTGAGGATGCAGATTGGCTGACGTGCCTTTCGTAATCCGAAGATGGAAGATGATTGAACACTAGAGTGCCCAGAAATTTGCGCTCACATAGTAGTAGTGTGATGGGGGAATGGGCTTATAGATGCCATTTGGAGATTGATGCATAGGATGATGGGCTTATAGATGCCATGCTAAGAGATGATGGAAGGTGGATGGGCTTATAGATGCCATCTGGATGTTGATCGCGTAAGAGCTTCCTTAGCGAGAACTTGCATACCTGCAAAAGAAAAAATGATTACCTGACCCGTTACAGGAGCTGGTCTTCAAATTCTTTGTGTAGATGTGTCCTGACTGGTTACAGGAGCTGGATCTGGAGCTTCAAACGGTGATGAATGAACCAGGGATGGTTACTACCTCAACAGGAACGGTGAGAGAACCTTGGGTGAT
This sequence comes from Vicia faba, assembly GCA_948472305.1. Taxonomy (NCBI): domain Eukaryota; kingdom Viridiplantae; phylum Streptophyta; class Magnoliopsida; order Fabales; family Fabaceae; genus Vicia; species Vicia faba. Next base: position 170,848,765 of record OX451739.1, on the reverse strand, counting down.
TACTATCTCAACAGTATCATTGAGAGAATCTTGGAATGACTTCGACTTCAACAATATCATTGAGCGAATCTTGGGATTACCACCTCCGCAGTATCGGGGAGAGAACCACAGGCGACTACAACCTCAATAGCAATCATTGAGAGAATCTTGGATAACTTCAACTTCAACAGCAATCGTTGAGCGAATCTTGGGATTACCACCTCCGCAGTATCGGGGAGAGAACCATAGGCGACTACAACCTCAACAGCAATCATTGAGAGAATCTTGGATATCTTCTACTGAGTCTTCAAAAGAAAAACCTTTAGGAGTCGGTTTAACTAGACCAGAGAAAGCCTTTGACTGGATAATAACCAGGAAAATCTTTGGGAGTCGATTTAACTGAACCAGACAAGGTCTTGGAGTCTTCAACTGAGTCTTCAAAAGAAAAACCTTTAGGAGTCGGTTTAACTAGACCAGAGAAGGCCTTTGACTGGATAATAACCAGGAAAATCTTTGGGAGTCGATTTAACTGAACCAGACAAGGTCTTGGAGTCTTCAACTGAGTCTTCAAAAGAAAAACCTTTAGGAGTCGGTTTAACTAGACCAGAGAAGGCCTTTGACTGGATAATAACCAGGAAAATCTTTGGGAGTCGATTTAACTGAACCAGACAAGGTCTTGGAGTCTTCAACTGAGTCTTCAAAAGAAAAACCTTTAGGAGTCGGTTTAACTAGACTAGAGAAGGCCTTTGACTGGATAATAACCAGGAAAATCTTTGGGAGTCGATTTAACTGAACCAGACAAGGTCTTGGAGTCTTCAACTGAGTCTTCAAAAGAAAAACCTTTAGGAGTCAGTTTAACTAGACCAGAGAAGGCCTTTGACTGGATAATAACCAGGAAAATCTTTGGGAGTCGATTTAACTGAACCAGACAAGGTCTTGGAGTCTTCAACTGAGTCTTCAAAAGAAAAACCTTTAGGAGTCGGTTTAACTAGACCAGAGAAGGCCTTTGACTGGATAATAACTAGGAAAATCTTTGGGAGTCGATTTAACTGAACCAGACAAGGTCTTGGAGTCTTCAACTGAGTCTTCAAAAGAAAAACCTTTAGGAGTCGGTTTAACTAGACCAGAGAAGGCCTTTGACTGGATAATAACCAGGAAAATCTTTGGGAGTCGATTTAACTGAATCAGACAAGGTCTTGGAGTCTTTAACTGAGTCTTCAAAAGAAAAACCTTTAGGAGTCGGTTTAACTAGACCAGAGAAGGCCTTTGATAGGATAATAACCATGAAAATCTTTGGGAGTCGATTTAACTGAACCAGACAAGGTCTTGGAGTCTTCAACTGAGTCTTCAAAAGAAAAACCTTTAGGAGTCGGTTTAACTAGACCAGAGAAGGCCTTTGACTGGATAATAACCAGGAAAATCTTTGGGAGTCGATTTAACTGAACCAGACAAGGTCTTGGAGTCTTCAACTGAGTCTTCAAAAGAAAAACCTTTAGGAGTCGGTTTAACTAGACCAGAGAAGGCCTTTGACTGGATAATAACCAGGAAAATCTTTGGGAGTCGATTTAACTGAACCAGACAAGGTCTTGGAGTCTTCAACTGAGTCTTCAAAAGAAAAACCTTTAGGAGTCGGTTTAACTAGACCAGAGAAGGCCTTTGACTGGATAATAACCAGGAAAATCTTTGGGAGTCGATTTAACTGGACCAGACAAGGTCTTGGAATGTAGCTTGAGAACTTAACTGGATCTTTCCTGAAAGGTAAAGGTCAATCATATGCAATGCATGATATGAATCAAGCAATGATGTTCTCAACATAAATGAGATTGTAAGATATGATGCGTATATGCATGCTATAATGTATGGGAATGCGATGTTTATGAATGTATCTTTTGTCTTAGGAAAATAAATCCTTGACGGGTGCCGGGAAGTCACTCCTGGGCTGATGTTGAAGAATGGATTTTGCTTCCGCTGGGGATGTTGGTTGCAAGAATACCGGTAGGATAAGATAACTCCGTTGGGGAATAAACTTGGCGAATGGATTACTCTGCGGGGAGAAAAAGTACTCTAGTGATCTTGCTGGGAAGCAATACTCTGTGGAGAGAGAGGTACTTTGTTGAATTGTTGATAATAACTTGTTGGGGGATACCATTGTTGTGTTGGAAGTGTTGATAGACTTTGCTGGGGATAAGAGGACTTCGTCGGGGACGATCTTTCTGTGGCTTTTGGCTGAGGATAACCCAGTTATATCCTGGTAGGGAAATAACTCTTTGAATAAAGCCGGGAGACATGTTTGTACTCTGCGAGGATAAGCTTCCAGAATCTACTGGGGGTAGGCTTACTGCTTGGGGAGATGGATTCCAACTTTCCTGGGGAACTAGATTGGACTCTCTGGGGGGAAGTTTTGAGATGTATTGGAAGTAACTCCACTGAATGTTTGATGGACCGCCGGGGAACAATCTTTAGACCAAGACTGCCGGGGACGCTTGTTAAGAATGCATGTACTGCGCTGGGGAATGTTGAGATCTGCTGGAGGATACTCAACTTCCTTAAGTTTGATAGCAGCTTTGCTTGAGGAGAGTGTACTGACTTGCTGGCTCACTCTCTGGGGAATTGGGATGTACTGGTTGAACCTTCCTTGACACCTTGGAAGACAGAATAATTGGACCGTTTAGACCACTCATCATTGCCCCTGTTTCTGAGGCGGGAGAGGAAGACCTATGAGGTGTTGATAGTTGTTGATAGACAAACCTTCTTCTGATAGGCAGGTGACAAGATGACAGGACATAGTCGTACGCTTTGATCCCTAACTTTTGCCTGGACCGCCCTTTCGGGTTTTCAGCCCACCAGGATACCCATTTTTGCCCAAGCCGCCTTTTCAGGTTTTCGACTTGCCGGGTGTACAGATTTTTTTATTTATTTTCATCCCTTATTTTGCCCGAACCCTTTTGGTTTGCCGGGAAGCCCTTATTTTTTCCTAGGTGTGTCAACCTAGCGGGTCTTTGATTTTGCATAGTATCTTTTCGACTATGTCCATGTTCTCAGAATGTAGGGGGTTGCCCCTGTCAGAAGTGTTTTGCCACGCCACCAGAAGGTATTTGATCAGGCAAGATTCGTTGCTGGAATGCCCCAAGTGGCTCAGGCGGAGATTTGCCCCAGGCTATTTGGCTTTTGAGAGATTCTCCGAATCTTGATTGGACTGCCCCAGATAATGGACTCTGATCATATCATGCCCCTTGATTGGATGTACTTCTGTTCATTAGGTATTCATCGTGCGAACTTCTATGCTGTTCAAACAAAAAGTCATATGCAAACAAAGTTATGTTAAAAATGCAAAGCTTATGTCTGTCTTGAAGATTTTGAAAATGCATTCTTTTCTCATCAAACAAATGAATGTTTGTAAAACGTGATGTCAACTCCTTATTTACCGTAAGCCTTAAGGAGTCAGGATACCTTTCGTACAGTATGCTTTCGAACTAACCTATGCTTCAGCTAGGACTTTTAAGGGTTATAACGTGGCCTGGTTCATGGTTTAAGAAACAAAGGATAAAGGCTCAAATTTTTTTTGTACCCACCCGCTCTTCGTGATGTTCTCCAAACCTAAACTCAGTTGATCATACGTTAGACCTTGTTTGAGTCTTTGCTCCGATTTTCCAGTGATGATTCGGATGTTGATGATTTATTTTGAATAGGCAGTCATTCCTTTTGTTGAGGGTTTGTATGACCTCTTTCTTTTTTGATTTTGTTATCCCTTTCCTTTTTTGCCTGAACTGTTTCCTTTTTTGGAATTACAGTCAGCGGGATGCCCCAGTTTTGTAAGTCTCCTTCATGGGTTTCGACTTAATGGGTTTTTTATTTTTTGAGATAATGACTGCCTTTCTTTATTGATTATTCGGAACCATCACTGTCTTTCTTTGTTTTGTAAGGACCTCTTTGGTGCCATTCGTTATGCACTTGGATCAACTGAGAGACTACCCTGCCCCAGGTTATGATAAAGGGTTTTAATTTTTGAAACGAAAAACTTCTACTTCTTTGGCTCAGAGGGGTTGATGAGGGATTATCTTCCTTATAACTCCAGTGTTTAGGGATTGAAACAATGCCTGTACCTCATCAGCGGGGTCTGTTCAAAAGCATACTGTAGATTATGGTATCATTTTCGTCATCCTCCCTCAAGAGGCTTAGAATTATTGAGAGTTGATCATCAGAAAAAATATGAAAATAATTTGCATATAGTGGATACGAATATATTGCTTCAAAACAGACATATGCGATGCATTAATGAAATAACAATGTTTAACATGAGTAAATGTTTGAACAAAAGAAAATTACAACTTGAAAATCCTAATGAACAAAAGTCTTTTTATCTCAGGGCTTGTTACTTCAAATGGTGAGCCTTGGAGGGATGGTAGAAAAACTCAGCCTGACCATCTTGTGTGAACTCCAATGCTCCTTCATCAATCAGGTCCTGGATCTTGTTCTTCAGAGCCCAACACTCATTTGTATCATGTCCTGGACAGGAAGAATGGTAGGCACACCTTTTATTGGGATCATAAGTAGGATGTGATGTGTTGGGATTCTGGGGATGAGCCCTTAATGTGATCAGATTCAATCTCAATAGGCGTTGTAAAGCTTGAAACAGCGACATGTTGAGCGGGGTGAATTGCTTCCTGGGCTTGTCTGTCTGAAGCTGGTGAGGTTGGTGCTGAACTTGTGACCTTGAAGCCTTTTGAGGAGTTCTCCCCTTATCTCCTTGTCTCAAATATGGTTGAATGATGACTGGCCCTTCACCCTTAGATGTTTGCCCCAGTTGGTTACCCCGAAGCAGTTGGTTGATGAGAACTCCGAGCTCTTCTTGTCTTTGAGCTAAACCTTGAATGGTAATCACCTGTCCCAGCATCTGGGCTTTCATTGCATCCACTTCAGCTTGCAGATGTTTCAGCCGTTCGTCCTCAGCGCTGTTCCCGACCAAAGCTTCCATGAGAAGTGTCCTTAGCTCCTCCTGCCCCTTGGATAGATTCAGGAGGATTTCCCCGAACCGAGTCTCTTGAGCAAGAAGGTCCTTGTTATCTTGTTGGGAAGCCATTGCTGAAATAAACAGTGAGAAAGGTAAGTGACCTGCAACAAGGATACCTGTTATGCAATGATGTGTATGTATGCATGTAATGTTTTCAAGGACCTCGCGGGATAAACAAGAAAATTTGTTAGAATTTAGGTCCGGTAGCTTGATTGAAGGAACTGCATATTATTGAGAGTCCTTCTTCAAAGGGTCAAAGGCTCACCATATCCAGTGGGTCATAGCCCCTAACTTTAGTCATCATGTCTGGTTTTGATTTCCAAACAACCTTGGTTAGGGGAACCTTCTTCAGGAGTCAGAGCTCACCATATCAAGTGGGTCATAGCCCCTGACAACCTTGGCTAGAGGAAAATAAATCCTCTTTGCCCCTTGCTGGGATAGTTGATTCACCCTGACCTGCATCATAAGCCCTTGAGATCCTTGAAATGGGTTAGGATGTATGCAATGGTATGATGTTATGGTATGCATGGGGTAATGTGAGTAAACCCTGTTATGAGTCCCTAATTAAGGACTGCAAACCAAAACCTGCAAGAAACTTAGGATACCCTGTTATGAGTCCCAATTAAGGACTATAAACAAAACCTGCAAGAAACTTAGTACACCCCGTTATGAGTCCCAATTAAGGACTATAAACAAAACCTGCAAGGAACTTAGTAAACCATGTTGTGAGTCCCAATTAAGGACAAAACCTGCAAGTAGTTCATGTGTCAGATAGCAAGCATGCAAGTAATCAAGTACGAAGGCACACAAGTCACGCCACAGCCCTTAGAGTTTAGGCCAGCATGGGGTCTGGGTATTACCCTCTTGAAGTTGGTGGGCTCAACCTGTCCTATTAGAAGTAACCGGGTTCTAAGGGTCCCAATATCACTGGATTGCTTTCATTATTCATCGTTTCGATTTAGCCACTGAACTGGCGACCGAAATATTCCAAGAAAACAACCCTCAATTGAGTGTAGTATCGAGTATCAACCAACCTCGGACTGTACCAAAGTCAGTTATCTCACTACCCTAAAGAGGCCAAGATGGTTCAATTAAGGTTCCTAAAGTCTGTTGATGCTTCACGACACCACGCGGAGGCCCCGTACTCTCCTTGACTGAACTCAAGGGTTACCGGTACATACCAAAGTGCCACATCAACGTAGCAGACTGTTTCAACCATGTCGGTATACCCCGCACAGTTCCCTCACAGCCTTGTTGCTACTTTCTAAGAAGGTATCCCCAGATCCGGGTTAGGATCTATAGAACTCCCGAGATAGTCCCACAATAATAAAGCAAGCAAAGAAAGCAATTGAAAACACAGTTATGAACTAACCCTAAGGTACACCTCACTTTAAGTTTATCCCCAGCAGAGTCGCCAGTTCTGTGATCGGTGGATCTGAAACTGACTGTTTAACGCTGGTTCGCGAAATGTCGCGGAAGCAAGAGTCGCCACCATCTTTTATTATCTCTATTATGAGAATCAATTATTGGTATTATTTTGAAAAGAGAATTATTCTAATGTGATATATATATATATATATATATATATATATATATATATATATATATATATATATATATATATATATATATATATATATATATATATATATATATATATATATATATATATATATATATATATATATATATATATATATATATATATATATATATATATATATATATATATATATATATATATATATATGTGTGTGTGTGTGTGTGTGTGTGTGTGTGTGTGTGTGTGTGTGTGTGTGTGTGTGTGTGTGTGTGTGTGTGTGTGTGTGTGTGTGTGTGTGTGTGTGTGTGTGTGTGTGTGTGTGTGTGTGTGTGTGTGTGTGTGTTAATATATGGAACATGATTTTAAATGCATGTTATGAGCATGACCAGTGTATTTGTGTTGGTTTTGAAATACATATGACACTCTCTTTTGATATGATGATAATTTTAATCTGATTATACTATATTATTGCGTGGAGGTTTAGGGGGTGTTACATTACTGGCATCAGAGCATGGTGTTGTACCCCAAATTTGCCCTACCTCGATGATTTTATTTTTTTTAAATAGAAGAAATGTCTAATTGAAGATGGTACAATAGTATCTGATGACCCATCTTTATCCAAGACGATAGGGGGTGTATTTTAAATCCATGAGAGCAGGAATTTCTAAATCAGAAAGACTCGTGTATCCATGAATGTTCGTGAGGCATGTTGGCCAATGGCCTATGCGATTCGAAAATAAAATTATTCGAGTAACTACTAAGTTTAATTATTAAATAGCTGTTGTGATCGGTGGATCTGGAACTGACTGTTTAACGCTGGTTTGCGAAATGTCGCGGAAGCAAGAGTCGCCACCGTCTTTTATTTTCTCCAAATGGAAAGGACAAAAGCACAGAAAAATTCCTTATAGAGATTGCTCTCGGTTCGGGAGGTAGATTATAGAAAGGGAAGGTGTTAGCACCCTTTCTATCCATGGTTATCCATGGGCTCTTAGATACTTGCTCACTCGTGTTTTCAAAAATGGTTTGTTTGCTTTTCAACTGTGGGTTTTAAAAAGTTTCTTTGAAAATTTCAGTTCGACTCTTGTATCTGTCCTCAAGAGTGTTTGAAAAATTGCTTTCGAAAGCTTTTGAAAAGGTGTCGGTGTGAAAAGTATTTTTGAATTTGTTTTGGAATTAGAGCAAGTATCTACGAGAACCTACCTACCCTAAGGAATTCATCTGTATAGATGTCCTTTAAAGTAGTGCCATCCCACCATTGAGAGGTAGGTAGCACCACCGTTGGAGGTGTTCGGGTCAATTCGAGGTTCGGGACATGGTGATCACCAGAGTAATGGGAAGACACCTTAGAAGCTACCCTCATGCCAGGTTCCCGGATCATGAGGACTTACTAAGACATCCTCTACTCGACGATCACCTTTCGAGGCAAGGCAACAGTGAGGCGTACCCTAGGGGTGGTGTGTGATTTGTGTGTCATGTTCATTTGTATTTATCTTGTCATGTCAAAGTGATCTATGCGTTTGTTTTTATTTTTGTCATTCATTCTTGCATGCATTTATTTACAGTTTGAGAAAGTGCGGAAAGGTAAAATTCTAAACTATTACAAAAGGCGCGGGTCCACATCGCCAAAATTTCCAGAACCCGATTTGACAGAAAATAAATAAATAAAGTGCGAAAGATAAATATTTACATGGCTTTGGGAGAGGTACATAAATAATTAAAAGAAAAAGAAATAAATACGCGTATTAATATTAAAATTAGAAACGAGGGCGTTGGACCCTTTTTTAATGAAATTAAATTATTAGCAAATTAATTAAATTAAAGAAAAAGAAATTGTTTTTTGGTTTTTTTTGTATTTATGAGAATTTAATGAAATTAAAAACCTAATTCTACAATTTTTATTTATTAAGAAAATATGACAATTATCTAAAATTAAGCCTAATTAGTTAATTGTAACTTGATTTATAAAAATAACTAATTAAGAATTAAAAATTAATATAGTAAAATAAAAAAAGGATGAAAAATGCTAGAAACCCTAATTCTACCAATTTTAGGTTTTATTGAAAAATGTTAAGATTAATCTTAGATTTAAAACTAAGTTAATTAATGAATTTTATTTACAAAAATATTAATTAAATAAATATATTTTAATTTTGTCCTTTCTGATTTTTTGTGTTTTTTATATTATTGTGAAAATAATTAATTAAAGAATTAAATCAAAAAAACTAATTAAAACAAAACATAAAAAAAATACAAGAAAAGGAATTAGGAATGCAAACCATGGGGGTCTGCCCCTAATTTGGAGGTGTACTTGTAGCATTCAGGCCCAATTATCCCTGGCCCCATTGACTTTTTCAGGACGCGTGTGGGATCTTTGACTAGGGTCCATGGTCTTCACCAGATCTGGTCCCTTGGATTGGCATTATTGGCCAAGTGGCAAGCTAGAAATTGTGGACGCATGGTGGTCCTTAGCGCTGAAACTGCATTGAATCATTAATAGAAAAACAATATTGAAGGGGTGGGGGACCTGGGATTCGAACCCAGGTCCCAGGGGTTACCAGCGATACACTCTACCAACTGCTCCACACGCGCTTTCTGTATATTAGATAACAAACAATTAATATGAAATAAAACAAACGCTAGTGGGAAATTTTTAGCGCGCAATTCAAATTAACCAATCAGATGATGCCACAGGGTCTTCTTCTTCCTTATTGCGTTTTTTCCTGAAAATAAAAAAAGGGTTAGCGGGGGTTTTAAACCCCCCCAAAATATGCCATATCTGAAAATAGCGAATAGGCCATGTGGCCTCATAAATTAGGCGCGAGGGTTAATTTATTTTCGTCCAGGCACACTGAATTCATTCATGGTATTGGCATGTCCCAATTTTACCATATTCAAAAACCCCTAATTCGAAAGCTGAAGAACCCTAATATCCAACAATGGTGAAATCGCGTATGGGTGATAAAAATGCAATCAAACAACTGGGTTAGCTTCAGAATCATTCAAGAAACATAAATCAAACATTAAAAAGCATTGAAAACACATGAATCATGATGCAAGCATATGAAAAATTTTCTGTACAGGGTGCGATCGTTCTCACTTTTCTTGGTGTTAAAGCTTATGGTTTTGATTCCAATTCCTTCCTTGAAGCCTCAGCAAGCTAATGGAACAGATATGTGGCCTTGAATCGTCCTAAAACTCAGTTTTCAGTATTGGAGTTTTCTTGAAAAAAATTCAAGTTTGCATATGGCTTTTCTGTGCAGCTTCCAGCTTATTCTGAATAGGGTTAGCATGTATATGTATGTATGAACGATTAGGGTTGGAAAAGAGGTCCAAGGAATCAAAGAATTGATGAGAAAATATTTGATTTTCCATGCATTATTTTTTCAATCTTTTCATGCATATTTGGTCTCAATCATATCCAATCACCATAATTCCTTCCATATTTGATTGTACACGAAATATTGATCCTATTCTATGCACAAAAAGATTCAAAACATTAGGTTTGGTATTTTTCATGTATTTTATTTAATTAAATGAATTATTAATAATAAAAAATCCAAATAAATAAATAAAAATGATAAAAAACTTCCCTTTGGGCCAAATGGTCGTGCACATGCTTTGGATAATGAATTGTAGAAGAAAAAGAGGCCCATTAGCAATTTTAGGTCATTTGAATCAATGTTGACTTTTCAAAATATCCAAAACTTTCCCAACTTCCACAAGGCATAACTTTCTCAATTTTTAAGCTTTGCTCATGTTCTTGGACATTTTGGAAAGGTATTATAGTCCTCTAGCCAATGTCTTTTGTCCCATGTCATTTTGATTTACCAATATCAAGTTATGGCCTTTGACTTAAAGTACCTTTTTGTTGACTTTTGAAAATGACATATAATGTTGAAATTGATAACTTTTTGTGAGAGCATTTCTTGGACTTGAAGTGTGAAGAGGAGTTGTAGGAAATGTCTTTATCTTCAAAATGAGCTTTGGATGGAATTTTTCTGATAATCCATGTGGAAGTTATGCCTTGGTCAAGTTACAGTTGACTTTTTCAACTGTCCAAATATGGAAACTTTTGCATCTTGAGACTTTTTGAGCCAAGCTTTGAGAATCATGATCATGCATTGATCAAATGATGTTTGTGGCTTCAAAATGAGATGTTGACCAAAAATTTGGACTTTTGACTGTCAAATGACCATTTTGCCCCTACAGTTGACTGCAGTGCAATTAGGGTTTTTGACTGTGCAATTTTGTGCTGTAAGTCTTGAAACTTGGCATGAGGATGCTTGACCATATTTGTAGGCATGTGGGACTTGATTGGACCCTTGGAAACTTCATTTACTTTGTCAGAACCAAAACCCTAATTTTGACTGTTAGGAGGCCCTTGAACTGTGCAACCCTTGGGGAGATGTTTGAAGCTTTGACTTGGCAAATTTTGAAGAATATGGGAGGGCAAATTTTGGGGTACAACAGCTGTTATTAATAAAAGAGAGGTTAAAATTAAAAAGTTAAGCCCATTTAAGCAAATATGGTGTTAAACAGGGAATATGGGGTGTGATCATCAAATTAGAGGCCCATTAAGTTTTATTATTATTTAAAAGAAAACTGTTTATGAATAAATAATATATATTAAAGAAAACTAAAACATTTTTAGTGATAAATTTGGTTTTGTTTGTTTTAAAAGCCATATTGGGCCGGTTAAGTGCGCAAGACCCATTATGTTAAGATGCCGTGTTGTTGTTTAGAAAAGAAAAAAATATTTATTTTAAGTATTGTTTTACTGTTAAAATTTTGTTAGGATTTTTATTATAATTTAAACTTGTATGTCAAAAAATTAGTTTATAGTTTGCTGGTTACGGAAAGGCCATTTAGGCCTAACTGAATTAAAGACTTTTTGCTGTGAAACATGCTTGGGCTGAAATGGAAATTAACGCAGGCCCATAATTAGAAAACAACAACTGTTCAGATTAGCCTAAATCAGTGTTCACTTTCCCAGGGAAAAACAACAACTGTAGAGATTTCAACATAATCAAATCCAGAATATTCAATATATATTACAATAAAATCTACAAATATCAGTAAAAAAACAAAATCTGCAAAAATCTTACAAATTCAAATCTTACAAATTCAATCTCTATTACAAGAATCCAGAATTTACGGTAAAACCAAATCCAACTGCATATTACACTTGCAAACAAAATCAATTACATAACGAAATCAAGTCCCTAATTTCTATCTAACCCCTAATCTATACCAATCTATAACAACAATTGATTCTAAAAACCCTAAAATCAAAAGCCCTATAAATAATGAAACTAACAGTAGAAAGAGGGGAGGCGATTACTGTGAAGAACACGAAGAAGAACTGGGAAGAAAAGGAAGAGTATAAAGGGGGAGAAGACCGCAAAGCTTGAAGAAGAACCGTAATACCGTTGAAGAAAAAGGTTGATGTGATTGTGGTTTTGATATCTGAAACACTAATCGCTAGCCCCGTGAACCGCCGCACCTCCAATCGCCATCCACCACCATCAATCCTCATACCACTACCTGCAAAAATGAAGGATAAGAAGAGGGTTTAACATTGAATTGAAAGGGACTCAGAAATTCAAAATTAGAACAATAAGCAAAAGGGGTAAGATCTTTAGCTTTTATTTTGTTGTTTGCTTTGGTGGTTGGGTTTTGATTGGGGGGGGGGGGGGGGACTAACAGGGTTGAGCCACCGCAGTGGTGGTTTAAAGCCTTAGTGTTTGAGAGATTGACAGGCGCGCGAGAGAGAGAGAAGAAGCTACTATAACTAAAACAAAGAAAATGAGAATGAAATATTGAAAACAAAATGTTATAACCCGCTGCTCTCCAGTGCACACGCGTCCATTTTAGTTATCATGCTCCCTCGTTATTATCCGTTGGATCCTTGTTGGACGGTCGTAGGCCAAGTCCTACGGTAAGTTCTGTACACCCTCGCTACACCCAATCTCCTTGGACCCCCTCTTACTGCATTTGGGCCTAGCCCACTACTTTTCACGCCCCCACTCGCCTGTTTTGCTAAAACTCTAAACAAATGGCACCCCCTGTCCAGGAACTTACTTGGGCCAGCCTGAGCTACTTTCAGCACCCCCTTCTTTTACTTGCTTACTAGAAAATACACCCCCTGATAATTACTTATATTTTACATTTTCTATAATTATTATATTTTAATTATATTTTATTATTACTATTATTATTATATTATATTTTATAATAATTATAGTTATTATTATTATTATTATTATTATTATTAATTTTATATATTATTATTTATTATATCATGTAAATAAATTATTTTTATTTAAAAACTCATGTATTATTTTATATATTTTGCATTAAATATTTTTTAATCATGCATTAACAAGATATTTCACAATTAATACAACTAAAAATACTCAACCAACATCAAACTATTTTTCGTAACAAATTAATCTAACACAACTATTTTTTGCAAAAGGGTTTCAAACGGATTTTGACTAACCGCACATTTAGCCAAAATCTCCGCAATCACTACTTCCCGCCAAAATGCGAGGTGATTCAAAGTACGTTTGCAACCCCTAAAAAACACCAACCCCATACGAACTACGAATTGGGACTCTGATTCCTCATAAGAGGATACATAGGTGTTGTACCCCAAAATTTTCCCTCTCATTTCTCAAGTAACTCTATCATAAGATCCCCTTTTATTCAAGACTACACAAGGTTTGATCAGCTCAAGATACCTCCTCAAGCACTGATGACTCAAATTAGGGTTTGAGTTTGTACAAGGATAATTGAACTTTCTAAGCCTCAATTGACTTTCATGAATCATTTTGAGCCCTCAATATTGCTCATGTCAAGTTTCAAGTCTTAGATCACATTTTTGCTCAGTCAATTGATCAGTTGACCTTAAATCAACTGTATTGGAGAAAAAGTCAACTCTGGTCAATTTACAGTCAAACTTCATAAATTTTGATCCATATCAACAACATGAACTAATATATGTAAATTGATCAAGTTTGGATCACAATTCTTCAAGAAATTTGATCAGATCATCAAAAGGGCAAAATGGTCAAAATTAGGGTTTTGACTGAGGATGTTCAATTTTTTACTTTTGACCTAACAATTGATTTATTGGTTTAAGACATGATCTCAAGGATTCAAATAAATCATTTTGACCTAATGTCATGGCTCAAAACATTTCTCAAGACCAGTTGATTGATAGTTGAATTTCAGTCAATTGATGAAAAGTCAACTGTATACTGAAAAGTCAAACTTTGACTTTTTGATCAAAATCAAGTTTAAAAGATTACAATTCACCAAGACATGTCAAAATATGAAACTTGTTCATAAAGAAATCAAAAAGTCAAATTTCATTTTTGAAAAGTCAAAATTCTAAGACTTAGAATTTTTCGAAGTGTTGGAAAATTCACATTTTTTCATAACTTTGTGCCAAATTTCCACCATGATACAAGATGATTCAAGGGAAACTTCCAACATGAAAGTTGTAGATATCAATGATATATAAAACACTGTAGGTTAGAACTTTTTCTATAAATGATTGTATTTCAAGTTATGATTTTGTGAAGACATGTTCATGAAACTTAAAAGACTTAGTGAAATTATGCCCTAATTAGGCAGGATTTTGACCTAAATTCTTGGAAAATTTTCACCCAGTTCCAAATTTAATTTTAAAAAATATCCAACATGAAGGTTTTAGGGGATGTTACAAGCTTTCCAAAATGTCCAATAAATCATTGACACCATGCTTGAGCTAAGAGAATCAAAGAGATGAAGTTAGGGTTTCAAACTTGAATTACAAGTCATTTCTTCATAAATAATCTTTTGATCCAATGTAAAAAATGCTGCATAATCTTGTTCCATAAGTCTATTAACCCCTAAGTATACCTTTAGTAAGATGATTATGCAAAGTTTTATGCCTTAATCCAAGCATTCAATGCATTGTCCATGCTTAATACCATTTTAGGAAGAAAGGCAACATTGCCATTTTAGAAAAGTGGCTTTAATCACAAAGTCCACTCTTCTTGAGCCTCTAACTTGTTGTTCTGAATACACACAACATGTATGATCAGAAGCAACATGTTTAAAGCTTCTAAGCCACCCTATAAACCAGGTACTTATGCATTGGAACCACATTTTTCAAGCTTTCTTCAAAAACAAGCAAAAATCCACAAACATGTGATTTTTGATTTCTGACTTCTCCAAGAATCCAAACTTTTTGCTTATAAATACAGACACTATTTGTGAGCTAAGACACGAGCTCAAGCACTCTAAAACTCTCTCAAACAATTACAAGCCAGATATTGCCCAAAAAACACCATTGCTACCCAGTTTCTGACTTTAAACTCGTATCTCTCATTTCCCTCGTGCGTTTTCCCTCAAATTCATCTGCAAAGCCTCTATACTTCAAATATAATCCATCCATGTCCTTGTTTCAAGACTGTAACACCATTTTCATCAACCTCCATAACCAAAAAATAGAGTCTGCATCTTGACATCTCCAGGCCATTTCAGCCACTCTCAACTCAAGCTAAGTATTGCATTAGCTTCCTAAGGACTCAAGGAAGCTAACCTGATCATTGCAGCACCTTGAATCAAGCTCATTTGCAAAACATGAATTCTATTTTTGAGGTAAGTTTTCTGACTTTTGAAATTTTCATATAGGCATTGTTAGCTTTCCATTTTCAAAGACAAAATGTAGATATCATAACTCTGAAGATGACCATATCCTTAAAAGTCATTTATATTGCTTGAGTAATGAGAATTATAAGTTTGAACTTTTTGAAAAAGTTAGGTCATAATTTGGTACCATTAGAAATTCTCAGTCATTTTTGATTTATAGTTTATGATATTTATATGGTTGGATTCGTATGAAAAATGGAGAAACTTTCATGTTTACATTTTTCATTTTTGTTGAGAAATGAGTGAGTTACATGAATCATGGCTGGAGGTTGAAGATGAAGCCATTTCTGGAACTTGTTTTGTGTTATGTATTTATTGTTTCATTTAAGTTAACGGATGTATAGCCACCCCAGTGGTAAGGCAGCGCACATTTCATGTCAAGGGTGTAGATTCAAGCTCCAGCGCTGCCACTTTTTGTTATTTTTCAACATTTTCTTTCTCCTTGTTACAAGTCAGCATGCTGGGCCTCCAATACTGGGCCTCTACCATTTTTTTGCTGATTTTCACCCCCACTTCACTGCACAACACTAGCCCAAGCTTCAAAACCCGTTTTTTCTAATAAACCCCTAAATTCCTTTTTTTACCTCCTGGATTTATTTTCATTTTTTTATTTTATTTTCTTTAATTTATTATTTTAATTATTATTATTATTATTTTTATAATAATAATAATAATAATAATAATAATAATAATAATTATTTTTATTAATAAAAATCCAAAAATACTATTTACATACTTATATTTTTATTTTCTTTATAAAAAAAAAGACAAAATATTTTCTTAAACAAACTTAATTTTTTTTTCTTAATAAATTAATAATTAGATTTAGGTTTATTTATTTATTTATTTATTTTTATTTAAAATGAACTTAGAAGTTAGATTTCTTTTAATTAATTAATTTCCATATTATTTTTATTAAACTAAAAACCTTTTCTAAAAAATCTAAAAAATGCTTTCTAACTTATTTTCTGTTTCTTAATTAGTTTAGGGTAATTTTTTAATTAATCATTTTCTTTTAGATAATTAAGTTAAAACCCTTTCCTCAAAAATCCAAAAATCATTTTCTTTTCCATTTATATCCTTGTATATTATATTTTCATTTCTTGTACATTATTCATTATTCAATATGATTGTAATAAATAATTAGGTTTAATTTCTTGCAATCCCCATTTGTAAATTTGTATACCCCATCCCCCTAATGATGTAATAGCGTAGTAATTTTACTTTCCGCAATTTATCGCTTTCATATAAATGCTAATAATTAGGGTTTATATGGAAAGACAAAATCAACAAGCAGATAACCCTAATCAAAGATAAACAATGCATGCAAATCAAACACATTATTCACACATGCACCCTTAGGGTAATTCCACTTGTTGTCTTACAAAAATGGTCATGTTATGCATGTGGGATGTCTTAGCAAAAACAATCAAAATACAAGATCATAGTCCCTCGATGACGCTACAAATGTTGCTTTCAAATGATCTTAGTCCCTCAAAGAGAAATGCTAAGATATCTCAAAAACATTGCTATCATGACTATACGATGATCCACGCCCGTCCCTTTATATTCAAAGATAAGGCTTCTTACCAATCAATGGTAAGATAGCAATATCAAAGGAAAGGAAGAAATGAACAAACGACTTTTGAGTAGGTAGATTGTTCCTAGTTGCTTGCTCACTTTCAAAACAAACATCCTTGCTCATTTTCAAAACAAACACCAAACACTTTCAAAAACAAACTTTCAAAACAAAATATTTTCAAAAGTCCAACACTTTGTATACGTTCTTACGAACGAGAACCATTACAAAGTTTTCCTAAACGAAGGCGCCTTTTCAAAATACTTTCAAAAACCACCACAAAGCACATTTTCAAACAAAAGCAAGTGATCTAGCAAGCAACTAAGAGCCCATAGATAACTATGGATGAAAAGGGTGCTAACACCTTCCCTTTTCATAATCTTACCCCCGAACTCAAGAAATAATATCAAAGGTCTTTCCTGTTCTTTTCCACCTTTCCTTTTGGATAAAAGAAAAGTCGGTGGCAACTCTTGCTAACCGCAACAATTGAGATCAAACAAAAAACATCCCAAGTCAGTTCTCCCACCGAGTTACAAAACTGGCGACTCTGCTGGGGAAATACTTAAAAGTGGCGTTACCTTAGGGCTATATCACCTTTACTTGCTTTCGTTGTTTGAATTGTTTGCTTTATATTTTTGTTCCTTGTTTGGGCTTGTTTTGATCCTCTACCCGAATTTGGGATACCTTATAGGTAAGTAGCATTACGTTGTGGAAACTGTATGGGGTATACCGACATGGTCTAAGAAATAGCTATGTTAGTGTGACACATTTGTGAGTACCGGTAGTCCTTGAGTAGTCAAGGAGAATACGGGGCCGCTGTGGTGTCGTGAAGCACTAACCAACTTTAGAACCTTTACTTGACCAACTTGGACATTAGGAAGTAGTGAGATAGCTGACTTTGGTGTAGTCTGAAGTTGGTTGATACTCGATACTACGCTCATTAAGATCGGACTTCTCGAGATATTTCGATCGCCATGAATGAGGCTCGTGCTGAAACAATACCCGATAAGAAAGATCAGTGATATTGAGATCCCTTAGAACCCGACTACTATTTCTAGGACAGGTTTGAGCCAACTAAATTTGAAGAGGGTACTTACCTATAAGACTCCACGCAAGCCTAAACCTAAGGACTTGTTTGCCTTGTTTGTATATGCTTACTTGTACCCAACATCATAAACATCATAACATCATGAGCATTCTCACTAACCATTTCAAGGATTATTGGGATTTATCTTTGTTCTGTTTTGTAGGATATGTCTTCTATCCGCAGGAATACTATCCAAGTCAATCTCGTAAGAAATCCTTCTCAACTCAAAGAGTAAGCATCAAGGGTGCCTAAGAATTCTTCATTCACCAAAAGACATGGTCGCTTCCTAAATTTTGTTACCTCTAGCACTGATGAAGATATGATGAAGGTGCTTTTCCAGTTCTTTGATGCTCTACACCATTGCTTTACTTTTCTCGATTATCAGTTTGTGCCTACTATGGAATAATTCTCTCAACTCTTGAGGATTCACATTCTCAATCAACTACCCTTCAACGGTATGGAAAGAGATCCAAGACCTGAAGAGATTTCCCGAGCACTACACTTGCAACAATCTGATGTCACGACTAATTGGGAAACAAGGAGTGGTGTCAAAGGGTTCTTAGCCAAGTTCTTGTTTGAGAAAGCTCAAGATTGTTGGAATTCTTTGGATTTACAAGCTTTTGAAGAAATCTTGGCCCTTCTCATCTATGGGATGGTTTTGTTTCCAAACCCTTACCAACTTATAGATGTAAATGCTGTCAAAATCTTCATGACTCGTAATCCGGTGCCTACTTTGTTGGGAGATATCCTACATTCTCTCCACTCTCGCACTATGAGGAAGAGAGGGATCCTCATATGTTGCACTCCTATCTTGGCTAGATGGTTTATTTGGCATCTTCCCCGGTCTGTGTTGAAGAACGAGCAAGGTTTGAGATGGTCCCATAGGTTGATGATGCTCAAACATTCAGATATTTATTGGTGTTCTCGATCCTTAGAGAACATTATTATCATCGACCGTTGTGGGGAATTCCCTAATGTCCATTTTCTTGGCATTAGGGGAGGTATCAATTATAACCCTTGCTTAGCCTTACGATAGTTTGGATACGTTCGAAGAGATGGTCCTCATGATATGCTCATCCAAGGAGTGGTATTCGACTATGAGAGTAACGATCAAGACTGTCGTCAGAGGTTTATACGAGCTTGGAGGATGGTAAACAAAGTGGACAGTAAAATGCTAGGATACAAGAATTCTATTCCACTTGAACCTTATCTTAGGTGGGTACGAACTCGTGCTCAGAAGCTCGTGATGCCTTATCCCTCCATCTTACCAGTTATCATTGAACCTGTAGTTGAAAGAGACGTCCCGTACACTGTCCTCCATCCCGACATGCCTACTTCTCTTGAAGACTTGCAAAAAGGTTGGATTCAGCTAAAGGAAGAACGAGATACCTTCGAAGCTCAATTCTATGGTAGTGAGAAAAGGGTCTTGGAGCTTACAAAGCAACTGCATGAAGAGCGAAGCGTGAATGTATACCTTGCATCGAAAAGGATGTGTTCGGTCTTTTTATCTTAGAGATTTATTTTGTAAGCCCAAGAGGCGTGTCGTAATCATTTTGAACTAATTAATGAAAATTGATGTTTATTCATTGTTTGTCTATACAAATTTAAATTTCATAAATCCTTGAAATCATTTGCATACACATCTTCCATGCATCATAACATAACAGGTTTTCACACGACAGGTTTCCTTATCTTTCTGCTATTTATTTCAGCAAGATGGATATCGAGAAAAATATGAAGGACCTACAAGCACAAAACTCTCCGTTTCAAGAGACTCTGCTGACCCTAGCCAAGGGGCAACAAGATCTGATGGCGTTGCTAGCAGCCAAAAAGAAACCAAAGAGGAAAGCCCTAGTCAACATGGGTAGAAGATTCAAAGAGTTGGTCCGTCAGATCCCAGTAGTGGAAGACTCATCTGAGGAAGACGAGAATCAGATTGGAGAAGCTAGGAGTACCCATGATGGGTGTATCAACGATCAAGCGTCTGATGATGATTATTTTGAGGAGAAGTACCCTCATGCTGATATCAAGTACAAGCAGCTAGAAGATAGATTGAAGGCCGTTGAGATTCAAGTTGTCCCCGGTTTAAAATTTGATGATTGTGGTTTAATATCCGGGGTTGTCATTCCCCACAAATTCAAGATACCAGTCTTCATAAAATACGATGAGGTTTCCTATCCAAAACTTCACCTGAAATCTTATGTGCGCAAGATACAACCGCACACTGATGACAAGAAACTCTGGGTTCACTTTTTTCAAGAAAGCTTGGCTGGGACGCAACTAGAGTGGTTTTACCAATTGGATGGTTCCTGTATCCATACATGGGAAGACTTAGCTACCGCTTTCTACCACCAATACCAGTATAATACCGACTTGGCGCCGACAAGATTTCAATTGCAAGACATGACAATGGGCAAGGATGAAGGGTTCAAAGAGTACGCCCAAAAGTGGAGAGATCTCGCTAGTAGGGTTCAACCACCTTTGACTGATAGGGAGCATATTGACATGTTTATGGGAACTTTATTTGGTCCATTCTTTAACTTATTGGTTGGCTGTTCTTCTTTCGGTTTCACCGAGCTGATCTTAACCGGTGAAAGGGTTGAAAGTGGTATCAAAAGCGGGAACATTCCTATGGCATCTGCTTCCACCTCTAATCCCGTAAAGAAACCTTTTGTCGAGAAGAAAGAAACGAATGTTGTGTATGGGGAAAGATCCCGTACCAAGAAGGATGACCGTCCGCCTGTTAATGCTGTCTGGATTTCCAATCTAACTCCTGCTCAAAGACCATCTGCCAACCATCAACGGTTTGAGACTCTGCAAAGACAATTCACAAGGATAGGCATGTCACTATCCCAAGCCTTACAACACCTACTAAAGTCTAATTTGGTGACACTGCGTGATCCTCCGGCCAATCCAGATACCTCTTCACCCAAATACAATCCGAACGCCAAGTGTGCATATCACTCAAGTAGTCCCGGGCATGAGACTGACCAATGCTGGGCACTGTAGAATAAAATTCAAGACTTAATAGACAACAAGACCATTGAATTTGATCCTCCTCCAACTCCGAATGTAATCACCGCACTTATGCCAAATCATGGCAAGGATGTCAATGTTGTTGAAGATACCATTTTTGTTTCCTCCGTCGAAGACTTGACTACTCTGTTAACCATCATAAAAAAGAATCTATTGAAAGCCGGGATTTTCCCTGGCTATTTGAAGGACTGTGGTTTCTGTGCCAAACAACTCAATGGATGCGAAGGGCTGAGGGGAGGCATTCAACGCCTAATGAATAGCCATAAGATCCTATTTGAGAAGATTCCGTCCGCCAAAAGTTTGACCAATAAGCGTGAAGATATCTCCATCATAACCATATCAAACAAGCCTCTTAGGATCTCCTCAAAGGGTCCTATCAGGATTTCAAATGAACCAATTGTTTCTCCTCTGATAATTATCGCCCCTGGACCAATTCCATACTCTTCCAACAAAGCAGTGCCGTGGAACTATGGTGCTGAGGTGTTTTACCATGGGATAAAGCAAGATGCTTGGATTGAAGAAGACAAAGCTGATGACGTTGGTAATATAACTGGATCTAGTAAGGTGACCATAACTGGGAGAATCTTTTCACCCAACATCTCACCGCCAACTGTTATAAAGGTGCCTGTCCGTATCACCGCTGCTAAACCTAGTGCTGACCCAAGGGGAAATGAGAAGGTAGTTAAGCCTGTTAAGATAGAGATACCCGCAAAAGACATTGCTGATGGAGAACCTTCTACTCGTGAAATAGATGAGATATTGAAAATTATAAAAAGGAGTGATTTCAAGATTATGGAGCAGTTGGGGCAAACCCCTTCCAAGATTTCTATGTTATCTTTGCTACTCTGTTCCGATGCCCATGCTCGGGCATTAATAAAATTCTTGTAGAAGGCTCATGTCCCTCATGAGACCATAACTAACCAGTTTGAAAATTGTGTGGCAAGCTTGACTTCCGATAATGGTTTAGGGTTCTCAGATGCTGATCTAACACCACTTGGAAAGAACCATAACAAAGCTCTGTATGTTTCTGTTGAATGTAAGGGGACTACCTTAGCACATGTTCTAGTGGACACTGGCTCTTCTTTAAACGTGCTACCCAAGGGAGATTTGGACCGTTTAGACTGTGAAGGACTAGTTTTGAAGCCAAGTGATATAATTGTGAGGGCTTTCGATGGGTCCAAAAGGACAGTTCATGGAGAGGTGGATCTCCCGATCAAGGTGGGCTCAAAATTTTTTAACTCTACTTTCTACATCATGGAGATCCGTCCTTCCTACTCCTGTTTGTTGGGTTGCCCTTGGATCCCTGGAGTAGAGGAAGTAACGTTAACTCTTCATCAAAAGCTCAAGTATCCGGTCAAAGGAAGGATTGTCACTGTCTGTGGTGAGGAGGAGTTCATGGTAAGCCACCTCAACTCTTTCAAATATGTGGAGATGGATGGAGAATTTATAGAGACCTCGTGTCAGGATTTTGAAGTTGTGCCACCAATGATTGCTACTGCCAAATGTTCCTATGATGTGTCCAAAGCTGTTAAGGTTGTGCCAAAGATGGTTTCATTAAAAGATGCTCGTGCTACAGTCGAAGAAGGAAGTTGTGATACTTAGGGGCAACTCCTCGAGATCCCATTCAAAGCGGACAAATGTGGTTTGGGATTCACTATCAAGGCTCAGAAAGAAGTAAGGCACGCTCGTGCAGGGAAGCCCTAACTCCATATTGGGAGCCACGAAGTCAACGCTGTAGGTGATTCTGATGATGAGGTTGAATTTGAAGATTGGGTTTATCCTACTACAACAAAGCTCAACAATTGGCACGCAAAGGACTTCGTCCCTATCTCCTTCATTGAGGAGTAATCACTTGTTTATTGCTTTTTATTAATTCAAGAACATTTTGTCTTTAATATTAAACAATGACTTTTAAGCCATGTGCGTGGCCCGGGGCACTATGGTCCATTTGTCAAGGGTTTTATTTATGTTCATTTTATCATATGACCATTCAATACAAATCATTGGACTTTTGCATTAAAACTTTTGTGCTCATTGTATTTCTTTTTTTTTCTTCAAATACATTTTTCAAAATAGCCATGTATCTTACATGCACACACACACACACACACACTCTTGCAGGTCCTCATCAACTCTGGATCTCATTGCCAATGACTCTACTATTATTGACTATGACTTTGAATGTCTAATTAACCAAGCCGAAGACGAAGGTGAAGAAGATTGTAAAATTCTAGGAGAACTAGCCAGACTTCTATTACAAGAGGAAAAATCTATTCAGCCGCATGAAGAGTCACTTGAAGTCATCAATCTGGGTACCGAGATAGACAAGAAAGAGGTCAAGATCGGCACTAACCTAGAAAGCAGTGTCAAGAGAATATTGGTTCAGATGTTAGATGACTATGTGGAAGTGTTTGCTTGGTCATATGAAGATATGCCAGGGTTGGATACCGACATTGTAGTTCATCATCTGCCGACAAAGGAAGATTGTCCGCCTGTTAAACAAAAAGTTCATCGCATGAGGCCTGACATGTATGAAAAGATAAAAGCTGAAGTGATGAAACAATTTGACACATGATTCCTAGCTGTGACATCTTATCCCCAATGGGTTACAAATGTGGTCCCAGTGCCAAAGAAAGACGGAAAAGTTCGTATGTGTGTATATTATAGGGATCTGAATAGGGAAAGCCCCAAGGATGACTTCCCTCTACCTCATATCAATGTCTTGGTCGATAACACTTCTCAGCATAAAGTCTTCTCTTTCATGGATGGTTTATTCGGCTATAATCAAATTAGGATGGCTCCAAAGACATGGATAAGACCATTTTCGTTACCCAATGGGGCACCTTTTGTTACAAGGTCATGCCGTTCGGATTAAAGAATGCAGGGGCAACATATCAAAGGGCTATGGTAGCTTTGTTTCATGATATGATCCATCATGAAATAGAGGTATACGTGGATGATATGATTGCCAAGTCACAAACCAAGGAAGAACATCTCAATCACCTCTACAAGCTATTCGAGAGGCTGAAAAAGTACAAGTTGAGGATGAATCCTAACAAGTGCACATTTGGAGTACAATCTGGAAAGCTTCTGGGTTTTGTTGTCAGTGGTAAAGGCATTGAAGTCGATCCTGCCAAGGTAAAGGCCATCCAAGAAATTCCAGTCCCCCACTCTGAAAAATAAGTTAGAGGATTCTTGGGTCGTCTTAACTATATCGCCCGCTTCATATCTCACTTGACTGCTACTTGTGAGCCAATCTTCAAACTCTTGAAGAAAGATCAAGTAGTCAGATGGAATGATGAATGCCAAGCTGCCTTCAACAAAATCAAAGAATATATGTAAGAACCTCCGATTCTCATGCCTCCAATTGAAGGAAGACCCTTAATCATGTACTTGACAATGCTAGAGAATTCTATGGGGTGTGTTTTGGGCCAACATGACGAGTCTGGCCGAAAAGAGCATGCTATTTACTACCTGAGCAAAAAGTTTATCGACTGTGAAACCAGATAATCACTACTCAAGAAAACTTGCTGCGCTCTGGCATGGGTTTCTCGCTGGATAAGATAGTATATGTTGACTCATACCACTCTGTTGATTTCTAAGATGGACCCAATCAAGTACATCTTCGAGAAACCTGCTCTTTCCGGACGGATAGCTAGACAGAAAATGATCTTGACTGAGTACGACATTCAATACACAACGTAAAAGGCCATCAAAGTAAGTGTATTAGAAGATCATTTGGCCCATAAAACTGTTGATGATTATCAGTCTATGAACTTTGACTTCCCGGATGAGAACATCATGATAGTGACTGACTGCACGAAACCTGGACCATATGACAGACCTGAACAAGGGTCCCAATGGACTATGGTCTTTGATGGGGCTTCCAACGCCTTGGGTAACAGAATTGGTGTTGTCATCATCTCCCCTGAAGGTTTCCACACTCCTTTCACTTCCATACTATGCTTTGATTGCACGAACAATATGGGTGAGTACGAATCATGCATTTTGGGTCTGAAGGACGCCATTGATTTGAGGATCAAGCATTTGAATGTGTTTGGGGATTCCGCTCTAGTGATTAGCCAAGTAAAAGGAGATTGGGATACTAAGCACCCTAATCTTATCCCTTACAAAGAACTTGTGCTATATCTGATTCCTTACTTCGAAGAGATCACTTTTGAGCACTTCCCTAGGGAAGAAAATCAGCTGGCTGACGCCTTGGCCACAATGTATTCGATGTTCAAGGTCAGATGGGACAACAAAGCTCCTATGATTACCATTGAGATATTCGACGAACCTTCACACTACTATGAGCTTGACACTGACACAAAAAAGCCTTGGTACCACAAGGTGAAGAGATACCTTGAAGCACAAGAGTATCCTGAAGGAGCTTCCATCAATGACAGAAAATTCTTACAAATATTCTCAGCCAAATTCTTCCTAAGTAATGGAATCTTGTACAAACACAACCATGACTCTACTCCACTCCTATGTGTGGGCAAGAAGGAGGCAGAGGAAATTATGGAGGACATGCATGATGGTCTCTTTGGGACTCACTCAAGCGAACATACTATGGCCAAGAAAATACTGAGAGCTAGTTACTATTGGTCAATAATGGAGACTGATTGCCATCAACATTTAAGAACTTGCCATAAATTCCAAGTATATGCTGACAAGGTCCATGTGCTTCCTATCCCTCTGAATGTCATGACCGCTTCGTGGCCATTTGCAATGTGGGGCATTGACATGATTGGAGAAATCAAAACCACTGCTTCCAATGGACATCGCTTCATTCTGGTCGCTATCGATTATTTCACCAAATGGGTCGAAGCCGCTTCATTTGCCTCAGTCACAAAGAACATGGTAGCCAGATTCATCAAACATAACCTCATCTTCCGCTATGGTATCCCTGAGAGGATCATCACCAACAATGGGACTAACCTCAACAATGCTATGATCACAGAACTTTGCACTTAGTTCAAGATCAACCATCACAATTCTTCTCCTTATAGACCTAAAATGAATGGCACAGTCAAAGCAGCCAACAAAAACATTAAGAAGATTGTGCAGAAGATGGTAGTAACCTACAAGGACTGGCATGAGATGTTACCGTTTTCTCTTCATAGCTACCGTACTTCAGCTAGGACATCAACTGGGCCAACTCCCTTTTCTTTGGTCTATGGCATGGAAGTTGTTCTACCAGTGGAAGTTCAGATTCCCTCATTAAGGATTATGAATGAGGCAGACCTAGGCGAAGACGAGTGGTTCAGACAAGGTTGGATCAATTGAACTTAATCTATGAAAAATGACTGGCTTCTGTTTGTCATGGTCAGATGTACCAAAAACATATGATCAAGGCTTTCAACAAAAAGATCAAGCCTCGAGTATATCAAGCTGGTGACTTGGTGATAAAGCGCATCATTATTCCACAAGGCGACCCCAGGGGTAAATGGACTCCCACCTACGAATGACCATTTGTTGTCAAGAGAGTGTTCTCTGGTGGTGCCATGATGTTGACTACCATGGACGGCGAAGACTTCCCACATCCTGTGAACATGGACATAGTTAAAAAATACTATGCATAAAAGACCCTATAGGTTGACACAACTAGGAAATATAAGGGCATCCCAGAAAACCAAAAGGTTTGGGCGAAAATTAGGGACATATGAAAAAGATTGTACACCCGACAAGTTGAAAACCCGAAAGGGCGACTTGGGCAAAAATGGATATCCTGGTGGACTGAAAACCCGAAAGGGAAGTCCAGGAAAAAGTTAAGGATTGAAAGCATATGACTATGTCCCGTGGAATCACCACAGTCAACTTTTTTACCAAGGTCCGATTTCAAACGGTCCAAAATCAATCCAATCAACTTCTGTCAACAGCAAGGGGCATTCGAAGACATTGGGGCAATAATAGAGTTGGAATGCAATAAGATCATTTCCACATGGCTATTTGTTTTTGTTTTCAATTTTTATTTTCCTTTCAAAGATTTTCTCTTACTAGGATCTCCGTCTCTTTGTACAAAAAAAACGCCTATTCATGGGAAAAATATCAATACAAATATATTTTGAAGTGCAAACTTTCTGTTTTTGTTTTGAATGCAAAAATGTACAATAACTAAAATTGAACGAACATATGCATGTGAACATAATTAAAACTATTTGGTACATGTGTCCAGCTAAGCAGCAACAAACATCTCTTTAATGTATATGGAATATCCCCACAGAGTTATTTCATTAACATTATCCCCACAAGACCGGCTACAATAAACCAATCCTCAATAGAGTTGCTCACAAAATCTCTTTGCATAGGTTGATCCCCAACCAAATTTTCAATCTCTTAACAACTCTCTCTCCAGTTAATTTGGGTCCTAAAAGAAGAAGCCTTATGGATCTCTTCCTAAAAGAACTTACCTCATCAGCAGTTCATCAAGTATTCATCAACAGGGTTTATTTCCCCAACAAACAACGAACAACAAAATTCCCAGGCATAGTCTTTCCTCTCCAGCTTGAGTTTTCTTTTCAGACTATTACAAATTAGAGGGCCACAACCCCTAGTCCCTATTGAATTCGCCAACAAAGCCTTTACTATCTCCAAAAGATACTATGAAGCCTGGACCTGACCAGATGATAGTACAATTTTCAAGCTACTATGAAGCCTGGACCCGACCAAATAATAGTTAACTTCTCAAGACACTATCAAGCCTGGAGCCGACCAGATAATAGTGTAACTTTTCAAGCTACTATGAAGCCTGGACCCAACCAGATAATAATGTAACCTTTCAAATACTATAAAGACTGGACCCGACCAGATAATAGTACAACTTTCAAATACTATGAAACCTGGACCCGACCAGATAATATTTTAACTCTTCGAGATATTGAAGAACCTGGACTCAACCAGACCAGGGTTTAACTTCTTTTCCCCAATAGAGTTTGCCTCTACCCCATTGAGTTACTGTAAAGCCTGGATCCGACCAGATATCAGTTCTCAACTCCATCTTTTAAAGCAAGTTATTGTGAAGCCTGGATCCGACCAGATAGCAATTCCCTTCAGAAGTTTGTTGTGAAACCTGGGATCCGACTAGATAACAACTAAGTTCCAAGCAAGTTACTGTAAAGCCTGGACCCGACCAGATATCAGTTCAACCCTATCTCTTCAAACAAGTTTATTATAAAGCCTGGACCCGACCAGATAGAAATTAACTTCATCCACCTCAAAATCTGTGAAGCCTGGATCCAATCAGATATCAGTTCAACTTCATCTATTTAAGTAAGTTATTGTGAAGCCTGAAGTTCGACCAAATAATAACTACCTACAATCCCCAGCGAGACACTATGAAGCCTGGACCCGACCATATAATAGTATAACTTTTCAAAAACTATGAAGCTTGGACCTGACCAGATGGTAGTTACCACTTCAAGAAATATGCGAAGCCTGGATCCGACCAGATAACAGTTCAATTTCAAGAAATCTTCTACGAAGCCTAGAATCCGACCAGATAACAATTAATTTATTCTTCCCTAGTAAGTTACCGTGAAGCCTGGATTCGACCAGATAACAGTTGACTTCCTCATCCTCAGCAAATTGTTGTGAAGCCTGGACCCGGCCAGATAAAATCTAACATTCAAGAGAAAATCCCCGATGGAAGCATCCTTTCAAAAAAATTTGAAGATATGCATATTCTTCATCCCCAACAGCCATCTGGGATTTAGCTTCCCAGAACTCCTCAGCAGTAGTCATGGATTTATTTTCCCGGACAAATATGCATCCCACATTCATACATCATAGAATATACATACAAAATGCATTTAGCACAATCTCATTCATCTTCAGAACGTCATGCATACATCTGCATTTAACTAACCCTTTTTTCCCACAGGTAAAACATCAAGTTTTAGTATAAATCGACCAAAGATTTGTGCTGATACTTCTTCCAGTATTTACCATCATTCCTCCAAATGGCATCTATAAGCCCATTCACAATACATCTTCGAGTGCAAATTTTTGGGCACTCTAGTGTTCAATCATCTTCCACCTTCAAGTCACGAATGGCGGATCCGCCAATCTAAATCTTCAGGTTTAAGAAGATTGAACAGGGGAAGCTGTTATACCCCAACATTTACCCTCCCATTTCTCAAAGAAACCTCTCATAAGATCTCCTTTGATTCAAGATTGCACAAGGTTTGATCAGCTCAAGATACCTCCTCAAGCACTAATGACTCAAATTAGGGTTTGAGTTTGTACAAGGATAATTGAACTTTCTAAGCCTCAATTGACTTTCATGAACCATTTTGAGCCCTCAAGATTTCTCATGTCAAGTTTCAAGTCTTGGATCACATTTTTGCTCAGTCAATTGATTAGTTGACCTAAAATTAGTTGTATTGGGGAAAAAGTCAACTGTGGTCAATTTACAGTAAAACTTCATAATTTTTTATCCATATCAACATCATGAACTCATATATGTCAGTTGATCAAGTTTGGATCATAATTCCTCAAGAAATTTGATCAGATCATCAAAAGGGCAAAATGGTTAAAATTAGGGTTTTAACTGAGGAGGTTCAATTTTTGACTTTTGACCTAACAATTGACTTATTGGTTTAAGACATGATCTCAAGGATTCAAATACATAATTTTGACCTAATGGCATGGCTCAAAATATTTCTCAAGATCAATTGATTGATAGTTGAATTTCAGTCAACTAATGAAAAGTCAACTGTACACTAAAAAGTCAAACTTTGACTTTTTGATCAAAATCAAGTTTCAAATATTACAATTCACCAAGATATGTCAAAATATGAAACTTGTTCATCAAGAAATCAAAAAGTCAAATTTCATCTTTGAAAAGTCAAAATTCTAAGACTTAGAATTTTTCTAAGTGTTGGAAAATTCACATTTTTTCATAACTTTGTGCCAAATTTCCACCATGATGCAAGATGATTCAAGGGAAACTTCCAACATGAAAGTTGTAGATCTCAATGATATATAAAACATTGTAGGGCAAAACTTTTTCTAGAAATTCATGGATTTCAAGTTATGATTTTGTGAAGACATGTTCATGAAACTTAAAAGACTTAGTGAAATTTTGCCCTAATTGGGCAGGATTCTAACCTAACTTCATGGAAAATTTTCACCTAGTTCCAAATTGAATTTTAAAAAATGTCCAACATGAAGGTTGTAGGGGATGTTACAAGCTTTCCAAAATATCCAAGAACTCATTGACACCATGCTTGATCTAAGAGAATCTAAGAGATGAAGTTAGGGTTTCAAACTTGAATTACAAGTCATTTCTTCATAAAGAACCTTTTGATCCAATGTAAAAAATGCTGCATAATCTTGTTCCATAAGTATATTAACCCCTAAGTCTACCTTTAGTAAGATGATTATGCAATGTTTTATGCCTTAATCCAAGCATTCAATGCGTTGTCCATGCTTAATACCATTTTAGGAAGAAAGGAAACATTGCCATTTTGGAAAAGTGGCTTTAATCACAAAGTCTACCACTCTTCTTGAGCTTCTAACTTGTTTTTCTGAACACACACAACATGTATTGTAAGAAGCTACATGTTTAAATCTTCTAAGCCACCCTATAAACCAGGTACTTATGCATTTGAACCACATTTTTCAAGCTTTCTTCAAAAACAAGCAAAAATCCACAAACATGTGATTTTTGATTTATGACTTCTCCAAGCATCCAAACTTTTTGCTTATAAATAGAGACACTATTTTGAGCTAAGACACGAGATCAAGCATTCTGAAACTCTCTCAAACACTTACAAGCCAGAAATTGCCTAAAAAACACCATTGATACCCAATTTATGACTTTAAACTCGTATCTCTCATTTCCCTCGTGTGTTTTTCCCTCAAATTCATTTGCAAAGCCTCTATACCTCAAATATAATCCATCCATATCCTTGTTCCAAGACTGTAACACCATTTTCATCAACCTCCATAACCAAAAAACAGAGTCTGCATCTTGACTTCTCCAGGCCATTTCAAGCACTCTCAACTCAAGCTAAGTATTGCATTAGCTTCCTAAGGACTCAAGGAAGCTAACCTGATCATTCCAGCACCTTGAATCAAGCTCATTTGCAAAACATAAATTCCATTTTTTAGATAAGTTTTCTGACTTTTGAAATCTTCATATAGTCATTGTTAGCTTTCCATTTTCAAAGACAAAATGTAGATATCATAGCCCTGAAGATGACCATGTCCTTAAAATTCATTTATATTGCTTCAGTAATGAGAATTTTAAGTTTAAACTTTCTGAAAAAGTTAGGTCAGAATTTGGTACCATTAGAAATTCTCATTCCTCTTTGATTTATAGCTTATGATATTTATATGGTTGGATTCATATGGAAAAATGGAGTAACTTTCATGTTTATATTTTTCATTTTTGTTGAGAAATGAGTGAGTTACAGGAATCATGGCTGGAGGTTGAAGATGAAGCCATTTCTGGAACTTGTTTTGTGTTATATATTTATTGTTTCATTTAAGTTAACGTATATATAGCCACCCCAGTGGTAAGGCAGTGCGCGTTTCATGTCAAGGGCGTGGGTTCAAGCCCCAGCGCTGCCACTTTTTGTTATTTTTCAACATTTTCTTTCTCCTTGTTACAAGTCAGCGCGTTGGGCCTCCAATATTGGGCCTCTACCATTTTTTTGCTGATTCTCATCCCCACTTCATTGCACAACAGTGGCCCAACCTTTTGTTTTATTTTTTCTAAGTACAAAAAAATCCCATTGGGCCAAGCTTCAAAATCCGTTTTTTCTAATAAACCCCTAAATTCCTTTTTTACCTCATGACTTTATTTTCATTTTTTTATATTTTATTTTCTTTAATTTATTATTATTATTATTATTATTATTATTATTATTATTATTATTATTATTATTATTGTTATTATTATTTTTATTATTAAAAATCCAAAAATACTATTTACATACTTATATTTTTATTTTCTTTATAAAACAAAAAGACAAAAAATATTTGCTTAAACAAACTTAATTTTTTTTTCTTAATAAATTAATAATTAGGTTTAGGTTTAGTTATTTTTATTTTTTTATTTATTTAAAATGAATTTAGAAGTTAGATTCTTTTAATTATTTAATTTCCATACTATTTTTATTAAACTTAAAACCTTTTCTAAAAAACCTAAAAATTGCTTTCTAACTTATTTCCTTTTTCTTAATTTTTTTAGGGTAATTTTTTAATTAATCATTTTCTTTTAGATAATTAAGTTAAAACCCTTTCCTCAAATATCCAAAAATCATTTTCTTTTCCATTTATATCCTTGTATATTATATTTTCATTTCTTGTACATTATTCATTATTCAACATGGTTGTAATAAATAATTAGGTTTAATTTCTTGCAATCCCCATTTGTAAATTTGTATACCCCATCCCCCTAATGATGTAATAGTGTAGTAATTTTACTTTCCGTAATTTATCGCTTTCTTATAAATGCTAATAATTAGGGTTTATATGGAAAGATAAAATCAACAAGCAGATAACCCTAATCAAAGATAAACAATGCATGCAAATCAAACACATTACTCACACATGCACCCTTAGAGTAATTCCACTTGTTGCCTTACAAAAATGGTCATGTTATGCATGTGAGATGTCTTAGCAAAAACAATCAAAATACAAGATCATAGTCCCTCGATGACGCTACAAATGTTGCCTTTCAAATAATCTTAGTCCCTCAAAGATAAATGCTAAGATATCTCACAAACATTGTCATCATGACTATACGATGACCCACACCCGTCCTTTTACATCCAAAGATAAGGCTTCTTACCAATCAATGGTAAGATAGCAATATCAAAGGAAAGGAAGAAATAAACAAAAGACTTTTGAGTAGGTAGATTGTTCCTAGTTGCTTGCTCACTTTTAAAACAAACATCCTTGCTCATTTTCAAAACAAACACCAAACACTTTCTAAAACAAACTTTCAAAACTTAAAATATTTTAAAAAGTCCAACACTTTGTATATGTTCTTACGAACAAGAACCATTACAAAGTTTGCTTAAACGAAGGCGCCTTTTCAAAATACTTTCAAAAACCACCACAAAGCACATTTTCAAACAAAAGCAAGTGATCTAGCAAGAAACTAAGAGCCCATAGATAACTATGGATGAAAAGGGTGCTAACACCTTTCCTTTTCATAATCTACCCCCCGAACTCAAGAAATAATCTCAAAGGTCTTTCCTGTTCTTTTCCACCTTTCCTTTTGGATAAAAGAAAAGTCAGTGGTGACTCTTGCTAACCGTAACAATTAAGATCAAACGCAAAACATCCCAAGTCAGTTCTCCCACCGCGTTACAGTAGGCATACGATCAAAAATTGTAGCAAGTTCTCCTATAAAAAAAATTAAAACCTTCCTCCTAATTAATATTTAAAACCCTATTTTACCCAAACCTAAACCTAAAACTTAGTATCCTTGTGAACAAGGTAGATGAAAGGTGCCTAACACCTTCCTTTCGTCTAATTGAGTCCAAAACCTAGAATCTCTGTCCTTGAATTAGGGTTTTTTGTTAGATTCCCTTCCCTAGGATAAAAACTAATAGTGGCGGCTCTTGATTAAAAAACCGGTCGCAACAGCTGGCGACTCTGTTGGGGAAGCTCAACCTTAGGTTTTAGGTTTTATTTCGGGTTTTATCTTTTTTATTTATTTATTTCATTTATTTATTGCACTTATCTATTTTATTGCATTTATTTATTTATTTATTGTCATTCTTTATCATTATATATATACTGTGTGGCGGGAACTTTTATCTCAACAATATTCTCATATAACCCTTAGAAAGAAGGTTTGTCTATTAGCTTAGGGGGTACATCATCCCTGCGAGTTTATGTGACGACTTCTCCTAGAGTCGGTGAACTTCAGAAAAAGGAATACTTATCGAGAGATATCCTCTTGATGAGTAGGACTTTGTAAGGTCACCCATGACTCTTTGTAACGACCTTAACCTAAAATCTCATGACGAGACCTTTCACGACTTTAAGACGGAAGCCTCGGTCCGTAAATAGGCCCCACCTAAGGGAGGCCCTTGTGCCTTTTCCCTCTGGTGTTATTCATGACACCCTTAAGGAAGCCACCTTTTGGGAGGGTAAACCAACCGTAGGTCAAAATTAAGGAGCCTACCTTCTAAGGGTACTTATCACGAAAACCCCGTCACTGAACCATACATCCCTACCTTATAGGGGTACTTATCACAAAAATCACGTCACTCAACCCTACACCTATGCATTCATTCATACATTTCATATATTCGTCACCCGTTTCTTTTTATTTGTCTTATTCACAGGGGGTACAAAAAATAATAATAAACTCAAGGTTTTTGGTGACTATCTTTAAAAATGGATACCAAAGGAAACGACTTGTCCACGTCAATGCGCCAAACATGTTTGAAATCAAACCACAAAAGGGAAATAATGTGCTGAAGACTTTCTCAAGCTTTGTCAAGTAATGGTGGATGGTTTTAGAGCCGACATCTGCAGGCGCACCTAGAAGACTTATTTCCCTTTGCTTGATTTCACGAAAATAAAGTCTTGGTTTAAGATTGTAATATTTTTCAATATCTGAATTATGTTACCTTCAATAAAGCCATTTTGTTTCCACATCTTGTTTGCGTATCTATTTTCAAGATGATAACCGAATAACAATAATAAGCAAAAGACAAACACATAACCAAATGAATAAGACATTTAACCCCTTTCATGTCCATACATATTCATTCGCATGTATGCATTCATAAACACTTGCATATCATATCCAAGCTCATCTCTCTCAAAATCTCTCCAGTTAAACCATGGGTAGAAAAAGATCACCACCTCCTTGGCCTCCATATCAAACAAGGGCCTATCAACAAAGAACCCTGGAACAGATTGAGGAAAACCAGACTTCATTCAAGGAAGATCTAGACCAAGTCAAAGGTGATGTGAGATTGATGAAAGGAGATCTGAGTCAAGTTCTCCTAGACCTAAAGAACTTTATTGACAAACAAGATCAGATTCCCAGGGTAGCTTTCGAAGAAGTAGCTCAAACGATTGGTGCATCAAGTGGTCACCAATTAAGAAAAGAGCCAGAAGTAGGACCCCACAATCCAAAAAGGCCTGTTTCAGACTCCCCAAAAAGGCAAGAGGGAGAAATTAATGTCGTAGCCTCATAACCAAGGGCACCACAACCACTAATGGTCCCACAAGGGCAGCAGCAAGACAAATTTAGAAGACCACCAAGAAATTTTGATCCATTCCCCATTCCACCTAGCCAGTTATTAAAACAGCTAGTTAAGGCATCCTTGGTGGAATCAAGCCTCTAGCTCCTCCAATCGGGTCACTCCCGCGAAGATACAACGTTGATGCCAGATGCGAATACGATGCTAACTCCCCGGGGCACACCATAGAACAATGTTGGGCATTTAAACACAAAGTTCAGGACTTGTTAGAATCTCAAGACATCACCTTTGAGAAACCTAACATCAAGTCAAATCCTATGCCTCCGCATGGCGGGCTAACAATAAATGCGATTGAAGTAGTCACTGACTTTGGGGCAACCAGACAAGCAAAGACCCCAATAAACTTGCTGAAGGAATACCTATTCGAATGTGGGTTCCTATTGGAACATAATAGAGCCTTTGAAAAAACTCTGCAAAAGCAAATGGATCAGGGGATAGTCCAATTTGGACCATACCCTGAAGAAAAATATAAAGCTACTCTAAAGGGTGAAGCACATTTTCCTCCGATCCAAGAGACCTTTATAGAGCATGGAGGACATGTGGTGAAGATATCCAACAAAGCCAACACCAAAGGGCAACTGATTTAAACCGAGAATGCGCCCCAGGAGAAGAACTCAAAAGATGGACTGCCGTGGAGATTACTGAGATCTTTTTCTTTCCTAAGTAATTTTACTTGTTTTTGAAAGAACCTATGTCAAGCCCAGGGCATAGGGGCTGCTTGTAAGGGTTCCCCCGTTTTGTTCCAAACAATATTTGCAATTAATAAAGTTATATTTTGTTTTCAGTTAAGATCCGTGTCTTTCTTTTGCATTTATCTCTTAAATTTTTAAAAAATGGCAATACTTTCTCTGCATATGCATTTTCAAATTTCACATGCTAAATCTGCACCAAAACATGATAACGGGGCAAATCCATGCCCAAAACCACCAATAATGTTATTGCTGCGACCCGATATAATTTTGATGCTCCTATCAACCAAGCTGAAGAGGAAGATGATGAATATCTTGAACTCTCTAAGGAAATGGCAAGGGAAATAGAGCGAAAGACTGACAATATAAAACCGTATCAAGAGGCTATTAAGACCATTAATCTAGGTACAAAGGAAGAAATCAAGTTAGGGGCAATGTTAGAACAGAGCGTCAAAGAAAGGCTGATCAAGCCATTATCTAGCTCACCAACCACTTCCAGAATATCAACCTATGAAGTTCTACTTTCTAGACAAAGATGTCATAGGTGACTATAAGATACCATGACCTAACGAAAGAAATCAAGCCATGGGCATGTTGGACACTCATATTCGACGGGGCTTCAAATGTACTGGGGCACAGTATAGGGGCAGTTTTGACTTCTCCAAAGAATTATCAGAAGCCCTATACTACAAGATTGTGTTTGACTACACCAACAATTTATCCGAGTACAAAGCTTTTATACCAGGATGGGAAGCTGCCATTAATCTGAGAATAAAGCATCTCGAAGTGTTTGGGGACTCCGCATTAGTCATATACCAATTCAACAGCAAATGGGATACTAAACATCCAAAACGGATTCCATATCGGGGTCATGTTTTAAAAGTTGGTTGCGGAGTTCACAAAGATCACTTTCAGTCACATCCCACGAGAAGAAAATCAAATGGCAGACGCTCTGGCAACTATATCAGCTATTTTCAAAGTAACTTGACCGAACCACGAACCGTGCATCACAATCAGACACTTCGAAGAGCTCGCACATTGTCTTGCTATCAAAGAAAGATCGGACGATAAGCCCTGTTTTTACGACATCAAGAAGTACCTAGAAAAACAAGAACATCCAGAAAATGCCTCTAGCATCGACAAACGAACTCTACAGAAATTAGCCTCAGATTTCTTTTAGAGTAACATTGTACTGCACAAGATGAACCACAACATGGTCTAGTACTCAAGAAGATTCTTCTACCTTGCCTCGACTCACGTGGTAAATGGACACCCAACTACGAAGGTCCATCGTACTAAAAATAGCATTCTCCGGTGGTAGTCTCATTCTCACAATAATGGATGGGGAAGAACTATCGCATCCGGCAAACTCAGACGCAGTAAAAAACTATGTATAAGAAGCTTTCTAAGCTCGAACCCTAAACGAGCGACTTAGGAAAAAAGGAGCGTCCCAGTTGATCAAAACCCTAAAGGGAGATCCAAGCAAAAATTAGGGGCATATAACAAAAAATTATCCCAGTGGATTGAAAATCTGAAAGGGCAATCCAAGCAAAAGTTAGGGATTTCATACAAAGAAATAAAGAACAAAAAGACTGCGATCTAAGAACTGCGACTACGAACCATGAAGGGAGATATAGATCTGAATCATACAACTCAGAAGCAAAGGAGATAAGACCATTAAAAGGATATTGGGGAACAATAACAACAATTATCATTTTTCATTGCCATTTACAGTTTTAAAATTTTTTGTAATTACCTCTTTCTAGGAATTGCATCTTGTACTCTCGCCTATTTAGAGGCATATCAATAAAAAATTTGCTTTTTTTGCATCTTTCAAATTGCATTTTTCTTTTCTCTGACTTGTTTACAAAATACTACGATTATTACTTGCGAATATTATCTTGAAATCATTTCAGGGAAATTAAAAAAATAAAAGCATTTGACAAAACATCGAAAAAGCATTTTGGTTAGAAAAATATTGAAAGAAAATCCACGTCTACATCCACACACATGGCTACTCCTACGTCTACAATACAAAGTCTATACACATGTCCGCTTCTACGACTACGCTCATAACATAGAAAGTATGCGCCCAATACATACGCCCACGCCTATGCCTGCACTTATAACATAAAAATCTACACATATGCCAATACATACGTCTACGTCTACACCTGCGCTTACAATACAGAAAGTGAATGTTCAAAAGCTTACTAGCACCCTTTTTTCACCGTATTCAAATCAAATTCAACAATGCCACGATAATGCACTATACAACGCCAGGGAATTGGTAACTCAAAACCAATGGCTTAAAGGAGAGAATTCCAGAAATAGTCTTCATAACATTTCAAGGCATACACGCATTTTACACACATTACACATACATTTTGCGTATCCAAAGCATACCTACACTATACATTTTTTCATACAATACACATATACTCAGGGTTCCATATCAATGTCAAACATCATACATATACAAACATTCAATACACACACTCAGAGTTCTATCTCGGTATTAGGCAGCATCCGCTTATATCACACAGCAAACAAACCATCTCACCCTCGATTCAATCTTCTAAGGGTCAGTCAACAAAACACTACTCCAACTATTCAACCTGTCACCTAAGTCTCCATGCCGTGAGGTGTTCAGCCCATCATCTAAGTCTCCATGCAGTGATGATTTCCTTACAAAGTAGTCCATTACCTAAGTCTCCATGCAATAATGAACGAAACTCGGTATATTGCCTCTAAGCCTCAAGGTATTCTCCTAGCTCGGTACACTACCTCTAAGCCTCAAGGTATTCTCCAAACTCGGTACATTTCCTCTAAGCCTCAATGTATTCTCCAAACACGGTACATTTCCTCTAAGCCTCAATGTATTCTCCTAGCTCGATACATTGCCTCTAAGCCTCAATGTATTCTCCAAACTCGGTACATTTCCTCTAAGCCTCAATGTATTATCCAAACTCGGTGCATTTCCTCTAAGCCTCAATGTATTCTCCAAACTCGGTACATTACCTCTAAGCCTAAATGTATTCTCCTAGCTCGGTACATTACCTCTAAGCCTCAATGTATTCTCCAAACTCGGTACGTTGGCTCTAAGCCTCAATGTATTCTCCAAACTCGGTACACTGCCTCTAAGCCTCAATGTATTCTCCAAAATCGGTACATTGCCTCTAAGCCTCAATATATTCTCCAAACTCGGTACATTGCCTCTAAGCCTCAATGTATTCTCCAAACTCGGTACATTTCCTCTAAGCCTCAATGTATTCTCCTAGCTCAGTACATTGCCTCTAAGCCTCAATGTACTCTCCAAACTCAGTACATTGCCTCTAAGCCTCAATGTATTCTTAAAACTTGGTATATTGCCTCTAAGCCTCAATGTACTCTCCTTATCCAGCCCACTGCGTAAGACATTGTGCAGCAGTGCAGTTCCTCACGACGTGATATAGACCATTACCTAAGACCTCGGGAAACAATGTGCTTCTTTATTCCGCAACCCAGACATCGCCTAGGTCGACATGAAGCGATGTTCAGAAAAACAAAACTCGGTACGTTTCCTCTAAGCCTCAATGTACTCTCCTCATCCAGCCCACTGCCTAAGACATCGTGCAGCAGTGCAGTTCCTCACGACGTAATACAAACCATCGCCTCAGACTTCATGCAGCGATGCTCTAAAACAAAATCTAGCTTATCTCCTAAGACGTCATGTTGCGATTCGCGAACATAACTCATGGCCTCAGTCTCCAAGCAGCCATGCATCATCAATTGTTGTTTCATTCATCCCTTCAAATGGATGAGCAAG
The DNA here is from genome assembly GCA_948472305.1 of Vicia faba. Taxonomy (NCBI): domain Eukaryota; kingdom Viridiplantae; phylum Streptophyta; class Magnoliopsida; order Fabales; family Fabaceae; genus Vicia; species Vicia faba. The sequence goes on along the minus strand of OX451739.1, from coordinate 170,809,087 downwards.
CAAAACCAAACCAAGACATACATAATTGCGCTCTCAAATTCAAGACCATCTGCCTCGTCATCAAACCCTGGTAAGCGATATATCATCAACTTTGCCTACTTCCTCAAGACTCGTAAGGGTATGCTATATCAGTGTAACCTTATGTTCATTGGACAAATTTTGGGTATTCCAAGTATTCAATAAACTCCCAATCAGAATGCGCAAGACTCGTGTATTCTCACGCTATTCGATTGGAAGATAATTGAATAGGGGCAGCTATCGTACCTCAAATTTGCCCTACCTCGATGATTTCATTTTTTTAAAATAGAAGAAATGTCTAATTGAAGATGGTACAACATTATCTGATGTCCCATCTTTATCCAAGACGATAGGGGGTGTATTTTAAATCCAGGAGAGCGGGGTTTTCTAAATCAGAAAGACTCGTGTATCCGTGAACGTTCGTGAGGCATGTTGGCCAATGGCCCATGCGATTCAAAAATAAAATTATTCGAGTAACTACTAAGTTTAATTATTAAATAGCTGTTATTAATAAAAGAGAGGTTAAAATTAAAAAGAGTTAAGCCCATTTAAGCAAATGTGGTGTTAAATAGGGAATAGGTGTGTGATCATCAATTTAGAGGCCCATTAAGTTTTATTATTATTTAAAAGAAAACTGTTTATGAATAAATAATATATATTAAAGAAAACTAAAACGTTTTTATTGATAAATTTGGTTTTGTTTGTTTTAAAAGCCATATTGGGCTAGTTAAGTGCGCAAGGCCCATTATGTTAAGATGTTGCGTTGTTGTTTAGAAAAGAAAAAAAATATTTATTTTAAGTATTGTTTTACTGTTAAAATTTTGTTAGGATTTTTATTATAATTTAAACTTGTATGTCAAAAAATTAGTTTATAGTTTGATGGTTACGAAAAGGCCATTTAGGCCTAAATGAATTAAAGACTTTTTGCTGTGAAACATGCTTGGGCTGAAATGGAAATTAATGTAGGCCCATAATTAGAAAACATCAATTGTTCAGATTATCCTAAATCAGTGTTCACTTTCGTAGGGAAAAACAAAAACTGTAGAGATTTCAACATAATCAAATCCAGAATATTCAATATATATTACAATAAAATTTGCAAATATCAGTAAAAAAACAAAATATGCAAATATCAACAAAAATCTTACAAAATCTAATCTTACAAATTCAATCTCTATTACAAGAATCCAGAATATACAGTAAAACCAAATCCAATCGCATATTACATTTGCAAACAAAATCAATTACATCACGAAATCAAATCCCTAATTTCTATCTAACTCTTAATCTATATCAATCTGTAACATCAATTGATTCTAAAAACCCTAAAATCAAAAGCCCTATAAATAATGAAACTAACAATAGAAAGAGGGGAGGCGATTATTATGAAGAACACGAAGAAGAACTGGGAAGAAAAGGAAGAATACAGAGGGGGAGAAGACCGCGAAGCTTGAAGAAGAACCATAATACCGCTGAAGAAGAAGGTTGATGCGATTGGGGTTTCGATATCCAAAACCCTAATTGCTAGCCCAGTGAATCGCCGCGCCTCCAATAGCCATCCACCACCATCAATCCTCATACCACTACCTGCAATAGACGAGATCATATTGGATAGGATATGCTTGTCTTGCCAACTTGATAATATGTAAAGTGAATGAGTCTGTGCAGGATGCTGCTCTATTGTTGGCTTTGATGGAAACATTGAATATTTATGAAATGAGAGTGATGGGTGAATTGCCAATTGTTCGTGATTTTCCTAAAGTATTTCCTAAATATGTAAGTGATTTTCCGCCATAGCGTGAGGTGGAGTTTATAATTGACTTAGTTCCTGGAACTAGTCTGGTATCGATGGCTCTATATCAGATGTTAGCATCTGAATTGAAAGAGTTGAAGATTCAACTTGAGGATTTGCTTGAGAAGAGATTCATTCGTCCTAGTGTGCCACCGTGGGGTGCACCAATTTTGTTGGTTAAGAAGAAAGAAGGTACTATGAGGTTATGTATGGATTATAGACAACTGAACAAGGTGACTATCAAGAATAAGTATCCACTTTCAAGGATTGATGATTTGATGGATTAATTGGTTAGTGTAAGTGTGTTCAGTAAGATAGATTTTAGGTCTGGGTATCATCAGGTTCGTGTGAAGGTTGAAGATATTCAGAAGATTGCTTTTAGAACATGGTATGGGCACTATGAGTATTCTGTGATGCCGTTTGGTGTGGCCAATGCACCTGGTGTATTTATGGAATACATGAACATGATTTTACATCAATATTCAGATAAGTTTATTGTTTTTTCATTGATGATATTTTGATCTATTCAAAGAGAAAAGAGGATCATGATGAGCATCTTAAGATTGTGCTATCTGTGTTGAAAGAGAAGCAGTTGTATGCTAAGCTTTCTAAGTGTGAGTTTTGGTTGAAGGAAGTGAGTTTCCTTGGTCATGTGATATCGAGTGGTGGTATTTTTGTTGACCCATCAAAGATTGAGGGTGTGTCTCAATGGGAAGCTCTGAAATTTGTTTATTAGATTAGAGGTTTTCTTGGTTTAACAGGTTCTTATCGGAAGTTTATTGAAGGTTAACATGTTATCAGGATTTGAGGAAATTATTTTGGTGGCTAGGTATGAAGTAAGAGATTGCGGAATTTGTGTATTCTTGTTTGATTTGTCAAAAGTCAAAGATTGGACATAAAAAACTATATGGTTTGATGCAACCATTATCTATTCCTGAATTGAAATGGGACAATATCTCTATGGACTTTGTGTCTGATTTACCAGAACACCGAGAAAATTTTTGAGGCTATTTGGGTTATTATGGTCAGGTTGACGAAATCTTCTCACTTTATTCCGGTGAGAATGGATAATCCATTGAAGAAGCTTGAAAAGTTGTACATTGAGAAGATTGTCAGTTTGCATGGTATTCCGTCTAACATTGTGTTGGATAGGGATACAAAATTTACTTCAAGATTTTGGGAAGGTTTACAAAATGCTTTGGGTATGATGTTGTGTTTAAGTTCTGCATATCATTCGCAAATAGATGGTCAGACTAAGAGGACAATTCAGTCACTTGAGGATCTTTTGAGAGCTTATGTATTGGAACAAGGAGGTGCTTGGGATAATTAATTTCCTTTGATTGATTTTACTTATAAAAATAGTTTCCATCCGATTATTAGGATGACAGCGTTTAAGACTTTGTATGGTAGAAGGTGTATGACACTTTGTGTTGGTATGAAATGGGAGAGAGTGTTGTGGTTAGACCTGAGATAGTCCAACAGACTACCAATAAGATTAAGATGATTTAGGAGAATATGAAGGCTTCTCAGAGTCGTCAGAAGAGTAATCGTGATAAGAGGAGGAAAACACTTGAATTTGAGAAGGGAGATCATGTGTTTCTTCGAGTTACTCCAGTAACGGGTGTTGGTCGAGCGTTGAAGTCGCGTAAGTTGACATTGCGTTTTATTGGTCCTTATAAGATTTCAGAGAAGGTAGGTGAAACAGCTTATCAGATTGTGTTGCCATTGTCGCTTGCTAATCTCCATGATGTGTTTCATGTATCTTAGTTGAGGAGATACATTGCAGATCCGTTGCATATGGTCCAATTAGATGATGTACAGGTAAGAGATAACCTTACTGTGGAGATATCACCTATACGCATAGAGGATCAGGAGTTGAAGAAACTTAGTGGTAAAGAGATTTCCTTGGTGAAGGTAGCTTGGGGAGGACTGGCGGGTGGAAATGTAACTTGGGAACTCGAGAGTCAGATGAGGGAGTCTTATCCTGAGTTGTTTGTTTGAGGTAATTTTTGAGGACGAAACTCTTTTAAGTGGGGGAGAGTTATAACATCCTAATTTTATTTACTAGTTATTTTATTATTTATTTATTTTATTGATTATTATATCATCTAATAATTAATTAAATTGTGTGATTTTATGAATATGTGAGTTATTTGGATTAGTTGGTGTGATGTGTGATGTATGATTGATTTATAAATTGGGAATATGTGTTATATGTGTAATTGGGTTAGTAAGTGTGGGAATAACATTGGTAATTAATTGAGCCTTATGTGTCACATTAGTGTGAGTGAGTGAGATAAGTCCATTAGAGAAAAACAATAGTTAGTATGTAAAATAAAGAGAAAATAGATCTAGAGAGAGAAGTTGTCAAAACAAGAGAAACGAAGAAAGAGGAAAAGAGGAGAAAAGAGAAGAGAAGAAGTGAGAATCCTAGAAAATAATCTACATCCAAGGTAAGGGTGAGTTTTTACTTGATAATGGGAGTATGTGATATATGTAATGGGTAGAAACATGTTTAGGATGAAATTCCTAAATTTTATAGTTTTGAAATTATTAAGTTTTGATAATGAATCCTTGAATATGATGGGTAATGGTGTTGTAATGTGTTTTTCTTCCTTGATTCATGTGTCTTATGATATGATATGTTTTGAGATTGTTGGAGGTCAAAACTTGGGGTTTAGGGGTTGTTGAAAGGTTGAAATATAATAAAAATCACACAAAATCGTGTGACAAATGTGGTTTTCCGGGCTCTCACACGTCCAGTGTCAGCTAACATGGGTGCCCGTGTCTGCTCCCTGATGTTTGCTTTTCGAAATCGTTTTGGTCATATCTTTTGAACTGTAAGTCCAAATCGAGAATCGTTTGAAGCATAAAAAAGCTAATGAATAGAACTATAAAATAGTATATATAAGAGAGTTTAATGCTTAGTATTTTTATATCTAATAAGTTTGGGAATTCAATTATGTATATGTTCTATTAATGAATTGTTGCACTATTTGCTGCAAGTTGTGAAATTAATTGCGGGTAATTAATTGAATGCCTGTGTGTGTGCTTGTATAAGTATGTTTTTGGTGTGTGACAACATAAAAACATGATATTTATTTCTTTTTGTGATGATAATATAGCTGTAATTATTTTGTAAAAATGTGATGAATTATGAGATATATGCTTGTATGATTAAGATTGAGAGATGGTCTTAATTGCATATGATTGTTGGTGTATTATGTGAAATGGTGAGATAATTCAAATGTGATGAATTTTGTGATATATGCTTGTATAATTAAGATTTAGAGTTGGTCTTAATTGCACATTGTTGTACCCCAAAATTTGCTCTCCCATATTTCTCAAGACATTGCAAGAAAAATCTCCATGTCAAATCTCCAGACAAGCTATCTCCTAAGGCAGTCTACCCCAAATTAGGGTTTGGTGTTGCATCAAGATAATTGAGTCCAAATGACCTCAAGTTCTCCCTAATGTCATAATATGTTCTCAAGATCATCCATGTCAAATTTCAAGCTTTGCAGAGGAAGTTTGTTCAGTCAATTGCCCAAAGGTCCAAAAACCGACTGTGCTAGGGCAAAAGTCAACTGTGACCTACAAACAGTCAAACTTCAAGATTTTTTGCCAACATTCTCATTTTGAAATATATTTCATCATTTGATCAAGGGTTGAACATGATTCATCAAGGATTGCTCAAAATTCATCAAGATTCAAAAGTTGCTAAATTAGGGTTTTGCAGGAAAAGTCAACTCAACTTTGACCAAGCATAACTTTATTATACTTTATGATAAATGACCCATCCAAAGCTCATTTTTAATAGGATGCCATTTCCTACAATCCATCTTCATACCCCAAGATCAAAAAATGCACTCATAAGAAGTTATGAATTTGGACATTATAGGTAATTTTTGAAAGTCAACAAAATCACCTTTTTTTCCAAAGCTTATAACTTGAGCATGGAACATTAAAATCATATGAGACCAAAAGGGTTGGTTAGAGGACATCCCAAGATTTCTAAAAAGTCAAATAACACCTCCAAAAGTTCAAAATTGAAGAAGTTATGCATTGTTGAAGTTGGACTTTTTTGCAAAATTGCCAAAAGTCAACTATTCCCAAAACTTCAAATTTTGTCAAATGGGCCCATTCTTTTTCACTTGATTTGAGTTTGCATAGTTTCCCACGTTCTCTAACTTCAGCCATGTGTCCACATCATATTTTTATTATTTAATTTGATTTTTATTTGAATTAATTTATTTTAAATCAAATAAAACATATAAAATCTAAAGCTTTGATAACACATGATATTTTGGCTATTTTAGGCTTTGATTACAGCTATTATCATCATCAAATTCGTATCAAATCAAATCATGTGCAAAAAGATTGGAATTAGGCAAATTTGGAAAGATTTAATGGAAGAATCAAATCCAATTCATGGGCATTGATATGGAGAGATTTGTACCAAGTTTGTAAACCTAATGCACTGAACATTACACAAGGAAGCTAAACACACGAAAATAAGGGTTGACAAGTGTTGGAAGAGGCAGAACAAAAGTGCAAAAATTCACAAAAAAGCGAGAGATCAAAATCCAGGTTAGAGGCAGTTTCAGGACGCGAGACTTGTTCCAATCGCTTCTTGGGAATTTACACAAGCTATTCCAATCAAAACCAAGCATTTTCAGACTCCCAAATGCACTGTAAGTCTCACGTAACACAACTCTGTTCTTGATTTCGATTTGAAGCATTCTGGCATCCATTGAACAAACTAATGGTACATTCGTGATCACAAGAACATGTTCAAACTTTTTGCATTGTTTAATTTCATTTATGTGCTCTGTATGAAGAAACACCATTGCTAGGGTTTGGCTCATGGTTTTGGGGATTTTTGTTTCAGGCACAATTGGTCCACGTAAAGGGCATGGTTGTAATCAGGAGGAGATGACAAGTTCAACCATGCTCGTAAAAGGTGTTTTCATGTCCTGGGGAGAATTTTAGAATAGGGCTGCGTTTTTAGCTGCGGATTCAAATCCGCAGGTATTTTTTTTACAGGTTTGAGGACAGGGATGAGTTCGTGTCATCCGTCCATTGGTGGATTCAAATACCGCGCGCGTTATTTTTTTATTTTCTGGCAATGGTTTTGTTTTTTATATAATATATATCTTTTGTATTGTTATAACAAATCCAACAACGTGTCCCAGTGGTCAACATGTCAGCTTCCAAGGCGTTAGGGGCTGGAGGTCAGGGGTTCGATCCCTGCCTCCATCACTTTGTATTTTCTTATTTCTTTTCAGGTTATCACATGCATACGCTTGCTTACAGTACACCATGCTCCCTCTCCCATCCAAATGCCAGATGGCCAAGAGCCAGATCTGGTGGCCAATGACTGGAGATCCACCAAGAGCCAAGTCCACGCGCCCACACTGGATCACAAAAAGTCAAAGAGGCCAGCTGCTATTGGGCCTTCAGATTTGCTTTTAACACCTCAAAAACAGGCCCAACACTCCTCTCTTTTATTTTATTTTGTTATTTTATTTAAATTGTTTATTCCATTTATTTAATTTTCTAACCAATCAAAATTCTTTTTTTATCAAATAAAATCACAAAAATATTTTTTTTATTCAATTAAACTTTAAACTTTTATTTTTTCTTAATAAACACTAATTAATTAATTAGTTTTTTTAATTAGAAAACTTTAACCCATTTTTGTAAATAATTAAAATTGATTAGATTTAATTAGGTTTTAACCACTAATTCAATAATTTTATTTTCTTTCTTAAAATAACAAAAATCCAAAAATATATCATTAATTTATTTTTCATTTAATTAATTTATTAATTTAATTTAGTTGTTTAACTTAGGTTTATTTTCTTTCTTAAAATAAAAACAACAAAACCTAAAAAAGATATCTTCTTTAACCAAAAGGGTCAAAACCCTAATCATGCGTCCGATTTAATTTTGCATCGCGATTTACTTTTCCTTATCCAATAATGTACCTGCTTCCGGATTGTAATAGTTAAATAGAACATTTAATTATTTTTATTCTCTTTATTTTATTTTTCAAAAGGTTTGTCTTTGGCGATGTAAATACCCGACGCCTTGTAATTTAAATTCCGCATTTTATTTCCGCAAATTATAAACTGCTAGATGTTTGATAATAGGGTTTGCATGACAAGACTGGATGTTAATCTTAAAATCAAATTAGATCACCTTTAACATGTACAAAGATAAAAATAACTGAAAACGACACACTCGCACATGCGCACTCTTAGGGTACACCCCACTTGGTTGCCTTCGTACACGGTCATTGAGTATAGGTTGTTTTAGAGGTCGCCCTCTTGTCTAAAAGATCATAGTCGCCTCGAAATAGTTGCCTCGGATATTGTTACCTCAAATAAATGATCTAAGACATTAGGGTTACCGCTAAGGCGTCCTAACATTGCTTTAGTGACCGTCTGTCCCTCATTCGAATTGACCCTCAAACTCCAACGACGGTGCTACCTACTCACTAATAGTGGGATAACATTGTCTGAAGGAAATTAGCATAGAATGATTCCTTTTTCGAGTAGGTAGATTAGCTCTTAGATACTTGCTCATTCAAAATAAAACAAAATTTTCACACTTAGACTCCTTTTTCGAACAAAGTTTTTAAAACACTTCATACACTCTTGAGGACATAAGCAAGAGTTAAATCGAAGTTTTCAAACAAAAACTTTTTCAAACCCACAAGCACAAAGAAAACAATTTTTGAAAACAAATGAGCAAGTACCTAAGAGCCCGTGGATAACCACGGATAGAAAGGGTGCTAATACCTTCCCTTTCTATAATCTACCCCCCGTACTCAGAAATATCTCGAAAAAGGAATTTTTCTGTGCTTTTTTCCTTTCCTTGTTGGATAAAATAAAATTCGGTGGTGACTCTTGCTTACCGCGACATTTTGCGAACAAAAAACGCAAAACGCAAACCAGCATTCCAAAAAAACAGTCAGTTCTTCCCACCGTATCACAGAACTGGCGACTCTGCTGGGGATTATTATAAGTGGGGTGTACCTTAGGAATAATTCATATTGTTTTCAATTGCTTGACTTGTATGATTTATCTTTATGGGTTTGAATCAGAGTCACTATAGATCCTAACCCGGATCTGGGGGATACCCTTTAGGTAAGTAGCAATAAACTGTGAGGGAACTGTATGGTGTAGACCGATACGGTTGAAGCAGTAGCTACATTGGTGTGGCACTTTAGTTTATACCAATATCCCTTGTAGCACAACGAGGAGAATATGGGTCTTCTAAGGGGTCATTAAGCACCAACTGACCTTAGCACCTATAATTGACCAACTTGGCCATAGAACAGTAGCAGTATGCTACACTCATTGAGACCAAACTCTCGCGATGATTCCGACCGCAAGAAAAGGTTGCTAAACTGGAATTATGACCGATCGAGAGTGGTCAATGATATTGAGATCCTCTAGAACCCGGTTACTATTTCTAAGACAAGTTTGAACCAACTGAACTGAAAGAGGGTAGTACCTAAGCTCCTTGCCAGCTTGAAATCTAAGGGCTATCTGTGTGACTTGTTTGCCCTTACCATGTTTGCTATTTGTGGATACTTGTGGTGTGTTTTCTATCATGACATCATGACATTGCATGCATCTTGCATTGGACTAACCTATTTCAAAGACAGGAGGGATTCATCTTTGTTCTGTTTTGTAGGTCATGGCACCTATGCGTAGAAACACCAATCGGATCAACTTTGTCCAGATTCCCACTCAGCTTAAGGAATTGGTTGCAAAGGATTCAGATACTTCCTCCTTTATTAGAAGACATGGGCACCTCCTCAGTTTGTTCACCTCCAAGATGGATGAACAAATGATGAGTGTCTTAGTCCAGTTCTTTGATCCACTGTACCACTGCTTTACTTTTCCGGACTACCAGTTGGTCCCTACCTTGGAAGAGTTCTCTGATCTACTTGGTATCTTTGTTCTGGAGCAGACCCCGTTCACAGGTTGGGAGAAAATCCTTAGGCCGGAAGAGATTGCTTCAGCCCTCCATCTGACAAAGGCTGAGGTAATGTCTAATTGGGAAACTCGTAGTGGAACAAAGGGCTTCTTGACTAAATTCTTGGTTGGTAAGGCTAATCAGTTCTGGGACAGTCTAGACTTCCAGGCATTTGAAGACATTCTGGCTCTTCTCATATATGGTTTGGTGTTGATTCCTAACTCAGATGCTTACGTCGACGTGAATGCAGTGAAGATTTTTATGACCGGTAATCCTGTACCCACTCTCTTGGGTGACATTTTGCACTATCTTTATGCCCGTACTGCTCGGAAACGAGGAACCCTTATGTGTTGTGCACCATTGCTGGCGAGGTGGTTTATTTCTCACCTCCCCAAATCAATTTTAAAGAACAAGGAAGGCATGGGCTAGGCCTATAGGATTATGTCTCTCTCTCACATGGATATCATTTGGACTATTAAGGGCATGGAGGACGGGGCCATTATTGATCGCTGTGGGGAGTACCCCAATGTTCCACTACTTGGAGTTCGAGGAGGGATCACCTATAATCCTTGTCTGGCCTTACGTCAGTTTGGGCGAGCTAGGAAGGAAGGACCTCATGAGTTGTTGATGCCAAGCATTGTCTTTTACTTCCAAGGGGATAGTGACGAGCAACACCACAGGTTCATACGAGCTTGGGATAGGGTACACGGGTCTGATCCGCACGAGCTAGGTGCGAAGACTTCTCTTCCGATAGAGCCATATCTCTGATGGGTTCAAATCCGTGCCCAAAAGCTGGGAATGCCGTGCGAAGCCGTCTTTCCTATAACTGTTGAGGTTGCTGATGAAGAAGGGGTTCCTCCTACCATCCTCCATCCATACATGCCTACTGACATTGGGGCATTAAAGAGATCTTGGATGCAACTGAGAGAAGAGCGAGATACTTACAGAGAAAAGTATCACGAGCAAGAGCAGAAGATTCAAAAGTTGACAAGGCAATTGGAGAATGAGAAGATCCTCAACGACTATGTCCGCACCGACAGGAAACGACCATGGGAGCGCTGATGTCTTTTGATTATTTCTAGTGTTGATTCACTTTTCAGTATTTCTTTTTTGTAACGCCTTAAAGGCATTTGTTGAACAATTGAATCCAAAGTTTTATCTAATAAAAGTGTGTTTCATTTTTGGTTTATGAATTTGAATCTCTAAAGTCTTTGAAATCATATCATACGCATTTCATTCCCATGCACCTCATAACAGGTACCTTTACAGGTTTCTCATCTTCTTCGCTGTTTATTTCAGCATCATGTCTTCCGAAACATCAACTGAACGAGCCATCAAGGCTCTGCAAGCTCAAAACCCCCAGTTCTAGGAATTATTCATGAACCTGGCTAAGGGTCAGCAAGATCTGAAGACCCTTATCTTGAAAGAGAAGAAGAAGAAGAAGACGGTCCTACTAAACATGGGTCGCAGATTCAGAAATAATTTGCGAGAAGAGGTTGATTTGACCCACTCATCTGGAGGGGGAGATAATCAGGAAGAAAGGAGAGCTCCTAGCCCTGTGTTTCAGACAACGAGACTGACTTTGACGAAGACCAGTATCCTCCGGCTGAGGATAAATATAAACAACTGGAAGACCGGTTGAGCACGATGGAAGCTTAGAAAGTGCATGGTCTGGACTTTGGTGATTTGGGTTTGTCATCTGGGGTGGTGATTCCCCACAAATTTAAAGCACCAATCTTTGCTAAATACGACGGGGTTTCTTGCCCAAAGCTGCACCTCCGTTCGTATGTTAGGAAGATCCAGCCATACACCGCTGACAAGAATCTCTGGATCCACTTCTTTCAAGACAGTCTCTCAGGGACTCAGCTTGAATGGTTTTACCAGCTGGAAGGAGCTAGTATCTGTAATTGGGAAGACCTGGCTGCTGCTTTCTACAAGAAGTACCAATATAATGCCGACCTCGCTCCCACGTGTACCCAACTTCAGGGTATGTCTATGGGAGCGGCCGAAGGTTTCAAAGACTACGCTCAGAAGTGAAGGGACCTTGCTGGCAGAGTGCAACCACCCTTGGCTGATAGGGAACTAGTGGATATGTTTCTGGGGACCTTGTCTGGTCCGTATTTCAACCATCTGATTGGAAGTTCTTCGTCCGGGTTTACGGAGCTGATTATGACCGGGGAAAGGATTGAGGCCGGTATCAAATCCGGTAAAATACAAAAGGGTGCTTCATCAAGCACCGAGAAGAAGCCTTTTAAGAAGGAGTCCAGTGCTGTTTACAGTTTAAAAAGCCATAATAGACCTGAATGCCGCCAAGCAGTTAATGTGGTGGTTATATCAAGACCTGCTGTTGCTCCTCAGTGCAACAATCAGCCAAGGGCCGAGAGGCCGCAAAGACAATTCACTCAGCACAATATGACTTTATCCCAAATTCTGCTGCAGTTGTTGAAGACCAATTTGGTGATTCCGAAGGAAGCCCCGAAGACTCCCAATACAACATCACCCATGTACAATCCTAACGCCCGCTGTGCTTTTCACTCAGTTTGCCCGGGGCACGATACGGATGATTGTTGGGTTTTGAAGAATAAGGTACATGACTTGATTGATGCTAAGGAGATTGAGTTTGAAGCACCTGAAAGACCTAATGTTGTGACTTCTCCTATGCCCAAGCATGGAGTAAATGCTGTATATGAAGACTCGTTTGTGGCTTCTGTGAAAGACATTGTTACTCCATTGATGACTGTGAAGAAGAACCTTCTGTTAGCTGGTTTATTTCCGGGCTGTGATGAAGGTTACCGTATGTGTTCCGTCCTACCTACCGGTTGCCATCTTTTGAAGTCAGGTGTCCAACGCCTGATGGATAATAAAGAAATTCTGTTTGAGAAGACTTTTTTCCCTTTGGTTCCTACTGAAGAAGTTGCTATAATCACCATTTTCGACAATTCTTCCAAGGCTTCCTCGAGAAAGCCTGTTAGAATTACATCCGTTCCAAGAATCGCACCATTGATCATCACCATTCCTGGGCCTATCCCCTATACATCAAATAAAGTTGTCCCATGGCACTACGGGGCTGACGTGTATTATCACGGAGTTAAACAAGATTTGAATGCTGATACTGACGTCAACAATATCATTGGATCTAGTAAAGTCACCCGTAGCGGAAGACTTTTCTCCCCTGAGATCTCTCCACCAACTATTCGGAAGCCTGTTGTTATTACACCTACCAGTACACCTGCTACTGTTCATGTTCAAGTTCCAATTCTTACCCCTGTTGTTGAGTCAACTGACGCTCGGGGCAAAGAGATCACCAGTGAGCCTGCCCAGACGGAGGCACCGAAGAAGATTACTATCGAAGCCTCTAGACAAGAGATGGAGGAAATTTTAAAGATCATTAAAAAGAGAGACTACAATGTAGTCGAGCAGCTGGGGAAAACCCTGTCCAAAATCTCTATGTTATCTCTGTTGCTTTGCTCATAAGTCCATGCCAAGGCTCTAATTGCTTTCCTGAAGACTACACACGTACCGCAAGAAACATCAGCTGATCAGTTTAAAGATTGTGTGGCTAGTCTGACAGCAGATAATGGGTTGGGTTTCTCCGACGCCGACTTGACTGTTAAGGGGAAGAATCACAATGACGCCCTGCATGTCTCTATTGAATGCAGGGGCACTACTCTTGCTCACATATTGGTGGATACTGGGTCTTCGTTGAATATGTTACCCAAGAAAGCTCTAGACCGGTTAGACTGTGAAGGGTTGGATCTGAAACCAAGCAACATTGTAGTCAGGGCTTTTGATGGGTCCAAGAGAATGGTACACGGAGAAGTGGATATTCCGATTAAGGTTGGTTCTCAGGTTTTCGCATCTACATTCTATGTGATGGATATTCGGCCATCTTATTCTTGTTTGCTGGGTCGCCCGTGGATCCACAAAGCTGGGGCAGTAACGTCTACGCTCCACCAGATGCTGAAATACCCAGTCAAAGGGAAAATTACGAGGGGAAGAGGAGTACATGGTGAGCCACCTCAACTCTTTTCGATATGTAGAGATGGACGGGGAGTTATTTGATACCCCGTTCCAACATTTTGAAGAAGTTCCCCAGACGCTGGCATCAACTGAAACTGTCGTCGAAGATCCTCCGATGAAGATGGCTTCCCTCAAGGATGCCCGGGCTGTTGTTGATAAAGGTGGGTGTGCAAATTGGGGCCAACTCCCTGATTTCGCACATAAGACTAACAAGTTTGGTTTGGGTTTCACTGCAGAAGCTCAAAGGGCTGTTCGGAGTGCACGGATCAGAAGACCTCCCCTGTTCATCAGCAATTCAGGAGTGAATGCCATTGAAGACGATGTTGAAGAGTCTGAGTTTGACAGTTGGATCTACCCAACTGTCGACGGTGGATTAAGCAATTGGACGGCAAAGGACTTCGTCCCAATTTCTTTTATTACCCAGTAATGAGACCTTTTGTTTTGAATTTGTAACAGACAATTTTAAACATTATGGCCCGGTGTCTTACTCGGGGCACCGTGGCTTCATTTGTGAGGGATTTATGTGTGTCATCTACATATATCATTAATAAAAGCATTGGGCATTTTTTGCATTTCAAATTTTGCACTCCTTGTTTTTCTTTTATTATATATTGCAAAGCAGCTATTTTACACACACTCACATATACAGGTCTATATCCACTCTAGATCTCACTGGTAACGACTCTGCTACTGCCAGTTATGACTTCGAAAGTCTGGTCAACTTAGCCGAAGACGAAGGTGAAGATGATTGCGAAGTGCCTGGTGAACTTGCTAGGCTGTTACTTCAGGAAGAGAGGGTTATCCAGCCGCATGAAGATCCAGTGGAATCAGTAAATCTGGGTACGGAAGAAGACAAGAAAGAGGTCAAGATCGGTGCAAATCTGGAGCCTAGTGTTAAGCAACGGTTGATTTAGATGCTATGTGACTATGTTGAGATCTTTGCCTGGTCTTATGAAGATATGTCTGGGTTGGATACTGATATTGTGGTTCACCGCCTGCCTACCAAGGAAGACTGTCCTCCAGTGAAACAGAAAGTTCGCCGAATGCGACCAGAGATGTCTGAGAAAATCAAGGTTGAGGTTATGAAACAGTTTGATACCGGTTTTCTAGCAGTTACTTCTTACCCACAGTGAGTGGCCAACGTGGTTCCTGTGCCGAAGAAGGATGGTAAGGTTCGAATGTGTGTTGACTATAGGGATCTGAACAGGGCGAGTCCCAAAGATGATTTCCCTCTACCTCATATCGACGTTCTGGTTGATAACACCGCACAACATAAGGTCTTCTCCTTTATGGATGGTTTCTCCGATTATAATCAGATTAAAATGGCTCCCGAAGACATGGAGAAGACAACCTTTGTTACTCAATGGGGTACCTTTTGCTACAAGGTCATGCCTTTCGGATTAAAGAATGCTGGGGAAACGTATCAGCGCGCCATGGTCACTTTTTTCCACGACATGATCCATCATGAGATTGAGGTATACTTTGACGACATGATTGCAAGATCCCAGACCGAGGAGGAGCATCTTGACCACCTTCAGAATTTATTTGACAGGTTGAAGTTGTACAAGCTGAGGTTAAACCCGAACAAGTGCACCTTCGGGGTGAGATTTGGTAAACTGCTGGGTTTCGTTGTAAGCGATAAAGGTATTCAAGTGGATCCTGCAAAGGTGAAGGCTATACAGGAAATGCCAACTCCCTGAACAGAAAAAGAAGTCAGAGGCTTTCTGGGACGACTGAACTACATTTCCCGATTCATCTCGCACCTGACTGCTACTTGTGAACCGATCTTCAAGCTACTGAAGAAAGATCAAGTGGTAAGATGGAATGGTGAATGTAAGGTCTCTTTCGAAAGGATCAAGGAGTATCTCCAAGAGCCACCTATTCTGATGCCTCCATTTGAAGGGAGACCTTTGATCTTATACTTGACAGTACTCGACAACTCAATGGGGTGCGTGTTGGGGCAGCATGACGAGTCTGGCCGAAAAGAGCATGGTATTTATTACCTTAGCAAAAAGTTTACCGACTATGAGACCCAATACTCACTGCTCGAGAAAACTTGCTGCGCTTTGGCATGGGCTGCTCGCCGGCTGAGACAGTATATGCTGACTCACACTACTCTATTGATATCAAAGATGGATCCAATCAAGTATATCTTCGAGAAGCCTGCCTTGTCCGGAAGAATAGCGAGATGGAAGATGATCTTGACTGAGTATGACATCCAGTATACGACCCAAAAAGCAATCAAGGGAAGTGTATTGGCAGATCATTTGGCACATCAGGTAGTGGATGATTACCAGTCTATGAACTTTGAATTCCCGGATGAGAACATCATGTTAGTAACCGACTGTGAAGAACCTGGACCGGATGAAGGACCTGAGGAAGGATCCCGACGGTCTATGCACTTTGATGGAGCTTCAAACGCTTTGGGTAATGGCATTGACGCCGTGATCATATCTCCTAAAGGCTCTCATACTCCGTTTACCGGCCGACTATGTTTCAACTGCACCAACAACATGGCGGAGTATGAAGCGTGCATTATGGGTCTTCGAGCAGCAATTGACCTAAGGATTAAGTTCTTGAGTGTGTTTGGAGATTCTGCTCTCGTGATCAGTCAGATCAAAGGCGAGTGGGATACGAAACACCCAAATCTTATTCCTTACAAAGAGTATGTGTTGACGTTGCTTCCGCACTTCGAAGAGATAACCTTTGAACACTTCCCTAGAGAGGAAAATCAGTTAGCGGACGCATTAGCTACGATGTCTTCTATGTTCAAGGTCAATTGGGACAACGAGGCTCCCCGGATTACCATTGAAAGGTTGGACGAACCTGCACATTGCTGTGATATTGAGACTGAAGAGGTAACAGATAAACCCTGGTTCCACGAGGTGAAGAGGTATCTTTAGGCTCAGGAGTACCCCGAGGGTGCATCTGTTAATGATAAGAAGTTTCTAAGAAGGTTCGCGGTAAAGTTCTTCATCAGCAATGACATCCTTTACAAGCGTAACCATGATTCAACCTTACTACGTTGTGTGGATAAAAATGAAGCAGAAAGGATCATGGTAGATTTACATGAAGGTACTTTTGGGACTCATTCCAGTGGACACACCATGGCAAAGAAAATCCTTCGGGCAGGATATTACTGGTCCATAATGGAAGCCGACTGTTATCAGCATTCTCGGACCTGTCACAAGTGCCAAGTCTATGCTGATAAAGTGCACATACCTATAGTTCCTCTAAACATCTTGACATCTCCTTGGCCTTTTGCAATGTGGGGCATTGACATGATCGGCGAGATCAGACCTACAACGTCCAACGAGCATCGGTTCATCCTGGTAGCAATTGATTACTTTACGAAGTGGGTTGAAGCAGCTTCCTTTGTTACTGTAACCAAGAACGTCGTGGCACGGTTCATTCGGCACAATCTGATTTGTTGATATGGTGTACCAGAGAGGATCATTACAGACAATGGTACAAATATCAACAATAAGATGATCACTGAGCTCTGCCAGCAGTTCAAGATACAACATCACAACTCTTCTCCCTACCGGCCGAAGATGAATGGGGTTGTGGAAGCGGCTAATAAGAACATCAAGAAGATTGTGCAGAAGATGACAGTGACATACAAAGATTGGCACGAGATGTTACCATTTTCTCTTCATGGGTACCGCACCTCAGCGTGAACGTCAACAGGGGCAACCCCCTATTCCTTGATATATGGCATGGAGGCTGTCTTTCCCATTGAAGTTCAGATACCCTCTCTTCGGATTATGAAGGATGCAGGTTTGAATGAAGATGACTGGATTCAGACCCGGCTTGATCAGGACGAAAAGAGACTTACTGCTATTTGTCATGGTCAAACGTATCAAAAGCGGATGATCAAGGCATTTAACAAGAAAGTTAGACGACAAGAGTATCAAGTTGGGGACCTGGTGATCAAGCGCATCATTCTACCTCAAGGTGATCCCAGGGGCAAATGGACCCCTACTTACGAAGGTCCATTTGTGGTTAAGAACATTTTCTCAGGAGGAGCTATGATTCTAACCACCATGGATGGTGACGACCTTCCTCACCCGTCAATGCAGACATAGTGAAAAGATACTACGCATAATCAAAGACCCACTAGGTTGACTGGCCTAGGCAAAAATAAGGGCTTCCCGGCGAACCAAAAGGGTTCGGGAAAAAATAAGGGATGAAAATGAAAAAACTGTACACTCGGCAAGTCGAAAACCTGAAAAGGCGGCTTGGGCAAAAAAGGGTATCCCGATGGACTGAAAACCCGAAAGGGCGGTCCAGGAAAAAATTAGGGATCAAAGTGTAACACTATGTCTCATTGGATCACCTTGCAACCAGACTTTGGTATCAACTATCAAGCTCGGACGATACTAATCAATCTGATCTACCTTCAACCAAGTAGCAAAGTGATGAGATGCTCAAGGACATAAAGGCAATAACAGAGTTGGAACCTAGTGGGATTATTCACATAGCTGTTTTTCTTTTTCACAAATTGTGTAAATTCTATTTGTTCGGTGGCGTTCTCTTACTAGGACGTCAACCTCTTGTACAAAAAACGCCTATTTACAGGCTAAACTTCAAAATCAATACAAAATTCATTTTCAGACAAATTTCAAACTGTTTTCCCTTTTTTCTGTTTTGTTTTGCAAAGAACGTCCAATGTTCATTTTGATATATGCATTTGACATTAATTGCTGCTCATGAATATTTACATGCGAAACAAAAGATGGTTACTTGTAATATCAGAAACAGGGGCAAATGAGAAATGTCCAAGATGTACAGTTGCTCTGTCCACCAGGTAGAAAGGTAGATTCAGCTGAAGAATGTGGCTGAAATGCTTTCACTCCCCGCAGAGTAAGAAAAGACAGTAATGATAGCTCTCCCCAACTGAGACTTACAACTGATTGAATCAATAATATTCTCCCCAAGCAGAGTTTATTTACCATCAGCACTAGAAGGTCTTAATATTCCCCAGCGGAGTATAAGAATATTCCCCGGCAGAATACAAAATATCCCCAATGGAGTTTGAAATTCTTCCCAGCGCAGTCTGAAAAGGCTTCCCCAGTGGAGTTTGGAGAATCATCCCCAGTAGACTTTTGAAGATTGTCCCCAGCAGAGCTCAAAGGATTATCCCCATTAGAGTCTAAAAGGTTATCCCCATTGAAGTCGTAACTGAAATATCATCCCCAGTAGAGTTCATTCCCTTCACAAACAGGAATTCAATCCCCAACCGGTTTCAGTATCACCAGCAACGGTAATTCATCCCCAGCGGAATTTATCAGTGGAATCCTCAGCAGAGCATCTCTTCCCCACATAGTAGTCTCCTCATCAGTTTATTCCCCAACGGAGTTATCCTCTCCTATAGGTTTATTCTCACAATCATCTTCGTTCGCCATCCCCAGCGGAAATGAAGAATTCAACTTCTTTCTCCAGCAGCTATCCGGGATTTATTTTCCCCAGCTAAAACATTACATGTCCATACATCATGACACATGCATATACGCATCATACAACATAAATCTCATTTATTTTGAGAACATCATTGCTTGATACATATCATGCATTACATACAACTAACCTTTACCTTTCAGGAAAGATATGGTTAAATTCTCACCAAAGTTAAAGCTATGAAGCTTTTACCTCAGTCGAATTACTAACAAGTTCTTAAATCTCAACAGAGTTTTTCTCAGTTGAATTACAGACAAGGTCCTAAATCTCGACAAAGTTCCTCCGTCGAATTATAGACGAGTTCCTAAATCTCAGCAGAGTTTTCTCAGTTGAATTACGGGCGGGTTCTTAAATCTCGATGAAGATGTTTCCCCAAGTCGAACTACTGACCAGTTCTTAAATCTCAATAGAATTATACTCAGTTGAATTACAGATAAGGTCCTAAATCTCGACAATTTCCTCCGTCGAATTACTGACAGTTCTTAAATCTCAACATAATTATCCTCGGTTGAATTACAGACAAGTCCTAAATCTCGATGAAGATGTTTCCCTCAGTCGAAGTACTGACCGGTTCTTAAATCTCAACCGAATTATCCTCATTTGAATTATAGATAAGGTTCTAAATCTCGACAAAGTCCCTCCGTCGAATTACTGACAGTTCTTAAATCTCAACAGAATTATCCTCGGTTGAATTACAGACAAGTCCTAAATCTCGATGAAGATGTTTCCCTCAGTCGAAGTACTGACCGGTTCTTAAATCTCAACCGAATTATCCTCAGTTGAATTACAGATAAGGTTCTAAATCTCGACAAAGTTCCTCCGTCGAACTACTGACCAGTTCTTAAATCTCAACAGAATTATCCTCGATTGAATTACAGACAAGTCCTAAATCTCGATGAAGATGTTTCCCCCAGTCGAAGTACTGACCGGTTCTTAAATCTCAACCAAATTATACTCAGTTGAATTACAGATAAGGTCCTAAATCTCGACAATTTCCTCCGTCGAATTACTGACAGTTCTTAAATCTCAATAGAATTATCCTCGGTTGAATTACAGATAAGTCCTAAATCTCGATGAAGATGTTTCCCTCAGTCGAAGTACTGACCGGTTCTTAAATCTCAACCGAATTATACTCAGTTGAATTACAGATAAGGTCCTAAATCTCGAAAATTTCCTCCGTCGAATTACTGACAGTTCTTAAATCTCAACAGAATTATCCTCGGTTGAATTACAGACAAGTCCTAAATCTCGATGAAGATGTTTCCCTCAGTCGAACTACTGACTATTTCTTAAATCTCAACCGAATTATCCTCAGTTGAATTACAGATAAGGTTCTAAATCTCGACAAAGTTCCTCCGTCGAATTACAGACGAGTTCCTAAATCTCAGTAGAGTTTTCTCAGTTGAATTATGGGCGAGTTCTTAAATCTCGACGAAGATGTTTCCCCCCAGTTGAATTACGGGCAAGTTCTTAAAACTCAGCAGAGATGTTCTCTCAGTTGATGTACATGCAAGTTCCTAAATCTCAACAAGATTAGACTTCCCCAGCGGAATCTTCTATAACAACAGGTATACAAGCTCTCGCTAAGGAATCTCTTATGCGATCGACACTCCTGCAGATGGCATCTTTAAGCCCATCCTCCCGCCAGCAATCTCCAAATGGCATCTGTAAGCCCATTCCCGACAACAAGGCTGATACCACTTCATGCGAGTGCAAATTTCTGGGCACTCTAGTGTTCAATCATCTTCCACCTTCGGATCACGAAAGGCATGAAAGCCAATCTACATCCTCAGGTTTAAGAAGATTGAACAAGGGAAACTGTTGTACCCCAAAATTTTCCCTCCCATATTTCTCAAGACATTGCAAGAAAAATCTCCAAGTGGCTCAAGGTAGCTCAAGAGTTGGTCAGACAAGCTATCTCCTAAGGCAGTCTACCCCAAATTAGGGTTTGGTGTTGCATCAAGATCCTTGAATACAAATGACCTCAAGTGCTCCCCAATTTCCTAATATGTTCTCAAGATCATCCATGTCAAATTTCAAGCTTTGCAGAGGAAGTTTGTTCAATCAATTGCCCAAAGGTCCAAAAACCGACTGTGCTAGGGCAAAAGTCATCTATGACCTACAAATAGTCAAACTTCAAGATTTTTTGCCAACATTATCATTTTGAAAGATATTTCATTATTTTATCAAGGGTTGATCATGATTCATCAAGGATTTCTCAAAATTCATCAAGATTCAAAAGTTGCTAAATTAGGGTTTTGTAGGAAAAGTCAACTCAACTTTGACCAAGCATAACTTTCTCATACTTTATGAGAAATTACCCATCCAAAGCTAATTTTTAATAGGATGCAATTTCCTACAATCCATCTTCATACCCCAAGATCTAAAAATGCACTCACAAGAAGTTATGAATTTGGACATTATAGGTCATTTTTGAAAGTCAACAAAAGCACCTTTTTTTTCCAAAGCTTATAACTTGAGCATGTAACATTAAAATGAGATGAGACCAAAAGGGTTGGTTATAGGACATCCCAAGATTTCTAAAAAGTCCAATAACACCTCCAAAATTTCAAAATTGAAGAAGTTATGCATTGTTGAAGTTGAACTTTTTTGCAAAATTGCGAAAAGTCAACTATCCCAAAAACTTCAAAATTTGTCAAATGGTCCCATTCTTTGTCACTTGATTTGAGTTTGCATAGTTGCCCACGTGCTCTAACTTCAGCCATGTGTCCACATCACATTTTTATTATTTAATTTGATTTTTATTTGAATTAATTTATTTTAAATCAAATAAAATCATATAAAATTTAAAGCTTTGATAACACATGATCTTTTGGCTATTTCGGGCTTTGATTACAACTATTATCATCATCAAATTCGTATCAAATCAAATCATGTGCAAAAAGATTGGAATTAGGCAAATTTGGAAAGATTTAATGGAAGAATCAAATCCAATTCATGGGCATTGATATGGAGAGATTTGTACCAACTTTGTAAACCTAATGCACTGAACATTACATAAGGAAGCTAAACACATGAAAATAAGGGTTGGCAAGTGTTGGAAGAGTCAGAACAAAAGTGAAAAAATTCACAAAAAAATGAGAGATCAAAATCCAGGTTATAGGCAGTTTCAGGACGTGAGACTTGTTCCAATCGCTTCTTGGGCATTCACACAAGCTATTCCAATCAAAACCAAGCATTTTAAGACTCCCAAACACACTGTAAGTCTCACGTAACACAGCTCTGTTCTTGATTTTGATTTGAAGCATTCTGGCATCCATTGAACAAACTAATGGTACATTCGTGATCACAAGAACATGTTCAAACTTTTTGCATTGTTTAATTTCATTTATGTGCTCTGTATGAAGAAACACCATTGCTAGGGTTTGGCTCGTGGTTTTGGGAATTTTTGTTTCAGGCACAATTGGTCTACGTAAAGGGCATGGTTGCAATCAGGAGGAGATGACGAGTTCAACCATGCTCGTAGAAGGTGTTTTCATGGCCTGGGGAGAATTTTAGAATAAGGCTGTGTTTTTAGCTGCGGATTCAAATCCGCAGGTATTTTATTTATAGGTTTGAGGACAGGGATGAGTTCGTGTCATCCATCCATTGGTGGATTCAAATACTGCGCGCGTTCTGTTTTTATTTTCTGGCAATGGTTTTGTTTTTTATATAATATATATCTTTTGTATTGTTATAACAAATCCAACAGCGTGTCCCAGTGGTCAACATGTCAGCTTCCAAGGCGTTAGGGGCTGGAGGTCAGGGGTTCGATCCCTGCCTCCAGCACTTTGTATTTTCTTATTTCTTTTCAAGTTATCACATGCATACGCTGGCTTGCAGTACACCATGCTCCCTCTCCCATCCAAATGCCAGATGACCAAGAGCCAGATCTGGTGGCCAATGACTGGAGATCCACCAAGAGCCAAGTCCACGCGCCCATAATGGATCACAAAAAGTCAAAGAGGCCAGCTGCTATTGGGCCTTCAGATTTGCTTTTAACACCTCAAAAACAGGCCCAACACTCCTCTCCTTTATTTTATTTTGTTATTTTATTTAAATTGTTTATTCCATTTATTTAATTTTCTAACCAATCAAAATTCTTTTTTTATCAAATAAAATCACAAAAATATTTTTTTATTCAATTAAACTTTAAAATTTTATTTTTTCTTAATAAACACTAATTAATTAATTAGTTTTTTTAATTAGAAAACTTTAATCCATTTTTGTAAATAATTAAAATTGATTAGATTTAATTAGGTTTTAACCACTAATTCAATAATTTTATTTTCTTTCTTAAAATAACAAAAATCCAAAAATATATCATTAATTTATTTTTCATTTAATTAATTTATTAATTTAATTTAGTTGTTTAACTTAGGTTTATTTTCTTTCTTAAAATAAAAACAACAAAACCTAAAAAAGATATCTTCTTTAACCAAAAGGGTCAAAACCCTAATCATGCATCCGATTTAATTTTGCACCGCGATTTACTTTTCCTTATCCAATAATGTACCTACTTCCGGATTGTAATAGTTAAATAGGACATTTAATTATTTTTATTCTCTTTATTTTATTTTTCAAAGGGTTTGTCTTTGGCGATGTAAATACCCGACGCCTTGTAATTTAAATTCCGCATTTTATTTCCACAAATCATAAACGACTAGATGTTTGATAATAGGGTTTGCATGACAAGACTGAATGTTAATCTTAAAATCAAATTAGATCACCTTTAACATGTACAAAGATAAAAATAACTAAAAACGACACACTCGCACATGCGCACTCTTAGGGTACACCTCACTTGGTTGCCTTTCTACTCGGTCATTGAGTATAGGTTGTTTATAGAGGTCGCCCTCTTGTCTAAAAGATCATAGTCGCCTCAAAATGGTTGCCTCGGATATTGGTACCTCAAACAAATGATCTAAGACATTAGGGTTACCGCTAAGGCGTCCTAACATTGCTTTAGTGACCGTCTGTCCCTCATTCGAATTAACCCTCAAACTCCAACGACGGTGCTACCTACTCACTAATAGTGGGATAGCATTGTCTGAAGGAAATTAGCATAGAATGATTCCTTTTTCGATTAGGTAGATTAGCTCTTAGATACTTGCTCATTCAAAACAAAACAAATTTTTCACACTTACACTCCTTTTTCGAACAAAGTTTTTAAAACACTTCATACGCTCTTGAGGACAGAAGCAAGAGTTAAATCAAAGTTTTCAAACAAAAACTTTTTCAAACCCACAAGCACAAAGAAAACAATTTTTGAAAACAAATGAGCAAGTACCTAAGAGCCCGTGGATAACCACAGATAGAAAGGGTGCTAATACCTTCCCTTTCTATAATCTACCGTACTCAGAAATATCTCGAAAAAGGAATTTTTCTGTGCTTTTTTCCTTTCCTTGTTGGATAAAATAAAAGTCGGTGGCGACTCTTGCTTACCGCGACATTTTGCAAATAAAAAACGCAAAACGCAAACCAGCATTTCAAAAAAACAGTCAGTTCTTCCCACCGTATCACACATATATTTGTTGAGATTGCACATGCAATTTTTGTTGTCAAGAGACAATGTTTTCTAGTTTTTGCGAGAGCTAGTGACTTGTCCCAAACCTAGAGGACGTGCTTGAAAGCTTAGAGGATGGGATTTTTGGTGGTTATCTATTTTGGAGATGGATCCGGTTTAAACATAAAAACCGTGTAAGGATAACAATTGGTACCACATGCATCTTGTATTGTATTGAGTTTCATTCGAGTCACATTGTCTTACCCCAAATTTGTCCTACCTTTATGATCGCATTTTCAAGGTTGAAAATGGAAGAAATGTTTTGATTAAAGATGGTTCATCAATATCTGATAGCCCATTTTTTTAGGAATCCAAGTCAACATATGGATGTATCTTAATTCAAGGGAGTTAGGATTTCTAAATCAGAAAGACCCATATACCCATAGGCCCATTTGCGAAGCATGTTGGCCAATGGCCCATGCGATTCATATATTAGAAACTATTTCAAAAGGAAATTAAGATTTTAATTATATAAGGCCCATTAAGTTGTCTTGCTGCTTTTAATAAAGAGAGGGAGTGAAACTTCAAATTGCAAGCCCATTTGAGATGGCCCATCTCGTTTGGTGATTAAATAGCAAAGGGAGGGGTATAATTATGCACTGGGCCCATTTAAAAATCATTTCTGTTTTGTTATTGTTATTAAATTTTTTTATTTATTATAATCTTTTACCTTTTATTGAGATATTTATTATAATTATTTTTTGTTATTAAAAAGATTTTATAAAATATTTTATTGGACATTTTTTGTTACAATTATTTTATAAAAAGAGCTGTTAAAGTTTGAAAAAGTATTTTTAAAGCCCTAAGATTCAGGCCCAGTCCGTGTCATTAAAGAAAAACGTTGTTACAAAAAGACAAAAGTGGGTTGGATGGTATAAGGCCCATAATCATCAAACACATTGCAATAAGTAAAATAATAGCGCAGGCCCAAAGTAAAAAACTGCTATTGTTTCCATCAAGCCAGAACATGCGCACGTTTTTATCAAATTAACACCTACTGTACAGATTTTAAAACTAAATCAAATCATGCAATTTGAAAAAATTGAATCAAATCATAAAAATTACAACAAAACAAATCTCGGGAAATGATACAGAATCAATTATTATTCAAATCAAATCTTAGTCCCAGTTACATTCAATCAAAGGTACAAAACGAAATTAAACCCGAATTGTATATTATAGAATAAATCAGTTACAGAGAATTTGGAATCCCTAATTTGCTCTAAATTCCTAAATATAAGCTTATAACGACTTTTCCATAAAACCTATAAATACAGAAGCAGAAAAGACAGAGAGGGGGAGAATTTTGGGCTGCGCAAGAAAAAGAAGAACGCAAAACATTTACCAATCTCGTTGAAGACCGGAGAAATAATATAATTAGGGTTTCAATATCTGAAACCCTAATCGCGTCGTTGCTCATCCTTCAAGCATCATCCCCATCGGTCGTCGTTGCATCCCCTTTGAAGACTGTTGGGACCTGCGAACAAGAGAAAGGGAGGAGGATCAGAATCAAATTGATTGGAAGCAAAATCAGAATACGAACTCGCAAAAGAGGTATATAGCTCAGCTTTGTTTTATGATATTGTTGCCGGTTGGCTTTGGTTTACAATGGGATTCGGTCATCACCGCTGCGGGGATGTAGTGTTGGGGTTTGTAAAGAAGGGAAAGGGTAGAACGAGAAGAGATAATGAGGGAAGACTGAAAAAGAAATGAATAATGACATGTAAAAAAAACAATTTTATGTTCTGCACTGATTCAATATATGCGCGCCTATAGTAACCAAGCATGCACCCTTAATCTGTCCGTTCAATCATTAGCGGACGGTCGTAAGGCCAAGTCCATGTTAAATCCCATGCACCCTCACATACACAATCGTTCAAGCTTCCTTTTCCAACGTGTAGTGGGCCTGGCCCAGTTCATTTTTACACCACCTCTTTCCCATTTTTACTAAACCAACAAAAGTAATACACCCTTCCTACCTCTGGGCCCGGTTCAATATCTGAACTTGGATCCAGTTTCTCATTAAACCCTCCTGTTTGCTCGTTAGTTACAAAAATGCACCCCCAGGCCAACTGGGCCTGAATTCAATATCTGAATTCAGGCCCTCACTATTCACACCCTACCTTTTTACATACTAGTTCAGAATACACCCCCATGGAATTTTATTTTAATTTTTCTAAATTTTATTATTATAATTATTATATTTTCTCCTTTTTTTATTTCTTTCTTCTCATTATATTTTATGAATAATTATTATTACTTAAATCTTATTTTCAAATATTATTATTATCATAAAATTAATTATTTTTCTTTAAAAACTCATGTATACATTTTTACTATTATATTGCATTAAATATTTTAATCGTGCATTAATTAGAATTTTCATAATTAATATAATTAAAATGTATTAAACAAATATTAAATCTCTTTTTTCGCAATAAATTAATCTAACAAACAATGTTTTGCTAAAGGGTTCCAAATATATTTTGACTAATCGTGCATTTAGTCCAAACTTCCGCCATCTTTACACCCGGTCGAAATACGAGGCAATTCAAAATACTTTTGGAATCTATAAAAAACACAAACCCATATGAAATACAGATTGAGACTCTGATTCCTCATAAGAGGATACATAGGCATACAACTAAAATCGTGGCGAGTTCCCCTAATTAAAATACAAACACTTTTCTCCTATTAAAAAATTAAAACCCTGTTAAACCTAAACCTAAATCTAAACCTAGTATCCTTACAAATAAGGTAGATGAAAGGTTCCTAACACCTTCCTTTCGTCTAAAGAAGTCCAAAACTTAGAATCTCTGTTTTGCAAATTAGGGTTTCCTATTAGATGCCCTTCCTTAGGATAAAAACTAGTAGTGGCGACTCTGATTTTAAATCCAGTTGCAACAGCTGGCGACTCTGCTGTGGACTCTACTGGGGACTTCAACCCTAGGTTTAGAAGCCTTTCCTTTAGGTTTTAGGTTTTTTATTTTATTTATTTATTTATTTATTTATTTCCTTGTCTGTTTTATTATTATATTTACAGTGTGGCGGGATTTTGTTTTCAAAAAACCCTTAGAAAGAAGGTTCGTCTATTAGCTTAGGGTGTACATCATCCCTGCATGTTTATGTGACGACTTCGCCTAGAGTCGGTGGAATTCTGCAAAAGGAATACTTATCGAGATATATCCTCTTGAAGAGTAGGAATTTGAAATGCCACCCATGACTCTTTGTATAACCCTAACCAAAATCTCATGACGAGACCTTTCACAAATTTGAGACGAAAGTCTCGGTCTATAAAGAGGCTCCACCTATGGGAGGCCCTTGTGCCTTTTCTCTCTGGTGTTATTCATGACACCCTTAAGGAAGCCACCTTTTGGGAGGCTAGAATAACTGTAGGTAAAAACTAAGAGCCTACCTTATAAGGGTACCTGTCAAAAAATCCCGTAACTAAACCTTGCATCTATGCATTCATACATTTCACATATATCCATCATCCGTTTCTTTTTTTATTTGTCTTATTCACAGGGTAAAAAACAAAAAGCAATAAGATTTTGGTGATTATCTTTGAAAATGGATACCAAAGGAAAACAACTTGTCCGCGTCAATGCCCTCAATCCAGACATTTCTAAAATCAAAGCCATAAAAGGGAAATTATCCGAAAGAGCTCTGAATATGTACGCTCGCTGCTATGGGGATACCCTTGACTTGACTAGAGTAGAGGTTCAAATAGACGTTGTTTCTGCCCTCATTCAGTTCTACGACCCTCCGCTGAGATGCTTCACCTTCCAAAACTTCCAGCTAGCGCCGACTCTGGAAGAATTTGACAGAATTCTGAACTTTTCTAAAGAGAAGGCCTATGTGGGTATTGGTTATACTATTGAAGTCAAAGTTTTGGCAAAAGGCTTAGGGATCCCTTATTTTGAGTTAGTTAGGAATTATCAAAGAGAAGGCACAATACAAGGAATCAAGAGAACATACCTAGAAGCAAAGGCACTCTAGTTTTTTATTTATAAAGAATGGGAGCCTTGTGTTGATTGTTTAGGATTGCTTGTGTTTGGTGTAATTTTATTTCCCAGGACTGTGAGCTATATTGATCCTGCGACCATTAGCATATTTTGGGGTGCGAAAGTTTTCAATACAGATCAAATCCCACTTTACTTGCTGACATTTATTACAAACTACACACAATGTACGAAAAGAGAAGAGGCACTTTAAATTGTTGCATTCCACTTTTGTATACCTGGTTCATGAACCATCTTTACAAAGAAGATTATATGATTCCGAACTTGACCAAACGTGAGTGGCCTCAGAAATTAAGCTCTCTCACTGCTAATTCGGTATTATGGTATGCAAAGAAGATGGATATTGGTGATATCACTTATAGCTGCGAAGACTTTCCTAATGTTCCATTGATCGGATCTCAGGGCTGCATTAATGACAACCCTACCTTAGCCCTACGACATTTAGGGTACCCTTTGGAAGATAAACCTTTAGACTAACAACTCCAACAATTGATCATTCATAAAATGGGTAGAAACGACCAAGGGTTGCTCAACAAGGTTATTTGGACTTGGAATAAGGTTAATAAAAGAAAAGCTGAAAGGAAGAATGCCATAGCAAGGGAACCCTATACTAGATGGGTCCGGGATAGGGTACAAATTATCAAGCTGCCATTTGATATAGATCCGGAGTATAAGTCAGAGGTCCCAAAGGTCACGCCTATATCCTTGGAAGAATTTGACGATCTGAAAAGTGCCCTAAAGCAAGCTCGGAGGGAAAAAGAAGAACTAGAACTCAACCTCCTCAATCTAACCAGAGAAAAGAAGCAAATGCAGCTCATACTTGAGTCAAAAGACCAACAAATTGAGAGAGATCAAAAGGCATTGGAAAAGGAGAGCCTTAAATGGAAGCGTACAACTGAAGGGCTATTGAGTGTGACCTTCAACCTAGATTCCTACAACCAAAGGTTAGAAGATGCTGCTACCGAAATCGGGAGGTTAACCAGATGGTATGAAAAGGAAACACATGACGAGAAGGTGCTAGAGGAAGACCTAAGAGCCCATATCCAAAGTTTGGCACAAGCTTCTTTAGATTAAAAAGAGCAGATGAAGTACCTCACCACCAGACTTCAAGACAGCCAAGAATCGGAGATTAAGGAACGCCTTAAAAGGATGAAGGTAGAAAGACTCCTGACTCAGAGAACTGAAGAATATGAGCAAGTGTGCCTAGAGCTAGAAGGGCTCCAAAAAAATTCCTAATTCAATAGAGACTTTATAAAGAAATGAGGGCTTAAGAGATGTATTGGGAAGAGCAATATACAAAGATCGCCCAAGTTGGGAGAGATAACCATAAGATGATCCTACATCTTTATCAAGAATATCGGTATTACAAGGACAAACATGAAAGGCTCGCTTTCCTAGCCAACAATCTCATTGAGGATATCCCTAAAAGTTTGAGAGACACGAAAAGTGTGATGGTCCCTCTTCCTAAGGACGTTGAAGATTTTCTCAAGCTTTGTTGAGCGATGGTTGATGGTTTCAGAGCAGACATCCGCAAGCGCACCTAACATATTTATTTCCTTTTGTTTATTTTCACGCAAACAAGTTTTGATTTAAAAGTTGTAATATTTTTCAATATCTGGATTATGTTACTTTAAATAAAGGCATTTTGTTTCCGTATCTCGTTTGCATGTCTATTTTTAAGATATTCGCCAAATAAAGAAAAAAAAGGATAAAAAAGGCAAAAAAAAGATAAATGTATACCCAAGTGAATAAGACATTTAAAAGAAGAAACCCTTACATGTTCATACATTCACAAACACCTACATTTCATACAAAAGCTCATTATTTTTCAAAATCTCTCCAGTTAAACTATTGGTAGAAGAAGATCACCACCCCCTTGGCCTCCATATTTGACAAGGGCCTACCAACAAAGAACGATGGCACAAATTGAAGAGAATCAAGTCGCATTCAAGGAGGATCTCGACTAGGTCAAAGGTGATGTGAGCTCAATGAAAGGAGACTTGAGTCAAGTTCTCGTAGCTTTGAAGAACATCATTGACATACAAGATTAGATTCCCAAGGTAGCTTTCAAAGAGGTAGCCCATATGATTGGTGAATCATGCGGTCACCAACTAAGAAAATAGCCAGAAGCAGGACTCCAAAAATTCGTCACGGCCCAACAAGAGACAAGAGAAGTTGAGACTGAAGGGTTTGTCCTTCCGCCGTCAAAAGCAGGAGTATCTCATACCCTACAAATTCCATTTTACAATGCAGACAACTACTTGGACCTACAATACAGAGACCACGACCTAGAGGATGCCAACCAGGCACCTTTAAAAGCGACTGGTACTCATGCTATTGATAATCCACTAGTAATGAATTAGTATAAGGCTCTGGAAGAAAGGTTAAAAGCTGTGGAGGGTTTTAACTCCTTCAAGTAAGATGCTCTTGAGATGGGCCTAGTTCCTAATGTGGTAATCCCACCGAAGTTTAAAGTTCCTGACTTTGGGAAGTACAAAGGGCTCACTTGTCCAAGAAATCACCTGCGCATGTATTGCAGGAAGATGCATGCCCATGCCCACGATCAAAAGCTGATGATTAACTATTTTCAAGATAGCTTAAGCGGGGCATCTCTAGACTAGTATATGCAGTTGGAACGAGTGCATATTCGAACATGGACAGATCTTGCTAATGCTTTCTTAAATCATTATAAATATAACCTGGACATGACGCCTACTCGCATGCAACTCCAGAACCTGTCCCAAAAGAAATAAGAGTCTTTTAAAGAATATGCTCAGAGATGGAGGAAGATGGCATCCTGTGTGCAACCACCACTATTGGAGAAGGAGTTAGCAGATATGTTCATGGGAACATTGCTAGGGTTATATTATGAGAAGATGGTAGGAAGTATCTCTTCGAGATTCTCAGACCTAGTGACTATCGGAGAAAGAATTGAAACTGGAATAAAGAGTGGGAAAATACCAGGGGGACCATCAAACACCCCCTATAATTCAAAAAGGCATGCTCCAAACTTCCCAAAAAGAAAAGAGGGAGAAATTAATGTTGTAACCTCACAACCAAGGGCATAACAACCATTAATCATCCCACAAGGACAACAACAAGGTAGATTTGGAAGGCTGAAGAGAAATTTTATCTACTCCCTATGCCACCCAACCAACATTACAACACTTGGTCAAGGCATCCTTGGTGGAACTAAAACCTCTAGCTCCTCCAGTCGGGCCACTCCCGCGAAAGTATAATGCCGATGCCAGATGCGAGTATTATGACAATTCCCCTGGGCACACCATAGAATAATGCTGGGCATTCAAACACAAGGTTCAAGATTTGTTAGAATCTTAAGACATCACTTTTGAGAAACCTAACATCAAATCAAACCCCATGCCTCCACATGGTGGACCAGCAATAAATGCAATTGAGATAGTCACCGACTTTGGGGCAACCAGGAAAGTAAAGGCCTCGATAAACTTGTTGAAGGAATATCTGTTGGGATGTGGGTTCTTGTTGGAACATAATAAAGCCTTCAAAAGAACGTTACAGAAGCTAGTGGACTAAGGGATAATCCAATTCGGATCATACCCTGAAGAAAAATATATAGCTACAATTGAAGGAAAAAAGCCATTGGTAATCCCTTTATAAGGCCCAAATCTTAATAAAAAGACTCTTGTCATCCCATGGGAAGAATCGGCAGAAACCCCAGGGATAGCACCAAAGAAGACTCTACAAATATCAGCAGTTATGAAGGCCACAATAGTAATTAAGGGGACATCACATATCCCTTATGATAGTAATAAAGCAGTACCATGGAGTTATGATTCAGACGTGTATATTAATGAATTGAAACAAGAGGAGGGCCCATCATCAAGTCAAGGACCTGTAATTTCAAACATAGCAGGGACAAGGAGCATGACCCGCAGTGGTCGAGTCTTCGGATCTGAACCACCAAAGAAGAATGATGAGACAGAAAAGAATAAAAATGAGACATCAATAAAGGATAAGGGAAAATCAGTGGTGGAAACAAGTCAAGAGAAAGAGCCTCCGAGCAAAAACTTTACTGATTAAGAGGCAGAGGAGTTTTTGAAAATAATCAAAAGAAGTGATTGTAGGGTGGTGGATCAACTTCACCAAACCCCAGCTAAAATTTCCATACTCTCGTTGCTCATCAATTATGAGGCACACCGAGACTCTTTAATGAAGGTGCTGAGGTTAGCCCATGTTGCAGAGGAGATTACCATGAATCAATTTGACAATGTTGTAGCAAACTTAATGACCGAATCATATCTGGGTTTTAATAATGCTGAATTTCCACCACAAGTCCAAGCTCACAACAAGGCACTACATATATCCATTCAGATAGGTACTACCAGCCTATCCAGAGTACTCACCGATGCTGGCTCTTCCCTCAATGTGTTACCGAAATTAAGTCTGATGAAGTTAACATTAGATGGCGTTGTGATAAGGCCAAGCTCTACAATAGTGAAAGCATTTGACAATTCTCAAAGCTCGGTATTCAGAGAGGTGGACCTTCCAGTCAAAATTAGGCCACATATCTTATATATCACTTTCCAAGTCATGGATATAGAACCGGCGTACACTTTCTTACTTGGGCGACCCTAGATTCATGCATCAGGGGCCGTAACTTTGACCTTACATCAAAAGTTGAAGTTCTTAGTAGAAGGGAAGTTAATTATAATTGACGGTGAGGAGGACATCTTCGTAAGTCACATCAAATCATACATGTATATTAGTGTCGACGAAGACTGTATAGCCACCCCATTACAAGTCCTGGAAGTTGCTTCAATGGTGACTTTACCAGTGGAGAAAATTAATAAGCCCAAGGTAACCTCGTGGAGAGACTTGCAAACAATAATGGAAAGTGGTGCCTCAAAAGATTGGGGAAAGCTCTCAGAAATTCCTGAGAAGAAGAATCGCTTCAGTTTGGGCTATGAACTATCAAAAGCTACTCTGAAAGGTAAAGCACGGTTTCCTCCAATCCAAGAGACCTTTGTCAATAAGGGAATAGAGCATGGCAGACAGGTGGCGATGTTATCCAACAAAGTCAACACCAAAAGGGCAACTGACTACATCCGAGAATACGACCCAGAAGAAGAACTCAAGAGTTGGACAGCCGTGGAGATTCCTGAGATCTTTTTATTTCCTAAGTAATTTTTCTTGTTTTTGAAAGAACCTATGTCAAGCCCGAGGCATAAGGGTTGCTAGTAAGGGCCCTCCCCCCATTTTGTTTCAGACAATATTTACAATTAATAAAAGTTATATTTTGTTTTCAATTAAGATCCATGTCTTTCTCTTGCATTTATCTCAAATTTAAAAATGGCAATACTCTTCATATGCATTTTCAAAATTCATATACTAAAATCTTCACTAAAACATGATAAACGTGCAGATCCATGCCCAAAACCACGGATAATGTTACTGCTGCGATCCAATATAATTTTAATGCTCCTATCAACCAAGCTGAAGAGGAAGGTGATGAAGATCTTGAACTTTTTGAAGAAATGGCGAGGGAAATAGAGCAACAGGCCAACAACATACAACCGTATCAAGAGGCTATTGAGACCATTAATCTAGGCATAGAAGATGATCTGAAAGAAATCAAGCTAGGGGAAATGTTAGAGTAGAGCGTCAAAGAAAGGCAGATCAAGCTATTGCATGAGTACATGGATATATTTTCCTGGTCCTACAGGGACATTATGGGATTAGATACAGACATTGTGGTGCATAGGCTACCTCTCAAAGAAGGGTTTTCTCCAGTTAGGCAAAAACTAAGGAGAACTCGTCTAGATATGTCCAGCAAGATTAGAGAAGAGGTTTTTAAACAGTTCGATGTAGGGTTCTTAGCAGTGGTAGATTATCTTCCATGGATAACTAACATTATGCTAGTGCCCAAGAAAGATGGCAAGGTACGCATGTGTGTGGATTATCGAGACCTAAACAAAGCAAGCCCCAAAGATGACTTCCTATTACCTCACATATATGTTTTGGCAGACAATACGGCTCAAGCCTCAGTATTATCATTCATGGATGGTTTCTCAAGCTATAATCAAATCAAAATGGCACCCGAAGACATGAAAAGACCACTTTCATGACACCTTGGGGAACCTTCTGCTACAAAGTAATTCCTTTCGATCTCAAAAATGCAGGGGCAACTTATCAAAGGGCTATGGTCACGCTATTCCATGATATGATCCATAAAGAGATTGAGGTGTACGTAGATGATATAATAGACAAATCACATATGGAGGAGGAACACATCATACATTTACAAAAGTTATTCGAGCGACTGCGTAAGTTCAAACTAAGGTTGAATCCGAATAAATGTACATTTGGCGTCAGATCAAACAAGTTGTTAGGTTTCATTGTAAGTCAGCGTGGTATCGAGGTAGACCCAAAAAAAGTAAAAGCCATACAAGAAATGCCGACACCGAGGACAGAAAAGGAAGTTCGTGGTTTCTTAGGGAGGCTGAATTACATCTCAAGGTTCATATCGCACCTAACAGCCACATGTGAGCCTACATTCAAATTATTGCAAAAAGATCAAACGGTAGTATGGAATGACGATTTCCAAACGACTTTCGAGACAATAAAACAGTATTTGTAAGAACCACTGGTATTAATGCCACCGGTTCCCGGAAGACCACTCATCATGTATTTGACAGTGCTGAAAGGATCAATGGGTTGTATTTTAGGATAGTAAGACAAAACATGAAGAAAAGAGCACACGATTTACTACCTCAGCAAGAAATTTACTGACTGCGAAACCAGGTATTTGCTCCTCGAGAAAAATTATTGTGCATTGGCTTGGGCTACTAAGAGGTTGAGGCAATACATGTTAACCCACACCACATGGTTAATAGCAAGGATGGATCCTCTAAAGTACATGTTCGAAAAACCGGCTCTTATAGGGAGAATCGCCCGATGGAAGATGCTACTATCAGAATACAACATCCAATATGTCACTCAAAAAGCCATCAAGGGTAGTATACTAGCTGATCATCTAGTTCAATAACCACTTCCAAAATATCAACCTATGAAGTTCGACTTTCAAGAGGAAGATGTCATGGTTGTAGGTGACTACGAAATACCAGGACCTAACGAAGGACCCGAACTAGGGTCATGTTGGACACTCATGTTCAACGGGGCTTCAAATGCACCAGGACACGGTATAGGGGCAGTCTTGAATTCTCCAATGAATTATCACAATCCCTATACTGTAAGGTTGTGTTTTGACTGTACCAACAACATCTCCGAGTTTGAAGCTTGTATACTAGGACTAGAAGCTGCCATTGATCTAAGAATCAAACACCTCAAAGTATTTGGAGATTCTGCGCTAGTCATATACCAAGTCAACGATGAATGGGATACTAAACACCCCAAACTGATTACATATCGGGATCATGTTCTAAAGTTGGCCGCAGAATTCACGGAGATCACTTTCAGTCACATTCCACGAGAAGAAAATCAAATGGTAGACACTATGGAAACTCTATCAGCTATGTTCAAAGTAACTTGGCCAAACCACGAATCTCGCATCACAATCAGACACTTTGAATAGCCCTCACATTGCCTTGCTATTGAAGAAGGGCTGGATGACAAGCCTTGGTTTTACGACATCAAGAAATAACTTGAAAAACAAGAATATCCAGAAAATGCCTCTATCATTGACAACCGAACTCTATGGAGGTTAGCCTCGAAATTCTTTATGAGTAATGTTGTGTTATACAAAAGAAACTACGACATGGTACTACTCAGGTCTATGGAGAAACAGGAAGCGGATACACTCATGAGAGAAATCCACGAGGGTAGTTTTGGAACTATACCAATGGGCACGCCATGGCTAGAAAGATTATGCGAGCAGGATATTATTGGTTAATAATGGAAGACGATTGTTATCACTATACAAAAACGTGTCACAAATGCCAAATCTACGCCAATAAGATAAATGTGCCACCAACTCCTCTGAATGTCATGAGCTCCCCTTGGCCGTTTTCAATGTGGGAAATTGATATGATTGGCATGATTGAGCCGAAAGCTGAATGTGCAATGTTGTTGAAGTGTATTTGTCTTGGAAAATAAATCCCTGACTATTGTTGGAGATGAAGAGTATGTGTATATTCAATCTTGTCCAAAATGCTTTCGCTGGGGATTCCTAGTTACTTGTTTGGGAAAAATCTGTTGTATTGATTTCTGTTTGGGGAGCAGGGTTTAGGTACGTTGGTCGTCCGTTGCTCTATTAGGGAATTTATTTCTTATATACCCTGACTGGGGATAAAAGAGATGGTTAAACTTTTGACTTGTTTGGGGAAGATGATTCTTATATATCCTGACTGGGGATAAAAGAGATGGACAATCTTATGACTTGTCTGGGGAGGATAAAGTTAATTGGTATCTTGTCGGATTCCAAGCTTCGTAGCAAATTTCTAGGGATAATGGCAACTTTATTGGGGAGAAGAATTTTGTTAGTGATTTGTAGTTGCCTGAGGAATAGACTCGAGCTGGGGAAATTTGTAGTCTGTTGGGGAAATAAACCATGTTGGGAAAATAAACCCTTGTTGATGGAGAAGTGCTCTGCTGAGGAAACTAACTCTCTTGAGGAAATTGAATTTTGCTAAAGAGAAGGAACTATGCAGGGTCTGTTTCTTCAGTTTTGAAGGAACAAACTCAGCTGGGGAAGAGAATTTCCATGAATTATACTAATTGAGATTCCGTGGGGAGATTTAACGGGGAGGAGATTTTATTCCTTTATTTGTTGGAGTGATCTTCCGGGGAGATTGTGGGGAATGTAACCTTAATTGTGAAGACTATTTTGTGGGGATAATCTTATAGAAGTGGCTTTGGCGACTTCACTGGGATAACCTTATGAAAGGGACTCTGTGGGGATTTACAAACGACTTAAGTGTCATCCCAACTCTTAGAGTCTTAAGTAAATGTTTAATCTTGATCTTATGCATATATTTGTTAATAGTTAATCAGGTTCATATGAATATGCTCATTCAATTTTAATCATTGGAAATTTTTGCAAGCAAAATAGAAAAAACAAAAAGGTTGGACTTCAAAGTATATTTGTATTGATAATTTTCCTATAAACAGGAAAGTTTGTACAAAGAGACAGAAATCCTTGTAAGAGGAAGTCGTCGTGAAATGAAAGATTACAAAGTGAAAACAAATAACCATGTGAAAAATGATCTCATTGAGTTCCAACTCTGCTATTTCCCATATGTCATTGAACATCTCTTCCTTTTCCATCTGAAGAAGTTGATTGATCCATTTTAACTTTTGACCTTGGTAATAAAGCTGGCTGTAAGTGATCCAATAGGACATAGTCGTACGCTTTTGTGATACAGTGGCAGAACCGACTGTTTTTTGTTACTACTGGTTTTGCGTTTTTTGTTTGTAAATGTACGGTAAGCAAGAGTCGCCACCATATTTTATTTCATCCAACAAAGGAAAAGGGAAAAAGAACAGAAAAAACCTTTTTCGATATGTTTCTGAGTACATGGGGTAGATTATAGAAGGGAAGGTGTTATCACCCTTTCTATCCATGGTTTTCCATGGGCTCTT
Source organism: Vicia faba (assembly GCA_948472305.1). NCBI lineage: Eukaryota > Viridiplantae > Streptophyta > Magnoliopsida > Fabales > Fabaceae > Vicia > Vicia faba. The sequence continues at coordinate 170,770,641 of OX451739.1, read as the reverse complement.
AGGTACTTTCTTATTCTTAAATTGCTTTTGTATGTTTGTGTGTTTGTGTGTTTGAAAAAAGTTTTGAAATTTGCCTTAGTGCGGCGTTTCACTTTATGGTAACCTTGTATCAGTCCTCAAGGGTGTGATAAAATGTTTTTGAAAACTTTGTTTGAAAAGCTTGTTTGAAAGTGTATGGTGTAAAATATGTTGTTTTGAGCAAGTACTTAAGAGTTTCTACCTACTCGAAAAAGTCTGTTCGTTTTCTTATTTCCTTTAGACAGCGCTATCCTACTATTAAGGAGTAGGTAGCTCCATCGTTGGATTTTAAGGGACAATCAAGAGGGACAAGTATGATCACTAAAGCAATGGTTAGGAAATCTTAGTAATTACCCTAGAGTCCTAAGGATCTTTCCGAGGTAACAATCGAATGGGTCGTTTTTGATCTTTTGGGACTAGAGGACAACCACTAAGACTCCCTATACTTCATGACCATTTACCGAAGGCAACCGAAGTGGGGCAAACCCTAGGAGTGAACATGTGAAAGTGTTTATCTTTCAGTTATTATCTTTGCACATTTAGGGTTTTCTACTATTTTAAATTATGATCTTTTACATAAAATCCTATTAGCAATCATCTAACAGTTTATAATGATGGAAAATAAAAGTGCGAGAAATTTAAACCTAGCTATTACAAGGCTTTGGGGAGAGGGATTACATAATCAAAACTTGGGGAAAATAGTAAATGAAAATAATAATAAACCTAAGTTAAAACTATTACAAACTCGGAGCAATTACATTAATTGGAAAATAAATAAATAAATGCGCGCGATGAAATTAAATACGAGGAATTAAAATTAAATTCAAAGATATTTAATTAGTGAATAAAGAAAAAAAATACTTTTTTGGGAAAATTAATTAACTTTGCAAATTAACCAAATTTCTAATTAATTTTAATTATGAAAAAAAAAGAATTTAAGTTATCCCAATTAACCTAATTTCTAATTAATTTCAATTATGAAAAAAAGGAATTTAAATTATCCTAATTAATTAATGAAATTAAATGTTTTATGAAAAAACCTAATTCTAATTTTTGTGACTTTTGTGATTTTTTGATTTAATTAAAAAAATGATTTTGTAAAATAATTAAAAACCAATAATTAAAATAAGAAATTAAAAGGGAAATAAAATGGGCCTGGTGTGAAAGTAATTCTGGGAGGTGCATGGTTGAACTTTCCAGGCCCAGAATAGCTGGCCCATCTGCATGTGTTTGATCTAGTGGGAAGCTTTCCAAGAGAGTCCACCACGCACCTGCATGCTTAAGGCGTGGGATCTGGATACAAATTGATCCAATGATGTGATGTTGAGGTGTATGGTGAACGCCTTTGGACGCTGCGTGCTAGATCTTGTGACAAATATTTAGAAAATATAAAATGCGTACGCCTGGGATCGAACCCAGGACGTTTGCAATGCATGCCCGACCCCTTGCCATCTTTGTTATATGGTTAGTTGTGAATATAATTAAACAAAATGCTATACCCAGAAAAAACGCGCGAATTTCAAACGGACCAGTGGTATGCTTCCACGCCCTCATCTTCTTCCCAGAACTGTTGTTTTAGAAACTGGGCTTTTACCTACAGACAGATTCGTCACTATAGGTTATAATGACGGTTCTTGTGCGTGGCTACAAACATGCAAACATCCAAAATGCAATACAAGCAGAATAAATTCCATCCAAAGCCATGGATCGATTGCAAACAATCCCCTGAGCATGAATGGGTCCTTAATTTGGCCTAATTTGGCCTCTAACTAGGGTTCCCCAAATTGGAGCTCCGGAACCCTAGCCATGGCAGATGCCCATACCTGCACTCAAACTCCAATCAAAACATTCCAGTATGTTGTAAATATGATAACAAGCATAGATATGTAATCAAAATATGTTTATGATACCATAATCATTGTAATTGAGTTTTGGAAAAAAGGGTAAACCTTGGCTGTTCTTACACTTGGTTCTTGATGCTTTGATGATAGGAATCGATTGGAAAAGCTTCTGGGAGTACCAAGGAACGTATTGCAATCTTCAAATACCCTTGAGGAGGGCTGCAATGTGGAATCCGATTTGAGTTTTTCTTTGAATTTTTGGAAGCTTTTTCTTTCCCTTTTTGAGGCTGGCTGCGCACGAATTCCTCCTCCCTAGGGTTGACAACACTTGTGTATATGTACTGAATTAAATTAGGTCATTATAATTGCAAAGAATCAAAAGATTGATGGCATGATTTTAAGAAGAAATCAAATCTTGAAAAGTTGCCATGTATGAAGATTTTGTGTCCATTTGACCTTGCACGATTTCCTTGGCTTTTTTACAGCATATAAAATCTTCATTCAATGCAAAAATCAATCCTAAAACAAATTGTATGATTTATTTGGATTTATTTGGATTTATTTGATTTTATTTGATTTTTAAATGAATAAAAATCAAAATAAATTGAATAAACAAATAAATAAGGCATGGAGGGTCCCATAGGTCGTGGACCATGCTAGGACTAAGATTCAATCTTGAAAAGATGGACCCATGTGAAAAAAAAATGCAATTTTGAGCATTGTTGACTTTGTGCAAACCTCCAAAAATGACCAACTTTGACAATGCATATATCCCTCAAATTTGACCATAAGAGGGTGTTCTTAGACTTTTTAGAAAGCTTATGATGTCCTTTAAACAACCCTTTTGGTTTTATCTCCATTGGGTCTTCCATTTTCATGTAAGAAGCTTTGACCCAAAAGGTGTTTTTGTTGACTTTTTGAAATGACTTATAATGTCTGAATTTATATCTTTTCATGGGTGCATCTTTTGAACTTGAGGGATGAAGATGGGTTGTAGGGAATTGGATTATCTTAAAAATGAGCCTTAGATGATAAATCTCTGATAAAGTATGAGAAAGTTATGCCTAGTCAAAGTTTGGTTGACTTTTCCTATAGAAACCCTAATTTAGCAACTTTTGAGTTTTGATGAATTAGGAGCATTCCTTGAGGAATCATGATCAACCCTTGATCAAATGATGGATATTACCTAAAAATGTTGATGTTGTCCAAAAATCTTGAAGTCTGACTGTATGTGGGTCACCGTTGACTTTTGACCTAGTACGATTGATTTTCAGGCATCTGAGCAGTTGATTGGGCAAACTCCTTGTGCAAGGCATGAAACTTGACATGGATGATCTTGAGGACATATTAGGGAAATGGAGACCATTTTAGGACCCTTGTAACTTCAAACATCTTGATGAGGAGTGAAACCCTAGTTTGAGGTTCATTGTCTTAGGAGGAGTATTTGTCTGGTCAATCCTTAGTCAACTTGAGCAATTGGGGACCTCTAGGAGTATGTTTTTTGAGTAAAATGAGAGGGAACATTTTGGGGTACAACAGCTGCCCCAGTTCAATCTTCTTAAACATGAGGATGTAGATTGGCTGGTTTGCCTTTCGTGATCTGAAGGTGGAAGATGATTGAACACTAGAGTGCCCAGAAATTTGCACTCGTATGAAGTGATACTGATCGATAATATCGGGAATGGGTTTAAAAATGCCATTTGGAAGGCGACGGAGAATCGTCGGAGATGGGCTTAAAGATGCCATCCAGAAAAAGATATCAGTCGTATAAGAGATTCCTTTGCGAGAATTCTTGTACCTGCTGTTGAGGAGGACTTCACTGGGGAATGTTGATTTATGTTCTGGGAAATAGAGTTTAGGAGCTTCGGTTGTCCATTACTCTACTGGGGAATTAACTCTTGATTGATGAAATAAAGTGAGTTGTTATCTGGTCGGGTCCAGGCTTCACAGTGACTTACTGGGGAATATGAAATTGACCGTATCTGGTCGGGTCCAAGTTTTACAGTGTTGTAAACTGTTGTCCAGAGATAAAAGAGAAGTGTGATACGGTGGGAGAAATGACTTGAGTTTTGCGTTTGTTTTTGCAAATGTTTCAGTTGAGCAAGAGTCGCCACCGACTTTTTATTTTACCCTAAGGAAAGGTTTAAAAAGCACAGCAAAAACCTTTGATATGTTTTCTTGGGTTCGGGGAGTAGATTATAGAAAGGGAAGGTATTAGCACCCTTTCTATCCATGGTTATCCATGGGCTCTTAGTTACTTTCTTAGATCAAATTGCCTTGATTTTCAATTGTTTGAAATGGTGCTTTGTGTGGGGGTTTTGAAAATATTTTGAAAAAAGATGCCTTGTCTAGGCAACCCTTGTAACAATTCTTTACTCGAATGTTTTACAAAAGGTGTTTGTCTTTTTTGAAAAGATGTTTCAAGGTTTTTGAAAGTTGTTTTGGAAGTTGGTGTTTGTGATGTATGTTTTGAAAAATAGGCAAGTGTTTTTGCAAGTTGGCAAGTAACCAAGAGCTATCTACCCTAAATTTCTCAAAGATCTTTGCTATGTTTTAACCCTTTTAACAATTTTGTTCCACCATTGTATTTGGTGGACAATCTTGTCTTAGGATATGAACGGGACGGGCGCGGGTCATCGTTTAGACCATGATTGCAATGGTGCCAAGTATCTTTGGCAACTTTTCCTTTAAGAGACTTGATCATGTTTTAGGCAACTTTCGAAAGCATCATCGAGGGACTATGATCATTTGATTATTTTGTTTTTGCCAAAGATACTTAACATGCAATATGGCCCATTATTGAAGGCAACAAGTGGAATACCCTAGGGGTGCAAGTGTGATTAGTGTTGTCCATTTTCATGCTTTGTTATATTTGAATTAGGTCAAGCTATTGTTGATTGATTTTTGCATACAAAACCCTAATTCTATCATGGCATATTTAGAAAGCTTTTAAAATGCGGAATTTAAAGGTCCTAAATTATTACAACACAATTATGGGATGGGGGGTACAAATGTTCAAATGGGGATATTTAGCAAGAAAAATTAAATCTAAACTATTACATCCAAATTGAATTATACAAGGTATTTAATTGCAATAATTAAATAAAAATATAATCAATGTGCAAGATGCAAAAAATGGTTTTTTTATATGTATGAAAAAAAAGTATTTTTTATGTGTCAAATAAACAAAAATAAAGTTAATTAATTTTTGGTATTTTTATGTATTTAGGGTGAAATCCTAATTTTATAAATAAAAGGTATTTATTATATAATATATGCAATATTTATTAATTATTTACAAAAAAATAAATAAAAGAAGATATATTGTAAAAAAAGTATTTTTGAGGTCAAAATATTAATAAAATAAAATGTATTAATTCTTTGTATTTTCCCTAAATATACTAATAAATATACAAGTATTTTACATTATTTATTAAATATATATTATATGTACAAAAAAAAAATTTAATATTATTAAAAAAGTATATTTTTATTATAAAATGTTTTCAAGAGATCACATAAAATAAAAATCAGAAATAAAATATGTTTGTATTATTTTTTGTATTTTAAAATAATAGTATATTCATGTTTATTTATATACAAAACTAAATAAAGCCAAATAATTATCAAAATAAATGCAAAAAATATGGGAAAAATAAATTTAATATTTTTTCATGCTTAAATAAAGATATGGAAACAAAATCAAAAGGAAAAAAATGGAAAATGACAAGCAAAACTCAAAAAGGGCCAGGGGGGTGCATGTGAAATGCAATGGTGTGAAAAGTAAAACAACTCAGGCCCAGCCCATGAAAAGGTTGTCTTCAACCTTCAGACAAAATATTTGAAAAAAACGCGCCTTCTCTTGCTTCAAACACAACTCCTGATTCCTGGACTTTTAGCACAAACTCATAACATGAAAGATGTCAAGCATCAAGCCACGATTCCATACATATAAAAAACTCAACCTAACTCTCAGAAATGAGAGAGAATTTCTCCATCCCTAATTCTTAACCTAAGTTTTTGTCAATGTTCAGGTTCAAAATACTCTCAGCATATGCAATATAAATGGAAAGTAAAGATATGTATAGCTTCAGGGACATGAGTAGAACGTTTTTCATTCACAAACTTAGAGCTAACTCTTCCTATATTGAGAGATAGAAGTCCATGAACTTACCTGTTCAGCTTGGATCGTATCTGACAATGGAGGCACCTTCAAGGCAAAATGAGGATTGGTACAACTTGCTTGAAGTTTAGAGATGCTATTCCAACCTTTAGTTTGCTTTGAAACCAAGTGAATCAAGCTATAGCAATCCACCTGCAAAACAGAAAATGTGAAAATGGTGAAGTTGGTTAGAGGTGTTACAGTCTGCTTCCAAGGCTTGGGACAGTTTGTATGGATGGTAGGGAATGTGTTTGAACTGGTTAGGATGAAAATGCACGAGTGGATTGAGCTATGGGATTCAAACTGCAGCTTATGCCCTGTTTTTGCAGTTTTATGGTGTTTCTGTGAATGGAGAGATATGGAAGGTGATAGGCTCGTGTTTCAGCTCAGTTATGTTATTTGGAAGGTGTACAACAACTTTGCTTAAGCTTGTGCTTGCTGAAATGAGAGTTGGTGTTACCAAATGCCAAGTTTCTTGTAATGTAAGCCAAAATGCCAAGTGCTGGTACAGGCTCCTCCAGGCCCCTCTAATGTGCTGCTAAAATTTCCCTTGATCAGTGGGATTAGCTCAATAACTTGTGCCAAATAGATTTTCCTTGTACTACTTGGATTGCAAATTTGACATAAAGTTAATCTTTTCAAGAATAGATAAAATGCTTTTTCCATTTATGGCTTAAACTTCCATGTAATGACAAAATGAGCAAAATAATGTCTTGGAACAATGGATTAGCATTGAATTTATGATTGTAAATGAGATTTGAGGCCTGTAATCTAAGAGTGCAAGCTGAGTTCAAAAATGCCTAAGTGTATAAACATGAAAATTGGCCATGAGCAAAGTGAGTTTTGCCTATATTGCCAAATTCGATTCTCCCTAACCACAAGGTTGTTTGATGAGTTCTTGGACATTTTGGAAAGCTTGGAATGTGTACTACAATCCATCTTTGTAATGCAAGTTGAAATTCCAAGTGGAAGCATGTGAAAATTTGCCATGAAGTTAGGCAAAAATCCTGCCTAGAATAGGTCAAAATTTTTCTAAGTTAAGAATGTTTTACACCCTTGTTCCAAAAATAATAACTTGAGCTACAAGCTTCTTTTGAGGAAACTTTGTGAATCAAAGTTGTATATTTTGCAATGGGATACAACTTTCATGTTTTGACTTTTGTTTGAATCCAAATGTATCTTGATGAAAAAATGGGACAAAGTTAGGAAAAAATTAGGGATTTTCATAACTTAGAAAAATTCTAAGTTATGAAAATTCTTCATTTTAAACCCTAATTTGCAATTTTTGATTTCTTGATGAACAAGTTTCATAATTTGGCATGTTTTGATGAAAAATGAATCTTGACACTTGATTTTGACCAAAAAGTCAAAGTTTGACTTTTCAGTATACAGTCAAAAACTGATCAATTGACTGGAAAATTCATCTGTCAATCTTGTGCATTTGGGATCTTTTGAATTTGTTGAACATGTCAAGACAATTCCATGGGGTCCTTGAGTCCATATATGAGCTTGGTTTGCCATTGGTTAGGTCAAACTGTCAAAAATTGCCTTTGTGCAGTCAAAACCCTAAAAATGACCATTTTGCCCTTTTGGTGATCTGATCAAATTTCTTGTGGAATTGTGATCCAAACTTGACCAAATGGTTTATATGAGTTCATAATGTTGATGTGTGTAAAAAATCATGAGGTTTGACTGTCAATTGACCACAGTTGACTTTTTCCCCAATACAGCTGATTTCTAGGTCAACTGTCCAATTGACTGGGCAAAGATTGGAATCAAGGCTTCAAAATTGGTATGGGTAAACTTGAGAGTCCAACATGAAGCATGAAAGTCATTTTGGGCACTTTAGGTCAAAACATCTTTGTGCAAACTCAAACCCTAATTTGGGTTAACAGTGCAAGGAGGAGTCTTGAGCAGAGCAAACCCTAACTTGATCTTGAGCTCCAAGGATCTTGTGGTGAGAAGATACTGATGAAAATGGGAGGGCAAATTTTAGGGTACAACAGTTGTCCCTGTTCAATCTTCTTGCACCTGAAGAGTTAGATTGGCAGGTTTGCCTTTCGCGTCTCGAAGGTAAAAGGAGATTGGACATTAGAGTGCCCTTAAATTTGCACTCGTCAGAACGATGGATGCGGGAATGGGCTTAGAGATGCCATTTGGAGACGGGCTTAAAGATGCCATCTAGAGGGGTGACTGAATCTTGTCGGGGATGGGCTTAAAGATTCCATCTGGAATGAGTATCAGAAAGGTGTCCATGTTTTGGAACATCTCTGAACTGGGGGTTTTGAATAAGCAATGGATTGGTATCCGCGTTTGGAGAATCCATAAACTATTTTCAAAAGTTGAGTCTGAACAAGCGATAGATTAGCATCCGTTGTTGGGAGGAATCTGTAAACTGTTTTCAGAATTTGAAGTTGAATAAGCAATAGAGCAGCATCCGTTGTTGGGAAGCGTCCGTAAACTGTTTTCAAAAGTTGAGAAGAATCTGAACAAGTGATAGGTTAACATCCGTTACTGGAGAACCCGTGAACTATTTTCAGAAGTCTTGAAGTTGAATAAGCAATAGAGCAACATCCGTCATTGGGAAGCATCCGTAAACTGTTTTCAAAAGTTGAGAAGAATCTGAACAAGTGATAGGTTAACATCCGTTACTGGAGAACCCGTGAACTGTTTTCAGAAGTCTTGAAGTTGAATAAGCAATAGAGCAACATCCGTTGTTGGGAAGCGTCCGTAAACTGTTTTCAAAAGTTGAAGGAGAATCTGAACAAGTGATAGGTTAACATCCGTTACTGGAGAACCCGTGAACTGTTTTCAGAAGTTTTGAAGTTGAATAAGCAATAGAGCAACATCCGTTGTTGGGAAGCGTCCGTAAACTGTTTTCAAAAGTTGAGAAGAATCTGAACAAGTGATAGGTTAACATCCGTTACTGGAGAACCCGTGAACTGTTTTCAGAAGTCTTGAAGTTGAATAAGCAATAGAGCAACATCCGTTGTTGGGAAGCGTCCGTAAACTGTTTTCAAAAGTTGAGAAGAATCTGAACAAGCGATAGGTTAACATCCGTTACTGGAGAACTCGTGAACTATTTTCAGAAGTCTTGAAGTTGAATAAGCAATAGAGCAACATCCTTTGTTGGGAAGCGTCCGTAAACTGTTTTCAAAAGTTGAAGCAGAAACCGGTGTAAGGTTTCCTGATGATGAGTCCGTGTAAAACTGCATCTTGAATAATTTTTAATGATAGCCTTTCATTCTTATCCTGAAAATGACAAAATGTTTAGCTAAACACAAAACTATGTTGCATGAAATGTATGATGCCATATATGTTATATCAATGTTTATGATATGAATGAAAATGCATGCGCATGTAAGCTGAAGAGCTGTCTTGCTGAGGATAAATAAATCCTGGATGGCTGGAGACAAAAGAATCTTGGTTGCTGCCGGGGAAAATAATTCTTGACTGCTGCTGGGGAGGGCAAGAATCTTTGATTGCTGAAGAGGAGACATCTCTGTGGACTACTGCTGGAGAAACAAGAGCTTGGGTTATATACCAATCTTCTGGGGATTCTTGTCTTGAGGAGATCTTTACTGGGGAATATCTGATTATCCCGTAAGGAACTGAGAATGAGCCTTCACTTTGCTTGGGGAAATGCAAAATATTTAATTGTTGAATGATCTTAGAACCACCGCTGGGGAACAGGCATTCCTTGGTGACTTGCGGGAAATGAGAATTTCTGAAGATCTCTACTGGGGAAGTTCAGAATCTGATAGACTCATGCTGGAGAGGTATGACTGAGAATCTTCAGTTTGGGTGGTAAGTATCTCTGCGGGGAGAAGGTTCACTAGCCTGGTTCAGCTGGGGGTTGATGGCTGGAAAGCTTAGCTCCGCTGGGGATTGGATTTTCAGATTTTAAGGCTCCACTGGGGATTCTGAAACTTAATCTCTAAGGGGAATTGAGTTCTGGAAGGCCCCCTGGCTGGGGAATTTAGAGTTTAACTCTGCTGAGGATTCCTTCTGAAAGGGCATCAAGATATTTATCCGTACTTTTAACCTATCAGTAATCATCTTTCTTGATTCATAAGGAAATGATTATGTTCAAATGCATATGCCTATTTAACAAAACATTGGACGTTTCTCAAATAAAACATAAGTGCAAAAGAAAAGAGAAAAGGAAGACAACGCAAATTTCTGTATTTGGAAAAGCATTTGTATTAAATTTTTATGAGTATATTTGTACAGAGGAGACAGTCATCCTAGTAAGAGGATGCCGTCGTAAAAATTGAAAAATTTATACAAAAGAAAGATGGCTATGTGAAACAATTCCATGGGATTCTATTCTGCTATAGCCTTCACAACTCTGAATATCTGTCCATTCAATGCTTTGTCTGCCGGTGACTGGATTGATTAGAAGCTCGGAGCTGGTTGATGAAGAGATTGTCCTTAAAGTGATCCGACGAGACATAGTCATACGCTTTAATTCCCTAACTTTTGCCTGAATCGCCCTTTCGGGTTTTCGATCCACCGGGAAACCCCTTTTTTCCCAAGCCGCCCTTTCGGGTTTTCGACTTGCCGGGTGTACAGATTTTTTTTGTTTTATCCCTAATTTTTGCCTGAACCGCCCTTTCGGGTTTTCGGTCCACCGGGATGCCCATTTTTGCCCAAGCCTCCCTTTCGGGTTTTTGACTTGTCGGGTTATCTTATGTGTAGTATCTTTTGACTATGTCTGCGTTCGCAGGGTGCAGCAAATCGTCGCCGTCCATGGTGGTCAGAATCATTGCACCACCAGAAAATATGCTCTTGATCACAAATGGTCCTTTGTATGTAGGGGTCCATTTGCCCCTGGGATCACTTTGCGGCAGGATAATCCGCTTGATTACGAGATCTCCGACTTGATATACTTGACGTTTGACTTTCTTGTTGAAAGCCTTGATCATCCGCTTTTGATACGTTTGACCATGGAAGACAGCAGCGAGTCGCTTCTCGTCGATCAAATTGAGTTGATCAAGTCGGGTCTGAATCCAATCATCTTCACTCAAACCAGAGTCCTTCATGATCCTTAAAGAGGGAATCTGAACTTCCATGGGCAGGATAACTTCCATGCCATATACCAAAGAAAATGGGGTTGCCCCGGTTGAAGTACGTGCCGTCGTACGGTATCCATGCCGAGCAAACGGTAACATCTCATGCCAGTCCTTGTAAGTGACTGTCATTTTCTGAATGATCTTCTTAATGTTTTTGTTTGCAGCTTCAACAACACCGTTCATCTTCGGCCGATAAGGAGATGAATTGTGATGATAAATCTTGAACTGTTCACACAATGCGGTGATCATAGTATTATTCAAATTTGTACCATTGTCTGTGATGATCTTGTCTGGAACACCATACCGGCATATAAGGTTTTACTTGATGAAGCGGGCAACCACATTTTTAGTGACAGAGGCGAAAGAAGCTGTCTCGACCCATTTGGTGAAGTAGTCAATGGCAACCAAGATGAAGTGATGTCCGTTGGAAGCCGTGGGCTTGATCTCTCCAATCATGTCAATGCCCCACATTGCGAATGGCCAAGGAGCTGTCAACACGTTGAGAGGAACCGGAGGAATATGAATCTTGTCAGCGTAGACTTGACACTTGTGGCAAGTACGGGAGTGCTGATGGCAATCTGCTTCCATGGTAGACCAGTAATAGCCTGCCCTTAGGATCTTTTTAGCCATAGTATGCCCACTCAAATGGGTGCCAAATGTACCGCTGTGCACCTCTGTCATGATTAACTCCGCTTCAGCTTTGTTAACACATCGGAGTAAAACACAATCATGGTTGCGCTTATAGAGGATGCCATTACTCAGGAAGAACTTGGCAGCAAATTTCCTTAGGAACTTCTTATCATTTACGGAAGCTCCTTCGGGATATTCTCTAGTCTGGAGATACCTTTTGATTTCGTGGAACCAGGGTTGTTCCACTACTTCTTCGGTATTAATCTCGTGACAATGCGCAGGTTCATCCATTCGCTCGATGGTGATTTGGGGAGCCTCGTTATCCCAGTTGAGTTTAAACATAGAAGACACTGTTGCCAGAGCATCTGCTAGCTGATTTTCTTCTCGTGGAAAATGCTCGAAGGTAATTTGCTCAAAATGAGGCAACAATGTCAGGACATATTCTTTGTATGGGATAAGATTAGGATGTTTGGTATCCCACTCTCCTTTGATTTGACTGATAACCAAAGCCGAGTCCCCAAATACGATCAAAGATTTGATCCCCAAGTCTATAGCAGCCTTGAGACCAAAGATGCAAGCTTCATATTCCGCCATGTTGTTTGTGCAACTGAAGCAGAGTCGAGCCGTGAAAGGAGTGTGACAACCTTCCGGGGAAATGAGTACCGCACCGATACTGTTTCCAAGTGCATTTGAAGCACCATCAAAGTACAGGGTCCATCGGGATCCCTTTTCGGGTCCGTCATACGGTCCGTTACCTTCAATGTTGTCCAAATTCACGATGTCCTCATCTGGGAAGTCAAATCTCATGGTTTGATAATCTTCGATAGCTTGATGAGCTAGATGGTCAGCTAGTACACTCCCTTTTATAGCTTTTTGGGTGGTGTACTGGATGTCATACTCAGTTAGGATCATTTGCCATCTAGCTATTCTTCCAGATAAAGCAGGCTTCTCGAAGATATACTTGATAGGATCCATTTTGGAAATCAACAAGGTGGTATGAGTCAGCATATACTGCCTTAGTCGGCGAGCAGCCCATACCAAAGCGCAGCAAGTTTTCTCGAGCAGTGAGTAGCGAGTCTCACATTCGGTAAACTTTTTGCTAAGGTAATAAATAGCATGCTCTTTTCGACCAGACTCGTCATGCTGGCCCAAAACACACCCCATTGAGTTATCCAAGACGGTTAGATACATGATCAATGGTATTCCTTCGACAGGAGGCATCAGAATAGGAGGTTCTACTAAATACTCCTTGATCTTATCAAAAGCAGCTTGGCAATCGTCGTTCCATTCGACTACCTGATCTTTCTTTAATAATTTGAAAATTGTCTCACAGGTAGAAGTCAGATGAGAGATGAATATGGCAATATAGTTCAAGCGCCCCAAGAACCCTCTAACCTCCTTTTCAGTACGGGGAGCAGGCATCTCTTGTATTGCTTTCACTTTTGCTGGATCGACCTCAATGCCTTTGTTGCTGACAATAAACCCTAGAAGCTTACCAGACCTAACTCCAAAAGTACACTTACTTGGATTCAGCCTGAGCTTGTACTCTTTCAACCGGGCAAATAGCTTTTCCAGGTGTTCAAGGTGTTCCTCCTCTGTTTGTGACCGAGCTATCATATCGTCTACATAAACTTCGATCTCGTGATGTATCATATCATGAAATAAAGCTACCATGGCACGTTGATAAGTTGCCCCTACGTTCTTCAGTCCGAACGACATCACCTTGTAACAGAAAGTACCCCATTGTGTAACAAAGGTTGTTTTCTCCATGTCCTCGGGGGCCATTTTAATTTGATTGTAGACCGAGAATCCATCCATGAAGGAAAACACTTTGTGCTGAGTTGTGTTGTCAATCAGAATGTCAATATGCGGTAGTGGAAAATCATCTTTGGGGCTGGCCCTATTCAAATCCCGGTAGTCCACACACATTCTGACCTTGCCATCTTTTTTAGGAACCGACACGATGTTAGCAACCCATTGTGGATAGGATGTAACAGCCAGAAAGCCAGTGTTGAATTGTTTCATCACTTCTGCTTTAATCTTCTCAGACATGTCGGGCCTCATTCGGCGGACCTTTTGCTTGATCGGTGGACAATCCTCTCTTGTAGGGAGACGGTGAACCACGATGTCTATGTCTAAACCCGGCATGTCTTCGTAAGACCAGGCGAAGATTTCAGCGTACTCATTTAACAGCTGTATCAGGCGCTTCTTGACACTTGGTTCCAGATTGGCACCCACTTGCACTTCCTTCCAGTCTTCCTCCGTTCCTAGGTTGACAGTTTCCAACAACTCTTCGTGAGGTAAGATGGCCCTTTCCTCTTGCTGTAAAAGTCTGGCTAGCTCTCCTGGTACTTCACAACCTTCGTCATCTTCATACTCATCCTGATTGACCAGATCTTCAGAGTTATTGAAGGACATAGCAGAATAGTCACCCATAGAATCCAGAGTGGATGGGTACCTGCATTTGTGAGCGTGGGTGTGTGTAAGGGATAGCCATCCTTAAACAAAAATGTAAAAGAGGAAAGAAAATGAACACAACAGTTTATCGATGAAAAACGTCCAATGAATCATTAAACATGGCATATGGATATGAAGATAATCAAAACCCTTACAAATGGACCTGCATGCCCCGGGCAAGGCATGAGGTGAAAAAGCAGTGTACGGATTGTTCAAAAGTAAATATTACAGACCAAAGGAAATGTTTGACAGATAATTACTGATTAATAAAAGTAATGGGGACAAAGTCCTTTGCCTCCCAGTTGCGTAGTCCCCCTTCGATGGTTGGGTAGATCCAATCTTCGATGTTGACCTCTTTGTCTTCACCTTCCAAGGCATTGATCCCATAAGGAGAGATCTTGATGGGTGCTCCTTCAACCTTTGAACGACGCATAGCTTTCTGCCCCGCAGCAGTGAATCCTAAACTAAACTTGTCTGTTTTATGAGGAATGTCCGGCAACTGCCCCCATGTTGAGCTCTTCCCTTCCTTCATTGCGGTCTTCGCGTCTTTTAGAGATGCCATCCTGGCCATCTGCTTTGGTACCTCAGCTACCACTTTTGCTACTTCCACCTCAGGAGAGACTTCCTCGAAGTGCTGGAATGGCGTCTCAATGAATTCACCTTCTACCTCTACATATCGGAAAGAGTTCAGGTGGCTGATCATATACTCCTCTTCACCGTGGACGGTTACGATCTTTCCCTTGATAGGGTACTTCATCATTTGATGTAGGGAAGAGGTGACTGCCCCGAAATTGTGTATCCATGGTCTCCCCAATAAGCAAGAGTATGACGGACGGATGTCCATCACATAGAAAGTTGAGGGGAACACCTCTATGCCAACCTTAATGGGAATGTCCACCTCCCCATGTACCATTCTCTTTGACCCGTCAAATGCCCTTACAATGATATTTCTTGGCTTTAACTCCAAGCCTTCATAGTCTAAACGGTCGAGGGCCTTCTTAGGCAGTACGTTCAGAGAAGAACCAGTGTCGACTAGAACATGGGCCAGAGTAGTCCCTTGGCATTCTACTGACACATGTAATGCGTCGTTGTGTTTTCTTCCTTTTGAGGTTAGGTCAGCATCAGAGAAACCTAAACCGTTGTCTGCTGTAAGACTGGCTACACAGTTTTGGAATTGGTCGGTAGAGGTTTCCTGGGGTACATGAGCGGTCTTCAGGAACTTTATCAATGCTTTGGCGTGCGCCTCTGAACAAAGTAGCAATGCTAACATGGAGATTTTTGAGGGGGTTTGCCCCAGTTGTTCTACCACGTCATAATCACTCTTTTTAATTATCTTCAAGATCTCATCCATCTCTTTCTTAGAGGTTTTCGGGATGACCAAAGGTTGAGCCCTCGTCCTGACGAGCTCATCTTGGATCCCTTTACCCTTATCAGCAGAAGTTGGAGGGACAACAACAGGAGCAGCAGCATCTTCAATCAATGGGGTTCTAGCGGAAAGTTTTATTGGTGCAGGAATAACTTTGGAGGCAGATGAGGGTCCAAAGATTGCCTTTGGGGGGGAAATCTCTGGAGAAAATATTCTCCCACTTCGGGTGATCTTGCTTGTGCCGGCAATGTTTCCAATGCTGGCATCCTCTTCATCAGAGCTTCCTTCGGTTATTTCAACTTGTTTAATACCATGGTAGTAGATTTCTCCACCGTAATTCCATGGTATTGACTTTTCAGAACTGTAGGGGACAGGCCCTGGCATAGTTATCTTCAGAGGAACAGACTTTGTAGCAGATGTAATCTTAACAAGCTTTCTGGCGGCCTTGGAAAGATTGGCGTGAATGGTGATAATTGAAACATCTTCAGTAGGGGTTGGAATAGCAGGAACTTTTTCAAACAGAATTTATTGACTGTCCATCAAGCCTTGGATGCCTTTCTTCAGTAACGGGCAGTCAATTGGCAGAGAGTAACAACAGTAGCAGTCTTCTTTGCATCCTGGTAAAATCTCGGCCTTTAACAGATTTAACTTGATGGTTAACAGCAGAGTTATCAGGTCATTGACATCAGAAACATATAAATCTTCCTCAATAGCATGGACATTTCGACCGTGCTTCGGCATCGGAGCGGATATCACGTTTGGCTTCCCTGGAGCATCGAACTCAACCTCCTTTGCTTCTATCAAGTCTTGGATCTTATGCTTAAGTGCCCAACAATCGTTGGTGTCGTGCCCGACACTGTCAGAATGGTAGGCGCATTTAGCATTAGGGTGATAATACGGAGAAGAAGTGTTCACATTTTTTGGTGCCTCCTTGATAGTGGCGAGATTCAACTTCAACAGATGGGGAAGCACTTGCGCCGGTGTCATATTGATGCGGGTGAACTGCCGTTGCGGCCGTTCCACCCGTTTCTGATTTGGCCTGGACTGGTTATAACGAGGCTGATCATTTGATGGATTTTGGATCATCACGGCCCCCACAGTCGGCCGACGCTCAGTCTTCTCTGCTCTTCTCTGAGAATACACAGCAGCTGTTTCTTTCTTTGTTGGAAATGATTTCTTAGCAATTGTAGATGCAGAGGCATCCTTCTGAATCTTCCCATTCTTGATACCGGCTTCTACCCGCTCGCCAGTCAGAATTAATTCAGTAAACCCCGAGGAAGAGCTACCGATCAGATGATTAAAGAATGGACCAGACAGGGTCCCCAGGAACATATCAACAAGTTCTCTATCAGAAAGAGGTGGCTGCACTCTTCCAGCCAGATCGCGCCACTTCTGGGCGTATTCCTTAAATCCCTCACCTGAGGCCATTCCCATACTCTGCAGCTGAGTACGGGTTGGTGCCAGGTTAGAATTATACTGATATTGGCGATAAAAAGAAGCTGCCAGATCTTCCCAACTACGTATCTCCGACCTTTCCAGCTTATAAAACCAGTCTAGCTGAGTGCCAGACAGGCTATCTTGAAATAAATGTACCCAAAGGTTTCTGTCAGATGTGTGAGGTTGGATTCTTCGGACATATGACCTTAGGTGCATTTTTGGACAGGACAGCCCATCATATCTTGCAAAAATTGGTACTTTGAACTTCGGGGGGATCACAATTCCAGCAATTAATCCCAAATCTTCGAAATCTAAGCCTGGAACTCTCTACAGCTCCATAGCTGCTAACCTGTCCTCCAAACTCTTGTACTTGTCATCAGCCGGCGGGTATTGTTGTTCTGAGTAGTCTTCGTCTTCTTCAGCCTCTTCTTCTTCAGCTTCGGATTCGGAAGGTACCGCAACCCCTTTTCCTTTACTATTTTCTTCTTCGGATGCGGAAGGAAATTCAAGAACCCTTCTGGCTTCACCCTCAAACCTTCTCCCCAAGGTAGCCACCCCGACTCTCTTCTTCTTCTTTTTCACTTGCTCTTTGTTCCCAAGCAGGGTCTTCAGATCCTCCTGACCCTTAGCCAAGGTCATCAGGAGTTGTTGAAACTGTGCGTTCTGAGACTGCAAGTCCTTGACCGTCTGTTCGAGATCCATCTTACTGAAATAAATAACAGAAAGATAAGGAAACCTGGTGTGGAGACCTGCTTATGCACATGATGAATGGTATGCTTATGTATGCAACGCATTCAAGGATTTAGAAAGTTCAAAATTGTTGCAAACAAAAAGAACGCACGTCATATTAATAAGAAGAATTTTGTTAGTACATAAATGCCCCAAGGGCCAAATATTACAAAAACTTCTCAAGGTAAAAAGACGTTGCGCATCCTCTTTGGTGCGATGTAGGTGTTGAGGGTCTCTTCCTCATGGAGTCAGCGAGTAAGCTCCAAAACCTTCTTCTCACTGGCATAGAAGCTGGCTTCAAAAGTGTTCCGTTCCTCCTTGAGTTGGATCCAACTCTTCTGCATCTCCTCCCACGATGTAGGCATGTCAGGATATAGGATGGTGTAGGGAACTTCTCCTTCTTTAACGGGCTCTTTAATCACAGGGAGAACATGAGGATAAGGCATCATTAGACTCTGGGCTCGGGTTCGTACCCACTTGAGATAAGGCTCAAGAGGGATGGAGTTCTTGTGCCCTAGTGTCTTGCTGTCAACCTTGTTAGGCATCCTCCAAGCTCTGATGAATCTTTGGCGAAGTCCTTGCGCATCGTTGTTGAAGTCAAAAACTAGGTCAGGAATCAACATGTCATGAGGGCCATCCCTCCGTGCATATCCAAATTGTCTCAAGGCTAGACAAGGATCGTAGGTAATACCTCCTCTAATTCCAAGCAATGGAACATTAGGGAACTCTCCACAACGATCGACGATGATGACATTTTCTCTGGACCGAGAACACCAATGTACATCAGAGTGAGTAAGGGTCATCAACCGTTGTGACCACCTTAGGCCTTGGTCATTCTTCAAGACAGATTGTGGAAGGTGCGAAATAAACCACCTTGCAAGGAGAGGAGTACAACACATGAGAACACCCCTCTTTCTCATTGTTCGAGTGTAAAATGAGTGAAGAATGTCCCCAAGCAATGTTGGTATTGGATTTCTGGATAAGAAGATTTTGACGGCGTTGATATCTACAAGCTGGTCAGGATTTGGGAACAAGACCAACCCATAAATGAGGAGTGCCACAATTTCTTCAAAGGCTTGAAGGTCCAATGAATTCCAACACTCTTGTGCCTTCTCAAACAAGAATTTTGCTAAGAAGCCTTTGACACCGCTTCTAGTTTCCCAATGCCCCTTGATGTCAGATGGTTGCAAGTGTAGGGCTTGAGCAACATCTTCAGGCTTTGGTTCCTTTTCCGTATCGTTGAAAGGTAGTTGATTAAGGATAGGAATTCTCAGGAGTTGAGAAAATTCCTCCAAAGTGGGCACTAACTGGTAGTCGGGGAAAGTAAAACAGTGGTGAAGGGGGTCAAAGAACTGAAACAACACCTTTACCATGTCCTATTCAATGTTGGTGCTGACTAGGCTGAGCAGTCTACCATGTCTTTCACTGAAGGGAGAGCTTTCCGGAATCCTGGATGTGAGCTCCTTGAGTTGAGGAGGGATTCTCACAAGGTTGACTTGGATAGTTTTCCTGCGAGGAATTTCCATGACCTACAAAATAAGAACAAAGATGAAGATCTAAACCCTTGAAATGGTTAGTGAATGCATATGATGCTTTATGATGTTCATGATGTATGCACAAACATATGTACAAGCAAAGCACACAAAACCCTAGTTTCAGGCTTGCATGGGGTTTCATAGGTAAGTACCCTCTTGAGTGTAATTGGCTTAAAAACCTGTCCTACAAATAGTAACCGGGTTCTAAGGAGCTCAATATCACTGGATTGTTTTCATTGTTCATTGTTTTGGTTTAGCCACTTAACTAGCGACCAAAATATTCCAAGAAAACAACCCTCAATGAGCGTAGTATCGAGTATCTACCAACTTCGGACTGCACCAAAGCCGGTCATCTCACTACCCCTAATGAAAGGCCAAGATGGTCAAGTAAGGTTCTAGGTCATTAGTGCTTAGTGACATCACTCAGCGGCCCCGTACTCTCCTTGATTGAACTCAAGGGTTACCGGTACTCACAAATATGTCGCACTAATATAGCTATTGCTTCAACCGTGTCGGTATACCCCGCATAGTTTCCACAACGTGTTGCTATCTATGAATGTTGCCCCAAATCCGGGTGTAGGATTGTAAACCCAAACAAGAGAGCCAAGATGTAAAGCAATCAAAGCAAACAATTAGTCATGCAAGAGGGTGATCTAAGCCCTAAGGTTACTCCACTTTAAAAATCTCCCCAGCAGAGTCACCAGTTCTGTGATACGGTGGGAGAACTGACTTGGGTTTTGCGTTTGTTTTCTCAAATGTTTCGGTTGAGCAAGAGTCGCCACCGACTTTTTATTTTATCCTAAGGAAAGGTTTAAAAAGCACAGCAAAAACCTTTGAGATGTTTTCTTGGGTTCGGGGAGTAGATTATAGAAAGGGAAGGTATTAGCAACCTTTCTATCCATGGTTATCCATGGGCTCTTAGTTACTTGCTTAGATCAACTTGCCTTGATTTTCAATTGTTTGAAATGGTGCTTTGTGTGGGGGTTTTGAAAATATTTTGAAAAAAGATGCCTTGTCTAGGCAACCCTTGTAACAATTCTTTACTCGAATGTTTTACAAAAGGTGTTTGTCTTTTTTGAAAAGATGTTTCAAGGTTTTTGAAAGTTGTTTTGGAAGTTGGTGTTTGTGATGTATGTTTTGAAAAGTAGGCAAGTGTTTTTGCAAGTTGGCAAGTAACCAAGAGCTATCTACCCTAAATTTCTCAAAGATCTTTGCTATGTTTTAACCCTTTTAACAATTTTGTTCCACCATTGTATTTGGTGGACAATCTTGTGTTAGGATATGAACGGGACGGGCGCGGGTCATCGTTTAGACCATGATTGCAATGGTGCCAAGTATCTTTGGCAACTTTTCCTTTAAGGGACTTGATCATGTTTTAGGCAACTTTCGAAAGCGTCATCGAGGGACTATGATCATTTGATTGTTTTGTTTTTGCCAAAGATACTTAACATGCAATATAGCCCATTATTGAAGGCAACAAGTGGAGTACCCTAGGGGTGCAAGTGTGATTAGTGTTGTCCATTTTCATGCTTTGTTATCTTTGAATTAGGTCAAGCTATTGTTGATTGATTTTTGCATACAAAACCCCAATTCTATCATGGCATATTTAGAAAGCTTTTAAAATGCGGAATTTAAAGGTCCTAAATTATTACAACACAATTATGGGATGGGGGGTACAAATATTCAAATGGGGATATTTAGCAAGAAAAATTAAATCTAAACTATTACATCCAAATTGAATTATACAAGGTATTTAATTGCAATAATTAAATAAAAATATAATAAATGTGCAAGATGCAAAAAATGGTTTTTTTTATATGTATGAAAAAAAGTATTTTTTATGTGTCAAATAAACAAAAATAAAGTTAATTAATTTTTGGTATTTTTATGTATTTAGGGTGAAACCCTAATTTTATAAATAAAAGGTATTTATTATATAATATATGCAATATTTATTAATTATTTACAAAAAAATAAATAAAAGAAGATATATTGTAAAAAAAGTATTTTTGAGGTCAAAATATTAATAAAATAAAATGTATTAATTCTTTGTATTTTCCCTAAATATACTAATAAATATACAAGTATTTTACATTATTTATTAAATATATATTATATGTACAAAAATAAAATATTTAATATTATTAAAAAAGTATATTTTTATTATAAAATGTTTTCAAGAGATCACATAAAATAAAAATCAGAAATAAAATATGTTTGTATTATTTTTTGTATTTTAAAATAATAGTATATTCATGTTTATTTATATACAAAACTAAATAAAGCCAAATAATTATCAAAATAAATGCAAAAAATATGGGAAAAATAAATTTAATATTTTTTCATGCTTAAATAAAGATATGGAAACAAAATCAAAAGGAAAAAATGGAAAATGACAAGCAAAACTCAAAAAGGGCCAGGGGGGTGCATGTGAAATGCAATGGTGTGAAAAGTAAAACAACTCAGGCCCAGCCCATGAAAAGGTTGTCTTCAACCTTCAGACAAAATATTTGAAAAAAACGCGTCTTCTCTTGCTTCAAACACAACTCCTGATTCCTGGACTTTTAGCACAAACTCATAACATGAAAGATGTCAAGCATCTAGCCACGATTCCATACATATAAAAAACTCAACCTAACTCTCAGAAATGAGAGAGAATTTCTCCATCCCTAATTCTTAACCTAAGTTTTTGTCAATGTTCAGGTTCAAAATACTCTCAGCATATGTAATATAAATGGAAAGTAAAGATATGTATAGCTTCAGGGACATGAGTAGAACGTTTTTCATTCACAAACTTAGAGATAACTCTTCCTATATTGAGAGATAGAAGTCCATGAACTTACCTGTTCAGCTTGGATCGTATCTGACAATGGAGGCACCTTCAAGGCAAAATGAGGATTGGTACAGCTTGCTTGAAGTTCAGAGATGCTATTCCAACCTTTAGTTTGCTTTGAAACCAAGTGAATCAAGCTATAGCAATCCACCTGCAAAACAGAAAATGTGAAAATGGTGAAGTTGGTTAGAGGTGTTACAGTCTGCTTCCAAGGCTTGGGACAGTTTGTATGGATGGTAGGGAATGTGTTTGAACTGGTTAGGATGAAAATGCACGAGTGGATTGAGCTATGGGATTCAAACTGCAGCTTATGCCCTGTTTTTGCAGTTTTATGGTGTTTCTGTGAATGGAGAGATATGGAAGGTGATAGGCTCGTGTTTCAGCTCAGTTATGTTATTTGGAAGGTGTACAACAACTTTGCTTAAGCTTGTGCTTGCTGAAATGAGAGTTGGTGTTACCAAATGCCAAGTTTCTTGTAATGTAAGCCAAAATGCCAAGTGCTGGTACAGGCTCCTCTAGGCCCCTCTAATGTGCTGCTAAACTTGCCCTTGATCAGTGGGATTAGCTCAATAACTTGTGCCAAATAGATTTGCCTTGTACTACTTGGATTGCAAATTTGACATAAAGTTAATCTTTTCAAGAATAGATAAAATGCTTTTTCCATTTATGGCTTAAACTTCCATGTAATGACCAAATGAGCAAAATAATGTCTTGGCACAATGGATTAGCATTAAATTTATGAGTGCAAATGAGATTTGAGGCCTGTAATCTAAGAGTGCAAGCTGAGTTCAAAAATGCCTAAGTGTATGAACATGAA
Organism: Vicia faba; assembly: GCA_948472305.1. Taxonomy (NCBI): domain Eukaryota; kingdom Viridiplantae; phylum Streptophyta; class Magnoliopsida; order Fabales; family Fabaceae; genus Vicia; species Vicia faba. The sequence continues at coordinate 170,747,741 of OX451739.1, read as the reverse complement.
AATTGGCCATGAGCAAAGTGAGTTTTGCCTATATTGCCAAATTCGATTCTCCCTAACCACAAGGTTGTTTGATAAGTTCTTAGACATTTTGGAAATCTTGGAATGTGTACTACAATCCATCTTTGTAATGCAAGTTGAAATTCCAAGTGGAAGCATGTGAAAAGTTGCCATGAAGTTAGGCAAAAATCCTGCCTAGAATAGGTCAAAATTTTTCTAAGTTAAGAATGTTTTGCACCCTTGTTCCAAAAATCATAACTTGAGCTACAAGCTTCTTTTGAGGAAACTTTGTGAATCAAAGTTGTAGATTTTGCAATGGAATACAACTTTCATGTTTTGACTTTCGTTTGAATCCAAATGTATCTTGATGAAAAAATGGGACAAAGTTAGGAAAAAATTAGGGATTTTCATAACTTAGAAAAATTCTAAGTTATGAAAATTCTTCATTTTAAACCCTAATTTGCAATTTTTGATTTCTTGATGAACAAGTTTCATAATTTGGCATGTTTTGATGAAAAATGAATCTTGACACTTGATTTTGACCAAAAAGTCAAAGTTTGACTTTTCAGTATACAGTCAAAAACTAATCAATTGACTGGAAAATTCATCTGTCAATCTTGTGCATTTGGGATCTTTTGAATTTGTTGAACATGTCAAGACAATTCCATGGGGTCCTTGAGTCCATATATGAGCTTGGTTTGCCATTGGTTAGGTCAAACAGTCAAAAATTGCCTTTGTGCAGTCAAAACCCTAAAAATGACCATTTTGCCCTTTTGGTGATCTGATCAAATTTCTTGTGGAATTGTGATCCAAACTTGACCAAATGGTTTATATGAGTTCATAATGTTGATGTGTGTCAAAAATCATGAGGTTTGACTGTCAATTGACCACAGTTGACTTTTTCCCCAATACAGTTGATTTCTAGGTCAACTGTCCAATTGACTGGGCAAAGATTGGAATCAAGGCTTGAAACTTGGTATGGGTAAACTTGAGAGTCCAACATGAAGCATGAAATTAATTTTGGGCACTTTAGGTCAAAACATCTTTGTGCAAACTCAAACCCTAATTTGGGTTAACAGTGCAAGGAGAAGTCTTGAGCAGAGCAAACCCTAACTTGATCTTGAGCTCCAAGGATCTTGTGGTGAGAAGATACTGATGAAAATGGGAGGGAAAATTTTGGGGTACAACAAGAAGGAACCTGAATAGTAGGGTTACTTAGAAATAAAAGCCTGGATAGTAGGGTTGTGAGAAGGAACCTGGATAGTAGGGTTACTTCGAAATGAAAGCCTGGATAGTAGGGCTATAAGAAGGAACCTGGATAGTAGAGTTACTTTGAGATGAAAGCCTAAATATTAGGGCTATGAGAAGGAACCTGGATAGCAGGGTTACTTCGAAATGAAAGCTTGGGTAGTAGGGCTATGAGAAGGAACCTGGCTAGTAGGGTTACTTCAAAATGAAAGCCTGGATAGTAGGGCTATGAGAAGGAACCTGGATAGTAGGGTTACTTCGAAATGAAAGCCTGGGTAGTAGGGCTATGAGAAGGAATCTGGATAGTAGGGTTACTTCGAAATGAAATCATGGATAGTAGGGCTATGATAAGGAACCTGGATAATAGGGTTACTTCGAAATGAAAGCCTGGATAGTAGGTGTAATGCCCCTATATTTAACTATTTATTTAATTGAATATTGTTTTAAATATTTTATATTAATTTAATTTTATCGTCAAGTCAAAATTATTTTATTAAGTTGGAATATTAAATAATTGGATTTAATTTGGTGGAATTAAGTTGAGGTATTATTGTTATTATTAAGCTTAAAAATGATAATGGGCTTATGTTATGGCGTCAAGAAGTAAAAGTGGGGTGTAGCCTTTAGGCCCAATAGGATTTATTTGAATTAATAGAATAATATATATTTTTATTAGAAAAAAAGAAAAAGGAAGAGAGTTAGAGTTATCAGAAAGAGAAGAGAAAGAGGAATTGGGTTTTGAGAGAAGAAGAAGAAGAAGAAAGGTTTGGAGCTATGGCAGCAGCAAGGTGCAATCAAAAATTATAAAGAACCGTCAATCCAAGGTAAGGGTGGGGTTCTGACTATCTAATGGGTTGCATGAAATTTTTTATGTGGGATTGGGTTTGTAAGATTGCTTTTGTTGGTGTTTAATGTTGTATATATTAATTTTTTCCTGTCAACGAATTGGTTATGGGAAATTACTCTATATTGATTGAATATAATTTTATTTTGTTGTGATACTGTGTTTTGTTGTTGAATTTGATACCGTATTGGGTTTGGTAGCAAACGGAGGAAATTAGGAAGAAAAACAAACGAAATAGACTATGCGTCGAACGTCACAAGTGTGTGTTGTGAAGTGTGTGTTGTGAGTGCCTTACATGCCGAATGGTATGTTGTGAAGAAGTGGAGAATGTCGAACGGTATGGTTGTGAGGAGGGGGTGCCGGTCGGCACTAGGTGCATGGAGATGGTCTGGTTGTTGTGCCGAGGGGCACCAACCTGTGTGTCGAATGGCACCATGCCGTTGTAATTTTGGCCTGTTACTTTAATACTATATTGTATTACAAAATTTATGTAGCATAGTTAGAAAAGGGTGAATGGTACCAAAAGTTATTTATTAGTAACATAAGAGAGTAATTCATGGATTGACATAAAATAGAAGAGATAATTAGTATGTTTCAGAATTAGTACCTGTTATGATTTTAGTTGCAATTGGTCATCAAAATATATTAGAAGTAGAGATGACTTAAGTGGCATAGAAATAATAGTTTCCTTAATTTAGCCGAAAGCTATTAATAAGGCTTATTAGAAAAATAATTTAGTAGAAGTATTATAGTAGGATCGTGTTAATATTATGGTTGGCAGGCAATCATAGTAATATATGTACATGATTAGTGAATATCATTTAGTAGAGTAAGTTGGCAGAAGATTAATGTAGTGACTAGTAGTAATTTATTAAATGGATGACAGGAAGCAAGTAGTATTAATAGGACTTGTAATAATAATATGGGTATAAATAAGTCGTTGTGTTGTGGTTGCTGTTAAAACTATGAAGTGCAGAGTAGAAATACTAGCGATTTTAGTAGAGGATTAATTAGCAGAATTTAGTCGATTTGCCCGAATAACTATACAGAACGATTGTTATATATTTTAGTCGACACAATGTGTTGAATACTTTGCTGAAAATATGAATTCCAAGTGGTATTAAAATGTTAGGCTTATAGCCGATGTTGTTTTCTTGTTGATGTTGTTGTCCAATTACTAATATTATGGTGACGTACTAAGTTGTGGGCTTATGCCAATGTTGCCGAATACATTATTATTGTTGAATATGTTGTGATTGATAAGATGATTAAATTGTAGGCCTATGGCCAGTGTTGAAGCAATGATGAGTACCTCTAATTAGTGGTAAATTGACAATGTAGGCTTATGCCTTTGTGACAGTGATTGTTGTTTGTTGTATGTGATTGTTGCATTCATTGAGTCACATACATTTGCATTATTAAGTTGGCCTGGATTGGCACCACGTTGGCCTGGATTGGCAAAATATTAAGTTGAAGGCTTATGCCTTGTTGATGCCTCTATTAATTGGCAATTTTTAAGTTGGGAGTTCTGCTCCAATGGTACCACATGCATGTGCATTGTAATTGAGTCACATTTGATGCTGCATCTTGAGTTGTGGTGAAGGTAGATTTATTGTTGCGTTATATTGTTGACTTGTTGTGACAGGTATTATCTTAAGGCTGTGAATTAATCGTTATGTCGTGTTGAGGCTTGGTTGTAATAGTTGTTGTGTATAAGTTGAGAAATGGTGATTTTATATGATCAGGTCTAATATATTATTTATCATACGACTTATTATATTGTCCGATATCTTACCCCTTACTGTTTGAATGTTTCCCTCTGTTGGTAACGTGCAGGTGTTAAAGAATGAAGATTTGCTTAGCCTTATTAGTTCAAAGTCGGTTGGTCGCTCTGATACGTAGCACTCAGGGGGGAAATGAACAAATAGTTGTTTACTTGTTGAAATTGTTTTAGTTGTTGAATCCTAAGTTTAATTATATGAAATAATGTGTTGCCTCTCAAGTTATTTTAGTTGAATGAAACATATGATGCTACTTGAAGTTGTAATTATGATTCTGTTGTGTTATTAATAAAAGAAGTGGTTTTGTTGTAAGAGCTGATGCAAGTTGCTATATGATCATCCGAAAACTAAAGTGTTATGTATTTGTTTATATGTTGCAACATGTTGAACTTTGATATCCCAAATGTGTTGGAAATTTTAAATACTCTAATTTTTCGTTATAACTACTGGGTAGAATTTGGGATGTTACAATAGTGGTATCAGAGCAGGTCGGTCCATCCGACCAAGTTGTCTAATATTGTTTGTTCCTTAGTGCGCGACAAGTGTGTGAAACACTGTCGGTACTTATTTGCCTTAATTGCAGGAAGTTGGTTGAAGATAAGTGGGGGAGAAGTTTTTCTTCTCGGATATGTTTAATTGAAAGGTGTTGGTTTGGTGTGCTGCCAACGATGATAATGCAAGAATTATTGCCCTGGTGTTTTGGAACCTGAACCTTGGCGGGGGAAAGCATCTCTCGAGTTATAAGAAGTTTCAGAGCACGAGATATGTTAAGAGTTGTTGGGAATATGTCTAAGTTGAAGACAAATGGGTTTCAGAGTGGAATTTCTGTAAGCGAATCGCGGGAAACTGCAGAATTATTGTGGGACTTCGAAAATTCATAACTAGAGTCCCGGGCATCCGATTTGAGTTTCGTTTGAAGCGTTGGAAAGCTAACAAAATGAGCTTTATTTTAAAAGTGGTTCCAGAATCTGTAATAGATTCATTTATCACGTGATGATATTGGAAGTAAGTGCAGTTTGTTTTTAAGCCTGTCTTTGGGACTAGACTTGTTCTTTAGTGTTGTACGGGACGTCAGTGTTCGAGTTGGGTAAATCAAAGGAGCAATTGGAAGATTTATTTAAAGTAAATTGTGAAATAAAAGGTATTATTTGGGAAGATTTGGTGTTATTAATTAGAACGAAAGACGATAGTGCAAAGTTGTATGGAGTTTACGGTGTCGAAAAGGAGGGAGATTTATATTAAGTTGTCAAGATGTATGTTATAGTTTTGGGAGAAGAGTTCTCTTAAGTAATTTTATTTCTAAGTGAAAGTGTATGTAAATCCATTCAAGGTGGATGCAGTTCTAGGTTGGAGAATGACGAAGTCTTTTATAGAGGTTAATAGCTCGTTGAGCTTAGATAATTACTATCGTAGTGTTTGAGGTGTAGATATATATGAAATGTTGTTATCTGAGATGATAATGTTGAGAGTGTGATTGGAATGAAAGGGAAATTGTGGGAGTATTTGTAAACCTCATTGGAAATTATTGGATTATGATGCTTTAGGTGACTTGAGTGCAAGTTCTAAAGGAACACTATTATAGTTAGTAATGATAGTTTATACTCCATTATGATTGTCGACTATCTATTGACAAATTGAGAAACTGATCACCCTTAATGTATTGTTGATAGTAGACGAGACCATGTTGGATGATATAGATTTGTTATTCTATCTTAATGGTGTGTAAAGTGGTTGATGTTATATCATGGAACAAGTCGGAGTATCGAGTTATATGCGAGCTAACGTTGCAAATGTGAAAGATTGAGAATATCAAGTGAACAATGGTTTTATGGTGGATATTGAGGAAAGTCCAAAATTAGATTGAAACTTGTAAACCATGTGTTTGACGTAAATTATTGTGGTTGTTAGTTGATGGTGAGTTGTGTGTATAATTGTTGAGTTACACAGTTAAGTTGATGTTGTGATGATTTAGTTCCCATTGCCGTGATGTTGTTGTTGATTATCGTAATGTAAAGGAATAATATTTCATAATATGACGAAGTTGATTATGTTGGCTATGTTGATGTCACTATAAGAGTGATACGACGATGTGAACAAATTTGTTGATATTTTGTTGATAATTGACATACGAGAATGAAATTGTGTATGTGCTTAGAGGTTGAAAAAGGTGTTAAGATGATATTGAGATGACGTATATCCAAGTGTAAGTGTGTTATAGTTGTTGCTACTTTAAAATGTTGGTATGTCAGATTATGGTGAAGTAGTTGAGATGCTAGTAACGATTATATCGTGAAGTGTTGAATGATTTGTATATGTGTAATCGATTTGAATTGTGTTGAGTTATTGTTATGTTGGTGAAGTAGTGGTCGAAGTGTTGCCAAACGCGACTCGGGGATCAAAAAGTTGGATGTGAACTTCGCGTTAAGGATGGTAGTATCGAATATATTTTCGAGGACAAAAATATTCTAAGTGAGGGAGAGTTGTAACGCCCCGATATTTAATTATTTATTTAATTGAATATTTTTTGAATATTTTATATTAATTGAATTTATAGTCAAGTCAGAATTATTTTATTAAGTTGGAATATTAAATAATCGGATTTAATTTGGTGGAATTAAGTTGAGGTATTATTGTTATTATTAAGCTTAAAAATGATAATGGGCTTATGTTATGGCGTCAAGAAGTAAAAGCGGGGTGTAGCCTTTAGGCCCAATTGGATTTATTTGGATTAATAGAATAATATATATTTTTATTATAAAATAAGAAAAAGGAAGAGAGTTAGAGTTATCAGAAAGAGAAGAGAAAGCAAAATAGGGTTTTGAGAGAAGAAGAAGAAAGGTTTGGAGCTATGGCAGCAACAAGGTGCAATCGGAAATTATAAATAACCGTCAATCCAAGGTAAGGGTTGGGTTCTAACTATCTAATGGGTTGCATGACAAATTTTATGTGGGATTGGGTGTGTAAGATTGATTTTGTTGGTGTTTAATTGTTGTAATTGATACTGAGATGTGGATTGCTGTCAACGAATTGGTTATGGGAAATTACTCTATATTGATTGAATATAATTTTATGTTGTTGTGATACTGTGCTGTGTTGTGGAATTTGATACCGTATTGGGTTTCGTAGCAAACATAGGAAATTAGGAAGAAAAACAAATGAAACAGACTCTGTGCCGAGCGTCACAAGTGTGTGTTGTGAAGTGTGTGTTATGAGTGCCTTACATGCCGAACGACATGTTGTGAAGAAGTGGAGAATTCCGAACGGCATGGTTGTGAGGAGGGGGTGCCGATCGGCACTAGGTGCATGGAGATGGTCTGGTTGTTGTGCTGAGGGGCACCAACCTGTGTGCCAAGTGGCACTATTCCGTTGTAATTTTGGCCTGTTACTTTAATATTATATTGTATTACAGAATTGATGTAGCATAGTTAGAAAAGGGTGAATGGTACCAGAAGTTATTTATTAGTAAAATAAGAGAGTAATTCGTGGATTGACATAAAATAGCATAGATAATTAGTATGTTTCAGAATTAGTAACTGTTATGATTTTAGTTGCAATTTGTCATCAAAATATATTAGCAGTAGAGACGACTTAAGTGGCATAGAAATAATAGTTTCCTTAATTTAGCCGAAAGCTATTAATAAGGCTTATTAGCATAATAATTTAGTAGAAGTATTATAGTTGGATCGTGTTAATAATATGGTTGGCAGCCAATTATAGTAATATATGTACATGATTAGTGAATATCATTTAGTAGAGTAAGTTGGCAGAAGATTAATGTAGTGACTAGTAGTAATTTATTAAATGGATGAAGGCAGCAAGTAGTATTAATAGGACTTGTAATAATAATATGGGTATAAATAATTCGCTGTGTTGTGGTTGCTGTTAAAACTATGAAGTACAAAGTATAAATACTAGCGATTTTAGTAGAGGATTAATTAGCAGAATTTAGTCGATTTGCCCGAATAACTATACGGAACGATTGTTGTATATTTTAGTCGACACAATGTGTTGAATACTTTGCTGAAAATATGAATTCCAGGTGGTATTAAAATGTTAGGCTTATAGCCAATGTTGTTTTCTTGTTGATGTTGTTGTCCAATTAATAATATTATGGTGACGTACTAAGTTGTAGGCTTATGGCAATGTTGCCGAATACATTATTATTGTTGAATATGTTGTGATTGATAAGTTGATTAAGTTGTAGGCCTATGGCCAGTGTTGAAGCAATGATGAGTATCTCTAATTAGTGGTAAAGTGACGATATAGGCTTATGCCTTTGTGACGGTGATTGTTGTTTTTTGTATGTGATTGTTGCATTCATTGAGTCACATGCATTTGCATTATTAAGTTGGCCTGGATTGGCACCATGTTGGCCTGGATTGGCAAAATATTAAGTTTAAGGCTTATGCCTTATTGATGCCTCTATTAATTGGCAATTTTTAAGTTGGGAGTTCTGCTCCAATGGTACCACATGCATGTGCATTGTAATTGAGTCGCATTTGATGCTGCATCTTGAGTTGTGGTGAAGGTAGATTTGTTGTTGCATTATATTGTTGACTTGTTGTGACAGGTATTATCTAAAGGCTGTGAATTAGTCATTATATCGTGTTGAGGCTTGGTTGTAATAGTTGTTGTGTATAAGTTGAGAAATGGTGATTTTATATGATCAGATCTAATATATTATTTATCATACGACTTATTATATTGTCCGATATCTCACCCCTTACTGTTTGAATTTTTCCCTCTGTTGGTAACGTGCAGGTATTAAAGAATGAAGATTTTCTCACCCTTATTAGTTCAAAGTCGGTTGGTCGCTCTGATATGTAGCACTCAGGGGGAAATGAGCACATATTTGTTTACTTGTTGAAATTTTTTTAGTTGTTGAATCCTAAGTTTAATTATATGAAATAATGTGTTGCCTCTCAAGTTGTTTTAGTTGAATGAAACATATGATGCTACTTGAAGTTGTAATTATGATTTTACTGCGTTATTAATAAAAGAAGTGATTTTGTTGTAAGAGCTGATGCAAGTTGTTATATGATCATACGAAAACTAAAGTGTTATGTATTCGTTTATGTGTTGCAACATGTTGAATTGTGATATCCCAAATGTGTTGGAAATTTTAAATACTCTGATTTTTTGTTATAACTACCTGGTAGAATTTATGGTGTTACAGTAGGGCTATAAGAAGGAACCTGGATAGTAGGGTTACTTCGAAATGAAAGCCTGGATAATAGGGCTATGAGAAGGAAGCTGGATAGTAGGGTTACTTCGAAATGAAAGCCTGGATAGTAGGGCTATGAGAAGGAACCTAGATAGTAGGGTTACTTCGAAATGAAAGCCTGGATAGTAGGGCTATGAGAAGGAACCTGGATTGTAGGGTTACTTCGAAATGAAATCCTGGATAGTAGGGCTATGAGAAGGAACCTGGATAGTAGGGTTACTTCAAATGAAATTCTGGATAGTATGGCTATGAGAAGGAACTTGGATAGTAGGGTTACTTCGAAATGAAAGCCCGGGTAGTAGGGCTATGAGAAGGAACCTGGATAGTAGGGTTACTTTGAAATGAAAGCCTGGATAGTAGCACTATGAGAAGGAATCTGGATAGTAGGGTTACTTCGAAATGAAAGCCTGGATAATAGGGCTGCTTCATTTGATCATGTGGATTAGTTGACCCGTTTGGTTTCGGGAACTGATTTTCCATTAGTTGTCTGCAGATATGATGTGTATAGTTTTATGGATTTAATCTTGAACTGTTGGAATTGTTGATGATAACCATCTTTCTTGAAAAGGTACATGATTAATTATATGCGTTGCATGAAATGCATTGTGTGATGATATTCTCAAAATAAATAAGATTATGTTGTATGCAATATGTAGCGTACGTCATGATGTATGAACATGAAATGCTATTATGACATATCTGAGTCTGGGAAAATAAATCCCGGACTACTGCTGGAGAGTACTGGAAATTGAATTCCTGACCATTGTGGAAAAGTGGTTCTTCTACATCCACAGGGGATGGTGAACGGAGATGACTATGCCGTGGATTCACTCCTTTCTGTTTGAATATTCTGCCGGGGAGAAACTCTGTTTGAGAAAAACTCTGCGGGAGAATAACTCTGTTTGGGAGAGGAGATGCTTTGCTGATTCAGAAAAATAAACTCCGTTGGGGGATGAACTTCCGTAGCTGGAGGAATAACCTCTGTTGGGGATTGAGTTTATGTATTCAGAGAAATAAACTCTGCTCAGAAGAAAACTTTATGAACCGCTTGCGATTATAAAATTCGGCTGGAGAACATAGATGTCAGCTCTCTGAAGGAACTTTGCTGGGGAAAGTAACTCCTGTCTATGGAAGCCGATGATAAAGCTTTGGTCGCCTCTACTCTGTGGGGAGTATAGATGTCAAAGGGTATCATGTAGTAGTGACTTTGTTTCAAAGCTGTCTCTACCCTTGTACCATGTTGAACAAAGTAACTGTCGGGCTCGACATGTTTTTTTATAGTTTTTTTCCCCGGTTTCTTAAGTCATGAGCAATTGTCTTTCTGTTTCATATGCAAATATTTGTGAATAGAAATCATATTCAAATGCATATGTCAAGAATAAATCATTGGATATTTTTGCAAAACAAAACAGAAAAAGGAAAAACAAATGGTTTTGTAAAAATGACTTGTATTAATTTCTTGAAGTTAGCCTATGTTGTACCCCAAAATTTGCCCTCCCATATTTCTCAAAACATCTCAAGAAAAATTCACAAGTCCAACCTGGCGCGTCATATTCAGGTATTCTTTCGCCAAGATATCTTTGATAACGTATTCTCAAATTCAGGTTCGGCTCAAGAGTCAATTCTTTAAAGAAGGTATCCGAATGTGTGAGTTTTCTTGAAGAAATATAGTGAAAAAGTGTGCTGAAAGTGCAGTTTTTACGCACTAAAAAATTCATAACTTGAAGATCGTGACTCGTTTTGAACCCGTTCCGGTGGCCAAAATTCCGTCTTGACATTATCTACGTTTTCATCTCTCACGGCTGGAAGCCAATTTCGATCAGAAGGTCTTCAAAAATGTGGATTTATCAAGTATTTTCGTGCAGAAAATTTGTGACAGAAGTTTATTTGCGTCATGTTCAAAAAATCATAACTTGGTCGATTTTCATCGTATCAAGCTGGTTCTGGCGCCAAATTTTTAAAAATTGAGTTGGCTACATTTTCACAGAAGGTATTGAGTTCAAAAGGTATACAAAAGGCCTTCATTTTTTGCTCAGAGTGCGTGACACGCCGAAAATCCTGAATGCTGAATATTATTTCATCTGGGCCGAAACTTCGAAAATTCATAACTCGGTCAATTTGTATCGGATTGGACTCATATTTTTACACAAGGTCACTGACTCATAGATCTACAACTTTGCTTCAAAAGTCGAGACCAAATTATGCACCGATCAATACCAGTTTTTTTGAAGAACGTGTCAGAGTCGACACTGAAGCCCAAAATAAGTTTGTCTGAGCTGAAACTTCAAAAATTCATAACTAATTCACCGTTTATCCGATTGAGTCGATTTTCGGACAGGAGTTAGTTCTCGATGTCGGCTACATTTTGTTTTCACATTTTAACTTCAAAAAATGCACTTAAGTCCCTGCGATTTAGCCTGGAAAGTGACGAATTCAAGTGAATATTGGAGGCCCAATTGCACACTCAAAGCCCATTTTCTTTACCCTAATTTCCACTATATAACCACCTTCTTGTCACACAAACCAGGGAGGAGAAAAAAGAGGAAAAAAGAAGAGAAAAAAAGAGAGGAGAAAAAAGAAGAAGAAAAAGAAAAAAAAAAGAGAGAAAAAGAGAGAAAAAACCTTGCCACAACACTGTTAGAATATCAAATTCTTTCAAGAACCCTAAAACCTTGAAATCTTTATTACAAATCCCCCTCTCACTACAAATAAGCCATCTCAGCTACAAACCAACATCTTATTACTTCTTCAGTAAGGGTAAGGCTGGCTTGATCTCCATGATCCCAAGGGCATAAAAGCATTCATGTCACTACTTTTCCAGTAAGGGTAAGGTTGATTTGATCTCCATGATCAAAAAGGGTATAATCATTCATACATGCCATGTTGTGCCTAAACATTAAATTTCTTGGTTTTATTTGCATTTTTTGATTTTATCTAATGTGTTCGTGAGATTCAACACTGCAGATTTAGACAGGATCTCATGCAGGTTCGTTAAGGAACGTTGAGGCCAAAAGTCAAATGGCTAAAGGCCAAATGGCCAAAGGCCAAATGGCCAAAACAGAACATTTTATGCATGACACCAATACATGGCGAGGCAGACATTAAGCCAGAGATTAAGGGAACGTTGAAGCCAGAACACAAATGGCCAAAAGCCAAAAGCCAATTGGCCAAAGTAGAACAACTTATACATGAAACTCAATCCAATGGCCAAAGAATGCAGACCACGGTACTCAGGAGTCAATACTTCAAAAAACCTCCCCTTGGGCCAGACACCCCCTATGGTTTGCTCAATTTTTTAATTTTTATTTGTTTTTCCTTTTTATTCTTTTAATTGTTTTTTTAATTGTTTTCTTTTAATTCCATAAAATAATTTTCATAATAAATATAAAATACAGAAAAATCAAAAAAATGTTTATTTTATTAATATTAATTTCACTATTATTATTTTTGTAAATAAACTTTAAACAATTAATTAGATTAATTTAGGTTTCAAAACTTTAATATTTTTCTTAATAAATTAAATATGTAGAAATTAGGTTTTTTTAACTTTTTCATCATTTTTTTTTAATAAATAATTTTCTCATCATTATTATTATTATTAATTACTAATTTATTTTGTAAATAAACATGTACATAAATTCTTTAGTAAATTAAGTTAAACTTTAACATTTTTCTCAAATAATTAAAAATAACTTAGAATTAGGGTTTCTTTTAATTTTAATTTTAATTTTCTTATTTCATAAATACAAAAAACCTAAAAAACACTTCTTTTATTTCAATAAATAATTAATTAATTTTTAATTTCAATTTAACTTCAAAAGGGTCCAACGCCCTCGTTTCCAATCTTATTTCAATTCGCACATTTTATTTCGTTTCTTTTAAATATTTATGTAATTCTCCCAAAGCCATGTAACTCGGACATTTTATATTTCTCGCACTTTAGTTCTTTATTTTTTGTCAAATCGGGTCCTGGATTTTAATTTGGCGATGTGGACCCGCGCCTTTGTAATAGTTTAGAACTTTTAATTTCCGTAACTTTTTAACTGTTAACAAATGCATGCAAGAATGAATGACAAAAATAAAAAACAAACGCATAGATCACTTTGACATGAACAAGATAAAAATAAATGAAAACGACACACAAATCACACACCACCCCTAGGGTATGCCTCACTGTTGCCTTGCCCCTCGAAAGGTGGTCGTCGAGTAGAGGATGTTTTAGTAAGTCCTCATGTCCATGAACATGGCATGGGGGTAGCTTCTAAGGTGTCTTCCTATTACTCTGGTGACCACACCGTTGCCTTGTCCCTCGAAACGTGGTCGTCGACTATAGGACGTCTTAGTGAGTCCTTATGTCCCATTGATCTGGTTGCCTCAAAACAAGTCACCTCGGAATAGTTGCCTCGGAATAAAAGATCAATGGCATAAGGGTAGCTCCTAAGGTATCTTACCATTGCTCGGTGACCATACTGTCCCAAAACTCGAATTGACCCGAACACCTCCAACGGTGGTGCTACCTACCTCTCAATGGTGGGATGGCACTACTTTAAAGGACATTTACACAGACGAATTCCTTAGGGTAGATAGACAACTCTAGATACTTGCTCTAATTTCAAAAACAAATTCAAAAATACTTTTCACACCGACACCTTTTCAAAAAGCTTTCGAAAGCATTTTTCAAACACTCTTGAGGACCGATACAAGAGTCGAACTGAAATTTTCAAAGAAACTTTTTAAAACCCACAGTTGAAAAGCAAACAAACCATTTTTGAAAACACAAGTGAGCAAGTATCTAAGAGCCCATGGATAACCATGGATAGAAAGGGTGCTAACACCTTCCCTTTCTATAATCTACCTCCCGAACCGAGAGCAATCTCTATAAGGAATTTTTCTGTGCTTTTGTCCTTTCCATTTGGAGAAAATAAAAGACGGTGGCGACTCTTGCTTCCGCGATATTTCGCGAACCAGCGTTAAACAGTCAGTTCCAGATCCACCGATCACAGCCTATAACAGGCATTTTTGTACAAGGAAGCTGGCGCTCTAGTAAGAAAACGCCACCGTGAAAATGAAAGCTATACAATATTGTATACAAAGAGAAGAAAACAGTTATGTGTGATAATCCCATTGAGTTTCAATTCTGCTATTGTCGCTATGTCTTCGAGCGTCTCATCACTTTGCTGCTTGTCCGAAGCTGATTAGATTTATTGGTGTCGTTCGAGCTTGATAGTTGATACTGAGGTATGGTCGCAAGGTGATCCAATGGGACATAGTGATACGCTTTACATCCCTAACTTTTTCCTAGACCGCCCTTTCGGGTTTTCAGTCCACCGGGATACCCTTTTTTGCCCAAGCCGCCTTTTCAGGTTTTTGACTTGCCGGGTGTACAAATTTTTTTGTTTTCATCCCTAATTTTTGCCCGAACCCTTTTGGTTCTCCGGGAAGCCCTTACTTTTGCCTAGGCCATTCAACCTAGCAGGTCTTTAATCATGCGTAGTATCTTTTCACTATGTCCGGATTGACAGGATGAGGAAGGTCATCACCGTCCATGGTGGTCAGATTCATGGCTCCACCCGAGAAAATGTTTTTGATCACAAATGGCCCTTCGTATGTGGGAGTCCATTTGCCCCTGGGATCACCTTGCGACAGTATGATGCGTTTGATCACTAGATTCCCGACTTAATATGATTGGTGTCTAACTTTTTTGTTGAAAGCCTTGATCATCCGTTTTTTATACATTTGACCATGACAAACATCAGTAAGTCTCTTCTCATCGATTAGATTCAGTTGATCAAGTCGAGTCTGGATCCAGTCGTCTTCGTTCAAACCTGCGTCCTTCATAATCCTCAGAGAAGGGATCTTTACATCAATAGGCAGGACAACCTCCATGCCATATACCAGAGAGTATGGGGTTGCTCCTGTCGATGTTCGCGCGGAGGTGCGGTACCCATAAAGAGAAAATGGTAACATGTCATGCCAGTCTTTGTATGTCACTGTCATCTTCTGTATGATCTTTTTGATGTTTTTAGCGGCTTCAACAGCACCATTCATCTTCGACCGGTAAGGAGAAGAGTTATGATTCTGTATCTTGAACTGTTTACAGAGTTAGGTGATCATCATATTATTGAGATTTGTACCATTGTCAGTGATGATTCTCTCTGGTATACCGTACCGACAGATCAGGTTATGCTTGGCAAATCGCGCCATAATGTTCTTGGTAACAGTAGCAAAGGAGGCAGCTTCAACCCACTTCGTGAAGTAATCAATGGCCACCAGGATGAAGCGGTGCCCATTGGAAGCGGTAGGTCTAATATCTCCGATCATGTCAATGCCCCACATTGCAAAAGGCCAGGGAGCCGTTAAGACGTTCAAGGGAACCAGAGGTACATGTACTTTATCAGCATAGATTTGGCACTTGTGGCAAGTTCGGGAGTGCTAATAACAATCTACTTCCATAGTGGACCAATAGTATCCTGTTCGTAGGATCTTCTTAGCCATGGTATGTCTACTTGAATGGGTTCCGAAGGTACCTTCATGTAGATTTTCCATAATCCTCCCTGCTTCGCTCTTGTCTACACACCGCAGTAAGGTAGAGTTATGGTTGCGCTTGTAGAGGATTCCATTACCGAGGAAGAATTTCGCGGCGAACCTTCTCAGAAACTTTTTGTCATTGACAGATGCCCCCTCTGGATACTCTTGAGCCTCGAGATAC
Organism: Vicia faba; assembly: GCA_948472305.1. Taxonomy (NCBI): domain Eukaryota; kingdom Viridiplantae; phylum Streptophyta; class Magnoliopsida; order Fabales; family Fabaceae; genus Vicia; species Vicia faba. The sequence goes on along the minus strand of OX451739.1, from coordinate 170,731,938 downwards.
CTTTTTACTTCATGAAACCAAGGTTTGTCTGCTACCTCTTCAGTATCAATTTCACAGCAGTACGCTGGTTCATCCAACCTCTCGATGGTGATTCGGGGAGCTTCGTTGTCCCACCTGACCTTGAACATAGAAGACATGGTAGCTAGCGCGTCCGCTAACTGATTCTCTTCTCGTGGAAAATGTTCAAAGGTTACCTCCTCAAAATGTGGAAGCAATGTCAGCACATGTTCTTTGTACAGGATGAGGTTCAGATGCTTCGTATCCCACTCTTCTTTGATCTAACTTATCACCAAGGCTGAATCCCCGAAAATGTTTAAGAACTTGAACCTCAGGTCAATATCAGCTTTGAGACCCATGATGCAGGCTTCATACTCCGCCATGTTGTTGGTACAGTTGAAGCATAGTCGGGCAGTGAAAGGAGTATGACAGCCCTCGGGGGATATGATTACAGCGCCAATGCCATTACCGAGTGCGTTCGAAGCTCCGTCAAAAACCATAGTCCATCGGGATCCTTCTTTAGGTCCTTCATCCGGTCCAGGTTCTTCATAGTCATTCACCAGCATAATATTCTCGTCCGAGAACTCAAAATTCATGGACTGGTAGTCATCCACGACCTGATGAGCCAAATGATCAGCTAATAAACTTCCCTTGATTTCTTTCTGGGTTGTATATTGGATATCGTATTAGGTTAAGATCATCTGCCATCTTGCTATTCTTTCGGAGAGAGCGGGCTTCTCGAAGATGTACTTAATTGGATCCATCTTAGATATCAACAAAGTAGTGTGGGTCAACATATACTATCTTAGTCGGCGAGCAGCCCATGCCAAAACACAACAAGTTTTCTCGAGCAGTGAGTATCGTGTTTCGCAGTCGGTAAACTTTTTTCTAAGATAGTATATTGCGTGCTCTTTTTAACCAGACTCGTCATGCTACCCCATCACACACCCCATTGAATTGTCTAATACTGTTAAGTACATTATCAAAGGTCTTCCTTCAATCGGAGGAACCAGAATTAGTGGTTCTTGAAGGTATTCCTTGATTCTTTCGAAAGTGGTCTGGCATTCGTCATTCCATTTTACTACTTTATCTTTCTTCAGGATTTTGAAGATCGGCTCACAAGTAGCAGTAAGATGTGAAATGAACCTGGCGATATAATTTAGGCGTCCCAAGAAACCTTTAACTTCCTTCTCAGTACGGGGAGCCGGCATCTCTTGTATGGCCTTCACCTTTGCAGGGTCTACCTGAATACCTTTGTCACTGACGATGAACCCCAGAAGTTTACCAGACCTTACCCCAAAGGTGCACTTGTTCGGATTCAACCTCAACTTGTATGTCTTCAACCTATCAAACAGCTTTTGTAAATGATCAAGGTGTTCTTCCTCAGTTTGATACCTGGTTATCATGTCATCAACATAAACCTCTATATCGTGGTAAATCATATCATGGAACAAAGCTACCGTGGCTCACTGATAGGTTGTCCCAGCATTCTTTAACCTGAAAGGCATCACCTTGTAACATAAGATGCCCCACTGTGTGACGAAGATTGTCTTCTCCATGTCTTCGGGTGCCATCTTGATCTGGTTGTAGCCAGAGAAACCATCCATGAAGGAAAATATTTTGTGTTGTGCGGTGTTGTCAACCAGAACATCGATATGGAGAAGCGGGAAGTCATCCTTGGGGCTTGCCCTGTTCAGATCTCTATAGTCCACACATATTCGTACCTTACCGCCCTTCTTAGGTACCAGAACGACGTTAGCAACCCACTGCGGATAGGATGTGACAACTAAGAACCCAATGTTGAACTGCTTCATAACCTCTGCTTTGATCTTCTTTGACATTTCAGGGCGCATACGACGGACCTTCTGTTTAACCAGAGGACAATCTTCTTTAGTCGGAAGACAATGTACCATAATATAGGTGTCTAAACCAGGCATGTCTTCATATGACCAGGCAAAGATCTCAACATAATCGTGCAACATCTATATCAACCGCTATTTGACATTAATCTCCAGATTTGCATCGATCTTGACTTCTTTTCTGTCTACCTCTGTGCCCAAATTTATCATCTCAACTGGCTCTTCATGAGGCTGTATAGCCCTCTCTTCCTACTCTAACAGTCTAGCAAGTTCTCCAGGTACCTTACAATCTTCCTCAACTTCATCCTCGGCTTGGTTGATCAAATTTTCGATGTTATAACTGGCAATAACAGAACTATTATCAATGGGATCCAGAGTGGATATGGATCTGCAGTTTGATTATGTGAGTGTGTGTAAGAGCATAGTTGTATTGATAAAGTGAAAAGCGGAAAAGAAAAATAGAGAGCGCAAAATTTGTATGCAGGAAACGTCCAATGTTTTATTGATGACATATGATAATGACATATAATAACCCTCACAAATAAACCATTGTGCTTGGGTAAGACACAAGGCCATAGATTTTATATTGTTTATTACAAATTCGAAAAACAAGTAAGACAATTACTGCTGAACAAAAGTAATCGGCACAAAATCCTTGGCCGTCCAGTTACTAGGTCCACCGTTGGTAGTAGGGTAGATCCAGCTGTCAATATCAGAATCCTCATCGTTGTCTTCTATAGCATTGACGCCACAATTGTTGATGCATAGGGGAGGTCCTCCAGCCCGAGCACGTCGAACAACCCTTTGAGCTCCTAAAGTAAATCCCAAACCAAAGTTGTCAGTTTTATGAGGAAAATCAGGAAGCTTTCCCCAAATGGTACACCCACCTTCTTCAACTACCGCTCTGGCGTCCTTGAGAGAAGCCATCTTCAAAGGAGGTTTGGTGATCTTCGGTGCACTAGTGATAGTCTCAGTTGATGCCATAATCTGGGGAACCTCTTCAAAATTTTGACAAGGGGTCTCTATGAATTCACCGTCCATTTCCACATACCTGAAATAGTTTAGGTGGCTTACCATATACTCCTCTTCACCATGCACGGTGACAATCTTCCCCTTCATTGGATACTTCAACATTTGGTGCAACGTAGAAGTAACAGCCCTAGCTTCATGGATCCAAGGACGACCCAATAGACAAGAATAAGATGGCTTGATATCCATCACGTAGAAGATGGATTCAAAGGTCTGGGAACCCACTTTGACAGGGGTGTCCACCTCCCCGTGCACCATTCTCTTTGAACCGTCAAAATCCCTCACCATAATGTTACTGGGATTTAAGGTCAAACCTTCACAATCTAACCTATCAAGAGTCTTCTTGGGCAGAACATTCAGTGACGAACCAGTGTCCACCAGCACATGGGCCATGGTAGTGCCCCTGCATTCGATCGAGACATGCAAAGAATCATTGTGCTTTCTCCCCTTTGGTGTCAAATCAGCATCTGAAAAACCCAACCCATTATCTGCAGTCAAACTGGCCACACAGTCTTTGAATTGGTCAGCGGAGGTTTCTTGCGGTACATGTGCAGTATTGAGAAATGTAATCAAGGGATTTGCATGCGCCTCAGAACATAATAGCAGAGACAACATCGATGTCTTCGAAGGGATCTGCCCCAACTGCTCGACCACAATGTAGTCGCTCTTCTTGATTATTTTTAAAATTTCCTCCATTTCTTGTTTAGAGGATTCCAAAATAACTTTTCTAGGTGCCTCCGTCCGGGCAGGCTCACCCACAACTTCTTTGCCCTGAGTCCCAGATGACTCATCGGCAGGGATAACAACTGGAGTAAGGATGGGAGTAGTAGCAGAAGTACTAGCAGGAACAACAAATGGAATAACAATAGACTTAACAACAGTCTTCGGGGAGATCTCGGGAGAGAAAACCCTTCCACTTTGAGTAATTTTGCTGGTCCCGACAATGTTACTGATATCGGGATCAGCCTCTTCAGTCTTTAAATCCTGCTTAACGCAATGGTAGTAAACATCGGCACCATAATTCCAAGGAAGAGCTTTGTCCGAGGAGTTTGGTACAGGGCCATGAAAAGTGATTATCAATGGAGCAATTCTTGGAGCAGGTGTAATCCTAACAGGTCTTTTGGAGGAGGCCTTGGAAGGATTGGCGGAAATGGTTATGATAGCAACATCTTCATGTAGGATAGTCGGAATCGGAGTCTTTTCGAACAAAATATCTCTGTTATCCATCAAGCGTTGAACACCTGCTTTCAGCAAATAACAACCAGAAGGCAGAGATAAACACATGTGGCAACCTTCACCACAACCCGGAAATAAACTGGCCAGCAACAAATTCTTCTTGACGGTCATGAGAGGAGTGGAAACTTCATCAACAAAAGTAACAAATATATCAGTATCAACGATGTTAACACCACAATTGTGCTTGGGCATGGGAGCAATTATGACATTAGGCTTCTCAGGAGCATCAAACTCAATCTCCTTTGCTTCGATCATATTCTGTATCTTATTCTTCAGAGCCCAACAGTCGTTCGTATCGTGGCCTAGACTCTTAGAATGGTAAGCACACCGAGCGTTTGGATTGTACCAAGGAGATGTGGTGTTATGATTCTTGGGAGCCTCCTTCAAGGTTGCCAAGTTCGATTTTAACAGATGGGGTAGAACTTCAGACAACTTCATATTGATTCAAGTGAACTGCCTTTGAGGTCTTTCTACCCTTGGCTGATTGTTTCGTTGTTGAGTAGTTGCAGGCCTAGGTATCATCACAGCCCCTAACGTTGGACGGTGCTCAATTCTGCTCTGACTTCTTGGATTATAAATAGCATTGACCTCCTTCTTACCCGTTAATGGATTCTTCACTATACTTGATGAGGTGTCTTTATGGATCTTGCCACTTCAGATCCCGACTTCTACCCTTTCTCCAGTTAATATCAGCTCCATAAAACCAGCTGAGGAACTACCAATCTATTGATTGAAGAATGGACCAGATAGCGTACCAAGAAACATGTCAACCAACTCCCTATCAGACAAAGGGGGTTGGACTCTCCCTTCCAAATCTCTCCATTTCTGCGCATAGTCCTTAAAACCTTCGCTTGCACCCATAGACATACTCTGGAGTTGAGTATAGGTAGGGGCAAGGTCAGCATTGTATTGATACTGCTTATAAAAAGCAGCAGCCAGATCTTCCCAGTTGCGGATATTGACTCCCTCTAGCTAATAGAACCACTCAAGCTGAGTCCCGGCCAGACTGTCTTGAAAGAAATGGACCCAAAGGTTCCTATCATCAGTGTGAGGCTGAATCTTCCTCATGTAAGAACGAAGATGAAGCTCAGGACAAGACACCCCATCATATTTTGCAAATACCGGAGCCTTGAACTTCGATGGGATGACAACCCCATATACCAAACCCAACTCTTCAAAATCCATCCCTGGTACTCTTTGGATCTCCATTGCATTTAGACGATCCTCTAACTGCTTGTATCTATCCTCGGCCAGGGGATACTGTTCTTCATTGTAATCAGTGTCATTATCAGAAACCTCTGGGCTAGGGTCATCCTCCCTTGTCTCTCCCTCTTGATTCTCCCCTTCTTTGGATGAGGAGGTCAGATCAACCGGTTTCTTCAACGGTCCCTTGAATCTTCTGCCCAGATTCAGGACACCATCGATCTTCTTTGCCTTCTTCTTTTTCTCTTTCATAATAAGGGCATTCAGATCTTCCAGCCCTTTAGCCAAAGCTACGAACTTTTGCTGAAATTGGGCATTTTGTGCTTGGAGATCCTTGATACTTTGCTCAGAAGACATTATTGCTGAAATAAACAGCGAATAAGATGAGAAACCTGTTATGTGACCTGTTTATGCATTGATATGTATGGCATGTGTATGCAATGATTTCAAGGACTTTGAGAAATTTAAATTTGCGAACAAAAATGAAACAAAGATTTTATTAGTAGAATTCAAAGTACAATTGCCTTTTAGGCGTTACAATTGAAAATTCTAAAAAAAATCAAGTTTCCCATTGATGCTTCCTCTTCGTGCCGAGATAGACGTTAAGGCTTTTTCCCTCATAAAGCTGCTTTGTGAGCTCTAAAACCTTCTTCTCCTGGGCATAGAACTGGTCCTTATAAGTATCTCGCTCCTTCTTCAACTGAATCCAGGACCTCTGTAATTCTTTAAGACCAGTGGGCATATCAGGATGAAGAACCGTGTAGGGAATATCTCCTTCAGTAATGGGCTCCACAATCACTGGTAAGACAGCTATGTATGGCATCATAAATTTCTGAGCACGAGCTCGTACCCATTGGAGATAAGGTTCCATAGGAATGGAAGTCTTTGGCCCCAAAGTCTTGACGTCATATTTGTTTACCATGCCCCAGGCTCGTATGAACCTCTGGCGACACCCTTGAACATCATACCCATAGTTATACATAATGCCCTCGATAAATAACTCATGAGGACCATCCCTTCGAGCGTAACCAAATTGTCACAAAGCCAAACGAGGATTGTAAGTTATGCCTCCCCTAATGCCAAGTAATGGGACATTAGGGTACTCCCCACAGCGGTCGATAATAGCAGTATCTCCTATAGTTCGGGAATACCAGAGAATATCCGTGTGAGCGAGTGACATTATCCTTTGCGACCAACCCAAACCTTTTTCATTCTTCAGCACTGACTTAGGGAGGTGATAAATAAACCACCTTGACAGTAATGGCATGCAGCACATAAGAACCCCTCTTCTCTTCGTGGTACGAGTGTGGAGAGCTTGCAAGATATCTCCGAGCAAAGTAGGCACAGAGTTGCGAGAGAGGAAGATCTTGATAGAATTCACATCTATGAATAAGTATGGATTAGGGAATAGTACTAACCCATAGATTAGAAGGTCCAAGACCTCCTCAAAATCCTGAAAGTCCATATCATCCCAAAACAGCTGGGCCTTCTCTATTAGGAACTTGGCTAAAAAACCCTTGACTCTGCTTCTTGTTTCCCAATTGGGTACCATGTCGGCCTATTTCAGATGCAAGGCTGAGGCAATGACTTCTGGCTTGGGAACCTCTTCTAAACCTGTGAAAGGCAACTGTTCAAGAATGGGTATATCCAATAACTGAGAGAACTCTTCCATGGTAGGCACCAACTGATAGTATGGGAAGGTGAAGCGGTGGTTCTTAGGATCAAAGAACTGAAAGAGTACACCCATCACCTTTTCATCAAATTTTGATGTAACCAGATTGAGAAGTCGACCATATCTCTTAGTGAATGCAGAAGTTTCAGGAACCCTTGATACTAGCTCCTTGAGTTGGGGAGGTACTCTCACAAAGCTAATTCGGGTAGTGTTTCTACGAGCGGAAGCCATGATATGCAAAACAGAACAAAGATAAATTCCCTTGGTCCTTGAAATGATTAATGTAATGAGAATGGATGCTATGTTATGATGCATGATGTTATGTTCAAACAGAATAAATCACACACAAGCAAAACACACAATAGACCTTAGGTTCAAAGGCTTGCATGAGGTTAAAAGTAAGTACCCTCTTGAAGTTTAGTTGGTTTCAAACCTGTCTTAGAAAATTAATCGGGTTCTAAAGATTCTCAATATCACTGATCATCCTTTATCGGGCATTGTTTCAGCTCAAGCAATCTTTTCTTGTGGCCGAAATATCTCGAAATTCTGACCTCAATGAGTGTAGCATCGAGTATCAACCAATCCTCAGCTTTATACCGAGGCCGACTATCTCACTACTTTCTAATGGCCGAGTTTGTTCAACTAAGGTTCTAAGGTCCGTTAGTGCTTCACGACACCATGCGGCGGCCCCGAATTCTCCTCATTTCCACACGAAGGATACTGGTACCAACCAAAGTGTCACACCAACACAACCATCGCTTAAACCATATTTGTCTGTGCCGTACAGTCTCCACGATCTATTGCTGTTTACCTAAAAAGTGCCCCAGATCCGGGTGTAGGATCTTTAACAATACCCAAGCAAAAGCCCTTAAAGATAAAGCAAGCAAAGAAAACATGAAAGCAATTTAAAAAAGACCCAAATCCTAAGGTAAACCCCACTTTATAAAGTTATTCCCCAGCAGAGTCGCCAGTTCTGTGATACGGTGGCAGAATCGACTGTTATACTAGTTTACGTTTTTTGTTCGCAAATGTCGCGGTAAGCAAGAGTCGCCACCGACTTTTATTTCATCCAACTAAGGAAAAGGAAAAAAGAACAGAAAAAACCTTTTTCGAGATGTTTTTGAGTACGGGGGGTAGATTATAGAAAGGAAAGGTGTTAACACCCTTTCTATCCGTGGTTTTCCACGGGCTCTTAGGTGCTTGCTCATTTTTAAATTGCTTGTGTGTGCTTGTTTTAAAAAGTTTTGTTTACTTCATGATAACCCTTGTATCGATCCTCAAGAGTGTGACGAAGTTGTTTTAAAAACTATTTTTTTGAAAAGTGTTTGTGTGAAAAGTTTTGGTTTTGAGCAAGTACTTAAGAGTTCTCTACCTACTCGAAAAAAAGGCTGTTCATTTTCGTTTCCTTTAGACAGCGCTATCATACTATTAAGGAGTAGGTAGCTCCATCGTTGGAATTTTAGAGGGAAGTTCGAAGGGACGAAATGGTCTCTGAAGGCAACAAGTAAGGATACCTTAGCGTTTCGAAGGGACTATCGTCATAAGATCAACTCGTAGGCAACTCGAGGGACAATTAGGGACTATGATCTTTATGATGATTTTGAGTTGTGGGTCATTGCTAAGGTATCCCTACATTCGAGGGACACGACCATTATTTCCGAGGCAACCAAGTGGGGACAAACCCTAGGAGTGAGCATGTTCAAGTGTGCCTTTTTTCAGTTAATTATCTTTGCACAATTAGGGTTGTCTACCATTTTAATTTGATTTATCTTTCGCATGCAATCCTAATGTCCATACATCTAACAGTTTAATGGATGCAGAAATTAAAAGCGAGAAATTAAAACCCTAGCTATTACAAGGCTTTGGGGAGGGGATTACATAATCAAAAACCGGGGGAAAAATGATAAATGCGAAACAGTAAACCTAATTAACTATTACATACTCGGAACAAATACAATAATTAATAAAAATAACGAAAGTAAAGACGCGCGTGAAAGTTAAAACATGAACAAATTAGGACCTAAGAATTCTAATTAATAAAAAATGGTTTTTTTTGTATATTTTTTATTGAGAAGAATGGTTGCAATTAAACCTAACTTCTATTAAGTTTTAATTACAAAAAATGTTTAAATTAATCTAGTTAAATTAATTAATTAAATGCAAATAAATATATTTTTAAAAAAACTAAACCTAATATTTTTTTTGTAGTTTTCTGATTTTCTGATTTAATTAATAAAATGGTTTTTTTATTGTGAAAGTAATTAAAAGAATAGATTAAAAGAAAAAAGAATAAATAAAAAGAATAGAATTAAAAAAAAAGAAGATGGGCCTGATGTTGTAAGTAAATCAGGGGGTGTGCTGCCTGAATATGACAAGGCCCAGTTTGTTGGCCCAATTGTCATGCATGGGGATTCCATGTTGCTATCTTCAGAGGGTGCACGATGTGGATGCAACCCTAATGCGTTGGATTGGACTGGAGGTAGATCTGACAGTGAGATATGAGAGTATCTGATGGGCGTCAGGTAATGAAATGCGCTGGATCTGGAACAAAAAAATTGGAAAATAAGAAATTTTTGAGGCCTGGGATCGAACCCAGGTCCTCCCTCTCAAACACCTCACCCTTTGCCATCTGCGCTGGAGCGCTTGTTTGAACATATAATAAAACAATTATAATATAAAGGAAATTAAATGCTATGCCAGAAAAGCGCATGTGAATTCAAACCGGCCAGTGAGGGTTGACCACCTCATCGTCTCTTTCATTGATTTGTTATGTTAGGCAACATACTTTTACCTACAACAGATTTCCGTCACTATAAGTTGTAGTGACGGATTTGGTTTGTAGCTATAACCCTGTGTTACTCAAGAACATGATACAAGCAATATAAATCACAAACAATATAAAAGATCGATCATGAATTTCATTCTGAGTCCATTAATACCCAGAATTCCCTCCAATTTATCCTGAAAACAAGAACCCCAATTTCAAGCTTCCAAACCCTAATAATGGCATAATCTCATTCCTGCACTGAAACTCAAATTAGACTATTCAAACGCCTTCATATGATGATCATGAACACGAAAATATATTCTAATAGCATGTATAACGCGTGAATGGGCACAATCAAGATTGAAGGAAAATGATCAAATCATGAGTATCTGGAGGCAAATGGGGGTGCCTTGATGCGTGGAATCGATGCTGTTGGCTTTAGAAGGCGTCCAAGAACGTGTTGTCGGCCTTGAAATTGCTTGAATGGGACTGTAACTGAAAATTCGAGTCTAGCTTTTTTGCAAAAAAACTCAAGGTTATTCTTGTTGTTTTTTCACTAGTTACGCCTCTCTCTCTCTCTCTCCCCCTAGGGTTCAACAAGCTTTTGTATATGTATTGAATTCAATTAGGTTAATAATTTTGGATCCAATCTTGGGAATTGATGAGAAAAATCCTTGATCTTTAAGTCATATTCTTTGTTTCCAAAATTGGCCAAATCATGCCTTTTTCAATTCAATCAATACTTGCGCGCTTCGCTTGCTAACATACAACCTGTACCTTCATCCAAAAATATTTTTATATCATTTATTTGATTTAATTTGGATTTAAAATAATAAAAAATAAAAATAAATCAAATAAATAAACAAATGATGTATGGAAGGGTTTATGGGTCGTGGACCAGGCTAGGCGCAAGATGCAAGCATAAAAAGTTAGGCCTATTTGCCAAAAAACGCAATTTTGGGCATTGTTGACTTTTGATAATTCTCCAAAAATGGCCAACTTTGACAATGCATATCTCTCTAAATTTTGATCCTAAGAGGGTGTTCTTGGACTTTTTAGAAAGCTTAGTATGTCCCCTAAGCAACCTCTTTGGTTTCATCTCAAGTGGATCTTCCATGTTCATGTAAGGAGCTTTGACCCAAAAGGTGTTTTTGTTGACTTTTTGGAATGACCTATAATGTATGAATTCATATCTTTCCATGAGTGCATTTCTTGAACTTGAGGGCTGAAGATGAGCTATAGAGAATTTGACTCTCTTCAAAATGAGCCTTGGATGAGAAATTTCTGATATAGTATGAGGAAGTTATGCTTGGTCAATGTTTGGTTGACTTTTCCTGAGAAACCCTAATTTAGCAACTTTTGAGTTTTGATGAATTAGGAGCATTCCTTGGGGAATCATGATCAAACCTTGATCAAATGATGTAAATCACTTCAAAGAATTGATGTTGACCAAAAATCTTGAAGTTTGACTGTATGTGGACCACAATTGATTTTTGACCTAGTATAGTTGATTTTCAAGCATCTGAGCAGTTGACTGAGCAAACCTCTTGTGCAGGGCATGAAACTTGACATGGATGATCTTGAAAACATATTAATACCATTGATAAGATTTGAGACCTTTTGAGTTCACCCATCTTGATGCAAATGAAAACCCTAGTTTGAGGTTCATTGTCTTAGGAGGAGGATTTGTCTGGTCAATCCTTAGGCATCCTTGGGCAAGTTGAGAACCTCAAGGAGTATGTTTTGAGTAAAATGAGAGGGAAAATTTTGGGTTACAACAATAGGAAAAGGATTTAGAAGCTTGGAGAAGTCAAGATTACAGCCATCATGTGTTATGGATATTTGACTTATTTTTGAAGCAAGTTTAGACAAGTATGGTTCAAGGCAAAATAGAGTGGTTAGCAGCTTTAGCCGTGCCTAATCTAATTTTGTAGGCATGATTTACGGAGAAGTACATTTAGAAGCAAAAGTAAAGCATGGGCCCAACATAAACTTTGTACAAAAGTTTACTTTCCAAGGACAACAATGGTACTTCTATGCCACACGTGGGAAAATCCTTTGGATAAAGACTCAAAAGTGGGTGTGAATATTAAATGATGATGAGATTTAACAAACCAGAAAACCTGCAACATGAGATTATGCATCATAACTTAAAACTAGATCAGAAGTTTAGCATAAACGTAACTTAAATTAAGAACAAATGTCCAACTTCTGATTTTTAAATCTCCCTGTTCCAGCATGATCTGAAGGAGTTCTCAGACTTTCCAGAAAGCTTGTAACATGCTTTGTAAACCTTCTTTGAATCTCTTTTGCAAACTCTGATTAAACCCACGTGAAAACTGGCCCAGAGATCCTAACCAAATTCTGACTTGGAAACGCTCAGAATTTACCAAGCGTTTTAGTTTCATGGACGTGTCTTCAAAGATTTATAACTTGAAATCCCAACATTTCTAGGAGAAGTTCTGTTCTGAAATGTTTTAGATCTCATTGAGATATACAATTCTTGTGTCAGAAGTTCTTCCTGAATCATCTTGCATCATGATGAAAATCTGGCCAGAAGTTCTGAACTTATCATATTTTCTTAACACTTAGAAAAATTTCTAAGTTCTTAGAATTTTGACTTTTCCAAAGTAATTTTGACTTTTGATTTTCTTGATGAACTAACTTCATATTCTAACACGTCTTGATGAATTGTGATTCTTGAAACTTGTTTTTGATCCAAAAGTCAAAGTTTGACTTTTCAATGTGCATTTTGACCATTTTGCCCTTGTGCAACTTCCAAACCTAAATTGATGTATTAGTATTGCAAACTTGAGCCATAGAATATCTTATGAGAAAATTCTTGAGAAATGAGAGGGAAAATTTTGGGGTACAACAGTTGCCCTTGTTCAATCTTCTTAAACCTGAAGAGTTAGATTGGCGAGTCCGCCATTCGTGACTTGAAGGTGGAAGATGATTGAACACTAAATTGTCCAGAAATTTGCACTCGATGGTGTGTTAGTTGACTGTGTAGGGAATGGACTTAGAGATGCCATTCAGAGTGACTGGGGAAGGTATCAGGATAAATCTTTTGGTTGATTTATACTGAAGTGGTAGCTGTCTTTTGCCTGTTGATTTTCCTACAAGGAAGAGGATTAGTTGCATGCAGATGTATGCATGGTGTAATGATGTTCTCAAAATAAATGAGATTATTCTATATGCACTTGTCATGTATGCGTTATGGTTTATGAATGTGATGCATTTGTTATAACGTGTCTTTTTCTAGGAAAATAAATCCTTGACAACATGTTGGGTAACCTTGGGAGACCGAATCCCGAGTAGGTGTATCTTCAACTTTGATTAGAATGTTTCTGTTGGGAATCCTCATTTTATTTTTTGAGGAGAAATCTGCTGGGGAATATTGACTTTGGCTCTTTGCATGAGGAAACTTTGTGGGGAGTGTTGATTTCTTCTTGGAGGAACAAAATTCAGGAATTTTGGTTGTCCAATGCTCTACTAGGGAATTATTCCTGGCTGGAGAGCATCGAAAGTTGGTTGTTATCTGGTCGAAATCCAGGTTTGGCATCAATTTGTTGAGGATAATGAAGTTGACTGTTATCTGGTCGTATTCCAGGCTTCGCAGTGACTTGCAGGGGAAGATGTGAATTAAACTATTGTCTGGTCGTATTCCAGGTTTTGTAGTGACTTACTGGGGAAGATTAAACTAACTGTTATCTGGTCGGATTCCAGGCTTCACAGAAAATTACTTGGGAGAGTGAAGTTAATTTGTTATCTGGTCGGACTCCAGGCTTCACAGCAACTTACCAACTTTGAACTGTTATCTGGTCGGATCCTGGTTTCACAATCGATTTCTGAGATGGATGAAGTTAATTATTATCTGGTCGAACTCTAGGCTTCACAAGAACATTCTTGAAAAGATAAAACTAAAACTGATATCTTGTCGGGTCCAGGCTTTGCAGTAACTTGCTTGAATTTAATTGTTAACTGGTCAGATTCCAGGCTTCACAACAAATTTCTGGGGGAATGAATTTAATTGCTATCTGGTCGAACTCCAGGCTTCGCAATAACTTTCTTGAAAAGAAGAAATTGAAACTGATATCTGGTCGGGTCCAGGCTTTGCAGTAACTCGCTTGAATTTAATTGTTATCTGGTTGGATTCCAGGCTTCACAACAAATTTCTGGGGGAATGAAGTTAATTGTTATCTGGTCGAACTCCAGGCTTCGCAATAACTTTATTGAAAATACGAAATTGAAACTGATATCTGGTGGGGTCCAGGCTTTGCAGTAACTCGCTTGAATGAGTGAAGTTGAACTAATATCTGGTTGGATTCCAGGATTCACGGTAACTTGCCGGGGGTAGAGGCAAACTCTACTAGGGAAAAGAAGTTAAACCATTGTTTATTCGAATTTCATCCTTTTCAGTGTCTTGAGAAGTTAAACTATTATCTGGTAGGTTCCAGGCTTCATAGTATCTTGAGATGTTAACTATTACCTGTCCAGGTCCAGGCTTAAGAAGTTAACTATTATCTGGTCAGGTCCAGGCTTCATAGTATCTTGAGACGTTAACTATTATTTGGTTGGGTCAAGGCTTCATAGTATCTGAAAGTTGTTTGAATAGGAAATGACTCCTGTTGAGGAGTGTATTACTTGGTTGGGCAATAAACCCTATTGAAGGTGATATTTGACGACCGAATGGAAAGGTGAATTCTTTAGGAAGAGATTCACAAGGCTTCTTCTTTTAAGACCAACTCAGCTGGGGGGATGGTTGCTGAGAGATTGAAACTCTGACCAAGGTTTGCATAAATCCAACTTTGTGGGCAACTCTGTTGGGACAATGGTTTATTGTAGCAGGCTCTGTGGGGATAATGCTAATGAGAAAACTCTGTGGGGATATCTCAACTGCATTAAACAGATGCTCGTTGCTGTTTGGAAGCACATTTACTAAATAGTTTAAACATGTTCATATGCATATGTTCATTCAATTTTAGTCATTAGACATCTTTGCACTCAAAACAAAAACAAAAGTTTTCACTTTAAAGTATATTTTGTATTGATGTTTTGCCCATGAATAGGCGTTTTTGTACAAAGAGACGGAGATCCTAGTAAGAGGAAATTGTCGAAAGGATAACAAAATTGAAAAAAAAACAAAACAAAAACCATGTGGAAATGATCTCATTGTGTTATAACTCTACTATTGCCCCAATGTATTCGAACGTCCCTTGCCGTTGACGGATGTTGATCGGATTGATCTTGGACCGTTTGAACTCGGACCTTGGTAATAAAGTTGATTGTGGTGATTCCACGGGATAAAGTCATATGCTTTTAATCCTTAATTTTTGCCTAGACCGCCCTTTCGGGTTTTCAGTCCACCAGGATACCCATTTTTGCACAAGTTGCCCTTTCGAGTTTTCGACTTTCCGGGTGTACAATCTTTTGCATATATCCCTAAATTTTACCCAAACCTTTGGTTTGCTGGGATGCCCTTATCTTGCCTAGGTGTGTAAACCTAGCGGGTCTCTTATGCGTAATATTTTTTAACTATATCTGCATCCACTAGATATGGAAAATCTTCACCGTCCATAGTAGTCAGCATCATGGCACCACCAGAGAAAACTTTCTTGACAACAAATGGCCCTTCGTAAGTGGGAGTCCATTTGCCCCTAGGGTCTCCTTGTGGAAGAATGATGTGCTTCATTACCAAGTCACCAACTTGATATACTCGAGGCCTGATCTTTTTGTTGAAAGCCTTGATCATACATTTTTGGTACATTTGACCATGACAAACAACAACCAGTCGCTTTTCATTGATCAAGTTCAACTGATCCAATCTTGTTTGAATCCATTCGTCTTCGCCTAAGCCTGCTTTGCTCATAATCCATAGTGAGGGAATCTGAACTTCCACTGGCAGGACAACTTCCATGCCATAGACCAACGAAAAAGGAGTTTCCCTAGTTGATGTCCGAGCTGAAGTATGGTAGCCATGAAGAGAAAACAGTAACATCTCATGCCAGTCTTTGTATGTTACTACCATCTTCTACATAATCTTCTTAATGTTCATGTTGGCTGCTTCCACTCCACCATTCATTTTAGGTCTATAAGGAGAAGAATTGTTATGCTTGATTTTGAACTGAGTGCAAAGTTCTATAATCATAACATTGTTGAGATTGGTCACGTTGTCAGTGATGATCCTTTCGAGGATACCATAGCAGAAAATGAGGTTATGTTTGATGAATCTGGCTACAACGTTCTTTGTGACTGAGGAAAAGGAGGCGACTTTGACCCATTTGGTGAAATAATCGATAGCGACAAGAATGAAGCAGTGTCCATTGGAAGCCGTAAGTTTGATCTCTCCAATCATGTAAATGCCCCACATTGCAAATAGCCACGGAGAAGTCAGGATATTTAGGGGAATAAGAGGCACATGGACCTTGTCAGCATAGATTTGGTACTTGTGGCAAGTCCTTGAGTGGTGATGGAAATCAATCTCCATTGTTGACCAATAGTAACCAGCTCTCAGGATTATCTTGGCCATAGTGTGTCCACTAGAGTGAGTCCCAAAGAGACCATCATGAATGTCTTCCATAATTTCCTCTGCCTCCTTCTTGTCCACACATCGGAGTAGAGTAGAATCATGGTTGCGTTTGTATAGGATTCCATTGCTTAGGAAGAATTTGGCTGAGAATCTTCGTAAGAATTTTTTATCATTGATGGAAGCTCCTTCGAGATACTCTTGTGCTTCAAGGTATCTCTTCACCTCATGGTACCATGGCTTCTCGGAATCAGTGTCAAGCTCATAGCAGTGTGTGTTAGAACAAAGTTTGAATCTACTATCCTATATTTAAGTTTTGATGATAACAAAGTGAAAAGATATATTATGTATATGATTCATGTATGAACTATCTGCTGCCTAAAATTATTATGTTCTGACTTGCAGATACTCTGATTGATATAAGCAAGATCACACCTATTCAGCATCGGAATTTGGTCCCTGACATCAGCATCAGAAGTTGCCATATCAGAATGTCAGAATCAGATGATCAACTCACGTATATGCTGAAGCCTGATGAACAAGACTGCGCTCAACACTCTGATAAAGAAACACAACAGTTCATCAGCAGCGAAGCAGAATCAGAATGAGCCAAACCAGAACTTGCATTAAGTAAGCAACGGTACTGTGCATTGAAAGCAAATTAATACCAACAGCCTCATTCCAGACAAGATCTGCTCGATAAGGAAAGTTTTTTAATAGCATTGAATCAAGAATATTTGCTCCAACGTTCAACATCTCAGTGCTATATAAACAAGACTTTGAAGATTGAAATGGCTAATGCTCTCCAAATCTTTACACGCATAAAAGCTGATCAAAATCTTCTTTCTCTCAGTTTTGCTAAACACTACACATTCTGATATTCTATCACTGTTTAGCAATCTAGTTTCTAAGCTTTAATTTGTGTATACATCACAGTTGTGATACAGTTTTGTAGAAAACATTCACACACTTAGATTTGATTTCTTTGTAAGAAAGTGTTGCCTTGACAAACCGGGTTATGGTTTGCATCAAGAAGGCTTTAGCAGTTGTTAAAGCAGTCTGTAATATTCAGTTGAATATAGTGGATTAAGACCTCGTTGGAGAGAGGCGAAATCACCTTGACGGGTGGACTGGAGTAGTTTGAGATCAAACGAACCAGGATAAAAATATCTTGTTCATTGCATTAGATTTCAGTTTTACAATTCAACCCCCCCTTCTTGTGTTTTTCACTACTTCAATTGGCATCAGAGCGCCTGGTTCTGAGCTAAAACACTTAACCGTGTCAGTACAAGATCCAGCGTCAGAAAAACACAATGGCAGGAAACAATTCTCACATCAGCAATGACAACAATGAGGACAGAGACAGATTCAGCGGCAAACCTCCAGTCTTTGATGGAGAAAACTTTGATTACTGGAAAGACAGAATTGAAAGCTTCTTTCTAGCACATGATGCTGATCTGTGGGATATGGTGACAGATGGATACACGCACCCTATGAATGCAAGCGGTCAGAATATTGATAGAAAAACAATGTCTGACCAACAAAAGCGTGACTTCAAGAATCACCACAAGGCCAGAACCATCCTCCTCAGCGCCATCTCCTATACTGAGTATGAAAAGATCTCCAACAGAGACACAACAAAGAACATTTTTGACTCACTCAGAATGACGCATGAGGGCAACGTTCAGGTCAAAGAAACTAAAGCTCTGGCGCTCATTCAGAAGTATGAGGCGTTCAAAATGGAAGAATCTGAATCCATTGAAACAATGTTCTCAAGATTCCAGATTCTGGTAGCTGGTCTCAAGGTTCTGGACAAAGGATACTCTACTGCTGACCATGTCAAGAAAATCATCAGAAGTTTACCCAAGCAGTGGAGACCTATGGTTACAGCTCTGAAGCTAGCTAAAGATCTCAACAAAATCACTCTGGAGGAACTTATCAGCTCCCTCAGAAGTCATGAGATAGAGCTAGAAGCTGACGAGCCTCAGAAGCAAGGTAAGCCTTTAGCATTAAAATCTAACAAAAAATTTGAGTCTAAAGTTTTGCAGGCAGTTGAAGAAACATCTAATGGATCCTCATCAGAAGAAGACGAACTCTCCCTCCTCTCCAGAAGAGTAAATCAACTGTGGAAGCAAAGACAAAGGAAGTTCAGGAATCCCAGAAGATCTGATCAGAACGAGTCTTCTTCCAGATACAGAAGGACATACTCTTCCTCTGGATACAGAAGATCTGAAGGCTCCTCCAGTAGCAAAAAGCCAAACACCAAGGACATCATCTGCTATGAGTGCAATGAGCAAGGACACTATAAGAGTGACTGCCCAAAGCTTCAGAGGGAAAAGCCCAAAAGGAAGTTTGGAAGAGAGAAGAAGAAAAGTCTCATGGCCACATGGGATGACTCTGACTCGTCTGAAGCTGACTCAGAATCAGATGATGAGAGGGAAAACATAGCTCTCATGGCTAACATCTCAGAAGATAGTGAAGCTTCTGAATCAGACTCAGAATCAGATACTGAAGAGGTATTTCCTAACTTTGCTGTTAACTTTACAAAGGCTGAACTTGCTAAAAGCCTTAATGAGATTCTGGAACGGTATCAGCAAATTAGAGTTAAATTCAGAGACCTGAAAAGGAATCTTGAATCTGACTCTAATAAGACTGAGAGTCTCAAATTGGAGAATTCTGAGCTGAGAAATAAGATTTCAAAATTAGAAAACACTTTACAAAACTCTCAGAAGGAACCAATTTCTGAAACTCCCAGCAACACTGATGAGATCATCAAGGAGTATGATCACAGTTTCCAGAAGTTCCTAGCTAAAAGCATAGATAGAAGCAGAATGGCTTCAATGATCTATGGAGTTAGCAGAAACGGCAGGAAAGGAATAGGATACCAAGGTAAGGTTCCTACACCAAAGAATGTCATGGACTTAACAATTAAACACACTCCTCTGAATTCACACTTTGTGTATGGTCACACACATGATATTAAATACACTAGCAGTAAGCACTCTGTGAAACCAAAATTCAACCAGAGTTTTGGTAAAACTAACAAATCAGGACCCAAGAAAATCTGGGTACCTAAGGATAAAATAATACATGTTGCAGATATCTTTAGCAGCAAGTCAGAAACACCAGTCATGGTACCTGGACTCTGGCTGCTCACGACACATGACGGGAAGAAGGCATATGTTCCAAAGCCTGGAACTTAAGCCTGGAGGCCACGTTGGCTTTGGAGGCAATCAGAGGGGAAAGATAATTGGCTCTGGAACTGTAGGTAATGGAAATCTTCCCTCTATTAATAATGTTCTGCTAGTAGATGGATTGATGCATAATCTGTTATCCATAAGTCAATTAAGTGATAACGGTTATGATATAATCTTTAATCAAAAATCATGTAAAGTTGTTAGTCAGAAAGATGGGACTATCCTGTTTAATGGTAAGAGGAAAAACAACATTTACAAAATCAAACTTTCTGAACTAAAGAGTCAGAATGTAAAATGCCTTCTGTCTGTTAACAACGAGCAGTGGATCTGGCACAGAAGATTGGGGCATGTTAGTATGAGAAGAATATCTCAGATTAACAAACTCAATCTGGTCAGAGGACTTCCTAATTTGAAGTTCAATTCAGATGCTCTGTGTGAAGCATGTCAGAAAGGCAAGTTTGCAAAACCTTCTTTTAAATCCAAAAATGTTGTTTCTACCTCTAAACCATTAGAACTTCTGCACATTGACTTATTTGGACCAGTTAAAACTGCTTCAGTCAGTGGTAAGAAGTATGGGTTAGTAATCGTAGATGACTATAGCAGATGGACATGGGTAAAGTTCTTAAGACACAAGGACGAGTCACACTCTGTGTTTGTTACCTTCTGTAACCAAGTTCAGAATGAAAAGGATCTTAGAATCGTTAAAGTCAGAAGTGATCATGGTGGAGAATTTGAAAACAAAGATTTTGAGTCATTCTTTAATGACAGAGGCATTCTGCATGATTTCTCTTGTCCTAGAACTCCCCAACAAAATGGAGTTGTAGAACGAAAGAACAGAACATTGCAAGAAATGGCCAGAACCATGATCAATGAGACAAACGTTGCTAAGACCTTATGGGCAGAGGCAATAAACACAGCGTGCTACATTCAGAATAGAATCTCAATAAGACCTATTCTGGAAAAGACTCCATATGAATTGTGGAAGAACAGAAAGCCCAACATTTCATATTTTCATCCATTTGGATGTACTTGCTTTATATTAAATACAAAGAATTATTTGAACAAGTTTGACTCTAAAGAACAGAAGTGTATTATGTTAGGATACTCTGAACGCTCAAGAGGGTACAGAGTATACAATACAGAAACACAGATTGTGGAAGAATCAATCAGTGTTCGTTTTGATGATAAGCTTGACTCTGAAAAGTCAAAGCAGAATGAAGTTTTTGCAGGTATGGAAATTGAATTTACAGGTTCTGAAGACAAGTCATCAGAAGCTCTCAACACAGACACTCCTTCAACATCTGAAAGGAGCACTGCTAGCAATCCTACAACAGCTGCTGATCAACCTCAGCAGAGATTACCCAGAAGCAGCTTGGATCACCCAGAAGAGACTATCTTAGGAAGAAAGGAAGATCCAATCAGAACAAGAGCAAGCTTCAGAAACTCTGAAGAAACTCTCATGGGACTTGTGTCTCTGATTGAACCTTCTTCTATTGATGAAGCACTTCTGGATAATGACTGGATTCTGGCAATGCAAGAAGAGCTGAATCAATTCACCAGAAACGACGTATGGGATCTCGTTCCCAGACCAAAAGGATTCAACGTCATTGGAACAAGATGGGTGTTCAGAAACAAGCTAAATGAACAAGGTGAAGTCATCAGAAACAAGGCACGACTGGTTGCACAAGGTTATAGTCAGCAAGAGGGGATAGACTATACAGAAACCTTTGCCCCAGTCGCCAGGTTAGAATCTATCAGACTTTTAATTTCATTTGTTGTTAATAGAGGCATCACTCTGTATCAGATGGATGTCAAAAGTGCATTCTTAAATGGTTATATAGAAGAAGAAGTCTATGTACACCAACCCCCTGGTTTTGAAAATACAAAACATCCAGAACATGTTTTCAAACTAAAGAAGTCACTATATGGTCTGAAACAAGCTCCCAGAGCTTGGTATGAAAGGCTGAGTAACTTTCTATTAGAAAATGAATTCACCAGAGGGAAAGTGGACACTACTCTATTCTGTAAATCAGTTAAGAATGACATCTTAGTCTGTCAAATTTATGTTGATGATATTATTTTTGGTTCTACTAATCCTTCTCTTGGAAGAAAATTTGCTAAGTGTATGCAGGCATAATTTGAGATGAGCCTCATGGGGGAACTGAAATTCTTTCTAGGAATTCAGATCAATCAAACTCCAGAGGGAACTTACATTCATCAGAGCAAATACATCAGAGATCTTCTGAAGAAATTTGACCTCTCAGAATGTAAGCCATCAAAGATTCCAATGCATCCCACGTGCATTCTGGAAAGAGAAGAGGTAAGCAAAAATGTAGAACAGAAAGTCTACAGAGGTATGATTGGTTCTCTCCTCTATCTGACTGCTTCAAGACCTGACATATTATTCAGTGTTTGTATCTGTGCTAGATTCCAATCAGATCCTAGAGAATCTCACTTAACAGCTGTTAAGCGAATTTTCAAGTATCTGAAAGGTACTACTAATCTGGGTTTGTTTTATAGAAAATCTAGTGATTACAGCTTAGTAGGCTACTGCGATGCTAATTTTGCCGGAGACAGAGTGGAATGTAAAAGTACTTCTGGAAGCTGCCAGTTTCTAGGAGAAAATCTGATCTCTTGGTCCAGCAAAAGGCAATCAACAATTGCGCTATCAACAGCAGAAGCTGAGTACATAGCAGCAGCAGGATGTAGCACACAAATGCTCTGGATGAAAAGTCAGCTTGAAGACTTCCAGATTTTTGAGAGTAACATTCCTATACTCTGTGATAATACTTCTGCTATTTGCTTAAGTAAGAATCCCATTTTACATTCTAGAGCTAAACATATAGAAATAAAACATCACTTCATTAGGGACTATATTCAGAAAGGAATTTTGAACTTAAAATTTATAGATACAGACCATCAATGGGCTGATATCTTTACTAAACCCCTTTCAGAAGATAGGTTTAATTTCATTCTGAAACATCTCAACATGAAAATCTGTCCAGAGTGAAAATGTTTTAATTCCATATATTTATCTTCAGAATGTAATTGTTTTACTGTGAACTTCTGATCAATCTTCTTTCAGAAAGATAGAACATGCAGATTGTATCAGATGCAAGTCTAAAGATCTGAGAGTCTAAGCTCAAAGACAGACGTGCTGATCACTACATCAAACAAGTGTCATCCAATCATCAGCAAATCTCTGAAGCAGAACGCGTGCACGCTTCTGAGAAGGCAAAGCGCTGATTGGGTGCATTGAGACACATGTCTGGTAACCGTTTTTAAGTATCTTTCTCAAATCCCCCAAAATCAGCAAGCATTTAATGAAAAGTAATCATGCTTTTAAAATGCAATCATGATTTTTCTCTTTCTTAAAAAACGTTTATCTTTTCAAAATATTTTGAAACTCTATTTAAACACTTGAACCTCTCATTCTAATCCTTTACAGTTTCTCACTAATACTCAAGCATTCTCTGCATTTTTTCTGTGTTAATCTCTTGCAAAACCCTTTTTCTCAGTTTCTTCTCAAAACCTTTTTAGTGTGAACATGGCAACCTCCAGCAGTGCTTCTGCAGGTCCTCAGAAGAAAGCATCATCTGAGCAATATCAAGTGCCATTCAGAACACTCCTCACGCCTATGAAGAATCTTGAAGTGCTTTCTGAATTAATCATTGATTTTGGAAGCTTGAAGGAGAACGGTTTTGACCTAACTGAAGAAGTTAGGGCACAGAAGTGGGAAAGGTATTTTGACAGGTTGGTTGGACCAACATTCCCTATGCTAGTCAAAGAATTCTGGATTCATGCCAAGGCTTCAACACATCTAGTCACCTCCTTCGTTATGGGGAAGAAGATTGTGATCACTGAGGATCACATTGCAAGGTTAATCGGTTACAGTGGCGGTGGCGTCCGTTGTATGGACATGGCTGAAAGATGTGCTGATGTGGGCGTGATAGCTGCAAGGATTTTCACCCATGGGGTGCCCAGCAGCAAGATCAAAGATCTGAAGGATCATTACAGAGTTTGGGCTAAGATAATTCTGGGGTGCTTCAACCATAGGAAGCCAACCAGTTCACCTGATTACATAAATGTGGATCAGCAGTTTCTAATCTACTTTATTGATCAGAAGGTAAAAATCAATTTGGCTCATTTTTTGTTCAACCACCTCAGAACAAGTGTGAAGGAAACCAGGGAAGAAGAAGGAACCAAGAGGGATTGGATACCCTTTGGAAGGTTGATATCAGATATTCTGACAGAGAATAGGCTGATAGAGCATCTGATAGAAGCTCAAGAGCTAAGCACCATTGAACCAACAGTTGGGAAACCTCTGAACGCAAAGAACTTGAAGAAAATGAAGTTGATAGAGAATATTCAAAAGGAACCCAGAGCCACTCCTATTGCTGATATCACCAGCAGAAGAGTTCCTCTGAGTGACTTTCCTTTATTTTCTGAAATAGAATCTAAACCAGAGGTGGTTCTCAGGTACTTGGATGCGTGCAAGGCAGATGGTACAGATCCAAATCTGATTATCAAAGCTCTGCATCAACCTCATCAAGAAGTGACTCTGAAGAAGACAAAGAAGAGGAAGGCACCATCAGAAGGATCATCCCAGCAGACACCCAAGAAAAGAGGTAATTTATCTGCTGCTTCTGTTTTAAATTCTTCTACTATTCCAGCATCTATTCCTCCTCAAACCTCTCATAGAATCTCAATCCCCATCCCTACCATAGATGAAATTGTACCAGAAGAGGACCCTTCTGAGGCATTAAAACTCAGAAGACCCAAAACCAAACATCCCAAACCAACAATCTCAACAACATCAGCTATTGACAAAGTGCTGTCTGACATTGATCAACACACTTCTGATCACTCCACCAATCTAAACTCTGAACCACAAATTGTCCCTCCTCCACAACCAGAACCACAGCAATCTGCTGAAGAAACAGAACAACAACAACCACTCTCATCAATTCCAGAAGAACCCCTTATCCCTGAACAACCAGAAATTCCAACAACTTCTCCTCAACCAGCAATTCCGTCTCCCTCTCCTCAACCAGAACTTAATCCACCATCACCTCAACCAGAGTTTCATCACTCTGAAACTCCTTCTCCTAAACCATCTGAACCTCATTCACCTCAACCATCACCGTTGGAAATCCAGCTGCCAGGTGGAACAACTATCACCTTAGCACAGTTGCCATCCTCACCAGAATCTACACCACCAAATACTCCCAAAACACCACCCAGTCCAATCATAATCTCTGATTCTGAAACTCCATCTCCAAAATAAACTGCTGCCCAGAAAACCTCTGAAAACCCCAACAGGACCTTCATAGACTTAACCAGTCTTGACCGTCTTGCTGATATGAAACATAAAATTGCCATCCCAAAACCAAAACAACCAGATGTTGGCTCTGGTATTATGAATTTTGAAACAGGTATGCAGCAATGGATTGCTTCTTTGAAGCAAGTATGTCCTGGAATGATTGACCCAGCTGCTTCTGATCAGCTCTGGTCACAATTCAGACTTTGGGTACGTGCTGAAGCCCTCAAGTTGCAGGATATCAACTATGAGCAGGCACAACAGAATTTCAGCAAGCTTCTGAATGAAGTTGGAAGTCAGCTTCTGAAAGAAGACGTGCTCCCTCTGGATAGTGAACCTTGGTCTGAGAAACAGCTAGCTTCAAAGGTGCAACCAGAAGAAGACAAGACCATTCAAGCTGAAGAAAGTCAAGTAGAAGATGTTGCAGAAAGCTCTCAGAAGCTTCCTGCTTCTGATGCTTCTCAAGCTGCCTTAGACAGGCAGACTCTGGAAGAACTAAAGCTGAATGACATGCGTCTGCAGCAGAGGCTGGATGAAAACGACCAGAAGATGAAAGAAAGAATGGATGTGCAGGATAGCAAGATTGACACTGTTGTCAGCATGGTGCACAAGCAGAATGAGACTGCTGACCAGATCAAAGCCATGCTGGAGAACCTGTTCACACGCTTACCTCCCCAACCTTAGTCTTTTTTCATTCATGTCTATTTTCATGTTTTCTTTGATTTTCTGATGTACTATTTGAATATGTTTTGTACTATTTTCATGTTTTGATTCTGAACCTTTCAATATGACAAGTTTTTCTGATCTTAACTGTTTTAGCACTCACGTACACTTTTTGATTGCTGACAAAAAGGGGGAGAACAAGAATGATATTTTAAGCAATAACGGTTAACTAAGACATAAATTCTCAAACATTCTAACTCTATTACTTGAAAATGTTTTTTCTGTTTTGCTTAAAGTCTACAGGTACAAGGAAGCTCCTGGACACTCTGAAGACCAAAAGCTATGAAGCTCTGATCACTATGAAGCTCTGATCCGCTCTGAGACTCTGATCCAAAGTAAAGCTCTGACAAGAAAAGCTCTGATACGCTGATCTGAAGCTCTGCTCTGATATGCTGATCCAAAGCTTCTGATAGTCAAAGACCCTGATACTCTGATGTTCAAAGAAAGGCAAAAAGATCTGATCCTGAAGAACACTTGTAATCAAAGGGAAGTAATAAACTCAGGGGGAGTATCTCTCATTTCTGATATCTTTTTACTCCTTATCTTTTTACCTCTTACTCTGATGCATCTCTCTGATACCTTTTCACATTATTTTCATTTAAAAATATCTAGTTTTTTCTCATCATCAAAAAGGGGGAGATTGTTAGAACAAAGTTTGAATCTACTACCCTATATTTAAGTTTTGATGATAACAAAGTGAAAAGATATATTATGTATATGATTCATGTATGAACTATCTGCTGCCTAAAATTATTATGTTCTGACTTGCAGATACTCTGATTGATATAAGCAAGATCACACCTATTCAGCATCAGAATTTGGTCCCTGACATCAGCATCAGAAGTTGCCATATCAGAATGTCAGAATCAGATGATCAACTCACGTATATGCTGAAGCCTGATGAACAAGACTGCGCTCAACACTCTGATAAAGAAACACAACAGTTCATCAGCAGCGAAGCGGAATCAGAATGAGCCAAACCAGAACTTGCATTAAGTAAGCAACGGTACTGTGCATTGAAAGCAAATTAATACCAACGGCCTCATTCCAGACAAGATCTGCTCGATAAGGAAAGTTTGTTAATAGCATTGAATCAAGAATATTTGCTCCAACGTTCAACATCTCAGTGCTATATAAACAAGACTTTGAAGATTGAAATGGCTAATGCTCTCCAAATCTTTACACGCATAAAAGCTGATCAAAATCTTCTTTCTCTCAGTTTTGCTAAACACTACACATTCTGATATTCTATCACTATTTAGCAATCTAGTTTCTAAGCTTTAATTTGTGTATACATCACAGTTGTGATACAGTTTTGTAGAAAACATTCACACACTTAGATTTGATTTCTTTGTAAGAAAGTGTTGCCTTGACAAACCGGGTTGTGGTTTGCATCAAGAAGGCTTTAGCAGTTGTTAAAGCAGTCTGTAATATTCAGTTGAATATAGTGGATTAAGACCTCGTTGGAGAGAGGCGAAATCACCTTGACGGGTGGACTGGAGTAGTTTGAGATCAAACGAACCAGGATAAAAATATCTTGTTCATTGCATTAGATTTCAGTTTTACAATTCAACCCCCCCTTCTTGTGTTTTTCACTACTTCAGTGTGCAGGTTCGTCAAATCTCTCAATTGTAATCATGGGAGTTCCGTTGTCCCATTTAACCTTGAACATAGAAGACATCATGGCCAAAGCATCGAATAACTGATTTTCTTCCCTCGGGAAGTGTTCAAAGGTGATCTCTTCGAAGTAAGGAATCAGAGATAGCACAAGCTCGTTGTAAGGAATAAGATTAGGATGTTTAGTGTCTCAATCTCCCTTTACTTGGCTGATCACTAGAGCAGAATCTCCGAACACATTCAAATGCTTGATCCTTAAATCAATGGAAGCCTTCAGACCCAAAATGCATGCCTCATATTCATCCATGTTATTTGTACAATCGAAGCACAGTATAGCAGTGAAAGGGGTGTGGTAACCCTCAAGATAAACTATTACAGCACTAATTTCGTTACCTAATGCGTTGGAAGCCCCATCAAAGACTATAGTCCATCAGGATCCTTGTTTAGGTCCGTCATATGGTCCAGGTTTCGCGCAGTCGGTCACTAGCATGATATTCTCACCCGGGAAGTCAAAGTTCATAGACTAATAATCATCGACAGCTTGATGGGCCAAATGAACTGCGAATACACTTCCTTTGATGGCCTTTTGTGTTGTATATTGAATATCATACTCAACCAAGATCATTTTCCATCTAGCTATCCGTCCGGAAAGAGCAGGTTTACCGAAGATGTACTTGACGGGGTCCATGTTAGAAATCAATAGAGTGGTATGAGTCAACATATACTGTCTTAGTCGGCGAGCATCCCATGCCAGAGTGCAGTAAGTTTTCTCGAGCAGTGAATATTTGGTTTCATAGTCGGTAAACTGTTTTCTCAGGTAGTATATCGCGTGCTCTTTTCGGCCAGACTCGTCATGTTGGCCCAACACACACCCCATAGAATTCTCTAGCACAATCAAGTACTTGATCAAGGGTCTTCCTTCAACTAGAGGCATGAGGATAGGAGGTTCTTGCAGATATTCCTTGATTTTGTCGAAGTCAGCTTGGCGTTCATGCCATCTGACTACTTGGTCTTTCTTCAAGAGTTTGAATATTGGCTCACAAGTAGCAGTTAAGTGAGAAATGAAGCGAGCGATATAATTAAGATGACCCAAGAACCCTCTAACCTCCTTTTCAGAATGGAGAACTGACATTTCTTGGATGGCTTTTACCTTTGCAGGATCTACTTCGATGCATTTACCACTGACAACAAAACCTAGAAGTTTTCCAGATCGTATTCCGAATGTGCACTTATTAGGGTTCAACCTCAACTTGTACTTTTTCAGCCTCTCGAATAGCTTGTATAGGTGACTGAGATGCTCCTCTTCAGTTTGTGACCTTGCAATCATATCATCCACATATACCTCTATTTCATGATGGATCATATCATGAAACAAAGCTACCATAGCCCTTTGATATGTTGCCCCTGCATTCTTTAATCCGAATGGTATAACCTTGTAACAAAAGGTGCCCCATTACGTAACAAAGGTGGTCTTCTTCATGTCTTCGGGAGCCATCTTAATTTGATTATAGTTGGAGAAACCATCCATGAAAGAGAATGCATTGTGCTGAATGGTGTTGTCGACCAAGACATCAATGTGAGATAGAGGGAAGTCATCCTTGAGGCTTGCCCTATTCAGATCCCTGTAATATACGCACATACGAACTTTTCTATCTTTCTTCAGTATTGGCACCACATTTGCAACCCATTGGGGATAAGACGTCACAACTAGGAATCCTACATCAAATTGTTTTATCACTTCAGCTTTTATCTTTTCAGACATGTCAGGCCGCATGCGACGAACTTTTTGCTTGACAGGAGGACAATCTTCCTTTGTTGGCAGATGATAAACTACAACGTCGGTATCTAACCCTGGCATATCTTCATACGACCAAGCAAACACTTCCACGTGGTCATGTAACATTTGAATCAATCTTCTTTTGACACTTCTTCCTAGGTTAGCGCCGATCTTGACCTCTTTCTTGTCTGCCTCGGTACCCAGGTTGATGACTTCAACTGACTGTTCATGCGGCTGAATAGCTTTTTCCTCTTACATTAGAAGTCTGGCTAGTTCTCCCGGTATTTCACAATCTTCCTCGCCTTCGTCTTAGGCTTGGTTAATTGGACGTTAAAAATCATAGTCGGAAATAGTAGAGTCATTGGAAATGAGATCCAGAGTGGATGAGGACCTGCAAGAGTGTGTGTGTGTGTGCATGTAAGATACATGGCTATTTGAAAAACGCATTAAAGAGAAAGAAATACAATGAGCATAAAATTTTGAATGCAAAAGTCCAATGGTTTATATTGAATGATCATATGATAAAATTAACATAAATAAAACCATTAACAAATGGACCATAGTGCCCCGGGCAAGGCATATGGCTTAAAAGTCATTGTTTAATATTACAGACAAGAGGTTCTTGAAATGATAGAAAGCAAAAAACAAGTAATTGCTCCTCAATGAAGGATATGGGAACGAAGTCCTTTGTGTGCCAATTATTGAGCTCTATTATAGTAGGGTATACCTGCTGTACCCCAAAATTTTCCCTCTCATATTCCTCAAAACATTGCAAGAAAAATCTCCAAGTTGCTCAAGTTTGCTCAAGAGTTGGACAGACAAGCTATCTCCTAAGGCAGTCAACCCCAAATTAGGGTTTTGTGTTGCATAAATATCTTTGAGTCCAAATGAACTCAAGTGCTCCCCAATGTCCTAATATGTTCTCAAGATCATCCATGTCAAATTTCAAGCCTTTCAGAGGAAGTTTGCTCAGTCAATTGCTCAAGAGTCCAAAAATCGACTATGCTAGGGCAAAAGTCAACTGTGACCTACATACAATCAAACTTCAAGATTTTTTGTCAAAATTCTCATTTTGAAGGATATTTCATCATTTTATCAAGGGTTGATCATGATTCATCAAGGATTGCTCAAAATTCATCAAGACTCAAAAGTTGCTAAATTAGGGTTTTGCAGGAAACGTCAACTCAAATTTGACCAAGCATAACTTTCTCATACTTTATGAGAAATGACCCATCCAAATATCATTTTTAAGAGGATGCAATTTCCTACAATCCATCTTCATACCCTAAGATCAAAAAATGCACTCACAATAAGTTATAAATTTGGACATTATAGGTCATTTTTGAAAGTCAACAAAACACCTTTTTTGCCAAAGCTTATAATTTGAGAATGGTATATCAAAATGAGATGAGACAAAAAGGGTTTGTTAGAGGACATCTCAAGCTTTCTAAAAATTCCAAGAACACTTCCAAAAGTTAAAAATTGAAGAAGTTATGCATTGTTGAAGTTGGATATTTTTGCAAAATTGCCAAAAGTCAACTATCCCCAAAACATCAAATTTTGTCAAATGGTCCCATTCTTTTCCACTTCATTTGAGCTTGCATCATTGTCCACGTGTCCTAGCTTCAGCCATGAGCCCATATCTCTTTTTTATTATTTTATTTGATTTTTTATTCAATTTATTCATTTTAAATCAAATTAAATCATATAAAATCCAAAACTTTGATTACCTAAGATTTTTTGGCTGTTTCAGGTCTTAATTATCATCATGATCATCATCAAACTCGAATCATACAATATCATGTGCAAAAAGATTGAAAATTGGCAAAATTGGAAAGGTTTAAAGAATGAATCAAATCAAATTCCAATGCATTGATTTAGAGAGATTCAGTCCAAATTTGTTACCCTAACACACTATACCATACATAAGCAAGCCAAATGGACGTGAATAAGGGTTAGAGGCTACAGGCAAAGGCACGACAAAACTTGAAAAATATACAAAAAAGCTTGGAATCAAATTGATAGTTAGAGGCAATTTCAGAAGCTGAGACCGGTCCCAATCTCTTCCTGGGTGTTCACACAAGCGATTTGGATCAAAATCAAGCTTGCTCATACGCCCAAACGCATTGTAAGTCCCTAGTTACCTAGCTCTGTTCTTGGATTCGATTTGATCCATTCTTGCATCATTTGAATGAAATAATTGCACATTCATAACCCTCATGTCATTTGCAAACGCTTGGCATTATCCAATTGTGTTTTTCTGGCCTGAACGAAGAACCTCCATAGCTAGGGTTCTTCGTTTGTTTTTTAGGGTTTTCTTTTTCAGGAAAAATTGGGACTAAAGAAGGGCATAGCGTTGATCAGGAAGCCCAGACGAGTCCAACCATGTTCGTTGAATTTGTTTTCATGGTATGGAATGGATTTTAGAGCAAGCTAGCGCATTCAGCTGCAGATCCAAATCTGCAGGTAATATTTGCAGGAGTTGGAGGTAGGGGACTGTGATCGGTGGATCTAGAACTGACTGTTTAACGCTGGTTCGCGAAATGTCGCGGAAGCAAGAGTCGCCACCGTCTTTTATTTTCTCCAACATGGAAAGGACAAAAGCACAGAAAAATTCCTTATTGAGATTAGTTCTCGGTTCGGGAGGTGGGTTATAGAAAGGGAAGGTATTAGCACCCTTTCTATCCATGGTTATCCATGGGCTCTTAGATACTTGCTCATTTGTGTTTTCAAAAATGGTTTATTTGCTTTTCAAGTGTGTGTGGGTTTTTGAAAAAGTTCGTTTTGTAAACTTCTAGGTAACTCTTGTATCAGTCCTCAAGAGTGTATGAAGTATTGTTTGAAAACTTTTTGAAAGTGTAAGGTGTGAAAAGTATTTTGTTTGTTTTGAAATTTAGAGCAAGTATCTACGAGAACCTACCTACCTTAAGGAATTCGTCTGTGTAAATGTCCTTTAGAGTAGTGCCATCCCACCATTGAGAGGTAGGTAGCACCACCGTTGGAGGTGTTCGGGTCAATCCGAGGTTCGGGACATGGTGATCACCGGAGCAATAGGAAGACACCTTAGAAGCTACCCT
The DNA here is from genome assembly GCA_948472305.1 of Vicia faba. Taxonomy (NCBI): domain Eukaryota; kingdom Viridiplantae; phylum Streptophyta; class Magnoliopsida; order Fabales; family Fabaceae; genus Vicia; species Vicia faba. The sequence continues at coordinate 170,699,935 of OX451739.1, read as the reverse complement.
CATGCCAGGTTCCCGGATCATGAGGACTTACTAAGACATCCTCTACTCGACGATCACCTTTCGAGGCAAGGCAACAGTGAGGCGTACCCTAGGGGTGGTGTGTGAATTGTGTGTCGTTTTCAGATATTTTTGTCTTGTCATGTATTGGTGATCTACGCTTTGATTTTATTTTTGGGCATTCATTCTTTCATGTTATTGTTTAACAGTTAAAGGTGCAGGAATTTAAAGTGCGGAAAAGATAAAGGTCCTACGCTATTACAAGGGCGCGGGTCTACAACGCCAAATTAATCCAGACCCGATTTAAAATAAAGTGCAGAAAATAAATGTCTAATTAACTATTACAGGGCTTTGGAACAAGTACATTATATTCAAAAAGAAATAAATAAAACGCGCGAAAAAGGAAAATATGATCGAATGCGAGGGCGTTGGACCCTTTAAAGGAGTTAAAATAAAATTATTAAAAATAATTAAGTTAAATAAAGGCAATGACTTATTTTTTATGTTTTTGTATTTATGACATTAAAGAAAATTAAATTGGAATTTAAAAGTCAAATAATCCTAGTTCTAATTGTTTTTTAATTTATTAAAAAAATACATTAAAGTTAAAACCTAAAATTAAAACTAAATTGATTATATAATTTAATTACAAAATTAATGGTTAATGATACTTATAATAAAATATTTAATAAAAAAGGAAAGTGCTAAAAAGTCTATTTTTATTATTTTTGGTTTTTTGAGAAAAAAGAATTAAATTAACAACCTAAAACTAAATTAATTATAGGATTTATTTACAAAAAAATACTAGAATAAAAATATTTATTATTTTTTTATCTTTTCTTTTTTTTATGTGTTTTTTTTTTATTATGAAAATATTAAATTAAAGCATTAAAAAAGATTAATTAAAATAAAGAAAAGAAAAGATATAAAAAGTTAAAAGAAGCAAACTGGAGGGGGGTGTTGTCCCCAAATGGAGGTCAGTCCTTAGCAATTTTGGCCCAAGGTTTTAAAGGCCTTTTTGACTTTTCCATCATCGTGTAGCTTCTTTGACTCAGGTCTATGGTGCACTTCTGATTGTGGCCATGTGATCCATCTCCATAGACACGTGGATGGCCAGATAATTGTGAGCATAGTGAACCTTCAGCGCTGAACCTGCATAGGAACATTAAAAGGAAAATAATATGAAAGGGGGTGAGGACCTGGGGCTCGAACCCAGGTCTTGTAGTTTGCCAATGCTTGTGCCTGCCACTGAGCCACTTTGTTTCTTTGTAAATTAAATAAACAACAATCAATATAAAATAAAACAACACACTAGTGGATTTTAGCGCGAATTTTTAAACCAGCCAATTACTGATGGCCACCTAAGCATCTTCCTCGTTGGCTTGTTTTTTCCCTGAAACAAAATAGAATAAGCAACGGTTTTTGCACCGTTCCAGAATACCCCCTATTGGAAAATAGCGATTAGAGATTCTTGGCCCATAAATTAGGCGCGATGGTCCTATTCTTTTCGTCCAAGTGTACTGGTTGCAACCATGGCATCGTGATTCTCCAATTTTGCTGTATTCAAAAACCCCTAATTCGAAAGCTTAAGAACCCTAAAAAACAACAATGGTGAAATCGCATATAGGTGATAAAAATACAATTAAATTACATAGTTAGCATCAGGAGAGTCTCATTAGTACAAATCCATGAACAAAATGCAATGAGAATGCTGGGAATTTAAAATACGATTATAGAAAAAATATGAACAAGTTTGATCTCTGTATACCGTTTCAAGGTGCTAGGGACGTGGAAACTTATTCAAATACGTTGCTTAAGGTCTCAGGAAGGTGATGAGATGATTTGCTTGGCTTGAATCGACCTCTATCCCCGTTTTCAGTTTTCAAAAATGTGGCAAAAATATGAGTTTTGTTTTCAGTATTGGGGCGCAGCCTCTTTCTCAATTTGGTTCCCTATCCCTTGTATAGGCATTAGGCAATGTGTATCAAGAAGAATTATGGCCTCTTAATGCAAAGCAATCAATTTCAAAATCTTCCATAAACCTCCATAACCAAACTTCCATTTTTGACTCATTTTTAAATTCTTGCTCTTTTGGCCCTTTGCACGAATTTGGTATGTTGCATAATGATAAGTTAAAGTTAGTTAAGGCCAAATATTCCATTTAATTAAGCTTTTTGATTTTCTTTTGATTTTAAAAGATTTAAAATTAATTAAATCCAATAAAATCAATTAAAAATGAAAAAATTAATTAAAAAATATGAAATAAAAGGTGGGACACGTGGGAAGCATGGCCAAGTTAATTCAAGTGGAAAAAGTGGGCCCCTTTTGTCAAAAATGAAATTTCAAGGATAAATGATTTTGGCCATTTCACAAAATTTTCCCAACTTCTCCAATGCATATCTTGCTCAATTTTTAAGCTTTGATCATGTTCTTTGACATTTTAGAAAGGTCTTGAAGTCCTATAAACAATGTCCTTGGTCCCATGTCATTTTGATTTACCAATCTCAAGTTATGGTCTTTGACTTAAAGTCCCTTTTTGTTGACTTTTGAAAATGACTTATAATGTTGAAATTGATAACTTTTTGTGAGAGCATTTCTTGGACTTGGAGTGTGAAGATGAGTTGTAGGAAATGTCTCCCCCTTCAAGATGAGCATTGGATGGGATTTTTCTGATGAACCATGACAAAGTTATGCCTTGGTCAAGTTACAGTTGACTTTTCAGCTGTCCAAAAATAGAAACTTTTGCATCTTGATGATTTTTGAGCCAAGCTTTGAGAATAATGATCAAGCATTGATCAAATGATGTTTGTGGCTTCAAAATGAGATGTTGAACAAAAATTTGAACTTTTGACTGTCAAATGACCATTTTGCCCCTACAGTTGAATGTAGTGCAATTAGGGTTTTTGACTGTGCAATCTTGTGCTGAAAGTCTTGAAACTTTGTATGAAGATGCTTGACCATATTTATAGGCATGTGGGACTTGATTGGGCCCTTGGAAACTTCATTTTCTTGATCAGAACCAAAACCCTAATTTTGACTGTTTAGGATACCCTTGCACTGTGCAACCCTTGGAGAATTTTGCAGCTTGACTTGGCAATTTCTTGAAGAATATGGGAGGGAAAATTTTGGGGTACAACAGTTGCCCCTGTTCAATCTTCTTAGACCTGAGGATGCAGATTGGCTGACGTGCCTTTCGTAATCCGAAGGTGGAAGATGATTGAACACTAGAGTGCCCAGAAATTTGCGCTCACATAGTAGCAGTGTGATGGAAATGGGCTTATAGATGACATTTAGAGATTGATGAATAGGATGATGGGCTTATAGATGCCATCTGGATGTTGATCGCATAAGAGATTCCTTAGCGAGAACCTGCGTACCTGCAAAAGAAAAAAATGAGTACCTGACATGTTGCAGGAGCTGGTTTTCAGATGCTTGGTATAGCTGTGTCCTGACTGGTCACAGGAGCTGGATCTGGATCTTCAAACGGTGATGAATGAACCAGGGGTGGTTACTACCTCAACAGGAACGGTGAGAGAACCTTGGGCGACTTCAACTTCAACAGCAATTGTTGAGAGAATCTTGGTGAGAATTACCATCTCCGCAGTATCGGGGAGAGAACCATAGGCAATTACAGTCTCAATAGCAATCATTGAGAAAAACCTGGAATGGAATTATCGTCTCCGCAGGATCGGGGAGAGAACCATAGGAAATTATAATCTCAAAAGCGGACGTTTGAGAAAAACCTGGAATGGAATTATCGTCTCCGCAGGATCGGGGAGAGAACCATAGGAAATTATAATCTCAAAAGCGGACGTTTGAGAAAAACCTGGAGTGGAATTATCATCTCCGCAGCATTGGGGAGAGAACCATAGGAAATTATAATCTCAAAAGCGGACGTTTGAGAAAAACCTGGGATGGAATTATCGTCTCCGCAGCATTGGGGAGAGAACCATAGGAAATTATAATCTCAAAAGCGGACGTTTGAGAAAAACCTCGAATGGAATTATCGTCTCCGCAGGATCGGGGAGAGAACCATAGGAAATTATAATCTCAAAAGCGGACGTTTGAGAAAAACCTGGAGTGGAATTATCATCTCCGCAGCATTGGGGAGAGAACCATAGGAAATTATAATCTCAAAAGCGGACGTTTGAGAAAAACCTGGGATGGAATTATCGTCTCCGCAGCATTGGGGAGAGAACCATAGGAAATTATAATCTCAAAAGCGGACGTTTGAGAAAAACCTGGAGTGGAATTATCATCTCCGCAGCATTGGGGAGAGAACCATAGGCAATTATAATCTCAAAAGCAAACATTAAGAAAAACCTTGGATAACTTCTACTGAGTCTTCATCAGAAAAATCTGTTTGGGGTCGATTTAGCTGGACTAGAGAAGGCCTTGGACTGGATAAGAAATCTTTGGAGTCGATTAACTGAACCGGTCTAGGTCTTGAAATATGATTGAGAATTTAACTGAATCTTTCCTGAAAGGTAAAGGTCAGTCATATGTAATGCGTGATATGGATCAAGCAATGATGTTCTCAACATAAATGAGACTTGTAAGATATGATGCGTATATGCATGCTATAATGATGTATGTGATGTTTAGGAATGTATGCTTTCGTCTAGGAAAGTAAATCCTTGACGGGTGCCGGGAAGTCACTCCTGGGCTGATGTTGGCAAGTAGGTTTTTGCTTCCGCTGGGGATGATAGGTGTAAGAATACCGGTAGGAGAAGATGACTCCGTTGGGGAATAAACTTAACGAATGGAATAACTCTGCGGGGAGGAAAGTACTCTAACGATCTTGCTGGGGAGCAATACTCTGTGGGGATAGAGACTTTGCTGAGTTGTTGATAATAACTTGCTGGGGATACCTTCGTTATATTGGAAGTGTTGATAAACTTCATTGGGGATAAGAAGACTGTGCTGAGGACGACCTTTCCGTGGCTTTTGGCTGAGGATAACCCAGTTATATCCTGGTAAGGAAATAACTCTTTGAATAAAGTTGGGGGACGCGTTCGTGCTCTGCGAGGATAAGCTTCCAGAATCTACTGGGGATAAGCTTACTGCTTGGGGAGATGGATTCCAACTTTCCTGGGGAACCTGGATTGGACTCTCCTGGGGAAGTATTGGACTGTATTGGAAGGGACTCTGTTGAATGTTTGAAATACCGCCGGGGAACAACCTTTAGATTAAGACTGCCGGGGATGCTTGTTAAGGATATATATGCTGCTGGGGAATGTTGATATCTGCCGGAGGATACCCAACTTCCTTAAGATTTGATAACTTTGCTTGAGGAGAGTGTACTGACTTGCTGGCTCACTCTCTGGGGAATTAGGATATCTGATTATGTTCTTCGGCTGATCTTACCTTGATACCTTGGAGGATAGAACAATTAGATTACTTAGACAACTCTTTATTGCCCCTATTTCTGAGGTGGGAGAGGAAGACCTGTGAGGCGCTGATAGTGGTTGATGGACAAACCTTCTTCTGGTAGGCAAGTGACAAGATACCGGGACATAGTCGTACGCTTTGATCCCTAATTTTTGCCTGGACCGCCCTTTCGGGTTTTCAGTCCACCGGGATACCCATTTTTGCCCAAGCCGCCTTTTCAGGTTTTCGACTTGCCGGGTGTACAGATTTTTTTTTCATTTCATCCCTTCATTTTGCACGAACCCTTTTGGTTCGCCGGGAAGCCCTTATTTTTGCCTAGGTACGTCAACCTAGCGGGTCTTTGATTGTGCGTAGTATTTTTTCGACTATGTCCACGCTTTCGGAATGTAGGGTGATGCCCCTGTTAGGAGTGTTTTGTCATGCCACCAGAAGGTGTTTGATCGTGCCAGATTTGTTGCTGGAATGCCCCCAAATGACTCAGGCGGAGATTTGCCCCAGGCTATTTTGGCCTTTGAGAGATTCTCCGAATCTTGATTGGATTGCCCCAGATGATGGACCATGATCATGTCTGCCCCTTGATTGGAAGTGCTTTTGTTCACTAGGTATTCATCGTGCGAATTTCCCTGCTGTTCAAACAAAAGTCATATGCAAACAAAGTTATGTTAAAAATGCAAAGCTTATGTCTGTCTTGAAGATTTTGAAAATGTATTCTTTTTCATAAAACAAGTGAATGTTTGTAAAACGTGATGTCAACTCCGTGCTTACCGTAAGCCTTAAGGAGTCAGGATACCTTTCGTAACAGTATGCTTTCGAACTAACCCATGCTTCAGCTAGGACTTTTAAGGGTTATAACGTGGCCTGGTTCACGGTTTAAGAAACAAAGGATAAAGGCTCAAATTATTTGTACCCACCCACTCTTCGTGATGTTCTTCAATCCTAAACTCAGCTGATCGTGCGTTAGACCTTATTTGAGTTTTTGTCCTGATGTTCCAATGATGGTTCAGATATTGATGATTTATTCTGAATAGGCAGTCATTTTTGTTTTTGTTGAGGGTTTGTAAGACCTTTTTCTTTTTTTGATTTTTGTTATCCCTATTTTCTTTTTGCCTGAACTGTTTCCCTTTTTTGGAATTACAATCAGCGGGATGCCCCAGTTTCGTAAGTCCCCTTTTATAGGTTTTGACTTATTGGGATTTTCATTTATATATATTTTTTTGATAATGACTGCCCATCCTCATGATTATTCTGAACCATCACTGTCTTTTTTCGTTTCGTAAGGATCTCTTTGGTGCCATTTGTTATGCACTTGGATCAACTGAGAGAACTACCCTGCCCCAGGTTGTGATTAAGGGTTGTAAAATTTTGAAAATAAAACTCCTATTTCTTTGGCTCAGATGGGTTAACGAGGGATTATCATCCTTATAACTCCAGTGTTTAGGGATTGAAACAATGCCTGTACCTCATCAGCGGGGTCCGTTCAAAAGCATACTGTAAAGATAGCGGTATCGTTTTCGTCATCCTCCCTCAAGAGGCTTAGAATTTTAGATCAAGAGTTGACATCAGAAAAAATATGAAAATAATTTGCATATAGTGAATACGAATATATTGCTTCAAAACAGACATATGCGATGCATTAATGAAATAACGATGTTTAACATGAGTAAATGTTTGAACAAAAGAAAATTACAACTTGAATTCAAATGAACAAAAAAGTGCTTTCTATCCTAGCCATGTTTTGGCATGGGAGCAGTGATCACGTTGGGGAGCCTCGGGCGCCTTGAACTCAATCTCCTTTGCGTCAATCAAGTCTTGGATCTTATTTTTCAAGCTCCAACAATCATCTGTAGTATGCCCCGGGCTGTCAGAGTGATAAGCGCAGCGGGCGTTGGGATTATACTTTGGTGACGTTGTATTCTGATTCTTAGGAGGGTCCCTTAATGTAATCAGATTCAGTCTCAACAGGTGTTGTAGGGCTTGAGCCAACGACGTGTTGAGCTGGGTAAATTGCCTCCTAGGCTTGTCTGGCTTGCTCTGATCAGTCCGTTGTTCTTGGCGAGGTCGTTGTTGGACCTGTGAAGTGGTAGCAGCTTGGAGAGGTCTATTCATTGGACCCGGCCTTTGCCTTCTTGGAAGCCGTTCTATGACCTGGTCCCTGATTTGGGCTGGTTGCTTCATGTCTTGGTGAAGCTGGCTGATCATGGCTCTCAGCTCTCTTTGCTCCTGAGATAAACCTTGAATGAGGACCCTTTGCCCCAGCATCTGGGTTTTCAATGTGTCTACCTCAGCTTGTAGACGTTTCAGCTGTTCGTCCTTGTCATCTTCAGGACTCTTTCTGATCAGATTCCCCATGAGGAGTGTCCTCAACTCTTCCTGCCCCTTGGATAGGCTTAAGAAGATCTCCCTGAACTGAGTCTCTTGAGCACGAGGTCCCTGGTTATCTTGTTGTGAAGCCATTGCTGAAATAAACAGCGAGAGGGTGAGCAACCTGTAAAAGGGATACCTGCAATGCAATGATATGTATGATATGCATGCAATGTTTTCAAGGATCTCGCAGGGTAAACAAGAAAAATTGTTAGCATCGGAATTGGTAGCTTTGATTGAAGGAAACCCATGCTGTTGAGGATTCTTCTTTAAGGGTCAAAGACTCACCATATCCAGTGGGTCATAGCCCCTGACTTTAGTCTCCATGTCTGGTTTTGATTTCCAAACAACCTTGGTTAGGGGAACCTTCTTCAAGAGTCAAAGCTCACCATATCAAGTGGGTCATAGCCCCTGACAACTTTGGCTAGAGGAAAATAAATCCTCTTTGCCCCTTGCTAGACGTCTGATTCGTCATGACCTGCATCACAAGCCCTTGAGATCCTTGAAATGGGTTAAGATGTATGCAATGGTATGATGGTATGCTATGCATGGGGTAATATGGATAAACCCTGTTATGAGTCCTAATTAAGGACTGCAAACCAAAACCTGCAAGAAACTCGGTAAAACCTGTCATGAGTCCCAATTAAGGACTAAAACAAACCCTGCAAGACACTTGGTAAACCTTGTTATGAGTCCTAGTTAAGGACTAAAACAAAAACACTGCAAGAAACTTAGTAATCCTTGTTATAAGTCCTAGTTAAGGACTATGACCAAAACCTGCAGGAAATTCAGTAGACCCTATTATGAGTCCCAACTAAGGACTATGAACGAAACCTGCAAGAAGCTCAAGTGTCAGACAACAAGCATGCAAGTAGTCAAGTACGAAGGCACACAAGTCACACAAGAGAAGCCCTTAGAGTTTAGGCCAGAATGGGGTTTAGGTATTACCCTCTTTTAGTTGGTGGGTTCAACCCGTCCTATCAAAGTAACCGGGTTCTTAGAGGATCCCAATATCATTGACTACCCTCAATCGGTCATAACTCCAGCATCGCAATCTTTTCTTGCGGCCAGAACCATCACGAGAGTTTAGCCTCAATGGGCGTAGCATACTGCTACTGTTCTAATGGCCAAGTTGGGTCATTTAAGGTTCTAAGGTCTGTTGGTGCTTAATGACTCCTTGGAAGACCCATATTCTCCCCATTTCAACACGAGGGATATCGGTACAGACCAAGGCGCCACACCAACGTAGCCACTGCTTCACCCGTGTCGGTCTACGACGGACAGGTCCCTCACAGCTTATGCTACCTAAACAGGGTATCCCCAGATCCGGGTTAGGATCTATGTAACTCCCATGCAACCCACAAATTTAAAGCAGACAAGTCAATACAATTGAAAACACAGTTATGAACTAACCCTAAGGTACACCTCACTTTAAGTTTAAGTCCCCAGCAGAGTCGCCAGTTCTGTGATCGATGGATCTGGAACTGACTGTTTAACGCTGGTTCGCGAAATGTCGCAGAAGCAAGAGTCGCCACCGTCTTTTATTTTCTCCAACATGGAAAGGACAAAAGCACAGAAAAATTCCTTATTGAGATTAGTTATCGGTTCGGGAGGTAGGTTATAGAAAGGGAAGGTATTAGCACCCTTTCTATCCATGGTTATCCATGGGCTCTTAGATACTTGCTCATTTGTGTTTTCAAAAATGGTTTATTTGCTTTTCAAGTGTGTGTGGGTTTTTGAAAAAGTTCGTTTTGAAAACTTCTAGGTAACTCTTGTATCAGTCCTCAAGAGTGTATGAAGTATTGTTTGAAAACTTTTTGAAAGTGTAAGGTGTGAAAAGTATTTTGTTTGTTTTGAAATTTAGAGCAAGTATCTACGAGAACCTACCTACCCTAAGGAATTCGTCTGTGTAAATGTCCTTTAGAGTAGTGCCATCCCACCATTGAGAGGTAGGTAGCACCACCGTTGGAGGTGTTCGGGTCAATCCGAGGTTCGGGACATGGTGATCACCGGAGCAATAGGAAGACACCTTAGAAGCTACCCTCATGCCAGGTTCCCGGATCATGAGGACTTACTAAGACATCCTCTACTCGACGATCACCTTTCGAGGCAAGGTAACAGTGAGGCGTACCCTAGGGGTGGTGTGTGAATTGTGTGTCGTTTTCAGATATTTTTGTCTTGTCATGTATTGGTGATCTACGCTTTGATTTTATTTTTGGGCATTCATTCTTTCATGTTATTGTTTAACAGTTAAAGGTGCAGGAATTTAAAGTGCGGAAAAGATAAAGGTCCTACGCTATTACAAGGGCGCGGGTCTACAACGCCAAATTAATCCAGACCCGATTTAAAATAAAGTGCAGAAAATAAATGTCTAATTAACTATTACAGGTCTTTGGAACAAGTACATTATATTCAAAAAGAAATAAATAAAACGCGCAAAAAAGGAAAATATGATCGAATGCGAGGGCGTTGGACCCTTTAAAGGAGTTAAAATAAAATTATTAAAAATAATTAAGTTAAATAAAGGCAATGACTTATTTTTTATGTTTTTGTATTTATGACATTAAAGAAAATTAAATTGGAATTTAAAAGTCAAATAATCCTAGTTCTAATTGTTTTTTAATTTATTAAAAAAATACATTAAAGTTAAAACCTAAAATTAAAACTAAATTGATTATATAATTTAATTACAAAATTAATGTTTAATGATACTTATAATAAAATATTTAATAAAAAAGGAAAGTGCTAAAAATTCTATTTTTATTATTTTTGGTTTTTTGAGAAAAAAGAATTAAATTAACAACCTAAAACTAAATTAATTATAGGATTTATTTACAAAAAAATACTAGAATAAAAATATTTATTATTTTTTTATCTTTTCTTTTTTTTATGTGTTTTTTTTTTATTATGAAAATATTAAATTAAAGCATTAAAAAAGATTAATTAAAATAAAGAAAAGAAAAGATATAAAAAGTTAAAAGAAGCAAACTGGAGGGGGGTGTTGTCCCCAAATGGAGGTCAGTCCTTAGCAATTTTGGCCCAAGGTTTTAAAGGCCTTTTTGACTTTTCCATCATCGTGTAGCTTCTTTGACTCAGGTCTATGGTGCGCTTCTGATTGTGGCCATGTGATCCATCTCCATAGACACGTGGATGGCCAGATAATTGTGAGCATAGTGAACCTTCAGCGCTGAACCTGCATAGGAACATTAAAAGGAAAATAATATGAAAGGGGGTGAGGACCTGGGGCTCGAACCCAGGTCTTGTAGTTTGCCAATGCTTGTGCCTGCCACTGAGCCACTTTGTTTCTTTGTAAATTAAATAAACAACAATCAATATAAAATAAAACAACACACTAGTGGATTTTAGCGCGAATTTTTAAACCAGCCAATTACTGATGGCCACCTAAGCGTCTTCCTCGTTGGCTTGTTTTTTCCCTGAAACAAAATAGAATAAGCAACGGTTTTTGCACCGTTCCAGAATACCCCCTATTGGAAAATAGCGATTAGAGATTCTTGGCCCATAAATTAGGCGCGATGGTCCTATTCTTTTCGTCCAAGTGTACTGGTTACAACCATGGCATCGTGATTCTCCAATTTTGCTGTATTCAAAAACCCCTAATTCGAAAGCTTAAGAACCCTAAAAACAACAATGGTGAAATCGCATATAGGTGATAAAAATACAATTAAATTACATAGTTAGCATCAGGAGAGTCTCATTAGTACAAATCCATGAACAAAATGCAATGAGAATGCTGGGAATTTAAAATACGATTATAGAAAAAATATGAACAAGTTTGATCTCTGTATACCGTTTCAAGGTGCTAGGGACGTGGAAACTTATTCAAATACGTTGCTTAAGGTCTCAGGAAGGTGATGAGATGATTTGCTTGGCTTGAATCGACCTCTATCCCCGTTTTCAGTTTTCAAAAATGTGGCAAACATATGAGTTTTGTTTTCAGTATTGGGGCGCAGCCTCTTTCTCAATTTGGTTCCCTATCCCTTGTATAGGCATTAGGCAATGTGTATCAAGAAGAATTATGGCCTCTTAATGCAAAGCAATCAATTTCAAAATCTTCCATAAACCTCCATAACCAAACTTCCATTTTTGACTCATTTTTGAATTCTTGCTCTTTTGGCCCTTTGCACGAATTTGGTATGTTGCATAATGATAAGTTAAAGTTAGTTAAGGCCAAATATTCCATTTAATTAAGCTTTTTGATTTTCTTTTGATTTTAAAAGATTTAAAATTAATTAAATCCAATAAAATCAATTAAAAATGAAAAAATTAATTAAAAAATATGAAATAAAAGGTGGGACACGTGGGAAGCATGGCCAAGTTAATTCAAGTGGAAAAAGTGGGCCCCTTTTGTCAAAAATGAAATTTCAAGGATAAATGATTTTGGCCATTTCACAAAATTTTCCCAACTTCTCCAATGCATATCTTGCTCAATTTTTAAGCTTTGATCATGTTCTTTGACATTTTAGAAAGGTATTGAAGTCCTCTAAACAATGTCCTTGGTCCCATGTCATTTTGATTTACCAATCTCAAGTTATGGTCTTTGACTTAAAGTCCCTTTTTGTTGACTTTTGAAAATGACCTATAATGTTGAAATTGATAACTTTTTGTGAGAGCATTTCTTGGACTTGGAGTGTGAAGATGAGTTGTAGGAAATGTCTCCCCCTTCAAGATGAGCATTGGATGGGATTTTTCTGATGAACCATGACAAAGTTATGCCTTGGTCAAGTTACAGTTGACTTTTCAACTGTCCAAAAATAGAAACTATTGCATCTTGATGATTTTTGAGCCAAGCTTTGAGAATCATGATCAAGCATTGATCAAATGATGTTTGTGGCTTCAAAATGAGATGTTGACCAAAAATTTGAACTTTTGACTGTCAAATGACCATTTTGCTCCTACAGTTGAATGTAGTGCAATTAGGGTTTTTGACTGTGCAATCTTGTGCTGAAAGTCTTGAAACTTTGTATGAGGATGCTTGACAATATTTATAGGCATGTGGGACTTGATTGGGCCATTGGAAACTTCATTTTCTTGATCAGAACCAAAACCCTAATTTTGACTGTTTAGGATACCCTTGCACTGTGCAACCCTTGGAGAATTTTGCAGCTTGACTTGGCAATTTCTTGAAGAATATGGGAGGGCAAATTTTGGGGTACAACAGGGACGATGAGATGTCGTTCTCCCAATGGCCAATTCAAAACCACGCGCGCTTTTTACATTTTGCTGGCAATAATTTTTGTTTTCATATAATATATATTGTTTCTAATATTAACAAATAGAACAAAACAGTGTAGTGGTAAAGCGAGCAACATATCACTTTCAGGACTTGGGTTCGAATCCCAGGTCCCCCAATTCCTATTTGATTTTTTCTTTCAGGCAATTGTGTGCATATCCAGGCTTGCAGCTCACCGTGCACCATCAAGCATTCATTAGCCAGATGGCCATTGGCCAGATCTGGTGGCCAAGATCTGAAGGTCCACCATGGAGTCAAGTCAACGCGCGCTCACCAGATCTCAAAAAGTCCAACAAGGCCAGCATGTTTTGGGCCTTCAGCTTGCTATTCAAACTCCCATAATCAGGCCCAAACCCCCTCTTTTCTTTATTTATTTTATTTAGTATTTGTTTATTATTTTTTATTTAATTACTAACCAATCAAAAAATTTCTTTTCTTTTCTAAAATAAAAACACCAAAAATATTTTTATTCAATAAAATTTTAAATTTTCTTTTTTTATTAATAAACACTAATTAATTAATTTAGGTATTAATTAGAATAATTTTAACTTTTTTGCAAATAATTGAAAATTAACTAGACTTAATTAGGTTTTTACTAATTCAATTAATTTTATTTTTTCTTTCTTAAAATAACAAAAACCCAAAAATAATTTATTTTTATTAATTAATTTATTTAATTCAATTTAGTAATTAATTTAGAATTTATTTCTTTCTTAAAATAAAAAACAACAAAAAGATCTTTTCTTTAACAAAAAGGGTCAAAACCCTAAATTTGCGCTCGATTTAATTTCCCGCACACGATTCTTTTTCTTTAATCCTATTATGTATCTGATTTCGGCTTGTAATAGTAAATAGGACCTTTATTTATTTTTTATCGCTTTATTTATTTTTAAAGGGTTTGTCTTTGACGATGTATATACCCGACGCCTTGTAATTTAAATTCCGCAATTTATTTTCCGCAAATTATAACTGTTAGATATTTGATAATAGGATGGCATGACAAGACTGAATGTTTTAACCTAAAATAAACTTAGATCACCATTGACATGTACAAAGATAAAATTAACTAAAAACGACACACTCGCACATGCGCACTCTTAGGGTACACCCCACTTGGTTGCCTTCGTACACGATCATTAAGTATAGGTTACTTTAGAGGTCGCCCTCTTGTCCAAAGATCATAGTCGCCTCAAAATGGTTGCCTAGGATATTGTTGCCTCAAACAAATGATCTAAGACATTAGGGTTACCGCTAAGGCGTCCTAACATTGCTTTAGTGACCGTAAGTCCCGCATTCGAATTGACCCTCAAACTCCAACAATGATGCTACCTACTCATCAATAGTAGGATAACATTATCTAAAGAAAAATTGCATAGAACTATTCCTTTTTCGAGTAGATAGATGGTTCTTAAGTACTTGCTCTTTCAAAAACAAAAACTTTTCGCACTTACACTTTTCGAACAAAGTTTTCAAAAACACTTCATACACTCTTGAGGACAGAAGCAAGAGTTAAATTGAAGTTTCAAAACAAAAACTTTTTTCAAACCCACAAGCACAAAGAAAGCAATTTTTTGAAAACATTTGAGCAAGTACCCAAGAGCCTGTGGATAACCACAAATAGAAAGGGTGCTAACACCTTCCCTTTCAATAATCTACCCCCCGAACCCGGGAAATATCTCGAAAAAGGAATTTTTCTGTGCTTTTTTCCTTTCCTTGTTGGATAAAATAAAATTCGATGGCGACTCTTGCTTACCGCGACATTTTGTGAACAAAAACGCAAAACACAAACCAGCATTCCAAAAAACAGTCAGTTCTTCCCACCGTATCACAGAACTGGCGACTCTGCTGGGGACGCTTATAAGTGGGGTCTACCTTAGGAATAGTTCATATTGTTTTCAATTTCTTGACTTGTATGCTTTATATTTGTGGGCTTGTATCGGAGTTACTATAGATCCTAATCCGAATCTGGGGGATACCCTTTAGGTAAGTAGCAATAAATTGTGAGGGAACTGTACAGTGTAGACTGATACGGTTGAAGCAGTAGCTAGGTTGGTGTGGCACTTTAGTTTGTACCGATATCCCTTGTGGTGGAACAAGGAGATTATGGGTCTTCTAAGCGGTCATTAAGCACCAACTGACCTTTGAACCTATAATTGACCAACTTGGCCATAGAACAGTAGCAGTATGCTACACTCATTGAGACCAAACTCTCGCGATGATTCTGGCCGCAAGAAAAGGTTGCTAAACTGGAATTATAACCGATCGAGGGTAGTCAGTGATATTGAGATCCTCTAGAACCCGGTTACTATTTTTAGGACAGGTTTGAACCAACTGAACTGAAAGAGGGTAGTACCTAAGCTCCTTGCCAGCCTGAAATCTAAGGGCTATTTGTGTAACTTGTGTGCCTTTACCATGTTTGCTATTTGTGGATACTTGTGGTGTGTTTTCTATCATGACATCATGACATCATGACATTGCATGCATCTTGCATTAGACTAACCTATTTCAAAGACAAGAGGGATTCATCTTTGTTCTGTTTTGTAGGTCATGGCACCCATGCGTAGGAACACCATTCAGATCAACTTTGTCCAGGTTCCCACTCAGCTTAAGGAATTGGTTGCAAAGATTTTAGATAATACCTCCTTTATCAGAAGACATGGTCACCTCCTGGGTTTGGTCACTTCCAAATTGGACGAGCAAATGATGAGTGTCTTAGTCCAGTTCTTTGATCCACTATACCATTGCTTTACTTTTCTGGACTACCAGTTGGTCCCTACCTTGGAAGAGTTCTCTGATCTGCTTGGTATCTCTATTCTGGAGCAGACCCCGTTCACAGGTTGGGAGAAGATCCTTAGGCCAGAAGAAATTGCTTCAGCCCTCCATCTGACAAAGGCTGAGGTAATGGCTAATTGGGAGACTCGTAGTAGAGCAAAGGGCTTTTTGACTAAATTCTTGGTTGGTAAAGCTAATCAATTCTGGGACAATCTAGACTTCCAGGCATTTGAAGACATTCTGGCTCTTCTCATATATGGTTTGGTGTTGTTTCCTAACTCGGATTCCTTCGTCGACGTGAATGCGGTGAAGATCTTCATATCCGGTAATCATGTGCGCACTCTCTTGGGTGACATTCTTCATTCTCTTTATGCTCGTACTGCTCGGAAGTGGGGAACCCTTATGAGCTGTGCTCCATTGCTGGCGAGGTGGTTTATTTCTCACCTCCCCAAATCAGTTTTGAAGAACAAAGAAGGCATGGACTGGGCCTACAGGATTATGTCTCTCTCTCACAATGACATCATTTGGACTATTAAGGGTATGGACGAGGTGGCTATTATTGATCGCTGTGGGGAATACCCCAATGTTCCACTGATAGGAACCAATGGAGGAATCACTTATAATCCGTGCTTGGCCTTACGTCAGTTTGGGTGAGCCAGGAGGGAAGGACCTCATGAGTTGCTGATGTCGAGTATTATCTTTGACTTCCAAGGGGATAGTGACGAGCAGCACCGCAGATTCATAAGAGCTTGGGATAGAGTACACATGCCTGATCCGCACGAGCTAGGTGCAAAGACTTCTCTTCCGATGGAACCGTATCTCCGATGGGTTCGCATACGTTCCCAAAAGCTGGGAATGCCCTACGAAGCCGTCTTGCCTATCCTTGTTGAAGTTGCTGATAAAGAGGGGGTTCCTCCTACCATCCTACACCCTTACATGCCTACTGACTTAGGGGCATTAAAGAGATCATGGATGCAGCTGAGAGAAGAGCGAGATACTTACCGAGAAAAGTATCACGAGCAAGAGCAGAAGATTCAGAAGTTGACCAGGCAGCTGGAGAACGAGCGAATCCTCAATGACTATGTCCGCACCGACAAGAAACGACCATGGGAGCACTGATTGTCTTTTGATTATTTCTAGTTTTGATTTACTTTTCAGTTTTATTTTCTTGTAACGCCTTAAAGGCATCTGTTGAACAATTGATTTGGAAGTTTATCTAATAAAAGTATGTTTCGCTTTGTTTACGAATTTGAATCCCTAAACGTCTTTGAAATCATATCATACGCATTTCATTCCATGCACCTCATAACAGGTACCCTTACAGGTTTTCTAATCTTCTTCGTTGTTTATTTCAGCATCATGTCTTCTGAACCATCAACTGAACAAGCAATCAAGGCTCTACAGGCTCAAAACGCCCAGTTCCAGGAATTGTTCATGAGTTTGGCTAAGGGTCAGCAAGATCTGAAGACCCTTATCCTGAAAGAGAAGAAGAAGAAGACGATCCTATTTAATATGGGTCGCAGATTCAGAAACGATTTGCGAGAAGAGGTTGATTTGACCCCCTCATCTGGAGGGAAAGATAATCAGGAAGAAAGGAGGGCTTCTAGCCCCGTGGTTTCAGACAACGAGACTGACTTTGACGAGGACCAGTATCCTCCGGCTGAGGATAGATACAAGCAACTGGAAGACCGGTTGAGCGCGATGGAAGTTCAGAAAGTTCCTGGTTTGGACTTTGGTGATCTGGGTCTGTCATCTGGGGTGGTAATTCCCCACAAGTTTAAAGCACCAGCCTTTGCTAAATACGACGGGGTTTCTTGTCCAAAACTGCATCTCCGTTCGTATGTTAGGAAGATTCAGCCACACACCGCTGACAAGAATCTCTGGATCCACTTCTTTCAAGACAGACTGTCAGGGATTCAGCTTGAATGGTTTTACCAGTTAGAAGGAGCTAGTATCCGTAATTGGGAAGATTTGGCTACTGCTTTCTACAGGCAGTACCAATATAATGCCGACCTCGCTCCCACGCGTACCCAACTCCAGGGTATGTCAATGGGTGCGGGCAAAGGTTTCAAAGATTATGCTCAGAAGTGGAGGGACCTCGCTGGAAGAGTGCAACCACCCTTGGATGATAGGGAACTAGTGGATATGTTTCTGGGGACCTTGTCTGGTCCGTATTTCAACCATCTGATTGGAAGTTCTTCATCCGGGTTTACAGAGCTGATTATGACCGGGGAAAGGATTGAGGCCGGTATCAAATCCGGTAAAATACAGAAGGGTACTTCATCAGGCACCAAGAAGAAGCCTTTTAAGAAGGAGTCGAGCGCTGTTTACACTTCAAAAAGTCAGAATAGACCTGAACGCCGCCAAGCTGTTAATGCGGTAGTTATATCAAGACCTGTTGGTGCTCCTCAGTGCAACAATCAGTCAAGGGCCGAGAGACCGTGAAGGCAGTTCACTCAGCTCAACATGACTTTATCTCAGATTCTGCCACAGTTATTGAAAACCAATCTAGTGATTCCAAGGGAAGCCCCAAAGAATCCAAATACAACATCACCGAAGTACAACCCTAATGCCCGCTGTGCTTTTCACTCTGATAGCCCGAGGCATGATACGGATGACTGCTGGGTCTTGAAGAACAAAGTACACGACTTGATTGATGCTAAGGAGACCGAGTTCGAAGCACCTGCAAGACCTAATGTTGTGACTGCTCCTACGCCCAAGCATGGAGTGAATGCTATAGATGAAGACTCGTTTGTGGTGTCTGTGAAAGACATTGTTACTCCCTTGATGACTGTAAAGAAGAACCTTTTGTTAGCCGGTTTATTTTCGGGCTGTGACGAAGATTGCCGTATGTGTTTTGTCCTACCTACTGGTTGCCATCATTTGAAGTCAGGTGTCCGACGCCTGATGGATAACAAAGAAATTATGTTTGAGAAGACTTTTGTTCCTTTGGTTCCTACTAAAGAAGTTGCTATAATCACCATTTTCGACAATTCTTCCAAGGCTTCCTCGAGAAAGCTTGTTAGAATTACATCTGTTCCAAGAATCGCACCATTGATCATCACTGTTCCGGGGCCTATCCCCTATACATCAAATAAAGTTGTCCCTTGGCATTACGGGGCTGATGTGTATTATCACGGAGTTAAACAAGATTTGGATGCTGATACTAACGTCAGCAATATTGTTGGACCTGCCAAAGTCACCCGTAGCGGAAGACTTTTCTCCCCCGAGATCTCTCCACCAACTGTCTGGAAGCCTGTTGTTATTACACCTACCAGTACACCTGCTACTGTCCCTGTTCAAGTTCCAATTCTTACCCCTGTTGCCGAGTCGTCTGACGCTCGGGACAAAGGGACCACCAGTGAGCCTTCCCAGATGGAGGCACCGAAGAAGATTACTGTTGAAGCCTCTAGACAAGAGATGGAGGAAATTTTAAAGATCATTAAAAAGAGCGACTACAATGTAGTCGAGCAGCTGGGGCAAACCCCGTCCAAAATATCTGTTATCTCTGTTGCTATGCTCAGAAGCCCATGCCAAGGCTCTGATTGCTTTCCTGAAGACTGCACACATACCGCAAGAAACATCAACTGATCAGTTTAAAGAATGTGTGGCAAGTTTAATTGCTGATAACAGGTTGGGTTTCTCTAATGCCGACTTGACTGTTAAGGGGAAGAATCACAATGACGCCCTGCATGTCTCCATTGAATGCAGGGGCACTACTCTTGCTCACGTGTTAGTAGATAATGGATCCTCGTTGAATGTGTTACCCAAGAAAGCTCTATACCGGTTAGACTGTGAAGGGTTGGAGCTGAAACCAAGCAACATTGTCGTCAGGGCCTTTGATGGGTCAAAGAGGATGGTGCATGGAGAAGTGGATATTTCGATTAAGGTTGGTTCTCAGGTTTTCGCCTCTACATTCTATGTGATGGACATTCGGCCATCTTATTCATGTTTGCTGGGTCGTCCATGGATCCACAAAGCTGGGGCAGTGACGTCTACGCTCCACCAGAAGCTAAAGTACCCGGTGAAAGGGAAAATTGTGACGGTACAAGGAGAAGAGGAGTACATGGTGAGCCACCTCAACTCCTTCCGATATGTAGAGATGGATGAGGAGTTCATTGAGACCTCGTTTCAACATTTTGAAGAGGTTCCCCAGACGCTGGCATCAACTGAAACTGTTGTTGAAGACCCTCCAATGAAGATGGCTTCCTTCAAGGATGCCCAGGCTGTTGTTGAGAAAGGTGGGTGTGCAAATTGGGGTCGGCTCCCTGATTTTGCACATAAGACTAACAAGTTTGGTTTGGGTTTCACTACAGAAGCTCAGAAGGCTGTTCGGAATGCACGGATCAGAAGACCTCCCTTGTTCATCAGTAATTCAGGAGTGAATGCCATTGAAGACGATGTTGAAAAGTCTGAGTTTGACAGTTGGATCTACCCCACTGCCGATGGTGGATTAAGCAATTGGACAGCAAAGGACTTCATCCCAATTTCTTTTGTTACCCAGTAATGAGACTTTTGTTTTGAATTTGTAATAGACAATGTTTTAAACTCTTTGGCCCGGTGTCTTACCCGGGGCACCGTGGCTTCATTTGTGAGGGCTTTATGTGTGTCATCTACATATATCATTAATAAAAGCATTGGACGTCTTTGCATTTCAAATCTTGCTCTCCTTGTTTTTCTTATTATATATTGAAAAATAGCTATTTTACACACACTCACATATACAGGTCTACATCCACTATGGATCTCACTGGTAACGACTCTGCTACTGCCAGTTATGACTTTGAAAGTCCGATCAACTTAGCCGAAGACGAAGGTGAAGATGATTGCGAAGTGCCTAGTGAACTTGCTAGACTGCTACTTCAAGAAGAGAGGGTCATACAGCCGCACGAAGAGCCGGTGGAATCAGTAAATCTGGGTACAGAAGAGGACAAGAAAGAGGTCAAGATCAGTGCAAATATGGAGCTTAGTGTGAAGCAACGGTTGATTCAGATGCTGCGTGACTACGTTGAGATCTTTGTCTGGTCTTATGAAGATATGCCTGGGTTGGATACCAATATTATGGTTCACCGCCTGCCTGCCAAGGAAGACTGTCCTCCAGTAAAACAGAAGGTTCGCCGAATGCGCCCGGAGATGTCTGAGAAAATCAAGGTTGAAGTGATGAAACGGTTTGATGCCGGTTTTCTAGCAGTTACTTCTTACCCGCAGTGGGTTGCCAACGTGGTTCCTATACTGAAAAAGGATGGTAAAGTTCGGATGTGTGTTGATTACAGGGATCTGAACAGGGCGAGCCCCAAGGATGATTTCCCTCTCCCTCACATCGATGTTCTGGTTGACAACACCGCTCAGCATAAGGTCTTCTCCTTTATGGATGGTGTCTCCGGTTATAATCAAATTAAGATGGCTCCCGAAGACATGGAGAAGACGACCTTTGTTACTTAATGGGGTACCTTTTGCTACAAGGTCATGCCTTTTGGATTGAAGAATGTTGGGGCAACATATCAGTGCGCCATGGTCACTTTGTTCCATGACATGATCCATCATGAGATTGAGGTATACGTCGACGACATGATTGCAATATCCCAGACTGAAGAAGAACATCTGGACCACCTTCAGAAGTTATTTGACAGGTTGAAGTTGTACAAACTGAGGTTAAACCCGAACAAGTGCACCTTCGGGGTGAGATTTGGTAAGCTGTTGGGTTTCGTCGTAAGCGATAAAGGTATTCAAGTGGATCCTGCAAAGGTGAAGGCTATACAGGAAATTCCAGCTCCCAGAACAGAAAAAGAAGTCAGAGGCTTTCTGGGACGTTTGAACTATATTGCCCGATTCATCTCGCACCTGACTGCTACTTGTGAGCCAGTCTTCAAGCTACTGAAGAAAGATCAAGTGGTAAGATGGAATGATGAATGTTAGGCCGCTTTCGAAAGGATTAAAGAGTATCTCTAAGAGCCACCTATTCTGATGCCGCCAGTTGAAGGGAGACCTCTGATCCTATACTTGACAGTACTCGACAACTCAATGGGGTGTGTGCTGGGTCAGCATGACGAGTCTGGCCGAAAAGAGCATGCTATTTATTACCTTAGCAAAAAGTTTACCGACTGCGAGACCCGATACTCGTTGCTCAAGAAAACTTGCTGCACTTTAGAATGGGCTGCTCGTCGGCTGAGACAGTATATGCTGACTCACACTACTCTATTGATATCGAAGATGGATCCAATCAAGTATATCTTCGAGAAGCCTGCCTTGTCCGGAAGAATAGAAAGATGGCAGATGATCTTGACTGAGTATGACATCCAGTATACGACCCAAAAGGAAATTAAGGGAAGTGTGTTGGCAGATCATCTCGCACATTTGGCAGTGGATGATTACCAGTCTATGAACTTTGAATTTCCGGATGAGAGTATCATGTTGATAACTGATTGAGAGACACCTGGACCAGATGAAGGACCTGAGGAGGGATCCCGATGGTCTATGTACTTTGATGGAGCTTCAAAAGCTTTGGGTAATGGCATTGGCGCCGTGATCATATCTCCTAAAGGCTCTCATACTCCGTTCACCGCCCGACTATGTTTCAACTGCACCAACAACATGGCGGAGTATGAAGCGTGCATCATGGGTCTTCGAGCAGCAATTGACCTAAGGATTAAGTTTCTGAGTGTCTTCGGAGATTCCGCTCTCGTGATCAGCCAGATTAAAGGAGAGTGGGATACGAAACACCCAAATCTTATTCCTTACAAGGAGTATGTGTTGATGTTGCTTCCACATTTCGAGGAGATAACCTTTGAACACTTCCCTAGAGAGGAGTATCAGTTGGCAGACGCGCTAGCTACGATGTCTTCTATGTTCAAGGTCAATTGGGACAACGAAGCTCCCCGGATTATCATTGAAAGGTTGGACGAACCTGCACATTGCTGTGATATTGAGACTGAAGAGGTAGCTGATAAACCCTGGTTTCATGAGGTAAAGAGGTATCTTGAAGCTCAGGAGTACCCCGAGGGTGCATCTGTTAATGCTAAGAAGTTTCTGAGGAGGTTCGCAAAGAAGTTCTTCATCAATAATGACATCCTTTACAAACGTAACCATGATTCGACCTTACTGCGTTGTGTAGATAAGAATGAAGCAGAAAGGATCATGACAGATTTACACGAAGGTACTTTCGGAACTCATTCCAGTGGACACACCATGGCAAAGAAAATCCTTCGGGCAGGATACTATTGGCCCACTATGGAAGCCGACTGTTATCAACATTCTCGGACCTGTCATAAGTGCCAAGTCTATGCTGATAAGGTGCACATACCTCCAGTACCTCTAAACCTCTTGACAGCTCCGTGGCCTTTTGCAATGTGGGGCATCAATATGATCGGCGAGATCAGACCTACAGCGTCCAACGAGCATCGTTTCATCCTGGTAGCAATTGATTACTTTACAAAGTGGGTTGAAGCAGCTTCCTTTGCAACTGTAACCAAGAACATCGTGGTACGTTTCATTCGGAACAATCTGATCTGTCGATACGGTGTGCCAGAGAGGATCATTACAGATAATGGTACAAATCTCAACAATAAGATGATCACCGAGCTCTACAAACAGTTCAAGATACAGCATCACAACTCTTCTCCCTACCGGCCGAAGATGAATGGGGCAGTTGAAGCGGCTAATAAGAACATCAAGAAGATTGTGCAGAAGATGACGGTGACATACAAAGATTGGCACGAGATGTTACCATTTTCTCTTCATAGGTACCGTATCTCAGCGCGAACGTTAACAGGGGCAACACCCTATTCCTTGGTATATGGTATGGAGGCCGTATTTCCCATTGAAGTTCAGATACCCTCTCTTCGGATTATGAAGGATGCAGGTTTGAGCGAAGATGACTGGATTCAGACCCGACTTGATCAGCTGAACCTAATTGATGAGAAAAGACTTACTGCTATTTGTCATGGTCAGACGTATAAAAAACGGATGATCAAGGCATTTAACAAGAAAGTCAGACGACAAGAGTATCAAGTTGGGGACCTGGTTATCAATCGCATCATACTACCTCAAGGTGATCCCAGGGGCAAATGGACCCCTACTTAAGAAGGGCCATTTGTGGTTAAGAACATTTTCTCAGGAGGAGCCTGATTCTAACCACCATGGATGGTGACAACCTTCCTCACCCCGTCAATGCAGACATAGTGAAAAGATACTACGCATAATTAATGACCTGCTAGGTTGACTGGCCTAGGCAAAAATAAGGGCTTCCCGGTGAACCAAAAGGGTTCGGGCAAAAATAAGGGATGAAAATGAAAAATTTGTACACCCGGCAAGTCGAAAACCTGAAAAGGAGACTTGGGCAAAAAAGGGTATCCCGATGGACTGAAAACCCGAAAGGGCGGTCCAGGCAAAAATTAGGGATTAAAGCGTAACACTATGTCTCATTGGATCACCTTGCAACCAGACTTCGGTATCAACTATCAAGCTCGAACGACACTAATAAATTTGATCTACCTTCAACCAAGCAGCAAAGTGATGAGATGCTCGAGGACATAAAGGCGATAGCAGAGTTGGAACCCAGTGGGATTATTCACATAACTGTTTTGTTTAGTTTTTCACAAATTGTATAAATTCTATTTGTTCGGCGGTGTTCTCTTACTAGGACGTCAACCTCTTGTACAAAAACGCCTATTTACAGGCCAAACTTCAAAATCAATACAATTCATTTTCAGATAAATTTCAAACTATTTTTCCTTTTTCTGTTTTGTTTTGCAAAGAACGTCCAATGTTCATTTTTGATATATGCACTTGACATTAATTGCTGCTCATAAATATTTACATACGAAACAAAAGACGATTACTGGTAATATCAGAAATAGGGGGCAATAAAATTGTCCAAACTGTACAGTTGCTCTGTCCACCAGGTACAAAGGTAGATTCATCTGAAGAATATGGCTAAAGTGCTTTCACTCCCTGCAGAGGAAGAAAGAAACAGTAATGATAGCTCTCCCCAGCTGAGACTTGCAACTGTAAATGAATCGGTAATATTCTCCCCAAACAAAGTTTATCTACCATCAATGCTGAAAAGGCTTAATATCCCCGACAATCTTAATATTCCCCAGCGGAGTATAAGAATCTTCCCCGGCAGAATACAAAATATCCCCAGTGGAGTTTGAAATTTTTCCCAGCACAGTCTGAAAAAAGCTTCCCCAGTGGAGTTTGGAGAATTATCCCCAGTAGACTTTGGAAGATTATCCCCAGCAAAGCTCAAAGGATTATCCCCATAAGAGTCTGAAAGGTTATCCCCAATGAAGTCGCAACTGAAAGATCATCCCCAGCAAAGTTCTTTCCTTTCACAGCCAAGAAATTCAATCCCCAACAGGATTCAGTATCACCAGCAACGGTAATTCATCCCCAACGGAATTTATCGGTGGAATCCTCAACAGAACATCTCTTCCCCATAGAGTAATCTCCTCATCGGTTTATTCCCCAACGGAGTTATCCTCTCCTGCAGGTTTATTCTTGCAATCATCTTCATTCACTATCCCCAACAGAAACGAAGAATTCAACTCTTTTCTCCAGCAGCTATCAGAGATTTATTTTCCCCACCTAAAAACATCACATTTCCATACATCATGATACATGCATATACACATCATACAACACAATCTCATTTGTTTTGAGAACATCATTGCTTGATATATATCATGCATTGCATACGATTGACCTTTACCTTTCAGGAAGGATGCAGTTAAGTTCTCAACTATGTCGAAGAACTGACCGGTTCTTAAATCTCAACTGAATTATTCTCGGTTGAATTACAGATAAGGTTCTCAATCTCGACAATTTTCCTCCGTCAAAGTGTGGACGTGTTCTTAAATCTCAACAGAAATACCCTCTGTTGAAGTAACAGACAGTCCTAGATCTTGATGAATATGTTTCCCTCAGTCGAAGAACTGACCGGTTCTTAAATCTCAATTGAATTATTCTCGGCTGAATTACAGATAAGGTTCTCAATCTCGACAATTTTTCTCCATCGAAGTGTGGACGAGTTCTTAAATCTCAACAGAATTATCCTCTGTTGAAGTAACAGACAGTCCTAGATCTTGATGAAGATGTTTCCCTCAGTCGAAGAACTGACCGGTTCTTAAATCTCAACTGAATTATTCTCGGTTGAATTACAGATAAGGTTCTCAATCTCGACAATTTTCCTCCGTCAAAGTGTGGACGAGTTCTTAAATCTCAACAGAATTATACTCCATTGAAGTAACAGATAGTCCTAGATCTTGATGAAGATGTTTCTCTCAGTCGAAGAACTGACCGGTTCTTAAATCTCAACTGAATTATTCTCGGTTGAATTATAGATAAGGTTCTCAATCTCGACAATGTTCCTCCGACGAAGTGTGGACGAGTTCTTAAATCTCAACAGAATTATCCTCGGTTGAATTACAGACAGTTCCTAGATCTCGATGAAGATGTTTCTCTCAGTCGAAGTACTGACCGATTCTTAAATCTCAACTGAATTAGTCTCGGTTGAATTACAGATAAGGTTCTAAGTCTCGACAAATTTCCCCCAGTTGAATTACAGACAAGTTCTTAAAACTCAGCAGAGGTATTCTCTCAGTTGAAGTACAGGCAAGTTCCTAAATATCAACAAGATCAGACTTCCCCAGCGGAATCTTCCACAACAACAGGTATGCAAGTTCTCGCTAAGGAATCTCTTATGCGATCGACACTCCTGCAGATGGAATCTTTAAGCCCATCCTCCCTCCAGCAATCTCCAAATGGCATCTATAAGCCCATTCCCCACATCACAAGGCTGATACCACTTCATGTGAGTGCAAATTTCTGGGCACTCTAGTGTTAAATCATCTTCCACCTTCGGATCACGAAAGGCACGAAAGCCAATCTCCATCCTCAGGTTTAATAAGATTGAACAGGGGCATCTGTTTTACCCTAAAATTTTCCCTCTCATATTCCTCAAAACATTGCAAGAAAAATCTCCAAGTTGCTCAAGTTTTCTCAAGAGTTGGACAGACAAGCTATCTCCTAAGGCAGTCAACCCCAAATTAGGGTTTTGTGTTGCATCAAGATCTTTGAGTCAAAATGGCCTCAAGTTCTCCCCAATTTCCTAATATTTTCTGAAGATCATTCATGTCAAATTTCAAGCCTTGCAGAGGAAGTTTGCTCAATCAATTGCTCAAGAGTCCAAAAATCGACTGTGCTAGGGCAAAAGTCAACTGTGACCTACATACAGTCAAACTTTAAGATTTTTTGTCAAAATTATCATTTTGAAGGATATTTCATCATTTTATCAAGAGTTGATCATGATTCATCAAGGATTGCTCAAAATTCATCAAGACTCAAAAGTTGCTAAATTAGGGTTTTGTAGGAAAAGTCAACTAAACTTTGACCAAGCATAACTTTCTCATACTTTATGAGAAATGACCCATCCAAAGCTCATTTTGAAGAGGATTCAATTTCCTACAATCCATCTTCATACCCCAAGATCAAAAATGCACTCACAAGAAGTTATAAATTTGGACATTATAGGTTATTTTTGAAAGTCAACAAAAACACCTTTTTTCCAAAGCTTATAATTTGAGAATGGAATATCAAAATGAGATGAGACCAAAAGTATTGGTTAGAGGACATCTCAAGCTTTCTAAAAAGTCCAAGAACACTTCCAAAAGTTCAAAATTAAAGAAGTTGTGCATTGTTGAAGTTGGACATTTTTGCAAAATTGCCAAAAGTCAACTATCCCCAAAACTTCAAATTTTGTCAAATGGGCCCATTCTTTTCCACTTGATTTGAGCTTGCATCATTGTCCACGTGTCCTAGCTTCAGCCATGAGCCCATATCTCTTTTTTATTATTTTATTTGATTTTTTATTGAATTTATTCGTTTTAAATAAAATTAAATCATATAAAATCCCAAACTTTGATTACCTAAGATTTTTTGGCTGTTTCAAGTCTTAATTATCATCATGATCATCATCAAACTCGAATCATACAATATCATGTGCAAAAAGATTGAAAATTGCCAAAATTGGAAAGGTTTAAAGAATGAATCAAATCAAATTCCAATGCATTGATTTAGAGAGATTCAGTCCAAATTTGTTACCCTAACACACTATACCATACATAAGCAAGCCAAAGGGACGTGAATAAGGGTTAGAGGCTGCAGGCAGAGGCAGGACAAAACTTGAAAAATATACAAAAAAGCTTGGAATCGAATTGATAGTTAGAGGAAATTTCAGAAGGTGAGACCGATCCCAATCTCTTCCTGGGTGTTCACACAAGCGATTTGGATCAAAAGCAAGCTTTCCCATACGCCCAAATGCGCTTTAAGTCCCTAGTTACCTAGCTCTGTTCTTGGATTCGATTTGATCCATTCTTACATCATTTGAATGAAATAATTGCACATTCATAACCCTCATGTCATTTGCAAACGTTTGGTATTATCCAATTGCATTTTTCCGGCCTGAACGAAGAACCTCCATAGCTAGGGTTCTTCGTTTGTTTTTTGGGGTTTTCTTTTTCAGGAAAAATTGGGACTAAAGAAGGGCATAACGTTGATCAGGAAGCCCAGACGAGTCCAACCATGTTCGTGGAATTTGTTTTCATGGTCTGGAATGGATTTTAGAGCAAGCTTGCGCATTCAGCTGCGGATCCAAATCCGCAGGTAATATTTGCAGGAGTTAGAGGTAAGGGACGATGAGCTGTCGTTCTCCTAATGGCCAATTCAAAACCACGCACGCTTTTTACTTTTTGCTGGCAATAATTTTTGTTTTCATATAATATATATTGTTTCTAATATATTAACAAATAGAACAAAACATCGTAGTGGTAAAGCGAGCAACATATCACTTTCAGGACCTGGGTTCGAATCCCAGGTCCCCTAATTCCTATTTGATTTTTTCTTTCAGGCAATTGTGTGCATATCCAGGCTTGCAGCTCACCGTGCACCATCAAGCATTCGTTAGCCAGATGACCATTGGCCAGATCTGGTGGCCAAGATCTGAAGGTCCACCATGGAGTCAAGTCAACGCGTGCTCACCAGATCTCAAAAAGTCCAACAAGGCCAGCGTGTTTTGGGCCTTCAGCTTGCTATTCAAAATCCCATAATCAGGCCTAAACCCCCTCTTTTCTTTATTTATTTTATTTAGTATTTGTTTATTATTTTTTATTTAATTACTAACCAATCAAAAAATTTCTTTTCTTTTCTAAAATAAAAACACCAAAAATATTTTTATTCAATAAAATTTTAACTTTTCTTTTTTTTATTAATAAACACTAATTAATTAATTTAGGTATTAATTAGAATAATTTTAACTTTTTTGCAAATAATTGAAAATTAACTAGACTTAATTAGGTTTTTACTAATTCAATTAATTTTATTTTTTCTTTCTTAAAATAACAAAAACCCAAAAATAATTTATTTTTATTAATTAATTTATTTAATTCAATTTAGTAATTAATTTAGAATTTATTTCTTTCTTAAAATAAAAAACAACAAAAAGATCTTTTCTTTAACAAAAAGGGTCAAAACCCTAAGTTTGCGCTCGATTTAATTTCCCACACGCGATTCTTTTTCTTTTATCCTATTATGTATCTGATTCCGGTTTGTAATAGTAAATAGGACCTTTATTTATTTTTTATCGCTTTATTTATTTTTAAAGGGTTTGTCTTTGACGATGTAAATACCCGACGCCTTGTAATTTAAATTCCGCAATTTATTTTTCGCAAATTATAACTGTTAGATGTTTGATAATAGGATGGCATGACAAGACTGAATCTTTTAACCTAAAATCAACTTAGATCACCATTGACATGTACAAAGATAAAATTAACTGAAAACGACACACTCGCACATGCGCACTCTTAGGGTACACCCCACTTGGTTGCCTTCGTACACGGTCATTAATTATAGGTTACTTTAGAGGTCACCCTCTTGTCCAAAGATCATAGTCGCCTCGAAATGGTTGCCTCAGATATTGTTGCCTCAAACAAATGATCTAAGACATTAGGGTTACTGCTAAGGCCTCCTAACATTGCTTTAGTGACTGTAAGTCCCGTATTCGAATTGACCCTCAAACTTCAACGACGATGCTACCTACTCATCAATAGTAGGATAGCATTATCTAAAAGAAAATTGCATAGAACGATTCCTTTTTCGAGTAGGTAGATGGTTCTTAAGAACTTGCTCTTTCAAAAACAAAAACTTTTCGCACTTACACTTTTTGAACAAAGTTTTCAAAAACACTTCATACACTCTTGAGGACAGAAGCAAGAGTTAAATCGAAGTTTCAAAACAAAAACTTTTTTCAAACCCACAAGCACAAAGAAAGCAATTTTTTGAAAACATTTGAGCAAGTACCTAAGAGCCCATAGATAACCACGGATAGAAAGGGTGCTAACACCTTCCCTTTCTATAATCTACCCCCCGAACCCGGGAAATATCTCGAAAAAGGAATTTTTCTGTGCTTTTTTCCTTTCCTTGTTGGATAAAATAAAAGTCGGTGGCGACTCTTGCTTACCGCGACATTTTGCAAACAAAAATGCAAAACGCAAACCAGCATTCCAAAGAACAGTCAGTTCTTCCCACCGTATCACAATACCCATTCTTCAAATGCACATTCATCATCAGAATCCTCCACAGCGTTTACTTCATGATTTCCAATATGGAGAGGGGGATTTCCTGCACGAGCGCTCCTTACTTCTTTTTGAGCCTTGATCGTAAAACCCAACCCACATTTGTCTACTTTGAACAAGATCTCAGGGAGTTGTCCCCAGGTATCACAACTTCCATCTTCGATTGCGGCATGAGCGTCCTTAAATGAAACCATCTTTGGCACGACCTTATCAGCTTTGGGCATGTTAGAGGAAATTTTGGTAGTAGCAACCATAGGCCGAATGACTTCAAAATCCTGGCACGGGGTTTCTATAAATTCGCCATCCATCTCTACATACTTGAAAGAATTGAGGTGTCTTACCATGAACTCCTCTTCTCCACAAACAATGATGATCCTTCCCTTGACTGGGTATTTTAGCTTTTGGTGAAGGGTAGATGTTACTGCCCCTGCTCCATGGATCCAATGGCGACCCAACAAACAGGAGTAAGCAGGAAGGATGTCCATGATATAGAAAGTAGAGTTGAAAATCTGTGAGCTCACTTTGATCGGGAGATCCACCTCCCTATGAACCGTCCTTTTGGACCCATCTAAAGCCCTCACAATAATATCACTCGGCTTCAACACCAATTCTTCACAGTCTAACCGGTCCAAAGCACCCTTGGGTAGCATGTTTAAAGAAGAACCAGTGTCAACCAGAACATGTGCTAGGGTAGTCCCCTTACATTCAATAGAAACATGCAAAGCTTTGTTATGGTTTCTTCCAAGGGGTGTCAGATCAGCATCCGAAAACCCCAAACAATTATCGGCCGTCAAGCTTTCCACAAAATTTTAAAACTGGTCAGTTGTGGTCTCATGATGGACATGAGCTTTCTTCAAGAATTTGATTAATGCCCGGGAATGAGCATTGGAACAAATTAGCAAAGATAACATGGAGATCTTGGAAGGGGTTTGCCCCAGCTGCTCCATTATCTTGAAATCACTCCTCTTTATAATCTTTAAGATTTCATCCATTTCTTGAGTAGAAGGTTCCTCAGCAGCAATGCCTTTTGTGGGCATTTCTGTCTCAGCAGGCTCAACTATTTTATCCTTTCCCCTTGTGTTAGCACTAGGTTTAGCAGCGGTGATGCAGACAGGTGCCGTTGTAGCAGTTGGGGTGAAATGTTAGGCGAAAAGATTCTCCCGATTCTGGTCACCTTATTAGAGCCAATAATGTTACCAATGTCATCAACTTTTCTTTCTTCAATCCAAGCATCTTTCTTTATTCCATGGTAAAACACTTTGGCACCGTAGTTCCACAGTACTGCTTTGTTGGAAGAGTACGGAATTGGCCCAGTGGAAGTAATTATTAGAGGAGCAACGGTCGGATCATTCGAAATTTTGATAGGACACTTTGAGGAGATCCTAAGAGGCTTGTTTGAAATTGTTATGATGGAGAGGTCCTCAATCTTATTGGTCAGACTTTTGACGGACAAAGTTTTTATCAAATAGGATGTCATGTCTATTCATCAGGAGTTGAACGCCTTCTCTTAGCCATTTGCATCCATTAGTTTGTGTGGTGCAGCAATCACAGTCCTTTAAATAGCCAGGGAAAACCCCGACTTTCAGCAAATTCTATTTGACAAGGGTTAACAGAGTGGTGAAGTCTTCGATGGAGGAAACAAAAATGTTGTCTTCGATTGCATTGACACCTTTGCCATGGTTTGGCATTGGTGCTGTTATCACATTGGGAATTGTAGGCGGATCAAATTTTATTGTCTTGTTGTCTATTAGGTCTTGAATTTTTCTCTTCAGTGCCCGACATTGATCGGTCTCATGTCCGGGACTATTTGAGTGATATGCACACTTGGTATTTGGATTGTATTTAGACGAGGAGGTGTTCGGATTGACCGGAGGATCACACAGTGTCACCAAATTATCCTTTAACAGGTGTTGTAAGGCTTGGGATAGCGACATGCCTATCCTCGTGAATTGTCTTCGTGGAGTCTCAAATTGTTGATGATTGGAAGATTGTCTCTGAATAGGAGTCAGGTTGGAAATTAGAACAACATTAACGGGCAGATGATTATCCTTCTTGGTACGGGCCCTTGACCCATACACAACATTAGTTTCTTTCTTCCCATTGAAGGGTTTCTTTACGGGATTGGAGGTAGAAGCAGACGCTGTGGAGATTTTCCCGCTCTTGATACCACTTTCGACCCTTTCACCGGTTAGGATCAGTTTGATGAAACTGAATGAAGAACACCCAACCAATAAGTTGAAAAATGGACCAGATATGGTACCCATAAACATATCAATGTGTTCCCTGTCGATTAACGGTGGTTGGACCCTACTGGAAAGATCCCTCCACTTTTGGGCGTACTCTTTGAACCTTTCATTTTTACCCAATGTCATGTCTTGCAGTTGAACTCTTGTCGGCGCCAGGTCGGCATTGTACTTGTATTGGTGATAGAACGCAGTGGCCAAGTCTTCCCATGTATGGATACGGGAACCTTTCAATTGGTAAAACCACTCTAGTTGAGTCCCAACCAATCTTTCTTGAAAGAAGTGAACCCAGAGTTTCTTGTCGGCGGTGTGCGGTTGTATTTTGCGCATATATGACTTCAGATGAAGCTTTGGGCAGGAAACCCTGTCATATTTAATGAAGACTGGTGTCTAGAATTTATGGGTAATGACAACCCCAGATATTAAACCCAAATCATCAAAATCCAAACCAGGAATGGCTTGAATCTCAACGTCCTCCAGTCAATCCTCTAGCTGCTTGTACTTATCATCGACAAGAGGATATTGCTCGTCAAAATAGTCTTCATCATCTGACACTCGATCATTGATACACCCAGCCTGGGTAGTCTTTGCTTCTCCGATTTGATTTTCGTCTTCCTCTGACGAGTCTTCAACTATTGGTATCTGGCAGATCGGCTCTCTGAATCTTTTACCCTTGTTGACTAGGGCTTTCCTTTTTGGTTTCTTTTTAGATTCCAGCAACATCATCAAATCTTGTTGCCCCTTGTCCAGGGTCAGCAGAGTCTCTTGAAACTGGGAGTTTTGTGCTTGCAAATCTTTCACTGTTTTCTCGATATCCATCTTGCTGAAATAAACAGCAGAAAGATAAGGAAACCTGTCGTGGAAAACCTGTTGTGTTATGATGCATGAAAAATGTGCATGCAAATGATTTCAAGGATTTATAAAATTTAAATTTGTCTAGAAAAAGAATGAACAAACGTCAAATTGTATTAATCAGTTCAAGATGATTACTACATGCCTCTTGGGCTTACAAAATAAATTTCTAAGACAAAAAGGTCGAATGCATCCTCTTTGGGGAAAGGTAGGCATTCAAGCTTTGTTCTTCATGAAGTTGCTTTGTAAGCTCCAAAACCCTTTTCTCGCTTGCGTAGAATTGAGCTTCGAAGATGTCTCGCTCTTCCTTTAGTTGAATCCAACCCTTTTGTAAGTCTTCAAGAGAAGTAGGCATGTTGGGATGGAGGACAGTATACGAGACTTATCCTTCAGCAACAGGCTCCACGATAACTGGCAGGATGGAGGGGTAAGGCATCACGAGCTTCTGAGCACGAGCTCGTACCCACCTAAGGTAAGGTTCAAGGAGAATAGAATTCTTGTGTCCTAGTGTCTCACTATCTGCTTTATCTACCTCATCCAAGCTCGTGCAAACCTCAGACGGTAGCCTTGATCGTCGCTCTCATAATCGAACACCACTCCTTGGATGAGCATATCATGAGGACCATCTCTTCGGGCATATCCAAACTGTCGTAAAGCTAATCAAGGGTTGTAAGTGATACTCCCTAATGCCAAGCAAAGGGACATTAGGGAATTCCTCACAACGGTCAATGATAGAAGTATCCTCCAAGGATCTCAAACACCAATGAATGTCAGAGTGGGTGAGGGACATCATCCTTTGAGACCATGTCAATCTTTTCTCTTTCTTCAATGTTGATCGAGGTAGGTGCAAAGTAAACCACTTGGCGAGTAGGGGAATGTAACACAAGAGAGTACCTCTTTTCTTCGTGGTGCGGGTATGGAAACAATGTAAGATATCTCCCAGCAAGGTAGGTATAGGATTATGGGAGATAAAGATTTTGATGGCATTCACATCTATGAATTGGTCCGAGTTGGAAAATAGAACCAAACCATAGATGAGAAGGGCCAGGATATCTTCAAATGCTTGAAAATCCATATCTTCCTAGAATGAATGAGCCCTCTCTAATAAGAACTTGGCTAGGAACCCTTTAACTCCACTTCTTGTCTCCCGATTTGCTATGATGTCAGCTCTCTTCAGATGCAAGGATTCGACAATGAGTTTAGGTTTTGGAATCCCTTATAAACCAGTGAACGGTGCTTGATCAAGCACAGTCACTCCTATTAGTAGAGATAATTCTTCTAGTGTCGGCAGCAACTGATAGTCAGGGAAGGTGAAGCAATGATGTATGGGATCAAAGAATTGGAAGAGCATGCACATCATCTCTTCTTGGAAATTGGAGGTAGTCAAACTGAGGAGTCAAGCATATTTCTTAGTGAAAGGAGAGTCTTCAGGCACCCTTGATGCTAACTCTTGGAGTTGAGGGTGTGCTTTCACGAAGTTGATTCTGATGGTATTCCTTCGGGCAGAATTCATGGCCTACAAAATAAAACAAAGATTCCTAAATCTTTGAAATGGTTAGTGAGAATGCTTATGATGTTATGATGTTATGTACAAGTAAGCAAGTTGTTATGTACACACAAATCAGACAAGTCTTTAGGTTTAGGCTTGCATGAAGTTGATAGGTAAGTACCCTCTTGAAGTTTAGTTGGCTCAACCTGTCCTAGAAAGTAAACGGGTTCTAGAGGATCTCAATATCATTGACCTTTCTTTCAGGCATTGTCTCAGCATAATCAATCTTTTCTTGCGGCTGACATATCCCAAAAGTCCAATCTCAATGAGTGTAGTATCGAGTATCAACCAATTTTCAGCTTTCCACCGAAACCGACTATCTCACTACTTCCGAATGGTCAAGTTGTTCAATTAAGGTTCTAAGGTCACTTAGTGCTTCATGGCGCCGCTCAGCAGCCTCGTATTCTCCTCGATTCAGCACAAGGGATACCAGTACCAACAAATGCATCACACTAACATAGCTATTGCTTCAACCATATCAGTCTATGTCGTACAATTTCCACAATCTATTGCTACTTACCTAAAAAGGTGTCCCAGATCCGGGTGGAGGATCAAAACAAGCCCAAACAAGGAACCATAATGTAAAGCAAGCAAGACAAACAATGAAAGCAGGTAAAGGTGATCTAGCTCTAAGGTAACCCCACTTTTAAGTTATCCCCAGCAGAGTCGCCAGTTCTGTAATACGGTGGGAGAACTGATTTTGGATGTTTTGCGTTTGATCGCAATTGTTGCGGATAGCAAGAGTGGTGTTGTACCCCAAAATTTTCCCTCTCATTTTATCAACATTTCTCATCACAAGGCTCTTTGAACTCAGAACTAAGCTAGAGTTTGCTCTGCTTAAGACATCTTCTTGCACTGATGACCAAAATTAGGGTTTGAGTTTGCACAGGGATTTTTTGACCTACAATGCCCAAAGTGACTTTAATACTTAATGTTGGGCTCATAAGTTTGTCCATACCAAGTTTAAAGCCTTGAATCAAATTTTTGCACAATCAATTGGACAGTTGACCTAGAAATCAGCTGTATTGGGGAAAAAG
This sequence comes from Vicia faba, assembly GCA_948472305.1. Classification (NCBI taxonomy): domain Eukaryota; kingdom Viridiplantae; phylum Streptophyta; class Magnoliopsida; order Fabales; family Fabaceae; genus Vicia; species Vicia faba. Next base: position 170,663,852 of record OX451739.1, on the reverse strand, counting down.
TCAACTGTGGCCAATTTACAGTCAAACCTCATAAATTTTGACCCACATCAACATTATGAACTCATATGAACCATTAGATCAAGTTTGTACCACAACTCCACAAGAAATTTGATCAGATCATCAAAAGGGCAAAATGGTCATTTTTAGAGTTTTGACTGTATAAAGGCAATTTCTGATTTTTGACCTAGCCAACGGCAAATTGGGTTCAACCATGGGCTCAAGGACTCAATGGCATCATCTTGACCTATTCAACAAGTTCAAAAGATCTCAATTGCATTGGATTGACAGATGAATTTTTCAGTCAACTGATCAAAATTTGACTGTACACTGAAAAGTCAAACTTTGACTTTTTGGTCAAAATCAAGTGCCAAGGGTCATTTTTCATCAAGATGTGTCAAAATATGAAACTTGTTCATCAAGAAACCCATTTTTGCAAATTAGGGTTTAAAGTTGAAAAATTTCATAACTTAGAATTTTTCTAAGTTATGAAATTTTCTTAATTTTTCCTAACTTTGCCCAACATTTTCACCATGATGCATTTGGATTCAAACAAAACTTCCAACATGAAGTTGTAGTCCTCCACAAAGTATACAACTTTGATTCACAAAGTTTTACCAAAAGAAGCTTGGATCTCAAGTTATGATTTTTGGAACAAGGGTCCCTAAAACATTTAACTTAGTGAAATTTTGCCCTAGTTTAGGCAGGATTTTGACCTATCTTCATGGCCATTTTTCACATAGTTCCACTTGGAATCTCAAGTTGCATTTCAAATATGGATTGTACAGAATGTTTCAAGCTTTCCAAAATGTCCAAGAACTCTCCAAAATCATTTGTTTTTAGGGAGAATCGAAGGCTTGAAGTTGGCAAAAACTCATTTTTCATCCATGGCATGTTCATGTTCATACAAGTTGCAATTTCAAGTCAGCATGCTTTGCACTAGATTACTGGCCTCTAAACCACTTCGCACTCAATAATTTAATGCAAATCCTTTGGTCTAAGACATTGTCTTGGTCATTAGGGCATTGTACACAAAATTAATCCCTAAGTAGAAAAAGGTACATTACCATTTTTGCCATAATCTTGCTTTATGTCAAACCACAATCTTTGAGCATTGGTCCAGATCTTTTGCAGTTAATCAAATCCAAAAATTAGAGGGGCCAAGAGCAGAGGTTACAAGGTGTTGGATAGCCTGTACAGGCCTGTTACATATCACTTCCCACTTTTGCTTCATGTACAAGAAATAGGCAAAATACATGAAAAACTGGAACATCAGCCAAAACAAGCTTGTGCAAACATTTTGAACATCTTTCTCACACCCCTTTGAGCCAGAAACACGATCTCTTAAGCCCTCAAACATCCCATAGCCAGAAATCACCTTCCATTGGCAAAACAGGGCAGAACCTGCAACTTGACTTCCGTAGCACATTTTGCTCGTGCGTTTTGCCCCAAGTTGGTTCAAACACCTTCCATTCAACTCATCAAAACTATCCCAAACCTCAAACACCAACTGTAACTCCATTTACAGGGTTTGCCATTTTCATTTTGAGCTTGTGCAGGTTGAGTTCTATAGGCTGATTCAAGTACATTCAAGGCAAGCTAGGTATTGGAGAAGGTCAAGTGAAGTCCAAGCAAGCTCCCAAACATCTCAAGCCTTGTTGAAAAGCTCCACATTGCCCTACAAGAAGTTAGCTGAAACAGGTTTTTGTCAACTTCATATCTCTCTATTTAGGAACATTTAGCCTTAGGTTTGTGAATAAGAAATGAAGTATTCATTGCCATGAAGTTGTACATATGCTCAGTTTTCATTTATATTAAGAATGCTAAGAGAATTTCATCCATGAACATACTGAAAAACTTAGGTTAGATTTTAGGGCCAGAGAAATTCTCTCTGGTCTTTGAGAGTTAAAACAAGTTGTTTATATGGTTGGATTCGTCTTGAAATGCTCTACAACTTTGATGTTATGTATTTTTGCAATAAAGCTCGTATACAGGATCTGGCAATTGTACAGCGGGCGCGCGTTTTCAAAGTCAGAGGTTGAAGATGAAGTTGGCTTGGGCTGGGCTTGGTCCTGGCTACTTTTGACACCTCCCTTTTCCTTTTTGCACCCCCTGGCCCAATCTCTTGATATTTTATATTTTTGTATTTTTATTTTCATTTCTGATTATATTTTATTATTCCCAAATATGAAAAATACTCAAAAAATATTTTTATAATTTTTTCACATTTATTTTGCATTTTTTTAACATAAAAAGGAATTTAATTACTTTTATCTTATTTATTAAAAACTTGAAAATAATATATAAATTATATTTTTATTTTTATTCTTTATTTTATTCACACTGAAAATATATATATATATATATATATATATATATATATATATATATATATATATATATATATATATATATATATATATATATATATATATATATATATATATATATATATATATATATATATATATATATATATATATATATATATATATATATATATATATATATATATATATATATATATATATATATATAATATATATATATATATATATATATATATATATATATATATATATATATATATATATATATATATATATATATATATATATATATATATATATATATATATATATATATATATATATATATATATATATATATATATATATATATATATATATATATATATATATATATATATACTCTTATTTTATTATGTATTTAGAATAAAAATATACAAATATTACACTTTTATTATTTATTATTATTTATACTAAAAAAATACTTTTTTTCTAAATGTATTTTATTTTGTATATATTATTATATTTTATTGTATATAAATAATATAATGTATTTATTTTCTTAAAGAAAATTAGGGTTTTATCCTTAACTAAATAAAATTAATCTTTTTATTTATTTCTTTATTTTCACATTAATTATTTTTACATACATAAATAAACAAAAACCTTTTTTGCATAATTCATATTATTTGATTTGTTTATTTTGTTTATTTAAATATTGTCCATTTAATATTTGTGCCATTATTCAATTTGGATGTAATAGTAAACTAGGGTTTTTATTTCTTGTCAAATACATCCCTATTCAAAGATTGTACCCCCATCCCTATAATCATGTTGCAATAGCTTAGACTTTTAATTCTCGCACTTTATGCTTTCAATTATGCCATGATTAGAGATTAGGGTTTGTATGCAAAAATCCAAATCAACAAGTAGTTTGACTAATACAAAGACAAAAATGCATGAAAATCAAACACCAAATGCACACTTGCACCCTTAGGGTTACAATCCACTTGTTGCCTTGAAAATGGGCCATATTATGCATGTTGGGTACTTTGGCAAAACAAAAACAAAACAATAGATCATAGTCCCTCGATGACGCTATCTCGGTTGCCTAAACAAAATGATCAAGTCCCTCAAAAATTTGTCAAAGATACTTAACACAATTGCTATCATGGTCTATACGATGACCCGCGTCTGTCCTGTTTAACATCCTAATACAAGGTTGTTTACCAAATGCAATGGTAAAACAACACTGTCAAAAGGGTTAAAAACGTATAGGAAAGATCTTTGAGTAAAATAGGGTAGACAACTCTTAGTTACTTGATCAAAGCTTGCAAAACATCCTTGCTATTTTCAAACACACTTCACAACACAATTTCAAAACATTTCCCAAATCAAACTTTCAAACATTGAAATCTTTTCAAAAGACACAAACATCTTTGTATACATTCAAACAAGAATCATTACAAAGGTTGGCACAACGATGGCCTCTTTTCAAAACATCTTTCAAAACCACACACAAAGCACCATTTCAAACAATTGAAAAGCAAAAGCAAGTGATCTAAACAAGTAACTAAGAGCCCATGGATAACCATGAATGAAAAGGGTGCTTGCACCTTCCCTTTTCATAATCTACTCCCCGAACCCAAGAAAACATCTCAAAGGTCTTTCCTGTGCTTTTTGACCTTTCCTTAGGATAAAATAAAAAGTCGGTGGCGACTCTTGCTAAACCGAAACATTTGCAAACACGAAACGCAAAATCCCAAGTCAATTCTCCCACCATATCACAGAACTGGCGACTCTGCTAGGGATTAACTCTGAAAGTGGAGTAACCTTAGGGTTTAGATCACCTTTGCATGCTTATCTTGTTTGCTTTGATTGCTTTACATTTGGTTCTATTGTTTGGGCTTGAAATCCTCTACCCGGATTTGGGGAAACATTCATAGGTAAATAGCAATACGTTATGGAAACTGTGCGGGGTATACCGACATGGTTGAAGCAATAGCTATATTAGTGCGATATATTTATGGGTACCGGTAACCTTTGAGTCAATCAAAGAGAATACGGGGCCGCTGAGTGATGTCATGAAGCACTAATGAACTCTTATAACCTTACTTGACCATCTTGGCCTTTTTAGGGGTAGTGAGATGACCGGCTTTGGTGCAGTCCGAAGTTGGTAGACACTCGATACTACACTCATTGAGGGTTATTTTCTTGGAATATTTCGGTCGTCAGTTAAGTGGCTAAACTGAAACAATGAACACAGAAAATAATCCAGTGGTATTGAGCTCCTTAGAACCCGGTTACTATTTATAGGACAGGTTGAGCCAACTAACTTCAAGAGGGTACTTACCTATGAAACCTCATGCAAGCCTGAAACTAGGGTCTTGTGTGACTTGCTTGCACATATACTTGTGCATACATCATGAACATCATAAAGCATCATATGCATCCACTAACCATTTCAAGGGTTTGGATCTTCATCTTTGTCCTTGTTTTGTAGGTCATGGAATCTATTCGCAGGAAAACGATTCAAGTCAACCTTGTGAGAATCCCTCCTCAACTCAAGGAGCTTACTTCCAAGATTCCAGAGAATTCTCTCTTCAGTGAAAGACATGGTAGACTTCTTAACTTGGTCAACTCCAACATTGAAGAAGACATGGTGGAAGTCCTCTTCCAGTTCTTTGACCCCCTACACCACTGTTTCACATTCCCTGATTACAAACTAGTACCTACTTTGGAGGAATTTTCTCAACTCCTGAGGATTCCTATTCTCCATCAACTACCCTACAAAGGTACGGAAAAGAACTAAAGCCTAAAGATGTTGCTCAAGCCTTACACTTGCAACCATCTGATATCAAAGGTCATTGGGAAACCAGAAGTGGTGTCAAGGGTTTCTTGGCAAAATTTCTGTTTGAGAAGGCACGAGACTGCTGGAACTTTCTAGATCTGCAAGCCTTTGAGGAAATTGTAGCACTTCTCATCTATGGGTTGGTCTTGTTCCCAAACCCTGATCAGCTTATAGATGTGAATGCTGTCAAGATTTTCATATCTCAGAATCCTGTGCCTACATTGCTTGGGGACATCCTACACTCATTTCACACACGAACAATGAGGAAAAGAGGTGTTCTCATGTGTTGTTCTCCTCTTCTAGCAAGGTGGTTTATTTCTCACCTTCCCCAGTCAGTGTTGAAGAATGAGCAGGGTTTAAGGTGGTCGCAACGGTTGATGACCCTCACACATTCTGATGTTCATTGGTGTTCTCGGTCCGGAGAAAATGTCATCATCATTGATCATTGTGGAGAATTCCCTAATGTCCCATTACTTGGCATTAGGGGAGGCATTACCTACAACCCCTGTTTAGCTCTGAGACAGTTTAGATATGCTCGAAGGGATGACCCTCACGACATGCTGATTCCTGACTTGGTTTTTGACTTCGACAACAACGCTCAAAGACTTCGACAAAGGTTTATCCGAGCATGGAGGATACCCAACAAAGTGGATAGTAAGACACTGGGGCACAAGAATTCCATCCCCCTTGAGCCTTATCTCAAGTGGGTACGAACCCGTGCCCAGAGTCTTATGATGCCTTACTCTCACATTCTCCCCGTGATCAGAGAGCCTGTTATGGAAGGAGAGGTTCCATACACCCTCCTACATCCTGACATGCCAACATCATTGGAAGAATTGCAAAGGAGTTGGATACAGCTCAAGGAAGAACGGAACACTTTTGAAGCCAGCTTCTATGCCAGTGAGAAGAAGGTTTTGGAACTTACCCGCCGACTTCACGAAGAGGAGACTCTCAACACTTACATCGCACCAAAGAGGATGCGCAATGTCTTTTTACATTAAGAATTTTGTAATATTTTGCCCATGAGGCATTTATGTACTAACAAACTTCTTATTATTAATATGACGTGTGTTCGTTTTGTTTGCAACAAATTTGAATTTCTGAATCCTTGGATGCATTACATGAATAACATATCATTCATCATATGCATAAACAGATCTTCACACCAGGTTTCCTTATCTTTCTGCTGTTTATTTCAGCAAGATGGATATAGAGCAGACGGTTAAAGATCTGCAAGCACAGAATTCTCAATTCCAACAACTCCTCATGACCTTAGCAAAGGGTCAAGAGGACCTTAAAGCACTGTTAGAGAAAGAGAAGGAAAAAGACAAAGAGAAAAAGAAGAAAAGGGCTGGTGTGGCCACTATGGGAAGAAGATTTGAGCATCAGGCTAGGAGAGTTCTGGAATTCCCCTTGACGTCTGACGAAGGGATTGGTAAAGGTAAAGGAGTTGCAATGCCCTCCGAGTCTGAAGCTGAAGAGGAAGAGGAAGAGGAGGAGGAAGATTACTCTGAGCAGCAATATCCCCATGTGGACGATAAGTATAAAAATCTGGAAGAGCGATTGGCAGCCATGGAAGTACAAAGGGTTCTCGGGCTGGATTTCGAAGAACTAGGGTTGGTTGCTGGGATCGTCATTCCTCCCAAGTTCAAAGTGCCTACATTTTCCAAATACCACGGTTTGTCCTGTCCGAAGATGCATATGCGGTCCTACGTCAGAAATATCCAACCTCACTCTTCTGATAAGGATCTGTGGGTCCACTTTTTTCAAGATAGTTTTAACGGGTACGCAATTGGACTGATTCTATCAACTTGAGAGATCTGATGTTCATAACTGGGAAGATTTGGCTGCTGCTTTTTACCGACAATACCAATACAACGCGGATTTAGCGCCTACTCGTACTCAACTATAGAGTATGGGTATGGCCTCTAATGAGGGATTTAAGGAGTATGCCCAAAAGTGGCGAGATTTTGCTGGAAGGGTGCAGCCACCATTGTCGGATAAAGAGCTGGTTGACATCTTTTTAGGGACCCTGTCAGGTCCATTCTTTAATCACTTAATCGAGAGCTCATCTGCAGGGTTCACCGAATTAATACTGACAGGTGAAAGGGTCGAAGTTGGCATTAAGAGTGGTAAAATTCAGAAGGATGCAGCTGCTTCCACTGTTGTCAAGAAGACCTTCCCAGCCAAGAAAGAAGCTTCTGCTGTTTATTCCCATAGAAATCAGGGAATAACGGAGCACCGACCAACGGTGGGGGCTGTAATGATCCAGAACTCCTCAGCCGATCAACCTCGAAGCAGTTAACCTAGGGCTAACCAGCAAAGGGTAGAAAGGACACAATGGCAGTTTACCCGGATTAATATGACACCGACTCAGGTCCTCCCTCATCTGTTAAAGTTAAACCTTACCAACTCGAAAGAGGCGCCGAAAAACCCAAATACATCTTCTCCCTATTATCATGTAAATGAAAAATGTGCATACCATTCGTACAGTGTAGGGCATGACACCAACAACTGTTGGGCCCTTAAGAACAAGATCCAAGATTTGATAGATGCCAAGGAGGTAGAGTTTGATGCTCCCGAAAAACCTAATGTGATATCCGCTCCTATGCCAAAACATGGTCATAATGTCCATGCAATTGTGGAAGATCTTCATGTTACCGCTGTTGATGAATTAATGACTCTGTTGCCAATGATTAAAATGAATCTGTTGAAAGTCGGGATTTTCCCGGGATGTGAAAAAGACTGTTACTTCTGTTCAACCCTGCAATCCGACTGCCCGCTGTTGAAATCAGGCATCCAACACCTGATGGATACTCAAGAGATCCTCTTTCAGAAAACTTCTGTTGCTACTATCACTCATGTTACTCCTGTTACCTTTGTTACTCCAATCAATGACATTGCTATAATCACCATTTTCGACATTCTTTCCAAGACCTGCAAAAGGCCTGTTAAGATTACGCCTGATCCTAAGTTTGTACCGCTGAAGATTACCATGCCGGGGCCTATCCCATATAAGTCCAACAAGACGATACCATGGAATTATGGAGGAGAGATCTTCTACCATGGTGTTAAGCAGATCGAATCAGCCAAAGAGAATTCCGATGAAGAAACTCCTGACATAGGGAATATTGCAGGGACAAGTAAGATAACTCGTAGCGGAAGAATCTTCTCTCCGGAGATTACTCCTCCGCGGGCAGTCTTCGGACCCTCAAGTGCTTCTGTGCCTGTCAAGATATCTGTGCGAAGTCCAGTAATTGAAGAAATTGTTACTCCCGAAGTTGAACCCTCTGCTGTTATTGCTAATAAAGGTAAGGGAATTGTGATACAGTGGGAGAACTGACTTGAGGTTTTGCGTTTGTATTTGCACTTGTTCGGTTTAGCAAGAGTCGCCACCGACTTTTTATTTTATCCTAAAGGAAAGGTTAAAAAGCACAGGAAAAACCTTTTGAGATGTTTCGTGGGTTCGGGGGGTAGATTATGAAAAGGGAAGGTATTAGCACCCTTTTCATCCATGGTTATCCATGGGCTCTTAGTTACTTGGTTTTAGATCACTTGCCTTTGATTTTCAAATTGCTTGAAATTGTGGTGTGTGTGTGTGTTTTGAAAATGTTTTGAAAGAGATGCCTTGTCTTAGGCAACCAATGTAATGACTCGTGTTTGAGTATATACAAAGGTGTGTATCTTTTCGAAAAGATGTTTCAAATGTTTTTGGAAGTTTGTTTTGAAAGTGTTTGTGGAGTGGTTTGAAAAGTAGGCAAGTGTTTTTTTGCAAGTTTGATCAAGTAACTAAGAGTAGGTCTACCCTATTGTACTCAAAGGTTTTTCTTATGTTTTAACCCCTTTTAACAATTTTGTTCCATCATTGTATTTGGTGGACAATCTTGTGTTTAGGATGTTTAACGGGACAGGCGCGGGTCATCGTATGGACCATGAATGCAATGATGCCAAGTGTCTTTGGCAATTTTGTTTGAAGGGACTATGATCATTTTGATAGGAAACTTTCGAAAGTGTCATCGAGGGACTATGATCATTTTGAATTGTTTTGCCAAAAAAACTCGACGTGCAAGCATGGCCCATTTTGGAAGGCAACAAGCGGGATTACCCTAGGGGTGCAAGTGTGATTGTGTATTGATTTCATGTATTTGTCTTGTATTAGGTTATCTAACGTTTGATTTTATGTACATACAAACCCTAGGTCTAACCATGGTATAATTCGAAAGCGATAAATTGCGGGAATTTAAAGTCTACGCTATTACAAATAAGTATCCGGGAGTGGGGGTACAAATTTACAAATGGAGATGAGACTTAAATGGGAGAGTAGTGTCCAAATAATTACAACCAAATCGAATTGCGCAAATGTAATATGTAGTGTATAGCAATGTATAAGAATAGCAAATGTATATGTGTAAAGCAAAGTAAATGTATCGACGTATTTGTGTATTGTAACTGTGTAAGTGTATTGTAAATGTATGAGGTTTATTTACAAGTTGAGAAATGTTAATGTATTATTAAGCATGTATTTGTTCTTTTGTATTTTTATGTACAAAGAAAATATTTTAAGAAAAGAAAAGAATGTTTTAAGTTCTATTTTTTATGTATTAAAAAATTAATGTATTTTAATTAATTATGTACAAAATGTTTTTGTTAAAAAAAATTCAACCTAAAAATCTATTTCTTTATGTATTTTTTTTTATAGATGTTTTAAACGAGATTTTCATTTAAATAAAAGAGTTTTAATATAAGAAAAGAAAAATGTTTTTAAGTTTTATGTATTAATGTATTCTAGTGTTATTATTAAAAAAAAGTTAAGTTATGTATGAAAATTAAGAGAGGATTAAGAAGTGTTTTGTTAATAGAAAAGAAAAGAAGATTATGTGGGCCTGAAAGGGTTTTGGCCCAAACTGAAAAAAAACAAATGAATCAGAAGGTAAGTGGAAATGGGGGTGTTAATTGAAATGGGCTTAAGGCGTTTTGAAAGGCAAGGCCCATTGTTTTTACAAATTATTTTGCAAGGGTTTTGATGTTTCGTTCAGAAAGGGATTTAGGGTTTGTGAGTTACGAACGGCGCTCGTCTTCCTTCGTCTTCCTTCGTCTCCTCACGCCATAGCCTCTGAGTTTCTCCGTCCCCGTTGTCAGAGGCGCCGCCTCCTTCTCTTCCCTTTCATGGTTACGTAGACGTTGGCCAAGAGGTAACGATTATGCTCTTTCAATCTTTAGGGTTTTAAATTTATGCATGCTTTTAACGTTTCCTTGTTTCGATTCTTACATCATGATTAAATTCTGTTTATATGAGATTTTGAAGGAAGAAAAAAAAAGGGAAAGAAATGGACCTTTGGGGAGGAAAAGAAATGGATGGTGGCGTACTAGGCGGCCAAGGACGGAGAAACGTGATGAAGTTGTGAGCTTTGGGGAGGCTTCCCTGGTACTCAGTATTTTTGCCTTTTTTGTTGTTTAATGATGCATGCTGAAAACGAACTTATTTATCTTCTTTCTCTTTGTTGCCTCGTATGCTAGCTTGATGCCTTGATGCCTTGTATGCTTGCTTATCCTGAGTTAGTACTTTGCCTCTTCCACCCTGTGCCTCAGTTGCCTCGTATGCTTGACCCTATTGGCTTCTTTATCCTCTTCTTCTTGTTGCCTTCTACTGCTGTATGCTTGGATATTTGGTATGCTTATTGATGTTATGTTTGAGTTGCCTTGATGATTAACCCAGTGATGACAATGTTCTGAGGGTTTGTGTTGGTTCGAATGTTTTGAGTTGTTTTTTGAAAGCTTGATATGTTTAGTTGTTTGGTTGCCTCGATGATGAACTCTTTGAGTTCTGAGAGCTTGGGCTTCAATTTGAAGGGTTTGAGGGCTTAGACAGGTTGATGCTTTGAATGGTAAGGCTTAAGTTTGTTTGAGGCTTGTGTTGTGAATTTGGGTTTTGGTTGATGCAAGGCTTGAAAGGCCTTGAATATTTGAATCAGGTAAGGCTTTGAACAGTTCAGGCAGGTTTGACAGGTTTAATGGCTTATGCTGTTTAGAGGCAAAGGCTTAGGCAGGTTTTGAAAAGGTTGAGCTTGAGGTTTAACACAGGTTATGTGTTTGATAGGCTTGAACCAGTTTAGGCTTATGCTGTTTTTAGGCAAAGGCTTATGCAGGTTTTTGAAAGAGGCTTTTAAGGCTTTGAATTGGTTTCTTTGCAGCAGGTAAGGCTTTTGGTGTTTAGAAGCAAAGGCTTATGCAGATTTGGCTTTTGAATGCCGGTTTACTTGTGAAGGTTTTGAATGGTTTTGTATCTTTTTCATATGAACTGAGTTTTCAGTTTTTATGAGGCAGGGTGGAGGCAGCCTTTTTTACAGTTTTGTGGTCCTCTCCTTTTGATTTGTGTTATCTTGGTTATGTAACCTGCCCCCTCCTGTACTGTGTTATTACAGTTTCGTTTTATATCTTCGTCCTTATGCCTAAAGCCTGTAAGCCCTATTTCTCTTCTCTCTTCTCTCTCTTGACAGATTAAAAAAAAACATTTTATTGCTTAAGTTTGTCTTCTTCTGAAAAAGCAATTTGGCCTTGAAAATGATGAACTTGAACCTTGCTTGCAATGCATATTTTCCTCTGTATACTTTGTACTTCTTGATATTTGCATATCTCTTTTGACAGCTTTTTGTGGCCTTTTGTACTTGTTTGATATCTTGATATCTTTCCATATCCTTGGACAGTTTTTTGACATTTAGTTCAGTTTGGATTTGGACTTTGTTTGGCATGCTGTTTGTTTGGAAACTATGCAGTTGGTTGACAATTTGAACTTGTGCAAAATCATAACTTTGTGCATTCATACCTTTTTCTTTTGCAAGCATTTTTCATCCCTCTTTGTGAACCGGGAGAAATCTCGTGATTTGCAGAGAGGGCAAACTGATTCCGGCCAGTTGCTTTTAATGATGATTTGTCTGCCTTTAATTATTTTATCTGCTTTTGATTTCTCTTTTCTTTCTTTTTGCAAATAAAACTTAATGGAGCATTGGAGAGCAGCAAATGGAGGATGAAGAATTAGGAGTTTAGGATAGTTTCAATTTATTATTCAATTATTTGTAAAATTATCATTGGAAACAAAATGTAAATAAATTTACAGTTGTTTAAAATAATAATTTGTAACAAACAATTAATTATGAATGAAATCCTTTTTGATCAATTAATTCCTTTTATTTCCTTTCAAATGTTTATTTAATTGTTTATAATCCTTAAATTATAATAAAAATGGAAATAAATCCAATTATTCTAATCTTAGAATAAATAAACAATTGATAAACACTGTGGTCTTGACATCAATCAATAATAAACTTGGCGCTTCAAATATCCAAAGCAATGCACAGTTAATGAAATAAAACGTCCACATGTCATTTTTCACTGATTAAATCAACACTGCAGATTCTCAATTTAAGCACCTCAACTTTCATCTCATCTCAAATCAAATGCCTTAGCCTTTACTGATTAAACAAAACACTGCAAGTTCTTGATTCAAATGCCTCAATCCAAGTCTCAAAGTAAACTGAAAAGAACTGTAAAATTAATTCTTTCTGCGCGCACAAACCCTAGTTCTTGATTAAATGTTAAAGAAACGTCCGCCTGGTCAAAACCTGAGCCAACTCAACCAAACCCTAGCAATCTGCCTGTACTGCTTAAAAATCAAATGAAAACCCTAATTTTGTCTGACTGATAAGAAAAGTCTGTTTGACTGATTCTTGAGCCAATTTGAAAAAAATCAGGAAAAGCCCGAAGCTGTGATTTCTTGTGGAAAAAATACGAGGGCAAATTTTGGGGTACAACAGTTGCCCCTGTTCAATCTTCTTGAACCTGAAGAGTTAGATTGGCAAGTTTGCCGTTCGCGACTTGAAGGTAAAAGGAGATTGGACACTAGAGTGCCCAAAAATTTGCACTCAGTGATGTGATGGTAGAGGGAATGGGCTTACAGATGCCATTTGGTGATGGGCTTAAAGATGCCATCTGGTGATGGGCTTAAAGATGCCATCTGGTGACTACTGGTAGGAGGATGGGCTTATAGATGCCATCTGGAAATGGGCTTAAAGATGCCATTTGGAAGTGTCCGTTGAGGAGGAGGGGCTTATAGATGCCATCTGGAAATGGGCTTAAAGATGCCATTTGGAAGTGTTCGTTGAGGAGGAGGGGCTTATAGATGCCATCTGGAAATGTTGAACTGCATGTCCTTGGTGAGTGGATGAGTATCAGAAAGGTATCCATGTTTTGGAACGTCTCTGAACTGGGGATCTGAACAAGCAATAGATTGACATCCATGTTTGGAGAATCCGTAAACCGTTTTTAGAAGTTGGAGTTGAATAAGAAATAGAGCAGCATCCGTTGTTGGGAAGCGTCCGTAAACTGTTTTCAAAAGTCTTGAAGTGGAGAAGGAACCGGTGTAGGGTTTCCTGATGATGAGTCCGTGTAAAACTGCATCTGAATGAATCTGGAATAAGTATCAGAATGTCGCCGTGTTTGGGTCACATCTGAACTATTTCTAGAAAGAAACTCGGAAGATGATGATCTTTGTCTGTCGACTGATCTTACCTGAAAAGGTAAATAGTTAGTTGTATGCAATGTCATGATGCATGATGCAATGTATGTTACATCAATGTTGATGATATGAATGTGATGAATGTGCAGGTAAGCTGGTGAGCTGTCTTGCTGAGGATAGATGAATCCTGGATGGCTGGAGATAAGAATCTTGACTGCTGCCGGGGAGGGCAAGAATCTGTGATCATAAGAAGTCCTGGGACCACTGTCGGGGAATCTGGAGCTTGGGTTGTATGCCAATCTACTGGGGAATTCCTGTCTTGAGGAGATCTTCACTAGGGAATATTCGAATATTCTGTGAGGAACTGAAAATGAGAGTCTTCACTCTGCTTGGGGATTGATAATTGGAAGTCTTAGCTCCGCTGGGGATATTGAAACTTGATTCTGAGGGGAATTAGATTCTGGAAGGTTCTCCGACTGGGGATTGCAAGAATCTTCTGGTGCTGCAGGTGTTGATCTGGAATAAGTTACTGAATGTCGCCATCTCTGGGTCACATCTTGAACTATCTCTAGAAGCAAATCTGGAAAGAGTATCGGAATGTCGCCAAATCTTGGGTCACATCTTGAACTATATCTGGGAGGAAATCTGAATGAGTTATAGAATGTCACCAAATCTTGGGTCACATCTTGAACTATATCTAGAAGGAAATCTGAATGAGTTATTGAATGTCGCCAAATCTTGGGTCACATCTTGAACTATATCTAGAAGCAAATCTGAATGAGTTATAGAATGTCGCCAAATCTTGGGTCACATCTTGAACTATATCTAGAAGCAAATCTGAATGAGTTATAGAATGGCGCCAAATCTTGGGTCACATCTTGAACTATATCTAGAAGCAAATCTGAATGAGTTATAGAATGTCGCCAAATCTTGGGTCACATCTTGAACTATATCTAGAAGCAAATCTGAATGAGTTATAGAATGTCGCCAAATCTTGGGTCACATCTTGAACTATATCTGGAAGCAAGTTTGAATGAGTTATAGAATGTCGCCAAATCTTGGGTCACATCTTGAACTATATCTGGAAGGGAATCTGGAATAAGTTACGGAATGTCGCCAAATCTTGGGTCACATCTGAACTATCTCTAGAATGAGATCTGGAATAAGTTACGGAATGTCGCCAAACCTGGGTCACATCTGAAACTATCTCTAGATGGAAATCTTGAATAAGTTATAGAATGTCGCCAAATCAAGGTCACATCTGAACTATATCTGGAAGCAAATTCTAAGTTATAAAATGTCGCCAAATCTTGGGTCACATCTTGAACTATATCTGGAAGGAAATTCTGAATAAGTTATAGAATGTCGCCAAATCTTGGGTCACATCTGAAACTATATCTGGAAGAAAATTCTGAATAAGTTATAGAATGTCGCCAAATCTTGGGTCACATCTTGAACTATATCTGGAAGGAAATTCTGAATAAGTTATAGAATGTCGCCAAATCTTAGGTCACATCTGAAACTATATCTGGAAGAAAATTCTGAATAAGTTATAGAATGTCGCCAAATCTTGGGTCACATCTTGAACTATATCTGGAAGCAAATCTGAATGAGTTATAGAATGTCGCCAAATCTCGGGTCACATCTTGAACTATATCTGGAAGCAAATCTGAATGAGTTATAGAATGTCGCCAAATCTTGGGTGACATCTTAAACTATATCTGGAAGAAAATTCTGAATAAGTTATAGAATGTCGCCAAATCTTGGGTCACATCTTGAACTATATCTGGAAGGAAATTCTGAATGAGTTATAGAATGTCGCCAAATCTTAGGTCACATCTTGAACTATATTTGGAAGGAAATTCTTGAATAAGTTGTAGAATGTCGCCATCTCTGGGTCACATCTGAAACTATCTCTAGATCTTGATTTTGTTGAGGGTCAGAAATTGGGAGTTTTAATTGCCCGTTATTCTGTTGGTGGTTGCAATTTCCAGCAGGTGATGAAGGAAAACTTCGGACACTTTTGACATTCGAATGCCCCAAGTGATGATGGAGGAGTCTTGAGTCAGATTACTCTGCAAATTGAGAGATTTCTTGAAATCTTGACTGGACTGCCCCAGGTTAACTGAACTTTGAAAGATCTGTTGAAACCTGACTGGACTGCCCCAGGTGTGCTGAATAATGACATGCCGTGCCCCTTGTTGATAGGAGATTGTAATGGAAGTGTCATCCTTCTTTTTGAAGTGATTTGTTTCACTGAGAGAGTTTTCGTTCCTCCGAACATTCGCTGTATGAATTTCTTCGCTGTCAAACAAAAAGCTAAATGCAAACAGTGGTATTCAAGCAATGCAAAGTTTATGTCTGTCTCGAAGTTTTGAAAAATGCGTTTTTTAGCAGAAAACTTTTTATAAGACAAGTCAACACATGATTTAGAGCAAAGCCTTACAGGAGTCAGGATACCTTTGTAACAGTATGCTTTCGAATTAACCCATGCTTCAATTAGGACTTTTGAAGGGTTGTAACGTGGCTTGGTTCATGGTTTAAGAAACAATGGATAAAGGCTCAAAGTGTATTTGTACCCACCCGCTCTTCGTGATGTTCTTCAACCCTAAGCTCAGTTAATTGCGCGTCGCACTTTGTTTGAGTTTGGAACGACTTTTGGGTGATGGTTCACCAGATGAATTTGGGAGACAGTCATCATCTCCTTTTTCTTTTGCAACATTTTTCATGTTGTTGAGGGTTTGTAATGACCTCTCTATTTTGATTTTGATTTGTTATCCCTAACTTTTGCCTGACTGTCTCTGTTTTTGAGATCACAGTCAGCGGGATGCCCCAACTTTCTTAAGCCTCCTTTACAGGTTTTGGCTTGGTGGGCTTTTCTCTTTTGAGAGATTGACTGCCTATGTGATAGGGAACCAGCCTTGTCTTTTGATTCCCAGAGGAATGTTTTCTTTGGCTGGCGCCGCTCGTTGTGTTACGAACTGAGAGTTTGCGACCTCAATGCGCACTTTTTTTGAATTAACTGAGAGACTACCCTGTCCCAGGTTTATATCAAAGGTTTTGATTGTTTAGAACAGAAAACTCCTACTTCTTTGGCTCGAAAGTGTTGACTAGGGATTATCTTCCTTATAACTCCAGTGTTTGGGAATTGAAAGAAATGCCTGTACATCATCAACAAGGTCTGTTCAAAAGCATACTGTATGAGATTATGGCATTGTTTCGTCATCCTCCCTCTAAAGGCCTGCAACTTTTTATCGAGAGTTAAATATCATAAAGAAAAGCATAAGAGTAGTGAAAACGAATGGATGAATTCAAGACAAACATATGCAATGCATTAATGAAACAAAGTTTGACATTAAAAGACAATAGTTTGAATAACAAAAGATTACAACTTTGAAAATTCGAATGAAAAAAAAACAATCTCAATGATTTGGCATAGGAGGAGTGATCATGCTAGAGTCTCCGGAGGACCAAACTCAATCTCCTTGGCATCAATCATGTCTTGGATCTTGTTCTTCAGAGGCCAACAGTTGTTGGTGTCATGCCCCGGACTGTCAGAGTGGTATTCACACCTTTCATTGGGATGATAGGTAGGAGCAGAAGTATTTGGGTTCCGGAGAGGAGCCCTCAATGTAATCAGATCCCTCTTCAACAAGTGTTGCAGTGCTTGAGACAGTGACATGTTGATCTTGGTGAACTGTCTCTTAGGTGCGACCTCCTTATGTTGATGCCCCTGTCTTTGTTGAGCAGGCGTAGGACTAGAGATCAAGATTGCTCCTACGTGTTGGTCATGATGAACCTTTTGACTGTTCGCAGCATTGGACTCTCTCTTTCCGTTTTAGGGAATTATCTGAGTATCCGAGGATGTAGTTCCTTAGATCTTTCCACTTTTGATGCCAGCTTCGACCCTTTCACCGGTCAGTATTAGCTCGGTGAACCCGGCTGAGGAGCTTCCAATTAAGTGATTGAAGAAAGGCCCGGTCAAAGTTCCCATGAAGATGTCAATTAGCTCCCTATCATTTAAAGGAGGTTGCACCCTGCCAGCCAAATCTCTCCACTTTTGGGCATATCCCTTGAAGCTCTCGTTAGAACCCATGGTCATGTTCTGCAACTGCACACGAGTTGGTGCAAGATCAGCATTGTACTGATATTGTCTGTAAAAAGCCCCAGCTAAATCCTCCCAGGTGTGGATGCGAGAACTCTCCAATTGATAGAACCACTCGAGTTGAGCTCCTACCAGACTTTCATGGAAGAAATGGATCTAAAGCTTCGGATCAGTTGTGTATGGTTGAATCTTGCGGACATAAGACTTTAGATGCATCTTAGGGCAAGAGACTCCATCGTACATGGAAAAGGTAGGGACCTTGAAATTTGGAGGAATGACCAATCCAGGAACTAAACCCATGTCTCCCAAATCCAAGCCAGGTATTTGTTGGACCTCCATGGCATTGAGGCGATCCTCCAACTCTTTGTACTTGTCATCAGCGAGAGTATATTGTTCTTCAGAGTAGTCAGCTTCCTCTTCATCAATCTCCACATCGTGGTCTTCTTCAAGACTATCCCCTATGTTGGATGGAGTTGCAAGGTCCAGGGTTTTAGGTCTTCTCCTCAAGTTCAGGATGCGGGCTGCTTTCTTGGACTTCTTCTTCTTGTATTTGAGAAGAAGAGCTGTCAGATCCTCTTGCCCTTTACCCATAGCCAGCAGCATTTGTTGGAATTGAGCATTTTGAGCTTGGAGATCTTTCACCGTTTGTTCCATATCCATCTTACTGAAATAAACAGTAGGAAGAATAAGGAAACCTGAAAAGGAGAAACCTGTTATGCAATGATATGTATGATATATATGCAATGTTTTCAAGGATCCCTTGGGGTAAACACAAGAGAATGTTAGAGGTTGAACTTCGATCTTTGATTGGAGAGCTTTCCACCGGTGGATGCCTTTCCACGAGAATCAAGCTCACCATGTCAAGTGGGTCATAGCCCCTGATTCCAGTTGTTGCACTTGATCTTTGATTGGAGAACTTTGCGTCGGTGGATGTCTTTCCACGAGAATCAAGCTCACCATGTCAAGTGGGTCATAGCCCCTGATTCAAGTTGTTGCACTTGATCTTTGATTGGAGAACTTTGTTTAGAGGAGAAACCTCTTGCCCTTTGGTAGGCGTCTGGTTCAACGTAACCCTGCATCAAAAGAACCCCCGAGATCCTTGAAATGGTTATTGAAAATGCTATGGTATGATGTCATGATGTTATGTACATGTATGCAAAAAGCAAGTGAGTGTATATACAGGTAATCATATTCACACAACGCAAACAAGTCCCTAGATTTAGGCTTGCATGGGGTTGTAGGTAAGTACCCTCTTGAAGTTAGTTGGCTCATCCTGTCCTAAAATAGAAACCGGGTTCTAAAGAGCTCAATATCATTGGATTGTTTTCTGTGTTCATTGTTTTGGTTTAGCCACTTAACTGGCGACCAAAATATTCCAAGAAAACAATTCTCAATGAGTGTAGTATCGAGTATCTACCAACTTCGGACTGCACCAAAGTCGGTAATCTCACTATCCCTAAAAAGGCCAAGATGGTCAAGTAAGGTTCTAAGAGTTCGTTAGTGCTTCATGACATCACTCAGCGGCCCCGTATTCTCCTTGACTACTCAAGGGCTACCGGTACTCACAAATATGTCACACTAACATAGCTACTGCTTCAACCATGTCGGTATACCCCGCACAGTTCCCTCACAGTTTATTGCTATTTACCTAAGAAGGTGCCCCCAAATCCGGGTGTAGGATTTACAACAAACCCAAACAAGGAACTCGAAAAGTAAAGCAATCAAAGCAATCAAAGCAAGTATGTAAAGGTGATCTAAAACCCTAAGGTAACCCCACTTTTTGAATCATCCCCAGCAGAGTCGCCACTTCTGTGATACGGTGGGAGAACTGACTTGAGGTTTTGCGTTTGTATTCGCACTTGTTCGGTTTAGCAAGAGTCGCCACCGACTTTTTATTTTATCCTAAAGGAAAGGTTAAAAAGCACAGGAAAAACCTTTTGAGATGTTTCATGGGTTCGGGGTGTAGATTATGAAAAGGGAAGGTATTAGCATCCTTTTCATCCATGGTTATCCATGGGCTCTTAGTTACTTGGTTTTAGATCACTTGCCTTTGATTTTCAAATTGCTTGAAATTGTGGTGTGTGTGTGTGTTTTGAAAATGTTTTGAAAGAGATGCCTTGTCTTAGGCAACCAATGTAATGACTCGTGTTTGAGTATATACAAAGGTGTGTATCTTTTCGAAAAGATGTTTCAAATGTTTTTGGAAGTTTGTTTTGAAAGTGTTTGTGGAGTGGTTTGAAAAGTAGGCAAGTGCTTTTTTGCAAGTTTGATCAAGTAACTAAGAGTTGGTCTACCCTATTGTACTCAAAGGTTTTTCTTATGTTTTAACCCCTTTTAACAATTTTGTTCCATCATTGTATTTGGTGGACAATCTTGTGTTTAGGATGTTTAACGGGACATGCGCGGGTCATCGTATGGACCATGAATGCAATGATGCCAAGTGTCTTTGGAAATTTTGTTTGAAGGGACTATGATCATTTTGATAGGCAACTTTCGAAAGCGTCATCGAGGGACTATGATCATTTTGATAGGCAACTTTCGAAAGCATCATCGAGGGACTATGATCATTTTGAATTGTTTTGCCAAAAAAACTCGACGTGCAAGCATGGCCCATTTTGGAAGGCAACAAGCGGGATTACCCTAGGGGTGCAAGTGTGATTGTGTATTGATTTCATGTATTTGTCTTGTATTAGGTTATCTAACGTTTGATTTTATGTACATACAAACCGTAGGTCTAACCATGGTATAATTCGAAAGCGATAAATTGCGGGAATTTAAAGTCTACGCTATTACAAATAAGTATCCGGGAGTGGGGGTACAAATTTACAAATGGGGATGAGACTTAAATGGGAGAGTAGTGTCCAAATAATTACAACCAAATCGAATTGCACAAATGTAATATGTAGTGTATAGCAATGTATAAGAATAGCAAATGTATATGTGTAAAGCAAAGTAAATGTATCGACGTATTTGTGTATTGTAACTGTGTAAGTGTATGTGTAAATGTATGAGGTTTATTTACAAGTTGAGAAATGTTAATGTATTATTAAGCATGTATTTGTTCTTTTGTATTTTTATGTAAAAAGAAAATATTTTAAGAAAAGAAAAGAATGTTTTAAGTTCTATTTTTTATGTATTAAAAAATTAATGTATTTTAATTAATTATGTACAAAATGTTTTAGTTAAAAAAAATTCAACCTAAAAATCTATTTCTTTATGTATTTTTTTTATAGATGTTTTAAACGAGATTTTCATTTAAATAAAAGAGTTTTAATATAAGAAAAGAAAAATGTTTTTAAGTTTTATGTATTAATGTATTCTAGTGTTATTATTAAAAAAAAGTTAAGTTATGTATGAAAATTAAGAGAGGATTAAGAAGTGTTTTGTTAATAGAAAAGAAAAGAAGATTATGTGGGCCTGAAAGGGTTTTGGCCCAAACTGAAAAAAAACAAATGAATCAGAAGGTAAGTGGAAATGGGGGTGTTAATTGAAACAGGCTTAAGGCGTTCTGAAAGGCAAGGCCCATTGTTTTTACAAATTATTTTGCAAGGGTTTTGATGTTTCATTCAGAAAGGGATTTAGGGTTTGTGAGTTACAAACAACGCTCGTCTTCCTTCGTCTTCCTTCGTCTTCTCACGCCATAGCCTCTGAGTTTCTCCGTCCCCGTTGTCAGAGGTGCCGCCTCCTTCTCTTCCCTTTCATGGTTACGTAGACGTTGGCCAAGAGGTAACGATTATGCTCTTTCAATCTTTAGGGTTTTAAATTTATGCATGCTTTTAACGTTTCCTTGTTTCGATTCTTACATCATGATTAAATTCTGTTTATATGAGGTTTTGAAGGAAGAAAAAAAAAAGGGAAAGAAATGGACCTTTGGGGAGGAAAAGAAATGGATGGTGGCGTACTAGGCGGCCAAGGACGGAGAAACGTGATGAAGCTGCGAGCTTTGGGGAGGCTTCCCTGGTACTCAGTATTTTTGCCTTTTTTGTTGTTTAATGATGCATGCTGAAAACGAACTTCTTTATCTTCTTTCTCTTTGTTGCCTCGTATGCTAGCTTGATGCCTTTATGCCTTGTATGCTTGCTTATCCTGAGTTATTACTTTGCCTCTTTCACCCTGTGCCTCAGTTGCCTCGTATGCTTGACCCTATTGGCTTCTTTATCCTCTTCTTCTTGTTGCCTTCTGCTGCTGTATGCTTGGATATTTGGTATGCTTGTTGATGTTATGTTTGAGTTGCCTTGATGATTAACCCAGTGATGACAATGTTCTGAGGGTTTGTGTTGGTTCGAATGTTTTGAGTTGTTTTTTGAAAGCTTGATATGTTTAGTTGTTTGGTTGCCTCGATGATGAACTCTTTGAGTTCTGAGAGCTTGGGCTTCAATTTGAAGGGTTTGAGGGCTTAGACAGGTTGATGCTTTGAATGGTAAGGCTTGAGTTTGTTTGAGGCTTGTGTTGTGAATTTGGGTTTTGGTTGATGCAAGGCTTGAAAGGCCTTGAATATTTGAATCAGGTAAGGCTTTGAACAATTCAGGCAGGTTTGACAGGTTTAATGGCTTATGTTGTTTAGAGGCAAAGGCTTAGGCAGGTTTTGAAAAGGTTGAGCTTGAGGTTTAACACAGGTTATGTGTTTGATAGGCTTGAACCAGTTTAGGCTTATGTTGTTTTTAGGCAAAGGCTTATGCAGGTTTTTGAAAGAGGGCTTTTAAGGCTTTGAATTGGTTTCTTTGCAGCAGGTAAGGCTTTTGGTGTTTAGAAGCAAAGGCTTATGCAGATTTGGCTTTTGAATGCCGGTTTACTTGTGAAGGTTTTGAATGGTTTTGTATCTTTTTCATATGAACTGAGTTTTCAGTTTTTATGAGGCAGGGTGGAGGCAGCCTTTTTTACAGTTTTGTGGTCCTCTCCTTTTGATTTGTGTTATCTTGGTTATGTAACCTGCCCCCTCCTGTACTGTGTTATTACAGTTTTGTTTTATATCTTCGTCCTTATGCCTAAAGCCTGTAAGCCCTATTTCTCTTCTCTCTTCTCTCTCTTGACAGATTAAAAAAAAACATTTTATTGCTTAAGTTTGTCTTCTTCTGAAAAAGCAATTTGGCCTTGAAAATGATGAACTTGAACCTTGCTTGCAAAGCATATTTTCCTCTGCATACTTTGTACTTCTTGATATTTGCATATCTCTTTTGACAGCTTTTTGTGGCCTTTTGTACTTGTTTGATATCTTGATATCTTTCCATATCCTTGGACAGTTTTTTGACATTTAGTTCAGTTTGGATTTGGACTTTGTTTGGCATGCTATTTGTTTGGAAACTATGCAGTTGGTTGACAATTTGAACTTGTGCAAAATCATAACTTTGTGCATTCATACCTTTTTCTTTTGCAAGCATTTTTCATCCCTCTTTGTGAACCGGGAGAAATCTCGTGATTTGAAGAGAGGGCAAACTGATTCCGGCCAGTTGCTTTTAATGATGATTTGTCTGCCTTTAATTATTTTATCTGCTTTTGATTTCTCTTTTCTTTCTTTTTGCAGATAAAACTTAATGGAGCATTGGAGAGCAGCAAATGGAGGATGAAGAATTAGGAGTTTAGGATAGTTTCAATTTATTATTCAATTATTTGTAAAATTATTATTGGAAACAAAATGTAAATAAATTTACAGTTGTTTAAAATAATAATTTGTAACAAACAATTAATTATGAATGAAATCCTTTTTGATCAATTAATTCCTTTTATTTCCTTTCAAATGTTTATTTAATTGTTTATAATCCTTAAATTATAATAAAAATGGAAATAAATCCAATTATTCTAATCTTAGAATAAATAAACAATTAATAAACACTGTGGTCTTGACATCAATCAATAATAAACCCGGCGCTTCAAATATCCAAAGCAATGCACAGTTAATGAAATAAAACATCCACATGTCCTTTTTCACTGATTAAATCAACACTGCAGATTCTCAATTTAAGCACCTCAACTTTCATCTCATCTCAAATCAAATGCCTTAGCCTTTACTGATTAAACAAAACACTGCAAGTTCTTAATTCAAATGCCTCAATCCAAGTCTCAAAGTAAACTGAAAAGAACTGTAAAATTAATTCTTTCTGCGCGCACAAACCCTAGTTCTTGATTAAATGTTAAAGAAACGTCCGCCTGATCAAAACTTGAGCCAACTCAACCAAACCCTAGCAATCTGCCTGAACTGCTTAAAAATCAAATAAAAACCCTAATTTTGTCTGACTGATAAGAAAAGTCTGTTTGACCGATTCTTGAGCCAATTTGAAAAAAATCAGGAAAAGCCCGAAGCTGTGATTTCTTGTGGAAAAAATACGAGGGCCAATTTTGGGGTACAACAGGAATCGAAGAAGCGCCCGTCAGGACGAGGGCTCAGACTTTGGTTATCCCCGAGACCACCCAAAAGGAGATGAAGGAGATTTTAAAGATAATTAAGAAGAGCGACTATGATGTCATAGAGAAGCTGGGGCAAACCCCTTCAAAAATATCCATGCTGGCTCTATTGCTCTGCTCCGAGGCTCATGCCAAGGCCTTGATCAAATTTTTAAAGACGGCACATAGGCCTCAAGAAACTTTTGCAGATCAATTTCAAGAGTGTGTGGCTAGCCTTACAGCCGATAATGGTCTTGGCTTCTCTGACGCTGATCTGACCGCTAAGGGAATAAAGCATAATGATGCGCTGCATGTCTCGGTAGAGTGCAGAGGGACCACACTTGCTCATGTTCTGGTTGATATCGGTTCATCTTTAAATGTTCTACCAGAGAAAGCATTGGACATATTGGACTTTGAAGGTTTGACCCTAAAGCCCAGTAATATCATTGTTAGAGCCTTTGACGGTTCTAAGCGGATGGTTCACGGAGAAGTGGACATCCCAATCAAGGTGGGAACGGAAATTTTCAACTCTATGTTTTATGTGATGGACATCCGTCCTTTATATTCATGCTTGTTGGGAAGGCCATGGATCCACAACGCTGGGGAAGTCTCTTCTTCTCTACACCAAATGTTAAAATACCCAGTCTAGGGTAAGATCATAACAGTTCATGGTGAGGAGGAGTATATGATAAGTCACCTTAACTCTTTCCACTATGTGGAGTTAGATGGCGAATTCATAGAAACACCTTTCCAACACTTTTAAGAGGTTTCTTCTGAGGTCGTGTGATCGGTGGATCTGGAACTGACTGTTTAACGCTGGTTCGCGAAATGTCGCGGTAAGCAAGAGTCGCCACCGTCTTTTATTTTCTCCAAATGGAAAGGACAAAAGCACAGAAAAATTCCTTAAAGAGATTAGTTCTCGGTTCGGGAGGTAGGTTATAGAAAGGGAAGGTATTAGCACCCTTTCTATCCATGGTTATCCATGGGCTCTTAGATACTTGCTCATTGTGTTTTCAAAAATGGTTTGTTTACTTTTCAATGTGGGTTTTAAAAAAGTTTCTTTGAAAATTTCAGTTCGACTCTTGTATCGGTCCTCAAGAGTGTTTGAAAAATTGCTTTCGAAAGCTTTTTGAAAATGTGTTGGTGTGAAAAGTATTTTTGATTTGTTTTGAAATTTAGAGCAAGTATCTAGAGTCGTCTACCTACCCTAAGGAATTCGTCTGTGTAAATGTCCTTAAAAGTAGTGCCATCCCACCATTGAGAGGTAGGTAGCACCACCGTTGGAGGTGTTCGGGTCAATTCGAGGTTCGGGACATGGTGATCACCAGAGCAATGGGAAGACACCTTAGAAGCTACCCTCATGCCAGGTTCCCGGATCATGAGGACTTACTAAGACATCCTCTACTCGACGATCACCTTTCGAGGCAAGGCAACAGTGAGGCGTACCCTAGGGGTGGTGTGTGCGATTCGTGTGTCGTTTTCAGATATTTGTCTTGTCATGTTTTTTGGTGTTCTACGCATTGCTTTTATTTGGACATTCATTCTTGCATGCTTTGTTTAACAGTTAAAAGTTTTGCGGGAAAAGTGCATCTAAGCTATTACAAATGGCGCGGGTCCACATCGCCAAAATTTCCAGGACCCGATTTGACAGAAAAATAAAGAATTAAAAATGCGAGAAGTAATTTACATGGCTTTGGGAGAGGTACATAATTATTTAAATGACATAAAATAAATATGCGAATAAATAAGAAATTAAGAACATGGGCGTTGGACCCTTTTGCAAACATTAAGTTACATGATGAAATTAATTAATTAATTAAAGAAAGACTTGTTTTTGGTATTTTTATATATTTTAAGATTTAATAGAAAAAGAATTAATCAAAATACGACGCAAACCCTAATTCTAGTTATTTTTTTTTTATTAAGAAATATGTTGAATTTTAACCTAATTTAAACCTAAGTTATTTTCATGCAAATTTAATTATAAAAATAAATAAAACAAATAAATATTATTATAAGAAAGAAAAATTAAAAAGGAATAAAAAACATTAATTAAACCTAATTCTACTTCTTTTTAGATTTTTTATTAAAGGTATTAAAATTAAACCCTAATTTATATTAAATTCAATTATATACATTTATTTACAAGAAAATTTTAAAGCAAAAATATTTATTGTATTTTTTATCTTTTCTGATTTTTATATGTTTTATGATTTTATGAAAAAATAATTAATTAACTGAATAAATAATAATTAAGAGAAATAATAAAAAAATTGATTGAAAATAAAACAACAAGGAAAAACATAAAGAATTGCAAACCAGGGGGGTGGTAGTCCCAAATTAGGAGGTATGGATCCAAGAATCCTGGCCCATTTGAGCATGGCCTTGTGGACTTTTTTGAGTAGTGTGCTGCGCGTTGACTGGGATCCACTATGTTCCTCAATTCTCAGCCTTGTGATTGTTGAAGCTGGGCACGTGGACGCTCTGATCTGGAGGATGTATGGTGCGCTCCACCTTTGAAACTGCATAGGAATACGTTTTGCAAAATAATATGGAAATAATGCAGACCTGGGGCTCGAACCCAGGTCTTGGGTGTTAACACATACAACACTTGCCAGCTGAACCAAACAACGCATGTTAACATATTATAACGAATAAATAATAAAAAGGAAAACAAAGGCGTTAGTGGATCCTGCGCGCGAATTTCAAACCGGCCTATCACCTCTTGCCACGACTCCATCTTCTTCATGTTTCTGAAAACAAAAACATTGGGCAACGGTTTTTTATGCGTTGTTTTAGGCATGCTATTAGAAAATAGCGATTAGGTCTATAGGGTTCATAAATTAGGCGCGAGCATGGTGTCTTCTTCGTCCAGACCTGCTGAATCTAATGGTAGTAGTCTTGAGTCTCAATTTTTCCTTGGGTGAAAAGCCCTAATCTGAAGCTTGCAAAACCCTAGAACTTGGCAATGGTGAAATCATGTATACAGCGTAAAAACTCAATTAAGTTATATGATTAGCATTAGAACAAGTCAATAATCATGAATCAATGAAAAAAAATTACAAAAGATGCGTAAATCATGATGCACGATTATGAAATTTTCTTCATACAGCTTGCGTTCATGTTACCAATTCTTGGAGTTTGGATGGATGTTTCTGATTGGAATACGTTCAATGACACTTGAGCAAGCTATTGAAACACAAATTCTGTCTTGAATCGCCCTCCAAGGTGATTTTCAGAGTTGAGGTTTTAGAGAGAAATTTCAAGTTTTGTTGATGGTCTTTGGGCGCAGCTGTACGTGTCTTTGCATTAGGGTTGTGATTATGCTTATGTACTGAGTGCATTAGGTCAACAATATTGATCAAAATCTCTTGAATTAATGGTTTTTGAAGATTTGATTTTCAAGCTTTTTAACCAAATATTTTCCATGCTATTTTTGCACAAATCATATCCAATCACCCCAAATCTTTCCTAATTTGCATATGCACGAAATCTTGAGGCTAAAACATGTACAAAAAGATTTGTTAGGTTAGGTTAAATATTTTTCACATATTTAAATGATTTAAATGAATTAATATAAATAAAAACTCAAATAAATAAATAAAAAATGAGAAAATACTTCCCTTTGGGCCAAGTGGTCGTGCATATGTCATGGATGATGAATTATGGAAGAAAAATGGGCCCATTAGCATTTTTAGGTCATTTGAACCAATGTTGACTTTTCAAAATATCCAAAAATTTCCCAACTTCCACAAGGCATAACTTGCTAAATTTTTAAGCTTTTCTCATGTTCTTGGACATTTTGGAAAGGTCTTTGAGTCCTCTAACCAATGTCTTTGGTCCCATGTCATTTTGATTTACCAATCTCAAGTTATGGCCTTTGACTTAAAGTCCCTTTTTGTTGACTTTTGAAAATGACCTATAATGTTGAAATTGATAACTTTTTGTGAGAGCATTTCTTGGACTTGAAGTATGAATATGAGTTGTAGGAAATGTCTTTCTCTTCAAAATGAGCTTTGGATGGAATTTTTATGATAATCCATGTGAAAGTTATGCCCTGGTCAATTTCAGTTGACTTTTTCAGCTGTCCAAATAAGGAAACTTTTGCATCTTTGATGATTTCTGAGCCAAATTTTGAGAATCATGATCAAGCATTGATCAAATGATGTTTGTGGCTTCAAAATGATATGTTGACCAAAAATTTGAACTTTTGACTGTCAAATGACCATTTTGCCCCTACAGTTGACTGTAGTGCAATTTAGGGTTTTGACTGTGCAATTTTGTACTGAATGCCTTGAAACTTGATATGAGGATACTTGACCATATTTGTAGGCATGTGAGACTTGATTGGGCCTTTGAAAACTTCATTTCTTTGATCAGAACACAAACCCTAGTTTTGACTGTATAGGAGGCCTTTGCACTGTGCAACCCTTGGGGAATTTTGCAGCTTGACTTGGCAATTTCCTGGAGAATATGGGAGGGCAAATTTTGGGGTACAACAGTTGCCCCTGTTCAATCTTCTTAGACCTGAGGATGCAGATTGGCGGACGTGCCTTTCGTAATCCGAGGGTAGAAGATGATTGAACACTAGAGTGCCCAGAAATTTGCGCTCACATAGTAGCAGTGTGGTGGAATGGGCTTATAGATGCCATTTGGGGATTGATGAATAGGGTGATGGGCTTATAGATTCCATCTGGATGTTGATCGCATAAGAGATTCCTTAGCGAGAACCTGCATACCTGCAAAAGAAAAATGAGTACCTGACACGTCGCAGGAGTTGATTTCAGATGCTTGGCATAGATATGTCTTGACTGGTTACAAGAGCTGGGTCTGGAGTTTCAAAAGATGATGAATGAACCAGGGATGGTTGCTACCTTAGCATGAATGGTAAGAGAACCTTGGGTGATTTTAACTTCAACAACGCTCGTTGAGAAAATCTTGGTGGGAAATACCATCTTCGCAGGATCGGGACGAGAACCATAGGCCATTATAATCTGAAAGGGAATCACCTCACTCGCCGTCGGAGAGGGAATCATAAGAAAAGGAATTGTCACCTCACTCACCGTCGGAGAGGGAACCATAGGAGATTATCACCTCACTCACCGTCGGAGAGGGAAACATCTGAAAAGGACTTACCACCTCACTCACCGTCGGAGAGGGAACCATAGGGAATTATCACCTCACTCACCGTCGGAGAGGGAAACATCTGAAAAGGACTTACCGCCTCACTCACCGTCGGAGAGGGAACCGTAGGAGACTATCACCTCACACTCACCGTCGGAGAGGGAAAAATCTGAAAAGGACTTACCGCCTCACTCACCGTCGGAGAGGGAACCATAGGAGACTATCACCTCACACTCACCGTCGGAGAGGGAAACATCTGAAAAGGACTTACCACCTCACTCACCGTCGGAGAGGGAACCATAGGAGACTATCACCTCACACTCACCGTCGGAGAGGGAAACATCTGAAAAGGACTTACCACCTCACTCACCGTCGGAGAGGGAACCATCTGAAAAGGACTTACCACCTCACACTCACCGCCGGAGAGGGGACCATGGGAGACTATCACCTCACTCACCGTCGGAGAGGGAAACATCTGAAAAGGACTTACCACCTCACTCACCGTCGGAGAGGGAACCATAGGAATTTATAATCTGGGATAACTTCTACTGAGTCTTTATCAGAAAAATCTGTTGGGAGTCGATTTAGCTGGACTAGAGAAGGCCTGGGACTGGATAAGAAATCTTCGAAGTCGATTAACTGAACCGTTCTAGGTCTTGAAATATGATTGAGAATTTCAACTGCATCCTTCCTGAAAGGTAAAGGTCAGTCATATGCAATGTATGATATGGATCAAGCAATGATGTTCTCAACATAAATGAGATTTGTATGATATGATGCGTTAGACGTGCTATAATGATGTATGTGATGTTTTATGAATGTATGTTTTCATCTAGGAAAGTAAATCCTTGACGAGTGCCGGGAAGTCACTCCTGGGCTGATATTGAAGAATAAGTTTTTTGCTTCCGCTGGGGATAATAGCTGCAAGAATACCGGTAGGAGAAGATGACTCCGTTGCGGAATAAACTTGGCAAATGGAAGATTCTGCGGGGAGAAAAGATACTCTAGTGATCATGCTGGGGATTGATACTTTGTGGGGAGAGGTGCTTTGCTGGATTGTTGATAATAATTTGCTGGGGATACCCTTGTTGTATTGGAAGTATTGATAGACTTCGCTGGGGATAAGAAGGCTTTGTCAAGGACGATCTTTCCATGGCTTTTGGCTGAGGATAACCCAGTTATATCCTAGTACGGAAATAACTCTTTAAATAAAGCCGGGCGACGCGTTCGTGTTCTGCGAGGGGATAAGCTTCCAGAATCTACTGGGGATAAGCTTGCTGCTTGGGGAAGATGAATTCCAAATTTCCTGGGGAATTGGATTGGACTTTTCTGGGGAAGTTTTGATATGCTGGGGAAGTGATTCCTTTGAATATTGAGATACCGCCGGGGAACAATCTTTAGACCAAGACTGTCGGGGATGCTTGTTAAGAATATATGTATTGCTGCTGGGGAATGTTGATATCTGCTGGAGGATACCCAACTTCCTTGAGATTTGATAATTTTGCTTGGAGAAGAATGCGCTGTTTTGCTGACTCTCTGGGGAATTAAGACGTACTGGTCATGTTCCTTAGCTGGACCTACCTTGGCACCTTGGAGGATAGAACAATCGGATTGTTTTAGACAACTCTTTTATTGCCCCTGTTTCTAGTGTCACCTGCAATTAATTCCTTTGTTTCGTATGCAAATATTTATGAGTTAGCAAATTATTATCAATGCATATATCACAAATTGAACCTTGGACGTTCTTCGCAAAACAAAACAGAAAAAGAAAAACAATTGGCACGTTTAACTGAAAATATATTTGTATTGATTTTGAATGGCCTGTGAATAGGCGTTTTGTGTACAAGAGGCTGACGTCCTAGTAAGAAGAATGCCGCCGAGCAAAAGAGTTTATACAAATTTTGTACAAAAGAAAATAAAACAGCTGTGTGAAATATGAATGATCCACTGGGTTTCAACTCTGCTATTGCCTTTATAACTCTGAGCGTCTCATCACTTGATGACCTTGGTTGAAGGTGAAGCTGACTGATCGATGCCGTCTGAACTTGATGTAGATACCGGATTCTGGATGCAAAGTGATCAATGAGACATAGTATTACGCTTTATCCCTAATTTTTTCCTGGACCGCCCTTTCGGGTTTTCAGTCCACCGGGATACCCATTTTTGCCCAAGCCGCCTTTTCAGGTTTTCGACTTGCCGGGTGTACAGATTTTTTTATTTTTCATCCCTTCATTTTGCCCGAACCCTTTTGGTTCGCCGGGAAGCCCTAATTTTTGCCTAGGCATGTCAGCCTAGCGGGTCTTTTTTATGCGTAGTATCTTTTTACTATGTCTGCATTGGCGGGGTGAGGAAGGTCGTCACCATCCATGTTGGTTAGAATCATGGCTCCTCCTGAGAACACATGCTTAACCACAAATGGCCCTTCGTACGTAGGGGTCCATTTTCCCCTTGGATCACTCTGAGGAAGGATGATTCGCTTGATTACCAGATCCCCAACTTGATATTCTTGTGGTCTGACCTTTTTGTTAAATGCCCTGATCATCCGTTTCTGATACGTCTGACCATGACAGATAGCAGCAAGTCTCTTTTCGTCAATGAGGTTGAGTTGATCAAGTCGTGTCTGGATCCAATCATCTTCGTTCAGATTTGCATCCTTCATTATCCGGGGAGAGGGAATTTGTACTTCGATCGGTAAGACTGCCTCCATGCCATAAACCAGAGAGAAAGGAGTTGCCCCGGTTGACGTCCTAGCTGAGGTACGGTACCCATGTAGAGCGAACGGTAACATCTCGTGCCAATCTTTATAAGTCACTGTCATTTTCTGCACGATTTTCTTGATGTTCTTATTTGCTGCTTCAACAGCCCCATTCATCTTCGGTCTGTAAGGAGAAGAATTGTGGTGCTGTATTTTGAACTGTTCGCAGAGCTCAGCGATCATCTTGTTGTTCAGATTGGTACCGTTGTCTGTAATTATTCTCTCAGGGACACCGTACCGACAGATCAGATTATGCCGAATGAACCGTGCCACAACAGTCTTGGTTACCATAGCATAGGATGCTGCCTCAACCCACTTCGTAAAATAATCAACCGCCACTAGGATGAAGCGATGTCCATTGGATGCCGTAGGTTTAATCTCGCCGATCATGTCTATGCCCCACATTGCAAACGGCCAAGGCGCAGTCAGAACATTCAGGGGAACTGGAGGAACATGCACCTTATCTGCGTAAATCTGGCACTTGTGGCATGTCCTGGAATGTTGGTAACAATCAGCTTCCATTATGGACCAGTAATATCCTGCCCGTAGGATCTTCTTAGCCATAGTGTGTCCACTGGAATGTGTACCAAAGGTCCCTTCATGTAGCTCTTCCGTGATCCTTCCTGCTTCAGTCTTATCCACACAACGCAGTAAGGTTGAATCATGGTTTCGTTTGTACAAGATGTCGTTGCTTAGGAAGAACTTGGCTGCAAACCTCCTCAGGAACTTCTTATCATTGACAGAGGCACCTTCAGGGTATTCCTGAGCTTCCAGATATCTCTTCACTTCGTGGTACCAAGGCTTCTCAGTCACCAATTCAGTTTTGAGATCACAACAGTATGCCGGTTCGTCCAGTTTCCAGATGATGATCCGGGGAGCCTCATTATCCCATTTGACCTTGAACATTGAAGACATTGTAGCTAACGCGTCCACTAACTGATTCTCTTCTCTTGGAAAGTGTTCAAAGGTTATCTCTGTGAAGTGGGGAATCAGGGTCAACACACATTCTCTGTAAGGAATCAGGTTTGGATGTTTCGTATCCCACTCTCCTTTGATCTGATTGATCACAAGAGCGGAATCTCCAAAGACACTCAGAAACTTGATCCTTAGGTCGATCGCAGCTTGGAGACCCATGATGCACGCCTCATACTCCGCCATGTTGTTGGTACAGTTGAAACATAGCCAGGCCGTGAGTGGAGTATGAGTACCTTGAGGAGATATGATGATGGCGCCGATACCATTACCCAAAGCATTGGAGGCTCCGTCAAAGTGCATAGACCATCGGGATCCTGGTTCAGGTCCTTCATCCGGTCCAGGTACTTCACAATCAGTTACTATCATGATGCTTTCATCCGGAAATTCGAAGTTCATGGACTGATAGTCATCTACAGCTTGATGTGCCAAGTGGTCTGCCAATACACTTCCCTTGATGGCTTTCTGGGTTGTGTACTGAATGTCGTATTCCGTCAAGATCATTTGCCATCTTGCAATTCTCCCAGACAGAGCAGGCTTTTCGAATATGTACTTTATAGGATCCATTTTTGAGATCAACAAGGTAGTGTGAGTCAGCATATACTGTCTCAGCCGGCGAGCAGCCCATACCAAAGTGCAACAAGTTTTCTCAAGCAGTGAGTATCGGGTCTCACAGTTGGTAAACTTTTTGCTAAGGTAATAAATGGCATGCTCTTTTCGGCCAGACTCGTCATGCTGCCCCAACACACACCCTATTGAGTTATCAAGCACTGTCAGGTATAATATCAGAGGTCTCCCTTCAACCGGTGGCATAAGGATAGGTGGCTCTTGGAGATACTCTTTGATTCTGTCGAAGGCAGCCTGACATTCATCGTTCCAACGTACTACCTGATCTTTCTTCAGCAGCTTGAAGATTGGCTCACAGGTAGCAGTCAGATGTGAGATGAAGCGAGCAATGTAATTCAGGCGTCCTAAAAAGCCTCTGACTTCCTTCTCTGTCTTAGGAACCGGCATCTCTTGAATAGCTTTGACCTTAGCCGGGTCCACTTGAATTCCTTTATCACTGACCACGAAGCCTAGCAATTTCCCAGACCTTACCCCGAAGGTGCACTTGTTCGGGTTCAATCTCAGCTTGTATAGTTTCAACCGGTCAAACAACTTCTGCAGATGATCTAGGTGATCTTCCTCAGTTTGGGACCTTGCGATCATGTCGTCAACATACACTTCTATCTCATGATGGATCATGTCATGAAATAAGGCAACCATGGCACGTTGGTAGGTTGCCCCAGCATTCTTCAACCCGAATGGCATGACCTTGTAACAGAAGGTGCCCCACTGAGTAACAAAAGTAGTCTTCTCCATGTCTTCAGGTGCCATCTTGATCTGATTGTACCCTGAAAAGCCATCCATGAAAGAGAATACCTTGTGCTGAGCCGTATTGTCAACAAGGACATCAATGTGAGGTAGAGGGAAGTCATCCTTGGGGCTGGCCCTGTTCAGATCCCTGTAGTCGACACACATTCTGACCTTACCGTCCTTCTTAGGTACCGGCACCACATTAGCAACCCACTGAGGATAAGAAGTCAACGCAAGGAACCCGGCATCAAACTGTTTCATGACTTCGGCTTTAATCTTCTCGGACATCTCTGGACGCATCCGACGGACCTTTTGTTTAACTGGAGGGCAGTCTTCCCTAGTTGGCAAGTGATGGACCACAATATCGGTATCCAACCCGGGCATATCTTCGTAGGACCAGGCAAAGATCTCCATATAATCATGCAGCATCTTGGTTAACCGTTGCTTCACGCTGAGCTCTAGGTTGGCACCAATCTTTACCTCTTTCCTGTCAGCCTCAGTACCCAGGTTGATTGTTTCCACTGGCTCTTCATGGGGTTGAATTGCCCTCTCTTCCTGAAGCAACAGTTTTGCAAGCTCGCCAGGCACTTCGCAATCATCTTCACCTTCGTCTTCGGCTAAGTTGATCGGATTTTCAAAGTCATAATTGGCAGTAGCAGAGTCGTTACCAGTAAGATCCAGAGTGGATTGAAACCTGTATGAGTGAGTGTGTGTGTAAATACAGCTGTTTTGAAATATATGTAAAGGAAGGAAAGACAGAAAAGGAGCACAATATTTGTAATGCGAAAAACGTCCAAGATTTTCATTCATGATATATGAAATGACAATTTGTATGCCCTCACAAATAGAACCACGGTGCCTCGGGTAAGACACCGTGCCATAGAGTTTATCATTGTTTATTACAAAATAACGAAACAGAGAAATTTATTACTGCGTCACAAAGGTAACCGGAGTATGGTCCTTAGCAATCCAATTGTTCAACCCGCCTTCAGCCGTTGGATAGATCCAGCTATTGAATTCAGCCTCATCCACTCCATTGTCTTCCCCAACAGCATTCACTCCTGAACTTGTAATGAATACCGGGGGTCTTCCGATCTTCGCTTTCCTCATAGCTTTCTGACCTTCTGTGGTGAAACCCAGTCCAAATTTATCAGTCTTCTGAGTAAAGTCTGGAAGTCTGCCCCAGTTGGCACTTTCATTCTTCTGAACCACAGCCCGGGCATCCTTTAGGGAAGCCATCTTCAAAGGAACAAATTCTTCTGCTGTTTCTGACGCTGCTGTAATTGGAAGCACCTCCTCGAAATGCTGAAAGGGGGTTTCAATAAACTCCCCATCCATCTCAATGTATCTGAAAGAGTTTAGGTGACTCACCATATATTCTTCCTCTCCTTGCACAATGACAATCTTCCCTCTGACGGGGTACTTCAGCTTCTGATGCAAGGTAGAGGTCACTGCCCCAGCCTTATGTATCCAAGGTCGACCCAATAGACAAGAGTAAGATGGACGGATATCCATCACATAAAAAGTGGAGTCGAACACCTGAGAGCCCACACGAATCGGAATGTCAACCTCTCCATGAACCATCCTCTTTGAACCATCAAAGGCCCTGACGATGATATTGCTGGGTTTTAATTCCAGGCCTTCACAATCTAGACGGTCCAAAGCCTTCTTGGGTAGCACATTCAAAGATGAACCGGTATCCACCAACACATGTGCCAAGGTAGTGCCCCTGCATTCAATAGAGACATGCAGAGCATCATTATGGTCTCTCCCCTTTGCGGTCAAGTCAGCATCTGAGAAACCCAAGCCATTGTCTGCCGTCAGATTTGCTACGCAATCAGTAAACTGGACTGCAGAGGTTTCATGTGGCACATGGGCCGTCTTGAGGAATGAGATTAGGGCCTTAGCATGGGCCTCGGAGCACAGCAATAAAGAGAGCATGGAGATCTTGGAGGGCGTGTGCCCCAGCTGTTCCACAACATTAAAATCGCTCTTCTTTATAATTTTTAGAATCTCCTCCATCTCTTGTTGGGAGGCCTCAGTAGTTATCGGTACAGGTGCCTCCATCTGGACAGGCTCAACTTCAACTCCTTTGCCCCGAGCATTGGATGACTCGGCAGCAGGAGAAACAATTGGATCAGCAGCAGGAACAGGTACACTTGCAGGGGTTATGAGAAGTGGTCTTCGGGCAGCAGGCGGTGCAATGTCAGGCGAGAAGAGCCTGCCACTGCGGGTAACCTTGGCTGGGCCAGTGATGTCACAAATGCTGGCGCCAGCGTTGAACTCTTGTTTGATCCCGTTTACATATACATCTGCCCCATAATGCCAGGGGACAGCTTTATCAGATACATAGGGCAAGGGCCCTGGAACAATGATAACAACAGGTGCAACGGTCATGATTTGAACGGGCTTCTTCGAGAGAGCCGGGATCGGATTATTGAAGATAGTCACCACAGAAACTTCTTCCACTGGAACCAACCGAACAGCAGACTTCTTAAACAGAATCTCCTTGCTATCCATTAGGCTTTGGATGCCTAACCTCAGCAAGGGACAACCAGATGGGGACACAGCACAGAACAGGCAACCCTCACTACAACCCGGAAATAAACCGGCCTGCAGTAGGTTCTTCTTGACAATCTTTAGAGGAGTGGCTAGATCATCCACAGAAACAGCATAAACGTCTTCATCAACAGCATTTACCCCATGTTGAGGCATAGGGGCAGTAACTACATTTGGCCTCTCAGGCGCTTCGAACTGTATCTCCTTCGCGTCGATAAGGTCTTGTACCTTATTCTTTAACGCCCAACAGTCATCGGTAGAGTGCCCCGGGCTATCTGAATGGTAAGCACAACGAGCATTCGGGTTGTACTTAGGAGATGCAGTGTTGGGGAACTTCGGAGCCTCCCTGACAGTCACCAAATTGGTGGATAGCAACTGTGGCAGGATCTGCGATAGGGTCATGCTTAACCGGGTAAACTCCCTCCGGGGTCTTTCAGCCCTTTGAGGATTGTTCGGCCGAGGAGCGGCAGCAGGCTTAGCAATCATCACCGCACTGACAGATTGGCGGTGCTCAGGTCTCTCTGATTTCCTGGAACCATATACGACACTAGACTCCTTCTTGAATGGTTTCTTTTTCGAACTAGACGATGCGCCCTTCGCAATCTTCCCAGACTTTAACCCAGCTTCGATTCTCTCTCCAGTTAGAATCAAATCAGTGAACCCAGCAGAAGAATTCCCGATCAGATGGTTGAAAAATGGCCCAGATAGGGTCCCCAAGAACATGTCTACCAACTCCCGATTAGTCAATGGTGGCTGCACCCTGCCAGCCAGGTCTCTCCACTTTTGAGCGTACTCCTTAAAACCTTCACTTGCACCTAACGACATACCCTGGAGTTGGGTACGTGTAGGGGCAAGGTCGGCATTATATTGATACTGCTTGTAGAAAGCAGTAGCCAACTCCTCCCAGTTACGAACCTTGGTCCCATCCAGCTGATAGAACCATTCGAGATGAGTCCCTGAAAGACTCTCCTGGAAGAAGTGGATCCATAAATTCTTATCCGCAGAGTACGGCTGAATTTTCCGAACATAGGACCTCAGATGCAGCTTGGGACAAGACGCCCCGTCATACTTAGAGAAGGATGGTGCTTTGAACTTGTGAGGGATGATCACACCAGTTGACAAACCCAAATCTCCGAAATCCAGCCCAGGTACCTGTTGAACCTCCATAGCCTTCAATCTGTCCTCCAGTTGCTTATATCTGTCTTCTGCAGGAGGGTACTGCTCTTCATCAAAATCTGTCTCGTTGTCGGAGACCACCGGACTAGGAACCCTTGCTTCTGCCTGAGGAGAATTCTTGTCAACAGAAGAACCAGCCTCTTCCTGTTGCAGAGCATTACCAAACCTTCGGCCCGAGTCGAACAGAACAGTTCTTCTCTTCTTCTTCTTCTCCTTCTTCAGGAGCATAGCCTTCAGTTCTTCTTGGCCTTGAGCCAGACCCTTGATTAATTCCTGAAACTGCGCATTCTGCGCCTGAAGAGCCTTGATTGATGTCTCAGTTGATGAAGATTCGTGATTCATGATGCTGAAATAAACAGCGAAGAACTGTAAGCAACCTGAAAAGAGGAAAAACCTGCTATGCACATGATGAATGAGATGTGTTTATGCAATGCATTCAAGGGTTCGAAAGTTCAAATTTGTTGTAGACAAAAAGGAACACACGTTATCATTAAGGAAATCATTGTTTGATACATTAAGGCCTCATGGGCAAAAATCAAATCAATCCCAAAATACACTGCGCATCCTCTTTGGAGCTATGTAAGTGTTGAGATTCCTCTCCTCATGCAACAGGCGGGTGAGCTCCAAGACCTTCTTTTCACTGGCCTGTAGACTAGTCTCAAGAGAATTCCGCTCTTCCTTAAGCTGGATCCAGCTCTTCTGCATCTCTTCCTAGGATGTGGGCATATCAGGGTGCTGAATAATGTAGGGCATTTCCCCTTCCAATACTGGCTCTTTGATCACTGGGAGCATATGAGGATAAGGCATTACTAACTTCTGGGAGCGGGCTCGTACCCACTTGAGATAAGGTTCCAATGGGATGGAATTCCTGTGCCCCAGTGTCTTGCTGTCTATCCTACTTGGCATCCTCCAGGCTCTGATAAATCTCTGGCGAAGTCCTTGAGTATCGTTGTCGAAGTCAAAAACTATGTCAGGGATCAACATGTCATGAGGACCATCCCTCAGAGCATAACCAAACTATCTCCAAGCCAGGCATGGGCTGTAAGTAATACCTCCTCTGATTCCAAGTAAAGGAACATTAGGGTACTCCCCGCAACGATTAATGATAGTGACATCTTCTCTGGACCTAGGGCACCAATGTATATCTGCATGTGTAAGAGTCATCAACCGTTGTGACCATCTCAAACCCCGCTCATTCTTCAGGACTGATTGTGGAAGGTGCGAAATAAACCACCTTCCCAGGAGAGGAGTGCAACACATAAGGACACCTCTTTTTCTCATGGTTCGAGTGCAACATGAGTGAAGGATGTCCCCCAGCAATATAGGTATAGGATTCCTGGACATAAAGATCTGAACAGCACTGATATCAATAAGCTGATCTGGGTTAGGAAACAACACCAAACCATAGACAAGGAGGGCCACAACCTCTTCAAAAGCTTGCAAGTCAAGGGAGTTCCAACATTCAAGGGCCTTTTCAAACAGAAACCTGGCT
Organism: Vicia faba; assembly: GCA_948472305.1. NCBI lineage: Eukaryota > Viridiplantae > Streptophyta > Magnoliopsida > Fabales > Fabaceae > Vicia > Vicia faba. The sequence continues at coordinate 170,624,266 of OX451739.1, read as the reverse complement.
AGGAACCCTTTGATACCACTTCTAACTTCCCAATGTCCCTTGAGGTCAGATGACTGTAGGTGCAAGGCTTTAGCAATCTCTTCAAGCTTAGGTTCCTTTTCTGTACCGTTGAAGGGTAGCTGATCAAGGATAGGGATCTTCAGGAGCCGGGAGAACTCCTCCAATGTAGGTACCAACTGATAGTCCAAGAAGGTGAAACATTGATGCAGAGGGTCAAAGAATTGGAACAGGACCTTGATCATATCTTCCTCAATGTTGGTGTTGACCAAGCTGATGAGGCTTCCATGTCTTTCATTGAATGAAGAGTTCTTGGGAATCCTGGATATAAGCTCCTTAAGCTGAGGAGGTACCCTTACAAGACTGACTTGAATTGTCTTTCTATGAACAGTTTCCATGTCCTACAAAACAAGAACAAAGATGAAAATCCGAACCCCTGAAATGGTTAGTCAATGCATATGATGCTGGATGATGTCATGATGCTATGATTAAACACACCACAGATATTTACAAAGACAAACATGTAAGGCACACAAGGCACACAAGACAAGCCCTTAAGGTTTAAGGCCAACATGGGGTCTGGGTAGTACCCTCTTGAAGTTGGTGGGTTCAACCTGTCCTAATCAAAGTAACCGGGTTCTAAGGATCCCAATATCACGGGATTGCTTTCATTGTTCATCGTTTCGATTTAGCCACTGAACTGGCGACCGAAATATCCCAGGAAAACAACCCTCAATTGAGCATAGTATCGAGTATCAACCAACCTCGGACTGCACCAAAGTCAGTTATCCCACTACCCTAAAGAGGCCAAGATAGTTCAATTAAGGTTCCTAAGGTCTGTTGATGCTTCACGACACCACGCGGATGCCCCGTACTCTCCTTGACTGAACTCAAGGGTTACCGGTACACACCAAAGTGCCACATCAACGTAGCAGACTGTTTCAACCATGTCGGTATACCCTGCACAGTTCCCTCACAGCCTTGTTGCTACTTTCTAAGAAGGTATTCCCCAGATCCGGGTTAGGATCTATAGAACTCCCAAGACAGTACCCACAATAATAAAGCAAACAATTCAGACAATTGAAAACACAAGTGATCTTAGTCCTAAGGTACACCCCACTTTATAAGATTGTCCCCAGCAGAGTCGCCAGTTCTGTGATCGGTGGATCTGGAACTGACTGTTTAACGCTGGTTCGCGAAATGTCGCGGTAAGCAAGAGTCGCCACCGTCTTTTATTTTCTCCAAATGGAAAGGACAAAAGCACAGAAAAATTCCTTAAAGAGATTAGTTCTCGGTTCAGGAGGTAGGTTATAGAAAGGGAAGGTATTAGCACCCTTTCTATCCATGGTTATCCATGGGCTCTTAGATACTTGCTCATTGTGTTTTCAAAAATGGTTTGTTTGCTTTTCAATGTGGGTTTTAAAAAAGTTTCTTTGAAAATTTCAGTTCGACTCTTGTATCGGTCCTCAAGAGTGTTTGAAAAATTGCTTTCGAAAGCTTTTTGAAAATGTGTTGGTGTGAAAAGTATTTTTGATTTGTTTTGAAATTTAGAGCAAGTATCTAGAGTCGTCTACCTACCCTAAGGAATTCGTCTGTGTAAATGTCCTTAAAAGTAGTGCCATCCCACCATTGAGAGGTAGGTAGCACCACCGTTGGAGGTGTTCGGGTCAATTCGAGGTTCGGGACATGGTGATCACCAGAGCAATGGGAAGACACCTTAGAAGCTACCCTCATGCCAGGTTCCCGGATCATGAGGACTTACTAAGACATCCTCTACTCGACGATCACCTTTCGAGGCAAGGCAACAGTGAGGCGTACCCTAGGGGTGGTGTGTGCGATTCGTGTGTCGTTTTCAGATATTTGTCTTGTCATGTTTTTTGGTGTTCTACGCATTGCTTTTATTTGGACATTCATTCTTGCATGCTTTGTTTAACAGTTAAAAGTTTTGCGGGAAAAGTGCATCTAAGCTATTACAAATGGCGCGGGTCCACATCGCCAAAATTTCCAGGACCCGATTTGACAGAAAAATAAAGAATTAAAAATGCGAGAAGTAATTTACATGGCTTTGGGAGAGGTACATAATTATTTAAATGACATAAAATAAATATGCGAATAAATAAGAAATTAAGAACATGGGCGTTGGACCCTTTTGCAAACATTAAGTTACATGATGAAATTAATTAATTAATTAAAGAAAGACTTGTTTTTGGTATTTTTATATATTTTAAGATTTAATAGAAAAAGAATTAATCAAAATACGACGCAAACCCTAATTCTAGTTATTTTTTTTTTATTAAGAAATATGTTGAATTTTAACCTAATTTAAACCTAAGTTATTTTCATGCAAATTTAATTATAAAAATAAATAAAACAAATAAATATTATTATAAGAAAGAAAAATTAAAAAGGAATAAAAAACATTAATTAAACCTAATTCTACTTCTTTTTAGATTTTTTATTAAAGGTATTAAAATTAAACCCTAATTTATATTAAATTCAATTATATACATTTATTTACAAGAAAATTTTAAAGCAAAAATATTTATTGTATTTTTTATCTTTTCTGATTTTTATATGTTTTATGATTTTATGAAAAAATAATTAATTAACTGAATAAATAATAATTAAGAGAAATAATAAAAAAATTGATTGAAAATAAAACAACAAGAAAAAACATAAAGAATTGCAAACCAGGGGGGTGGTAGTCCCAAATTAGGAGGTATGGATCCAAGAATCCTGGCCCATTTGAGCATGGCCTTGTGGACTTTTTTGAGTAGTGTGCTGCGCGTTGACTGGGATCCACTATGTTCCTCAATTCTCAGCCTTGTGATTGTTGAAGCTGGGCACGTGGACGCTCTGATCTGGAGGATGTATGGTGCGCTCCACCTTTGAAACTGCATAGGAATACGTTTTGCAAAATAATATGGAAATAATGCAGACCTGGGGCTCGAACCCAGGTCTTGGGTGTTAACACATACAACACTTGCCAGCTGAACCAAACAACGCATGTTAACATATTATAACGAATAAATAATAAAAAGGAAAACAAAGGCGTTAGTGGATCCTGCGCGCGAATTTCAAACCGGCCTATCACCTCTTGCCACGACTCCATCTTCTTCATGTTCCTGAAAACAAAAACATTGGGCAACGGTTTTTTATGCGTTGTTTTAGGCATGCTATTAGAAAATAGCGATTAGGTCTATAGGGTTCATAAATTAGGCGCGAGCATGGTGTCTTCTTCGTCCAGACCTGCTGAATCTAATGGTAGTAGTCTTGAGTCTCAATTTTTCCTTGGGTGAAAAGCCCCAATCTGAAGCTTGCAAAACCCTAGAACTTGGCAATGGTGAAATCATGTATACAGCGTAAAAACTCAATTAAGTTATATGATTAGCATTAGAACAAGTCAATAATCATGAATCAATGAAAAAAAATTACAAAAGATGCGTAAATCATGATGCACGATTATGAAATTTTCTTGATACAACTTGCGTTCATGTTACCAATTCTTGGAGTTTGGATGGACGTTTCTGATTGGAATACGTTCAATGACACTTGAGCAAGCTATTGAAACACAAATTCTGTCTTGAATCGCCCTCCAAGGTGATTTTCAGAGTTGAGGTTTTAGAGAGAAATTTCAAGTTTTGTTGATGGTCTTTGGGCGCAGCTGTACGTGTCTTTGCATTAGGGTTGTGATTATGCTTATGTACTGAGTGCATTAGGTCAACAATATTGATCAAAATCTCTTGAATTAATGGTTTTTGAAGATTTGATTTTCAAGCTTTTTAACCAAATATTTTCCATGCTATTTTTGCACAAATCATATCCAATCACCCCAAATCTTTCCTAATTTGCATATGCACGAAATCTTGAGGCTAAAACATGTACAAAAAGATTTGTTAGGTTAGGTTAAATATTTTTCACATATTTAAATGATTTAAATGAATTAATATAAATAAAAATTCAAATAAATAAATAAAAAATGAGAAAATACTTCCCTTTGGGCCAAGTGGTCGTGCATATGTCATGGATGATGAATTATGGAAGAAAAATGGGCCCATTAGCATTTTTAGGTCATTTGAACCAATGTTGACTTTTCAAAATATCCAAAAATTTCCCAACTTCCACAAGGCATAACTTGCTAAATTTTTAAGCTTTTCTCATGTTCTTGGACATTTTGGAATGGTCTTTGAGTCCTCTAACCAATGTCGTTGGTCCCATGTCATTTTGATTTACCAATCTCAAGTTATGGCCTTTGACTTAAAGTCCCTTTTTGTTGACTTTTGAAAATGACCTATAATGTTGAAATTGATAACTTTTTGTGAGAGCATTTCTTGGACTTGAAGTATGAATATGAGTTGTAGGAAATGTCTTTCTCTTCAAAATGAGCTTTGGATGGAATTTTTATGATAATCCATGTGAAAGTTATGCCCTGGTCAATTTCAGTTGACTTTTTCAGCTGTCCAAATAAGGAAACTTTTGCATCTTTGATGATTTCTGAGCCAAATTTTGAGAATCATGATCAAGCATTGATCAAATGATGTTTGTGGCTTCAAAATGATATGTTGACCAAAAATTTGAACTTTTGACTGTCAAATGACCATTTTGCCCCTACAGTTGACTGTAGTGCAATTTAGGGTTTTGACTGTGCAATTTTGTACTGAATGCCTTGAAACTTGATATGAGGATACTTGACCATATTTGTAGGCATGTGAGACTTGATTGGGCCTTTGAAAACTTCATTTCTTTGATCAGAACACAAACCCTAGTTTTGACTGTATAGGAGGCCTTTGCACTGTGCAACCCTTGGGGAATTTTGCAGCTTGACTTGGCAATTTCCTGGAGAATATGGGAGGGCAAATTTTGGGGTACAACAGTTGCCCCTGTTCAATCTTCTTAGACCTGAGGATGCAGATTGGCGGACGTGCCTTTCGTAATCCGAGGGTAGAAGATGATTGAACACTAGAGTGCCCAGAAATTTGCGCTCACATAGTAGCAGTGTGGTGGAATGGGCTTATAGATGCCATTTGGGGATTGATGAATAGGGTGATGGGCTTATAGATGCCATCTGGATGTTGATCGCATAAGAGATTCCTTAGCGAGAACCTGCATACCTGCAAAAGAAAAATGAGTACCTAACACGTCGCAGGAGTTGATTTCAGATGCTTGGCATAGATATGTCCTGACTGGTTACAAGAGCTGGGTCTGGAGTTTCAAAAGATGATGAATGAACCAGGGATGGTTTCTACCTTAGCATGAATGGTAAGAGAACCTTGGGTGATTTTAACTTCAACAACGCTCGTTGAGAAAATCTTGGTGGGAAATACCATCTTCGCAGGATCGGGACGAGAACCATAGGCCATTATAATCTGAAAGGGAATCACCTCACTCGCCGTCGGAGAGGGAATCATAAGAAAAGGAATTGTCACCTCACTCACCGTCGGAGAGGGAACCATAGGAGATTATCACCTCACTCACCGTCGGAGAGGGAAACATCTGAAAAGGACTTACCACCTCACTCACCGTTGGAGAGGGAACCATAGGGAATTATCACCTCACTCACCGTCGGAGAGGGAAACATCTGAAAAGGACTTACCGCCTCACTCACCGTCGGAGAGGGAACCGTAGGAGACTATCACCTCACACTCACCGTCGGAGAGGGAAACATCTGAAAAGGACTTACCGCCTCACTCACCGTCGGAGAGGGAACCATAGGAGACTATCACCTCACACTCACCGTCGGAGAGGGAAACATCTGAAAAGGACTTACCACCTCACTCACCGTCGGAGAGGGAACCATAAAAGACTATCACCTCACACTCACCGTCGGAGAGGGAAACATCTGAAAAGGACTTACCACCTCACTCACCGTCGGAGAGGGAACCATCTGAAAAGGACTTACCACCTCACACTCACCGTCGGAGAGGGGACCATGGGAGACTATCACCTCACTCACCGTCGGAGAGGGAAACATCTAAAAAGGACTTACCACCTCACTCACCGTCGGAGAGGGAACCATAGGAATTTATAATCTGGGATAACTTCTACTGAGTCTTTATCAGAAAAATCTGTTGGGAGTCGATTTAGCTGGACTAGAAAAGGCCTGGGACTGGATAAGAAATCTTCGAAGTCGATTAACTGAACCGTTCTAGGTCTTGAAATATGATTGAGAATTTCAACTGCATCCTTCCTGAAAGGTAAAGGTCAGTCATATGCAATGTATGATATGGATCAAGCAATGATGTTCTCAACATAAATGAGATTTGTATGATATGATGCGTTAGACGTGCTATAATGATGTATGTGATGTTTTATGAATGTATGTTTTCGTCTAGGAAAGTAAATCCTTGACGAGTGCCGGGAAGTCACTCCTGGGCTGATATTGAAGAATAAGCTTTTTGCTTCCGCTGGGGATAATAGCTGCAAGAATACCGGTAGGAGAAGATGACTCCGTTGCGGAATAAACTTGGCAAATGGAAGATTCTGCGGGGAGAAAAGATACTCTAGTGATCATGCTGGGGATTGATACTTTGTGGGGAGAGGTGCTTTGCTGGATTGTTGATAATAATTTGCTGGGGATACCCTTGTTGTATTGGAAGTATTGATCGACTTCGCTGGGGATAAGAAGGCTTTGTCAAGGACGATCTTTCCATGGCTTTTGGCTGAGGATAACCCAGTTATATCCTAGTACGGAAATAACTCTTTAAATAAAGCCGGGCGACGCGTTCGTGTTCTGCGAGGGGATAAGCTTCCAGAATCTACTGGGGATAAGCTTGCTGCTTGGGGAAGATGAATTCCAAATTTCCTGGGGAATTGGATTGGACTTTTCTGGGGAAGTTTTGATATGCTGGGGAAGTGATTCCTTTGAATATTGAGATACCGCCGGGGAACAATCTTTAGACCAAGACTGTCGGGGATGCTTGTTAAGAATATATGTATTGCTGCTGGGGAATGTTGATATCTGCTGGAGGATACCCAACTTCCTTGAGATTTGATAATTTTGCTTGGAGAAGAATGCGCTGTTTTGCTGACTCTCTGGGGAATTAAGACGTACTGGTCATGTTCCTTAGCTGGACCTACCTTGGCACCTTGGAGGATAGAACAATCGGATTGTTTTAGACAACTCTTTTATTGCCCCTGTTTCTAGTGTCACCTGCAATTAATTCCTTTGTTTCGTATGCAAATATTTATGAGTTAGCAAATTATTGTCAATGCATATATCACAAATTGAACCTTGGACGTTCTTCGCAAAACAAAACAGAAAAAGAAAAACAATTGGCACGTTTAACTGAAAATATATTTGTATTGATTTTGAATGGCCTGTGAATAGGCGTTTTGTGTACAAGAGGCTGACGTCCTAGTAAGAGGAATGCCGCCGAGCAAAAGAGTTTATACAAATTTTGTACAAAAGAAAATAAAACAGCTGTGTGAAATATGAATGATCCACTGGGTTTCAACTCTGCTATTGCCTTTATAACTCTGAGCGTCTCATCACTTGATGACCTTGGTTGAAGGTGAAGCTGACTGATCGATGCCGTCTGAACTTGATGTAGATACCGGATTCTGGATGCAAAGTGATCAATGAGACATAGTATTACGCTTTATCCCTAATTTTTTCCTGGACCGCCCTTTCGGGTTTTCAGTCCACCGGGATACCCATTTTTGCCCAAGCCGCCTTTTCAGGTTTTCGACTTGCCGGGTGTACAGATTTTTTTATTTTTCATCCCTTCATTTTGCCCGAACCCTTTTGGTTCGCCGGGAAGCCCTAATTTTTGCCTAGGCATGTCAGCCTAGCGGGTCTTTTTTATGCGTAGTATCTTTTTACTATGTCTGCATTGGCGGGGTGAGGAAGGTCGTCACCATCCATGTTGGTTAGAATCATGGCTCCTCCTGAGAACACATGCTTAACCACAAATGGCCCTTCGTACGTAGGGGTCCATTTGCCCCTTGGATCACTCTGAGGAAGGATGATTCGCTTGATTACCAGATCCCCAACTTGATATTCTTGTGGTCTGACCTTTTTGTTAAATGCCCTGATCATCCGTTTCTGATACGTCTGACCATGACAGATAGCAGCAAGTCTCTTTTCGTCAATGAGGTTGAGTTGATCAAGTCGTGTCTGGATCCAATCATCTTCGTTCAGATTTGCATCCTTCATTATCCGGAGAGAGGGAATTTGTACTTCGATCGGTAAGACTGCCTCCATGCCATAAACCAGAGAGAAAGGAGTTGCCCCGGTTGACGTCCTAGCTGAGGTACGGTACCCATGTAGAGCGAACGGTAACATCTCGTGCCAATCTTTATAAGTCACTGTCATTTTCTGCACGATTTTCTTGATGTTCTTATTTGCTGCTTCAACAGCCCCATTCATCTTCAGTCTGTAAGGAGAAGAATTGTGGTGCTGTATTTTGAACTGTTCGCAGAGCTCAGCGATCATCTTGTTGTTCAGATTGGTACCGTTGTCTGTAATTATTCTCTCAGGGACACCGTACCGACATATCAGATTATGCCGAATGAACCGTGCCACAACAGTCTTGGTTACCGTAGCATAGGATGCTGCCTCAACCCACTTCGTAAAATAATCAACCGCCACTAGGATGAAGCGATGTCCATTGGATGCCGTAGGTTTAATCTCGCCGATCATGTCTATGCCCCACATTGCAAACGGCCAAGGCGCAGTCAGAACATTCAGGGGAACTGGAGGAACATGCACCTTATCTGCGTAAATCTGGCACTTGTGGCATGTCCTGGAATGTTGGTAACAATCAGCTTCCATTGTGGACCAGTAATATCCTGCCCGTAGGATCTTCTTAGCCATAGTGTGTCCACTGGAATGTGTACCAAAGGTCCCTTCATGTAGCTCTTCCATGATCCTTCCTGCTTCAGTCTTATCCACACAACGCAGTAAGGTTGAATCATGGTTTCGTTTGTACAAGATGCCGTTGCTTAGGAAGAACTTGGCTGCAAACCTCCTCAGTAACTTCTTATCATTGACAGAGGCACCTTCAGGGTATTCCTGAGCTTCCAGATATCTCTTCACTTCGTGGTACCAAGGCTTCTCAGTCACCAATTCAGTTTCGAGATCACAACAGTATGCCGGTTCGTCCAGTTTCCAGATGATGATCCGGGGAGCCTCATTATCCCATTTGACCTTGAACATTGAAGACATTGTAGCTAACGCGTCCGCTAACTGATTCTCTTCTCTTGGAAAGTGTTCAAAGGTTATCTCTGTGAAGTGGGGAATCAGGGTCAACACACATTCTCTGTAAGGAATCAGGTTTGGATGTTTCGTATCCCACTCTCCTTTGATCTGATTGATCACAAGAGCGGAATCTCCGAAGACACTCAGAAACTTGATCCTTAGGTCGATCGCAGCTTGGAGACCCATGATGCACGCCTCATACTCCGCCATGTTGTTGGTACAGTTGAAACATAGCCGGGCCGTGAGTGGAGTATGAGTACCTTGAGGAGATATGATGATGGCGCCGATACCATTACCCAAAGCATTGGAGGCTCCGTCAAAGTGCATAGACCATCGGGATCCTGGTTCAGGTCCTTCATCCGGTCCAGGTACTTCACAATCAGTTACTATCATGATGCTTTCATCCGGAAATTCGAAGTTCATGGACTGATAGTCATCTACAGCTTGATGTGCCAAGTGGTCTGCCAATACACTTCCCTTGATGGCTTTCTGGGTTGTGTACTGAATGTCGTATTCCATCAAGATCATTTGCCATCTTGCAATTCTCCCAGACAGAGCAGGCTTTTCGAATATGTACTTTATAGGATCCATTTTTGAGATCAACAAGGTAATGTGAGTCAGCATATACTGTCTCAGCCGGCGAGCAGCCCATACCAAAGCGCAGCAAGTTTTCTCAAGCAGTGAGTATCGGGTCTCACAGTCGGTAAACTTTTTGCTAAGGTAATAAATGGCATGCTCTTTTCGGCCAGACTCGTCATGCTGCCCCAGCACACACCCCATTGAGTTATCAAGCACTGTCAGGTATAATATCAGAGGTCTCCCTTCAACCGGTGGCATAAGGATAGGTGGCTCTTGGAGATACTCTTTGATTCTGTCGAAGGCATCCTGACATTCATCGTTCCAACGTACTACCTGATCTTTCTTCAGCAGCTTGAAGATTGGCTCACAGGTAGCAGTCAGATGTGAGATGAAGCGAGCAATGTAATTCAGGCGTCCTAAAAAGCCTCTGACTTCCTTCTCTGTCTTAGGAACCGGCATCTCTTGAATAGCTTTGACCTTAGCCGGGTCCACTTGAATTCCTTTATCACTGACCACGAAGCCTAGCAATTTCCCAGACCTTACCCCGAAGGTGCACTTGTTCGGGTTCAATCTCAGCTTGTATAGTTTCAACCGGTCAAACAACTTCTGCAGATGATCTAGGTGCTCTTCCTCAGTTTGGGACCTTGCGATCATGTCGTCAACATACACTTCTATCTCATGATGGATCATGTCATGAAATAAGGCAACCATGGCACGTTGGTAGGTTGCCCCAGCATTCTTCAACCCGAATGGCATGACCTTGAAACAGAAGGTGCCCCACTGAGTAACAAAAGTAGTCTTCTCCATGTCTTCAGGTGCCATCTTGATCTGATTGTACCCTGAAAAGCCATCCATGAAAGAGAATACCTTGTGCTGAGCCGTATTGTCAACAAGGACATCAATGTGAGGTAGAGGGAAGTCATCCTTGGGGCTGGCCCTGTTCAGATCCCTGTAGTCGACACACATTCTGACCTTACCGTCCTTCTTAGGTACCGGCACCACATTAGTAACCCACTGAGGATAAGAAGTCACCGCAAGGAACCCGGCATCAAACTGTTTCATGACTTCGGCTTTAATCTTCTCGGACATCTCTGGACGCATCCGACGGACCTTTTGTTTAACTGGAGGGCAGTCTTCCCTAGTTGGCAAGTGATGGACCACAATATCGGTATCCAACCCGGGCATATCTTCGTAGGACCAGGAAAAGATCTCCATATAATCATGCAGCATCTTGGTTAACCGTTGCTTCACGCTGAGCTCTAGGTTGGCACCAATCTTTACCTCTTTCCTGTCTGCCTCAGTACCCAGGTTGATTGTTTCCACTGGCTCTTCATGGGGTTGAATTGCCCTCTCTTCTTGAAGCAACAGTTTTGCAAGCTCGCCAGGCACTTCGCAATCATCTTCACCTTCGTCTTCGGCTAAGTTGATCGGATTTTCGAAGTCATAATTGGCAGTAGCAGAGTCATTACCAGTAAGATCCAGAGTGGATTGAAACCTGTATGAGTGAGTGTGTGTGTAAATACAGCTGTTTTGAAATATATGTAAAGGAAGGAAAGACAGAAAAGGAGCACAATATTTGTAATGCGAAAAACGTCCAAGATTTTCATTCATGATATATGAAATGACAATTTGTATGCCCTCACAAATAGAACCACGGTGCCTCGGGTAAGACACCGTGCCATAGAGTTTATCATTGTTTATTACAAAATAACGAAACAGAGAAATTTATTACTGCGTCACAAAGGTAACCGGAGTATGGTCCTTAGCAATCCAATTGTTCAACCCGCCTTCAGCCATTGGATAGATCCAGCTATTGAATTCAGCCTCATCCACTCCATTGTCTTCCCCAACAGCATTCACTCCTGAACTTGTAATGAATACCGGGGGTCTTCCGATCTTCGCTTTCCTCATAGCTTTCTGACCTTCTGTGGTGAAACCCAACCCAAATTTATCAGTCTTCTGAGTAAAGTCTGGAAGTCTGCCCCAGTTGGCACTTTCATTCTTCTGAACCACAGCCCGGGCATCCTTTAGGGAAGCCATCTTCAAAGGAACAAATTCTTCTGCTGTTTCTGACGCTGCTGTAATTGGAAGCACCTCCTCGAAATGCTGAAAGGGGGTTTCAATAAACTCCCCATCCATCTCAATGTATCTGAAAGAGTTTAGGTGACTCACCATATATTCTTCCTCTCCTTGCACAGTGACAATCTTCCCTCTGACGGGGTACTTCAGCTTCTGATGCAAGGTAGAGGTCACTGCCCCAGCCTTATGTATCCAAGGTCGACCCAATAGACAAGAGTAAGATGGACGGATATCCATCACATAAAAAGTGGAGTCGAACACCTGAGAGCCCACACGAATCAGAATGTCAACCTCTCCATGAACCATCCTCTTTGAACCATCAAAGGCCCTGACGATGATATTGTTGGGTTTTAATTCCAGGCCTTCACAATCTAGACGGTCCAAAGCCTTCTTGGGTAGCACATTCAAATATGAACCAGTATCCACCAACACATGTGCCAAGGTAGTGCCCCTGCATTCAATAGAGACATGCAGAGCATCATTATGGTCTCTCCCCTTTGCGGTCAAGTCAGCATCTGAGAAACCCAAGCCATTGTCTACCGTCAGATTTGCTACGCAATCAGTAAACTGGACTGCAGAGGTTTCATGTGGCACATGGGCCGTCTTGAGGAATGAGATTAGGGCCTTAGCATGGGCCTCGGAGCACAGCAATAAAGAGAGCATGGAGATCTTGGAGGGCGTGTGCCCCAGCTGTTCCATAACATTAAAATCGCTCTTCTTTATAATTTTTAGAATCTCCTCCATCTCTTGTTGGGAGGCCTCAGCAGTTATCGGTACAGGTGCCTCCATCTGGGCAGGCTCAACTTCAACTCCTTTGCCCCGAGCATTGGATGACTCGGCAGCAGGAGAAACAATTGGATCAGCAGCAGGAACAGGTACACTTGCAGGGGTTATGAGAAGTGGTCTTCGGGCAGCAGGCGGTGCAATGTCAGGCGAGAAGAGCCTGCCACTGCGGGTAACCTTGGCTGGGCCAGTGATGTCACAAATGCTGGCGCCAGCGTTGAACTCTTGTTTGATCCCGTTTACATATACATCTGCCCCATAATGCCAGGGGACAGCTTTATCAGATACATAGGGCAAGGGCCCTGGAACAGTGATAACAACAGGTGCAACGGTCATGATTTGAACGGGCTTCTTCGAGAGAGCCGGGATCGGATTATTGAAGATAGTCACCACAGAAACTTCTTCCACTGGAACCAACCGAACAGCAGACTTCTTAAACAGAATCTCCTTGCTATCCATTAGGCTTTGGATGCCTAACCTCAGCAAGGGACAACCAGATGGGGACACAGCACAGAACAGGCAACCCTCACTACAACCCGGAAATAAACCGGCCTGCAGTAGGTTCTTCTTGACAATCTTTAGAGGAGTGGCTAGATCATCCACAGAAACAGCATAAACGTCTTCATCAACAGCATTTACCCCATGTTGAGGCATAGGGGCAGTAACTACATTTGGCCTCTCAGGCGCTTCGAACTGTATCTCCTTCGCGTCGATAAGGTCTTGTACCTTATTCTTTAACGCCCAACAGTCATCGGTAGAGTGCCCCGGGCTATCTGAATGGTAAGCACAACGAGCATTCGGGTTGTACTTAGGAGATGCAGTGTTGGGGAACTTCGGAGCCTCCCTGACAGTCACCAAATTGGTGGATAGCAACTGTGGCAGGATCTGCGATAGGGTCATGCTTAACCGGGTAAACTCCCTCCGGGGTCTTTCAGCCCTTTGAGGATTGTTCGGCCGAGGAGCGGCAGCAGGCTTAGCAATCATCACCGCACTGACAGATTGGCGGTGCTCAGGTCTCTCTGATTTCCTGGAACCATATACGACACTAGACTCCTTCTTGAATGGTTTCTTTTCCGAACTAGACGATGCGCCCTTCGCAATCTTCCCAGACTTTAACCCAGCTTCGATTCTCTCTCCAGTTAGAATCAAATCAGTGAACCCAGCAGAAGAATTCCCGATCAGATGGTTGAAAAATGGCCCAGATAGGGTCCCCAAGAACATGTCTACCAACTCCCGATTAGTCAATGGTGGCTGCACCCTGCCAGCCAGGTCTCTCCACTTCTGAGCGTACTCCTTAAAACCTTCACTTGCACCTAACGACATACCCTGGAGTTGGGTACGTGTAGGGGCAAGGTCGGCATTATATTGATACTGCTTGTAGAAAGCAGTAGCCAACTCCTCCCAGTTACGAACCTTGGTCCCATCCAGCTGATAGAACCATTCGAGATGAGTCCCTGAAAGACTCTCCTGGAAGAAGTGGATCCATAAATTCTTATCCGCAGAGTACGGCTGAATTTTCCGAACATAGGACCTCAGATGCAGCTTGGGACAAGACGCCCCGTCATACTTAGAGAAGGATGGTGCTTTGAACTTGTGAGGGATGATCATACCAGTTGACAAACCCAGATCTCCGAAATCCAGCCCAGGTACCTGTTGAACCTCCATAGCCTTCAATCTGTCCTCCAGTTGCTTATATCTGTCTTCTGCAGGAGGGTACTGCTCTTCATTAAAATCTGTCTCGTTGTCGGAGACCACCGGACTAGGAACCCTTGCTTCTGCCTGAGGAGAATTCTTGTCAACAGAAGAACCAACCTCTTCCTGTTGCAGAGCATTACCAAACCTTCGGCCCGAGTCGAACTGAACAGTTCTTCTCTTCTTCTTCTTCTCCTTCTTCAGGAGCATAGCCTTCAGTTCTTCTTGGCCTTGAGCCAGACCCTTGATTAATTCCTGAAACTGCGCATTCTGCGCCTGAAGAGCCTTGATTGATGTCTCAGTTGATGAAGATTCGTGATTCATGATGCTGAAATAAACAGCGAAGAACTGTAAGCAACCTGAAAAGAGGAAAAACCTACTATGCACATGATGAATGAGATGTGTTTATGCAATGCATTCAAGGGTTCGAAAGTTCAAATTTGTTGTAGACAAAAAGGAACACACGTTATCATTAAGGAAATCATTGTTTGATACATTAAGGCCACATGGGCAAAAATCAAATCAATCCCAAAATACACTGCACATCCTCTTTGGAGCTATGTAAGTGTTGAGATTCCTCTCCTCATGCAACAGGCGGGTGAGCTCCAAGACCTTCTTTTCACTGGCCTGTAGACTAGTCTCAAGAGAATTCCGCTCTTCCTTAAGCTGGATCCAGCTCTTCTGCATCTCTTCCCAGGATGTGGGCATATCAGGGTGCTGAATAATGTAGGGCATTTCCCCTTCCAATACTGGCTCTTTGATCACTGGGAGCATATGAGGATAAGGCATTACTAACTTCTGGGAGCGGGCTCGTACCCACTTGAGATAAGGTTCCAATGGGATGGAATTCCTGTGCCCCAGTGTCTTGCTGTCTATCCTACTTGGCATCCTCCAGGCTCTGATAAATCTCTCGCGAAGTCCTTGAGTATCATTGTCGAAGTCAAAAACTATGTCAGGGATCAACATGTCATGAGGACCATCCCTCCGAGCATAACCAAACTGTCTCCAAGCCAGGCATGGGCTGTAAGTAATACCTCCTCTGATTCCAAGTAAAGGAACATTAGGGTACTCCCCGCAACGATTAATGATAGTGACATCTTCTCTGGACCTAGGGCACCAATGTATATCTGCATGTGTAAGAGTCATCAACCGTTGTGACCATCTCAAACCCCGCTCATTCTTCAGGACTGATTGTGGAAGGTGCGAAATAAACCACCTTCCCAGGAGAGGAGTGCAACACATAAGGACACCTCTTTTTCTCATGGTTCGAGTGTAACATGAGTGAAGGATGTCCCCCAGCAATGTAGGTATAGGATTCCTGGACATAAAGATCTGAACAGCACTGATATCAATAAGCTGATCTGGGTTAGGAAACAACACCAAACCATAGACAAGGAGGGCCACAACCTCTTCAAAAGCTTGCAAGTCAAGGGAGTTCCAACATTCAAGGGCCTTTTCAAACAGAAACCTGGCTAGGAACCCTTTGATACCACTTCTAACTTCCCAATGTCCCTTGAGGTCAGATGACTGTAGGTGCAAGGCTTTAGCAATCTCTTCAAGCTTAGGTTCCTTTTCTGTACCGTTGAAGGGTAGCTGATCAAGGATAGGGATCTTCAGGAGCCGGGAGAACTCCTCCAATGTAGGTACCAACTGATAGTCCAAGAAGGTGAAACAGTGATGCAGAGGGTCAAAGAATTGGAAAAGGACCTTGATCATATCTTCCTCAATGTTGGTGTTGACCAAGCTGATGAGGCTTCCATGTCTTTCACTGAATGAAGAGTTCTCGGGAATCCTGGATATAAGCTCCTTAAGCTGAGGAGGTACCCTTACAAGACTGACTTGAATTGTCTTTCTACAAATAGTTTCCATGTCCTACAAAACAAGAACAAAGATGAAAATCCGAACCCCTGAAATGGTTAGTCAATGCATATGATGCTGGATGATGTCATGATGCTATGATTAAACACACCACAAATATTTACAAAGACAAACATGTAAGGCACACAAGGCACACAAGACAAGCCCTTAAGGTTTAAGGCCAGCATGGGGTCTGGGTAGTACCCTCTTGAAGTTGGTGGGTTCAACCTGTCCTAATCAAAGTAACCGGGTTCTAAGGATCCCAATATCACGGGATTGCTTTCATTGTTCATCGTTTCGATTTAGCCACTGAACTGGCGACCGAAATATCCCAGGAAAACAACCCTCAATTGAGCGTAGTATCGAGTATCAACCAACCTCGGACTGCACCAAAGTCAGTTATCTCACTACCCTAAAGAGGCCAAGATAGTTCAATTAAGGTTCCTAAGGTCTGTTGATGCTTCACGAAACCACGCGGAGGCCCCGTACTCTCCTTGACTGAACTCAAGGGTTACCGGTACACACCAAAGTGCCACATCAACGTAGCAGACTGTTTCAACCATGTCGGTATACCCCGCACAGTTCCCTCACAGCCTTGTTGCTACTTTCTAAGAAGGTATTCCTCAGATCCGGGTTAGGATCTATAGAACTCCCAAGACAGTACCCACAATAATAAAGCAAACAATTCAGACAATTGAAAACACAAGTGATCTTAGTCCTAAGGTACACCCCACTTTATAAGATTGTCCCCAGCAGAGTCGCCAGTTCTGTGATCGGTGGATCTGGAACTGACTGTTTAACGCTGGTTCGCGAAATGTCGCGGTAAGCAAGAGTCGCCACCGTCTTTTATTTTCTCCAAATGGAAAGGACAAAAGCACAGAAAAATTCCTTAAAGAGATTAGTTCTCGGTTCAGGAGGTAGGTTATAGAAAGGGAAGGTATTAGCACCCTTTCTATCCATGGTTATCCATGGGCTCTTAGATACTTGCTCATTGTGTTTTCAAAAATGGTTTGTTTGCTTTTCAATGTGGGTTTTAAAAAAGTTTCTTTGAAAATTTCAGTTCGACTCTTGTATCGGTCCTCAAGAGTGTTTGAAAAATTGCTTTCGAAAGCTTTTTGAAAATGTGTTGGTGTGAAAAGTATTTTTGATTTGTTTTGAAATTTAGAGCAAGTATCTAGAGTCGTCTACCTACCCTAAGGAATTCGTCTGTGTAAATGTCCTTAAAAGTAGTGCCATCCCACCATTGAGAGGTAGGTAGCACCACCGTTGGAGGTGTTCGGGTCAATTCGAGGTTCGGGACATGGTGATCACCAGAGCAATGGGAAGACACCTTAGAAGCTACCCTCATGCCAGGTTCCCGGATCATGAGGACTTACTAAGACATCCTCTACTCGACGATCACCTTTCGAGGCAAGGCAACAGTGAGGCGTACCCTAGGGGTGGTGTGTGCGATTCGTGTGTCGTTTTCAGATATTTGTCTTGTCATGTTTTTTGGTGTTCTACGCATTGCTTTTATTTGGACATTCATTCTTGCATGCTTTGTTTAACAGTTAAAAGTTTTGCGGGAAAAGTGCATCTAAGCTATTACAAATGGCGCGGGTCCACATCGCCAAAATTTCCAGGACCCGATTTGACAGAAAAATAAAGAATTAAAAATGCGAGAAGTAATTTACATGGCTTTGGGAGAGGTACATAATTATTTAAATGACATAAAATAAATATGCGAATAAATAAGAAATTAAGAACATGGGCGTTGGACCCTTTTGCAAACATTAAGTTACATGATGAAATTAATTAATTAATTAAAGAAAGACTTGTTTTTGGTATTTTTATATATTTTAAGATTTAATAGAAAAAGAATTAATCAAAATACGACGCAAACCCTAATTCTAGTTTTTTTTTTTATTTATTAAGAAATATGTTGAATTTTAACCTAATTTAAACCTAAGTTATTTTCATGCAAATTTAATTATAAAAATAAATAAAACAAATAAATATTATTATAAGAAAGAAAAATTAAAAAGGAATAAAAAACATTAATTAAACCTAATTCTACTTCTTTTTAGATTTTTTATTAAAGGTATTAAAATTAAACCCTAATTTATATTAAATTCAATTATATACATTTATTTACAAGAAAATTTTAAAGCAAAAATATTTATTGTATTTTTTATCTTTTCTGATTTTTATATGTTTTATGATTTTATGAAAAAATAATTAATTAACTGAATAAATAATAATTAAGAGAAATAATAAAAAAATTGATTGAAAATAAAACAACAAGGAAAAACATAAAGAATTGCAAACCAGGGGGGTGGTAGTCCCAAATTAGGAGGTATGGATCCAAGAATCCTGGCCCATTTGAGCATGGCCTTGTGGACTTTTTTGAGTAGTGTGCTGCGCGTTGACTGGGATCCACTATGTTCCTCAATTATCAGCCTTGTGATTGTTGAAGCTGGGCACGTGGACGCTCTGATCTGGAGGATGTATGGTGCGCTCCACCTTTGAAACTGCATAGGAATACGTTTTGCAAAATAATATGGAAATAATGCAGACCTGGGGCTCGAACCCAGGTCTTGGGTGTTAACACATACAACACTTGCCAGCTGAACCAAACAACGCATGTTAACATATTATAACGAATAAATAATAAAAAGGAAAACAAAGGCGTTAGTGGATCCTGCGCGCGAATTTCAAACCGGCCTATCACCTCTTGCCACGACTCCATCTTCTTCATGTTCCTGAAAACAAAAACATTGGGCAACGGTTTTTTATGCGTTGTTTTAGGCATGCTATTAGAAAATAGCAATTAGGTCTATAGGGTTCATAAATTAGGCGCGAGCATGGTGTCTTCTTCGTCCAGACCTGCTGAATCTAATGGTAGTAGTCTTGAGTCTCAATTTTTCCTTGGGTGAAAAGCCCCAATCTGAAGCTTGCAAAACCCTAGAACTTGGCAATGGTGAAATCATGTATACAGCGTAAAAACTCAATTAAGTTATATGATTAGCATTAGAACAAGTCAATAATCATGAATCAATGAAAAAAAATTACAAAAGATGCGTAAATCATGATGCACGATTATGAAATTTTCTTGATACAACTTGCGTTCATGTTACCAATTCTTGGAGTTTGGATGGATGTTTCTGATTGGAATACGTTCAATGACACTTGAGCAAGCTATTGAAACACAAATTCTGTCTTGAATCGCCCTCCAAGGTGATTTTCAGAGTTGAGGTTTTAGAGAGAAATTTCAAGTTTTGTTGATGGTCTTTGGGCGCAGCTGTACGTGTCTTTGCATTAGGGTTGTGATTATGCTTATGTACTGAGTGCATTAGGTCAACAATATTGATCAAAATCTCTTGAATTAATGGTTTTTGAAGATTTGATTTTCAAGCTTTTTAACCAAATATTTTCCATGCTATTTTTGCACAAATCATATCCAATCACCCCAAATCTTTCCTAATTTGCATATGCACGAAATCTTGAGGCTAAAACATGTACAAAAAGATTTGTTAGGTTAGGTTAAATATTTTTCACATATTTAAATGATTTAAATGAATTAATATAAATAAAAATTCAAATAAATAAATAAAAAATGAGAAAATACTTCCCTTTGGGCCAAGTGGTCGTGCATATGTCATGGATGATGAATTATGGAAGAAAAATGGGCCCATTAGCATTTTTAGGTCATTTGAACCAATGTTGACTTTTCAAAATATCCAAAAATTTCCCAACTTCCACAAGGCATAACTTGCTAAATTTTTAAGCTTTTCTCATGTTCTTGGACATTTTGGAATGGTCTTTGAGTCCTCTAACCAATGTCTTTGGTCCCATGTCATTTTGATTTACCAATCTCAAGTTATGGCCTTTGACTTAAAGTCCCTTTTTGTTGACTTTTGAAAATGACCTATAATGTTGAAATTGATAACTTTTTGTGAGAGCATTTCTTGGACTTGAAGTATGAATATGAGTTGTAGGAAATGTCTTTCTCTTCAAAATGAGCTTTGGATGGAATTTTTATGATAATCCATGTGAAAGTTATGCCCTGGTCAATTTCAGTTGACTTTTTCAGCTGTCCAAATAAGGAAACTTTTGCATCTTTGATGATTTCTGAGCCAAATTTTGAGAATCATGATCAAGCATTGATCAAATGATGTTTGTGGCTTCAAAATGATATGTTGACCAAAAATTTGAACTTTTGACTGTCAAATGACCATTTTGCCCCTACAGTTGACTGTAGTGCAATTTAGGGTTTTGACTGTGCAATTTTGTACTGAATGCCTTGAAACTTGATATGAGGATACTTGACCATATTTGTAGGCATGTGAGACTTGATTGGGCCTTTGAAAACTTTATTTCTTTGATCAGAACACAAACCCTAGTTTTGACTGTATAGGAGGCCTTTGCACTGTGCAACCCTTGGGGAATTTTGCAGCTTGACTTGGCAATTTCCTGGAGAATATGGGAGGGCAAATTTTGGGGTACAACAGGTCGCAGTAGCAAAGACAATGACTGATGTGCTTATCATTACCAAGCCTATGTCCTGGATGTCATCCCTTAAAGATGCGGAGGCTGTAATCAAGGAAGGAGGAAGTACAGTGTGGGGTCAACTGCCAGATTTTCCTCACAAGACAGACAAGTTCGGATTGAGTTTCACTGCTGCTAGCCAGAAAGCTGTGTGTCGCTCCAGGGCTGGAGGACCACCCTTAAAAATCACTCATCACGGGGTTCATGTTTTAGAAGATGATGATAGAGAAGTCAATTTTGAAGATTGGATCTTTCCAACCATTGAAGGAGGATTGAACAATTGGGAGGCGAAAGACTTCGTCCCCATTACTTTCATCAATAAATAATTTATCTTTTGAACATTTATGTTGGTCTGTAATAACTTTTAGACAATTCGTACACTCTTTTGCCTTGTGCCTTTCCCGGGGCACATAGGTTCATTTGTAAGGGTTTTGATTTTTCATTTTCATATGCCATTTTTAATGAATCATGGACGTTTTCATCTATAAACTTTTGTGTTCATTTTCTTTCCTTTTACATTTTATTTTGTTTAAGGATGGCTATCCCTTACACACACCCACACTTACAAAATGCAGGTACCCATCCACTCCGGATTCCATGGGTGACTATTCTGCTTTGGCCTTCAGCAACTCTGAAGATTTGGTCAATTATGCCGAGTACGAAGGTGATGAAGACTGTGAAGTGCCTGGAGAGTTGGCTAGACTTTTGCAACAAGAAGAAATGGATATTTTTCCCCATGAAGAGTTGTTAGTGACTATCAATTTGGGAACAGAGAAAGACAGAAAAGAGGTTAAAGTGGGTGCCAACCTGGAGCCAAGTGTCAAAGAACGCTTAGTTCAGTTGTTGAATGAATTTGTTGAGATCTTCGCCTGGTCCTATGAAGATATACCGGGACTGGATACAAATATTGTGGTTCACCGTCTCCCTACAAGAGAAGACTGTCCACCAATCAAACAGAAAGTCCGCCGAATGAGGCCCGACATGTCCGAAAAGATCAAAGCTGAGGTGATGGAGCAGTTCAATGCTGGCTTTCTGGCTGTTACTTCCTATCCACAATGGGTTGCTAACATTGTGCTCGTACCTAAGAAGGAAGACAAAGTCAGAATGTGTATGGACTACAGAAACCTAAATAGGGCTATCCCTAAAGATGATTTTCCACTACCACACATTGACATCTTGGTTGACAACACAGCTCAACACAAGGTATTTTCCTTCATGGATGGATTCTAGGGATACAACCAGATCAAAATGGCCCCCGAAGACATGGAGAAGACTACTTTTGTTACGCAGTGGGGTACCTTCTGCTATAAAGTGATGCCATTCGGACTGAAGAATGCAGGGGCAACCTATCAGTGAGCCATGGTAGCTTTGTTTCATGACATGATACATCATGAAATCAAAGTCTATGTAGACGACATGATAGCCTGTTCACAGACAGAAGAAGAACACTCGACCATCTGCAAAAGCTGTTTGTCAGATTGAAGGAGTATAAGCTCAGACTGAACCCTAGCAAGTTCACTTTCGGAGTTAGGTCTGGTAAACTTTTGGGATTCATCGTCAATAACAAAGGCATCGAGGTTGATCCCGTCAAAGTCAAAGCTATACAAGAAATGCTTGCCCCCCGCACTGAGAAGGAGGTTATAGGTTTCTTGGGACGCTTAAACTATATTGCAAGGTTCATCTCTCACCTAACATCTACCTGTGAGCCAATCTTCAAGCTGTTGAAGAAAGATCAGGTGGTTGAATGGAACAATGATTGTCAAGTTGCTTTTGATAAGATCAAGGAGTATTTGCTGGAGCCTCATATCTTGATGCCACCCGTCGAAGGAAGACCTTTAATCATGTATCTGACTGTTTTGGATAACTCAATGGGGTGCGTACTGGGCCAACATGACGAGTCTGGCCGAAAAGAGCATGCCATTTATTACCTTAGCAAAAAGTTTACTGACTGTGAGACTCGCTACTCACTGCTCGAGAAAACTTGTTGTGCTTTGGTATGGGCTGCTCGCCGGCTAAGGCAGTATATGTTGACACATACAACTTTGCTGATTTCCGAAATGGTTCCGATCAAGTACATCTTCGAGAAGCCTGCTTTATCCGGAAGAATCGCTAGATGGCAGATGATCATGACTGAGTATGATATCCAGTACACAACCCAAAAATCTATAAAGGGGAGTGTACTAGCTTACCATCTAGCTCATCAATCCGTCAAAGATTACCAATCTATGAGGTTCGACTTCCCTGACGAGGACATTATGACATTGGACAACATTGAAGGTAACGGACCGTATGACGGCCCTGAACAAGGATCCCGATGGACCCTGTACTTTGATGGTGCTTCAAATGCACTTGGCAACGGTATCAGTGCGGTACTTATCTATCCAGAAGGTTTCCATACACCTTTCACTGCTAGACTCTGCTTCAACTGCACCAACAACATGGCCGAGTATGAAGCTTGTATCTTTGGTCTCAAGGCTGCTATTGACTTGGGAATCAAATCTCTGATTGTATTTGGGGACTCAGCTTTGGTTATCAGTCAAATCAAAGGAGAGTGGGACACTAAACATCCTAATCTTATCCCATACAAAGAACATGTCTTGACATTTTTGCCTCATTTCGAGCAGATTACCTTCGAACACTTTCCGCGAGAAGAAAATCAGCTAGCTGATGCTCTAGCTACAATGTCTTCCATGTTTAAACTCAACTGGGATAATGAGGCTCCCCAAATCACCATCGAGCGAATGGACGAACCTACGCATTGTCATGAGATTAATACCGAAGAAGTAGTGGAACAACCTTGGTTTCGTGAAATCAAAAGGTATCTCAAGACTCGAGAATACCCTGAAGGAGCTTCCGTCAACGACAAAAAGTTCTTAAGGAGATTTGCTGCCAAGTTCTTCCTGAGCAATGGTATCCTATATAAGAGCAGCCATGATTGTGTTCTACTTCGTTGTGTGGACAAAGTTGAAGCTGAATTGATCATGACTGAAATAAATAGCGGCACATTTGGCACCCACTTGAGCGGACATACGATGGCTAAGAAGATTCTAAGGGCAGGCTACTACTGGTCTACCATGGAAGCTGATTGTCATCAATATTCCCGTACTTGTCACAAATGCCAAGTCTATGCTGACAAGGTACATATTCCTCCAGTTCTTCTCAATGTCTTAACAGCTCCTTGGCCATTCGCGATGTGGGGAATCGACATGATTGGAGAGATCAAGCCTACAGCATCCAATGGACATCGCTTCATCCTGGTGGCTATTGATTACTTTACCAAGTGGGTCGAAGCAGCTTCCTTCGCCTCCGTTACAAAGAATGTGGTTGCTTGCTTCATCAAGCAAAACCTCATTTGTCGATACGGTATCCCCGACAGGATCATCACGGACAACGGTACGAACCTGAATAACACTGTGATCACCACTCTGTGCGAGCAGTTCAAAATTCAACATCATAATTCATCTCCCTATCGGCCAAAGATGAACGGTGTTGTTGAAGCTGCGAACAAAAATATCAAGAAGATCATTCAAAAGATGACATTCACATACAAGGACTGGCATGAGATGTTACCGTTTGCTCTACATGGATATCGTACCACGAAGCATACTTCAACTGGGGCAACCCCCTTTTCTTTGGTATATGGCATGGAGGCTGTTTTACCTATAGAAGTTCATATTCCTTCCTTGAGGATTATGAAGGATGTTGGTTTAAGTGAAGACGACTGGATTCAGACCCGACTTGATCAACTTAATTTGATCGACGAGAAGCGACTTACTGCTGTTTTTCATGGTCAGACGTATCAAAAACGGATGATCAAGGCTTTCAATAAGAAAGTCAGACGTCAGGTATATCAAGTTGGAGATCTTGTAATCAAACGGATCATGTTGCCGCAAAGTGATCCCAGGGGCAAGTGGACTCCTACTTACGAAGGACCATTTGTGATTAAGAATATATTTTCTGGTGGGGCAATGATTCTGACCACCATGGACGGCGACGACCTGCCGCACCCTGCGAACGCGGACATAGTCAAAAGATACTACGCATAAAATGACCCGACAAGTTGAAAACTCGAAAGGGCGACTTGGGAAAAAATGGGCATCCCGGTGAATCGAAAACCCGAAAGGGCGGTTCAGGAAAAAATTAGGGATATATAAAAAATTTGTACACCCGGCAAGTTGAAAACCCGAAAGGGCGACTTGGGAAAAAAAGGGTTTCCCGGTGGATCGAAAACCCGAAAGGGCGGTCCAGGCAAAAGTTAGGGAATTAAAGCGTATGACTATGTCTCGTCAGATCACTTTAAGGACAATCTCTTCACAGACAACCTCCAGGTTTCTGATCAATCCAATCATCTGCGAACGAAGCAACGAATGGACAAGATACTCAGAGTTGTGAAGGCTATAGCAGAATGGGAACCCCATGGAATTGTTACACATAGCCATCTTTCTTTGTATAAAATTTTTCTCAATTTTTACGACAACATTCTCTCACTAGGATGACTGTCTCCTTTATATAAAATACTTACAAAGTTAATACAAAGATACTTCAAAGTGCAGAAACTTGCTTGCCTTTTCTTTCTTTTTACACTTATGTTTTATTTGAAAACGTCCAATGATTTGTTGAATGAGCATATGCATTTGAATATGACCACTGCTTACAAATAAAACGAAATGAGAAAATTACTGATAGGTTGAAAGTATAGGAAGATGTCTTTAGGCTATTCCATAGGAAACCCCTTGCAGTACATCCTCCAGGTTCTCAACAAAGCTAAAATCTTGAAATACATATCCCCAGCGGAGTTAAGTTTCAAAATCGCCATCAGAGCTAAGTTTCTAAACTACTAGTCCTCAGCAGAGTTCTCCTCAAACAACAAAACAGGAATCCCCAGTAGATTGGCATATAACCCAAACTCCTGATTTCCCCAACAAGATAAGCATTCTCCCCACAATTATTTCCCAGTAGAACGAAGATTCTTATTCTCATTTCTCCGGTTGAAGCCTCCCAGGTTTTAATTCCCTAGTAGAGATCGTCAGAATTTTCCTCATCCGCCAGGAAAGTCATGAAGAATTCTCAGTTCCTCACAGAAATTGACAAGGCTCTCGTTAATCCCCACTAGTCACCAAGGATTTTCAATCCTCAGCAGTAGTCCAAGGGACATTCTCAGTCTCAACAATCAAAGGTTTTTGAATCCCCAACAGCAGTCAAGGATTTATGTTCCCCGGCAGCATCCAAGGATTTCATTATCTCCAGTTATCAAGGATATATTTTCCTCAGCAAGATAGCTAATCAGCTTACATGCGCATCCATTACATTCATATATCATAAATATTAATAGAATACATTTCATTGCATCATACATGTCATGCAACATAACTTTATGTTTTAGCTAACATTTTACCCTTTTCAGGATAAGATTAAAAGCTACCTTTAATAAATGTTCAAAGATGTCAGATACAATACAAGATACGCTCCAGACATGGAAGCCATTCTATCTCTCATTCAGATTCAACTATCAACTTCAAGTTCAGATACACTCCAGACACGGAAGTCATTCTGTCACTTGTCCAAGATCCCAGTTATAGTACGGATACCCTCCAGACATGGAAGTCATTCTGCTACTCATACATATCTCAATTTCAGATACAGTCTAGATACGTGCCAGACACGGTTGCCATTCTGTCACTCATTCAAATTTATTCCCCAGCCCAGAGATGCCCCATACACAGATGTTTCTCTGTCGCCCATTCAGATCTCAGATACAATACAGATACACTCCAGACATGATAGTCATTCTGATATTCATTCGAGAATCAAATACAGTTACAGCTTGGATACGCTCCAGACACGGACGCCATTCCTTTGTCATACAAATCCAATCTCCAGATACAACTCAGATACGTTCCAGATACAGATACCATTCTGATAATCATTCTCCTGATTTTCAACAAAAAAATCTTGGATGGCATCTTTTAAGCCCATCTCCAGCAAGATTCTACCATCTCCAAATGGCATCTTTAAGCCTATTCCCTCAGTTATATTTTGACGAGTGCAAATTTACGGGCACTCTAGTGTCCAATCCTCTTTTACCTTCGAGTCACGAAAGGCCAAACTCGCCAATCTAACTCTTCAGGTTCAAGAAGATTGAACAGGGGAAACTGTTGTACCCCAAAATTTTCCCTCTCATTTTATCAACATTTCTCATCACAAGGCTCTTTGAACTCAGAACTAAGCTAGGGTTTGCTCTGCTCAAGACATCTCCTTGCACTGATGACCTAAATTAGGGTTTGAGTTTGCACAGGGATTTTTTGACCTAAAATGCCCAAAGTGACTTTCATACTTCATTTTGGACTCATAAGTTTGTCCATACCAAGTTTCAAGCCTTGAATCAAATTTTTGCCCAGTCAATTGGACAGTTGACCTAGAAATCAGCTGTATTGGGGAAAAAGTCAATTGTGGCCAATTTACAGTCAAACCTCATAAATTTTGACCCACATCAACATTATGAACTCATATGAACCATTAAATCAAGTTTGGACCACAACTCCATAAGAAATTTGATCAGATCATCAAAAGGGCAAAATGGTCATTTTTAGGGTTTTGACTGTATAAAGGCAATTTCTGATTTTTGACCTAGCCAATGGCAAATTGGGTTCAACCATGGACTCAAGGAATCAATGGCATCATCTTGACCTATTCAGCAAGTTCAAAAGATCTCAATTGCATTGGATTGACAGATGAATTTTTCAGTCAACTGATGAAAATTTGACTGTACACTGAAAAGTCAAACTTTGACTTTTTGGTTAAAATCAAGTGCCAAGGGTCATTTTTCATCAAGATGTGTCAAAAAATGAAACTTGTTCATCAAGAAACCCATTTTTGCAAATTAGGGTTTAAAGTTGAAAATTTTCATAACTTAAAATTTTTCTAAGTTATGAAATTTTCTTAATTTTTCCTAACTTTGCCCAACATTTTCACCATGATGCATTTGGATTAAAACAAAACTTCCAACATGAAAGTTGTAGTCCTCCACAATGTATACAACTTTTATTCACAAAGTTTTCCCAAAATAAGCTTGGATCTCAAGTTATGATTTTTGGAACAAGGGTCCCTAAAACATTTAACTTAGTGAAATTTTGCCCTAGTTTAGGCAGGATTTTGACCAATCTTCATGGCCATTTTTCACATAGTTCCACTTGGAATCTCAAGTTTCATTTCAAATATGGATTGTAGAGAATGTTTCAAGCTTTCCAAAATGTCTAAGAACTCTCCAAACTCATTTGTGGTTAGGGAGAATCGAAGGCTTGAAGTTGGCAAAAACTCACTTTTCATCCATGGCATGTTCATGTTCATACAAGTTGCAATTTCAAGTCAGCATGCTTTGCACTAGATTACAAGCCTGTAAACCACTTCACACTCAATAATTTAATGCAAATCCTTTGGTCTAAGACATTGTCTTGGTCATTAGGGCATTGTACACAAAATTAATCCCTAAGTAGAAAAAGGTACATTACCATTTTTGCCATAATCTTGCTTTATGTCAAACCACAATCTTTGAGCATTGGTCCAGATATTTTGCAGCTAATCAAATCCACAAATTAGAGGGGCCAAGAGCAGAGGTTACAAGGTGTTGGATAGCCTGTACAGGCCTGTTACATATCACTTCCCACTTTTGCTTCATATACAAGAAATAGGCAAAATACATGAAAAACTGGAACATCAGCCAAAACAAGCTTGTGCAAACATTTTGAACATCTTTCTCACACCCCTTTGAGCCAGAAACACGATCTCTTAAGCCCTCAAACATCCCATAGCCAGAAATCACCTTCCATTAGCAAAACAGGGCAGAACCTGCAACTTGACTTCCGTAGCACATTTTGCTCGTGCGTTTTGCCCCAAGTTGGTTCAAACACCTTCCATTCAACTCATCAAAACTATCCCAAACCTCAAACACCAACTGTAACCCCATTTACAGGGTTTGCCATTTTCATTTTGAGCTTGTGCAGGTTGAGTTCTATAGGCTGATTCAAGTACATTCAAGGCAAGCTAGGTATTGGAGAAGGTCAAGTGAAGTCCAAGCAAGCTCCCAGACATCTCAAGCCTTGTTGAAAAGCTCCACATTGCCCTACATGAAGTCAGCTGAAACAAGTTTTTGTCAACTTCCTATCTCTCTATTTAGGAACATTTAGCCTTAAGTTTGTGAATAAGAAATGAAGTATTCATTGCCATGAAGCTGTAGATATGCTCAGTTTTCATTTATATTAAGCATGCTAAGAGAATTTCATCCATGAACATACAGAAAAACTTAGGTTAGATTTTAGGGCCAGAGAAATTCTCTCTGGTCTTTGAGAGTTAAGACAAGTTGTTTATATGGTTGGATTCGTCTTGAAATGCTCTACAACTTTGATGTTATGTATTTTTGCAATGGAGCTCGTATACAGGATCTGGAAATTGTACAGGGCGCACGCGTTTTCAAAGTCAGAGGTTGAAGATGAAGTTGGCTTGGGCTGGGCTTGGTCCTGGCTACTTTTGACACCTTCATTTTCCTTTTTGCACCCCCTGGCCCAATTTCTTGATATTTTATATTTTTGTATTTTTATTTTCATTTCTGATTATATTTTATTATTTCCAAATATGAAAAATACTCAAAAAATATTTTTATAATTTTTTCACATTTATTTTGCATTTTTTTAACATAAAAAGCAATTTAATTACTTTTATCTTATTTATTAAAAACTTGAAAATAATATATAAATTATATTTTTATTCTTTATTTTTATTCACACTGAAAATATTATTCTAAATATATTTTATTTTTGTACATATTTTATTTATTTAATATAATATATATATATATATATATATATATATATATATATATATATATATATATATATATATATATATATATATATATATATATATATATATATATATATATATATATATATATATATATATATATATATATATATATATATATATATATATATATATATATATATATATATATATATATATATATATATATATATATATATATAATATATATATATATATATATATATATATATATATATATATATATATATATATATATATATATATATATATATATATATATATATATATATATATATATATATATATATATATATATATATATATATATATATATATATATATATATATATATATATATATATATATATATATATATATATATATATATATATATATATATATATACACTCTTATTTTATTATGTATTTAGAATAAAAATATACAAATATTACACTTTTATTTTTTATTATTATTTATACTAAAAATACTTTTTTTCTAAATGTATTTTATTTTGTATATATTATTATATTTTATTGTATATAAATAATATAATGTATTTATTTTCTTAAAGAAAATTAGGGTTTTACCCATAACTAAATAAAATTAATCTTTTTATTTATTTCTTTATTTTCACATTAAATATTTTTACATACATAAATAAACAAAAACCTTTTTTGCATAATTCATATTATTTGATTTATTTATTTTGTTTATTTAAATATTGTCCATTTAATATTTGTGTCATTATTCAATTTGGATGTAATAGTAAACTAGGGTTTTTATTTCTTGTCAAGTACACCCCTATTCAAAGATTGTACCCCCATCCCTATAATCATGTTGTAATAGCTTAGATTTTTAATTCTCGCACTTTATGCTTTCAATTATGCCATGATTAGAGATTAGGGTTTGTATGCAAAAATCCAAATCAACAAGTAGTTTGACTAATACAAAGACAAAAATGCATGAAAATAAAACACCAAATGCACACTTGCACCCTTAGGGTTACAATCCACTTGTTGCCTTGAAAATGGGCCATGTTATGCATGTTGTGTACTTTGGCAAAACAAAAACAAAACAATATATCATAGTCCCTCGATGACGCTATCTCGGTTGCCTAAACAAAATGATCAAGTCCCTCAACAATTTGCCAAAGATACTTAACACAATTGCTATCATGGTCTATACGATGACCCGCGCCTGTCCCGTTTAACATCCTAATACAAGGTTGTTTACCAAATGCAATGGTAAAACAACACTATCAAAAGGGTTAAAAACGTATAGGAAAGATCTTTGAGTAAAATAGGGTAGACAACTCTTAGTTACTTGATCAAAGCTTGCAAAACATCCTTGCTATTTTCAAACACACTTCACAACACAATTTCATAACATTTCCTAAATCAAACTTTCAAACATTGAAATCTTTTCAAAAGACACAAACATCTTTGTATACATTCAAACAAGAATCATTACAAAGGTTGCCACAACAATGGCCTCTTTTCAAAACATCTTTCAAAACCACACACAAAGCACCATTTCAAACAATTGAAAAGCAAAAGCAAGTGATCTAAACAAGTAACTAAGAGCCCATGGATAACCATGGATGAAAAGGGTGTTTTCACCTTCCCTTTTCATAATCTACTCCCCGAACCCAAGAAAACATCTCAAAGGTCTTTCCTGTGCTTTTTGACCTTTCCTTAGGATAAAATAAAAATTTGGTGGCGACTCTTGCTAAACCGAAACATTTGCGAACACAAAACGCAAAATCCCAAGTCAGTTCTCCCACCGTATCACAAGTGGCCACCGACTTTTCTTTTATACAACAAAGGAAAGGGTGAAAAGAACATGAAAGACCTTTGAGATTATTTTCTTGAGTTCGGGGGGGGGGGGGGGGGGGGGTAGATTATGAAAAAGGAAGGTGTTAGCACCCTTTTCATCCATAGTTATCTATGGGCTCTTAGTTTCTTGCTTGATCATTGCTTTTGTTTGAGAATGTGCTTTGTGATGGTTTTTGAAAGTATTTTGAAAAGCGCATTCGTTTAGGAAAACTTTATAATAATTCTCGTTTCTATGAGAATGTGCACAGAGTGTTGGACTTTTTGAAAATATTTCATGGAAAGTGTTGGTGCATTTGAAAAGATGTTTGTTTTGAAAATAAGCAAGCAACTAAGAACGTTTCTACCTACTCAAAAGTCTTTTGTTTTTCTCTTCCTTTAGATGTTGCTATCTTACCATTGGTTTGGTAAGAAGCCTCATCATTGGATGTAAAGGGAAAGGCGTGGGTCATCGTATAGTCATGATAGCAATGTTGTGAGATATATTAGCATTTATCTTGAGGGACTAAGATCATTTGTAAGGCAACATTCAAAGCGTCATCGAGGGACTATGATCTTGTACTTTTGATTGTTTTTGCTAAGACGTCTCACATGCATAACATGACCATTTTCATAAGGTAACAAGTGGAGTTAACCCTAGAGATGCAAGTGTGCAAGTGTTTGTATTTCATGCTTGATTTTTCTTGGATTAGTATTCTCTAAGTTTGATTTTTATCTTCCCATACAAATCCTAATTACTAGTATTTATATGAAAGCGATAAATTGCAGAAAGTAAATATTCTACGCTATTGCAATCATTTGAGGAATGGGGTGTACAAATTTACAAATGGGGATTGCAAGAAATTAAAGTCCTAATTATCTATTGCAACCATATTGAAATAATGTACAAGAATTGAAATGTAAAATATATTTGTTTTGTTTTTTGGTTAAGAGAAGAAAATAAATTTGCGTAAGAAAATATTTTTTAGTCTTTTTTGTTTTAAAAGAAATAAAGCAAAGTGAATGAATATAAAGCATTTTTGGAGTTTTTTGATTAAAGAAAATAGAAGTGATGATAAAAATAATTAAAGAAAAAAAAGAATCAGAGTCAGCATATTTCTGAAAGGATAGAAATAAGGAGCAGAAGTTCTAACTCTGGTGCGCTGCAAATCAGGAAGAAAATGTTAGCAAAAATGGGGAAGGCCAGAAGTTTGGGATCCGGACACACTAAAGTTCTGGAATTGTTGGGAACAAGGGAAAGCCTAGAATTTATGATTGTTTAAGGGAGCCTAGAAGTTCTAATGTTACTGTAAGGTTGGAAGTTCTGGTTATTGAGAGAGTCTAAAAATTCTAGTGTTATTGGAAGGTTGGAAGTTCTGGTTGTTAAGAGAGTCTAGAAGTTCTGATGCAGCTGGAAACCTAGAAGTTCTAGTGTTATTGGAAGGTTGGAAGTTATGTTTGTTGAGAGAGTCTAGAAGTTCTGATGCAGCTGGAAACATAGAAGTTCTAGTGTTACTAACAAGCTAGAAGTTCTGGTAATAGGTAAGTGAGGTGTCAACGTTGTTGGACGGGAATATCTAGAAGTTCTGGTCCAGGATCAATGTTTGACAAATAAATGAAGAGGGCTTATCTAGAAGTTCTGGTTCAGGATCACTGTTTTGACAAATAATGGGGGAAAATGTCAAGAAATAAACATAAAAAGGTGTTTTTGGGGCTAGAACTCAGGACCCTTAACACTAATTCCTTAGGCGCGCGCTCTCTACCACTAGGGTGGCTATACATTCGGTATTAGAAGCAAAAACATAAACATCTATTACAAAGTAAGTTCTGATGATGAACTTCATCTCCTTCTCCACGCCAGTCAGAGTATCTGCAACTTAGTCATTCCTCACAAAAATGGAAAATGCAAACATAGCAGTTATGGAAAATTTCATCATGGTTTCAGAAATACAAAACATCAAAACTGTAAACCAGAAGTAAACATGAATTTTGTTAATCCTAATTCTGAACCCTAATTTCCTCAAGAAGTTCTGATCTGAAATTCTCTCTACTTAGGAGAAATACGTGAAATCTATGAATATGTACAGAATCAGAGTCATGATGTCTACATTGTATCTTTGAAAATGCAAGCCTAACAATGCCTAAGTAATAAGACAAAAATTAGAAGAAACTTACCTTGCAGTTGGAAATTTTTTTGTGAATTAGAGCCTGGTTCAGATTGCTGTGACGTTCTGGACAGCTTCCTCACGTTCTCAGAAAGCTAAAGTAACCTTCAACTTGAGTTATGGATAGCTGGAAAGTTCTGGAGTAGCCAAAAGCAAAGTTCTGGTTTTTGAAACAGAGAGTGGTGAAGACTGTTTTACAGTTTGAAAATAGAATTTAGGAAAGCTTCTATGTGTATACTAGAAACTGCATGGATGATTTGATCAGGGAACACACAAGAAAGATTAGAGTTTGAATGAAGAAATCAGAAAACTAACAGGTTTCATGTTTATGTTTGCAGTTTCAAGTTCTTGGCATTTTTTAGCAAGGTTTCAAGGCTTTTTTCAATGTTTTTCCCCGACCCTTTAACAGTTAGAAATTAAGTTTAATTTATAGGCAAAGGATTTAGAAGCTTGGAGAAGTCAAGAGTACAGCCATCATGTGTTATGGATAGTTGACTTGTTTTTGAAGCAAGTTTAGACAAGTATGGTTCAAGGCAAAATAGAGTGGTTAGCAGATTTAGCCATGCCTAATATGATTTTGTAGGCATGATTTATGGAGAAGTACATTCATAAGCAACATTAAAGCATGGGCCCAACATAAACTTTGTACAAAAGTTTACTTTCCAAGGACAAAAATGGTACTTCTATGCCACACGAGGGAAAATCCTTTGGATAAAGACTCAAAAGTGGGTGTGAGCATTAAATGAGATTTAACAAGCCAGAAAACCTGCAACATGAGATTATGCATCATAGCTTAAAACTGGATCAGGAGTTTAGCATAAACGTAACTTAAATTAAGAACAAATGTCCAACTTTTGATCTTTAAATCTCCCTTTTCCAGCATGATCTGAACGAGTTCTCAGACTTTCCAGAAAGCTTGTAACATGCTTTATAAACCTTCTTTGAATCTCTTTTGCAAACTCTAATTGAACCCACGTGAAAACTGGCCCAGAAGTCCTAACCAAATTCTGACTTGGAAACGCTCAGAATTTACCAAGCATTTTAGTTTCATGGACGTGTCTTCAAAGATTTATAACTTGAAATCTCAGCATTTCTAGGAGAAGTTCTGTTCTGCAATGTTTTAGATCTCATTGAGATATACAATTCTTGTGTCAGAAGTTCTTCCTGAATCATCTTGCATCATGATGAAAATCTGGCCAGAAGTTCTGAACTTATCATATTTTCTTAACACTTAGAAAAATTTCTAAGTGCTTAGAATTTTGACTTTTCCAAAGTAATTTTGACTTTTGATTTTCTTGATGAACTAACTTCATATTCTAACATGTCTTGATGAAATGTGATTCTTGAAACTTGTTTTTGATCCAAAAGTCAAAGTTTGACTTTTCAATAAGCATTTTGACCATTTTGCCCTTGTGCCACTTCCAAACCTAAATTGATGTATTAGTGTTGCAAACTTGAGCCATAGAAGATCTTCTGAGAAATTTTTTGATAAATGAGAGGGAAAATTTTGGGGTACAACAAGCTCCTACCGAATGATGACGGTCGTTCTTGACACGACTCCTTTGTCCATAAACAACATTAGTCTCTTTCTTACCAACAAATGGTTTCTTCACAGTACTAGAGGATGCAGACATCTGAATCTTCCCGCTTTTGATTCCACTTTCAACTTGTTCACTAGTCATAATAAACTCAGTAAACCCTGACGAAGAACTCCCAATCAGCAAATTAAAGAATGGACCAGTCAAGGTGCTCATGAACATGTCTACTAACTCTCGGTCAGTCAACGGTGGTTGCACTCTTCCGGCCAGGTCCCTCCATTTTTGAGCATACTCCTTAAAGCCTTCATTTGAACCCATAGTCATATTTTATAATTGCATGTGGGTTGGCACAAGGTCAGTATTGTATTGGTATTGTCTATAGAAGGCAGCAACCAGATCCTCCCTTGTATGGATATTAGTTCCTTCAAGTTGATAGAACCACTCCAATTGTGTCCCAGATAAGCTTTCTTGGAAGAAGTGCACCCATAACTTCCTATCGGATGAATAACACCAGAGGGAAAATGTACAAGGGCCTCCCTTATGTGGAGCCTCTTTACGGACCGAGACAATCGTCTCAAAGTCGTGAAAGGTCTCGTCATGATATTTTGGTTAAGGTTGATACAAAGATTCATGGGTGGCCTTCCAAAGTCCTACTCGTCAAGAGGATATCTCTCGATAAGTATTCCTTTTGCGGAATTCCACCGACTCTAGGCGAAGTCGTCACATAAACTCGCAGGGATGATATATCCCCTAAGCTAATAAATGAACCTTCTTTCTAAGGGTTTTTGAAAATATTTTTTTTGAAAATAAAATCCTGCCACACAGTAAATATATAATGATAAAAAATAGGCAAATAAATAAATGCAATAAATAAATAAATAAATAAAATAAAAACTCAAAATAAAACCTAAAACCCAAGGGAAGGCTTCTAAACCTAGGGTTGAAGTCTCAAACAGAGTCGTCAGTTGTTGCAACTGGATTTAAAATCAAAGTTGCCACTACTGGTTTTTATCCTAAGGAAGGGCATCTAATAGGAAACCCTAATTCACAAAACAAAGATTCTAAGTTTCAGACTTCTTTAGACAAAAGGAAGGTGTTAGGCACCTTTCATCTACCTTATTCTTAAGGATACTGGGTTTAAGTTTAAGTTTAGGTAAAAAAGGGTTTTAAGTCGCCACAATTTTACTTGTATGCCTACGTATCCTCTTATGAGGAATCAGAGCCCCAATTTGTATTTCGTATGGGTTTGTGTTTTTTAGGGGTTGTAAAAGTATTTTGAATTGCCTCGTATTTTGATCGGGTGTAAATATAGCAAAAGTTTGGACTAAATGCGCGATTAGTCAAAATATATTTGGAACCCTTTTGCAAAAAATGTTTGTTTAGATTAGTTTATTGCAAAAAAGAGATTTAAAATTTGTTAGATATTTTTTAATCATATTAATCGCAAAAAAATCTAATTAATGCATGATTTAAAATTTTTTAATGCAATAATAATAGAATATATACATGAGTTTTTGAAGAAAATAATTATTTCTTATGATAATAAATAATAATATTTAAATAATAAAATAAAATGCTAAAAATAATTATTATTATAAAAAGAAAGAAATAATAATAAAAAAAGTAAGAAAATAAAAATAAAAAAGAAATTAGAAAATTAAATATTTCCAGGGGGTGTATTTTGAGTTAGTAAGTAAAAGAGTAAGGGTGTGAATAGTGAGGGCCTGAATTCAAATATTAAATTTAGGCCCAGTTGGCCTGGAGGTGCGTTTCATAGTTAACAAGTAAAACAAGGGGGTTTATTGAGAAATTGGGCCCAAGTTCATATATTGAACTGGGCCCAGAGGTAAGGGGTCAGTTGTTAGCTGGTTTAGAAATTGTTGGGTAAGGGGTGGTGTGGAAACGAATGGGCTTGGCCCATTATGCATATTGGAGAGAATCTGACCAATCGTATATGTGAAGTGCACGAAAGTTACAGTGAAACTTGGCCACACGGTCGTCTGATGATGATTGAATGGATGGATCCAAGGGTGCATGCTAACTTACAGTGTACGCGCGTATATTGAATAACAACAGGGCATAAAATTTGTTTTACCACATTATTTTCCTTTTGTTTCATAACTCCCTTGTCGTTCTCTCTCTCTCTATCTTCCTAACCCTCTCCTTCTCCAACCTTCTAACCCTAAAGACAACTGCAGCGACGCCTCACCAAATCCCTTCCCAACCGTCAATTCAAACAAACCCACAAACAATCACAAAAAAAGTTGTGTTTATTTACCCCTTGTACGATCTCGTTTCCGATTACGGAGTTTTGATTATGTTTATGATCCTCCTCCTTTCTGCATCCGTAAGTCCAGTGGTGCTCGAAGGTGGTGACGGTGGCCAACGGCGAGGCAACAACGCGATTAGGGTTTCAGATGTTGAAACCTTAATCGTCCTCTCCTTCAATCTTCAACAACGAGTGGGGTTTGTTCTTCGTCCTTCTTCGTTTTCGTCTCCGAATCTTCTTCGAATGCTTTTTTTCTTTTCTTTTCTGTATTTGATTTCAGTATTTATAGAGCTAGGTTTTTAGATTTGAAGTTGTGGTTACAAATTCGTTTAAGCTTAGATTATGTATGTTTTTAGAGAAATTAGGGATTGATCATCTGTAATTGATTCGGAATTGTATTTGTAATATGTAATTGATTGAATATATTTTGGGACTGAGATTCGATTTTGTAATAAGATTGAATGTAATAGGGATTTTGTTAGATAAAATTCGATTTTGTTTGTTTCTAAGATCTGATTTGCAATAACACTGATTTTGTATTATTTTAGTTTTGAACTATAAACAAATTCTGGGATTTGATTCAATATTAAGATTTGTTCTATTTTATTATGCATATTTAGATTTAAACTGTAATGAAAACTGATTTAGTTTTAGATTTGATATATACAGTACTAGTTAGTTCAAAGAAAACATGGGCATTTTTCTGTTGATTGATACAGTTCTAGTTATTTACTATGGGTCTGCGCTACTATTTTACTTATTGCAATGTGTTTGATGATTATGGGCCTTATACCATCCAACCCACTTCTGTCTTTTTGTAACAATGTTTTTTCCTTTAATGACACGGACTGGGCCTAACAGTTTTGATAGAAACAGATTTTTTTGTACACATTAAATTTATATTTACAAAAACTTTTAATAACTAATTATATAAAATATAAGATAATAGAATATTTTAATAATTAAATCTCTTAATATCTTGTATAAAGATTTTTTTTGTAAACTCATTATAATAACAGAAAATGCATTTATAATAATTCTATTTTCTAAAATAAAACAGCAAAAATGACAAATGGACTAATTTTAAAAAGAACCTTAATGGGCCCTTATATAATTAAAAATTTAATTTCCCTTTTGCACCAGTTTCTAATATTCGAATCTCATGGGTCATTGGCCAACATTCTTCGCAAATGGGCCTATGGATACATGGGTCTTTCTGATTTAGAAAGCCATATTCCCTTGAATTAAGACACACCCCTCTGTTGACTTAGTTTCTTAAAAATGGGCCATCAGATATTGTTGTACCATCCTTAATCAAAACATTTATCTTCCACTTTTGATCTTGAAAATATGATCATAAAGGTAGGGCAAATTTGGGGTATGACAGATTCAATAAACGTGTGATACATTGGGAGAACTGACTTGAGGTTTTGCGTTTGTGTTTGCAAATGTTTCGATTTAGCAAGAGTCGCCACCGACTTTTTATTTTATCCAAAGGAAAGGTCAAAAAGCACATGAAAGACCTTTGAGATGTTTCCTTGGGTTAGGGGGGTAGATTATGAAAAGGGAAGGTGCTAGCACCCTTTTCATTCATGGTTTTCCATGGGCTCTTAGTTACTTGTTTTAGATCACTTGCTTTGCTTTTCAATTGTTTGAAATGGTGCTTTTGTGTGTGGTTTTGAAAGTATTTTGAAAAGAGGCCTTTGTTTAGGCAACCTTTGTAATGATTCTTGTTTGAATGTATACAAAGGTGTTTGTCTTTTGAAAAATGTTTCAATGTTTGAAAGTTTGAAAGTTTGTTTTGGGAAATGTTTTGAAATATGTTGTATGTTTTTTGAAATTAACAAGGATGGTTTGCAAGTTTGATCAAGTAACCATGAGTTGTCTACCCTACTCAAAGATCTTTCCTACACATTTTTAACCCTTTGACATTGTTGTTTTACCATTGTATTTGGTAAACAACCTTGTGTTTGGATGTTAAACGGGACAGGCGTGGGTCATCGTATGACCATGATAACAATTGTGCCAAGTATCTTAGCAAGTTTTTGAGGGACTAGATCATTTTTGTATAGGCAACCAAGATAGCATCATCGAGGGACTATGATCTTTTTGTTTTGATTTTGTTTTGCCAAGATACCTAGCATGCATACCATGGCCATTTTTAAGGCAACAAGTGGATGAAACCCTAGGAGTGCTTGTGTGCATTGTGTTGTCATTTTTCATGCATTTTTGTCTTGTGTTTAGTCAAGCTATTTGTTTGATTTTGGTCTTTGCATACAAACCCTAATTTTACTATCATGCATATCAAAACGATAAAATGCGTAAAAGTAAATCTAAGACTATTATAACATTGATATGGGGAGGGGGATACAAGTTTGAATAGGGGGATATTTCTCAAAATAAAAACCCTAAAACTATTACAACCATATTGAATTTATTGGTACAAATAAATAAATGGACAATTATTTAAATAGGCAATTAAATATAAATATGCAAAAAAATGTTTTTGTATTTATTTTATGTATGTAAAAATGGATTTATTTAAGTCAAAAAATAAGAAAATGAAAATGATTATTTTTAAAGGGTAGAAACCCTAGTTTTTGTTTTAAGAAAATTATATATTCTATATTATTTATTTATGTACAAGAAAATAAATAAAAATATATACAAAAGTTTTAAAAACTTAAAATGTGTGAGAAAATATTATTTAAGTGTGTAAATAATAAAAATAAAAATATATGATATTTTTGTATTATTTACAAATTTTATTTAAGAAAATAAGTTATATTATTATTAATAAACTATTTCTATGTCCAAAAAATAATTTAAAAAAAAATGTGAAAAATTAAGAGAATATTTTTTGTGATTTTAAATATTTAGAAAAATAAAAAAAGTCAGAAATGTAAAGGAAATAAAAAAATATACAAAATAAATCAAATGGGCCAAGGGGGTGTGAAAAGCAAGCTAGGGGGTGCTAAAAGTCATAAGAATCCAAGTCCAACCCAAACTTCCTTCATCCATGTCCTCAAAACGTGCGTGCGCCATGGCTCTGCACATGAATCTTGTTCTCTCTTGTTCTTGCATGAAATTAAAAACTCATAACATGAAAATTATAGAGCTTGAAACCACGATTTCAACCATGTAAAAAACTTGAGCTAACTATAAGAAACCAGGGAGAATTTCAGTGCCCCTAATTTATAACCTAATTTTTTCAGTAAGTTTAATTATCAAATACTCCTAGCTCAGTTAACATAAATGAATTCTATACATATGTACAACTCAAGGGCAATGAGGACTACATTTTTGCTTCACAAACCTAAGCCTAATGATTCCTAAATAAGGAGATAGAAGTTTGAATTTTACCTGTTTCAGCCTAGCTTGGATATGGCAATGTAGGATGTTTGGATGAGGCCTGAAGGTCGTGTTAGCTTGCCTGAAGTTCACTCAACCTTCCCCAAT
This sequence comes from Vicia faba, assembly GCA_948472305.1. NCBI lineage: Eukaryota > Viridiplantae > Streptophyta > Magnoliopsida > Fabales > Fabaceae > Vicia > Vicia faba. The sequence goes on along the minus strand of OX451739.1, from coordinate 170,583,473 downwards.
GCTTAGCCTGCTTTGAAATGGCCTGAATATGCTTGTAGAACTTAACCTGCAAAGCTTCAAAGTAAAAATGGTGAAGTGTGAAAACAAGGTTACAGTTGCTTATGAATGGTCTGGACAGCTTAGGTGTATTGTTTAGAATGTGTTTGAAGTGATTTAGGACAAAACGCACGAGTGGATTTGGTTTTGGCTTATGATTTGCAGAACTTGCCCTGTTTTGGGAAGAAATGAAGTTTTTGTGTATTTGGGTGTTTGAGATCTTATGGAATCGTGTTCTAGGCTTGGTGTGATATGCTGAAGTCGTTTGAAATGTGCACAAGACTTGGTTATATCAGATTACAAAGTTGTGGAGTTTTTGCACACTTGCTTGCTTTTGAAGCAAAAGTGAAATGACAATGCTCAAGAGCCTATACAGGCCTGCTTCTTAGCTGCACATAGTTAGTGTACTTTTCCCCAAGTTTGTAGACTTTGTTTGTTGCAAAAGATTGGGTTCACAGCTCAAGAGAAACAAAATTGCATAAAGTGAACTTTATGGAAATGGCATTGTTATCTTTTTGCCAAAAATGGATTAATTCAATGTGTAATGTTCTAAAGCTCAGAACAAAGCCTTAACCCTATGTGTTTGCATTTAATTTATGAGTGTAGAAAGGTTTAGAACCTGTAAACCAAGTACAAGCAAGGTTTGGACAGATTTGCAAATTGTAGCAATGTGCAAAATGCCTTGGCCAAAAGTGATGATTTTCCATTTTTAAACATTCGATTCTCTCTAACCACAAATTATTTTGGAGAGTTCTTGGACATTTTGGAAATCTTGTAACATTCTCTACAACCCATATTTGAAATGAATTTTGAGATTCCACTTGGAACTATGTGAAAAATTTCCATGAAGATAGGTCAAAATCCTGCCTAAACTAAGGCAAAATTTCACTAAGTTAAAAGTTTCATGGACCCTTGTTCATAAAATCATAACTTGAGATTCAAGCATCTTTTCGGAAAACTTTGTGAATCAAATATGTATATTTTGTGGAGGACTACAACTTTCATGTTGGAAGTTTTGTTTGAATCCAATTGCATCATGGTGAAAAAGTTGGGAAAAGTTGGGGAAAAATAAGAAATTTTCATAACTTAGAAAATTTCTAAGTTATGAAAATTTTCCATTTTAAACCATAATTTTCAAAATTAGGTTTCTTGGTGAACAAGTTTCATGTTTTGACACATCCTGATGAAAAATGACCCTTGGCACTTGATTTTGACCAAAAAGTCAAAGTTTGACTTTTCAGTGTACAGTTGATTTTTGATCAGTTGACTGGAAAATTCATCTGTCAATCCAATGAATTTGAGATCTTTTGAACCTTGTTAGGTCAAGATGATGCCATTGAGTCCTTGAATCCATGCTTGAACCCAATTTTCCATTGTCTAGGTTAAAAATCAGAAATTGCCCTTCTGTAGTCAAAACCCTAAAAATGACCATTTTGCGCTTTTGAAGATCTGATCAAATTTCTTGAGGAGTTGTGGTCCAAACTTTATCAAATGGTTCATATGAGTCTATAATGTTGATGTGGATAAAAAATTATGAGGTTTGATTGTAAATTGGCCACAGTTGACTTTTTCCCCAATACAGCTGATTTTTAGGTCAACTGTCCAATTGACTGGGCAAAAATTTGATTCAAGGCTTGAAACTTGGTATGGGACATCTTATAAGTCCAACATGAAGTATGAAAGTCACATGGGGCATTGAGAGTCCAAAAATCCCTGTGTAAACTCAAACCCTAATTTCAGATCAACAGTGCAAGGAGAGGTCTTGAGCAGAGCAAACCCTAACCTGGTCTTGAGTCGAAAGAGTCTTATGGGGAAAATCTTGATAAAATGAGAGGGGAAATTTTGGGGTACAACAAAAGGCATTCAAAACTGACATGGACGGTGTACATGTACTTCTGGTGCAGTTAGCTTCCTCAAATAATGCCTCTTTTGACCAATACCATTGTTATAGTCGAGGATTGTTAATTCTTAAAGAACTGCTCAGCTATTTAAAGAGGTTATTTTCTCTCTTATATCATCTTGTGTTAGTTTCTCTTATTCAAAGCTCTTATGGCTTTTTTCCGGGTTTGGGTGAGTACAGTTTGGGTATGGTTTTGTGGGGTATATCTTTGTAAATTTTTGGCTAAAAAGAGGGAGAAAGATCATGTCCTTGTTGTTCTTCCTTTAAGACCAGAGTATCCTTGCAGCTATTTTGCAAGGATGTTAGATAGAGTATCTGAGTCTGCTCTTTCTCGCTCTGAGTTTTCTTTTTGTGTCTTGTGATCTGAGTTATGAACATAATTGTGTTACCTGAGGCCAAAAACTGCACCCCTGAGTTATCTTATGGTTTGTTGAGCTTGGTGTTTGGTTGGTTCTTAATGGTTTTCTTATTCCCCTTAACTTTCCTCTTATGCTCCCTGTAGGGAAGATCTGTTCTTGGGTTGAGGGGAGTGTCAATCATCTTTTTCCTCATGTACACCATCTGGTGTTATGAGTTCATCTTCAGTGTTTGCGTGGAAAGAGGGTGAACCTGGAATCTGTTGGATCTATGTTCGTACTATTGGATCTACGATGTTAATGTTAAGGGGGAGAATCTTCTGATTCTCTGTTGAAAGGGTAGAGTAGTTCAAAATTAGAGCTGCTATGAAGAAGATGTCGAACAGGATATCCTGACATTAATCACACTGAAGACATGTTGCTATGCTTAGTAGCTTCTGAAGACATGTTGTTATGCTTAGTAGCTTCTGAAGACTAACTCTTATTTTTTTAATTTTTATTTATTGTTGTAATTTGAGTTGTAATGTGTGTTTATTTTTTTTAGCCAAAATTTTCCAAAGGGGGAGATTGTTAGTTCTCTATTTTATGGTTGGCATTAATTTTAGTAAAAAAAATATAGTAGAAATGTGTTAAATAGTATGTGCTAAGAAAAATAGGTTGAACAAGAAGTCCTATTTTATGAAGAAACATGTTGAGTTGAGATTTTTCACCAACTGAAGCAACATGTCGGACAAGATTTCCTATGCAAAGTCATTCAACATTGTGACTGTTTGCGCTGGACAGTTGGACTGAGTTAAGTTCCAACAGATGTAGAATATTCTGGGAATATTATGTTATCCTATGTGGCACTGATTTTAAGGTCTAGAATATTCAAGTTAAAATCAAGAAGAATACTCACTTTCTAATTATGGAGATAAATTAGGAAGGTTATGATTGTAGGCCTATCTTTATGCAAAAGTTTCTGCAGATTTATAGCAGTTGATATGTTGCAATTTGAAGCCCAAATCCAGTTGGGAAAAGGGTTATAAATAGAAGGTTATTAACCTAAAGTTTGTATGGGTTTAGTGTATAAAAGTATTAGGGTTTCGTCTGTGTGCCACTCTCTATGAGAGTTGGTTTGTGTTATTTGTGAGCCTTTCTAATATCATGTTGATAGAAGAGAAGGAATGTTGTTACTTGAGTTGTAATTATGAATCACTCATAAGCTTGTAAGCATATAGTTGATTATTGTTCTTGGAGTAAGCTTGTAAGAAACTCCAAGTATTGTTCTTAGTCAAGAGTCTTGTCTAAGTATTTTCTTTCAAGTGTGTCTACTTCTTAGTTGTCAATCACTCTTAAGCTTGTAAGTATAGAGTGATTGTATGGTTGTGAAGTTTGTTTTCTAATTCGTGTGAATTATGGGTTTGTTAGTGGTTGTGAGGGTCAGGGAAGTAATAGGTGTCTCATACTTAGGTGAGTCTTAGGTATAAGTATAACACGGGTAGTGATTAAGTGAGAAGTTGTAAAATGGGATTGTTTAGGCTTTGAATCGATACTATTTAGTGGATTTCCTTCTTGTCTTGGTATCCCCCAGAGTAGGTGTTGTGGTACACCAAACTGGGTTAAAAAATTTGTGTGTTGTTTACTTACTGCACTGATAATTGTGTTCATTGTGTTAAAGATAGATTACAATGTCTCGACATCTTTTAGGACATATGTGATATGTATACCAGAATTTTAATTGGTACCAGAACAGGTATCATGTTCTATTCTGGGTGAGATATAGAGAAGATACTTTCTGGTACAATGAACATTGAAAGAGGATTTGTGATCTAAAGCTCTCTGCAAAGGGTTGTTTTAAAGAAGATATTTGCTGAAGTGATAACAAGGGGCTTCGGTGATAACACTTCTAAAACTTGTAACAGACTTAAGGAAAGTAGGAGGCTATTTGATAGAGGCAAGATGTGGAAGACAATCTGAATATGATCAAGATTGGTATGTTCCCAATGTTATAGTGTGCCTCTGCTGCTGCTAGTGGTTATATGTGTGATATCGTGCCAAATGTTATGACATCTTGCCTGATGTGTGAACTTGGACAAGTTATTCCGTTGATTAGATGGTCCTTTGAGAGGGAGTATTGATTATTTGTGGCAGGGAGAGTAATGATTTTGTTTGAAGTTATCAGGCATATTGATTTTATGGTGAGTCGTTGTGAGTCGGATGGGTGTGTTTGATTTATTTTCAAACCTATGTCATTCTGTTGTTACCTGGATTGTGGTGCTTGAGAGAAATGGTGTGTAGGTTATGCCTGAAGGGTATTGAAGTTTTTTTTGTTCTGCTACATGTGTATCTGATGCAAAACCTCTGGTAGTTTCTTGTGTCAAGACTATAGAAAGGACTATTCTTGGGATACCAAGAAGGGAAAACATTATGGCCTTCTTTGAATATTATCTTGTGATGTTGTGCTTCAACCAGCAGATTAAAGTCACCAAAGATACTTGAGGGTTCATCTCAAGTCCACTCATAAAGGCACTTCTAAAGGTGGTTAAACAAATTCTGAAGGAAAATTGATCAAGGAATGATCTGATGCTATGGGAGCTAAATAGATGTGTGTTAATCACATATGTTTAGAATCTTCTCCGGAGGTTGAAGATGCAACTAGGTTGTGTGTCTAAAAGGTTTCTATCCAGGAAACATGTCTTAGATAAGCGGGATGGTCAAGACATGATCAACCTATTGACTACTCATTGGGTCAGTTTATTTCTGATTCGAGTGTGTAGGATCGTAAAGGCTACAGCTCTAACTTCTAGTGGAGATTCGTTATCTCAACCAGGATCTTTATATATGGAGGCCAAGTTTAAATGTTGAGGACATTCTCTGACATCTGGAAGATTCTTTTGGTGAAAATGAGCCAGGTTTGTGTGATCTTGCTTGCGACTATTCTAATTGAGTCAGAAAAAGGGGAGTCCCTAATCTGGAGTTGGAGGGGCCTTAAAGAAATGTCAGATATAATGTCTTGACATCATGAATTGAGAATTTATTTTTCTCAATATGTCTGGTTGTGCTGAGTATACTGATTACTAAATGGTCCTCTTAAATAGGATAGAGGTTGTTTACTCAAACTTGATTGTATTATCAAGTCTATGAGAACATGGAACTACTGTTCTATTGAAAAAGACATCCAATGTAGGATGGTTTATGGAAGTCTAAGGGACAGATCTCCAAGACTATATCAGGTAGTGTTGATGACGTGTGGAGTGTTGCATATTTCTATGATCTGACTTTGGAAGGTGACCAGCTGCTGATGTATGGTTCTCATATGTTCCATGAAAAGAGAGGTGTATCGATTACTATGGATGTTGTCTCCAGAACCATTATAAATGATAAAATCCTAAGGATTGTTGATTATCATTGGGATATTTAATCATGATAAAGTCTTAAGTCAATCCATGGGGAAAATCTGATGTGTTTTACAGAGTGAATACCAGTCTTTACTATTTGAATCCATGTGTGCTTATCTTATCAGTTGATTGTTCCCCTAAGAGAAACTGTGATGGAAGGGGTGAGGAAATGTTTTTTTGAAGTTGGTGTGCATGTGACTAATGGTAAATACGTTGACGAGGGCGGTGTATTTGTCTAACGTGTCTAGGAAAACCTGCAATTTGAATAATATGTTTCAGAAATTATATGAGAGTTTATCTCTCTCCATGGTACTCTGGTGTATGCTAGATGCTGAAGTTGTGTGTCTTACTGAGAGCTTCTTCTATAGCCTGAAAGAATGACATCCAAGCATGATGAGTCCTTTGGGTGGTGTATCAAAAACCATAGTGATTGATTTCTGTGATGTGAATCCAATGTCCTAAATCATGTTGTAACATCATGTTTGTTGGTTTTTTTGGAAGTTGTCTGGAATTATGGATGTGGAGGTTGATGCTCAACATTATTATCAGAAGAGGCATTTCTGAATATATGGATTAGAATGATAAAATTATAATCTTGACTACATTAGTATGTTTGATGAATGCATGACTACTGTTGTACCCCAAAATTTGCCCTCCCATATTTTTCAAGAAATTGCCAAGCCATGCTTCAAAATTCCCCAAGGGTTGCACAGTGCAAATGTCTCCTATACAGTCAAAACTAGGGTTTGTGTTCTGATCAAGGAAAGGAAGTTTTCAAAGGCCCAATCAAGTCTTATATGCCTGCAAATATGGTCAAGTATCCTCATATCAAGTTTCAAGGCGTTCAGCTCAAAATTGCACAGTCAAAACCCTAAATTGCACTACAGTCAACTGTAGGGGCAAAATGGTCATTTGACAGTCAAAAGTTCAAATTTTTGGTCAACATATCATTTTGAAGCCACAAACATCATTTGATCAATGCTTGATCATGATTCTCAAAATTTGGCTCAGAAATCATCAAGATGCAAAAGTTTCCTTATTTGGACAGCTGAAAAAGTCAACTGAAATTGACCAGGGCATAACTTTCACATGGATTATCAGAAAAATTCCATCCAAAGCTCATTTTGAAGAGAAAGACATTTCCTACAACTCATCTTCATACTTCAAGTCCAAGAAATGCTCTCACAAAAAGTTATCAATTTCAACATTATAGGTCATTTTCAAAAGTCAACAAAAAGGGACTTTAAGTCAAAGGCCATAACTTGAGATTGGTAAATCAAAAGGACATGGGACCAAAGGCATTGGTTGGAGGACTCAAAGACCTTTCCAAAATGTCCAAGAACATGAGAAAAGCTTAAAAATTGAGCAAGTTATGCCTTGTGGAAGTTGGGAAATTTTTGGATATTTTGAAAAGTCAACATTGATTCAAATGGTCTAAAATTGCTAATGGGCCCATTTTTCTTCCATGATTCATCATCCATGACATGTGCACGACCACTTGGCCCAAAGGGAAGTATTTTCTCATTTTTTATTTATTTATTTGAATTATTATTTATATTAATTCATTTAAATCAAATTAAATATAGGAAAAATACTAACCTAAGTTTTCAAATCTTTTTGTACATATTTCAGCCTCAAGATTTCGTGCCTAAGTCAATAAGGGAAGATTTGGAGCAAATTGATCATAATTAGCACAAGAACACTTGAAAAAGATTGAAAAAAGATCCTTAAAATCAAATTTCCTAAAACCATCAATGCCATGGATTTGATTGAGTTTTGTTGACCTAATTTGTTCACTACATATGCCTGATCATAAACCTAATCATAAAAGACACAAAAGCTGCGCAAGAAACTCCATTGCAAACTTGAAAAATTCCCTAAAAACTCAAAACTGAAATCATCTTTATAGGGCGATTTAAAGGATAATTTTCATTCCAATAGCTTCCTTGGAGACTACTGGACAGATTCCAATCAAAAGCATCAAAGATAGTCTCTTGAAATGCTGTACAGAAGTCACTATTTTGCCATTTTTTTCCATTATCGTGTTTTGCATTCTATGCACTTTCATAACGTTTTATTCATGGATTCTTATTCCTCATGAGATTCTAAAGCTAACCATTATGTTTAATTGAATTATTACGCTGTATACGAGATTTCGCCATGCTTGATTTCTAGGGTTTGCAGAGCTCTAAATTAGGGACTTCAAAACAAGACAAAATTGGAATCCATGAGTCATACCATTCGCTTCAGCGTACTCAGGCGATTCCAAACCAACCCTCGCGCTCAATTTATGAGTGCTTGAGGGCTAGTCGTTATTTTCTCATAGCCTGCCTAAGAGAACGCATATGAAACCGTGGCCATTGTTTTAATATTTTCAGGAACGAAGAAGAAGACCTCGTGGCCAGCAACTATTGGTTCTTTTGAATTGCGCGCGTTTTTGAAGCACTAACCTTCGTTTTGTTTTTATTATATTTGTTGTTTATTAAACATACAAAAGAGTTTCATGGTTCAGCTGGCAAGCGCTCATTGCATTGACGTCCAAGACCTGGGTTCGAGCCCCAGGTCTGTATAATTTCTCATATTATTTTGCAAACTACGTTCCCATGCAGTGCCGGTATTAAGACGCATCATATGCCCCAGATCAAGCCTTGCCACGTCCATCTGGAGATCTAATCAAGGGCCAAGAGTCAAAGAACACGTTGTGCCCTGGTCAACGCTTCAGCATACTATCAAAAAGTCAGAAGGGCCATGCTTAACTGGGCCAGATTGCTAAGGCCTATACCTCCATATTGGGACTGAACCCCCCCCCTGGTTTGCAATTTTCTATCTTTTTCTTATATTTTATTTTTAATTATTACTTTATTTTCTTTATTGTTTAAATTAATTAATTAATTCTACAAAAATACCAAAACCTCAAAAAAAAATCAGAAACGACAAAAAACATAATAAATATTTTATTTTAATATTTTCTTGTAAATAAATGCATGTAATTGAATTTAGTTAAATTAGGGTTGCAATATTAATTCTTTTCATAAGAAAAATCAAAAAAAATATAGAATTAGGTTTAATTAATTTTGATTCCTTTTAATTTCTCTTTTTCACAATAATGTTATTTATTTTATTTATTTTTTATAATTAAATTGGCATGTAAATTAACTTAGGTTTAAATTAGGTTAAAATTCAATACTTTTCATAATAAATTTAAAAGCCATTAGAATTAGGGTTTGCATTCAATTTTAATTTTAATTAATTCTCTTTTTCATATTAAATCATAAAATACTAAAATACCAAAAAACATTTTCTTTTAATTCTAATTTTAATTCATGTAATTTAATTTTTGCAAAAGGGTCCAACGCCCTCCTTTCGACTTAATTGTTTAATTTCGCATATTTATTTTATTCCGCTTAAATAATTATGTACCTCTCCCGAAGCCTTGTAAAGTTTTAATTACTTCTCGCACTTTTAATTTCTTTATTTTCCGTCAAATCGGGTCCGGTTTAATTTTGGCGATGTGGACCCGCGCCATTTGTAATAGCTTTAGAATTTACTTTCCTCGCAAATATTTTAACTGTTAAACAAAGCATGCAAGAATGAATGGCCTCTAATAAAATCAAGCGTAGATCACTTTAACATGACAAGACAAATACAAATGAAAACGACACACAAATCGCACACACCACCCCTAGGGTACGCCTCACTGTTGCCTTGCCTCGAAAGGTGATCGTCGAGTAGAGGATGTCTTAGTAAGTCCTCATGATCCGGGAACCTGGCATGAGGGTAGCTTCTAAGGTGTCTTCCTATTGCTCTGGTGATCACCATGTCCCGAACCTCGAATTGACCCGAACACCTCCAACGGTGGTGCTACCTACCTCTCAATGGTGGGATGGCACTACTTTAAAGGACATTTACACAGACGAATTCCTTAGGGTAGGTAGACGACTCTAGATACTTGCTCTAATTTCAAAACAAATCAAAAATACTTTTCACACCAACACCTTTTCAAAAAGCTTTCGAAAGCAATTTTTCAAACACTCTTGAGGACCGATACAAGAGTCGAACTGGAATTTTCAAAGAAACTTTTTTAAACCCACAGTTGAAAAGCAAACAAACCACTTTTGAAAACACAAATGAGCAAGTATCTAAGAGCCCATGGATAACCATGGATAGAAAGGGTGCTAACACCTTCCCTTTCTATAATCTACCTCCCGAACCGAGAGCAATCTCTATAAGGAATTTTTCTGTGCTTTTGTCCTTTCCATTTGGAGAAAATAAAAGACGGTGGCGACTCTTGCTTCCGCGACACTTCGCGAACCAGCGTTAAACTGTCAGTTCCAGATCCACCGATCACAGAACTGGCGACTCTGCTGGGGATATCTTTATAAAGTGAGGTGTACCTTAGGATTAAGATCACTGTGTTTTCAATTGTATTTCCTTGTTCGCTTTAAATTGTGGGACTGTCTTGGGAGTTCTATAGATCCTAACCCGGATCTGGGGATACCTTCTTAGAAAGTAGCAACAAGGCTGTGAGGGAACTGTGCGGGGTATACCGACATGGTTGAAATAGTCTGCTACGTTGATGTGGCACTTTGGTGTGTACCGGTAACCCTTGAGTTCAGTCAAGGAGAGTACGGGGCCTCCGCGTGGTGTCATGAAGCATCAACAAACCTTAGGAACCTTAATTGAACTATCTTGGCCTCTTTAGGGTAGTGAGATAACTGACTTTGGTGCAGTCCGAGGTTGGTTGATACTCGATACTACACTCAATTGAGGGTTGCTTTCCTGGAATATTTCAGTCGCCAGTTCAGTGGCTAAATCGAAACGATGAACAATGAAAGCAATCCAGTGATGTTGGGACCCTTAGAACTCGGTTACTTCTAATAGGACAGGTTGAGCCCACCAACTTCAAGAGGGTAATACCCAGACCCCATGCTGGCCCAAACCTTAAGGGCTTCTCTTGTGTGACTTGTGTGCCTTCGTACTTGACTATATGCATGCTTGTTACCTAACACGTGTTTCTTGCAGGTTTTGTTTTAGTCCTTAACTGGGACTCACGACAGGTTTTACTTGAGTTTCTTGCAGGTTTGCAGTCCTTAATAAGGACTCATAGCAGGGTTACCTACATTACCCCATGCATACCATAACATCATACCATTGCATACATCCTAACCCATTTCAAGGATCTCAAGGGCTTGTGATGCAGGTCATGGTGAATCAACTATCCCAGCAAGGGGCAAAGAGGATTTGTTTTCCTCTAGCCAAGGTTGTCAGGGGCTATGAACCACTAGATATGGTGAGCCTTGACCCTTGAAGAAGGACTCTCAACAACATGAAGTTCCTTCAATCAAGTTCCCGGTTCTCAACTCTAATAATTTCTCTATTTACCCCGCGAGGTCCTTGAAATCATTGCATGCATATCATACATATCGTTGCATAACAGGTACCATTTCTCTGCAGGTTACTTACCTTCTTCGCTGTTTATTTCAGCAGTCTCGTCATGAATCCTGAATCCTCAACCGAACACACTATCAAGGCCCTCCAGGCTCAGAACGCCCAATTCCAAGGGCTGATCATGAATTTGACCCAGGGGCAACAAGATCTGAAGGCTCTGCTCTTGAAAAAGGAAAAGAAGAAAAAGAGGACTGTTTTGTTCAGCCCTAGACGCAGATCTAGGAATACCCTGCAGGATCAAACTGAGAGGACAACTCCATCTGTGGGGAAAAGCAGTCATCAAGAGGAAAGGATTCCCAGCCCAGTGGTCTCTGACAATGAGACAGATTTCAATGACGAACAGTACCCTCCGGCTGAGGATAGATACAAACAGTTGGAAGACCGGCTCAGTGCTATGGAGATACAAAAGGTGCCTGGCCTGGACTTCGAGGATCTAGGTCTGTCTTCTGGGGTAGTGATCCCGCACAAGTTTAAGGCACCTGCCTTTGCTAAATACGACGGGGCATCCTGTCCTAAATTGCATCTCAGGGCTTACACAAGGAGGATCCAACCTTATACAGCTGACAAAAACTTATGGATCCATTTCTTCCAAGAGAGTCTTTCAGGGACTCAGCTCGAGTGGTTTTATCAATTGAATGGAGCCAACATCCGTACCTGGGAAGACTTAGCCACTGCTTTCTATAAGCATTACCAGTACAATGCCGACCTCGCTCCCACACGTACTCAGCTTCAGGGAATGTCTATGGGTGCAGGCGAAGGTTTCAAAGAGTATGCACAGAAATGGAGAGACCTTGCTGGAAGGGTGCAGCCTCCATTAACTGACCGGGAACTCGTTGATATGTTCTTGGGGACCCTATCCGGGCCATTCTTCAATCACCTCATTGGTAACTCATCTGCTGGATTTACCGACCTCATCCTGACTGGCGAAAGAATTGAAGCTGGTATCAAGAGTGGGAAAATTCAAGAGGCCACACATTCTGATATTCATAAAAAGCCTTACACGGGAAAGAAGGAATCTAATGCTGCATACAGTCAAAAGAGTCGCCGTGATCAACATGCAGGGGAAGTCATGATCTCTGGTTCTGCACCACGCCGTCAACCACAAAAGGGAAACCAGCAAAGGCCGGACGGGCCTAAAAGGCAATTCACCAACATTAACATGCCATGGTCACAAGCATTGCAGCACATGTTGAAGATGAACCTGATTGCAGTGATCAACCCTCCTGCAAATCCTAAGACTTCCTCTCCTAGCTAAAATCCAGAAGCAAGGTGTGCTTATCATTCCGATAGCCCGGGGCACGATACTGAAGACTGTTGGGCACTGAAGTACAAAATTCAGAACATGATCGACGCCAAAGAGATCGAGTTCGAGCCTGCCGAGACTCCCAACGTGATCACTGCTCCATTGCCAAAACATGGCTAGGATCGAGAGATTTTTGTTCATTTGAATTCAAGTTGTATTTTTCTTTTTTTGTTCAGATAAACAATTATCATGTTAAACTCTTTTATTTCATGAATGCATTACACATGTCTGTCTTGATTTAATTATGTCTACTATACTTAAAACTGCTTTCATATTTTTGTGATGATCAACTCTTGACTGAAAATTCTAAACCTCTTGAAGGAGGATGACGAAAACGATACCGCAATCATTACAATATGCTTTTGAACAGACCCCGCTGATGAGGTACAGGCATTGTTTCAATTCCTAAACACTGGAGTAATAAGGAAGATAATCCCTCGTCAACCCCTCGGAGCCAAAGAAGTAGAAGTTTTTATTTTCGAAAATCAAAACCCTTAATCATAACCTGGGGCAGGGTAGTTCTCTCAGTTGATCCAAGTGCATAACGAATGGCACCAAAAAGTCCTTACAAAACGAAGAAAGACAGTGATGGTTCCGAATAATCAAGAAGGACAGGCAGTCACTATATCGCTCAAAATAAAAAAGCCCAAGAAGTCAAAACCTATAAAAGGGACTTATGAAACTGGGGCATCCCGCTGACTGTAAGTCCAAAAAAGGAAACAGTTCAGGCAAAAAAAAAAAAAAAAGGATAACAAAAATCAAGAAAGAGGTCTCACAAACCCTCAACAAAAGCAAAAATGACTGTCTAGTCAGAATAAATTATTAACATCCGAATCATCACCGGAAAATCAAAGCAAAGACTCGAACAAGGTCTAACGTATGATCAACTGAGTTTAGGTTTGGAGAACATCACGAAGAGCGGGTGGGTACAAATAATTTGAGCCTTTATCCTTTGTTTCTTAAACCGTGAACCAGGCCACGATATAACCCTTAAAAGTCCTAGCTGAAGCACGGGTTAGTTCGAAAGCATACTGTTACGAAGGTATCCTGACTCCTGAAGGTTTGCTGTAAAATCTTGAGTTGACATCGCACTGTATTACAAAAATGCATTTTCAAAATTCAAGACAGACATAGACTTTTGCATTCTTAAAATAACCTTGTTTGCATATGACTATTTGTTTGAACAACAGGGAAATTCGCACGATGAACACCTTGTGAACAGAAGTACCTCCAATCAAGGGGCACAGTAGGAGCATTGCCCATTATCTGGGGCATGACAAAGTACTTCTAACAGGGGCAACTCCTTACATTCTGAGAGCGTGGACATAGTCGGAAAAATACTACGCAAAATCAAAGACCCGCTAGGTTGACACACCTAGGCAAAAATAAGGGCTTCCCGGCGAACCAAAAGGGTTCGGGCAAAAATAAGGGATGAAATGAAAAAAATCTGTACACCCGGCAAGTCGAAAACCTGAAAAGGCGACTTGGGCAAAAATGGGTATCCCGGTGGACTGAAAACCCGAAAGGGCGGTCCAGGCAAAAGTTAGGGATCAAAGCGTACGACTATGATCCGGTATCTCATCACTTGTCTACTCGAAGATTTGTCAATCACCCACACAGGTATCCTCTTCCCTCATCTCCGAAGCAGGGGCAATAATGAGTTATCCAGGCGATCCAATTGCTCTGTCAACCAAAGTACAAAGGAAAGATCAACATAAGGATGATTACCATCTGCCTTTACAAATTCTAGATCGTGGGTTAACATCCGAAACCAAACAGGACAATCATCCACTTAATCAAAATCATGTAACCCTACACCGGTTCCTTCTCAATTTTCAGAAGAAGTTTTACACGAACTTATCCCACAAGTAACCTTACCCCGGTTCATCCAGAAGTTTTTACACAAACTTATCCAAGTAACCTAACCCCGGTTCCTCTAGAAATCTTACATGGATTTATCACAGATAACCCTACCCCGGTTCATCCAGAAGTTTTTACACAAACTTATCCAAGTAACCTAACCCCGGTTCCTCCAGAAGTCTTACATGGACCTATCCCAAGATGACCTTACCTCGGTTCATCAAGAAGTTTTACACGAACTTATCCTGCGGCAACCTAACCCCGGTTCCTCCAGAAGTCTCACATGGACCTATCTCAAGATAACCTCACCCCGGTTCATCAAGAAGTTTTACACGAACTCATCACCAAGCAACCCTACACCGGTTCCCTCTCTTCAAGATGAAGTTTTACATGGACTCGTCACCCCGAAACCCTACACAGGTTCTCCCTTTCCAAAAACGAAGTTTTACACGAACTCATCATCAAAGTAACCCTACACAGGTTCCTTCTCCATTTCAGATGCGGTTTTACATGAGCTCATCAGCAGGTAACCCTACATAGGTTCCCTCTTTCAACTTACAAAATTACAGTTCAAAATCTCCCCAGGAGAGTCCAATCCAGCTCTCCCAGGAAAGTTGGAATCCACATATCCCCAGGCAGTAAGCTTATCCCCAGTAAATTCCGGAAGCTTATCCCTCGCAGAGCACGAACGCGTCGTCCGGTTTGATTCAAAGAGTTATTTCCTTAACAGGATATAACTGGGTTATCCTCAGCCAAAAGCCACGGAAAGAGCGTCCTCGACGAAGTCTTCTTACCCCCAGCGAAGTCCATCAACACTTCCAACACAACAAGAGTATCCCCAGCAAGTTATTATCAACAATTCAAAAAAGTATCTCTCGCCCCACCGAGTATTACTCCCCAGCAAGATCGTCAGAGTACTTTCCTCCCCGCAGAATCTTCCATTCACCAAGTTTATTCCTCAACGGAGTCATCTTCTCCTACCGGTATTCTTGCAGTTATCATCCCCAGCGGAAGCAAAATCTATTCTTCAAACATCAGCCCAGGATACGACTTCCCGGCACCCGTCAAGGATTCACTTTCCTAGACAAAAACATACATAAAACATCACATGCATAGACACATCATATCTTACAATCTCATTTATGTTGAGAACATCATTGCTTGATCCATATCATGCATTGCATATGACTGACTTTTACCTTTCAGGAAAGATCCAGTTAAATTCTCAACCATATTTCAAGACCTTGTCCGGTTCAGTTAAATCGACCCTAAGATTTTCCTGATGCTTATCCAGTCAAAGGCCTTCTCTGGTTCAGTCAGATCGACCCTAAGATCTCCCTGATGCTTATCCAGTTGAAGATATTTCAAGACCTAGACCGGTTCAGTTAAATCGACCCTTAAGGTTTTCCTGATGCTTATCCAGTCAAAGGCCTTCTCTGGTTCAGTCAGATCGACCCTAGGATCTCCCTGATGCTTATCCAGTTGAAGATATTTCAAGACCTTGTCCGGTTCAGTTAAATCGACCTTAAGATTTTCCTGATGCTTATCCAGTCAAAGGCCTTCTCTGGTTCAGTCAGATCGACCCTAAGATCTCCCTGATGCTTATCCAGTTGAAGATATTTCAAGACCTAGACCGGTTCAGTTAAATCGACCCTTAAGGTTTTCCTGATGCTTATCCAGTCAAAGGCCTTCTCTGGTTCAGTCAGATCGACCCTAGGATCTCCCTGATGCTTATCCAGTTGAAGATATTTCAAGACCTTGTCCGGTTCAGTTAAATCGACCTTAAGATTTTCCTGATGCTTATCCAGTCAAAGGCCTTCTCTGGTTCAGTCAGATCGACCCTAAGATCTCCCTGATGCTTATCCAGTTGAAGATATTCCAAGACCTTGTCCGGTTCAGTTAAATCGACCCTAAGATTTTCCTGATGCCTATCCAGTCAAAGGCCTTCTCTGGTTCAGTCAGATCGACCCTAAGATCTCCCTGATTCTTATCCCAGTAGAAGACACCCAAGATTTTTCTCAACGAGCGTTGTTGAAGTTAAAGTCACCCAAGGTTCTCTTATCATTCATGCTAAGGCAGTAACCATCCCTGGTTCATTCATCACCGTTTGAAGCTCCAGACTCAGCTCCTATAACCAGTCAGGACATATCTATACCAAGCATCTAAAAATCAGCTCCTGCGACGCGTCAGGTACTCATTTTCTGTTTTGCAGGTATGCAGGTTCTCGCTAAGGAATCTCCTACGCGATCAACATCCAGATGGCATCTATAAGCCCATCATCCTATCCAGCAATCTTCAAATGGCATCTATAAGCCCATTCCACCACACTGCCACTATGTGAGCGCAAATTTCTGGGCACTCTAGTGTTCAATCATCTTCTACCCTCGGATTACGAAAGGCACGTCAGCCAATCTGCATCCTCAGGTCTAAGAAGATTGAACAGGGGCAACTGTTGTACCCCAAAATTTGCCCTCCCATATTTTTCAAGAAATTGCCAAGCCATGCTTCAAAATTCCCCAAGGGTTGCACAGTGCAAAGGTCTCCTATACAGTCAAAACTAGGGTTTGTGTTCTGATCAAGGAAAGGAAGTTTTCAAAGGCCCAATCAAGTCTTATATGCCTGCAAATATGGTCAAGTATCCTCATATCAAGTTTCAAGGCGTTCAGCTCAAAATTGCACAGTCAAAACCCTAAATTGCACTACAGTCAACTGTAGGGGCAAAATGGTCATTTGACAGTCAAAAGTTCAAATTTTTGGTCAACATATCATTTTGAAGCCACAAACATCATTTGATCAATGCTTGATCATGATTCTCAAAATTTGGCTCAGAAATCATCAAGATGCAAAAGTTTCCTTATTTGGACAGTTGAAAAAGTCAACTGAAATTGACCAGGGCATAACTTTCACATGGATTATCAGAAAAATTCCATCCAAAGCTCATTTTGAAGAGAAAGACATTTCCTACAACTCATCTTCATACTTCAAGTCCAAGAAATGCTCTCACAAAAAGTTATCAATTTCAACATTATAGGTCATTTTCAAAAGTCAACAAAAAGGGACTTTAAGTCAAAGGCCATAACTTGAGATTGGTAAATCACAAGGACATGGGACCAAAGGCATTGGTTGGAGGACTCAAAGACCTTTCCAAAATGTCCAAGAACATGAGAAAATCTTAAAAATTGAGCAAGTTATGCCTTGTGGAAGTTGGGAAATTTTTGGATATTTTGAAAAGTCAACATTGATTCAAATGGTCTAAAATTGCTAATGGGCCCATTTTTCTTCCATGATTCATCATCCATGACATGTGCACGACCACTTGGCCCAAAGGGAAGTATTTTCTCATTATTTATTTATTTATTTGAATTATTATTTATATTAATTCATTTAAATCAAATTAAATATAGGAAAAATACTAACCTAAGTTTTCAAATCTTTTTGTACATATTTCAGCCTCAAGATTTCGTGCCTAAGTCAATAAGGGAAGATTTGGAGCAAATTGATCATAATTAGCACAAGAACACTTGAAAAAGATTGAAAAAAGATCCTTAAAATCAAATTTCCTAAAACCATCAATGCCATGGATTTGATTGAGTTTTGTTGACCTAATTTGTTCACTACATATGCCTGATCATAAACCTAATCATAAAAGACACAAAAGCTGCGCAAGAAACTCCATTGCAAACTTGAAAAATTCCCTAAAAACTCAAAACTGAAATCATCTTTATAGGGCGATTTAAAGGATAATTTTCATTCCAATAGCTTCCTTGGAGACTACTGGACAGATTCCAATCAAAAGCATCAAAGATAGTCTCTTGAAACGCTGTACAGAAGTCACTCTTTTGCCATTTTTTTCCATTATCGTGTTTTGCATTCTATGCACTTTCATAACATTTTATTCATGGATTCTTATTCCTCATGAGATTCTAAAGCTAACCATTATGTTTAATTGAATTATTACGCTGTATACGAGATTTCGCCATGCTTGATTTCTAGGGTTTGCAGAGCTCTAAATTAGGGACTTCAAAACAAGACAAAATTGGAACCCATGAGTCATACCATTCGCTTCAGCGTACTCAGGCGATTCCAAACCAACCCTCGCGCTCAATTTATGAGTGCTTGAGGGCTAGTCGCTATTTTCTCATAGCCTGCCTAAGAGAACGCATATGAAACCGTGGCCATTGTTTTAATATTTTCAGGAACGAAGAAGAATACCTCGTGGCCAGCAACTATTGGTTCTTTTGAATTGCGCGCGTTTTTGAAGCACTAACCTTCGTTTTGTTTTTATTATATTTGTTGTTTATTAAACATACAAAAGAGTTTCATGGTTCAGCTGGCAAGCGCTCATTGCATTGACGTCTAAGACTTGGGTTCGAGCCCCAGGTCTGTATAATTTCTCATATTATTTTGCAAACTACGTTCCCATGCAGTGCCGGTATTAAGACGCATCATATGCCCCAGATCAAGCCTTGCCACGTCCATCTGGAGATCTAATCAAGGGCCAAGAGTCAAAGAACACGTTGTGCCCTGGTCAACGCTTCAGCATACTATCAAAAAGTCAGAAGGGCCATGCTTAACTGGGCCAGATTGCTAAGGCCTATACCTCCATATTGGGACTGAACCCCCCCTAGTTTGCAATTTTCTATCTTTTTCTTATATTTTATTTTTAATTATTACTTTATTTTCTTTATTGTTTAAATTAATTAATTATTTCTACAAAAATACCAAAACCTCAAAAAAAAATCAGAAACGACAAAAAAACATAATAAATATTTTATTTTAATATTTTCTTGTAAATAAATGCATGTAATTGAATTTAGTTAAATTAGGGTTGCAATATTAATTCTTTTCATAAGAAAAATCAAAAAAAATATAGAATTAGGTTTAATTAATTTTGATTCCTTTTAATTTCTCTTTTTCACAATAATGTTATTTATTTTATTTATTTTTTATAATTAAATTGGCATGTAAATTAACTTAGGTTTAAATTAGGTTAAAATTCAATACTTTTCATAATAAATTTAAAAGCCATTAGAATTAGGGTTTGCATTCAATTTTAATTTTAATTAATTCTCTTTTTCATATTAAATCATAAAATACTAAAATACCAAAAAACATTTTCTTTTAATTCTAATTTTAATTCATGTAATTTAATTTTTGCAAAAGGGTCCAACGCCCTCCTTTCGACTTAATTGTTTAATTTCGCATATTTATTTTATTCCGCTTAAATAATTATGTACCTCTCCCGAAGCCTTGTAAAGTTTTAATTACTTCTCGCACTTTTAATTTCTTTATTTTCCGTCAAATCGGGTCCGGTTTAATTTTGGCGATGTGGACCCGCGCCATTTGTAATAGCTTTAGAATTTACTTTCCTCGCAAATATTTTAACTGTTAAACAAAGCATGCAAGAATGAATGGCCTCTAATAAAATCAAGCGTAGATCACTTTAACATGACAAGACAAATATAAATGAAAACGACACACAAATCGCACACACCACCCCTAGGGTACGCCTCACTGTTGCCTTGCCTCGAAAGGTGATCGTCGAGTAGAGGATGTCTTAGTAAGTCCTCATGATCCGGGAACCTGGCATGAGGGTAGCTTCTAAGGTGTCTTCCTATTGCTCTGGTGATCACCATGTCCCGAACCTCGAATTGACCCGAACACCTCCAACGGTGGTGCTACCTACCTCTCAATGGTGGGATGGCACTACTTTAAAGGACATTTACACAGACGAATTCCTTAGGGTAGGTAGACGAATCTAGATACTTGCTCTAATTTCAAAACAAATCAAAAATACTTTTCACACCAACACCTTTTCAAAAAGCTTTCGAAAGCAATTTTTCAAACACTCTTGAGGACCGATACAAGAGTCGAACTGGAATTTTCAAAGAAACTTTTTTAAACCCACAGTTGAAAAGCAAACAAACCACTTTTGAAAACACAAATGAGCAAGTATCTAAGAGCCCATGGATAACCATGGATAGAAAGGGTGCTAACACCTTCCCTTTCTATAATCTACCTCCCGAACCGAGAGCAATCTCTATAAGGAATTTTTCTGTGCTTTTGTCCTTTCCATTTGGAGAAAATAAAAGACGGTGGCGACTCTTGCTTCCGCGACACTTCGCGAACCAGCGTTAAACTGTCAGTTCCAGATCCACCGATCACAACTACTATCTGGCAATTACAAGCAAGGGCAAAGGAATGGTATCAGATAGTGTGATCTGTTCAGAAAGCTTATGATGAAGTGGGTTTCTTCTGATGCAAATTACTCTAGTAAAGAGTGTGTGAGTCTTGAGAGTGAGAAGCAAGCAAATCGATTGTTTTTGTATGTCCTTGTCAAAGTGAAGAAGTCAGAGGGCTTGGATATGCTCTCAAGGAGCTAGAGTATCTAGTTCAGGTTTATTTTTACAAGGGTGTGAATGTGTTTAGCAGGAGTGTGAATTTATAGTCCTTAACTTTGAGAGTGTGAAGCCTTTCATGTTCTCAAGTGTTCATATTCTTCAGGAGAATTATTTATCCATGATAGGGGGAGTAAAGTATTGGTCTCTGGATTGTTGCTACAATAGTGAAGGCATTATGAAGCGTGCATGTTGTTCAAGTTGTGAAGATTATATATGGCTCTAGTCATGAGAAGCTGAATCACGGGGAGTACTCTGAGAGAAAGAATGAGAGATGTCACATATGATGTCTTGACATCTTGGTATGTTTCACCAATTCTGAATGAGAGGAATATGATTAGAGTCATGTGGAAGAACATGTGCGTCTATGAAACATCATATCTTTTGACTGAAGAAGTTTAGTTTCTTTAGACAATGTCTGACCGGATGTCAGGACATTATTCAAGACTTGGTTCTTGTGATAATACCAAGTTGGACGGTGTGATCAAAAATAAGTTAGGAGGGAGTATGACACGTGTTTTTCTTTGACTGTATGCGTATTTATTGGGACTATCAGGTTTAGAAGAATCTGTTCAGAGTAAAAAAAAACCTTTGTTTGATGTTTATTCTAGCAATTTATCTTCCCTTGATCTGAGTTTGATGAAGTCACCCAACAATACCAATTTGATCCACCGTCTCGTGATACTCCTTTGCAAGAAACCATCGTTCTTCAAAGCTCTTCACTCGGCCGAATCCAAATTGCAAAATTGTTGTTGCCTAAGATTCCCAAACGATTTATTGTCTCACGCTACTCCTTTGTAAGAACCTTCCGTTCTTCAAAGCCTTTCACTCGGTCGAATCCAATATTTTTGAAACCTTGTAAGAACCCCCAAATAATGAATAACTATGTGTACGTTGTTTGTGTGTATGCATAGATGCAAGGTTGAAGATGATGATTAATATTAATATGTGTTTATAGTTTCATCAAGTTGAAAATGATGCATGTATGAATTATTTATAGGTGTGCAAGTTAGAGGCAAAATGGAAACCTAAAAGTTTCAAAAGAAAAATATTTTTTTACAAAATTCTAACACGTGTGTCGACACATTGTAGGTTATGTATCGACACATATTTACAGAAGCTTTCAGGCTTTAAAATAGCAGTACATGTGTCGACTCATAGAATGGATGTGTCGACACATATAAATGATTTTTATGCAATAATATATTTTTAATGACATGTATGAGGTCATTGTGTCGACACATATTTACAGAGCCTATGGGCTTTATTATTGATCCAAATGTGTAGATGCATAGTATGGATGTGTTGACACATCCAACTTATTTTTATGAAAAAATTGATCTTTAATGCATGACACCTATTTATAACCTATTCAAACATGTTCTAGATGCATTCTAAGATCCCTAATGCAATGGTGCATACAATTACTCAAAGATACCGTTCAATATAAAGAAAAGCTAAATCAAGTCTAGTTTTGACATCATGCAAAACATCTATCTAAGAGGAAAATGCATTCACAATAGGTGTGTATGTTACCCCTGCAAGGGCAGAGGTACTCATAGATCTTAGTAGGTATATTATGATGTATGGTGGTTAAGGATTGCATACAATGAGAAGCCCTATAGGGTGGTTTATAGACCTGCTCATGTAAGCTGGGATACTCTGTCTATAAGCATAGTCTTTAGGATAATAATACCTAAGGTGTGACATGTATGAGTTAAGATCTGTCATCTCACCTGCTAGGAGTGAGGTATTTATAGAGGCTCACTTGGGCCTGGGTTACAGAGTTAGTGGGCGTTTATGCCCTAGCTCCATGAACAAGAAAATGGTCAAGGGAAGACTTATTCTTGCTATAATAATTAAGGAAGTGGCTCCTCCTTCGACTGACCCTTTAGGTATATTAACCTAAAGGGGCTTATCCCTTTGTTGGGCGACCAGGTGCTAGCTCCAGAAGACCCTCCATTTTATTGGGATACGTGGTGCTAGCCTTAGGGGAGGCTACCACCCTTTCTTTGGGCTACCGAGTACTAGCTCTAGGGGGAGGCTTTCCTCTTCTTTGGGTTATTAGGTTCTATCCCTTAAGGCAACCTCTTTTGGGAGACTATGTGCTATCTCTGGGGGAGGGGGGGGGGGGGTTCCCTTCGGTGGGCTACCAGATACTAGCCCTAGAGGGTGGCTCCAACCTTTTTTGTGTTATATTGGGTGCTACCCCCTTTTGGGTACTCCTTATTAAGGCCTAATAAAATATAACACTACTTAGTCCCTACATCACGAGGACTTGGTAAAGGACGAAGTGATTAATAAAAGTGCTCATATTCTTAATACACCCTTGTACAAGTGTATATCAAGAGGCTTTTTTTTATGAGGGCTCACATCGAGTCCATCAGGTGAGACATTATGTTTATTCTTTTAGGCGATACTTTATGTCAAGTCTCTCAGGTGAGAATTTATGTCGAGTCCCTAAAGCGAGACTTTATGTTGAGTTCTTCAAGTGAGATTTTATGTTGAATATCTCAGGCGAGACATTATGTCGAGTATCTCATGCGATACTTTAGGTTTAGTCCCTCATGAGAGACTTTATGTTGAGAATCTCAGGCGAGAATTTAGGTTGAGTCCCTTAAGCGATAATTTAAGTTGGATAGCACCCGAGGAAGCTTCAAGTCCCTCAAGAAAGGCATATAGATAAGTCTGCTTGATGGGACTTGAAGTCTCTCAGGAGGGGAATTTTAATAAACTTGTTCGAAGGGACTTGAAGTCCCTCGGGAAAGATTATATATTGAGCCCAACTTACAAGACTGTAAGTCCCTCAGGTGAAGCGTCAGACCTCTCGAACGATACTTCTCTCATGCCTTCAAACAAGAATTTAAGTTAAGTCTTTTGGGATAGTCTTCATTTGCATCCCTTAGGCAAGTTTGTAAGTTGGATCACTCCTGAAGAAACTCTAAGTCCCTCAAGCAAGGCGTTAAGATAAGTTATTTTTGTGGGACTTTTAGTACCTCAAGCGAGATTATATGTTGGAGTCCCTTTGGGAGTGATTCATTAAAGCATTACTTGGGGAGAGTTCAAATATTCATACTATGCATGTTATACATAGTATTTGGCATTAAATGAGAGGCCTATTAAGGTGTCAATGATTCTTCTATGATAATTTAATGATGTATTTTCCTCTTAGGGAAGCAAGGATCCTTTAGTGAAGGTCCGAAATTTTTATTCCCCTCGGAGGGCGGCAAGGATCTTTCAGTAAAAGTCCAACATTTATATTCACCTTGTAGGGCGACAAGGATCTTCTATTGGAAGTCTAATATTTGTATTCGTCTCGTAGGGTGGCAAGGATCTTCTGGGGGAAGCCCATCATTTGTACCCACCTTGTAGGGGGACAAGGATCTTCTGGTGGAAGCCCGACATTCTAATTACCTCATAGGCCGGAAAGGATCCTTCAAAGAAGGTCCAACGTATAATATCCCTTTAGGTTAGTAATGACATTGTCGAGTCCAGCAACGAGATCAACTTAACACCCTCGTTAGTAAAATCAAAATATACTAAAGGAAATTCTTCACCACGAGGCAACAAAAACTCTGTTGAACAATAGTGATCATCCAACATCTAATCAATTGACATGATTAGTGGTCCATTTTAATGCAACCTTGAAACCAATGGAAATTGTCCTGCAGAAAGCAAAAATGGAAATCAACATGTTTGTAGTGTTAAACAATACTACTTAATCAAAAGTCCAAACAAGGGCGGCAACCCATTTAAGAGTAAATTGCAAACCAGATCCTTCTCCACCAACACCCATAATGCAGTTATGGTGTTTAAACAACATTTTTGCAATTGCAGTCTGTAACTTAGCTATAAAATAGTCTTTCATGTTGAATGATATGCCTGCAACAAACTCCTACTAGCAGGCTAGAGGTGCTTTTGAATTCATCTACGTATTTAAATACAATGGGAAATTTCTAAGCAACAACATTAATGGTTCACCAGCTACATAATTTGGTTCAGAAAATGTATAATTTAATGCAACCATAACAAAATTTTGTTTGTCTAATGCAACATTCGGTAGAGTCCCTAAACACAAAAGCCAAATGGAATGATGGAAATTCCATTTGACATAATGATAGTTAAATCTGCTACTACAAAGTTGCATCCATGGCAGAAATTTGGTGGGTCATCTGATGACAAAATTACTGGAAAGTGTACCAGTGTTGTTATTAAACTAATAAAATTAAATTCATATCCAAACGGATTGTGAACTTAGAACAAGGTACGTTGTGCGATGTGATTAAAATAATAAACAGAGGGATTTTTCATATTGTTTTGGTCGAAAACAAAATAGATAAGTTTTTATAACAATTATGAGAAATACGGTTAGTTCATATTCTCATAATCCCTTATTTCTACTTGATTATTGAAATATGCATTAACAGACATGCAATGACTACAGAGTTACACAGCAGATTAACTCTACCACTACATTGTAAGAACAAGATTTAGATATGTGTTTAATCTCTGAGTTTTGATGATAACAAACATATATTTAATGAAGAACAATTTTAGTTCTAATGGTTTCATCGAGTGTGCAGATACATTATTGAAATTCTGGATAGTCTTAATCCAGATATCATCAGAATTACTTTATCACTCAGAAGAAGAACCATTGATTTCTATTTCTAATGTAACATCAGTAGTTCTATGGAATGTTGTATGTTTGACAAGAAAAGAATCTCAGTGAGTTTCCATGAAGAAAGTGTTTCTATTAGTTTTTGCTTCAAAATCAGAAATCGAGACTGCACAAGAAACAAGCTTCCAACGTAGAAGATCAGAAGTCAAGATTCATTCATTAGAAGAGTTGAGGCTTGGATTCTAAAGACATAATCAAGATTCTGAACATATAAGGAGAAAGATTCTACTCCAAGATTAGAAGTCAAGATGTGTTCATCAGAAGAGTTGTTGCTCAGATTTCTGAAGACAAAGTCACGATTCTGAAGACTCAGAGAGTTTATGGAATATACACCTTCATTCAACATCAGAAGTATTCCACCATAAGAAAATATGAAAAGAAATATCTTGTGGACTCATATCCAATAAACATCTCAAAGTCCATCAGAAGACAAGATCAAAGGATGATATCTTCTCAAGCCAATCTACTCGACATAAGTAATACTCGTAAGAAGATAAATATCACCAAAAAGACCACTGCACCCAATAGAAGAAATATTATGACCATTTCTACATAAACATCGGAGGTTCTAAGTAATGTTGAATGTCCATCAGAAAGGGAATCAATCCAAAGATTAAGAGATCATGATCAGACAACAAGATGTAGCTAACATAAGCTGTTGCTTTCAGCTCAATCCAAAGATCACATTTCTAAAGATCAGAAAGAAGAAATTCAACGTCAAAATTAGATGTACTGATATAAGTTGTTGCTTCAAAAATCAGACATCAGACATGCAACTTAGAAAAGTTGATTATCAAGAAATCAAGATAAGACCAAGAAGTCAAGATCAGAAAAGCTTTTACTTTCAAAAAAGACATTGTTCATCAGATAAGTTATTGCTTATATATATGAAGACAATATTCAACTATCTGAAAGACTCTGACTATACAACAATGAAGAATCTTCTGGATCATTATCACTCCTTAAATCAGAAACAATCCAGCAAGAAGACAAGAAGACAGAGACAATATCAAGAGTTATCTTCCAAGCTTATTACTTCAAGCAAAAGTAAATCATTAAAAGATAAAGTCTTAAGAAACTCAGCCACGAAGTTTATAGTACAATAAATATGTTTAAAATATTCCACCACTTTCTTGCGTATTGTACTATATTGTTTCCCATGATGAAATGTTACTGTTACTATAGCTGGAAAAGGAAAGCAACATCTTCGTACCACCAACGGTCTTATTCTCAAGCCTATATAAAGAGACCCCATTAGCATTTGAAGATAGACGAACTATAAACCATTATCACTCTTGAATAAAATTGTTGAAATACTAAGAGAAAAGAAGAATCACTACTCATATACATCTACAAATATTCTTCTAGATAAATATCAAGAACACAAGAGTTATTGCTCGTTATTGTGTTAACATATTAAAGGTTAAACACAAAGAGTTGTTGCTCATTATTTATGTGTTAATCTTAGAGGTATCTATACAAAGATTTGTTGCTCATTATTCGTATTAGAGACTTTGTTCTTCATAGTTGTGTTAATCTGTTTATTTAGAGTAAATATTGTAAACACAGTTGATTGTAATTCTGTTAAGAATTGATTATTACCTCAAGTGACTAGGTTGTTAGTCTGAGAATTGAGAGGGATAAGGTGTTAGCTAGACTCTTAGACGGTTGTGGTTAGTCATCAACGGGTAGCCCATGCATTTGTAATATGTTGAGATTAGTGTATTAAGTCCTTGTTGAAGGCGATATCACCTAAGAAGGGTGGATGATCAGTGGTTTTTACACAGATATTTAGCATTTATTTTAGTTATTGTTTCTTTTACTTGTCAAGGTTTTATTTTGTTTTATCGCATATTATGCTTTGGTTTTGTGTTTTAGTCTTTTCAGGTTCAAAAGAATAAAACAGGACAAATCGAGGTGGAAAAAATGCAGAATTCAGATTTTCGGAGGAAGTGCTACAGGAACCCTAACATGCGTGGTCGTGTCACCTGCACAGGCCATGTCAGGGGGAATAATTGGAAAGCAAGGAAAACCAGGGGGCTGACACGGGCGATCGTGTCGCCTGACACAAGCCATGTCAGCATGCCTGGAGTAGAAAAAGAAAAGAAATTCTTGATGGACAACACGGGCGACTGTGTTTCCTGACACGGGCTGTGTTTACCAATGACGCTGATTTTAAGTGTTTTTATGATTTTTCACTATTTGGGACCCAAAGGAGTGTTTTGGGCATTTCCGACCGAGACAAATAGATTGTTCACTATTTAGCCAAGTTTGAAAGAGAAATAAGGGGACTTTTTGCCACATGAAGAATTGAGGATTGAAGATTGAAGCCTACGCAAGTGTTGGAGAACAGAGACCTTTCATGAGCGGAAGTGATTGAAGATCAAAGTTCACCATGTATTTGTAATGTTTAATTTTTATTCTGAAATTACTTTGAACAATATTAGTAGCTAAACCCCCCAATGCTAGGGGGTGTCCCTAATTTGATTCTGTAAACGATTTTGATTCTTAAATTTCCTTAATACAATAGTGTTGTACCCTAAAATTTTCCCTCCCATTTACTCCAAAACATCTCCTCATGCTCCTAGGGTTTTCAATTGCTCAAGGCTACCAAAGCTTCTCAGGCCTCAGGACATCACAACTGATTTTTTATCAGGGGATTCAGAGTTGCAAGTGTTTCTAAGTGAATCACATTTTCTCCTATTTATTGTCTCTTGTGTTAAGGTGTTGATTACTGAAGTGTGTGACGCCTTTCTTGACTAAATTCTTGAATCAATTATCATCATGAGTATTATTTCAATACACCTTCGATCATCAACTGAGGTTCATTAGAAGTTTTCTTCTTTGATTCCATTTTGATCTTTTTCAAAGATTCTTCAAAGGCAAGATATCATTATTGAGCTCAGTGATTAAGGAAAGATTCCATGTGGATTTTCATTAGGAGGATTCTATTTGGTTTCTAAAAATCAAGTGGATTTTTGGTTCAATTTTTAAGTTCAAATGGTGAAGTTATGATGCGGAGTCTAGTAAAGATCTTTTGGGATTTTTTTAGAGTACATTTTGGGCTTTTTAGAGTTTGAATGTTAAAGAGGCTATTGAATGGAAATTTTTTCCTTTTGGCTACATAGAATATTTTGGAATTTTCTTTCCAAGATTAGAAGTGAAGAGAGATTACAAGCTTGTTATTTTGAACCAAGGAATTCTATGGCCTTGTGGACAAGATTGGTTTAATTGCTACAATTTGTAAATAATTTAACCAAAGAGATTTCAAGATCTCTCGTGTTTCATTAGTCAAAGAATATTTTATGATACAAATCAGGTCATTCCTCTCATCATTCAAAGTTTTTCTAAACTTGAATACAATTATATCAAATCTACAAGTTTCATAAAGTTTTCTACAAAACATTCAATTGCCTAAAGCTTCAAATGTACAACTGTGATACGGTGGCCAGAACCGTGACGTGGTTTCCCTATTTCGTTAAGGAAATTTTGCTGGTTTGCGTTTTGCGTTTGTGTTCGCAAAATTCCGCGGTAAGCAAGATTCACCACCGTCTTTTATTTTATCCAACAAGGAAAGGAAAAAAGCACATAAAAATTCCTTTTTTGAGATATTTCTGAGTACCGGGGGTAGATTATAGAAAGGGAAGGTATTAGCACCCTTTCTATCCGTAGTTATCTACGGGCTCTTAGGTACTTGCTCATCATTTTCAAAATTGTTTTCTTTGTGTTTGTGGGCTTTGAAAAGTTTTTGTTTTAACTTCGATTTAACTCTTGCTTCTGTCTTCAAGAGTGTAATGAAGTGTTTTTGAAAACTTTGTTTGTAAAGCAGTGTAAGTGTGAAAAATTTGTTTGAAATGAGCAAGTACTTAAGAACTAATCTACTTACTCGAAAAAAGAATCGTTCTGTATTCGTTTCCTTTAGACAATGCTATCCCACTATTAGTGAGTAGGTAGCACTGTCGTTGGAGTTTGAGGGTCAATTCGAAAGGGACGCACGGTCACTAAAGCAATGTTAGGACGTCTTAGTAATAACCCTAATGTCTTAGATCAATTATTCGAGGCAACAATTCCAAGGCAACCATTCTGAGGCAACTTTTCCGAATCGGGACTTTGATCTTTGTTTAGACAAAAGGACGACCATTAAAGCATCCTATACTCAATGACCGTTTACCGAAGGCAACCAAGTGGGAGTGTACCCTAGGAGTGAGCATGTGCGAATGATTCAATTTCAGTTTATTTATCTTTGCACATTTAGGGTGATCTAACTGTTTTAAAATTAATCGTACATTCTTGTCATGCATCCCTATATCATACATCTAACAGTTAATAATTTGCGGAATTTAAAGTGCAGAATTTAAACTACGCTATTACAAGGCTTCGAGTATTTATATAGCCAAAAACAAACCCTTTGAAAATAAAGCGATAAATGTAAATAAACGTCCTAATTAAACTATTACAAAGTGTAGGCAGTTATATCAATATGGTAAATAATAATAAAAATAAAGCGCGCGAGAAGAATTAAGATCGAGGAGAATTTAAGGTTTTGACCCTTCTATCCTAATTAAAAGAAAAAAAAATTTTTTGTTGTTTTTAATAAAAGAAATAAGTTTTCTAAATTAAATATGCAATTAATTAGTTAATTAAATTAATTAATAAAAATAATTACATGACCTATTTTAGTTTCTTTGGTTATTTTAGGAAAAAATAAAATATAATTAAGTTAGTAATAAAACCTATTTATTCTAATTATTTTTAAGTTATTTACAAAAAGAAATTAAAGTTTTACCTAAAATTAAAATTTAATTAAGAAAAAATCCTAAATCTATATTTATGTGATTTTTATATTTGTTTATTGATAAAAAATAAAAAGGATTAAAAGAAATAAACAAAACGAATAAAACATGAAAATAAAGATGGGCCTAGTAGAAAAAGTAAATAGGGGGTGCAATCATCAGAAATCCCTAGGCCCGAATCTTCGAAAGTTTCATGCTCTAACTATGGTGTTTTTTGATTCTTGCGTGGAACCTATGATTCAACCATCCATAAATGTTCTATATAAATTTAAACAAACGTTAGCATACCATAAAATATGATTAAAATTAGAGATTCAAAGTTTAAAATTTTACCAAACTGGTGTTGTCAAATGGGGGGCGTGCTAGGCGTGTGATGGATTGCTCTTGGGCCTTGTAAGACTCTTGAGGACTTCAAGAGGATGGTTTGAGGCTTGATGTCAATTGAGAGAGACCGGAACCTCGAGATATGACTTGCACCAATTCTTTGATTTCTGGAGAGCTTTTTGAAGAGCTTTTAGAGAGCTTTTTGAAGAGCTTTTTGAGATATTTTTAGAGAGGATTTTTGTCCCTTTCAAGCTTGTATGGATCTATATTTATAGAGGAGAATGAGGAGACAATAAATTATGGAAAGAATCTCCCTCATAATGTTGTGTTTTAAGACCATGATCAAAATTTGAAAAAAATGCCATATTTGATGATTTTATGCCATTTTCACATGTGGATGAACCTGGACATATTTGAAGAGTTATTGCATGAAATCAATTTACATAAACCAGCATAAAAATTTCCCAAAATGGATTCACATCAAAATTTATATTATTTCTATTATTTATTTATTTAATTTTGAATTTTAATGAATAAAATATCAAAATAAATAGCATAAATAGTAGAAAAATGTATGGGTGGGCTTAGAGGTCGTGGACCATGTTAGGAATGAGTTTAAAACTTGAAAAGATAGGCCCATTTGGAGAAAATCCAAGTTTGGTCAATATTTGCTTCATGCATTTTTTCAAAAATTGTCCAACTTTGACAATGCATATCTGTCTCAATTTTAACCTTATGAGGGTGTTCTTGTACTTTTTAGAAAGCTTACAATGTCCCCTAAGCAACCTCTTTGGTTTCGTCTCAATTGAGTCTCCCATGTTCATGTATGAAGCTTTGATAAAAAAGGTGTTTTTGTTGACTTTTCAAAATGACCTATAATGTCCAAATTCATATCTTCTTGTGAGTGCATATTTTGAACTTGGGAGCTGAAGATGAATTGTAGGGAATTTCATCCTCTTTAAAATGAGATTTGGATGGGTCATTTATGATAAAGTATGAGAAAGTTATGCTTATTCAAAGTTGAGTTGACTTTTCCTACAAAACCCGGATTTAGCAACTTTTGGGTTTTGATGAATTGTGAGCAATCCTTGAGGAATCATGATCAACCCTTGATCAAATGATGAAATATACTTCAAAATGAGGATGTTGACCAAAAATCTTGAAGTTTGACTGTATGTGGGCCACAGTTGACTTTTGCCCTAGCACAGTCGATTTTCAGGCCTTTGAGCAATTGACTGAGCAAACTTCCTCTGCAAGGGTTGAAACTTGACATGGATGATATTGAGAACATATTAGGACAATGTTGAGCATTTGGGGTCCCGTGGACTCAAGTATCTTGATGCAACATGAAACCCTAATTTGAGGTAGACTGCCTTAGGAGAGAGCTTGTCTGGCCAACCCTTGGACTACCTTGAGCAACTTGGGGATCTTTCTTGAAATGTTTTGAGAAATATGGGAGGGCAAATTTTGGGGTACAATAGCTTCCCATGTTCAATCTTCTTAAACCTGAAGATTTAGATTAGCTTTTGTGCCTTTCGTGATCCGAAGGTGGAAGAGGATTGAACACTAGAGTGCCCAGAAATTTGCACTCGCATGTAGTGGTAATTGTCTTGTGATGTCAGGAATGGGCTTACAGATGCCATTTGGAAATTTCTGATGAGGGGATGGGCTTAAAGATGCCATCTAAAGGAGTGTCGATCGCATAAGAGATTCCTTAGCGAGAGCTTGTATACCTGTCGTTGAGGAAGATTCCGCTGGGGAGGGCTGATCTTTGTTGAGAGAAGTAGAATTTTAGGAGCTTCGGTCGTCCGTATTCCAATGAGGAAACATCTCTGTTGAATTTTAGGAACTTCGGTTGTCCGTATTCTACTGAGGAATCATCTCTGCTGACATTTAGGAACTTCAGTCATCCGTTGTTCAACTGAGGAATCATCTCTGCTGACATTTAGGAACTTCAGTCATCCGTTATTCAATTGAGGAATTAACTCCGGCTTGAGGAAGCAGAAGTGAATTGCGTATCTAGTTGTGTACAGGCTGCACCGCGACCTACTTGGGAAAGGTGAAACCGATCGTGTTTGATAGGTCTGGGTCTTACAGTGTTGTGGACTGCTGTCTGGAGATAAGAGAAAAGAAACCTGGATAGTAGGGTTATGAGAAGGAACCTGGGTAAGGTTGCTTCGTGAGGAGTTTGGATAACACTGCGTCTGAACCGAGAAGGAACCTGGGTAAGGTTGCTTTGTGAGGAGTTTGGGTAAAACTGCGTCTGAACCGAGAAGGAACCTTTGTGAGGAGTTTGGGTAAAACTGCGTCTGAACCGAGAAGGAACCTGGGTAAGGTTGCTTTGTGAAGAGTTTGGGTAGAACTACATCGGGACTGATGAGGAACCTAGGTAAGGTTGCTTCAGGATGAGTCTAGGTGAAACTACATCGGGAAAGAGAAGGAACCTAGGTAAGGTTGCTCCATAATGGGTTTAGGTGAAACTACATCTGAACTGAGAAGGAACCTAGGTATGGTTGCTCCATGATGGGTTTAGGTAAAACTACATCTGAACTGAGAAGGAACCTAGGTAAGGTTGCTCCATGATGGGTTTAGGTAAAACTGCATCTGAACCAGGAAGAAACCTAGGTAAGGCTGCTTCATGAGGAGTTTAGGTAAAACTACATCTGAATCGGGAAGAAACCTAGGTAAGGTTGCTTTGCGAGGAGTTTGGGTAAAACTACATCGGGAAATTGTAAGGAGGAACCTGGGTAAGGTTGCTTCAGGATGAGTCTGGGTAAAACTACATCGGGAAATTGTAAGGAGGAACCTGGGTAAGGTTGCTTCAGGATGAGTCTGGGTGAAACTACATCGGGAAATTGTAAGGAGGAACCTGGGTAAGGTTGCTTCAGGATGAGTCTGGGTGAAACTACATCGGGAAATTGTAAGGAGGAACCTGGGTAAGGTTACTTCGGGATAAGTTTGTGTAAAACTTCAGGAGGAACCTGGGTAAGGCTACTTCGGGATAAGTTTGTGTAAAACTTCAGGAGGAACCTGGGTAAAGTTACTCTGTGATAAGTTCGTGTAAAACTTCAGAATGAACCGGGGTAAGGTTACTTTGAGATAAGTTTGTGTAAAACTTCAGGAGGAACCTGGGTAAGGTTACTTTGTGATAAGTTCGTGTAAAACATCAGGAGGAACCTGGGTAAGGTTACTTTGTGATAAGTTTGTGTAAAACTTTATTCAGAAATATATGAGAAAGGACCCGTGTAAGATTTTTCAGGATAAACCCGTGTGAAGATGCATTTAGGAGAAACCCGTGTAAGATTTCTTCGTGACGAACCCGTGTAAAGATGCATTTGATCATGCAGATAATTACTTTGTTTAGTTTCCGGAGTTAATCTTGAACTTGCTGGAAGTTGTTGATGATAACCATCTTTCCTGAAAAGGTACATGATTAATCGTATATGATACATGACATGCATTGTATGATGATGTTCTCAAAATAAATGAAATTATGCTGTATGCAATATGTATGCGCACTTCATGATATATGAACATGAAATGCTATTGTGGTACGCCCGAGTTTGGGAAAATAAATCCCTGTCTGTTGTTGGAGAATAAAGAGTTTCGCTCGCTGGAGATAACGACCGAAGATGATTGGGAGAATAATCCTGCAGGAGAGAATAACTCCACTAGGGAATGGACTGACGAGGAAATGACTTTGTGGGGAGTATATACTCTGCTAGAAGATCTGCTGATTTGGAGAAATAAACTCAGTTGGGGATGAATTACTGTTGCTGGTGACAGTGAACCCTGTTGGGGATTGAATTTCTGTCTGTGAAAGGAATGAACTCCGCCGGGGATGATTTTCCAATGGCGACCTCACTGGGGATAATCTTTTAGACTCTACTGGGGATAATCTTCCAGACTCCACTGGGGATAATCTTCCAGTGCTGGTGATAGATAAACTCTGCTTGGGGAGAATCTTACCGACCCATTCGTGGTTGCGAGCCTCAGCTGGGGAGAATTAACACCACTGTCCTTTTCTTACTCTGCGGGGAGTGTAGATGTTACTGGGACGTGGGCTGAGGATATGACAATGACTTTGCATCGAGACTTTTCTGCCCTTGTATCTGCGGGAGAAGGTTCTTGCGAAGGCCTTGTGGATCGAGTATTATTCCAACCTATGAGGTGCTTGGTAATTGCCGATTGAAATGACAAATATTCTTCTGGTAGGCAAGTGACGAGATGATGGGACATAGTCATACGCTTTAATCCCTAACTTTTGCCTGGATTATCTTTTCAGATTTTCAGTCCACCGGGATACCCTTTCTTGCCCAAGCCGCCTTCTCAGGTTTTCGACTTGCCGGCTGTACAAATATTTTTTGTTTTTATCCCTAATTTTTGCCCGAACCTTTTGGTTCGCCGGGACGCCCTTGTTTTGCCTAGGTGTGTTAACCTAGCGGGTCTTTGTTCATGCACAATATTTTTTGACTATGTCCACGCTCTCAGGGTGTAGGGAGTTGTCATTGTCGGTAGTGTTGTGTTGCCACACTACCAGAAGATGTTCGTTTGATCATACAAGATTCGTTGTTGGAATTCATGTCCAATGCCCCAAGTGATTTAGATGGAGATCTGCCCCTGGCTATTTGGAATCTTTGAGAGATTCCTTGAATCTTGACTTGACTGCCCTAGATGATGGACAATGCTCATGCCGTGCCCCTTGGTTGGAAGTGTTTTTTCCACTTTAGGTGACCCTTTTTATTGAAAAGGTTTTTGTTCACTAGATATTCGTCGTGCGAATTTCTCTGCTGTTGAACAAATAGTCATATGCAAACAATGTTATTTTAAGAATGTAAAGCTTATGTCTGTCTTGAAGTTTTTGAAAATTCATTTTTCAGTAAGACAGGAAAATTTTGTAAAATGTGATGTCAACTCAGGATTTACAGTAAGTCCTACAGGAGTCGGGATACCTTTTGTAACAGTATGCTTTCGAACTAACCCATGCTTCAACTAGGACTTTTAAGGGTTATAACGTGGTCTGGTTAACGGTTCAAGAAACAAAGGATAAAGGCTCAAATTTTATTTGTACCCACCCATTCTTCATGATGTTCTTAGATCCTAAACTCAGCTAATTGTGTATTTATATCCTATTTGAGTCTTTGCTCTGATATTCCAGTGATGGTTCGGATACTGACAGTTTATTTTGAACAGGCAGTCATTTTTGTTGAGAGTTTGTAGGATCTCTTTCTTTTTGATTTTATTATCCCTGTCTTTTGCCTGAACTGTTTCTTTTGTGATTACAGTCAGCGAGATGCCCCAGTTTTGTAAGTCTCCTTCATAGGTTTTGACTTAATGGGCTTTTATTTCTGAGAGATAATGACTGCCTGTCCTGACGATTATAAGGAACCATCACCATCTTTTATTTTGGAAGGACCTCTTTGATGCCATTCATTATGCACCCGAATTAACTGAGAAACTACCCTACCCCAGGTTGTGATTAAGGGTTTTAATTTGTGTGAAAAGAAAAACTCCAACTTCTTTGGCTCAAAGGGGTTGACTAGGGATTATCTTCCTTATAACTCCACTGTTTAGGATTTGAAACAACGCATGTACATCGTCAGCGGGGTCTGTTCAAAAGCATACTGTAGAGATTTTGATATCATTTCGTCATCCTCCCTCTAAAGGTTTAGAATTTTTTAATCAATAGTTGAACATCACAAAAATGAAAGTAATTTGAATATAGTGAATATGAATGGATTGATTCAAAACATACATATGCAATGCATTGATAAAGTAATAAAGTTTTAACATGACTAAATGTTTGAACAATCAAAAGAAAATTACAAATTGAAAATTATAATGAACAAAAAGTCTTATCGTCTCAGGACTTGTCATTTCAAATGGTGAGCCTTGGAGGATTGACAAAAACATTCCAGTTGACCATCTTGTGTGAATTCCAATGCTCCTTTATTGATCAGGTCTTGAATTTTGTTTTTCAATGCCCAGCAGTCATCAGTATCATGCCCCGGGCTGTTGGAATGGTATGCACACCTTACATCAGGATTGTAGTTTGGGGAGGCTATATGGGGATTCTGAGGAGGGTCCCTTAACGTCACCAGATTCAATCTCAATAGGTGTTGTAAAGCTTGAGACAACGGCATGTTGAGCTCGGTGAACTGCATTTTGGGCGTATCTGTCTTACTCTGATTAACCCGTTGCTTTTGGCGAGGTTGTCGTTGGACCCGTGATGTAGTAGCAATTTGGAAAGGTCTACCCTTCACCAAAGCAAACCCTTGTCTTCTTAGAGGCTGATAAATGACTTGGTCCCCGGCCTCGACTGTTTGCTTCATACTGTTGTATATGTCTTGATGAAGCTGGTTGATAATGATTCTCAACTCTTCTTGTTCCCGGACTAAGCTTTGGATAAGGGCCGTCTACCCCAGCATTTGGGTTCTTATTGCACCTACCTCAGCTTGCAGTTGTTCTAGCCGTTCGTCCTTATTGTCTTCAGGACTTTTCTTGACCAAGTCCCCAACGAGGAGTGTTTTCAACTCTTCCTGCCCCTTGGACAGGTTTAGGAATATTTCCCTGAACTGAGTTTCTTGAAAATCTCTGGTGTCTTATTGGAGAGCCATTGCTGAAATAAACAGTGAGAACGTGAGAGACTTGTAATGGTACATATAATGCAATGATATGTATGATATATGTATGCAATGTTTTCAAGGATCTCACGGGGTAAACAAGAAACTGTTAGAATTTGAATTTTGCAGCTTTGATTGAAGAAACTTCGTGTCATCAAGAGTTCTTTTTTCAAGATTCAAGCTCACCATATCGAGTGGGTCATAGCCACTGACTCAAATTATCGTGTTTTGATCTCTAGATGACATTGGCTAGAGGAAAATAAATCCTCTTTGCCCCTTGCTAGACGTTGGATTTACCATAACCTGCACCACAAACCTTTGAGATCCTTGAAATGGTTAAGGAAATGTTAAGGCATGATGTTATGATGTGTATGTTATGCGTTTAAGCAAAAGTACAAGGTAATGTAAACAATTAAATCCGGCAAGAAATCCAAGGTATTGGATAAGGACTCTAAACAAAACCTGCAAGGAACTCTAGTTGTTAGGTAACAAACATGTGCAAGTACTTCAAGTTGAAAGCACACAAGTCACACAATAGCCCTTAAATTTCAGGCTGGCATGGAGTTTAGGTATTACCCTATTTCAGTTTAGTTGGTTCAACCTGTCCTAGTAATAGTAACCAGGTTCTAGAGGATCTCAATATCACTGACCATCCTCGATCGATCATAATTCCAGTTTAGCAACCTTTTCTTGCAGCCGGAATCATCGCGAGAGTATGGTCTCAATGAGTGTAGCATACTGCTACTTTTCTATGGCCAAGTGGGTCAATTATAGGTTCTAAGGTCAGTTGATGCTTAATGACCCATTAGCAGCCCCACACTCTCATTGTTGCTCCACAAGGGATATCGGTACCAACTAATGTGCCACATCAACGTAGCTACTGCTTCAACCATATCGGTCTACGTCGTACAGTTCCCTCACAGTCTATTGCTACTTACCTAAAAGGTATCCCCAGATCTGGGTTAGGATCTATAGTAACTCCGATACAAAGCCTACAAAATAAAGCAAACAAATCAAACAATTGAAAACAATATGATGAACTATTCCTAAGGTACACCCCACTTATTAACTCCCCAGCAGAGTCACCAGTTCTATGATACGGTGGCCAGAACCGGGACGTGGTTTCCCTATTTCGTTAAGGAAATTTTGCTGGTTTGCGTTTTGTGTTTGTGTTTGCAAAATGTCGCGGTAAGAAAGAGTCGCCATCATCTTTTATTTTATCCAACAAGGAAAGGAAAAAAGCACAGAAAAATTCATTTTTCGAGATATTTTTGAGTATGGGGAGTAGATTATAGAAAGGGAAGGTATTAGCACCCTTTCTATCTGTAGTTATCTACGGGCTATTAGGTACTTGCTCATCATTTTCAAAATTGTTTTCTTTGTGTTTGTGGGCTTTGAAAAGTTTTTGTTTTAACTTCGATTTAACTCTTGCTTCTGTCTTCAAGAGTGTAATGAAGTGTTTTTGAAAACTTTGTTTGTAAAGGAGTGTAAGTGTGAAAAATTTGTTTGAAATGAGCAAGTACTTAAGAACTAATCTACCTACTCGAAAAAAGAATCGTTCTGTATTCGTTTCCTTTAGATAATGCTATCCCACTATTAGTGAGTAGGTAGCACCGTCGTTGGAGTTTGAGGGTCAATTCGAAAGGGACGCACAGTCACTAAAGCAATGTTAGGACGTCTTAGTAATAACCCTAATGTCTTAGATCAATTATTCGAGGCAACAATATCCGAGGCAACCATTCCGAGGTAACTTTGATCTTTGGAAAAAATGACGACCACTAAAGCATCATATACTCAATGACCGTTTACCGAAGGCAACCAAGTGGGAGTGTACCCTAGGAGTGCACATGTGCGAATGATTCAATTTCAGTTTATTTATCTTTGCACATTTGGGGTGATCTAACTGTTTTAAAATTAATCATACATTCTTGTCATGCATCCCTATATCATACATCTAACAGTTAATAATTTGCGGAATTTAAAGTGCGGAATTTAAACTACGCTATTACAAGGTTTCGGGTATTTACATAGCCAAAAACAAACCCTTTGAAAATAAAGCGATAAATGTAAATAAACGTCATAATTAAACTATTACAAACTGTAGGCAGTTACATCAATATGGTAAATAATAATAAAAATAAAGCGCGCGAGAAGAATTAAGATCGACGAGAATTTAAGGTTTTGACCCTTCTTACCTAATTAAAAGAAAAATTGTTTTTTTGTTGTTTTTAATAAAAGAAATAAGTTTTCTAAATTAAATATGCAATTAATTAGTTAATTAAATTAATTAATAAAAATAATTACATGACCTATTTTGGTTTCTTTGGTTATTTTAGGAAAAAATAAAATATAATTAAGTTAGTAATAAAACCTATTTATTCTAATTATTTTTAAGTTATTTACAAAAAGAAATTAAAGTTTTACCTAAAATTAAAATTTAATTAAGAAAAAATCCTAAATCTATTTTTATGTGATTTTTATATTTGTTTATTGATAAAAAAATAAAAGGGATTAAAAGAAATAAACAAACCGAATAAAACATGAAAATAAAGATGGGCCTAGTAGCAAAAGTAAACAGGGGGTGCAATCATCAGAAATCCCTAGGCCCGAATCTTCAAAAGTTCCATGCTCTAACTATGGTGTTTTTTTTATTCTTGCCTGGAACCTATGATTCAACCATCCATAACTGTTCTATATAAACTCAAACAAACATTAGCATACCATAAAATATGATTAAAATTAGAGATTCAAAGTTTAAAATTTTACCAAACCGGTGTTGTCAAATGGGGGGCGTGTTAGGCGTGTGATGGATTACTCTTGGGCCTTGTAAGACTCTTGAGGACTTCAAGAGGATGGTTTGAGGCTTGATGTCAATTGAGAGAGACCGGAACCTCGAGATATGACTTGCACCAATTCTTTGATTTCTGGAGAGCTTTTTGAAGAGCTTTTAGAGAGCTTTTTGAAGAGCTTTTTGAGAGCTTTTTAGAGAGGATTTTTGTACCTTTCAAGCTTGTATGGCTCTATATTTATAGAGAATAATGAGGAGTCAAGAAAGTATGGAAAGAATCTCCCTCATCATGTTGTGTTTTAAGACCATGATCAAAATTTGAAAAAAATGCCATATTTGATGATTTTATGTCATTTTCACATGTGGATGAACCTGGACATATTTGAAGAGTTATTGCACGAAATCAATTGACATAAACCAGCATAAAACTTTCCCAAAATGGATTCACATCAAAATTTATATTATTTCTATTATTTATTTATATAATTCTGAATTTTAATGAATAAAATATCAAAATAAATAGCATAAATAGTAGAAAAATGTATGGGTGGGCTTAGAGGTCGTGGACCATGTTAGGAATGAGTTTCAAACTTGAAAAGATAGGCCCATTTGAAAAAAAAATCCAAGTTTGGTCAATATTTGCTTCATGCATTTTTTCAAAAATTATCCAACTTTGACAATGCATATCTCTCTCAATTTTAACCTTATGAGGGTGTTCTTGGATTTTCTAGAAAGCTTAGGATGTCCCTTAAGCAACCTCTTTGGTTTCATCTCAATTGAGTCTTCCATGTTCATGTATGAAGCTTTGATAAAAAAAGGTGTTTTGTTGACCTTTCAAAATGACCTATAATGTCCAAATTCATATCTTCTTGTGAGTGCATATTTTAAACTTTGGAGCTGAAGATGAATTGTAGATAATTTCATCCTATTCAAAATGAGATTTGGATGGGTCATTTATGATAAAGTATGAGAAAGTTATGCTTGGTCAAAGTTGAGTTGACTTTTCCTACAAAACCCGAATTTAGTAACTTTTGGGTTTTGATGAATTGTGAGAAATCCTTGAGGAATCATGATCAACCCTTGATGAAATGATGAAATATACTTCAAAATGAGGATGTTGACCAAAAATCTTGAAGTTTGACTGTATGTGGGCCACAATTGACCTTTGCCCTAACACAGTCGATTTTCAGGCCTTTGAGCAATTGACTGAGCAAACTTCCTCTGCATGGCTTGAAACTTGACATGGATGATCTTGAGAACATATTAGGACAATGTTGAGAATTTGGGGTCCCGTGGACTCAAGTATCTTGATGCAACATGAAACCCTAATTTGAGGTAGACTGCCTTAGGAGAGAGCTTGTCTGGCCAACCCTTGGACTACCTTGAGCAACTTGGGGATCTTTCTTGAAATATTTTGAGAAATATGGGAGGGCAAATTTTAGGGTACAAAAACAACCAACGTATCATATTCTGTTGCCTAATCCTATGATTTCTAAGAGAGTTCTTCATTGCCTTTCTTTTTTTGAATCTCCATCCAAACTTCAATTTGTCACCTCCTTCTAAGCTTCATGCTAGGCCACAAATTCCTCTTCTTCTTGATCACCATCACAAGAAATAAGAAAAGGAAATTAGTTAGCAATCATCAATAATTTTGAACAAGAGAATATGAATTTTGGAAGAGGTTTTATTTTCAAAATCATCATAAGGGTTGTGTTGGAATAAGAATATAGGGAGGGTTTGTAAATCATAAGTAAACTAAGACCTCATATATACAATGTTAAATCATAGGCCAAAGCATTTTCTATTGCAAATCTCAAAGCCCAATTTGGTTCACAAAAGAGTTTTCAGAATACAAATGTAAATCTCAAATTCCCAGCCCAATATCAGATTCATACATCTCTGAAATAACTCAGTATTGAAATCGCATCTCAGGCCCAACATCACAAAAATTGCCGCAACATATCAGAATAATTTCACAGCTTAGATAATGAGAAAGGATAGCTAAGGCCAAAAAAAGAATTCAATCAGCCAGGCCTGTTAAGTAATTCAGAGAACCCAAACAGATCAGAAACCCTAATCTCATGATATAAAAGGACCAATTGCACAAATTTTTAGGAAGAGGCAACAGTTCACAAAACAAAAAGTTGCGTAACAACCACAAACCCTAAAAATTATGTTCATTACTTTCCGAAAATGAACTCTTCATAAATCAAAAAGAGAGATATTATTCATACTCATAGCCGCAGCAAGAACAACTCACAAATCCTAAAGATATTCATCATTTTCCAAAACTAAAACAAAACTTCAGAAAATTAATCGAAATACAGAAGAAGAAGAAAAGATTTCAAAATTGCAAGTTCAGAATAAAATACAAATAAGGATAAAGTCAGAAAGATCTCACTGAAACAAACTCAGAGTCGGCGCCTCCGTCGTTCATCATCACTGATCGTTCATCATCATCCTCGCCGGGTGAATCGCATCCACACAACCTCAGGCGCTAGGGGCCTCGATCATTGAAACTAGGGTTTCAA
Organism: Vicia faba; assembly: GCA_948472305.1. Lineage (NCBI taxonomy): Eukaryota > Viridiplantae > Streptophyta > Magnoliopsida > Fabales > Fabaceae > Vicia > Vicia faba. The sequence continues at coordinate 170,541,052 of OX451739.1, read as the reverse complement.
AATACCCCCTTAAGATTTATGTCCAACCAGACGTTTCCTGCAAAATCAAGCCATGGAATCATGATCAGAAGAGAGAGACTATTTAGAATATGGAAACAGATTGAAGATCGGAGCAAGGCAGCCGTCTGCCATCATCATTGTGGCCGCGGGTGATTTTCAGCGAAGTTCTGTGAGAGAGACAAGAGATCCAAAAGATGAGAGAGAGCGAAAGCTTGAGAAGAATGAGAGTTTCTTAATCTTTGTTTTTTTTAATCTTTTGGTTCAACATAACTTGTCTACTTGTTTTTTATTACATTATAAGCTCAGGGATCGGTACGGTGGTGATAAGTGTTGCCACCTTTGGGACACTTGTCACCATTCAGGTGGATGCAGGTTGATCTGATATGTGCTCCCCATCGTGGATAATGTGCACCCCCTCTTCAATCACCATCGGATCTTGATCTATCCGGATCCAACGCTCAGGAATGTGCAGTTCACCATGAACCTCCTGGAGCGCTTCTCACTGGATCCAGCGAAGGACTTATTGGGCCTAACGAAATTCTTTTCAGCACCCCCTTTGTTTGTTTTCATTTAAGGCCCATTTTACTTTCTCTTTTTCTTTATATTATTTTGCATTTATTTGTTTAGTTATTATTTCTATCAAAATAAAAATACAAAAGTATTTTGTTTTAAATAAGTAATTAAATTCATAAAGTTTCATTTAATATTATTAATTATTTTATTAATTAATTTTATTAAATAAAATTATTTAGTTTAATTAGTTATTTAATTAATTCATTTGGGTTGTATTGCTTGTTTAATTAGACTTTTTATCGTATTACCGATTTGATACACCTCCATTCTTAAACGTGTACCCCCATTCTCTTATGGTTTGTAATAGTAATTAGGTTTTACTTTTCCGCATTTTTATTATTTATGTACCTCTCCGAAAGCATTGTAATAGTCTAGGGTTTTATTTTCACTTTTTACTTTCCGCACATTTATTGCTTTCCTATTTCACTATTACTATTAGTAATTATGCCATGTATGGCAAGATAAAAATGAATCAGTAGCTAAACCCAATCAAAGATAAACAATAATTGAAATGAACACACTCACACACTCGCACCTCTAGGGTAACCTCCCTTGCTGCCTTTCGATCAAAATAGTCATGTCCCTCGAACGTGGGGACACTTTAGCACAGTCCCTCGAAAACAAAGATTGTAGTTCCTCGATGACCCTTTTGACGTTGCCTTTAGTAAACGATCTAGTCCCTTAATGATAATTGCTAAAGAGTCCTTACCAGTTTCCTTCGATGACTGTACGATGACCCACGCATGTCCCTTCACATACAATGATAGGGCTACCTACTAACTAATGGTAGGATAGTACTATCTAAAATAGGAGAAAAAGTACTATAAAGACCTTGAGTAGGTAGAACACTCGTAATCACTTGCTCATAAACATTTTAAAACAAAAACATTTTTCACACATCACTTTCAAACAAATATTTTCAAAACACTTTGTATGCATTCTTGAGGACTAGTACAAGAACCATTACAAAGTCAGCCTTATATTGGTGATTTCAAAATATTTTCAAATAAATCACACACACACACAAAGCAAGTTTTCAAAAGTGAGCTAGCGAATAAGAGACCATAGATAACTATGAATGAAAAGGGTGATAACACCTTCCCTTTTCATAATCTACCCCCCGAACTCAAAAATCTCGAAGGTCTTTCTTGTTATTTTCACCCTTTTCTTATTGGATAAAAGAAAAGTCGGTGGTGACTCTTTCTATCCACACATTTGCGATGAAATGCAAAACTAATTCAGTTCTCCCACCGTATTACAAATAGTCTTCTCTATTCAATTTAATCGTGCAATTTTTTCATGCTTTCCTGATCAGACCAATTAGGATTGATTTACGATTAACAACCAGTTGGGCCGCGATTGTTAAGGTTTTTGTATGATTAGGCTATAATAGGTATCACCTTGGACTAGGGATACCCTATAGTTACCAGATTTAACCCTTGATAAAACAAAGGCTTGATTTCATCATAGTTCTCTAAGGACTTAGGATTTAGGATGAAGGTTTAAAGGTTTTCCCACTAAGGACTTAGGGGAAGATAACCTAAAGGGCTGGTAATTGAAGGATATGAATTTGTTGAAGAGATCACAATTCAAGGTAGTTACAGGGAAAATTATACACATTACCCTAGCATGCTCCTTATATATGTGAAAAATCCATTTTATATTTCTGTTATTTGTTAAGTTACAATATTAAAACCAAAACCCAAATTAAGTTTTTGTTTAATTGAACGTGAATTGAACTCGATAATTGTACGCAGTCCTTGAGATCGACATTCAGGGAATTTTCCCTATTCTTACTACATCGGTGAAAAGAGTACACTTGCTATTTTTCTCATCAAGTTTTTGGCGTCGTTGCCAGGGACTGCTTAATTATTAAGTGTAATTTGAGTTTAATTAGAATTTCGTTGCTCTGCAACTAAAATTTCTTTTCTGTAGTTTTTATATTTTTGTTATTACTGATTTTTCTAACCTTTGCATGCGAGGAAAGCCCTCAGCTGAATTTCCTTTTGCCGCAGAAATTGAAAGAACATTTCACGCAAGACGCAAACAAGCTCAGCTAGTTAGACAGGAATCAGAACCCTAAACTATGGATGAAAATCCACCACCACCAGAGAGACTTCTTGGGGACTACGGAGAATACTTTTCTTGATGACTACTTTCCTACTTCTGTTTATATTTGCAAAAGATATGATATTATGAATTTTACGCTGAAGGAAGAAGAGTTGCTAGGTGATGCTTATAAGAGGTTCAAGAGGTTATTTGTATCCTGTCCCACTCACAACATGGGTTAAACTGAGCAAATGTAAATGTTTGTAAGTGGCCTTCGAATGAAGACAAAGCAGCTTATTGATACTGTAAGTGTTTGTTGGCAGCAATTTTGGTAAAACAATGACATGATAATGTTTTGCTAAATATCTTAACATTTGAAGAAAACTGTTTTAAATGATGTCAAAGCAGATGTCTTGACATCTGCCTCCTGAACTGAACTCAGCCCAATATCAGTTTAAGTTTTTTGTTTCCTGTTTTCATGTGCGCCATAATTCAGGATTTGTGACTCATAGGCTGCGAAAAATATGGAGGAATATTTTTCTATTTGAATTATCTTTATGGAATATATCTTGGCCTATTTTCATGGAAATATTAAAAAGATTGAAATATTTGAGTTTCATCCCAAGCCCACTGTTACGCATATATAAGGACCTGCTTTCTTATTCATTAAACTGTAACTTTTGAAGACGAATACTTTCTTTCTGTTTTAGAAGTATAAGTATTTTAATTGTCAAAAACTCTAGTATTGATTTAATACTCGTGTTGTTACTTGAGTTGTTAATTGTGTATTGTTGTACCCCAAAATTTGCCCTCTCATTTATCAAAACCTTTCTCACAAGATCTCTTTGACTCAAGACTGGATTAGGGTTTGGTCAACTAAAGGCATCTCATCATGCACTGATGACCCAAAATTAGGATTTGAGATTGCACAAGAATTTTGGGACTATCAATGCTTCATGTGACTTTCAAACATCATTATGGACCCCTAGGATCACTCATGACAAGTTTCAAGCCTTGAACCACATTTCTGATCAGTCAATTGGACAGTTAACCTAAAAATCAACTGTATTGGGGAAAAAGTCAACCATGGCCAATTTACAGTTAAATTTCACAATTTTTGATCCACATCAACATTTTAAACTCATATGTATCATTTGGTCAAGTTTGGACCATAATTCCTCAAGAAATTTGATCAAATCATCAAACGGGCAAAATGGTCAAAATTAGGGTTTTGACTGAGGAATAACAATTTCTAATTTTTGACTTAGAAATTGACCATTTTAGTTGAATCATGATTCCAAGGATTCAATGGAATCATCTTGATCTAATTACATGGCTCAAAACATTTCAATTTCATTGATAGACAGATGAAATTTGCAGTCAACTGATCAAAAGTCAATTGTATACTGAAAAGTCAAACTTTGACTTTTTGGTCAAAATCAAGTACCAAGGGTCACAATTCATCAAAACATGTCAAAATGTGAAACTTGTTCATCAATAAATCAAGGATTGAAGATTAGGTTTAAAAATTGAAAATTTTCTTAACTTAGAAAATTTTCTAAGTATAGAAAATTTCTTATTTTTTCTCAACTTTAGGCCATTTTTTCACCATGATGCAAAATGATTCAAAGGAAATTCCAAACATGAAAGTTGTAGACCTCCATGAAATCTACAACTTTTCATCACACAATTTTCCCTAAAGATGCTTAGATCTCAAGATATAAGTTTATGAATACATGCTCATGAACTAAATAACTTAGTGAATTTTTGCCCTAATTTAGGCAGGATTTGGACCCAACTTCATGGCATTTTTTCACCTAGTTCCAAGAGGAGTCTTGAAATTCATTTCAAAGATGAGTTATAGAGAATATTGCAAGCTTTCCAAAATGTCCAAGAACTCCTCAATATCATTTTTGAGTAGGGAGAATCGAAGAGGTGAAGTTGGCAATTTCTCACTTTTGATTCAAGCCATTTCATGAAGAACAAAGTTCAAATCAGTACCTATGTTGCCTAATCCATGCCTTGAAGGTCCCAAACTTGTTTCTTACTCCTTAATTTAATGCTTTCTCAGTTGACAAATCTTTAATCCAATCCTTAGAGCCATTACCCAAGTTGTAATTCCATAAATGGCATAAAGTGGCCATTGCCATTTTGAAAAAGCTCCACTTTTGCAAACTTTACAAATCTTGAGCATTGAACCTGTCTCCTTTGCACATACAAGTACCACAGACCTAAGGAAAATTGTATAGAACAGATACCAACCCTAAACAAGCTAGTACAAGCAGGTAAGGCCTTGTCCCTTCACTTTGCTTCAAAAGCAAGAAAGTGTGCCAAAAGGTGAAAACTTATAAACCTGTTGGAGAGCTGACTTTAAACTGATTCCATACTAATACATAAACACATTGCAACGTAACACACATTGCTAGAGTCATGAAACAATCCCAAACTCCATATCACCCAAAAACTGTCTGAACTTGTAGTTTTTTGCATAAGCATATCAATCCATCATTTAGCTCGTGCGTTTCAAGTTTTAACCATCAAAACACTTTACTTACTTGTTATCTAACTGATCCAGACCCCCATCCTTGTACTGTAACCCCTTCTCCATCATCTTCCATTTTTGTTTTCAAAGCTTGCAGGTTGACTTGGATAGAGAGTTTCAGACACTTTCAAAGCAAGGCAAGGGTTGGAACACACTCAGGGAGGTTCAAGCAAGCTCAAGCAATCATCAGGCCTTCATAAAATTCACTCCAATTCCATACACGATTTCAACTGAAAGAGGTAAAAATATTAACTTCTATCTCTTCATACAGGCATCCATCGACCACGATTTGTGAATAAACAATGTAGACCTCATTGCAACGAAGTTGTACATATACATATCTTACATTTATTTGGCCTGAGTTGAGAGAATTTTGAACTTGAAGTTCCTGGAAAAATTAGGTTTAAATTTAGGGCTTTTAAAATTCATTCTGATCTTTGATTGTTAGCTTACATAATTTACATGGTTAGAATCGTGAGACAAAATGCTACAACTTTCATGTTATGAGTTTTCATTTTTATGGAGAAATGAGAAAGTTACAGAGCATTTGGCTGGCTAGAGGAAGAAGACGAAGTACAGGGCAAGGGCTTTGTTTGTGTTATGTTATTTTTGTTTCACATTAATCAACGGATGTATAGCCACCCCAGTGGCAAGGTAGCGCGCTGGTGAGACCCATGTCCTGGGTTCGAAACTTGGCGCTACCTTTTATTTTTTTCCATATTTTTTACTAACATACTGCTCCCAGTTTCCTTACAACACCCCTTGCTCATTATTTTCATATATTTTTATTTATTTATTTTTGTTTTCATTTTTGTTTATTAAATATTTTTCTTTAATACATAAAATCTTAAAAAAATACAAATAGGATAATATTGCATTTTATTTTATTTTATTCTTCACATAAAAAATATATTTTATCTTCAATATATATTAACTTTCTTTCTTAAATAAATTTGTAAAAAATAAAACTTAGATATATTATTATCTTTTCTTTTATATTTATATATATGCTTGTAAATATTTATTTTAGCATATAAAAACTAAATATTTTCATACAATATTATTTATTATTTTACATAAAAAAATATACAAAAAATAACACATTAAAACTTTATTTTCTTTTTAGGGTTAACTTTGTTCTTTTTTTTCAAGAATTAATTTCTTTTTTCCTTAAAATTATTAGGGTTTTAGATTAAAACTCTTTTCACATAAAAAACAAAACAAAAATCTTTTTCTTGCATGTACATAATATTGCATATTTAAATATTGTATTGTTTATTCTAATATTCGTATAAATTCGATTTGGTTGTAATAGCCTATTTAGATTTACATCCTTGCAAATTAACATTCAAATTTGTATTTTCCCCTCCCATAAATTGTTGTAATAGCTTAGTAATTTTTACATTACGCAATTTACCGCTTTACATGTCATGATAGTAATTAGGGTTTGTATGGTAAGATAAAAACAAAACAAATAGAAAACCCTAATACAAGACAAAATCAAGGAATGAAAATAACACACTTGCACACACGCATCCTTAGGGTTTCTCCACTTGGTTGCCTTATATAAAAATAGCCATATTACGCATGTGAAGTATCTTGGCAAAACAAACAAATATAAGATCATAGTCCCTCGATGACGCTATTCAAGGTTGCCTTACAAAATGATCTCGGTCCCTCAAAAATGCCAATATACTTTGCAACATTGCTAATCATAGTTATACGGTGACCCACACCCGTCCCGTTTACATCCAAAGATAGGGTTGCTTACCAAATCAATGGTAAGACAACAATATCAAAGGAATAGAAAAGGCATAAGAAAGACATTTTGAGTAGGTAGATTACTTCTAGTTACTTGCTCTATTTTCAAACAACTATCCTTGCTATCTTCCAAAACAAATACCACATATTTCAAAAAAACATCTTACAAACATTGAAAACATTTTCAAAAGACAAACATCTTTGTATACATTCTTACAAACGAGAATCATTACAAAGGTTGCCTAAACAATGGCCTCTTTTACAAAATACTTTCAAAATCACACAAAGCACAATTTCAAAACAAAAGCAAGTGATCTAGCAAGTAAATAAGAGACCATGGAAAACCATGGATGAAAAAGGTGCTAATACCTTCCCTTTTCATAATCTACCCCCCGAACTCAAGAAACAATCTCAAAGGTCTTTCCTGTGCTTTTTCACCTTTCCTTTTGGATAAAAGAAAAGTTAGTGGAGACTCTTGCTAACCGCAACATTTGCGATAAAACGCAAAACCCTCAAGTCAGTTCTCCCACTGTATCACAGAACTGGCGACTCTGCTGGGGATAGTTTTATAAAAGTGGGGTTACCTTAGGGCTAGATCACAATTATTTTCTTACATTGTTTGACTTGTTTGCTTTACATTTTGGTTCTTTGTTTGGGTTTAAATCCTCCACCCGGATTTGGGAAACATTATAGGTAAATAGCAATACATTGTGGAAACTGTGTGGGGTATACCGACATGGTCTAAGCAATAACTATGTTAGTGTGACATATTTGTGGGTACCAGTAGCCTTTAAGTCAATCAAAGAGAATACAGGGCCGCTGAGTGATGTCATGAAGCACTAATGAACTTCTAGAACCCTCTACTTGACCAACTTGGCCTTTAGGATGTAGTGAGATGACCGACTTTGGTGCAGTCCGAAGTTGGTAGATACTCGATACTACACTCATTGAGGGTTGGTTTCTTGGGATATTTCGGTCGCCATTAAAGAGGCTTGAGCTGAAACAATGACCAAGGAAACAATCCAGTGATATTGAGCTCCTTAGAACCCGGTTACTATTATTAGGACAGGTTGAGCCAACTAAACTACAAGAGGGTATTTACCTATAAAACCCCATGCAAGCCTAAACTAAGAACTTGTTTGTTTTGTTTGTATATACCTACTTGTGCATAACATCATGGACATCATGAGCATCATATGCATCCACTAACCATTTCAAGGATTTTTGGAGATTCATCTTTGTTCTTGTTTTGTAGGATATGAATTCACTTCGCAGGAAAACTATCTAAGTCAACCTTGTAAGAATTCCTCCACAACTCAAGGAGCTAGCTTCAAGGATCCATGAGAACTCTCCATTCACTGAGAGGCATGGTCGTCTACTCAACTTGGTCACCTCCAACATAGAGGAGGACATGATGAAGGTGCTCTTCCAATTCTTTGATCCTTTGCATCATTGCTTCACATTCCCCGACTATCAGCTTGTGCCTACTTTGGAAGAATTATCTCAACTCTTGAGGATCCCTACTATCAATCAACTACCTTTCAACGGTATGGAAAGAGATCCAAAGCCAGAATATATTTCTCAAGCTCTGCACTTGCACTCATCTGATGTCACAACCCATTGGGAAACTAGAAGTGGTGTCAAAGGCTTCTTAGCAAAGTTTCTGTTGGAGAAAGCCCAAAGCTGTTGGAATTCCCTAGACTTACAAGCTTTTGAGGAAATTGTGGCTCTTCTTATTTATGGGATGGTCTTGTTTCCCAATCCTGACCAACTCATATATGTGAGTGCCGTCAAAATCTTCATGTCACGCAATTTGGTGCCTACATTACTATGGGATATCCTGCACTCTTTTCACACTCGTACAATGAGGAAAAGAGGTGTCCTTATATGTTGCACTCTTCTCCTGGAAAGATGGTTTATTTCTCATCTTCCCCAATCATTTTTAAAGAATGAGCAAGGTTCTAGGTGGTCACAAAGGTTAATGACACTCAAACATTCGGATATTCATTGGTGCTCTCGATCCAAAGAGAATGTTATCATTATTGACCGCTGTGGGGAATTACCTAATGTCCCTCTACTTGGCATTAGGGGAGGCATCACCTACAACCCATGCTTAGCTCTAAGACAGTTTGGTTATGCCCGAAGGGATGACCCACATGAGATGCTGATTCAAGGCTTGGTATTCGACTACGACAACAACGATCAAGGTCTTTGCCAGAGATTCATCCGAGCTTGGAGGATGCTAAATAAGGTGGATATCAAGACTTTGGGACACAAGAATTCCATCCCTCTTTAGCCTTACCTCAAGTGGGTACGAACCCGCGCTCAAAGTCTTATGATGCCTTATCCTTCCATTCTCCCGGTGATCATTGAGCCTGTTAAGGAAGGAGAAGTTCCATACACTATCTTACATCCTGACATGCCCACATCTCTTGCATACCTACAAAGGGATTGGATACAGCTCAAAGGAGAGCGAGATACTTTCGAAGCCCAGTTCTACGCAAGTGAGAAGAAGGTTTTGGAACTCACTAGGCTACTTCATGAGGAGCAGACTCTAAATGCCTACATTGCACCAAAGAGGATGCATACTACTTTTTTTATCTTAAAGTTTTGTATTATTTAGCCCAAGGGGAATTGATGTACTCAAACTCTATTTTATTAATATAACGTGTGTTTCTTTTTGTCTAAAACGAACTTGAATCTTTTTGAAATCCTTGAAAGCATTGCATGTGTACATATCATTCATCATAACATAAACAGGTCTTTTGCAACGAGTTTCATCATCTCTCTACTGTTTATTTCAGTAAGATGGATCTCGAACAGACAGTCAAAGATCTTCAAGTTCAAAACACGCAGTTTCAATAGTTACTCATGACCCTGGCCAAGGGGCAAGAAGAGTTGAAGACTCTGTTGGCCAAAGAGAAGAAGAAGAAAGAGAAGAAACCAACTGGTGTTGTAATCATGGGGAGAAGGTTTCAAGGACAAACTAGAAGAACCTTGAATTTCGCAGCAACATCTGATGAAGGAGAAGGAAAAGGGAAAGAAACAGCGGTTCCGTCAGAATCTAAGGAGGAGGAAGAAGAGGAAGACTACTCCGAGGAACAGTATCCCCCCGCAGATGATAAGTACAGACATCTTGAAGAGCGTCTGAACGCTATGGAAATACAGAGGGTGTCGGGTATAGACTTTGAAGAATTGGGACTAGTATCGAGAATCGTGATCCCACCAAAGTTCAAAGTGCCGTTGTTTGCAAAATATGATGGGGTCTCATGTCCTAAGATGCACCTCCGATCGTATGTGAGAAAGATTCAGCCGCACTCCGCCGATAAAGACTTATGGGTCCATTTTTTCCAAGATAGCCTATCTGGAACACAACTCGATTGGTTTTACCAATTGGAAAGGGCCGACGTCCACAACTGGGAAGATCTTGCCGCAGCTTTCTATAAGGAATACCAGTATAACGCAGATTTGGCGCCTACCCATACTCAACTTCAGAGTATGGCTATGGCTTCAAATGAGGGTTTCAAAGATTACGCGCAGAAATGGAGAGATCTAGCCGGGAGAGTACAACCCCCTTTTTCTGAAAGGGAGTTGGTGGATATGTTCTTAGGCACTCTATCGAGCCCTTTCTTCAACCATTTGATTGGGAGCTCATCTGCTGGATTTACTGAGTTAATACTAACCGGAGAGAGGGTGGAAGATGGCATAAAAAGAGGAAAGATTCAGAAGGATTCGTCTGCCTCTATAGCTGTGAGAAAGCCTTTCACTAGGAAGAAAGAGGTATCTGCTGTTTATCCATAAAGGAACCAAGGGAGAGCTGAACGCCGACCAATGGTAGGAGCTGTTATGATCCTAAAGCCCACATCTGATCAACCAAGAAATAACCAACCGAGGGTGGAAAGGCCAGTCCGGTAATTCACCAGAATTAATATGACTCTAGCCCAGGTTTTACCACATCTTCTGAAATCTAATTTGACAACTCTGAAGGAAGCTCCAAAGAACCCCAACACTGCGTCCCCTCATTATCACCCAAATTCCAGATGCGCATATCACTCCGAAAGTCCGGGTCATGACACTAACAACTGTTGGGCCCTAAAAAATAAAATTCAAGACCTTATAGATGCAAAAGAGATTGAGTTTGATGCACCCGAGAAGCCAAACGTCATTTCTGATCCTATGCCTAGGCATGGTCACAACACCAATGCTATCGAAGAAGATTTATTTGTTACCATAGTTGATGAACTCTTGACTCTGCTCCCAATCATTAAGATAAACTTGTTGAAAGCTGGTGTATTCCCGGGTTGTAATGAAGACTGCCATCTTTGGTTCTCCTCACCAACTGTTTGCTCTTTGTTGAGGATAGGCATTCAACACTTGATAGACAACCAAGAGATTCTGTTTGAAAGTACTCCTGTTTCACCTGTTCCTGTTGAAGACGTTTCAAACATAACCATCTCCGCCAATCCTTCCAGGGTCCCCAAAATACCCGTTAGGATTACATCGGTTCTAAAAACTACTCCTCTTATAATCACATTTCCCGGGCCAGTCCCGTATGAATCAGACAAAACTGTGCCGTGGAATTACGGTGGAGACATCTACTACCATGGTATCAAACAAGATAGGTTGGCCACCAAAGAAATGAGCTCCAAAGAAGAAGACTCTGAAATTAGCAATATTGCCAGAACCAGTAAGATTACCCGTAACGGTAGAATCTTCTCTCCAGAAATTGCCCCTCCAAAGGCAGTTTTTGGACCCGTGGTTGTTCCAAAGGTTACCTTCGTACCAATAGTCATATCTGCAAGTGCTCCTGTTAACGAAGACGACACAACCCCTGTTGTTATCCCTACCAACACTCCTGCTGCTGAAACTCGAGGAAAAAGCATTCAAGAAGAGCCTGTCCAGATGAAGGCTCAACCACTGACTATCCCCGAAACCTCCAAGAAGGAAATGGAGGAGATCCTGAGAATAATAAAGAAGAGCGACTACGACGTAGTTGAATAGTTGGGGAAAACTCCCTCCAAGATCTCCATGCTAGCTTTGTTACTGTGCTCATAGGCACATGTGAAACCCCTGGTGAAGTTCCTAAAGACAGCCCATGTGCCTCAAGAGACGTCTGCTGACCAATTTCAAAATTGTGTGGCCAGCTTGACAGCTGATAACGGCCTAGGCTTCTCTGATGCTGATTTGACACCGAGAGGGAGAAAGCACAACAAGGCATTGCATGTCTCTGTGGAATTTAGGGGAACAACTCTGGCCCATGTCTTGGTGGACACCGGTTCATCTTTGAATGTTTTACCGAAAAAAGCTCTCGACATACTAGATTGTGAAGGATTAACGTTGAAACCCAGTAACATAGTTGTAAGGGAATTTGATGGTTCAAAAAGGATGGTCCACGGGGAGGTGGACATCCCCATAAAGGTTGGGACTCACACTTTCAACTCGACCTTCTATGTAATGGACATTCGCCCCTCTTACTCTTGTCTGCTAGGACGGTAGTGGATCCATAATGTCGGTGTTGTCACCTCTACACTACACCAGATGCTGAAATACCCAGTCCATGGAAAGATTATCACTGTCCACGGAGAGGAAGAGTATATGATTAGCCACCTCAATTCCTTCCGGCATGTAGAATTGGACGGTGATTTCATTGAAACTCCTTTTCAACATTTCAAAGAAGTTTCTCAAGAGGTAGTGGTAACCAAGATGGTATCCCATATCCCCAAGATCACAAGACCTCCGCTCTGGATGTCATCTCTGAAGGACGCCAAGGAAGTAATAGAGGAGGGTGGATGCACCATCTGGGGGAAACTTCTGGACATTCCGTATAAATCTGACAAGTTTGGTTTAGGGTTTACTTCAAGTGCTCAGAAGGCTGTGCGTCATGCCCGTGGTGCAGGGCCACCTTTGAAGATTAGCAACCAAGAGATCAATGCAGTGGAAGATGATGAAGAGGATTGCAGCTTGGAAGATTGGATATTTCCTACTGTCAACGGAGTACTTCGCAGACTTTGTTCCAATAACTTTCATCTCTCAGTAATTTATCTTTTACATTTCTGTTGGACTTGTAATATTCACAAACAATTCTCACATTTAAAACCTTGTGTCTTACCCGAGGCACAATGGTCCATTTGTAAGGGATTTTATTTCATCTTCATATGACATTCAATGAATCATGGACGTTTTTCACATACAAACTTTTTGTGCTCATTGTTTTTCTTTTACATTTTATTTTTAAAGATGGCTATACCCTTACACACACCCACACTCACTAATGCAGGTACCCCTCTATTCCGGATCCCATGGGTAACGGTATTACTATGGCCTTTAGTGACTATGAGGATCTAATCTACCAAGCCGAAGACGAAGGTGAGGAAGATTGTGAAGTACCAGGGGAACTGGCCAGACTACTACAAGAGGAAATAGATATTCAGCCTCACGAGGAACCGGTGGATAAAATCAACTTGGGTATCGAGGAGGATAGAAAATAAATCAAGGTGGGTGCAAATCTAGAGCCTAGTGTCAAGGAGCGTCTAATTCAGTTGTTGCATGATTATGTTGAGATCTTTGCCTGGTCATACGAAGACATGCCAGGACTCGATACAGACATCGTGGTACATCGCCTGCCAACAAGAGAAGACTGTCCACCAGTAAAACAAAAAGTCTGCCGCATGAGACCTGACATGTCAGAGAAGATCAAAGCGGATGTCATGAAACAATTTAACGCTGGATTTTTGGCCGTCACTTCCTATCCCCAATGGGTCGCCAACATTGTTCCCGTACCTAAGAAGGACGGCAAAGTAAGAATGTGCGTAGATTATAGAGATTTGAATAGGGCCAGCCCTAAAGATGATTTTCCACTTCCCCACATTGATATCCTGGTTGACAATACGGCCCAGCACAAAGTATTTTCCTTTATGGACAGATTCTCAGGTTATAACCAAATCAAAATGGCACCTGAGGACATGGAGAAAACTACATTTGACACACAGTGGGGCATATTCTGCTACAAAGTGATGCCATTCGGACTGAAGAATGTTGGGGCAACCTATCAGCGTGCCATGGTAGCCTTATTTCACGACATGATACATCATGAAATAGAGGTCTACGTAGACGATATGATAGCCCGATCACAAACAGAAGAAGAGCACTTGGATCACTTGCAAAAGTTGTTTGAAAGGTTGAAGGAGTATAAACTAAGGTTGAACCCAAATAAGTGTACATTCGGAGTACGGTCCGGTAAACTTTTAGGTTTTTTCGTCAGTAACAAAGGCATTAAAGTCGATCCCACCAAGGTTAAAGCGATACAAGAAATGCCTGCTCCTCGTACTGAGAAGGAAGTCAGAGGATTCTTGGGACGCCTGAACTATATTTCCAGATTCATTTCTCACCTAACAGCCACTTGTGAGCCAATCTTTAAACTATTGAATAAAGATCAAGTAGTCAAATGGAATGATGAATGCCAGACTGCTTTCGACAAAATCAAAGAGTATTTACAAGAGCCTCCTGTTTTGATGCCACCAGTCGAGGGAAGACCACTGATTATGTATCTGACCGTTTTAGAGAACTCAATGGGGTGTGTATTGGGGCAGCATGACGAGTATGGCCGAAAAGAGAACGCTATTTACTACTTGAGAAAAAAGTTTACCATCTTTGAAACCAGATATTCACTGCTCGAGAAAACTTGTTGCACTCTGGAATGGGCTGCTCGCCGGCTAAGATAGTATATGCTGACTCATACTACCTTGTTGATATCTAAGATGGATCCGATAAAATACATCTTCGAAAAGCCTGCTCTGTCTGGGATGATAGCTAGATGGAAATTGATCCTAACAAAATATGACATACAATATACTACCCAGAAAGCTATAAAGGGCAGTGTACTAGATGATCATCTTGCTCATCAAGCTGTAGAAGATTATCAGTCCATGAAGTTGGAATTCCCGGATGAAGACATCATGACATTAGACAACTGTGAAGAAATCATAGCATATGATAGACCTGATCAAGGATCCCGATGGACCCTGTTCTTTGATGGGGCATCTAATGCACTTGGTAATGGAATCAGCGCTGTACTCATATCTCCGAAAGGTGTCATACTCCATTTACTGCTAGACTTTGCTTCAATTGTACAAACAACATGGCGGAGTGCGAAGCATGCATCTTTGGTCTTAGAGCTGCCATAGACTTGGGAATCAAATCTTTAGATGTATTCCGAGATTCAGCTTTGGTCATCAGTCAGATCAAAGGGGAATGGGATACTAGGCACCCAAATCTTATCCCTTACAAAGAACATGTTTTGACATTGCTACCGCATTTTGAGAAGATTACCTTCGAGCATTTCCTGCAAGAAGAAAATCAGCTAGCAGACGCTCTAGCCACAATGTCATCTATGTTTAAACTATATTGGGATAACGAGACTCCCCAGATCACCATCGAACGAATGGATGAACCAGCACATTGTCACGAGATTAATGCTGAAGAGGTAGTGGACCAGCCTTGGTTTCATGAAGTCAAGAGGTATCTCGAGGCTCAAGAATATCCGGAAGGAGCTTCAATCAATGATAATAAGTTCTTAAGGAGATTATCTGCTAAGTTCTTCTTGAGTAATGGCATCCTATACAAGCGCAATCATGACTCCATTTTGCTTCGGTGTGTGGATAATGTTGAAGCAGAAAAGATCATGGCTGAATTACATGAAGGTACATTTGGCACTCACTTTAGTGGGCATACGATGGCAAAGAAAATCCCACGGGTAGGCTATTATTGGTCTACCATGGAAGCATACTGCTATCAACACTCTCGGACCTGTCATAAGTGTCAAATTTATGCTGACAAGGTGCACGTACCTCTGATTCCTCTAAATGTCTTGACGGCTCCTTGGCCCTTTGCTATGTGGGGATAGATATGATTGGGGAGATCAAGCCTACAACCCCCAATGGACACCGCTTCATCCTAGTGGCCATTGACTATTTTACAAAGTGGGTCGAGGCAGCTTCCTTCGCTTCTGTTACCAAGAATGTTGTTACCCGTTTAATCAAGCAAAATCTCGTTTGCAGATACAGTATCCCGGAAAGGATCATCACTGATAATGGTACAAATCTTAACAACACTATGATCACCGCCTTGTGCGAGCAATTCAAGATTCAGTATCATAATTCTTCTCCTTATCGGCCAAAGATGAATGGTGTTGTCGAAGCTGCAAATAAAAACATTAAAAAGATCATACAGAAAATGACAGTCACCTACAAGGACTAGCATGAGATGCTACCATTTGCTCTCCACGGGTATCGTACCACAGCTCGCACATCAACCGGGGCAACACCCTATTCTTTGGTTTACGGCATAGAGGTTGTTTTACCTATTGAGGTCCAGATCCCCTCTCTGAGGATTATGAAGGATGCAGGTTTGAATGAAGACGATTGGATCCAGACTCGACTTGATCAACTGAACTTAATCGACGAAAAGAGTCTTACTATTGTTTGCCACGGTCAAATGTATCAAAAACAGATGATCAAGGCTTTCAACAAGAAAGTCAGATGCCAAGTATATCAAGTTGGGGATCTAGTGATCAAACGTATCATTTTACCACAAAGTGATCCCAGGGGCAAATGGACTCCTACCTATGAAGGACCATTTGTAATCAAAAATATATTCTCCGGTGGGGCAATGATTTTAACCACCATGGATGGCGACGACCTGCCACACCCTGCGAACGTAGACATAGTCAAAAGATACTACGCATAAGAGACCCGCTAGGTTGACACACCTAGGCAAAACAAGGGCATCCCTGCGAACCAAAAAGGTTCGGGCAAAAATTAGGGATAAAATAAAAAAATCTGCACACCCGGCAAGTTGAAAACCCGAAAGGGCGACTTGGGAAAAAAAGGGTTTCCGGTGGACTGAAAACTCGAAAGGGCGGTCCAAGAAAAAGTTAGGGAATTAAAGCATATGACTATGTCCCGTCGGATCACTTTACGGACAACCTTTGACTTCCACTGACAAACTCAGAGTTTCTGATCAATTCAATCATCTTCGGATGAAGCAACAAATAGACAAGATATTCAGAGATATGAAGGCTATAGCAGAATGGGAACCCCATGGGATTATTACACATAGCTATCTTTTTGTATAAATTCTTTTTGCTTTATGGCACCATTCTCTTACTAGAATGTTTGTCTCCTTTGTACAAAATACTTATTCAAAGTCAAATACAAAGATATCTCTTTGAAAGTACAAAAAACTATTTGTCTTTTTCTTTACACTTATGTTTTATTTGCAAAAACGTCCAATGATTCGTTAATAAACATATGCATTTGAACATAATTATTGTTTACAAATAAATAAAATGAGAAGGATAATTACTGATAGGTTGAAAGGACAGGAAAATGTCTCTAGGCTATTCCATAAGAAATCCCCACAGTATGTCATTTAAATCCCCAGCAGAACAAATTTCAAACTATTAATCCCTGGTAGAAATCGTCAAATTTCTCAGGATTCTCTGAGCAAATCTTAAGCAGTACATGGCATTGAATTTACTTCTCTCAACAAGAGTTCATCGGTACTCCAACTTCAAGACGTGGAAATTTCAACATATCCTCAGTAGCATTCAAGGATTTATTTTCCTCAATCAAACAGCGATACAAAAAATCAGCTTACATGCGCATACATTACATCCATATATAATAAACATTGATAAAACAAATACATTGCATCATACATTTCATGCGATATAACTTTGTTTCAGCTAACATTTTACCCTTTTCAGGATAAGATTAACAGGCTACCATTAACAACATACAACTTTGATACAGTTCAGATACACTTCAGACACGGATGCCATTCTGATACTCTTTTAAGATTTCCATATCAGATACAGTTCAGATAGGCTCCAGACACGGACGCCATTCTGATACTCATTCAGACTTCAGATACAGTACAAATACGCTCCATACATGGACGCCATTCTGATACTCACTCAACTTTCAGATACAGTACAGATACGCTCCATACATGGATGCCATTCTGATACTCATTCAGATACAACCTTCCAGATACAATACAGCTCAGATACGTTCCAGACACGGATACCATTCTGATACTTATTCTTTCGACTTACAACTTACAATTCAACAAACATGTTTGGATGTAATCTACAAGCCCATCTCTAACAAGATTCTATCACTTCTCCAAATGGCATCTTTAAGCCCATTCCCTCAACTACACATCGTCGAGTGCAAATTTATGGGCACTCTAATGTCCAATCATCTTTCACCTTCGAGTCATGAATGGAAAAACTTGCCAATCTAACTCTCCAGGTCTAAGAAGATTGAACAGGGGCAGCTGTTGTACCCCAAAATTTGCCCTCTCATTTATCAAAACTTTTCTCACAAGATCTCTTTGACTCAAGACTGGATTAGGGTTTGGTCAACTAAAGACATCTCATCATGCACTGATGACCCAAAATTAGGGTTTGAGATTTCACAAGAATTTTGGGACTATCAATGCTTCATGTGACTTTCAAACATCATTATGGACCCCTAGGATCACTCATGACAAGTTTCAAGCCTTGAACCACATTTCTGATCAGTCAATTGGACAATTGACCTAAAAATCAGCTGTATTGGGGAAAAAGTCAACCATGGCCAATTTACAGTTAAACTTCACAATTTTTGATCCACATCAAGATTTTAAACTCATATGTATCATTTAGTCAAGTTTGGACCACAATTCCTCAAGAAATTTGATCAAATCATCAAAAGGGCAAAATGGTCAAAATTAGGGTTTTGATTGAGGAAGGGCAATTTATGATTTTTGAATTAGAAATTAACCATTTGAGTTGAAGTATGATTCCAAGGATTCAATGTAATCATCTTGATCTAATTACATGGCTCAAAACATTTCAATTTCATTGATAGACAGATGAAATTTGTAGTTAACTGTATAAATTTCAAAAGAAATCTAAAAGTCAACTGTACACTGAAAAGTCAAACTTTGACTTTTTGGTCAAAATCAAGTGCCAAGGGTCACAATTCATCAAAACATGTCAAAACATGAAACTTGTTCATCAAGAAATCCAGGATTGAAGATTAGGTTTAAAATTTGAAAATTTTCTTAACTTAGAAAATTTTCTAAGTATAGAAAATTTCTTATTTTTTCTCAACTTTAGGCCATTTTTTCACCATGATGCAAAATGATTCAAAGGAAATTCCCAACATTAAAGTTGTAGACCTCCATGAAATCTAAAACTTTTCTTCACACACTTTTCCTTAAAGATGCTTGGATCTCAAGATATACTTTTATGAATACATGCTCATGAACTAAATAACTTAGTGAATTTTTGCCTAATTTAGGCAGGATTTGGACCCAACTTCATGGAATTTTTTCACCTAGTTCCAAGAGGAGTCTTGAAATTAATTTCAAATATGATTTATAGAGAACATTGCAAGATTTCCAAAATGTCCAAGAACTCCTCAAGATCATTTTTGAGTATGCAGAATCGAAGAGGTGAAGTTGGCAATTTCTCACTTTTGATTCAAGCCATTTCATGAAGAACAAAGTACAAATCAGTACCTATGTTGCCTAATCCATGCCTTGCAGGTCCCAAACTTGTTTCTTACTCCTTAATTTAATGCTTACTCAGTTGACAAAGCTTTAATCTAAGCCTTATAGCCATTACCCAAGTTGTAATTCCATAAATGGCATAAAGTGGCCATTGCCATTTTGAAAAAGCTTCACTTTTGGAAGCTTTACAAATCTTGAGAATTGAACTTGTCTCCTTTGCACATACAAGTACCTCAGACCTAAGGAAAATTGTATAGAATAGATACCAACCCTAAACAAGCCAGTACAAGCAGGTAAGGCCTTGTCCCTTCACTTTGCTTCAAAAGCAAGAAAGTTTGCCAAAAGGTGAAAACTTACAAACCTGTTGGAGAGCTGACTTTAAACTGATTCCATACTAATATAAAAACACATTGCAACGTAACACACATTTCTAAAGACCTGAAATACTCCCAAACTCCATATCACCCAAAAACTGTCCAAACTTGCAGATTTTTGCATAAGCATAACAATCCATCATTTGGCTCGTGCGTTTCAAGTTTTAACCATCAAAACACTTTACTTACTTGATATCTAACTGATCCAGACCCTCATCCTTGTACTGTAAACCCTTCTCTATCATCTACCATTTTTGTTTTCAAAGCTTGCAGGTTGACTTGGATAGAGAGTTTAAGACACTTTCAAAGCAAGGCAAGGGTTGGAACACACTCAGGGAGGTTCAAGCAAACTCAAGCAATCATCAGGCCTTCATAAAACTCACTCCAATTCCATACACGATTTCAACTGAAAAAGGTAAAAATCTCAACTTCTATCTCTTCATACAGGCATCCATTGGCCACAATTTGTGAATAAACAATGTAGACCTCATTGCAACGAAGTTGTACATATACATATCTTACATATATTTGGCCTGAGTTGAGAGAATTTTGAACTTGAAGTTCCTGGAAAAATTAGGTTTAAATTTAGGGATTTTAAAATTCATTCTGATCTTTAATTGTTAGCTTACATAATTTACATGGTTAGAATCGTGAGACAAAAAGCTACAACTTTCATGTTATGAGTTTTCATTTTTATGGAGAAATGAGAAAGTTACAGAGCATCTGGCTGGCTAGAGGAAGAAGATGAAGTACATGGCAATGGCTTTGTTTGTGTTATGTTATTTTTGTTTCACATTAATCAACGGATGTATAGCCACCCCAATGGCAAGGTAGCATGCTGGTGAGACCCATGTCCTGGGTTCGAACCTTGGTGCTACCTTTTATTTTTTTCCATATTTTTTCCTTCTTCATTTTTGGTTGTTTTTTGCAGGATTGGGCTTGATTCTTTGGGCCTAGCGTTTTTTACTAACATACTGCTCCCAGTTTCCTTACAGCACCCCTGGCCCATTATTTTCATATATTTTTATTTATTTATTTCTGTTTTCATTTTTGTTTATTAAATATTTTTCTTTAATACATAAAATCTTAAAAAAATACAAATAGGATAATATTGCATTTTATTTTATTTTATTCTTCACATAAAAAATATATTTTATCTTCAATATATACTCACTTTCTTTCTTAAATAAATTTGTAAAAAATAAAACTTAGATATATTATTATCTTTTCTTTTATATTTATATATATGCTTGTAAATATTTATTTTAGCATATAAAAACTAAATATTTTCATACTATATTATTTATTATTTTACATAAAAAAATATACAAAAAATAACACATTAAAACTTTATTTTATTTTTAGGGTTAACTTTGTTCTTTTTTTTCAAGAATTAATTTCTTTTTTCCTTAAAATTATTAGGGTTTTAGATTAAAACTCTTTTCACATGAAAAACAAAACAAAAATATTTTTCTTGCATGTACATAATATTTCATATTTAAATATTGTATTGTTTATTCTAATATTCGTATAAATTCGATTTGGTTGTAATAGCCTATTTAGATTTACATCCTTGCAAATCTCCATTCAAATTTGTATTTCCCCCTCCCATAAATTGTTGTAATAGCTTAGTAATTTTTACATTACGCAATTTACCGCTTTACATGCCATGATAGTAATTAGGGTTTGTATGGTAAGATAAAAACAAAACAAATAGAAAACCCTAATACAAGACAAAATCAAGGCATGAAAATAACACACTTGCACACACGCATCCTTAGGGTTTCTCCACTTGGTTGCCTTATATAAAAATAGCCATATTACGCATGCGAAGTATCTCTGCAAAATAAACAAATATAAGATCATAGTCCCTCGATGACGTTATTCAAGGTTGCCTTACAAAATGATCTTGGTCCCTCAAAAATGCCAAGATACTTTGCAACATTGCTAATCATGGTTATACGATGACCCACACCCGTCTCGTTTACATCCAAAGATAGGGTTGCTTACCAAATCAATGGTAAGACAACAATATCAAAGGAATAGAAAAGGCATAAGAAAGACATTTTGAGTAGGTAGATTACTTCTATTTACTTGCTCTATTTTCAAACAACTATCCTTGCTATCTTCAAAAACAAACACCACATATTTCAAAAAAACATCTTACAAACATTGAAAACATTTTCAAAAGACAAACATCTTTGTATACATTCTTACGAACGAGAATCATTACAAAGGTTGCCTAAACAATGGCCTCTTTTACAAAATACTTTCAAAACCACACAAAGGACAATTTCAAAACAAAAGCAAGTGATCTAGCAAGTAACTAAGATCCCATGGAAAACCATGGATGAAAAGGGTGTTAATACCTTCCCTTTTCATAATCTACCCCCCGAACTCAAGAAACAATCTCAAAGGTCTTTCCTGTGCTTTTTCACCTTTCCTTTTAGATAAAAGAAAAGTCGGTGGCGACTCTTGCTAACCACAACATTTGCGATAAAATGCAAAACCCTCAAGTCAGTTCTCCCACCGTATCACATGTATCATTCATAAGCTTTTAAGCATTGAATGATTGAAGTCTTTAAAACTTATTAATTCTGTTGTTTCTTTACTGTAAGTGATTGAAGGGATTTGAGGAGGGCCTCGTACCTATGAGTGTCTTAGGTAGAAGTATAACACGTGTGGTTATTAAGTGATTAGACTGTAAACTGGTTATTTATGGAGGGTCTATGAATTGATACTATTTAGTGGACTCATCCTTGGCTTGGTATCCCCCAGAGTAGGTGTTGTTGTACACTGAACTGGGTTAACAATCCCTTATGTTTTTACTGCTTTTATTATTCTTTCACTTTAATTTTTCCTCAGATATTTGTGTTGTGACATCTCATTCGACATCACATATCTGATACCAGAATTTCACTTGGTATCAGAGCAGGCACCCTGCTCTTTATCTGGGTGAGATCCAGAGAAGATACTTTCTGGTACAATGGATAAGGAAGGAGGATTTGTGAATAGACCACCCATTCTGGATGGAAGTAATTATGACTATTGGAAACCACGTATGGTGGCCTTCTTAAAGTCTTTGGACAGTAGAGCTTGGAAAGCTATTTTAAAAGGATGGAAACACCCTTTCAAATTGAGAGAAAATGGAGAACTTACTTCTGAGTTAAAACCAGAAGAAGATTGGTCTAAAGAAGAAGATGAAATTTCTCTTGGTAATTCTAAAGCCTTGAAAGCTATATTCAATGGAATTGACAAGAACATTTTCAGATTAGAGAACACATGTGAAGTAACTAAGGATGCATGGGGAATTCTTCGATCTACTCATGAAGGCACATCCAAATTTAAGATGTCAAGACTTCATTTGCTCACTGTAACGCGGTGGGAGAACTGACTTGGGTGTTTTGCTTTTGATCGCAAATGTTGCGGTTAGCAAGAGTCGCCACCGACTTTTCTTTTATCCAAAAGGAAAGGTTGAAAAGAACAGGAAAGACCTTTGAGATATTTTTTTGAGTTTGGGTGGTAGATTATGAAAAGGGGAGGTATTAGCATCCTTTTCATCCGTAGTTATCTATGGGCTCTTAGTTTCTTGCTAGATCACTTGCTTTTGTTTGAGAATATGCTTTGTGTGGTTTTTGAAAGTATTTTGAAAAGGCGCCATCATTTAGGCAAACTTTGTAATGATTCTCGTTCGTAAGAATGTATACAAAGTGTTGATATTTTGCAAATGTTTCAAGTTTGAAAGGTGTTTTGAAAGTGTTGGTGTTTGTTTTGAAAATAGCAAGGATGTTTTTGGTTTGAAAATGAGCAAGCAACTGGGAATGTTCTACCTACTCAAAAGTATTTCATGTTTATTTCCTTTTTCTTTTGATATTGTTATCTTACCATTGATTTGGTAAAAAAACCCTATATTTGGATGTAAAACGGACGGACAAGGGTCGTCGTATAGCCATGATTAGCAATGTTGTAAGGTATCTTAGCATTTTCTTTAAGGGACTAAGATCATTTTTGAAAGGCAACTTTGATAGCGTCATCGAGGGACTATGATCTTATATTTTTTTATTGCTTTTGCTAAGATACCCCACATACATAACATGGTCATTTTCATAAGGTAACAAGTGGATTTACCCTAAGGGTGTAAGTGTGCAAGTGTATTGATTTACATGCATTGTTTTGTCTTTAAATTAGGGTTTTCTAAGCTTTGATTTTATCTTTACATACAAACCCTAATTTACTAGCATTTATATATAAAGTATTAAATTGCGGAAAATAAAAATACTAAGCTATTACATCATTAGGGCAGGGGGTGTACAAATTTACAAATGGGGAAATTGCAAGAAAATTAAATCTAAATAATTATTACAACCAATATTGAATAATATACAAGAATTGAATAAATAACAATGTACAAATGCAAATGAAAAAGAAATGATTTTTGTTTGGTTTTTTATGAAAGGGGTTTAATCTTGACCTAATTAAAAAATGATTAAGGAAAATTAAACAAAATTAACTTAAACTAATTAAGAAAAGAAAATAACTAAAAATAGATTTTTTAGAGTTTTATTTATGAAAAGGTTTTAAATTAATAAAAATAATATGAATATTAATTAATTAAAAGAAACCTAAGTTCTAAATTAATTTTAATTATAAGAAAATAATATAATAGTTAAACCTAAACCTAAATATTAATTATTAAGAAAGAAATTAATTTATTAAGAAAATGTTTTTGTTCTTTTAGTTTTATAAATAAATAAACTAAATAAGGGTAAAAATAATAAATAAAATATTTTTTTTGGATTTTTTATTAATAACAATAAAAATAATATTATTAATAATAATAAGTGGAAAATAAGTAAAATAAAATAAGAAAAAGAAAATAAAAAAAATGAAAATTGGGCCAGGGTATGCATGAGCAAATGTGGGGTGATGCTGAAGAAAAAAATGGAAAGGCCCGAGGATATTAGGCCCATGCGTGCTGTTTGGAAACAAAAAAGGAGTGAAAATATGAAAAATATAACCAAAAGGTAGCGCTGGGTGTTGGACTCCTGACCTTATGCATATACGCGCACTACCTTTGCCACCGGGGTGGCTGTACATCCGTTGATATAACTGAAACAATAAATACATAACACAAAATAAGTTCCAGAAATAAACTTCATCTTCAACCTCCAGCCATAGTTCCTGTAACTTGCACATTTCTCAACAAAAATAAAATATGCAAACATGAAAGTTGCTTTATTTTTCCATACGAATCCAACCATATAAATATTATGAGCTATAAACCCAAGAAGAATGAGAATTTCTAAAGTTACGAAATTCTGACCTAAATATTTTCAGAGATTCAAACCTAAAATTCTCTAAGCTCAATCAATATAAATGAAATCTATGGATATGTACAGTTTCAGGGCAATGATGTCTACATTTTATCTTTACAAATGCAAGCCTAACAATGCCTAAGTAATGAGATAGAAGTTCAAGAAAAATACCTAAAAACTGGAAATCGTGAAATGCAAATGAGCTTGATTCAATGTGCTGCAATGATCAGGTTAGCTTCCTCAAGTTCCCAGGAAGCTAATGCAATGATTAGCTTGAGCAATGGATGGCTAAAATGGTCTGGAGAAGTCAACTTACAAAGCTCTGTTTTTGGTTATGGAGGTTGATGAAGATGGAGTTACAGTTATGAAACAGGGTCAAGGATAGGTTATATTTGATGTGTAGGAGCTTTGTGATTGATTAGGAAGGAAAACACACAAGGGAAATGAGAGATATAAGTTTGAGGTTAGAAATGTGCATCAATGGAGTTTCTTGTGCAAATTCTGGCTTGAGGGAGTTTTGGCGTGTTTCAGGGTGCTTAAGCTCTTGTTCTAGCTCACAAATAGTGTCTCTATTTATAAGCAACAAGTTTGGAAGTTTATTGTTGATCAGAATTCAAAATCATAAGTTTAAGCATAACATGTGATTTTTTTGAGAAAACCAAGTTTCAAAGTCTCGTGTACTTGCTAAGATAGAGTGGTTATGCTTTAAACACACTTGCTTCTGACTTTGTAGATGGAGTGTGATCAGAGGGAACAAGTTATAGGCTCAAGAATTGACTTTGTGCATAAAGCTTGCTTTTCAAGAATGGTATTCTTCACTTTCTTCCCAAAATGGCAATGTGAATTGGATAAAGCTTAAACCACTTGGATTATAGCTCAAAAGTTTGTGTAATCGATTAATTATGGATATATACACAAGTTAGAAGGTCTGCAACGCAAGATTATGCAGCCTAACATTGAAATTTCATTATGTGTTCATCAAGAAAGGAATTGTAATTCAAGAATGAAACCCTAACTTCTTGCCTTCGATTCTCTTTGCTCAAACATGATCTCAATGAGTTCTTAGACATTTTGGAAAGCTTGTAATGTGCTCCACAACCCCTCTTTGAATCACTTTTAAAAATTCCCCTTGGAATTATGTGAAAAATTGCCATAAAGTTAGGTCAAAATCCCGCCTAAACTAGGGCAAAATTTCACTAAGTTTCCAAGTTTCATGAACATGTATTCACAAAATCATAACTTGAAATCCATGAATTTCTAGGAGAATTAGTGTAAAGCAATGTTTTAGATCTCATTGAGATCCAAAACTTTCATGTTGAAAGTTTCCTTTGAATCATCTTGCATCATGGTGAAAAATTGGCTCAAAGTTGTGAAAAAAATATGATGTTTTCAACACTTGAAAAAATTTCTAAGTTTGGAAACTTTGACTTTTCAAAATAAAATCTTGACTTTTTGATTTCTTGATGAAAAAGTTTCATATTTTGACATGTTTTGATGAATTGTGATCTTTGACACTTGATTTTGACCAAAAAGTCAAAGTTTGACTTTTCAGTGTACAGTTGACTTTTGATCAGTTGATTGAAAATCAACTATCAATCAAATGACCTTGAGAAATGTTTTGAGTCATGCCATTAGGTCAAAATTATGCAATTTAATCCTTGAGATCATGTCTCAAACCAATTAACCATCTACTAGGTCAAAAATCAGAAATTGCCATTTCCCAATCAAAACCCTAATTTTGACCATTTTGCCCTTTTGATGATCTGATCAAATTTCTTGAGGAATTGTGGTCCAAACTTGATCAAATGACATATATGAGTTCACAATGTTGATATGGATAAAAAATTATGAAGTTTGACTATAAATGACCATAGTTGACTTTTTCCCTAATACAGCTGATTTTTAGGTCAATTGATCAATTGACTGAGCAAAAATGTGATCCAAGACTTGAAACTTGACATGAGAAATCGTAAGGGTCCATAATTTTCCATGAAAGTCATATGAGGCATTAAAAGTTCAATTATCCTTGTGCAATCTCAAACCCTAATTTCAGTCATCAGTGCTTAAGGAGGTGTCTTGAGCTGATCAACCTTTATGCAGTCTTGAACCAAAGGAGATTTTGTGAGAAAATACTTGATAAATAAGAGGGAAAATTTTGGGGTACAACAACTGCCTTTGTTCAATCTTCTTAAACATGAAGAATTAGATTGGCGAATTTTCCATTCGTGACTTAAAGGTGGAAGATGATTGAACACTAGAGTGCCCAGAAATTTGCACTCAAAGATGAATAGGGAATGGGCTTATAGATGTCATTTGGAGGAATGTTGGAGATTTGTCAGAGATGGGCTTGTAGATGCCATCCAAAGGTGATTGTTGATAGAAAGTGGACTAGGTCTGAACTTTATTTCAACTGGAAAAGAATCAGAATAAATCTTTGAAGCGATTTATCTGAAACAAGCAGAAGTCTAGTATGTTATTTGACTGGGAGGAATCAGAATAAATCTTGGAGCGATTTATCTTAACCAGAAATATTAATTTGGAAAGCATTAGGATAAACTGTTGAGAGGTTTAAACTGAACCAAAAGAGGTCTTGAATATTCTTTAACTAGAGAGAATCAGAGTAGATCTTTGAGCGATTTATCTGAACCAGAGAAAGTGCGTACTAGGAAAGAATCAGAATAAATCGTTGAGAGATTTATCTGAACCAGAGAAGATGTCTGCGGGAAAGAATCATAATAAACCGTTGAGAGATTTAAACTGAACCGGCAGGGATATTTGAGAGATCTAAGCTGAACCGGCAGGGACCTGGAGAAGAATCAGAATAAATCATTGAGAGATTTATCTGAACCAGAGAAGACATTTGCGGGAAAGAATCAGAATAAACCGTTGAGAGATTTAAACTGGAATGGCAGGGATCTGGAGAAGAATCAGATCAAATCATTGAGAGATTTATCTGAACCAGAGAAATCATCTACAGGAAAGAATTAGAATAAACCGTTGAGAGATTTAAAATGAGCTGACAGGGATCTGGAGAAGAATCAGAACAAATCATTGAGAGATTTATCTGAACCAAAGAAAACATATGTGGGAAAGAATCATAATAAACCATTGAGAGATTTAAACTGAACCGACAGGGATCTGGAGAAGAGTCAGAACAAATCATTGAGAGATTTATCTAAACCAGAGAAAACATCTGCATGAACAAATCAGAATAAACCGTTGAGAGATTTAAACTGAACCGGCAGGGATCTGAAAGAAGCATCTGTTATGTAGATGGTTGACCAATCCTTTCTTGGGAATTGATCTGTAATTGACTTGTTGAAAATTTTACGATAATTTTCTATTAATTGATCTTTCCTGAAAAGATGAAAGGTTAGTTGCATGCAATGTCATGATGTATGAAATGCATGGTGTAATGATGTTCTCAAAATAAATGAGATTGTGGTACGCATATGTGTTGTCAATGCTATGATGTATAAATGTAATGTATGGACATGTTAATCGTTATGATGTAGTGTTGCTGGAGTCAGGGAAAATAAATCCCTGAGTATTGCTGGGAATGAGGAGTGTAAGTCTTCGTATTTTGAAGTTGAAGTGTTGATGAGTTTCCATTTGTTAAAGAGATAAACTCTGTTGTGGAAGGGAAATGATGTGCATTTCTTGTGGACCTCGTGAAAACCTGTTGGGGAATCCTGAGAAATTGGGCGACTTTCACTGGGGAATCTTTGGAGCGGTAACTGGAAGTTTTGTTCCATCGGAGATGTGAGAGAACTTGATACCATTAGGCTGCATGGGATTTTATTATCCTATTTCTTAAAGCCATTAGTGCTTATCTTTCTATTTTCTGTTCTTCTTTTTTTGTTCATTTGTAAACAGTAGTCACATTCAAATGCATATTTTCAAAAATAATCATTGGACGTTTTCGCAAACAAAACACGGAAATAAAAGAAAAACAGATAGTTTTTCACTTTCAAAGGGACATCTTTGTATTAACTTGAGTAAGTATTTTTGTATAATGAGACGAACATTCTAGTAAGAGAATGTCGTTGTAAAAAAAATGAAAATTGATACAAAGAAAAGATAGTTATGTGAAATAATCCCATGGGGGGGTTCCCATTCTGTTATAGCCTTCATGTCTCTGAGCGTCTAATCCACTTGCTGCCTTGTCCGAAGATGATTGGATTGATTAGAACTGTTTGAGTTTGTCAGTCGATGCTAAAGGTTGTCTGTAGGGTGATCCAACGGGACATAGTCATACGCTTTAATTCCCTAACTTTTTCCTGGACCGCCCTTTTGGGTTTTCAGTCCACCGGGATACCCTTTTTTGCCCAAGCCGCCCTTTCGAGTTTTCAGCTTGCCGGGTGTACATATTTTTTTGTATTTCATCCCTAATTTTTGCCAGAACCTTTGGTTCGCTGGGATGCCCTAATTTTTGCCTAGGCCAATCGACCTAGCGGGTCTTTATTCATGTGTAGTATCTTTTGACTATCTCCGCGTTCACAGGGTGCAGAAGGTCGTCACTATCCATAGTGGTTAAGATCATTGCTCCACCAGAGAATATGCTTTTGATCACAAATGGTCCTTCATATGTAGGAGTCCATTTTCCCCTGGGATCACCTTGTGGAAATATGATACGCTTGATTACCAAATCACCAACCTGATATACTTGACGTCTGACGTTTTTGTTAAAAGCTTTGATCATACGTTTTTGGTACATCTAACCATGACAGACAGCCGTAAGCCTCTTCTCATCAATTAAGTTCAACTGGTCAAGTCGAGTTTGAATCCATTCATCTTCATTCAGTCCTGCATCCTTTATGATTCTCAGAGAAGGTATTTGGACTTCAATTGGTAGAACAACTTCCATGCCATATACCAAGGAGAAGGGAGTTTCCCCTGTTGATGTACGCACCGTGGTACGGTAACCATGGAGAGCAAATGGTAACATCTCATGCCAGTCCTTGTAGGTTACTGTCATTTTTTGTATGATCTTCTTGATGTTTTTATTAGTGGCTTCTACAGCGCCATTCATCTTCGGCCGGTAAGGGGAAGAATTATGGTGCTGGATCTTGAATTGCGCGCATAGTGCGGTGATCATAATATTGTTGAGATTGGTACCATTGTTTATGATTATTCTCTCTGGGATACCGTATCGATAGATGAGATTTTGTTTGATGAATCGGGCCACAACATTCTTGGTAACAGAAGCGAAAGAAGTTGCCTCAACCCACTTCGTGAAGTAGTCAATGGCCACCAAGATGAAGCGGTGTCCATTAGAAGCTGTAGGTTTGACTTCTCCAATCATATCAATGCCCCGCATCACGAATGGCCAGGGAGCAGTCAGGATGTTTAGAGGAACTGGAGGCACATGTACTTTGTCATCATAGATCTGACATTTGTAACAGGTTCGTGCATGCTGATGGAAATTTTCTTCCATGGTAGACCAATAGTATCCCACCCGTAGGATCTTTTTAGCCATCATATGCCCACTAGAATGGGTGCCAAAAGTGCCTTCATGTAGATCAGCCATGATCTCGTCTGCCTCAACCTTGTCTATGCAAAGAAGCAAAACAGAGTTGTGGTTGCGCTTGTAGAGAATGCTATTACTGAGGAAGAACTTAGCAGCAAATCTCCTCAAGAACTTCTTATCATTGACTGAAGCTCCCTCTGGATACTCTTGGGCCTCGAGATACCTCTTAACTTCATGGAACCAAGGCTTGTCTACCACTTCTTCAATATTGATCTCGTGACAGTAAGCTGGTTCATCCATCCGCTCAATGGTGATCTGGGGGGGTCTCGTTACCCCACTTTAGTTTAAACATGGATGACATAGTGGCTAGCACGTCCGCTATTTGATTTTCCTCTCATGGAAAATGCTCAAAGGTAATTTCCTCGAAATGTGGTATTAATGTCAACACATGTTCTTTGTAGGGGATAAGATTAGGGTGCTTCGTGTCCCATTATCCTTTGATCTGACTGATGACTAAGGCTGAATCTCCAAATACACTTAAGGACTTGATTCCCAAATCTATGGCAGCTTTGAGACCCATAATACACGCTTCATATTCTGCCATATTATTGGTGCAGTTGAAACAAAGTCTTGCAGTGAAGGGAGTATGACATCCTTCAGGGGATATGATTACAACACCTATGCCATTGCTGAGTGCGTTGGAGGCTCCGTCAAAAACCAAGGTCCATCGGGATCCTTGTTCAGGTCTGTCATATGGTCTGAGTTCTTCAAAATTGCTTAGCGACATGATATCTTCATCTGGGAACTCGAATCTCATGGACTGATAGTCATCCACAGCCTGATTAGCAAGGTGATCGGCTAGCACACTTCCCTTTATTGCTTTTTGGGTAGTGTACTGAATGGCGTATTCAGTTAGGATCATCTGCCATCTTGCTATTCTCCCAGAGAGGGTAGGCTTCTCGAATATGTATTTAATCGGATCCATCTTGGATATCCATAAGGTAGAATGGGTCAGCATATACTGTCTTAGCCGGCGAGCAGCCCATGCTAGAGCGCAGCAAGTTTTCTCGAGCAATGAATATCTTGTTTCACAGTTGGTAAATTTTTTGCTCAGGTAGTATATTGCATGCTCTTTTCGGCCAGACTCGTCATGCTGCCCCAGCACACACACACATTGAATTTTCCAAGACAGTTAGATACATGATAAAAGGTTTTCCCTTGACTGGCGGAATTAAAACAAGAGGCTCTTGAAGGTATTCTTTTATCTTGTCGAAGGCAGCTTGGCATTCATCATCCCATCTGACTACTTGATCTTTCTTCAGTAATTTGAAGATTGGTTCACAAGTAGAGGTTAGGTGAGAAATGAATCTGGAGATGTAGTTTAGTCGTCCTAAGAATCCTCTGACTTCCTTCTCGGTGTGAGGAGCAGGCATTTCTTATATTGCTTTCACCTTGGCAGGGTCCACTTTGATACCTTTACCGCTGACGATGAACCTAGGAGTTTACCAGACCTCACCCCAAATGTGCATTTTTCGGGTTCAACCTTAGCTTATATTTCTTTAGCCTTTCAAACAGTTTCTGTAAATGGTCAAGATGTTCCTCTTTAGTTTGAGATCGAGCTATCATGTCGTCCACATAGACCTCTATTTCGTGATGGATTGTGTCGTGAAATAGAGCTACCATGGCGCACTGATAAGTTGCCCCAACGTTTTTCAAACCGGTTGGCATAACCTTGTAACAGAATGTGCCCCACTGTGTGACGAAGGTCATTTTCTCCATGTCCTCAGGTGCCATTTTGATTTGATTGTAGCCTGAGAAACCATCCATAAATGAGAACACTTTATGTTGTGCCGTATTGTCAACCAGAATATCGATATGGGGAAGCGGGAAATCATTCTTAGGGCTTGCCCTATTGAAATCTTTGTAATCCACACACATGTGCACTTTACTGTCTTTTTTAGGCACTGGAACAACATTGGCGCTCCTATCTTGACTTCTTTCTTGTCCTCTTCGGTACCTAAGTTAATTGTGTCAACCGGTTCTTCGTGGGGTTGTATGGTCCTCTCTTTCTGTTATAGTAACCTGGCTAATTCCCCTGGCACTTCACAATCTTCCTCACCTTCGTCTTTGGCTTGGTAGATTGGATTTTTAAAGTCATAAAAGGCCATAGCAGAATCGTTACCCATGGGATCTTGAGTGGATGTGGATCTGCATTTTGACATGTGAGTGTGTATAAGAGCATAACTATCATTGAAAAAATAAACATGTAGAAAAAAGAAAAACAAAGAGCGTAAAGTTTGCATGTAAAAACGTCAATGATTCATTGATGACATATGAAAATTAGTAACAACCCTTACAAATGGACTGTTGTTCCTCAAGTAATACACAAGGTTTTAAAATTCTCAATTGTTTAATTATTACAAGTCCGACAAAAATTAAAGACAATTACTGTTGGATAAAAGTAATTGGTACAAAATCTTTGGCTTCCCAGTTGTTGAATCCTCTGCTGATAGTTGGGAAAATCCATTCTTCCAGGTCACCATCGTCGTCACTATCCTCCACTGCGTTGACTCCATGGTTGCTGATCCGCAAAGGTGGTCCCCCGACACGAGCACGACAAACAGCTTTCTGGGCTCCTAAAGTAAAACCCAAACCAAATTTGTCAGACTTGTAGGGGATATCCAGGAGTTGGCCCCAAATAGTACACCCACCTTCTTCGACTACTTCCTTGTCATCTTTCAGAGAAGCCATCTTTAGCGGAGGTCTGGTAATCTTCGGGACTTGGGAAACAGTCTTGGTTGCTGCCACTGTTTGTGGGACTTCCTCGAAATGCTGAAACGGAGTTTCAATGAATTCACCATCCATCTCCACGTATCTGAAGGAGTTCAGGTGACTGACCATATATTCCTCCTCTCCATGGACAGTGATGATTTTTCCCTTGGTTGGGTATTTCAACATATGATATAATGTAGAGGTGACGGCACCAGCATCATGAATCCAAGGTCGCCGCAATAAACAGGAATAAGAAGGGCGAATGTCCATCACATAGAAAGTTGAATCAAAGGTCTGAGTTCCAAATTTTATGGGGATGTTCACCTCCCCATGCACCATTCTCTTCGAACCGTCGAAGGCCCTTAACACTATGTTGCTGGGTTTTAAGGTCAAACCTTCACAGTCTAGTCTATCTAGAGCCTTCTTAGGAATAACATTCAAAGATGAACCAGTATCAACCAGTACATGGGACAAATTAGTGCCCATGCATTCGACGGAGACATGCAATACCTTGTTGTGTTTCCTCCCTCTAGATGTTAGGTCAGCATCAGAAAAGCCCAAACTGTTATCAACGATCAAACTGGCCACACAGTCTTGGAATTGGTCAGTAGAGGTTTCTTGTGGCACATGGGCAGTTTTAAGAAATTTCACCAAGGCCTTCGCATGAGCCTCGAAGAACAATAGTAAAGCTAGCATAGAGATCTTTGAAGGAGTCCTCCCCAGCTGTT
Source organism: Vicia faba (assembly GCA_948472305.1). NCBI lineage: Eukaryota > Viridiplantae > Streptophyta > Magnoliopsida > Fabales > Fabaceae > Vicia > Vicia faba. The sequence goes on along the minus strand of OX451739.1, from coordinate 170,506,907 downwards.
AGACTACATTGTAGTTGCTTCTCTTTATAATTTTCAAAATTTCTTCCATATCCTTCTTGGAGGCCTCTGGGATAGATACTGATTATAACCTTCATCCAGACAGGTTCAACCAAAATACCTTTTCCCCGAGTCTCGGTCGACTCGGTGAGAGGGGTGTCAGTAGGGGTAACCATAGGAATTGTAGTAGTAGTGTCAACAAGAACAAAAACAGGGATGATCACAGGACCGGTAACAGTTTTCAGAGGAGCAACCTCAGGGGAGAACACTCTTCCACTTCGGGTTATTTTGTTGGTTCCCACAATGTTGCCGATGTCGGGATCAGCCCTCTCAAAAACTTAGTCTTCATCAGCCAGCCAATCCTGCTTGACGTTGTGATAGTAGACGTCACCCCCATAGTTTCATGGGACAGTTTTATCCGAGGAGTATGGGATCGGCCCTGGCATAGTAATTATCAGTGGAGTCACCTTCAGAACAGATGTAATCCTAACGGGTCTTTTGGTGGAGACCCTGGAAGGATTGGCGGAAATGGTTACTATTGAAACATCCTTGTAAGAAATGGTTGGAACGGGATTCTTTTCAAACAAAATCTCTTTGTCATCCATCAGGCACTGGACACCTACTTTCAATAAATGACAACCAGTTGGTAGGGATAAACAGAGGTGGCAGCCTTCGCCATAACCCAGAAATAAACCATCCTTCAACAAGTTCCTCTTGACGGTTATGAGAGGAGTAACAAGCTCATCAATAACAGTAACAAACACATCATCTTCAACAGCGTTAATATCACGACCGTGCTTGGGAATAGGAGCAGTGATAACATTTGGGATCTCAGGAGCATCAAATTCAATTTCTTTTGCCTCGAGAAGGTCTTGCACCTTCTTTTTCAAAGCCCAGCAGTTGTTGGTATCATGGCCTGGACTTTCTGAATGCTAATCACAACGAGCATTAGGGTTGTAATGAGGAGAGGCGGTGTTGGGATTCTTCGGGGCTTCCTTCAAAGTTACCAGATTAGATCTCAACAAATGTGGCAGGACTTGAGACAGCGTCATATTTATCCGGGTAAATTATCTCGTCATTCTTTTTGTTCTAGGCTGGTTGTTCCTTTGTTGAGTAAGTGCAGACTTAGGGATCATGATGGCCCCTATCGTTGGACGGTGTTCAGTTCTAACCTGATTCCTTTAAGGGTACATAGCACCAACCTCTTTCTTCCCAATGAATGGTTTTCTCACGTCACTGGAGGATGTGTTCCTTTGGATCTTCCCACTCTTAATCCTAGCTTCCACTCTCTCCCCGGTCAAGATTAATTCAATGAAGCCGACTAAGGAGCTTCCAATTAGATCATTAAATAAAGGACCAGAGAGGGTACCTAGAAAAATGTCCACTAGCTCTCTGTCAGACATGGGAGGCTGGACTCTTCCTGCTAAGTCCCTCCACTTCTGAGCGTAGTCTTTGAAACCCTCGCTCGAACCCATGGCCAGAATCTGGAGTTGAGTACGGGTGCGAGTCAAGTCTGCGTTGTACTGATACTATTTATAAAAAGCAGCGACCAGGTCTTCCCAATTATGGATATTGTCCCTTTCCAGTTGATAGAATTAATCTAGCTGAGTCCCAGATAGACTATCCTGAAAGAAGTGGACCCACAAATCTCTGTCAGCAGTGTGAGGCTGTATCTTCCTCACATAAGATCGGAGGTGCATCTTGGGACACGAAACCCCATCATACTTAGAAAACACGGGTTCCTTGAACTTTGGTGGAATAACAATCCCAGACACCAAACCCAGCTCTTCAAAGTCCATCCCGGTCACTTTCTGAATCTCCATTGCCATTAGACGCTCTTCCAGTTGCTTGTACTTCTCACCAGCCGGAGGATATTGCTCTTCAGAGTAATTATCCTCTTCTTCCTCTTCAGATTCTGGATGGTCAGCAACTTCCTTGTTTTTCCCTTCTTGATTATCCTTTTCACCTGATGATATTGTGAAGTCTAGGGTCTGTATGGCTGGCCCTGGGAACCTTCTTCCCAGATTCAAAACACCGGTTGATTTCTTTGATTTCTTCTTCTTTTCTTTGATCATCAAATTTTTCAAATCCTCTTGTCCTTTTGCCAAAGTCAAGAACATTTGTTGAAACTGAGCATTCTGCGCCTGAAGATCTTTTATTGTCTGTTCAAGATCCATCTCACTGAAATAAACAGTAGAAAGATAAGGAGACCTATTGTAAGAAACATGTTTATGTTATGATGAATGATGATGCATATGCAATGATTTCAAGGAAATTAGAGATTTAAATTTGCTTTAGACAAAAAGGAACACACTTTATATTAATAAATCAAAGTTTGAGTACATCAGGCCTCTTTGGGCTTACAAATAAATACAAAAACTCTAAGATAAAAAAGTTGAACGCATCCTCTTTGGTGCGATGGAGGCGTTAAGACTCCGCTCTTCATGAAGCTGCTTGGTGAGTTCCAGAACCTTCTTCTCGCTGGCGTAGAATTGGGCCTCGAAAGTGTCTCGCTCCCCCTTTAGCTATATCCAATCCCTTTGCAAGTCTTCGAGAGAGGTGGGCATGTCAGGATGAAGGATAGTGTATGGGACATCTCCTTCCAAACAGGCTCTATGATAACCGGGGAATGAAGGGGTAGGGCATCATAAGACTTTGAGCACGGGCTCATACCCGTTTGAGATAAGGCTCAAGAGGGATGGAATTCTTGTGCCTCAATGTCTTGCTATCTACCTTGTTCAACATTCTCCAAGCTCGGATAAACCTCTGGCGGTAACCTTGATCGTCATTCTTGTAGTCGAATACCAACCCTTGAATAAGCATCTCATGTGGACCATCCCTTTGGGCGTAACCAAAATTTCGTAAGGCTAAGTATGGGTTGTAAGTGATACCTCCTCTAATGCCAAGTAAGGGGACATTAGAGAATTCTCCACAACGGTCGACGATAGTAACATTCTCCAAAGATCCGGAATACCAATGAATATCTGAATGTTTGAGCGTCATCAACCTATGGGACCACCTTGAACCTTGCTCGTTCTTCAATATAGATTGGGGAAGATGTGAAATAAACCATTTTGCCAAGAGAGGAGTACAACACATGAGAATACCTCTTTTCCTCATAGTGCGAGTGTGAAAAGAATGTAGGATGTCTCCTAATAAAGTAGGCACCGGGTTACGAGACATGAAGATTTTGATGGCGTTTACATCTATGAGTTGGTCAGGATTTGGAAACAACACCATCCCATAGATGAGAAGGGCCACAATTTCCTCAAAAGCTTGAAAATCCAAAGAGTTCCAACAGTCTTGATCTTTCTCAAACAATAAATTGGCTAAGAAACCTTTGACACCACTCCTTGTTTCCCAATTAGTTGTGACATCAGATTGTTGCAAGTGTAGGGCTTGAGCAATCTCTTCTGGTTTTGGATCTCTTTTTATACCGTTGAAGGGTAGTTGATTGAGAATGGGAATCCTCAAGAGTTGGTAGAATTCTTCCAAAGTTGGCACAAGTTGATAATCAGGAAATGTGAAGCAATGGTGTAGAGGATCAAAGAATTGTAAGAGCACCTTTATCATATCCTCATCAGTGTTAAAGGTCACAAAGTTTAGGAGGCGACCATGTCTTTCTGTAAATGGAGAATTTTCAGGAACCCTTGATGCTAACTCTTTGAGTTGAGGAGGGATCCTTACGAGGTTGACTTGAATGGTTTTCCTGCGAATAAAATCCATGTCCTACAAAACAGAACAAAGATAAATCCCAAAATCCTTGAAATGGTTAGTGTGATGCGGTGGGAGAACTGACTTGAGGTTTTGCGTTTTGTCGCAAATATTGCGGTTAGCAAGAGTCGCCACCGACTTTTCTTTTATCCAAAAGGAAAGGTGAAAAAGCACAGGAAAGACCTTTGAGATGTTTTCTTGAGTTCGGGGGGTAGATTATGAAAAGGGAAGGTGCTAGCACCCTTTTCATCCATGGTTTTCCACGGGCTCTTAGTTACTTGCTTAGATCACTTGTTTTGGTTTGTTTGAAATGGTGTTTGGTGTGGTTTTGAAAGTATTTTGTAAAAGAGGCCACTCGTTTAGGCAATCTTTGTAATGATTCTCGTTCGTAAGAATGTATACAAATATGTTTGTCTTATTGAAAATATTTTCAATGTTTGTAAGATGTTTTTGAAATGTGTATGTGTTTGTTTTGAAAATAGCAACGATTTTGTTTGAAAAGGATCAAGTAACTAGAAGCTATCTACTTACTCAAATGTCTTTCTTATGCATTTTCTATTCCTTTGACATTGTTGGCTTACCATTGATTTGGTAAGCAACCCTATCTTTGGATGTAAATGGGACGGGCGTGGGTCATCGTATAACCATGATAGCAATGTTGCCAAGTATCTTAGCATTTTTGATTGACCAAGATCATTTTTGTTAGGCAACTTTTGAATAGCGTCATCGAGGGACTATGATCTTATATTTGTTTTGTTTTGCCAAGATACATCGCATGCGTAACATGGCCATTTTATTTTTGGCAACCAAGTGGGAGAAACCCTAAGGGTGCTTGTGTGCAAAGTATATCATTTTCATGCTTCTGATTTTGTCTTGTAATTAGGGTTTTCTATTTATTTTGTTTCGTTCTTATCATACAAACCCTAATTACTAATCATGGCATATGAAAGCAATAAATTGCGTAATATAAATATACTAAGCTATTACAACAATTTTATGGGAGGGGGGAATACAAGTTTGAATGGGAATTTGCACAAATATAAAACTAAATACATTATTACAACCAAATCGAATTTGCGCGAATTAAAATAAATATAATACAATATTTAAAATGTAATGCAATGTAATGTACATGTAAAGAGATTTTTGATGTCTTATTTTTATGTAAAAAACATTTAAATTAAACCTAAAAAATATAAGAAAAAGATTTAATTTTTGAAAGGGGTTAAACCCTAATTTTTATTTAAAAGAAAATAATGTTTCTATATTATTATTTTGTGCATTTTTTTGTATAAAAAATAAATAATATTGTATATAAATATTAAAAATTAAATATGTGCAAAACATAAGTATTTGTAAGTATGAAATATAAAATAAAAATATTAAGTATATTTGATTATATTTATAAGTTTATTAAGAAAATTAATTATATCCTATCAAAATAAATTAAATTTTTATGTGGGAAATAATAAAAAAAACAAAATAAAAGTGTGAAAATAATTAAATTATTTTTTAGGATTTTTTATCATTAAAGAAAATAATTAAATATATTAAATATAAAAATGAAAAAAAATAAAATATGAAAGAGTTAGCAGGGAGTGAGATAGAAATTCAGTGGTAGCGCTAGCAAAAACAAAAAGCCCAGGAAGCAAAAAGCCCAATACAACTTCGTCCATGTCCTGCCTTCTCCTTCCTCACGCCATGGCCAGTTCAACCTGTAACTTCCTCATGCTTGCATAAAAATGAAAACTTATAACATGAAAAATGTAGCATTTGAGCTCACGATTCCAACCATATAAACTATGTAATCTAACTATCAAAGATCAAAGAGAATTTTGAAACCCCTAAATCCTAACCTAAAATTTTCAGAGATTTCAACCTCCAAATTCTCTTAGCACAAGTAATATAAATGCAAGATAATGATATGTACAACTTCGTTATGATGAGAACTACATTTTTTATTCACAGATCGTAGCCTGAGGTTTCCTGTACAAGGAGATAGAGTTTGAAAAAATACCTCCTTCAGCTGGAATCATGTATGGAAATGTAGGGACTTTAATGGAGGCCTGATGATTGCTTGAGCTTCCTTAAACTACCTTGAATCTATTCCAAACCTTACCTTGCTCTGAAAGTGGCTAGAACTCCCTGACCAAGTCCAACTGCAAGCTTCAAAGTTAACAATGGCAGATGGTGAAACAAAGGTTACAAAACAGGGATGATGGTTTGGATTGACTAGGTATCAAGTATGTAAGATGTTTGAAAGATCTAAACACAAAACGCATGAGCCAAATGGATGTTGGATGTGTTTATGCAGAAACTGTATGTTTTGGACATTTTTTGGTGCTTTACTTTCTCTAAGTGGTTAAGGCCTTTGCTTGGTGTTTTATGTGTTGTATATCCTTTGCATATTAGTACAGAAATGGTTTTAAGTCAGCTCTCTATCAACTGTACAAGCCCTAGCCTTTTTGCCACTTTTCTTGTACTTGAAGCAAATTGATAAGACAAAACTCACATGCTTGTACCAGCTTGCTTAGGGTTGGTATTTCTTCCCTACAAGTTGCTTTTGGTCTGTGGTACTTGCATGTATCAAGGGGACAGGTCCAATGCTCAAGATCACAAAGTTTGCAAAAGTTGCTCTTTATGAAAATGGCAATGGAACCTTTTTGCCATAAGTGGAATTATCAATTGGATAAAGGTTCAAAAGCATGGATAGAGGCTTTTTCAACTGAGTAAGCATTTAATTAAGGAGTGTGTAGCAAGTTTAGGACCTGTAAAGCATGAAATAGCCAACATAGGATTGATTTGCAACTTGGTTCTTCATGAAAATGGCTTGAACAAAAAGTGAGAAAATGCCAACTTCCTCTCTTCGATTCTCTCTATTCAGAAATGATCTTGGAGAGTTATTGGATATTTTAGAAAGCCTGAAATGTGCTCTATAATACATATTTGAAATGCATTTTGATATACCTCTTGGAACTAGGTGAAAAATTTCCATGAAGTTGGGTCCAAAACCTGCCTAAATTAGGGCAAAATTTCACTAAGTTAAGAAGTTCATGACCATGTATTCACAAATTTATAACTTGAGATCCAAGCATATTTAGGGAACATTTTGTGAATCAAAGTTGTATATTTCATGGAGGTCTACAACTTTCATGTTGGGGACTTTCCTTGAATCAAAATGCATCATGGTGAAAAAGTGGTGTAAAGTTGAGAAAAAATAAGAAAAATTTTATACTTAGAAAAATTCTAAGTTATGAAAATTTTCAAAGTCAAAACCTAAATTTAAAATTTGGTTTTATTGGTGAACAAGTTTCACATTTTGACATATCTTGATGAATTATGACTCTTGGTACTTGATTTTGACCAAAAAGTCAAAGTTTGACTTTTCAGTATACAGTTGACTGCAAATTTCATATGTCAATCCAATGAACTTGAGATGTTTTGAACCATGTAATTAAGTCAAGATAATGCCATTGAATCCTTTAAATCATGCTTGAACTCAATTCGTCATTGGCTAGGTTAAAAATCAAAAATTGCCCTTTCTCAGTCAAAACCCTAATTTTGACCATTTTGCCCTTTTTATAATTTGATCAAATTTCTTGAGGAGTTGTAATCCAAACTTGATCAAATGGTACATATGAGTCTAAAATGTTGATGTGGATCAAAAATTATGAAGTTTGACTATAAATTGGCCATGGTTGACTTTTTCCCCAATACAGCTGATTTTTAGGTTAACTGTCCAATTGACTGATCAAAAATGTGGTTCAAGGCTTGAAACTTATCATGAGCAATCTTAGGGATCCAAAATGATGTTTGAAAGTCACATGGAGCATTGGTGGTCCAAAAATCCTTGTGCAAACTCAAACCCTAACTTTGGGTTATCAGTGCAAGATGAGATGTCGTGAGTTGACCAAACCCTAATCTTGTCTTGAGTCAAAGAAGTCTTGTGAGAAAAGATTTGATAAATGAGAGGGCAAATTTGGGGGTACAACAAATTCCCCTGTTCAATCTTCTTGAACCTGAAGAGTTAGATTGGCGAGCTTTGTCGTTCGTGACTCGAAGGTAAAAGATGATTGGACACTAGAGTGCCCATAAATTTGCACTCGACAAAGTGTAGTTGAGGGAATGGGCTTAAAGATGCCATTTGGAGAGGTGATAGAATCTTGTTGGAGATGGGCTTATAGATGCCATCCAGGAATGTTTGTTGAATTGTAAGTTGTAAGTCAAAAGAATAAGTATCAGAATGGTGTCCGTATTTGGAACGTATCTGAGTTGTATCTGGAGACTGAATCTGTATGAGCAACAAAATAGAATCTGTGTCTAAAGCGTATCTGAGTTGTATCTGAACTTGAATCTGAATGAGCAACATAATGTCTTCCATGTCTGAAGCATATCTGGATTGTATCATGAACTTGAAATCTGAATAAGTGTCAGAATGGCATCCGTGTCTGGAGCGTGTCTGAACTGTATCTGAATGTTGAAGTCTGAATAAGTATCAGAATGGCATTCGTGTCTGGAGCGTATATAAAATTTGGAAATCTGAATGAGTAACAGAATGTCAACCGTGTCTAGAGCATATCTGTACTGTATCTGAAAGATGGATCTGAATGAGTAACAGAATAGCAACCGTGTCTGGAGCGTATATGTACTGTATCATGAATGTTGAATCTGAATGAGTAACAGAATGGCAACCGTGTCTGGAGCGTATCTGAACTGTATCTAGATTGCATATTGTTAATGGTAGCTTGTTAATCTTATCCTGAAAAGGGTAAAATGTTAGCTGAAACACAAAGTTATGTTGCATGAAGTGTATGATGCAATATATGTGTTTTATCAATGTTTATGATATGTGGATGTAATGTATGCGCATGTAAGCTGATTTGCTGAGGAAAATAAATCCTTGACTGCTGCTGAGGATATGTGGATTCTTCATGTCTTGAAGTTGGAGTAATTGACAAAAATTCTATTGTGAGCAATGCCATATACTGCTTGAGTAATCTGCCTGGGGAATCCAGAGAATTTTGATGACTTCTACTGGGGATTTAACAATGGGAATCTTCGTTCTGTTGGGGAGCAATGAAAACTCTGTGGGGAAAAAATCTTATTCCTGTTTGAAAAAAGTTCAGGAGTTTCGGTCGTCTGTCACTCTGCCGGGGAGTTATCCTAGGCTAGGGAGAAATAGAAGCTAGCTGTTGTCCGGTTGGTTTTCAGGCTTCAAGATAACTTGCTGGGGAATTTGGAGAAATTGGATGTTTTCCGCTGGGGATTAATAGTTTGAAGTTTCAGCTCCGCTGGGGATCTTAATGACGTACTGTAGGGATTGCTCATGGAATAGCCTAAAGACGTTTTCGTATTCTTTCGACCTGTCAGTAATTGTTCTTTTCCATTTTGTTTATTTGTAAACAGTAATTATGTTCAAATGCATATGTTCATTAATGAATCATTGGATGTTTTTTCAAATAAAACACAAGTGTAAAAGAAAAGGACAAATAGTTTTCTGTACTTTAAAGAGATATCTTTGTATTCACTTTGAATAAGTATTTTGTACAAAGGAGACAGACATCCTAGTAAGAGGATGGTGTCATAAAAATAAGAAAATTTTATACAAAGAAAGATAGCTATGTGTGATAATCCCATGGGGTTCCCATTCTTCTATAGCCTTTGTATCTCCGAATATCTTGTTTATTTGTTGCTTCGTCCGAAGATGATTGAATTGATCAGAAGCACCGAGGTTTTCATTGAAGAGATTGTCTTCAAAGTGATCCGACGAGACATAGTCATACGCTTTAATTCCCTAACTTTTTCCTGGACCGCCCTTTCGGGTTTTCAATCCACCGAGAAACCCTTTTTTGCCCAAGTCGCCCTTTCGGGTTTTCAACTTGCCGGGTGTACAGATTTTTTTTTTATCCCTAATTTTTTCTCGAACCTTTTGGTTCGCCGGGATGCCCTTGTTTTGCCTAGGTGTGTCAACCTAGCAGGTCTCTTATGCGTAGTATTTTTGACTATGTCTGTGTTTGCAGGGTGTGGCAAATCGTCGCCGTCCATGGTGGTTAAGATCATTGCCCCACCGGAGAAGATGTTCTTGATTACAAATGGTCCCTCATAGGTAGGAGTCCATTTTCCCCTGGGATCACTTTGTGGAAAGATGATGCGCTTGATCACTAGATCTCTAACTTGATATTCTTGGCGTCTGACTTTCTTGTTGAAAGCCTTGATCATCCATTTTTGATACATCTGACCATGGAAAACAACAGTAAACCTATTTTCATCAATTAAGTTTAGTTGATCAAGCCGAGTCTGGATCCAATCGTCCTCACTCAAACCTGCATCTTTCATAATTCTCAAAGAGGGGATTTGAACCTCAATAGGCAAGACAGCCTCCATGCCATAAACCAAAGAATAGGGTGTTGCCCCAGTTGATGTGCGAGCCGTGGTACGGTACCCGTGGAGAGTAAACGGTAGCATCTCATGCCAGTCCTTGTAGGTTACTGTCATTTTCTGTATGATCTTTTTAATGTTTTTGTTAGCAGCTTCAATTGCACCATTCATCTTTGGCCGATAGGGGGATGAATTGTGATGTTAAATCTTGAACTGCTCGCACAAGACAATGATCATAGTATTGTTAAGGTTTGTACCATTATCAGTGATGATCCTTTCTGGGATACCGTATCGGCAAATAAGATTTTGCTTGATGAAGCGAGCAACAACATTCTTAGTAACGGATGTGAAGGAAGCTGCTTCGACCCACTTTGTGAAATAGTCAATGGCCACTAGAATGAAGCGGTGTCCATTGGAGGTTGTAGGCTTGATTTCCCCAATCATATCGATTCCCCACATGGCGAAGGGCCAAGGAGCTGTTAAGACATTTAGAGGAACCGGAGGTACGTGCACCTTGTCAGCATAAATTTGACATTTATGACAGGCCCGAGAATGTTGATAGCAGTCTGCTTCCATGGTAGACCAATAATAGCCTTCCCGTAGGATTTTCTTCGCCATCGTATGCCCACTGGAGTGAGTGCCAAATGTACCATCATGTAATTAAGCCATGATCTTTTCAGCCTCAATCTTATCCACACAATGGAGCATAATAGAGTCATGATTGCGTTTGTACAGGATGCCATTACTCAGGAAGAACTTAGCAGAGAATCTCCTTAAGAACTTTTTATCATTGATTGAAGCTCCTTTTGGATATTCTTGAGCCTCGAGATACCTCTGGACTTCATGAAACCAAGGCTGGTCCGCTACCTCTTCAATATTAATCTCGTGACAATGTGCTCATTCATCCATTCGTTCGATGGTGATCTGGGGAGCCTCGTTATCCCAATTAAGTTTAAACATAGATGACATTGTGGCTAGAGCATCTGCTAGCTGATTTTCTTCTCGTGGGAAATGCTCGAAGGTAATCTGCTCAAAATGTGGTAGCAATGTCAAGACATGTTCTTTGTAAGGGATAAGGTTTGGATGCTTAGTGTCCCACTCTCCTTTGATCTGACTGATGACCAAAGCTGAATCTCCAAACACATCTAAAGATTTGATTCCCAAGTCTATGGCATCCTTGAGACCAAAGATGTATGCTTCGTATTCCGCCATGTTGTTCGTACAGTTGAAGCAAAGTCTGGCAGTAAAAGGAGTATGGCACCTGTTGTACCCCAAAATTTTCCCTCCCATATTTCTCAAAACATTTCAAGAATGGTCTCCAAATTGCTCAAGGTAGTCCAAGGGTTGGCCAGACAAGCTCTCTCCTAAGGCAGTCTACCCCAAATTAGGGTTTCATGTTGCATCAAGATCCTTGAGTCCAAGTGACCCAAAGTGCTCAACATTGCCCTAATATGTTCTCAATATCATCCATGTCAAGTTTCAAGCCTTGCAGAGGAAGTTTGCTCAGTCAATTGCTCAAAGGTCCAAAAATCGCTTGTGCTAGGGCAAAAGTCAATTGTGGCCCACATACAGTCAAACTTCAAGATTTTTGGTAAAAATCCTCATTTTGAAGTATATTTCATCATTTGATCAAGGGTTGATCATTATTCATCAAGGATTTCTCATAATTCATCAAGATTCAAAAGTTGCTAAATTAGGGTTTTGTAGGAAAAGTCAACTCAACTTTGACCAAGCATAACTTTCTCATACTTTATGAGAAATGACCCATCCAAAGCTCATTTTGAATAGGATGCAATTCCATACAATCCATATTCAGCTCCCAAGATCAAAATATTCACTCACAAGAAGTTATGAATTTGGACATTATAGGTCATTTTGAAAAGTCAACAAAAATACATTTTTTGTCAAAGCTTCATACATGAGCATGGAATATCAAATTGATATGAGACCAAAAGGGTTGATTAGAGTACATCTCAAGATTTCTAAAAAGTCCAAGAACACCTCTAAATAGTTAAAATTGAAGAAGTTATGCATTGTTGAAGTTGGACTTTTTTGCAAAATATCCAAAAGTCAACTATGCCCAAAACTTCAAATTTTGCCAAATGGGCCCATTCTTTTTCACTTGTTTTGAGTTGGCATTATATCCCACGTGCTCTAGCCTTGTCCATGTGTCCATATCATATTTTTATTATTTAATTTGGTTTTATTTTAATTAATTCAATTTAAATCAAATTAAATCAAATAAAATCCAAAAACATTGAAACCAAGGATTTGGTGATGATTGCAGGTCTTATTACATAGCTAGGACTAATCAAACTTGTATCAAGGAAATTGTGTGCAAAAAGATTCAAAATAAGTCAATTTTGGAAAGCTTTAAGAAGCAAATCAAATCAATATCAAAATCATTGATGGAGAGGGATTTGGACAGAATTTGGAACCCTAATGCATTGTACAATACATAAGGAGGCGAGGCATATCAAAAACAAGGTTGGAGATAGGCGTGAGAGAGCAAACAAAATCTGAAAAATATCAAAGAAAGTGTGAGATCGAAATAGAGGTTAGAGGCATCCTCAAGGCCTGTTACTTGTCTCAATCGCTTCCTGGCATTCTCTAGAAGCTAAAGCAACCCAGAACCGGTCCATTCCAATCCTAGAATACGCTGAAATCCAGTGCATGCATGAGCTTGGGGACCATCATACTCCCTCACCAGCCAACACGCCAGATGGCCAGATGGCCAAATCTGGTGGCCATCATTGAACGTGCACCAAAGGACCAAGTCAACGCCAGCGCATGGGATTGCAAAAGTCAATATGGACTTCACAAATGGGCCAGAAAAATTGCTATTGACACCCTCAAAAATCAGGCCCATTCTCTACTTTTTTTTTTATATTTTTGTTTATTTTCATTTAATTATTTATTTATTTAATTACTAACCAAAATTAATTTTTCTTTTTTTTATCAAAAATCACAAAAAATGTTTTATGTCCAATTAAATTTCAGAACTTTATTTTTTTATTAATAAATATTAATTAATTTGATTAGGATATTAATATTAGATAACTTTAATTCATTTTTGTAAATAAATAAAATCAATTAGAATTAATAGGTTTTAACATTAATTTAATTATTTTATTTTCTTTCCTAAAATAATAAAAACTCCAAAAATATGTCATTTATTATTTTTCATTAATTAATTAATTTAATAATTAATTTAGCATTTAAATTTAGGATTTAATTTCTTTTCTTAAAAATAAAAAAAACAAAAAACATTTTCTTTTAATTAGGAGGGTCAAAACCCCAATTTCGTATTCGATTTAATTTCCCGCGCGCTTTATTTTTTCTTTATCCAAATTATTGTATCTGCTCCCGGTTTGTAATAAATAATTAGGACATTTATTTATTTTTCCGCTTTTAAATTTCAAAGGGTTTGTTTTTGGCGATGTAAATACCCGACGCCTTGTAATAATTTAGTTTAAATTCTGCACCTTTAACTTCCGCAAATATACAACTGCTGGATGTTTGATAATAGGGTTTGCATGACAAGAATGAATGTTTAATCTAAAATCAGTTAGATCACCCTAAACATGTGCAAAGATAAAGATAACTGAAATCAATACACTCGCACATGCGCACTCCTAGGGTACACTCCCACTTGGTTTCCTTTGTAAACGGTCATTAAGTATAGGTTGTTTTAGAGGTCGCCCTCTTGTCTAAAAGATCATAGTTTTCTCAAAATGGTTTCCTCGGATATTGTTGCCTCGAATGAATGATCTAAGATATTAGGGTTACCGCTAAGACGTCCTAACATTGCTTTAGTGACCATATGTCCCTCTTTCGAATTGACCCTCAAACTCCAACGACGGTGCTACCTACTCACTAATAGTGGGATAGCATTGTCTAAAGGAAATTAGCATAGAATGATTCCGTTTTCGAGTAGGTAGATTAGTTCTTAGATACTTGCTCATCCAAAACAAAACTTTTTTCACGCTTACACTCTTTTTACGAACAAGTTTTCAAAAACACTTCATTACACTCTTAAGAGTTAAATCGAAGTTAAAACAAAAACTTTTCAAAACCCACAAGCACAAAGAAAACAATTTTGAAAACAAAGAGCAAGTACCTAAGAGCCCGTAGATAACTACGGATAGAAAGGGTACTAATACCTTCCCTTTCTATAATCTACCCCTCGTACTCAGAAACATCTCGAAAAAGGAATTTTTCTGTGCTTTTTTCCTTTCCTTGTTGGATAAAATAAAAGTCGGTGGCGACTCTTGCTTACCGCGACATTTTACGAATACAAACGCAAAATGCAAACCAGCATTTCAAAAATAGTCAATTCTTCCACCGTATCACAACACCCTTCCGGAGATATGAGTACAACGCCGATACCATTACCAAGTGCATTGGATGCCCCATCAAAGAACAGGGTCCATCATGATCCTTGTCCAGGTCTGTCATATGGTCTGATTTCTTTACAAATGTCTAATGTCATGATGTGTTCGTCCGGGAATTCAAGCTTAATGGACTGATAATCTTCTACAGCTTAATGAGCAAGATGATCAGCTAGCACGCTGTCCTTTATAGCTTTTTGGGTAGTGTACTATATGTCATATTCTATTAGGATCATCTGCCATCTAGCTATCCTCCCAGATAGAGCAGGCTTCTTAAAGATGTACTTTATCAGATCCATCTTAGATATCAGCAAAGTGGTATGAGTCAACATATATTGTCTTATCCGGCGAGCAGCCCATACCAGAGCGCAGCAAGTTTTCTCGAGCAGTGAATATCTGGTTTCACAGTCGGTAAACTTTTTGCTCAGGTAGTAAATAGAGTGCTCTTTTCGGCCAGACTCGTCATGCTGCCCCAATACACACCCCATTGAGTTCTCTAAAATGGTCAGATACATGATCAGTGGTCTTCCCTCGACTGGTGGCATCAAGACATGAGGCTCTTGTAAATACTCTTTGATTTTGTCAAAAGAAATCTGACATTCATCATTCCATCTGACTACTTGATCTTTCTTCAACAGCTTGAAGATTGGTTCACAAGTAGACGTTTGGTGAGAAATGAATCTGGCAATATAGTTCAGGCGTCCTAAGAATCCTCTGACTTCCTTCTCAGTACGAGGAGCAGGCATTTCTTGTATTGCTTTAACCTTGGAAGGATCAACCTCGATGCATTTGTTGCTGACAATGAAACCTAAGAGTTTACCGGACCGGACTCCGGATGTGCACTTGTTTGGATTCAACCTTAGTTTGTACTCCTTCAATCTCATAAACAGCTTTTGCAAGTGATCAAGGTGCTCCTCTTCAGTTTGTGATCGGGCTATCATGTCATCTACGTAGACCTCTATCTCATGATGTATCATGTCATGAAACAAAGCTACCATGGCGCGTTGATAGGTTTCCTCAGTATTCTTCAGTACGAATGGCATCACTTTGTAACAGAATGTGTCCCACTGTGTGACAAACGTAGTTTTCTCCATGTCCTCAGGTGCCATTTTGATTTGGTTATAGCATGAGAATCCATCCATGAAGGAAAATACTTTGTGTTGGGCCGTATTATCAACCGGGATGTTGATGTGTGGAAGTGGAAAATCATATTTAGGGATGGCCCTGTTTAAATCTCTATAATCCACTCAAATCCGTACTTTACCGTCCTTTTTAGGCACGGGAACAATGTTGGCAACCCATTGAGGATAGGAAGTAACAGACAGAAATCCAGCATTGAACTGTTTCATGACTTCCGCTTTGATCTTCTCTGACATATCAGGTATCATGCGGCAGACTTTTTGTTTCACTGGTGGACAGTCTTCTCTTGTGGGTAGACGATGTACCAAGATGTCTGTATCGAGTCCCGGCATGTCTTCGTATGACCAGGCAAATATCTCAACATAATCATGCAATAGTTGAATTAGACGCTCCTTGACACTCGGCTCTAAATTGGCACCCACTTTGATTTTCTTTTTATCTTCCTCGGTACCCAAATTGATTGTATCCAACAGCTCCTCATGAGGCTGAATAGCTCTTTCCTCTTGTTGTAGTAGTCTGGCCAATTCCCCTGGTACCTCACAATCTTCCTCACCTTCGTATTCGGCTTGGTAGATCAGATCTTCAGAGTCACTAAAGGCTATAGCAGTATCGTTACCCATGGGATCCAGAATGGAGGGGTACCTGCATTTGTGAGTGTGGGTGTGTGTAAGGGTATAGCCATCTTTAAACAATAAAATGTAAAAGAAAGACAATGAGCACAAAAGATTTGTATGTGAAAAAGCGTCCATGATTCATTGAATGTCATATGAAGATGAAATAACAACCCTTACAAATGGACCATTGTGCCTCGGGTAAGACACAAGGTTTTTTAAAGTGTGAATTGTTCACGAATATTACAAGTCCAACAAAAATGTAAAAGATAAATTACTGAGAGATGAAAGTTATTGGGACAAAGTCTCTGGCTTCCCAGTTGCGAAGTCCTCCGTTAATAGTAGGAAAGATCCAATCTTCTAAGCTGACATCCTCTTCATTGTCTTCTACTGCATTGACCCCTTGGTTGCTAATATTCAAAGGTGCCCCCCCGGCACGGGCACGACGCACAACCTTTTGAGTAGTTGAAGTAAACCCTAAGCCAAACTTGTCTGATTTATACGGAATGTCTAGAAGCTGCCCCCAGATGATGCATCCACCCTCCTCTATTACCGCCTTTGCATCCTTTAGAGATGACATCCAAAGTGGAGGTCTTGTGATCTTGGGAATCGAGGATACTGCCTTGGTTGCCGCTACTTCTTGATAGACCTCCTTGAAATGTTGAAAATAAGTTTCAATGAACTCGCCATCCAACTCCACATATCAGAAAGAATTCAGATGACTAATCATGTACTCCTCCTCTCCATGGACAGTTATGATCTTTCCTTGGACCGGGTACTTCAGCATCTGATGCAATATGGAGGTGACAGCACTGACATTGTGGATCCAAGGCCGTCCTAACAGACAAGAATAAGAGGGACGAATGTCCATCACATAGAAGGTTGATTTAAAAGTCTGAGTTCCCACCTTTATCGGGATGTCCACCTCCCCGTGGACCATCCTCTTCGAGCCATCAAATGCTTTCACAATTATGTTACTGGGTTTCAACGTCAGCCCTTCGCAATCCAATTTGTCAAGAGCTTTCTTCGGTAAGACATTCAAAGATGAACCAGTGTCTACCAAGACATGGGCTAGGGTTATTCCTCTACACTCCATAGAGACATGCAATGCCTCGCTATGTTTTCTCCCCTTGGGTGTCAAGTCGGCATCAGAGAAGCCTAGACCATTATCGGCTGTCAAACTGGCCACACAGTCTTGGAACTGGTCAGTAGACGTCTCTTGTGGCACATGAGTTGTCCTCAGAAATTTTACCAGAGCTTCCGCATGTGCCTTAGAGCACAACAACAATGCTAGCATGGATATCTTGGAAGGGGTTTGCCCCAGCTGTTCAACCACACCATAATCACTCTTCTTTATTATCCTCAGGATTTCTTCCATTTCCTTTTTGGATGTTTCGGGGATAGCTAGTGATTGAGCCTTCGTCCGGAAAGGCTCCTCTTGAATGCTTTTTCCTCTATTCTTAGCAGTAGAAGTATTGGTAGGGACAGGAATTGTGTCATCTTTGTCGGTAGGTACGCTTGCAGGTATAATCACTGGTGCAAAGGTAATCTTAGAAATGGCCACGGGTCCAAAAACTGCCTTTGGAGGGGCAATCTCTGGAGAGAAGATTCTAACACTACGGGTGATCTTGCTAGTTCCGGCAATATTATTGATGTCGGAATTTTGTTCTTCAGAGCTCTCTTCTTCGGCAGTCGATTCATCTTGTTTGATACCATGGTAGTAGATTTCTCCACCATAATTCCATGGTTCTGTTTTATCTGATTTGTATGGGACCGGCCAGGGCATTGTGATCTTAAGTGGAGTAGTTTTTGGAGCAGGTGTAATCCTAACGGGTCTTTTGGGGGCCCTGGAAGGATTGACGAAGATGGTTATGATTGAAATGTCTTTAACAGGAATGGGTAAAACGGGAGCATTCTCAAACCGAACTTCTTGGTTATCAATCAGGCATTGGATACCTGTCTTTAACAGAGGGCAATCAGTTGGTGAGGACAAACACAGATGCCAGTCTTTATTACAACCTGGGAATATATCATCTTTCAACAAATTCATCTTAATGATCGGGAGCGGAGTCAAGAGTTCACCTACTATAGAAACAAACAAATCTTCCTCAACGGCGTTGGCATTGTGACCATGCCTAGGCATCGGAGTGGAAATGACATTCGGTTTCTCAGGCGCATAAAACTCAACTTCCTTTGCATCTATAAGGTCCTGAATTTTGTTCTTCAGAGCCCAACAATTGTTAGTGTCATGCCCTGGACTTTCAGAATGGTATGCGCATCTGGCATTTGGGTGATAATGAGGGGACGCAGTATTGGGATTCTTTGGGGCTTCTTTTAAAGTTGCTAGATTCAATTTCATAAGATGTGGTAGAACCTGGGCTAGAGTCATATTAATCCTGGTGAATTGCTGGACTGGCCTTTCCACCCTTGGCTGGTTATTTCTTGGCTGGTCGGATGCGGGCTTTGGGATCATAACGGCCCCCACCACTGGTCGGCGTTTAGTTCTTCCTTGATTCCTATGTGAATAAATGGCAGATACTTCCTTCTTCCCCGTGAAGGTTTTTTTCATAGCTGTAGAGGCAGACGAATCTTTCTGAATCTTCCCACTTCTTATACTAGCTTCCACCCTCTTGCCGGTTAATATCAATTCAGTAAACCCCACAGAGGAACTCCCAATCAGATGATTGAAGAAAGGGCCTGATAGAGTTCCCAAGAACATGTCCACCAACTCCCTTTCAGACAGAGGGGGTTGCACTATTCCGGCTAGATCTCTCCACTTTTGCGCGTAATCTTTGAAGCCCTTACTGGAAACCATAGCCATACTCTGAAGTTGAGTACGGGTAGGCGCCAAATCATTGTTGTACTGGTATTGTTTATAGAAAGCTGCGGCCAGTTCTTCCCAATTGTGGATGTCGGCCCTTTCCAATTGGTAAAACCAATCGAGTTGCGTTCCTGATAAACTATCTTGGAAAAAGTGGACCCACAAGTCTTTATCAGTAGAGTGTGGCTGAATCTTCCTGACATATGATCGGAGGTGCATTTTAGGACAAGACACCCCATCATACTTGGCAAATAATGTCACTTTAAACTTTGGCGGGATTACAATTCCTGACACCAGCCCCAACTCTTCAAAATCTAGACCTGGTACTCTCTGGATTTCCATAGCGCTTAAACGCTCTTTAAGGTGTTTGTACTTATCATCATCCGGAGGGTATTGCTCTTCAGAATAGTCCTCCTCTTCTTCAGAGTCTGGCGAAATTGCCGTTTCTTTTCCTTTTCTTTCCCCTTCATCAGATGTTGCTGGAAAATCTAAGGTCCTTTTGGCTTGTCCCTGAAACCTTCTGCCCATGATTACCACACCAGCCGGCTTCTTCTCTTTCTTATTTTTCTCTTTCTCTTTTTCCAACAGAGTCTTCAGCTCCTCTTGCACCTTGGCTAAGGTCATGAGTAACTGTTGAAATTGTGTGTTTTGAGTTTGAAGGTCTTTGACCGTCTGTTCGAGATCCATCTTACTGAAATAAATAGTAGAGAGATGAGAAAACTTGTTGCAAAGACCTGTTTATGTTTATGATGAATGATATGCATACATGCAATGCTTTCAAGGATTTAAAAATTCAAGTTTGTTTTAAAACAAAAAGAAACACACGTTATATTAATAAGATAGAATTTGAGTACATCAATACCCCTTGGGAAAAATAATACAAAATTCTAAGATAAAACGACATTGCGCATCCTCTTTGGTGCAATGTAGGTATTTAGAGTCTTCTCTTCATGAAGTAGTGTTGTACCCCAAAATTTGCCCTCTCTCTTTTCCACAAGAAATCACAGCGTCAGGCTTTTCCTGGTTTTTCAGATTGGCTTAAGAATCGGTCAAACAGACTTTTCCTATCAGTCAAACAAAATTAGGGTTTCCATTAACTTTTGAATCAGTCAAGCAGATTATTAGGGTTTTTAGTGATTTGGTTGAGTTTGGCTCAGGGTTTGATCAGGCGGACGTTTCTTTGACAGTAAATCAAGAATTAGGGTTTGCGCGTGCATTCTCAGAAGGAATTAATTCTACAGTTCTTTTCAATTGACTCTGGGATATGGGTTGAGGCTTCTGATTGAAAGTTTGAAATTTAAGTTTGATCAGTGAGATAAAGGACATATGGACGTTTGTTTGTTTAACTGTGCAATGCTTTTGGTTATTCGGAACGCCGGACGTTTATTGATTATTTATAATTTCTAAGTTAAAATTATTGGATAATTTCCAATTATTATAATTCAAGAAATTTAAGTAATTAAATAAATAAATGCAGAAGAATTAAAAGAGATATCTGACAAAGAAAGATTTTTATTCATTTTTAATTGTTTGTTACAAATATTATTTGAACACTGTAAATTTATTTACAGTTGTTTACATTAATATTATTACAATGATTAAAAATAAATTGAAACTATATCCTAAGTCTCTGGAAATCTTCATCTTCTACTGATTGCATCCTTTGCTCAATTGATATTTATCTGCAAAGCCAGAAAAAAGAAAGAAGTCAAACACAGATGAATTTGGAAAAGCATTCTCAGACAGTTAATCATAAAAACTCATCATTAAAAGTGTTGGCCGGAATCAGTTTGTTCGTCCTCTCTGCAAATCGCAATAAGACTCTCTTCTTGGTTCACAAAGAGGGAAAGAAAGTACAGTTTGCAAGCATATGAATTAATACAAGGCTGCATAAAGAAATGCCAAACAAGCTACATGAAAAGGGACAAGCTACTGAATATGCCAAAACAAGCTGCATAATTTCAAACCAAATTGCAAACTGAAAAGGCAAACCAAACTGAAATGCCAAAACAAAGTTGCACAAATTCAAAATGTCAACCAAACTGTCCAAAAGCTGTCAAAACTGTCCAAAGAAGATATCAAAGCAATGCAGGAAATCTGGAAAGTACAATATGCAGAGGAAAGCTAGCATTGCAAGCATACATTTCAAAATCTTCATCATTTCCCAACCAACACTTTTTCAGAAAAGTACAGTCTAAGCAATAAACAATGCTTTTTTCTGTGGAGAGAGAAAGAGAGAGAGAGAAGTGGAGAGGCTTACAGTTTGCAGGCTTAAAGATAAATAAAGATAACAGATCAGGATGGTGAGGGGAGGAGGCAGAAAAACATAAAGAAAAATATAACACAAGCTCTCAAGCCGGTAACTTCAAAATAAGCATCCAACTGCCTCAAGCTTTAAACCTGTTACAAAGAAAGCCTGAACCAACTCAAACCTCCACAAACCTGCATAAAACATATCAACCTGCATAGGCTATAAACTGTAAACAAAAACTCAGCCTTAAACCTGTTTCAAACATACAAGCCTTTCAAAGCCCTGCATAGCCTAAAGAACAAGCCTTGAAGCCTGTCTTTTCTCCAAGCCTGCACAAACTCAAGGAAGCCTGCATAAACCCCAGCCTGCCTGAACAACAAGCCTAAAAACTTGTTCATTTTCAAAGCCTGCTCTAACTACCTTAAGCCTGTCAAAACAAACTGATAAGCTTTTCAAAGCCCAGCAAGCCTAAAGACCAGATAGCATAACAAACAATAAACCTGTACCAACAAAACCTTGAAGCCTGCTAAAACCACCAAGCCAGTCCAAATATCAAAACATACAGAAATCCAAGCATCTCAAATCATAAGCAAATAACTCTCAGTTTCAATATCCGCATCATTGAGAAAACAAATCCAAACTCTCAGAACTAAAGTTCATCATCGAGTAACAAAGCCAGAGAGAGGAAAAGCAACCGAAGCTAGCAAAAACACTAAGGCAACCTCATCAACATCATCAAAGCAACAGAACAACAATAAGCAAGCATCCTCAGAGCCAAGCTCATCACAGGATCAAACATCATCATCAAACTCAGAATCAAAATCATCACAGATAAGCAAAACTCAGAAGCAAGCAATCAGAAGAGGAAAAGAAATTATACAAGCGTTTTCAAAAGCAAAGCATCATCATAAAACATAAGAAGCAAGATATAAAGTACCAGGAAGGCCACAAAGCTAGCATCACATACTCCCTCCGCCTCCGGCCACCTGAGAAGCGCCGTCGTCCTCCTCTGTCTCCTCTCCAAAGGTAGTAATTTCTTCTCCCTTTTTACACACCTCACATGAACATGTAACACATAAAAATCAGAACATACAAAAATAAAGCATGCAAGATAAAAACTTGAAACCCTAAAGCGCGTCTGAAGAGAATAACTTTTCTCATCACTGCCTTGCTCAACCATGGAGAGAGGGAGATGGAGGTAGCGTCTGGAAGCTGAGGCGAGAGGAGGAGTATCATTGGCCTTCGTTTGAGAACGAGAAGGACGGAGAAGATGATGGAGAAGCGGCGTCGTTCTAAGCCTCTGTAACCCTATTCTGAGACAATCATTTCAAACCCTAAACAAAACATTGCTAAACACGTTTTGGGCCTGTCCCCAACAAAAGCCCTTAAGCCCATCAATTTTTGGCGTTACACCCCCCCTTCTGATCCTCTTTCAATTTTGTTTTGGGCCTGCCATGTACATAATGCCTCAGCCCATTTATTTTCTTTATACAAACTAATATCCTTTTTTTATTATATCACTTTATTTTCTTTTTATATAACTTAATTATTTTTTGTTAAATAAATAATATATTAATTTTTCATAATAAATTTATTTTAACAATACTTTTATTATACCTAAAATATGTAAATATTAGATTTATTAGGTTAATAGATTTTTTGTCTTAAAACTTTTTTTGTTTAATAAATCACTTTTATAAAACTTCCTAAAAAACATTAAATAAAAACACAAAAATAAATAAAATACTTAATATTGCATTAGGTTAACATATTTTTCTCACTTGTAAATAATCACATACACTTTCACAAATACTTTTATTTCTCTTTGATTCTTATACTTTGCTATATTTTACATTGAGAATATGACGATTCAATTTGGTTGTAAATATTATTTAGACACTACTATCCTGATAAGACTCATCCCCATTTGTAAAAATTTGTACCCCCATCCCCGGATGCTTATTTGTAATAGCTTAGACTTTAAATTCCCGCAATTTATCGCTTTTCATATATTGTATAGTAATTAGGGTTTGTATGCGAAGATTCAAAATCAACCGCTAGATAACCTAATACAAGACAAATGCATGAAAATCAATACACCGTTCACACTCGCACCTCTAGGGTAATCCCGCTTGTTGCCTTCCAAAATGGGCCATGTTTGCATGTCAAGTACTTTGGCAAAACAAAAGACAAATCAAATGATCATAGTCCCCCGATGAGGCTTTCGAAGTTGCCTAAAATGATCATAGTCCCTCAAGCAAATTGCCAAAATACTTGACATTATTGCATTCATGGTCTAAACGATGACCCGCACCCGTCCTGTTAACATCCTAACACAAGGTTGTTCACCAAATACAATGGTGAAACAACACTGTTAAAAGGGTTAAAACATGAGAAAGATCTTTGAGTACAATAGGGTAGACAACTCTTAGTTACTTGATCAAACTTGCAAAACACACTTGCCTACTTTCAAAACACACCTCACAAACACAATTTCCAAAACAACTTTCAAAACCTTGAAACATCTTTTCAAAAAGACAAACACCTTTGTAAAACATTCGAGTAAAGAATTGTTACAACGGTTGCCTAGACAAGGCATCTTTTTCAAAACATTTTCAAAACCACACACACAAAGTACCATTTCAAACAATTGAAAATCAAGGCAAGTGATCTAAAACAAGTAACTAAGAGCCCATGGATAACCATGGATGAAAAGGGTGCTAGCACCTTCCCTTTTCATAATCTACCCCCCGAACCCACGAAAACATCTCAAAGGTTTTTCCTGTGCTTTTTAACCTTTCCTTTAGGATAAAATAAAAAGTCGGTGGCGACTCTTGCTAAACCGAACAAGTGCGAATACAAACGCAAAACCTCAAGTCAGTTCTCCCACCGTATCACAGAACTGGCGACTCTGCTGGGGAGTAAATTAAAAGTGGGGTTACCTTAGGGTTTTAGATCACCCATACATACTTGCTTTGATTGCTTTGATTGCTTTACTTTTTGGGCCCTTGTTTGGGTTTGTTGTAAATCCTACACCCGGATTTGGGGGTACCTTTTTAGATAAATAGCAATAAAACTGTGAGGGAACTGTGCGGGGTATATCGACATGGTTGATGTAGTAAGCTATGTTAGTGTGACATATTTGTGAGTACCGGTAGCCCTTGAGTAGTCAAGGAGAATACGGGGCCGCTGAGTGATGTCATGAAGCACTAACGAACTCTTAGAACCTTACTTGACCATCTTGGCCTTTTAGGGGTAGTGAGATGACCAACTTTGGTGCAGTCCGAAGTTGGTAGATACTCGATACTACACTCATTGAGGGTTGTTTTCTTGGAATATTTTGGTCGCCAATTAAGTGGCTAAACCAAAACAATGAACACAGAAAATAATCCAATGATATTGAGCTCCTTAGAACCCAGTTTCTATTTTAGGACAGGATGAGCCAATTAACTTCAAGAGGGTACTTACCTACAAACCCCATGCAAGCCTAAACCTAAGGACTTGTTTTCTTTGTGTGAATATTATTACCTATATATACACTTACTTGCATACATGTACATAACATCATGACATCATACCATAGCATTTGCAATAACCATTTCAAGGATCTCGAGGGTCTTTTGATGCAGGGTCACGTTGAACTAGATGTCTACCAAGGGGCAAGAGGTTTTCTCCTCTAAACAAATTCCATCAAAGATCAAGTGCAACAACTTGAATCAGGGGCTATGACCCACTTGACATGGTGAGCTTGATTCTCGTGGAAAGACATCCACCGTTGCAAGGTTCTCCAATCAAAGATGTTGATCAAAGTTCAACCTCTAACATTCTCTTGTGTTTACCCCAAGAGATCCTTGAAAACATTGCATAGATATATCATACATATCATTGCATAACAGGTTTCTCCCATATAGGTTTCCTTATCTTCCTACTGTTTATTTCAGTAAGATGAATATGGAACAAACGGTGAAAGATCTCTAAGCTCAAAACGCTCAGTTCCAACAAATGCTTCTGGCTATGGGTAAAGGGCAAGAAGACCTGAAAGCTCTCCTTCTCAAAGACAAGAAGAAGAAATCCAAGAGGGCAACGGGCATCCTGAAGAGAAGACCTAAAACCCTAGATCTTTCAACTCCACCCAGCATAGGGGCCAGTCTTGAAGAAGACCACAATTTGGAGATTGATGAAGCTGACTACTCCGAAGAACAATATCCTCCCGCTGATGACAAGTACAAACAGTTGGAGGATCGCCTCAATGCTATGGAGGTTCAACAAATACCTGGCTTGGATTTAGGAGACATGGGTTTGGTTTCTGGATTGGTCATCCCTCCAAAGTTCAAAGTCCCTACCTTGGCCCTGTATGATGGAGTCTCTTTCCCTAAGATGCATCTAAAGTCTTATGTCCGCAAGATTCAACCATACACAACTGATCCAAAGCTTTGGATCCATTTCTTCCAAGAAAGCCTGGTAGGGGCTCAACTCGAGTGGTTCTATCAATTGGAGAGTTCTCGTATCCACACCTGGGAAGATTTAGCTATGGACTTTTACAAACAGTATCAATACAATGCTGATCTTGCACCGACTCGTGTGCAATTGCAGAACATGACCATGGGTTCCGACGAGAGCTTCAAAGGATACGCTCAAAAGTGGAGAGATCCGGCTGGCAGGGTGCAACCCCCTTTAACTGACAGAGAGCTGATTGACATCTTCATGGGAACTTTGACAGGTCCTTTCTTCAATCACTTAATTGGAAGCTCCTCAGCCGGGTTCACCGAGCTAATACTGACCGGCGAAAGGGTCGAAGCTGGCATCAAAAGTGGAAAGATCTAAGGAGCTACACCCTCTGATGCTCAAAAAATTCCCCACAATGGGAAGAGAGAGTCCAATGCCGTGCATGGTCAAAAGAGCCGTCATGACCAGCACGTAGGAGCAACCTTGATCTCTAATCCTGCGCCTGCTCAACAAAGGCAGGGGCATCAGCGTAGAGAGGTCGTGCCTAAAAGACAATATACTAAGATCAACATGTCACTAGCTCAAGCACTACAACACATGTTGAAGAAGGAGCTGATTACATTGAAGGCTCCTCATCCGAACCCTAAGACTTCTTCTCCAAACTACAACCTGAATGCAAGATGTGCTTATCATTGTGGTAGCCCAGGGCATGACACAAACAGCTGTTGGGCTCTGAAGAACAAGGTCCAAGACATGATTGATGCCAAGGAGATCGAGATTGACCCTCCGGAGACTCTAGCACAATCATTGCTCCTATGCCAAATCATTGAGAATGTTTTTGTTTCATTTGAATTTTCAAAGTTGTAATTTCTTTTGTTATTCAAACAATTATCTTTTAATGTCAAAACTCTGTTTCATTAATGCATTGCATATGTTTGTCTTGAATTCATCCATTCGTTTTCACTACTCTTATGCTTTCTTTATGATATTTAACTCTTGATAAAAAGCTGCAAGCCTTTAGAGGGAGGATGACGAAACAATACCATAATCTCATACAGTATGCTTTTGAACAGACCTTGCCGACGATGTACAAGCATTATTTCAAATCCTAAACACTGGAGTTATAAGGAAGATAATCCCTAGTCAACCCCTTCGAGCCAAAGAAGTAGGAGTTTTCTGTTCTGAACAATTTGAAACCTTTGATTTAAACCTGGGGCAGGGTAGTCTCTCAGTTAATCCAAAAAAGGGTGCGCATTGAAGTCGCAAACTCTCAGTTCGTAATACAACGAACGACATCAAAAAAAAGAAGAAAGGAAAAGCATTCCTCTGGAATCAAAAGACAGTGATGGTTCCTTATATCATAGGCAGTCATTATCTCTCAAAAGAGAAAAACCCACTGAGCCAAAACCTATAAAGGAGGCTTAAGAAAGCTGGGGCATCCCGCTGACTGTAATCTCGAAAACAGGAACAGTCAGGCAAAAGTTAGGGATAACAAATCAAAATAACAAGGTCATTACAAATCCTCAACAACATGAAAAATGTTGCAAAAGAAAAAAGGAGATGATGACTGCCTTCCAAATTCAACTTGTGTGAACCATCACAAAAAAGTCGTTCCAAACTCGAATAGAGTGCGACACACAATTAACTGAGTTTAGGACTGAAGGACATTACGAAGAGCGGGTGGGTACAAATATATTTTGAGCCTTTATCCTTTGTTTCTTAAACCGTGAACCAAGCCACGTTACAACCCTTCAAAAGTCCTAATTGAAGCATGGGTTAGTTCGAAAGCATACTGTTACAAAAGGTATCCTGACTCCTGTGAGGCTTTGCCCTCAATCTTGTGTTGAATTTGTCTTATAAAAAGTTTTCTGCTAAAAAACGTATTTTTCAAAACTTCGAGACAGACATAAACTTTGCATTACTTGAATATCACTGTTTGCATTTAGCTATTTGTTTGACAGCGGAGAAATTCACACAATGAATATCCGATGAACGAAAGCTCTCTCAGTGAACAAAATCACTTCAAAAAGGATGAAACTTCCATTGACAAATCTCCTATCAACAAAGGGGCATGACATGTCACTATCCAGTTAACCTGGGGCAGTCTAGTCAAGGTTTCAACAAATCTTTCAAAGTTCAGTTAACCTGGGGCAGTCCAGTCAAGATTTCAAAAAAAAAACTCTCAATTTGCAGAGTAACCTGGGGAAAGTCTCTGGTACCATCACTTGGGGCATTCGAATGTCAATCTCAAGGTCGTTCAAAATTTCCTTCATCACCTGCTGGAAATTGCGGTCATCATCAAAATTCCTTCATCACCTGCTGGAAGTGACAACCACCGACAGAATAACGGATAATTGAAGCTCCTAAAAATCTGTTTCTCTCAAGAATGAAGACTCTCATCCTTAAAACCTCAGAAGATTGGTATACTCCCAATTTATGACCGTTAACAGAATGAAGATTCTCATTCTCAAAGTGGCGTATAACCCAAGTTCCAGATTAATACCTGTAGCAAGCCAGGAAAATATCTGTGGACGACTGATTGTAGATCAACACCTGTAACAAGCCAGGAAAACCATCTACATGAAGAGATTGAAGATTAATACCTGTAGCAAGCCAGGAAAACTATCTTTCTTTCTCAGGTCAGAGATCAATACCTGAAACCAGCCAGGACAACTATCTCACCAACCAACCTTTCTCAAGTTCTAGATTAATACCTGTAGCAAGCCAGGAAAATATTTGTGGACGACTGATTGTGGATTAATACCTGTAGCAAGCCAGGAAATTATCTACATGAAGAGATTGAAGAGTAATACCTGAAACAAGCCAGGAAGCCTTTCTTTCTCAGGTCAGAGATCAATACCTGAAACCAGCCAGGACAGTATCTCCTTGACCAACCTTTTCAAGTTCCAGATTAATACCTGAAACAAGCCAGGAAAATATCTGTGGACGACTGATTATGGATTAATACCTGTAGCAAGCCAGGAAAACCATCTACATGAAGAGATTGAAGATTAATACCTGTAGCAAGCCAGGAAAACTATCTTTCTTTCTCAGGTCAGTGATCAATACCTGAAACCATCCAGGACAGTATCTCCTTGACCAACCTTTCTCAAGTTCCAGATTAATACCTGAAACCAGCCAGGGAAACTATCTGTGGACAACTGATTATGGATTAATACCTGAAACCAGCCAGGAAAACCATCTACATGAAGAGATTGAAGATTAATACCTGTAGCAAGCCAGGAAAACTATCTTTCTTTCTCAGGTCAAAGATTAACACCTGAAACCAGCCAGGACAACTATCTACTCGACCAGCTCAAACAATTCAACAATCATTTCTGGATGGCATCTTTAAGCCCATCTCCGACATCACAATACCTGAAACCAGCCAGGAAAACCATCTACATGAAGAGATTGAAGAGTAATACCTGAAACAAGCCAGGAAGCCTTTCTTTCTCAGGTCAAAGATCAATACCTGAAACCAGCCAGGACAGTATCTCCTTGACCAACCTTTTCAAGTTACAGATTAATACCTGAAACAAGTCAGGAAAATATCTGTGGACGACTGATTGTGGATTAATACCTGTAGCAAGCCAGGAAAACCATCTACATGAAGAGATTGAAGATTAATACCTGTAATAATCCAGGAAAACTATATTTCTTTCTCAGGTCAGAGATCAATACCTGAAACCAGCCAGGACAGTATCTCCTTGACCAACCTTTCTCAAGTTCCAGATTAATACCTGAAACCAGCCAGGGAAACTATCTGTGGACGACTGATTATGGATTAATACCTGAAACCAGCCAGGAAAACCATCTACATGAAGAGATTGAAGATTAATACCTGTAGCAAGCCAGGAAAACTATCTTTCTTTCTCAGGTCAGAGATTAACACCTGAAACCAGCCAGGACAACTATCTACTCGACCATCTCAAACAATTCAACAATCATTTCTGGATGGCATCTTTAAGCCCATCTCCGACATCATAATACCTGAAACCAGCCAGGAAAACCATCTACATGAAGAGATTGAAGATTAATACCTGAAACCAGCCAGGAAAACTATCTTTCTTTCTCAGGTCAGAGATTAATACCTGAAACCAGCCAGGATAACTATCTCACCGACCAACCTTTTGAAGATCCCAGATCAGTACCTGCAGCAATCAAAAGATTCTTGCAATCCCCAGCGGAGCTAAAACTTCCAACTATCAATCCCCAAGCAGAATGAAGACTCTCATTCTCAGTTCCTCACAGGATATTCAGATATTCCCCAGTGAAGATCTCCTCAAGACAGGAATCCCCAGTAGATTGACATACAACCCAAGCTCTTGATTCCCCAACAGTGGTCCCAGAACTCCTCATTTTTAACGATCAAAAGATTCTTGCAGTCCCCTGCAGCAGTCAAGGATTTACTTTCCCCGGCAGCAGACAAGATTTTATTATCTCCGGCTATCCAAGATTCAGCTATCCTCAGCAAGACAGCTCATCAGCTTACATGCGCATTCATTACATTCATATCATAAACATTAATATAACATATATTGCATCATACATTGCATGCAACATAACTTTGTGTTTCAGCTAATATTTTACCCTTTTCAGGATAATATTAATAAGCTTCAACCTCGACTTCTGAAAACAGTTTACGGATTCTCCAAACACGGATGTTAATCTATCGCTTGTTCAGACTCAACTTTTGAAAACAGTTTACGGACGCTTCCCAACATGGATGCTGCTCTATTGCTTATTCAATTTCAAGACCTCTGAAAATAGTTTACGGGTTCTCCAGACACAGATGTTAACCTATCGCTTGTTCAGATTCAAGACTTTTGAAAACAGTTTACGAATGATTCCAAACATGGATGTCAGTCTATTGCTTATTCAGACCCCCAGTATAAAGATGTTCCAAACAGGGACACCTTTCTGATACTCACCCACTCACCAACGACATACAGTTCAACAAACATTTCCAGATGGCATCTCCAAGCCCATCCCCTTGTCACATCTCCAGATGGCATCTTTAAGCCCATCACCAAATGGCATCTTTAAGCCCATTCCCTCAAACCACGCTTTGACGAGTGCAAATTTTTTGGGCACTCTAGTGTCCAATCTCCTTTTACCTTTGAGTCACGAACGGCAAACTTGCCAATCTAACTCTTCAGGTTCAAGAAGATTGAACAGGGGCAACTGTTGTACCCCAAAATTTGCCCTCTCTCTTTTCCACAAGAAATCACAGCGTCAGGCTTTTCCTGGTTTTTCAGATTGGCTTAAGAATCGGTCAAACAGACTTTTCCTATCAGTCAAACAAAATTAGGGTTTCCATTAACTTTTGAATCAGTCAAGTAGATTATTAGGGTTTTTAGTGATTTGGTTGAGTTTGGCTCAGGGTTTGATCAGGCGGACGTTTCTTTGACAGTAAATCAAGAATTAGGGTTTGCGCGCGCATTCTCAGAAGGAATTAATTCTATAGTTCTTTTCAATTGACTCTGGGATATGGGTTGAGGCTTCTGATTGAAAGTTTGAAATTTAAGTTTGATCAGTGAGATAAAGGACATATGGACGTTTGTTTGTTTAACTGTGCAATGCTTTTGGTTATTCGGAACGCCGGACGTTTATTGATTATTTATAATTTCTAAGTTAAAATTATTGAATAATTTCCAATTATTATAATTCAAGAAATTTAAGTAATTAAATAAATAAATGCAGAAGAATTAAAAGAGATATCTGACAAAGAAAGATTTTTATTCATTTTTAATTGTTTGTTACAAATATCATTTGAACACTGTAAATTTATTTACAGTTGTTTACATTAATATTATTACAATGATTAAAAATAAATTGAAACTATATCCTAAGTCTCTGGAAATATTCATCTTCTACTGATTGCATCCTTTGCTCAATTGATATTTATCTGCAAAGCCAGAAAAAAGAAAGAAGTCAAACACAGATGATTTTGGAAAAGCATTCTCAGATAGTTAATCATAAAAACTCATCATTAAAAGTGTTGGCCGGAATCAGTTTGTTCGTCCTCTCTGCAAATCGCAAGAAGACTCTCTTCTTGGTTCACAAAGAGGGAAAGAAAGTACAGTTTGCAAGCATATGAATTAATACAAGGCTGCATAAAGAAATGCCAAACAAGCTACATGAAAAGGGACAAGCTACTGAATATGCCAAAACAAGCTGCATAATTTCAAACCAAATTGCAAACTGAAAAGGCAAACCAAACTGAAATGCCAAAACCAAGTTGCACAAATTCAAAATGTCAACCAAACTGTCCAAAAACTGTCAAAGCTGTCAAAACTGTCCAAAGAAGATATCAAAGCAATGCAGGAAATCTGGAAAGTACAATATGCAGAGGAAAGCTAACATTGCAAGCATACA
Organism: Vicia faba; assembly: GCA_948472305.1. Taxonomy (NCBI): domain Eukaryota; kingdom Viridiplantae; phylum Streptophyta; class Magnoliopsida; order Fabales; family Fabaceae; genus Vicia; species Vicia faba. The sequence goes on along the minus strand of OX451739.1, from coordinate 170,474,777 downwards.
TTTCAAAATCTTCATCATTTCCCAACCATCACTTTTTCAGAAAAGTACAGTCTAAGCAATAAACAATGCTTTTTTCTATGGAGAGAGAAAGAGAGAGAGAAGCGGAAAGGCTTACAGTTTGCAGGCTTAAAGATAAATAAAGATAACAGATCAGGATGGTGAGGGGAGGAGGCAGAAAAACATAAAGAAAAATATAACACAAGCTCTCAAGCCGGTAACTTCAAAATAAGCTTCTAACTGCCTCAAGCTTTAAACCTGTTACAAAGCAAGCCTGAACCAACTCAAACCTCCACAAACCTGCATAAAACATATCAACCTGCATAGGCTATAAACTGTAAACAAAAACTCAGCCTTAAACCTGTTTCAAACATACAAGCCTTTCAAAGCCCTGCATAGCCTAAAGAACAAGCCTTGAAGCCTGTCTTTTCTCCAAGCCTGCACAAACTCAAGGAAGCCTGCATAAACCCCAGCCTGCCTGAACAACAAGCCTAAAAACTTGTTCATTTTCAAAGCCTTCTCTAACTACCTTAAGCCTGTCAAAACAAACTGATAAGCTTTTCAAAGCCCAGCAAGCCTAAAGACCAGATAGCATAACAAACAATAAACCTGTACCAACAAAACCTTGAATCCTGCTAAAACCACCAAGCCAATCCAAATATCAAAACATACAGAAATCCAAGCATCTCAAATCATAAGCAAACAACTCTCAGTTTCAATATCCGCATCATTGAGAAAACAAATCCAAACTCTCAGAACTAAAGTTCATCATCGAGTAACAAAGCCAGAGAGAGGAAAAGCAACCGAAGCTAGCAAAAACACTAAGGCAACCTCATCAACATCATCAAAGCAACAGAACAACAAAAAGCAAGAATCCTCAGAGCCAAGCTCATCACAAGATCAAACAACATCATCAAACTCAGAATCAAAATCATCACAGATAAGCAAAACTCAGAAGCAAGCAATCAGAAGAGGAAAAGAAATTATACAAGCGTTTTCAGAAGCAAAGCATCATCATAAAACATAAGAAGCAAGATACAAAGTACCAGGAAGGCCACAAAGCTAGCATCACACACTCCCTCCGCCTCCGGCCACCTGAGAAGCGCCGCCATCCTCCTCTGTCTCCTCTCCAAAGGTAGTAATTTCTTCTCCCTTTTTACACACCTCACATGAACATGAACATGTAACACATAAAAATCAGAACATACAAAAATAAAGCATGCAAGATAAAAACTTGAAACCCTAAAGCGCGTTTGAAGAGAATACCTTTTCTCATCACTGCCTTGCTCAACCATGGAGAGAGGGAGATGGAGGTAGCATCTGGCAGCTGAGGCGAGAGGAGGAGTATCATTGGCCTTCGTTTGAGAACGAGAAGGACGAAGAAGACGATGGAGAAGCGGCGCCGTTCTAAGCCTCTGTAACCCTATTCTGAGCCAAGCATTTCAAACCCTAAACAAAACATTGCTAAACACGTTTTGGGCCTGTCCCCAACAAAAGCCCTTAAGCCCATCAATTTTTGGCGTTACACCCCCCCTTTTGATCCTCTTTCAATTTTGTTTTGCGCCTGCCATGTACATAATGCCTCAGCCCATTTATTTTCTTTATACAAACTAATATCCTTTTTTTATTATATCACTTTATTTTCTTTTTATATAACTTAATTCTTTTTTGTTAAATAAATAATATATTAATTTTTCATAATTAATTTATTTTAACAATACTTTTATTATACCTAAAATATGTAAATATTAGATTTATTAGGTTAATAGATTTTTTGTCTTAAAACTTTTTTTGTTTAATAAATCACTTTTATAAAACTTCCTAAAAAACATTAAATAAAAACACAAAAATAAATAAAATACTTAATATTGCATTAGGTTAACATATTTTTCTCACTTGTAAATAATCACATACACTTTCACAAATACTTTTATTTCTCTTTGATTCTTATACTTTGCTATATTTTACATTGAGAATATGACGATTCAATTTGGTTGTAAATATTATTTGGACACTACTATCCTGATAAGACTCATCCCCATTTGTAAAAATTTGTACCCCCATCCCCGGATGCTTATTTGTAATAGCTTAGACTTTAAATTCCCGCAATTTATCGCTTTTCATATATTGTATAGTAATTAGGGTTTGTATGCGAAGATTCAAAATCAACCGCTAGATAACCTAATACAAGACAAATGCATGAAAATCAATACACCGTTCACACTCACACCTCTAGGGTAATCCCGCTTGTTGCCTTCCAAAATGGGCCATGTTTGCATGTCAAGTACTTTGGCAAAACAAAAGACAAATCAAATGATCATAGTCCCTCGATGACGCTTTCGAAGTTGCCTAAAATGATCATAGTCCCTCAAGCAAATTGCCAAAATACTTGACATTATTGCATTCATGGTCTAAACGATGACCCGCGCCCGTCCCGTTAACATCCTAACACAAGGTTGTTCACCAAATACAATGGTGAAACAACACTGTTAAAAGGGTTAAAACATGAGAAAGATCTTTGAGTACAATAGGGTAGACAACTCTTAGTTACTTGATCAAACTTGCAAAACACACTTGCCTACTTTCAAAACACACCTCACAAACACAATTTCCAAAACAACTTTCAAAACCTTGAAACATCTTTTCAAAAAGACAAACACCTTTGTAAAACATTCGAGTAAAGAATTGTTACAACAGTTGCCTAGACAAGGCATTTTTTTCAAAACATTTTCAAAACCACACACACAAAGAACCATTTCAAACAATTGAAAATCAAGGCAAGTGATCTAAAACAAGTAACTAAGAGCCCATGGATAACCATGGATGAAAAGGGTGCTAACACCTTCCCTTTTCATAATCTACCCCCCGAACCCACGAAAACATCTCAAAGGTTTTTCCTGTGCTTTTTAACCTTTCCTTTAGGATAAAATAAAAAGTCGGTGGCGACTCTTGCTAAACCGAACAAGTGCGAATACAAACGCAAAACCTCAAGTCAGTTCTCCCACCGTATCACAAGTAGCCTAGTGAGTTCCAAAACCTTCTTCTCGCTTGTGTAGAATTGGGCTTCAAAAGTATCACGCTCTCCTTTGAGCTGTATCCAATCCCTTTGTAGGTCTTCGAGTGATGTAGGCATGTCAGGATGTAGGATAGTGTATGGAGCTTCTCCCTCCTTAACAGGCTCAAAAATCACTGGGAGGATGGAAGGATAAGGCATCATAAGACTTTGAGCGCGGGTTCGTACCCACTTGAGGTAAGGCTCAAGAGGGATGGAATTCTTGTGTCCCAAAGTCTTGCTATCTACCTTGTTTATCATCCTTCAAGCTCGGATGAATCTCTGGCGAAGACCTTGATCGTCGATGTCATAGTCAAAAACCAAACCTTGAATCAGCATATCATGTGAGCCATCCCTTTGGGCATAACCAAACTGTCTTAGAGCTAAGCACGGGTTGTAGGTGATGCCTCCCCTAATGCCAAGTAGAGGGACATTAGGGAATTCCCCACAACGGTCAACAATGATAACATTCTCTTTGGATCGAGAGCACCAATGAATATATGAATGTTTAAGCGTCATTAACCTTTGTGACCACCTCAAACCTTGCTCATTCTTTAAGACTGATTGGGGAAGATGAGAAATAAACCATCTTGCAAGGAGAGGAGTGCAACACATAAGAACACCTCTTTTCCTCATTGTACGAGTGTGAAAAGAGTGTAAGATATCCCCAAGCAATGTAGGCACCGGGTTGCATGACATGAAGATTTTAACAGCGCTCACATCTATGAGTTGGTCAGGATTGGGGAACAAGACCATCCCATGGATAAGAAGAGCTACAATCTCCTCAAAAGCTTGCAAGTCTAGGGAATTCCAACAGCTTTGGGCTTTCTCAAACAGAAACTTTGCTAAGAAGCCTTTGACACCACTTCTAGTTTCCCAATGAGTTGTGACATCAGATGAGTGCAAGTGCAGGGCTTGAGCAATCTCTTCTGGCTTTGGATCTCTTTCCGTTCCTTTGAAAGGTAGTTGATTGAGAATGGGAATCCTCAAGAGTTGAGAGCGTTCTTCTAAAGTGGGCACAAGTTAATAGTCAGGAAATGTGAAGCAATGATGCAAAGGGTCAAAGAACTGGAAGAGAACCTTCATCATATCCTCCTCTGTGTTGGAGGCGACCAAGTTGAGTAGACGACCATGTCTCTTGGTGAATGGAGAGTTCTCAGGGATCCTTGAAGCTAGCTCCTTGAGTTGTGGAGGAATTCTTACAAGGTTAATTTGGATATTTTTCCTGCGAAGTGAATCTATATCCTACAAAACAAGAACAAAGATGAATCTCCAAAATCCTTGAAATGGTTAGTGAATGCATGTGATGTTCATGATGTCCATGATGTTATGCACAAGTATATATGTACAAGCAAATCAAGCAAGTTCTTAGTTTAGGCTTGCATGGGGTTTCATAGGTAAGTACCCTCTTGAAGTTTAGTTGGCTCAACCTGTCCTAGTAATAGTAACCGGGTTCTAAGGAGCTCAATATCACTGGATTATTTCCTTGGTCATTGTTTCAGCTCAAGCCTCTTTAATGGCGACCGAAATATCCCAAGAAACCAAACCTCAATGAGTGTAGTATCGAGTATATACCAACTTCGGACTGCACCAAATCCGGTTATCTCACTACATCCTAAAGGCCAAGTTGGTCAAGTAAAGGGTTCTAGAAGATCATTAGTGCTTCATGACATCACTCAGTGGCCCCGTATTCTCTTTGATTAACTCAAAGGCTACCGGTACCCACAAATATGTCACACTAACATAGCTATTGCTTAGACCATGTCGGTATACCCCGCACAGTTTCCACAACGTATTGCTATTTACCTATAATGTTTCCCAAATCCGGGTAGAGGATTCAAACCCAAACAAAGAACCATAATGTAAAGCAAACAAGTCAAACAAAGAAAGAAAATAAATGTGATCTAAACCCTAAGGTAACCCCACTTTTAAAATATTCCCCAGCAGATTCACCAGTTCTGTGATACGGTGGGAGAACTGGCTTGAGGTTTTGCGTTTTGTCGCAAATGTTGTGGTTAGCAAGAGTCGCCACCGACTTTTCTTTTATCCAAAAGGAAAGGTGAAAAAGAACAGGAAAGACCTTTGAGATGTTTTCTTGAGTTCGGGGGGGTAGATTATGAAAAGGGAAGGTGCTAGCACCCTTTTCATCCATGGTTTTCCATGGGCTCTTAGTTACTTGCTTAGATCACTTGTTTCTGTTTGTTTGAAATGGTGTTTGGTGTGGTTTTGAAAGTATTTTGTAAAAGAGGCCACTCGTTTAGGCAATCTTTGTAATAATTCTCGTTCGTAAGAATGTGTTGTACCCCAAAATTTGCCCTCCCATTTCCTCAACATTTTCTCATCACAAGACCTTTGAAGATCAAGATCCAGTTAGGGTTTCCTCTGCTCAAGACTTCTCCTTGCACTGTGGACTCAAAATTAGGGTTTGTGTTTGCCTAAGGATGTTTTGACCTAAAATGCCTAAGATGACTTTCATGCTTCATATTGAACTCCCAAGTTTACCTATACCAAGTTTCAAGTCTTGATTCCAAGTTTTGCCCAGTCAATTGGACAGTTGACCTAGAAATCAACTGCATTGGAAAAAAAGTCAACTGTGGCCAATTGACAGTCAAATCTCATGAAATTTGATCCACATCAACATTATGAACTCATATGGACCATTTGATCAAGTTTGGATCACAATTCCACAAGAAATTTGATCAGATCACCAAAAGGGCAAAATGGTCATTTTTAGGGTTTTGACTGCACAAAGGCAATTTTTGACTGTTTGACCTAACCAATGGCAAACCAAGCTCACATATGGACTCAAGGACCCCATGGAATTATCTTGACATGCTCAACAAGCTCAAAAGATCCCAAGTACACAAGATTGACAGTTGAATTTCCCAGTCAATTGATCAATTTTGACTGTATACTGAAAAGTCAAACTTTGACTTTTTGGTCAAAATCAAGAGTCAAGATTCATTTTTCATCAAAACATGCCAAATCATGAAACTTGTTCACCAAGAAATCACAAAATGCAAATTAGGGTTTGAAAATGGAATTTTCATAACTTAGAATTTTTCCAAGTTATGAAAAACCCTAATTTTTTCCCAACTTTGCCCCACCTTTTCACCAAGATCCATTTGGATTCAAACAAAAGTCAAAACATGAAAGTTGTAGCTTGTTGCATAATCTACAACTTTGATTCACAAAGTTTTCTCATTTGAAGCTTGTATCTCAAGTTACAATTTTTTGAGTAAGGGCACTAAACCATTTTTAACTTAGTGAAATTTTAACCTATTTTGACAAGGTTTTCTACCCCACTTCAAGGCCAATTTTCATACCCTTCCACTTGGAATTCTAATTTGCATTTCAAAGATGGATTGTAGTACACATTCCAAGCTTTCCAAAATGTCCAAGAACTCATCAAACAACCTCATAACTTGAGAGATTCGAATTTCACAAGTTGGCAAAAATTCACTTTTGTTCTTAACCAAGACATGTTCATAACTTTGCAAATTTGAACTCAGCTTGCTTTATGCTTGATTACAGGTCCTTGAACCATTCCATACTCAATAATTTAATGCATATTCAATGTGCTAGAGTGTTGTTCTTTGAGTGCAAGCATTGTATGCAAGATTAATCCTAAACTAGATAAAGTGCTTTATCCATTTTTGTAAAAAGCTAGCTTTATGTCAAATTGAAATCCAAGCAAGTACAGTTAGGATCTCATGGGCACAAGATTATGGGCAAATTGCTCTGATCAAGAGAGGCTTATGCAGCAGGATTAGAGGCCCCTACTGACCTAAAACACCAAGTGTCCATTGCTTGCTTCAAATTCAAGTAACATTGCATAACTTGTACCAACTCTCTCTTCAGCATAGAAACACAAGAACAAAGTTATCAAACATCTTCCATAGAACCTAACCAAGCCAAGACACGACCCTTGCACCTCCAAAACACCCTCCATCTCAGAATCATCCTCAAACTGCAAAAACAGAGTTGCCTCTGCAGTTTGAGTGCCAACTCCCATTTCCCTCGAGCATTCTTACCAAAATCAATCCATACACATTCCCTAGCATATATGCAAGCTAACCATGATCTAAAACCTGACCTGTAATCCCTCTAACAGCTTCCACCATTTTCATTTTTTCCTTTTGCAGGTGAAGTTCTATAGCTTGATACAAGAAGTTACAAGGCAAAGTAAGCATTGAAAAAGCATCCCTGGACCTCAAGGAAGCTTTTCCAATCATTACCTTGCACTAGAAGTTCCTCATTCTCCAGATAGAAGTTCAGCTGCACAGGTAAAACTTTGAACTCGTATCTCTCTTATCATGCATCTTTAGTCTTAAGTTTGTGAAGAAACAAGGTTCTACTCATAGCCCTGAGCATGTACATATCTTTACATTTCATTTCTTTTGCCTGAGTAGAGAGAATTTGTAGTTTGAAAATGGCAGAAAAATTAGGTTAGGATTTGGGGGAGGAGAAATTCTCCCTCATCTTAGAGAGTTAGGTCAAGTTCCATACATGGTTAGAACCATCTCTTCATGCTGAACATTTGTTGTGTTATGAGTTTTTGCTGAAAAGCCAGGAATCGAGAGTTGGACATTGAAGAACAGGGACGCGCGTTTTTTTTTAATTTTGTTGCTGGAGGTTGAAGACAGTGTTCTTTGGGCTGGGCCTGTATATCTTTTCTTATTCACACCACTTAATTGCTATTACACCCCCTGAGCCCATTTGCTTTATTTTTATTCTTTTTTGACTTTTTCTTTTTTGATTGACTTTGTTTATTTTTTCTCATGACATTAAAAAAATAAAAATATTTTTTCCATCATTTTTTGAATATATGGCATATTTATTTGATTTATTTCTTTTGTTTGTATATAAATATTATATATATACTATTATTAGAATAAATAGAAAAATAGTGTAAATACATTTTTTTTATTTTTATTTACCTTCTGAAAATATTCCATATAAAAAATACCTTTTTTATTTATTTTATTAAATATTAAATATTTTGCACATAATGCATATTTAAGAAATTAATATATATATAGATATATGTTTATTAATATATTTAAGCTAAAATATAAAAATACTTGAATTTTTCATTTTTATTAATATTTGATACAAAAATACTTTTTTTCATAATATACTTCATTTTATTTTATTTTTATAAATAATAAATAAATATTTGTATTAAATTAGATAATAATACATTTTCTTTAAAATTAGGGTTTTTGCCCTAAATTCAAAATACTCCAAAAAAATAAATTAATTTTTATTTTCTTTTCTCTTTTACATAAATAATATTTTTTCATACATATACAAAACATTTCTTTTGCATCTTGCATTCTTATTTAATTTTTGTACATTGATTAAATTGCAAATATTCAAAATGATGTAATAATTTAGATTTAAATTCTTGTCAATATCCCCATTTGAACATTTGTACCCCCTTCCCATATTTGGTTTTGTAATAGCTTAGTAAATTTAATTTCGCACTTTATTGCTTTCTAATGATAACATGTTAGAATTAGGGTTTGTATGCGAAAAAACGATAAAAAAATAGTTATGACCTAATCTCAAGATAAATAAGCATGAAAATGGACACACAAATCACACTTGCACCCCTAGGGTATTCCACTTGTTGCCTTCAAATAAATGGGCCATATTGTATGTTGAACTTCTTTGGGCAAAGCAAACAATTTGAATGATCATAGTCCCTCGACAAAACTTTTCAAAACAAACAAAAACAAATGATCAAGTCCCTTAAAGAAATTGCCCAAAGACATTTAACGTCGTTGCAATTATGGTCTAAACGATGACCCGCGCCTGTCCCTTTCACATCCTAACACAAGGTTGTCCACCAAATTCAATGGTGGAACAAACTTGTTAAAAGGGTTAAAACATAGCAATAATCTTTTGAGAAATTTAGGAGTAGATAACCTCTTAGTTACTTGAACCAATCTTGCAAAACAAAACACTTGCCTAATTTCAAAACCATACCTCACAACACTTTCAAAACAAACTTTCAAAAAACAAATGAAAACCTTTTTCAAAAAGACATACACCTTGGTATACATCCCCACATGGATCATTACAAAGGTTTCCACCACATTGGCATCTTTTCAAAACATTTTCAAAACCCACACACTCAAGCACCATTTAAAACAATTGAAAACAAAAGGCAAGTGATCTAAGCAAGTAACTAAGAGCCCATGGATAACCATGGATAGAAAGGGTGCTAATACCTTCCCTTTCTATAATCTACTCCCCGAACCCAAGAAAACATCTCAAAAGGTTTTTTGCTGTCCTTTTTAACCTTTCCTTAGGATAAAATAAAAAGTCGGTGGCGACTCTTGCTCAACCGAAACATTTGCGAAAACAAACGCAAAACCTCAAGTCAGTTCTTCCACCGTATCACAGAACTGGCGACTCTGCTGGGGATTGTTTTAAAAGTGGAGTAACCTTAGGGTTTAGATCACATTTGTTTTCAATTGTTTGCTTTGTTTGCTTTTATATTTGTGGGCTTTGCATCGGAGTTTCATAGATCCTAACCCGGATCTGGGAAATACCCTTTTTAGGTAGCATAATCTGTGAGGGACCTGTCCGGCGTAGACCGACATGGGTGAAGCAGTGGCTACGTTGGTGTGGCATCTTAGTCTGTACCTATATCCCTTGTGTTGCAACGGGGAGAATATAGGTCTTCTAAGGGGTCATTAAACACCAACCAACCTTAGAACCCTAAATTGACCAACTTGGCTATTAGGACAGTAGCAGTATGCTACACTCATTGAGGCTAAACTCTCGAGATGGTTCTGGCCGCGAGAAAAGATTGCGATGCTGGAGTTATGACCGATTGAGGGTAGCCAATGATTTGAGATCGTCTAGAACCCGGTTACTTTTGATAGGACAGGTTTTAACCGACAAAACCAAAAGAGGGTAATACCTGAAACTCAGGCTGGCCTGAAACCTAAGGGTGTCTTGTGTGACTTGTGTGCCTTATTTGCCTATGTGAATACTTGTGGTGTGCTTCATCATAGCATCATGCCATCATACCATTGCATGCATCCTGTATAAAAGGCTAACCCATTTCAAAGACAAAAAGGTTTCATCTTTGCTCTGTTTTGTAGGACATCATGATGCCCGTGCGTAGAAATACTGTCCGGCTCAACTTTGTTCAACCACCAGTTTTACTCAAGGATTTGGTTGGAAGGATTCCAAACACTACCTCCTTAATCAACAGACATGGTTCTCTCCTTGGCTTGGTCACTGCAAAATGCGACCAACAACTGATAAGTGTTCTGACCCAGTTTTATGACCCTCTGTACCATTGTTTCACCTTTCAAGACTTCCAGCTGGTTCCTACCCTAGAAGAATTTTCTTATTTGCTTGGGATTCCTGTCTTGGAACAAACTCCATTCACTGGTTTGGAAAAGACTCCTAGGCCTGAAGAGATTGCTGCAATTCTCCCCTTGACCAAAGAAGAGGTATTATCCAACTGGGAGACTAGAAATGGGATCAAGGGCTTTTTGGTCAAATTTCTGGTTGGCAAGGCTAATGATTTCTGGAATGACTTGGACTTCAAGGCATACGAGGATATTCTGGCTCTTTTGATCTATGGTCTGGTATTGTTTCCAAACCCTGACACTTTTATCAGTATCCATGTTATAAGGATCTTCATGTCTCGGAATCCGGTACCCACTCTTTTGGGTGATATTCTACAACAACTCTATGCTCGTACTGCTCGAAAACGGGGGACTCCGTGGTGTTGTGCTCCTTTGCTAGTAAGGTGGTTTATTTCGCACCTTCCTAAGTTCGTGCTGAAGAATGAAGAAGGAAAAGGTTGGGCTCGGAGGTTAATGTCTCTCACTGATAATGACATCACTTGGACTCTCAGAGGTTTGGATGAGGTAGCTGTTATTGATCGATGCGGGGAATACCCGAATGTTCCATTGATTGGTATCCAAGGAGGAATCTCTTACAATCCATGCTTAGCTCTCCGACAGTTTGGAAGAGCCAGAGGAGATGGGCCTCATGAAATGCTGGTTCCTCACTTCCATTTTGAGTTTCAGGAAGACAGTGACAAACTACGCCAGGGATTCATTAGAGCTTGGGACAGAATCCACAAAGCCAACCCACATGAGTTGGGACCAAAGACTTCCCTGCCATTGAAGCCCTATTGCAAATGGGTCCGCATCCGTGCTCAAAGGTTAGGTATGCCCTACGAAGCTGTTAGACCCCTCATTCTTGAGTCTCCTGATGAAGATGGGGTTCCTCCAACTGTCCTCCCTCCTCAGATACCTACTGATTTTGACACCATGAAGAGATCTTGGGCGCAGCTAAAGGAAGAACGGGATTTCTATCGGGAGAAATTCAACGAGCAGGAACGGAAGATCCAGAGGCTGACTAAGCAATTGGAGGAAGAACGGGTCCTGAACAACTACATCAGCACTGAAAAGAGGAGGCCATGGGAGCATTGATGAGCTTTGGATGTTTCCTTTTGTAGTTTTATTTCCTTTTCAGTATTTTTCATTCCTGTAATGCCTAAGGGCAAGTTGTTGAACAATTGAAATTTTAATCTAATGAAGTGTGTTTCCCTTTTTGTCTACAAAGTTGAATCTTGTTTGTCTTTGAAAACATAAAGCATACGCATTCCATTGCACCATATGCATAGCAGGTACCCTATTTCACAGGTTGCTTAATCTCCTTCGCTGTTTATTTTGCACAGTCATCATGAATCCAGACTCATCCAGTGAGCAAGCAATCAAGGCCCTTCAGGCCCAAAGTGCACAGTTTCAAGAGATGGTCCTAAGCCTAGCCCAAGGTCAGCAAGAGTTGAAGACTCTACTCCTAAAGAAGAAGAAGAAGAAGAGGACTGCGTTGTTCAATACCGGACGCAGATTTGGGAACACACTCCATAATGAAGCTGATCCAACTACTTCTTCTGCTGAGAAAAACAGTCCCCAAGGGGGAGGGGCTCCTAGTCCCGCAGTCTCCGACAACGAGACGGACTATAACGACGAACAATACCCACCTGCTGCTGACAGATACAAGCAATTGGAGGACCGCTTAAGCGCCATGGAAATTCAGAATGTGCCGGGACTGGATTTCGGAGATTTGGGGTTATCTTCTGGGGTAGTAATTCCACACAAGTTTAAGGCGCCTGCCTTCGCCAAGTATGATGGGGTCTCCTGCCCAAAGCTGCATCTAAGGTCGTACGTAAGGAAGATCCAACCTTATACGGCGGATAAGAACCTCTGGATTCACTTCTTCCAAGATAGTCTCTCGGGGTCACAGCTTGAATGGTTCTACCAATTGGATGGAGCTAGCATCCGACACTGGGAAGATTTGGCAACCGCATTCTACAGACAATACCAATACAATTCTGATCTCGCTCCCACGCGTACCCAACTTCAGGGTATGTCTCTAGGAACGGGTGAAGGGTTCAAAGAGTACGCTAAAAAATGGAGAGATTTGGCTGGCAGGGTGCAGCCTCCATTGACTGATCGAGAGCTGGTTGATATGTTTCTAGGGACGTTGTCTGGTCCGTTTTTCAATCATTTGGTTGGTAACTCCTCCGCCGAGTTTACAGATTTGATATTAACGGGAGAAAGAATTGAAGCTGGCATCAGGTCAGGCAAGATACAAAAGGCTGCCTCCACAAGTGCTGAGAAGAGGCCGTTTAAGAAAGAAGCAAGTGCCGTCTATGGTCCTAGAAGACAAGTCAAGCCCGAAAGTCGCCAAGCCGTCAATGCTTTGGTCATCTCGAAACCTGTTGCTGCTCCTCAGCAGTACAATCAACAAAGAAGCGAAAGGCCCAAGAGGCAGTATACCCGACTGAGTATGACCTTATCTCAAATTTTACCCCAACTGTTGTCCACCAACCTGGTGACCCTCAAAGAAGCTCCTAAGGTCGTCAACACTGCGTCTCCTAAGTATAACCCAAATGCCCGGTGTGCTTATCATTCTGATAGTCCCGGGCACACTACTGATGATTGTTGGGCCTTGAGAAACAAAGTGCAAGATCTGATCGACGCAAAGGAAATTCAGTTTGAAGCGCCGGAGAGACCAAATGTTGTAACTGCTCCTATGCCCCAGCATAGAGTAAATGCCATTGAGGAAGAATTGTATGCTGTTTCGGTAAATGAAGTTGTCACCCCTCTGAAGACCGTTAAGAAGAACCTACTGCGGGCCGGTTTATTTCCGGGTTGCAGTGAAGGTTGCCTGTTCTGTGTTGTTTCCCTGTCTGGTTGCCCTTTGCTGAGGTTAGGCGTCCAAAGCCTAATGGATAGCAAGGAGATTCTGTTTAAGAAGTCTGTTGTTCAGTTGGTTCCGATAAAAGAAATTTCTGTGGTTACCATCTTCAAAAATCCAATCAAGGCTCCCCCGAAGAAGCCTGTTCAAATCATAACTGTTGCACCTGTGATTATTACTGTCCCGGGGCCTCTCCCCTACGTGTCTGATAAAGCTGTCCCCTGGCATTATGGGGCAGACGTGTATGTAAATGGAATCAAACAAGAATTCGACACTGGCGCCAGTATCTGCGATATCACTGGTCCAGCCAAGGTCACCCGCAGTGGCAGGCTCTTCTCGCCTGACATTGCACCGCCCGCTATTCGAAAACCCCTCCTTATAACACCCACAGGTTTACCTGTTCCTGTTGCTGATCAAGTTGTTTCCCCTGCCGCCGAGTCATCTAATGCTCGGGGCAAAGGGGTTGAAGAAGAGCCTGCCCGGATGGAGGCACCAATACCCATAAATGCTGAAGCCTCCCAACAAGAAATGGAGGAGATCCTGAAAATAATAAAGAAAAGTGATTTCAATGTTGTCGAGCAGCTGGGGCATACACCCTCCAAGATCTCCCTGCTCTCCTTATTGCTATGCTCCGAGGCCCATGCTAAGGCCTTGATCTCATTTCTCAAGACGGCCCATGTACCGCAGGAGACGTCTGCAGTCCAGTTCACTGATTGCATAGCAAATCTGACAGCAGACAATGGCTTGGGTTTTTCAGATGCTGACCTGACCGCGAAGGGAAGAGACCACAATGATGCCCTGCATGTCTCTATCGAATGCAGGGGCACTACTCTGGCGCATGTATTGGTGGATACTGGTTCTTCCTTGAATGTCCTACCAAAAAAGGCTTTAGACCGTCTGGATTATGAAGGCCTGGAATTGAAGCCCAGCAATATCATCGTCAGGGCCTTTGACGGTTCAAAAAGGATGGTTCATGGAGAGGTTAACATCCCTATTCGTGTGGGCTCTCAGGTGTTCGACTCTACGTTTTATGTGATGGATATACGTCCATCGTACTCTTGTCTACTGGGTCGACCTTGGATCCATAAAGTTGGGGCAGTGACCTCTACCTTGCACCAGAAGCTGAAGTACCCTGTCAGAGGGAAGATCGTCACTGTGCAAGGAGAAGAGGAGTATATGGTGAGCCATTTGAATTCCTTCAGATACATTGAGATGGACGGGGAGTTTATTGAAACCCCCTTTCAGCATTTCGAGGAGGTGCATCCAATTTCAGCAGCAGCAGAAGCAACAGTCGAAGAGAATGTTTCCTTGAAGATGGCTTCCCTAAGGGATGCCCGGGCTGTGGTTCAAAAAGGCAATTGTGCAAACTGGGGTCAGCTTCCTGACTTCACTCAGAAGAACGACAAGTTTGGGCTGGGCTTTACTGCAGAGGCTCAGAGGGTTGTGCGCAAAGAGAAGATCAGAAAGGCTCCGGTGTTTATTTCCAGCTCGAGGGTGAATGCTATCGAGGAGGATGTGGAGGAAGCAGAGTTTGACAGTTGGATCTACCCGACTACCAGCAACGGACCAAGCAACTGGACGGCAAAGGATTTTACCCCTATCACATTTGTCACGCAGTAATTAATTTCTTTTGATTTCCAATTTGTAACAAACAATATGTTAAAACTTTGTTGGCTCGGTGTCCTACCCGGGGCATCGTAGCTCCATTTGTGAGGGTTTTTTGTATGACATTTTCATATATCATCAATCAAAACATTGGACGTTTGTTGCATTTCAAATCTTGTGCTCTTTTCCTTTCTGTGTTATATATATTGCAAAACAGCTATATTTACACACACTCACTTATACAGGTTTCAATCCACTCTGGATCTCACTGGTAACAGCTCTGCTACCGCCAGTTATGACTTCGAAAATCCGATCAACTTGGCCGAAGAAGAAGGTGAAGATGATTGCGAAGTGCCTGGTGAACTTGTGAGACTGCTACTCCAGGAAGAAAGAGCTATTCAACCACATGAAGAGCCGGTGGAGACAATTAACCTGGGTACTGAGACAGATAGGAAAGAGGTCAAGATTGGTGCCAATCTAGAGCTCAACGTGAAGCAACGATTGATCCATATGCTACAAGATTACATGGAGATTTTTGCTTGGTCCTATGAAGATATGCCTAGTTTGGATGCCGACATTGTAGTTCACCACCTGCCGACCAAAGAGGATTGCCTTCCGGTAAAGCAAAAAGTCCGACGGATGCGTCCAGAGATGTTTGAAAAGATCAAGGCCGAGGTTATGAAACAGTTTGATGTCGGGTTCCTTGCAGTGACTTCTTACCCTCAGTGGGTTGCCAATGTGGTGCCAGTGCCGAAGAAGGACGGTAAAGTCAGAATGTGTGTTGACTACAGGGATTTGAACAGGGCCAGCCCCAAGGATGACTTCCCCCTACCTCACATTGATGTCCTTGTTGACAATACAGCTCAACACAAGGTGTTCTCCTTCATGGATGGTTTTTCGGGGTATAATCAGATCAAGATGGCTCCAGAGGATATGGAGAAGACTACCTTTGTGACTCAGTGGGGCACCTTCTGTTATAAGGTCATGCCATTCGGATTAAAAAATGTTGGGGCAACCTATCAACGTGCCATGGTTGCTTTATTTCATGATATGATCCATCATGAGATTGAGGTATACGTTGATGACATGATTGCGAGGTCTCAAACTGAGGAGGAGCACCTTGACCATCTGAGGAAGTTGTTTGACCGACTCAAGTTATACAAGCTAAGGTTGAATCCCAACAAATGCACCTTTGGGGTAAGATCCGGAAAATTGCTAGGTTTCATTGTAAGTGATAAAGGTATTCAGGTGGACCCTGCCAAGGTAAAAGCCATACAAGAGATGCCGACTCCAAAAACAGAGAAAGAAGTCAGAGGTTTCCTAGGACGACTGAATTACATTGCCCGATTCATCTCACATCTGACTGCTACTTGTGAGCCAATCTTCAAATTACTGAAGAAAGATCAAGTAGTACGCTGGAATGATGAATGTCAGGCTGCCTTTGAAAAGATAAAGGAATATCTTCAAGAGCCACCCATTCTTATGCCACCGGTGGAAGGAAGACCTCTGATACTATACTTGACAGTACTTGACAATTCAATGGGGTGTGTGTTGGGGCAGCATGACGAGTCTGGCCGAAAAGAGCACGCTATTTATTACTTGAGCAAAAAGTTTACCGACTGTGAGTCTCGTTACTCACTGCTTGAGAAAACTTGCTGCGCTCTTGTATGGGCTGCTCGCCGGCTGAGACAGTATATGCTGACTCACACTACTTTATTGATTTCAAAGATGGATCCCATCAAGTACATATTTGAAAAGCCCGCTCTGTCTGGAAGAATAGCGAGATGGCAAATGATCTTGACAGAATATGATATCCAGTATACAACTCAGAAAGCAATTAAGGGAAGTGTACTGGCAGATCATTTGGCACACCAACCTGTGGATGATTACCAATCACTGAATTTTGATTTTCCGGACGAAGACATCATGGTGGTAACTGACTGTGAAGTACCTGGACCGGATGAAGGACCTGAGGAAGGATCCCGATGGTCTATGCATTTTGATGGAGCCTCCAATGATTTGGGTAACGGCGTCGGCGCTGTAATCATATCTCCCAAAGGAACTCATACTCCCCTCACCGCCCGATTATGTTTCAGCTGCACCAACAATATGGCAGAATATGAGGCATGTATCATGGGTTTACAAGCTGCAATCGACTTAAGGATCAAATTTCTAAGTGTTTTCGGAGATTCCACTCTCGTGATCAATCAGATCAAAGGCGAGTGGGATACGAAACACCCGAATCTCATTCCTTACAAAGAGTATGTGTTGACCTTGCTTCCCCACTTTGAAGAGATAACTTTCGAACACTTCCCTAGAGAGGAGAATCAGCTAGCGGATGCCCTAGCTATGATGTCTTCGATGTTCAAAGTTAAATGGGACAATGAGGCTCCCCGAATCATTATCTGGAAGTTGGATGAACCAGCATACTGTTGCGAGCTCGAGGCTGAGAAAGTGACCGAAAAACCCTGGTATCATGAGGTGAAGAGGTACTTGGAAGCTCAGGAATACCCTGAAGGTGCGTCTGTCAATGATAAGAAGTTCATGAGGAGGTTTGCTGCAAAATTCTTCCTCAGCAACGGCATTCTCTACAAGCGGAATCATGATTCAACTCTGCTACGTTGTGTGGATAAGGCTGAAGCAGAGAAAATTATGATGGAATTACATGAAGGCACGTTTGGAACACATTCCAGTGGACACACCATGGCTAAGAAAATCCTTCGGGCAGGATATTTCTGGTCCACAATGGAAGCCGATTGTTACCAACACTCCCGAACTTGTCATAAATGCCAGATCTATGCTGACAAGGTGCATATCCCTCTGATTCCTTTGAATGTCCTGACGGCACCTTGGCCTTTCGCAATGTGGGGCATCGATATGATCGGCGAGATCCGACCGACGGCGTCCAATGGGCATCGCTTCATCTTGGTGGCGATCGATTACTTCACAAAGTGGGTTGAGGCAGCATCCTATGCCACAGTAACCAAGAGCGTCGTGGCACGTTTCATCCGGCATGATCTGATCTGTCGGTACGGAGTCCCGGAGAGAATCATTACGGATAATGGTACCAATCTCAATAACAAAATGATCACTGAACTCTGTGAACAATTCAAGATACAGCACCACAATTCTTCTCCCTACCGGCCGAAGATGAATGGGGCTGTAGAGGCAGCCAATAAGAATATCAAGAAAATTGTGCAAAAGATGACAGTGACCTATAAAGATTGGCATGAGATGTTACTGTTCGCTCTTCATGGGTACCGTACCTCAGCCAGAACGTCATCCGGGGCAACTCCCTTCTCCTTGGTCTATGGCATGGAGGCAGTCTTGCCAATTGAAGTCCAGATACCCTCTCTCCGGATAATGAAGGATGTAGACTTGAATGAAGATGATTGGATCCAAACTCGACTTCATCAATTAAATCTGATTGACGAAAAGAGGCTCACTGCTATCTGTCATGGTCAAACGTATCAGAAACGGATGATCAGGGCATTTAACAAGAAAGTCAGACCGCAAGAGTATCGAGTTGGGGACCTGGTAATCAAACGCATCATCCTTCCTCAAAGTGATCCCCGGGGCAAATGGACCCCTACATACGAAGGCCCATTTGTGGTTAAACGTGTGTTCTCAGGAGGAGCCATGATCCTGACCACCATGGATGGTGACGACCTTCCTCACCCCGCCAATGCAGACATAGTAAAAAAATACTACGCATAAATAAGAGACCCGCTAGGTTGACATACCTAGGCAAAAATAAGGGCTTCCCGGCGAACCAAAAGGGTTCGGGCAAAAATAAGGGATGAAATGAATAAAAAACCTGTACACCCGGCAAGTCGAAAACCTGAAAAGGCGGCTTGGGCAAAAATGGGTATCCCGGTGGACTGAAAACCCGAAAGGGCGGTCCAGGCAAAAGTTAGGGATAAAAGCGTAGCACTATGTCTCATTGGATCCTTTCGCATCCGGAATTCGGCATCAACTATCTGGCTCCAGTTTTCGGCATCGACCAATCAGCTTCATCTTCAACTAGGCAGCAAAGCGATGAGATGTTCGAAGACATAAAGGCGATAGCAGAGTTGGAACCCAGTGGGATTGTTCACATAGCTGTTTTGTTTCCTTTTTCAAATTGTAAACTCTATGTTATTTGGCGGCGTCCTCTTACTAGGATGTCAGCCTCTTGTACAAAAACGCCTATTCACAGGCAAAGTTTAAATCAATACAAATATACTTTTCAGTTAAAAGTGCCAATTGTTTTCCTTTTTTCTGTTTTGTCTTGCGAAGAACGTCCAATGTTCATTTTTTGATATATGCATTTGACATTAAATTGCTGATTCATAAATATTTGCATATGAAACAAGAAATTGATTACAGGCGACATCAGAGACAGGGGCAATGTGAAGTTGTCTAATGCAGTCTGGTTGTTTTGTCCGCCAAGGTACCAAGGTAGGTTCAACTGAAGAATGTGACAAAATCATCTCAACTCCCCGCAGAGTAAAACCAGGTTCAGCAATACTTTCCCAAGCAGAGTTGACTCCCTATCAATCCTAAAAAAGTCACAACATTCCCCAGTAGATTCTGGAAACTTATCCCCTGCAGAGAACGGACGTCTCTCCCGAGTTTTATTTAGAGTTATTTCCTCACAAGGACTTATAACTGGGTTATCCTCAGCTAAAAACCACGGAAGATCGCCCTCGGAAACCTTCCTTCAATCCCCAGCGGAATCCATCATTAAAGTCCTCAACAGGCCTCTTATCAAAACTTCGGCCAAGTATCTCTTCCACAGAGCAACTCCCCGGCCGTTCGGCAAGGATTTATTTTCCTAAGGCGAAATTGCATTCATAAACATTTCACGTTTTCATACATCTTGCTTACATACATGATAAAGCGCATACAACACTATCTCATGATTGAACATCATAACACCATGCATATCATACATCTTGCTTACATACATGATAAAGCGCATACAACACTATCTCATGATTGAACATCATAACACCATGCATATCATACATCATGACATTGCATACAACTTACGTTTTTGCCTTTTCAGGAAAAAGACAATCCCAAAAACAATTACCTTCAACTGTCGCAATTCCAGATCCGATACCTGTATCTAGCCAGGGCACATCTGAGAGTGATCAGTTTCCAGACTCGATTCCTGTATCTAGCCAGGGCACGTCTGAAAAGTTCGAAGATTCGATTCCTGTATCCAGCCAGGGCACATCTATCAACTACAACATCTCCAAATTCGATTCCTGTATCCAGCTGGGGCATATCTGTTGACCACGTTTCCAGACTCGATTCCTGTATCTAGCCAGGGCACGTCTGAAGAGTTCGAAGATTCGATTCCTGTATCCAGCCAGGGCACATCTATTAACGACTATTTCCAGATTCGACTCCTGTATCCAGCCAGGGCAGATCTGTGAGCAACCAGTTGTAGACTCGATTCCTGTATCTAGCCAGGGCATGTCTGCATAAGGAGACTGAAGATCAAACACCTGTAACAAGCCAGGAAAACATCCGTCTTTCTCAAATACACAAGTTCTCGCTAAGGAATCTCTTATGCGATCGACACTTCCAAATGGCATCTATAAGCCCATTCCCGACAAGGTTCCGTCACATCTCCAGATGGCATCTATAAGCCCATCTCCCTATCCACCATCTCTCCAAATGGCATCTATAAGCCCATTCCCGACACCACATTGTTGAGACTCCAGCATGCGAGTGCAAATTTCCGGGCACTCTAGTGTCCAATCTCCTTTTACCCTCGAGTCACGAAAGGCAAACTTGCCAATCTAACTCTTCAGGTTCAAGAAGATTGAACAGGGGCAACTGTTGTACCCCAAAATTTGCCCTCCCATTTCCTCAACATTTTCTTATCACAAGACCTTTGAAGATCAAGATCCAGTTAGGGTTTCCTCTGCTCAAGACTTCTCCTTGCACTGTGGACTCAAAATTAGGGTTTGTGTTTGCCTAAGGATGTTTTGACCTAAAATGCCTAAGATGACTTTCATGCTTCATATTGAACTCCCAAGTTTACCTATACCAAGTTTCAAGTCTTGATTCCAAGTTTTGCCCAGTCAATTGGACAGTTGACCTAGAAATCAACTGCATTGGAAAAAAAGTCAACTGTGGCCAATTGACAGTCAAATCTCATGAAATTTGATCCACATCAACATTATGAACTCATATGGACCATTTGATCAAGTTTGGATCACAATTCCACAAGAAATTTGATCAGATCACCAAAAGGGCAAAATGGTCATTTTTAGGGTTTTGATTGCACAAAGGCAATTTTTGACTGTTTGACCTAACCAATGGCAAACCAAGCTCACATATGGACTCAAGGACCCCATGGAATTATCTTGACATGCTCAACAAGCTCAAAAGATCCCAAGTACACAAGATTGACAGTTGAATTTCCCAGTCAATTGATCAATTTTGACTGTATACTGAAAAGTCAAACTTTGACTTTTTGGTCAAAATCAAGAGTCAAGATTCATTTTTCATCAAAACATGCCAAATCATGAAACTTGTTCACCAATAAATCACAAAATGCAAATTAGGGTTTGAAAATGGAATTTTCATAACTTAGAATTTTTCTAAGTTATGAAAAACCCTAATTTTTTCCCAACTTTGCCCCACCTTTTCACCAAGATCCATTTGGATTCAAACAAAAGTCAAAACATGAAAGTTGTATCTTGTTGCATAATCTACAACTTTTATTCACAAAGTTTTCTCATTTGAAGCTTGTATCTCAAGTTACAATTTTTTGAGTAAGGGCACTAAACCATTTTTAACTTAGTGAAATTTTAACCTATTTTGACAAGGTTTTCTACCCCACTTCAAGGCCACTTTTCATACCCTTCCACTTGGAATTCTAATTTGCATTTCAAAGATGGATTGTAGTACACATTCCAAGCTTTCCAAAATGTCCAAGAACTCATCAAACAACCTCATAACTTGAGAGATTCGAATTTCACAAGTTGGCAAAAATTCACTTTTGTTCTTAACCAAGACATGTTCATAACTTTGCAAATTTGAACTCAGCTTGCTTTATGCTTGATTACAGGTCCTTGAACCATTCCATACTCAATAATTTAATGCATATTCAATGTGCTAGAGTGTTGTTCTTTGAGTGCAAGCATTGTATGCAAGATTAATCCTAAACTAGATAAAGTGCTTTATCCATTTTTGTAAAAAGCTAGCTTTATGTCAAATTGAAATCCAAGCAAGTACAGTTAGGATCTCATGGGCACAAGATTATGGGCAAATTTCTCTGATCAAGAGAGGCTTATGCAGCAGGATTAGAGGCCCCTACTGACCTAAAACACCAAGTGACCATTGCTTGCTTTAAATTCAAGTAACATTGCATAACTTGTACCAACTCTCTCTTCAGCATAGAAACACAAGAACAAAGTTATCAAACATCTTCCATAGAACCTAACCAAGCCAAGACACGACCCTTGCACCTCCAAAACACCCTCCATCTCAGAATCATCCTCAAACTGCAAAAACAGAGTTGCCTCTGCAGTTTGAGTGCCAACTCCCATTTCCCTCGAGCATTCTTACCAAAATCAATCCATACACATTCCCTAGCATATATGCAAGCTAACCATGATCTAAAACCTGACCTGTAATCCCTCTAACAGCTTCCACCATTTTCATTTTTTCCTTTTGCAGGTGAAGTTCTATAGCTTGATACAAGAAGTTACAAGACAAAGTAAGCATTGAAAAAGCATCCCTGGACCTCAAGGAAGCTTTTCCAATCATTACCTTGCACTAGAAGTTCCTCATTCTCCAGATAGAAGTTCAGCTGCACAGGTAAAACTTTGAACTCGTATCTCTCTTATCATGCATCTTTAGTCTTAAGTTTGTGAAGAAACAAGGTTCTACTCATAGCCCTGAGCATGTACATATCTTTACATTTCATTTCTTTTGCCTGAGTAGAGAGAATTTGTAGTTTGAAAATGGCAGAAAAATTAGGTTAGGATTTGGGGGAGGAGAAATTCTCCCTCATCTTAGAGAGTTAGGTCAAGTTCCATACATGGTTAGAACCGTCTCTTCATGCTGAACATTTGTTGTGTTATGAGTTTTTGCTGAAAAGCCAGGAATCGAGAGTTGGACATTGAAGAACAGGGACGCGCGTTTTTTTTGAATTTTGTTGCTGGAGGTTGAAGACAGTGTTCTTTGGGCTGGGCCTGTATATCTTTTCTTATTCACACCACTTAATTGCTATTACACCCCCTGAGCCCATTTGCTTTATTTTTATTCTTTTTTGACTTTTTCTTTTTTGATTGACTTTGTTTATTTTTTCTCATGACATTAAAAAAATAAAAATATTTTTTCCATCATTTTTTGAATATATGGCATATTTATTTGATTTATTTCTTTTGTTTGTATATAAATATTATATATATACTATTATTAGAATAAATAGAAAAATAGTGTAAATACATTTTTTTAATTTTTATTTACCTTCTGAAAATATTCCATATAAAAAATACCTTTTTTATTTATTTTATTAAATATTAAATATTTTGCACATAATGCATATTTAAGAAATTAATATATATATATAGATATATGTTTATTAATATATTTAAGCTAAAATATAAAAATACTTGAATTTTTCATTTTTATTAATATTTGATACAAAAATACTTTTTTTCATAATATACTTCATTTTATTTTATTTTTATAAATAATAAATAAATATTTGTATTAAATTAGATAATAATACATTTTCTTTAAAATTAGGGTTTTTGCCCTAAATTCAAAATACTCCAAAAAAATAATATAATTTTTATTTTCTTTTCTCTTTTACATAAATAATATTTTTTCATACATATACAAAACATTTCTTTTGCATCTTGCATTCTTATTTAATTTTTGTACATTGATTAAATTGCAAATATTCAAAATGATGTAATAATTTAGATTTAAATTCTTGTCAATATCCCCATTTGAACATTTGTACCCCCCTTCCCATATTTGGTTTTGTAATAGCTTAGTAAATTTAATTTCGCACTTTATTGCTTTCTAATGATAACATGTTAGAATTAGGGTTTGTATGCGAAAAAACGATAAAAAAATAGTTATGACCTAATCTCAAGATAAATAAGCATGAAAATGGACACACAAATCACACTTGCACCCCTAGGGTATTCCACTTGTTGCCTTCAAATAAATGGGCCATATTGTATGTTGAACTTCTTTGGGCAAAGCAAACAATTTGAATGATCATAGTCCCTCGACAAAACTTTTCAAAACAAACAAAAACAAATGATCAAGTCCCTTAAAGAAATTGCCCAAAGACATTTAACGCCGTTGCAATTATGGTCTAAACGATGACCCGCACCTGTCCCTTTCACATCCTAACACAAGGTTGTCCACCAAATTCAATGGTGGAACAAACTTGTTAAAAGGGTTAAAACATAGCAATAATCTTTTGAGAAATTTAGGAGTAGATAACCTCTTAGTTACTTGAACCAATCTTGCAAAACAAAACACTTGCCTAATTTCAAAACCATACCTCACAACACTTTCAAAACAAACTTTCAAAAAACAAATGAAAACCTTTTTCAAAAAGACATACACCTTGGTATACATCCCCACATGGATCATTACAAAGGTTGCCACTACATTGGCATCTTTTCAAAACACTTTCAAAACCCACACACTCAAGCACCATTTAAAACAATTGAAAACAAAAGGCAAGTGATCTAAGCAAGTAACTAAGAGCCCATGGATAACCATGGATAGAAAGGGTGCTAATACCTTCCCTTTCTATAATCTACTCCCCGAACCCAAGAAAACATCTCAAAAGGTTTTTTGCTGTGCTTTTTAACCTTTCCTTAGGATAAAATAAAAAGTCGGTGGCGACTCTTGCTCAACCGAAACATTTGCGAAAACAAACGCAAAACCTCAAGTCAGTTCTCCCACCGTATCACAGAATGTATACAAAGATGTTTGTCTTTTTGAAAATGTTTTCAATGTTTGTAAGATGTTTTTGAAATGTGTATGTGTTTGTTTTGAAAATAGCAAGGATTTTGTTTGAAAAGGATCAAGTAACTAGAAGCTATTTACTTACTCAAATGTCTTTCTTATGCATTTTCTATTCCTTTGACATTGTTGGCTTACCATTGATTTGGTAAGCAACCCTATCTTTGGATGTAAACGGGATGGGTGTGGGTCATCGTATAACCATGATAGCAATGTTGCCAAGTATCTTAGCATTTATGATGGACCAAGATCATTTTTGTTAGGCAACTTTTGAATAGCGTCATCGAGGGACTATGATCTTATATTTGTTTTGTTTTTCCAAGATACTTCGTATGCATAACATGGCCATTTTATATTAGGCAACCAAGTGGGAGAAACCCTAAGGGTGCTTGTGTGCAAAGTATATCATTTTCATGCTTCTGATTTTGTCTTGTATTTAGGGTTTTCTATTTGTTTTGTTTCGTTCTTGTCATACAAACCCTAATTACTAATCATGGCATATGAAAGCAATAAATTGCGTAATGTAAATATACTAAGCTATTACAACAATTTTATGGGAGGGAGGAATACAAGTTTGAATGGGGATTTGCATAAATATAAAACTAAATACATTATTACAACCAAATCGACTTTGCGCGAATTAAAATAAATATAATAAAATATTTAAAATGTAATGCAATGTAATGTACATGTAAAGAGATTTTTGATGTCTTATTTTTATGTAAAAAATATTTAAATTAAACCTAAAAAATATAAGAAAAAGATTTAATTTTTGAAAGGGGTTAAACCCTAATTTTTATTTAAAAGAAAATAGTGTTTCTATATTATTATTGTCAATTTTTTTGTATAAAAAATAAATAATATTGTATATAAATATTAAAAATTAAATATGTGCAAAAAATAAGTATTTGTAAGTATGAAATGTAAAATAAAAATATTAAGTATATTTGATTTTATTTATAAGTTTATTAAGAAAATTAATTAAATCTTATCAAAATAAATTAAATTTTTATGTGGGAAATAATAAAAAAATAAAATAAAAGTGTGAAAATAATTAAATTATTTTTTATGATTTTTTATCATTAAAGAAAATAATTAAAAATATTAAATATAAAAATGAAAAAAAAATAAAATATGAAAGAGTTAGCAGGGGGTGAGATAGCAATTCAATGGTAGTGCTAGCAAAAACAAAAAGCCTAGGAAGCAAAAAGCCCAATATAGCTTCGTCCTTGTCCTGCCTTCTCCTTCCTCACGCTATGGCCAGTTCAACCTGTAACTTTCTCATGCTTGCATAAAAATGAAAACTTATAACATGAAAAATGTAGCATTTGAGCTCACGATTCCAACCATATAAATTATGTAATCTAACTATCAAAGATCAAAGAGAATTTTGAAATTCCTAAGTCCTAACCTAAAATTTTCAGAGATTTCAACCTCCAAATTCTCTTAGCTCAAGTAATATAAATGCAAGATAATGATATGTACAACTTCGTTATGATGAGAACTACATTTTTTATTCATAGATCATGGCCTGAGGTTGCCTGTACAAGGAGATAGAGTTTAAAAAATACCTCCTTCAGCTGGAATCGTGTATGGAAATGTAGGGACTTTAATGGAGGCCTGATGATTGCTTGAGCTTCCTTGAACTTCCCTGAATCTATTCCAAATCTTACCTTGCTCTGAAAGTGGCTAGAACTCCCTGAACAAGTCCAACTGGAAGCTTCAAAGTTAACAATGGAAGATGGTGAAACAGAGGTTACAGAACAGGGATGATGGTTTGGATTGACTAGGTATCAAGTATGTAAGATGTTTGAAAGATCTAAACACAAAACGCACGAGGCAAATGGATGTTGGATGTGTTTGTGCAGAAACTATATGTTTTGGACAGTTTTTGGTGCTTTACTTGCTCTAAGTGTTTCAGGCCTTTTCTTGGTGTTTTATGTGTTGTATATCCTTTGCATATTAGTATAGAAATGGTTTTAAGTCAGCTCTCTATCAGTTGTACAAGCCCTAGCCTTTTTGCCACTTTTCTTGTACTTGAAGCAAATTGATAAGACAAAACTCACATGCTTGTACCAGCTTGCTTAGGGTTGGTATTTCTTCCCTACAAGTTGCTTTTGGTCTGTGGTACTTGCATGTATCAAGGGTACAGGTCCAATGCTCAAGATCACAAAGTTTGCAAAAGTTGCTCTTTATGAAAATGGCAATGGAACCTTTTTGCCATAAGTGGAATTATCAATTAGATAAAGGTTCAAAAGCATGGATAGAGACTTTGTCAACTGAGTAAGAATTTAATTAATAAGTGTGTAGCAAGTTTAGGACCTTTAAAGCATGAAATAGCCAGCATAGGATTGATTTGCAACTTGGTTCTTCATGAAAATGGCTTGAACAAAAAGTGAGAAAATGCCAACTTCCTCTCTTTGATTCTCTCTATTCAGAAATGATATTGGATAGTTCTTGGACATTTTGGAAATATTTCAATGTTCTCTATAATCCATATTTGAAATGCATTTTGAGATACCTCTTGGAACTAGGTGAAAAATTGCCATGAAGTTGGGTCCAAAACCTGCCTAAATTAGGGCAAAATTTCACTAAGTTAAGAAGTTCATGACCATGTTTTCACAAATTTATAACTTGGATCCAAGCATATTTAGGGAAAAGTTTGTGAGGAAAAGTTGTATATTTAATGGAGTTCTACAACTTTCATGTTGGGGACTTTCCTTGAATCAAAATGCATGAAGATATTGAAGATTAATACCTGTAGCAAGCTAGGAAAACTATCTTTCTTTCTCAGGTCAAAGATTAATACCTGAAACCAGACAGGACAAATATCTACTCGACCAACTCAAACAATTCAATATCCTGATACTCATCCAAAGACAGCTTTCAGACACAGTTCAGATACGCACCAGATATGGATGCCATCCTGATACTCATTCAGATTCAGCTTTCAGATACAGTTCAGATATGCACCAGATACGGATGCCATCCTGATACTCATTCAGATTCAGCTTTCAGATACAGTTCAGATGCGCACCAGATACGGATGCCATCCTGATACTCATTCAGATTCAGCTTTAAAATACAGTTCAGATACGCACCAGATACGGATGCCATCCTGATACTCATTCAGATTCAGCTTTCAGATACAGTTCAGATATGCACCAGATACGGATGCCATCCTGATACTCATTCAGATTCAGCTTTCAGATACAATTTAGATACGCACCAGATACGGATGCCATCCTGATACTCATTCAGATTTAGCTTTCAGATACAGTTCTGATACGCACCAGATACGGATGCCATCCTAATACTCATTCAGATTCAGCTTTCAGATACAGTTCAGATACGCGCCAGATACGGATGCCATCCTGATACTCATTCAAAGACAACTTTCAGATACAGTTCAGATACACACCAGATACGGATGCCATCTTGATACTCATTCAGATTCAGCTTTCAGATACAGTTCAGATACGCACCAGATACGGAGGCCATCCTGATACTCATTCAGATTCAGCTTCTAGATACAGTTCAGATACGCACCAGATACATATGTCATCCTGATACTCATTCAGATTCAGCTTTCAGATACAGTTTCAGATATGAACCAGATATGGATGCCATCCTGATACTCATTCAGATACAACTTTCAGATACAACACAGATACACTCCAGACATGGACGCAATTCTGATACTCATTCTTCCAACTTACAAATTACAATTCAGCAAGTGTTCTTGGATGGCATCTGCAAGCCCATCTCCAACAAGATTCTATCACCTCTCCAAATGGAATCTTTAAGCCAATTCCTCCGATCATCGCATTGCCGAGTGCAAATTTTTGGGCACTCTAGTGTCCAATCATCTTCCACCTTCGAGTCACGAATGGAAAAACTTGCCATTCTAACTCTTCAGGTTTAAGAAGATTGAACAGGGGCAGCTGTTGTACCCCAAAATTTTCCCTCTCATTTCTCAAGGATTTTCTCACAAGATCTTCTATGACATCAAGTTTGCAGCACTGATACATCAATTTAGGCTTGGAATTGGCAAAAGGGTAAAATGGTCAATTGCATACTGGAAAGTCAAACTTTGACTTTTTGATCAACATTACATTCCAAGGATCAAATTTCATCAAGACATTCAAAAATATGAAACTTGATCATCAAGGAATCAAGAAAGTCAAAAGTCAATGTGAAAGTTCAAACCCTTCAAGACTTAGAAATTTTTCTAAGTGTTTTTTATACATGATAATCTCATTTCTTCATACCAACTTTTCACCTTGATGCAAGATGATTCAAGAGAAGCTTCCAACATGAAAGTTGTAGATCTCCATGATATCTACAACATTTCTTTACACAACTTCTCTTAAACAATCTTGGATTTCAGGTTATAAATTCATGAAGTCATGACATTTTCATTTAAACACTTAGAGAAATTTTCAGCAGTTTTGGTTAGGTTTTTATCCCAACTTCTTGCCCATTTTTCATCAAGTTCCAGTTTGATTTAACAAAAGTGGCCAACATGAAAGTTATAGAGGGTGTTTCAAGCTTTCCAAAACATCCAAGAGCATGAATTTATCATATTTGAGCTAGAAGATACAAGGATTTGAAGTTGAGCATCCATTCTTGAATTACAAGCCATTTTTGTTGAAGAACACAAAATCCAATTGGCATGATGTGCTGCATAATCTCACTTTGCATGTCTTGTGACTTGAAAATCTCAACATAATTTAATGCTTACACCCACTTTGAGCTATTACCTAAGTGTTTAAGCCATTGTCCAAAGGATCTTTCCATGTATGGCATAAGGACATCATTGCTATTCTTGAAAAGCAAACTTTTTGTACAAAGTTTGTCTTGAGCCCATACTTTGATTATTTTCTGACTTTACTCTACCATAAAACATGTAAGTCAACCCCTCTAAACCAGCAACTTTGGTACTTCATCTTAGAACCATGGAGTACTTGACATAGTTTGATACTTGCATCCCAACCAAACCATTATATGTTGTGTTGTAAACATATTCAGCCTTTGTTCATA
Organism: Vicia faba; assembly: GCA_948472305.1. Classification (NCBI taxonomy): domain Eukaryota; kingdom Viridiplantae; phylum Streptophyta; class Magnoliopsida; order Fabales; family Fabaceae; genus Vicia; species Vicia faba. Next base: position 170,444,830 of record OX451739.1, on the reverse strand, counting down.
AGTTCTTTGCCTATAAATAGAAGAAGCATTTCCAAGACAAAGAGGTTAGAAAAAAATAGAGAAAAAGAACAAGAAGAAAAGCCAGAACTTATATTGGTAAACCCTCATAAATCTCATATTCACAAAAGCCATAACAGTCCACAAGACTTCCACTCTTGAGTTTTAAAGTCCAAACCTTTGAACCTCTCATACCTTACAAATTCTGCAACCATCCAAACATTTCATACCATACAAAGGTTGTTTAGTAACCTTCAACAAAAAGGAAATTCTAACAGCTGGTTAGAGCTTCCTTAAGGTTCATACAACATCTTGAAGGATATTTGGTTTCAAAACCTAAAGTGCAGTTTTAAGGTAAGTCATCTTTACCTTGCCTTTTCCATACATCAACTTTTCTGTTTATGGGATGTAGCAATCACTGTTTTGAAGTTAATCATTTATTTTTTGTTCATGTTATTCATTCATATGTTAAAAACTAACTGATGTATGCAAAGAATGGTGTTTAAGGCAGGAAAATGCAGTATGTATCGACCCATATCCACATGTGTCGACCCATCTTAGTTAAAATACAGGGTATGAATTGACACATGACCCTCATGCATCGATGCATACTGAGTTCAGGTCACAAAACAGAAGGTGGAAAGTACTATGAGTCGACACATACGCATTTCGCGTCGATGCAAAAAAGGTGTATGAGTCGATACATCCCATTATGTGTCGACTCATACTGAACAGATTTCATTTTACAGAAGCTGGAAAAGCCTATGAGTCGATATATACGCATTTCGCATCGATACAGGAAGGTGCATGAGTCGACACACCATTATGTGTCGACCCATACTAAACAAATTTCACTTTACAGGGGCTGGAGAAGCTATGTGTCGATGCATAGCAGCATGGGTCGACACATAGCAGTTCAAAATGCATTTTTCCTTTATTCTACACTGTTTTCACATTCTTTTCATTATCATTCGATATGGTTGTAATATTTTAGTTTCTACTTCATCCCCATTTGTTAAATTGTATCCTCATCCCCCTAAAGTGATGTAATAGCTTATATTTTACCTTCCGCCTTTTACTTGCTTTATATTACTAGTAAATAAGTGTGTATGGCAAGATAAAAACAACAAAATAGGCCACCCTAATCAAAGACTAAATGCATGCAAATAAAACACATTATTCACACATGCACCTCTAGGGTAATCTCACTTGTTGCCTATCGAAAAATAGTCATGTCCCTCGAGCATGGGCGTTTTAGCAAAGACCCTCGATAAAAATATCGTAGTCCCTCGATGACCCTCGATGCTGCCTTCGGTAAATGATCTAGTCCCTAAAACGACATTGCTAAAACGTCCCATATGTTGCCTTCTATGACTATACAAACGTCCCAACGTCCGTCCCTTTACATTCAACGATGGGGCTTCTTACCAAATCAATGGTAAGATAGCAACATCTAAAGGAGGAGGAAAAGCACATTTAAGACCTTTCGAGTAGGTAGGTTCGCTCTCAGTTACTCGCTTGCTCATGACAAAAACATTTTATACACCCACACTCTCACCTTTGAACTATTTTCGAAACAAACACTTTGTAGGCGTTCTTATAGAAACAAGAACCATTACGAAGTTCCATTTTCAAAATACTTTCAAAAACATATCTCACAAACACACTTTTGAACTATTTTCGAAAAAAACATTTTGTACGCGTTCTCATAGAAACGAGAACCATTACGAAGTTCCATTTTCAAAATACTTTCAAAAATCACCACCACAAGCACACATTCAAACAAAAGCAAGTGATCTAGCAAGTAACTAAGAGCCCATGGAAAACCATGGATGAAAAGGGTCTAACACCTTCCCTTTTCATAATCTACCCCCCGAACTCAAGAAAACATCTCAAAGGTATTTCCTGTGCCTTTTTACCTTTCCTTTTGGATAAAAGAAAAGTCGGTGGTGACTCTTGCTAACCGCGACATTTGCGATAAAACGCAAAACCTTCAAGTCAGTTCTCCCACCGTATCACATAACTGGTGGCTCTGCTGGGGACTTCTTAAAGTGGGGTTACCTTAGGGTTAGATCACATTTACTTACTTACATTATTTGATTTGCTTGCTTTACATTATGGTTCTCTGTTTGGGCTTGCTTTAATCCTACACCCGGATTTGGGGACACCTTTTAGGTAAGCAGCAATAGATTGTGAGGGAACTGTGTGGGGTATACCGACATGGTTGAAGCAGTATCTACGTTGATGTGGCACTTTGGTTGGTACTGGTAACCCTTCAGTTGAATTAAGGAGAGTACGGGGCCTCCGCGTGGTGTCGTGAAGCATCAACTAACCTTAGAACCTTACTTGACCAACTTGTCCATTAGGACATAGTGAGATGACCGGTTTCAGTGTAGAGCTTAAAATTGGTTGATACTCGATGCTACACTCATTGAGACTTGACACCTGAGTTTTGTTCGGTTGCGATTCAATCGCTTATTGAACGAAGCTTGTGGGAAAGGTCAGTGATATTGAGATCCCTTAGAACCGGTTACTATTAACTAGGACAGGTTGAGCCAACTAAACTTCAAGAGGGTACTTACCTACAAACTCCATGCAAGCCTAAACCTAAGGACTTGTCTGCTTTGTGTGAATATGATTACTTGTATATAAACTTGCTTACTTCGCATACTTGTGAATAACATCATAACATCATACCATAGCATTTTCAATAACCATTTCAAGGATCTCGAGGGTCTTTGATGCATGTTCACAATGAACCAGGTGTCTATCAAGGGGCAAGAGGATTTATTTTCCTATAACCAAACGCCGTCAAAGATCAAGTACAACAACTTGAGTCAAGGGCTATGACCCACTTGACATGGTGAGCTTAATTCTTGTAGAAGGACATCCACTGATACAAATTTCTCTAATCAAATATGTTTATCAAAATTCAATCTATAACTTTTTCTTGTGTTTACCCCGCGAGATCCTTGAAAACATGCATTCGCATATCATGCATCATATCATGACAGGTTTCTCCCATACAGGTCTCCTTATCTTTCTACTGTTTATTTCAGTAGAGATGGCTCTAGAGAAGACTATCAAGGACATCCAGGCTCAAAATGCTCAACTTCAAGAGATGTTCTTGAACCTATCCAAGGGGCAAGAAGAGGTGAAAGCTCTCCTCACTAGGGGAACGACCATGGGGAATCCTGACGACAACAAAAATGACTAGTTGGAATGGCTACAAACCGAGATAGCCATAATGAAGGTCCAAATGATGGGACAACTGGTGGGCCAGATGGCTCTTATCCAAAATCTGGCACAAGGACAAGAAGAACTGAGGGTCCTCATCAACAAGCTTCGTCGGGATGGATGTAACCAAATGGGGCAAACATCTAGGATTGGGGATCAAATCATCATTCAGCCTCCCTTGAGACAAGAAGCCGAGAGTGCACCTTTCCAATTTGCTTCCGCGTCACGATCCCAACAACAACCTCGCCAACAACAACAGGGTAATTGGCGTAAGCGGAACACAGCTGAAAGACGCTTTACCAAAATCAACATGTCATTGTTTCAAGCACTGCAACACATGTTGGAGGCCAAGCTGGTTACGTTGAAAGACCCCACTCAGAATCCCAACACAGCCTCTCCGAAGTAAAATCCAAATGCAAGATGTGTGTACCACTCCAACAGTCCTGGACATGACACCAATAGTCGTTGGACATTAAGAAATAAAATTCAAGATCTGATTGATGGAGGAACGCTGGAGTTCACACAAGATGGCCAGACTGAATTCTTTTTCCAAAGGCACTTCACCCAAATCAACATGCCATTGTCACAAGCATTACAACACATGTTGAGGATGAATCTGATTACGGTGATAAACCCTCATCCGAACCTGAAGACTTCCTCTCCTAACTACAATCTGGAGGCAAGGTGTGCTTATCATTCTGATAGCCCTGGCCATGATACAAATGATTGTTGGGCATTGAAGTATAAGATTCAAAACCTGATCGACGAAGGAATGTTGGAGTTCACACAAGATGGTCAGACTGAGTTCTTCTGTCATCCTTAAAAAGATCACCACCTAAAGTGACAAGTTCAGACAAAAGCTTCTGTTCATTTGAATTTTCAATTGTAATTTCTTTTGTTATTCAAACAATTATCTATTAATGTCAAACTTTGTTTCATTAATGCATTGCATATGTTTGTCTTGATTTGATCCACTCATTTTCATTACATATAAACTGTGATTTTTACTCTCTTTATGACATTTAACTCTTGCTAAAAGTTACAAGCCTTTAGAGGGAGGATAACGAAAACAATGCCATAATCTCATACAGTATGCTTTTGGACAGACCTTGCTGACGATGTACATGCGTTCTTTCAAAACCTAAACACTGGAGTTATAAGGAAGATAATCCCTAGTCAACCCCTTCGATCCAAAGAAGTAGAAGTTTTATGTTTTAACACAAATTGAAACCTTTAATCAAAACCCGGGGCAGGGTAGTCTCTCAATTAATTCAAACGCGCATTAAGCCACAAACTTTCATTTCGTAATACAACGAATGACGTCAAGAAACATTCCTCTGGATCAAAAGACAGTGATGGTTCCCTATCACATAGGCAGTCATTATCTCTCAAAAAGAAAAGCCCACTAAGTCAAAACCTACAAAGAAGACTTAAGAAAACTGGGGCATCCCGCTGACTGTAATCTCAAAAATTAAGAAAGATGTCACTACAAATCCTCAACAAACATGGAAAAAAAATACAAAAATGACTTCCTTCAAACAAACTTAACTTGTCTGAACCATCACTAAAATGTCATTCCAGACTCAATTGGAGTTCAAAACGCACAATTAACTGAGTTTAGGACTGAAGAACATCACGAAGAATGGGTGGGTACAAATACACTTTGAGCCTTTATCCTTTATTTCTTAAACCGTGAACCAAGCCACGCTACAACCCTTCAAAAGTCCTAATTGAAGCATGGGTTAGTTCGAAAGCATACTGTTACAAAAGGTATCCTGACTCCTGTAAGGCTTTGCTCTAAATCCTGAGATTGAATTTTCTTACAAAATTCCTTTACTTACAGAAACGCATTTTTCAAAATTTCAAGACAAGCATAAACTTTGCATTATTTGAATATCACTGTTTGCATATGGCTATTTGTTTGAACAGCAAAGAAATTCACACAACGAATATCCAGTGAGCGAAAGCTCTCTCAGTGAACAAAATCACTTCAAGCGGGATGACACTTCCAATGACAAATCTCCTATCAACAAGGGGACATGACATGTCACTATCCAGCACACCTGGGGCAGTCCAGTCAAGATTTCAAGAAATCTCTCAAAGTGCAGAGTAACCAGGGGCAAATTTCCATCTGCGTCACTTGGGGCATTAAACGTCAAATCTCAAAAAGGGTTATATACAGTCAAACATTTCCAGGCAGTGCCAGAAGCACTTGCTACTAGGGACAATGACAAATCTCCCCAAGAATCCTTCTCACAGGATGATTCCCCAGCCAAAGTTTAATCTCTGAAAACCTTTCCCCAGCTGAGACAACTTCAATAATCCTCGAAGACTTTCCGCCAACGAAGTCGTCACCTCTCAAGCAAACAGACAACAGGGTTTATTTCCCCAACAAACGACAGGACTCCCCAGCTTGAGGTAGCATTTCCGATTACTTCAAATCAAAGGACAACAACTCATCTTCCCCAGTAGACTACTCTACCATCCCCAACAAGTTACTGTGAAACCTAGACCCGACCAGATACCAGTTCAACTTCAACTTAGTTCTTGCCTTCGATTCTCCTTGCTAAAACATGAACTCAATGAGTTTTTGGAAACTTTAGAAAGCCTGTAATGTGATCTACAACCCCTCTTTGAATCACGTTTGAAAAAATTCCCCTTGGAACTATGTGAAAAATTTCCATGAAGTTAGGTCAAAATCCTGCCTAAACTAGGGCAAAACTTCACTAAGTTTCCAAGTGTCATGAACATGTATTCACAAAATCATAACTTAAAATCAATGAATTTCTAGGAGAAGTTATGTAAAGCAATGTTTTAGATCTCATTGATATCTACAACTTTCATGTTGAAAGTTTCCTTTGAATCATCTTGCATCATGGTGAAAAATTGGCTCAAAGTTGTGAAAAAATATGAAGTTTTCAACACTTAGAAAAATTTCTAAGTTTGGAAACTTTGACTATTAAAAATAAAATCTTGACTTTTTGATTTCTTGATGAACAAGTTTCATATTTTGACATGTTTTTATGAATTGTGATCTTTGACACTTGATTTTGACCAAAAAGTCAAAGTTTGACTTTTCAGTGTATAGTTGACTTTTGATCAGTTGACTAAAAATCAACTATCAATCAAATGAACTTGAGCAATGTTTTGAGTCATGCCATTAGGTCAAAATGATGAAAATTAATCCATGAGATCATGTCTCAAACCAATTAACCATTTTCTAAGTCAAAAAATCAGAAATTGCCCTTTCCCAGTCAAAACCCTAATTTTAACCATTTTGTCCTTTTGATGATCTGATCAAATTTCTTGAGGAATTATGGTCCAAACTTGATAAAATGACATATTTGAGTTCACAATGTTGATATGGATAAAAAATATGAAGTTTGACTGTAAATTGGCCACAGTTGACTTTTTCCCCAATACAACTGATTTTTAGGTCAATTGATCAATTGACTGAGCAAAAATGTGATCCAAGACTTGAAACTTGACATGAGCAATCTTAAGGGTCCATAATGATCCATGAAAGTTATATTAGGCATTAAAAGCTCAATTAACCTTGTGCAATCTCAAACCCTAATTTCAGTCATCAGTGCTTAAGGAGGTGTCTTGAGTTGATCAACCTTTATGCAGTCTTGAACCAAAGGAGATTTTGTGAGAAAATACTTATAAATGAGAGGAAGAATTTTGGGGTACAACACTCACCATAAAATTTTAGAATGAAGGATTATGAAAGTATTAATTACTTCCATATGAACATTCTTGAAATTGCTAATGCATCCAGTGCTTTAGGAGAGAAAATACCTGAAGACAAATTGGTGAGAAAGATGCTAAGGTCTCTTCCCAAGAGATTTGATATGAAAGTTACTTCTATAGAAGAAGCTCAAGACATTGACAAAATGAAATTGTATGAACTTGTTAGATCCCTTCTGACATTTGAATTAAGCATCAATGAAAGATCTGAAAAGAAGAACAAAAGCATTGCCTTTGTATCAAATACTGAAGATGAAGAAGAGGACTGTGATCTGGATACAGATGGAGGAATATCAAATGCCTTAGATATGCTTGGAATATAGTTTAACAAAGTGATAAAAAGAATGGATAGGAACCAAATATCAAATGTCAAGAACATCTCATCTGACATCCATAAGTCAAATGAGTTTGGAAGAAAAAGGGATGAAGAAAAATCCACTTAAGGGAAGGGAATACAATGTCATGAATGTGAAGGTTTTGGTCACATTAGAGTTGAATGTCCTATATATATTAAGAAATAGAAGAAGAATCTATTTGTTACTTGGTCTGAAGAGGACTCACAAAGTGATCTTGAAGAATCTGCTAAGTATGTGAAAGCATTGACGGGAAAATATGTATCTGATGAAGAGTCTAGTGATGGGGAACTAACCTTTGATAAGTTATCTGCTTCATACAAAGAATTATGTCTCAGATGTGCAGAAGTGTGCCTAGAAGGGGAGAAACATAAAGCCCTCTTAACTCAGTTGAAGGCAGAAAGGGAAGAGCATCTAAAAACTATCTCAAATCTAGAAAGTGAAGTGACTTCATTGAATTAAAACCTTAATAGATTAATCAAATCTGTCAAGATGTTGAATAATGGGTCTGACATATTAGATGAAATTCTTCAAGCAGGAAGAGTGACAGGAGACAAGAGTGGTCTAGGGTTTAATGAGAAAAAGGAACCAAATTCATAAAGACCTTCATTACAGTCTAAACCAAGGATGTCAAATCAAATGTCTAAATGTCATGGTAAGAAAGGACATCATGGGAAATATCATGACAAGAAAAAGTTTAGTCACACTAGAGGGAATTCCCAGCCCTGGAGATGTCATCATTGTGGAAGGCTTGGTCATATAAGACCTTTCTGTTTCAATGTATGGATATCCTAAAACTACTCCTCTTCCCAAAACTGATCAAAATTCTCAAAATAGCAAAAAGAAGAAACAATGGGTTCCCTTGTCTAATGTTGCTAGTTTCATAGCTCATACCTCACTCAGAGTATCAACCAAAGATGACTGGTATTTTGATAGTGGTTGTTAAAGACACATGACAGGTGTCAAGGATCTGTTGACAAATATCAAATATCACTCCACCAGTTATGTGACTTTTGGTGATGGAGCCAAAGGTGAAATCAAAGGAGTTGGCAAGCTCAAATGTTCTGGAGTCCCTAAGCTTGATGATGTGTTACTTGTTAAAGGGTTAACAGTTAACCTGATAAGTATAAGCCAATTGTGTGATCAAGGATTCAAAGTTAACTTCACCAAGGAAGAATGTCTTGTTTGCAATGAAAAGAATGAAGTTGTTATGAAAGGAATTATATCTAAAGACAACTATTATTTATGGGTTCCTCAAGAGTTGAAATTCTCCTCAACATGTGCTTTGGCCAAAGAAAATGAAGCTAAACTATAGCATCAAACATTGAGACACTTGCATATGAAAGGAATGAAAAGAATTATATATGAAGAAGCTGTGAGAGGTGTTGTACCCCAATTTTTTCCCCTAAGATCCCTTCATCATACCATGTTGATTCAATTACAACAATATCACATTAGGGCTTTTGGTTCTTCTTTGTATCTTTAGCTTTGCTCTTTTGAGGAGTTACCAAGCACCTTGACTTGTTTTCTTTTGTGATCATGAATATTTTGCTTTGATTTTCTTTCTAATTAATAAAATACAATGTTGGTTTGTCTTACTTGTTAATAATGTAGGTAAAGGCAATGAGGTTTAGCAAGTTGCTCCATGGGTTCATGAGTTTATTTCCATGCCCTAGTCGATATAGCTTGAGGAGTTCAAACCTCACCATTGAAGTTGTTTTGGAAGAAATGGCATGACAAGGCTTATTTTGGTTCAACATATTTCAAAGTTATCAAAATTGATTAAAAAATACAAGGGGTTGAGGGAAGAAGTTGTCATGATTGGACAAGGTCTTGTTCCTATTGGTCACAAGAGCATATTTCTCTCAAATTTCAAGATATGGAAGTGGTTTTAGTGGCTATGAGTCTTCATCATCATCCTCAACAACTTCTATTCACAAAGAAAGAATATTGGCACAAGATTTTTGTTCAAACTTGTCAAAGTTCCTCAAAGCATTCTCTTGATTTAGAGGCTGAGTTTTGAACTTCATAGGAGCATATCTTGCTCATATTTTGGTATTTTTTAGTGATTCCAAAGACATATTTCTCTTAAAAGAGTTACCAAAAAATCACTTCAAAAGTTCCAAGTAATTTTCATGTGGAAGGAACTTGGTGAAGAAGAAAGATTACAAGTCATCCAGATGAATCCACAATTTTCCATATGTGACTTCAAATAGTCATAACTTGGTCAATTATTATCTTCTTGAGTCTATTCTTTTTCCATGATGATCTTAAGGATGTGTACTTTATTCCTTCTTTTATGTGCAAAGTGAGAAAATGGATGGAAGTTACTTTAAATATGCAAAAGATTATATGTCATTTCATGATTTTTGGCCAACTTCAACAAGTCATAACTTTCTCATTTTTTGGAGATTTTGAGTGGTTCAAATTTCAAAATTTCATTAAAGAAATCTACTCCATTCCATATTTTTTGGTCAAGAGAAAATTCTAAGTGGAAGGCCATGTTTGGATACAAAAGATTATAGGTCATTTTTGAAGAAGAATTTGAAATATTTCTAAGTATGGAAAGTCAACTTTTTTTCTTCAACTTTGACTCCATGTAACTTTCAGCTCAAGCATCCATTTGATTCCATTCTTTTTCCATTGCAAAGCTTGTAACCTCATCTTTCCAAAGCATCAAGAATTATGCCCTAAGACCCATTGAGTTGGAAATGCCGTGGATTTGAATTTGGTAACTTAAAACAGAATTTTCACAAAGTCAGAATTTTGAAATCCATAATGTGACTTCTAAACACAAGATTTGTGCGTGTTTTTTATTTAAACTTGATTAGCAAACTTTCCAGAAGTGATTATTACCCCAAAACGCAAGGTTTGGCTGAGTTTTGATGGAAATGAAGTCACACTTCACTCGTTCTCGACCCTTACTCAATTTCCCTCTAAACTTTCTTGTTTCTTCAAATTTTCATTCCCATTCACTTCCCTATAAATAGAGGGTCATCCCCCATCCATTTTCCAAAGCTTAGACAGCCAAGAACACCCTGCCAAAACCTCACACGAACCCACTTTTTTTGAATTTAGTTTCTGAAATTTAAGCTTCCTTTTCCAAAATTCTTTGCGCATTCATCATCCTTGAGCATCATACAAACTCTCCAGCACTTAAACCAATCAAAATGAGCCATAATTCAAGCTACAGAAGTCCAGTTTCAGAGCTTCTTACTTGAACTTTGAAAAGGTAGAATTCTCCACCATTTGGATCCAAATCAAGCACTAATCTATTCTACTCCTTCTTCTGATTCTAATGCTGCTTAAAATTTTTAAATCCATTGAGAATTGAGAGAAAAATCTCAAATTGAAGGTGCTCGCTATTTTCTGGGTTTTTGATTCATATCTCTCTCCATACCTTATATAAATTTGGCGCGATGGTTGTGTTAGAATCGTCTTAAAGAGACGAGTTCAATGATGCTGGCCTGAGATCCTATTTTTTCCATTTGAAGGATCTCACAAAATCCCCATTGCAGGGTGTCTGGAGGTTGAAGATGATGACATGTCTCGTCTCAGCCAATGATAGCGTGTCAAACGTTTTAATTTCATTGGTTGCCCTTTTCCTGATCACATGTGTGTCTCACTAAGGTCCATATCAAGCACAGCACGTCTGGTCCATTGGATTAGCTTAGTAACGCGTTTTGACTATGATCTGATGGGCCACATCTTTTTGATTTTATTTTATTTTCTGATTTTATATTTTTATTAATTAAATTTTCAAAAAATTCATAACTTTTATTTTTTATCCAAAAATTATGAAAAAATTCACAAAAATACTTTGAATTATTTCTGATCCCATGACTTTTTTTTCACATTTTTATTTTAACATTTGGTATTTTTTATATTTTTTGTATTATTTGCTTTCTTTTAATTACTTAAAAAATACTTTCTGACATTTTTTAATTCTGAAAAAATTCATAAATATTATCTTGCATATTTTTTACTTTCTGAAAATTTTATGGAATTTTATGTTGAGTTTTACTATTTTTGATCTATTTTATGTTTATTTTAGAAATTTTAAATGGTTTAAAAATAGTTTCTGACTTTTAAAAATTACCAAAATTTTTATAAAAATATGTGGATCCATTTCTGATTTTTCTATGGCTTTATTTTTCATTTCTTGACTAATTTGAACATAATTGATATTTTCCCCATTATTTTCTATTTTTAAATTTTTTTTAATGTATATATTAAATATAATATTATTTTGTGATTATTTTCTGGCTGATCTTGGGTTAGGTTTTGGATCATGAACTTTATTAACATCATTGGATCCATGGTGTTGAGTTTAACTCCACAAAAAATGGATGAATGATTTTAATAATAATTTGATTAAAATTTAATTTAATTCAAATGTGGTTTGTATATTCTTTTTTACTTTAATCCTCTTCATCTCATCCCGTTCTTATTGCACTAAGTGTTGTTGGAGTATGATCTTTATATCATGTCTCAAAACAAATGGTACATAGATTGCTATTGACCGGCCTCAAAATAGGTGCGACTTCTATATAAGTCCACTTACGATTGCTTAACATAGCGCTAAAGGTTGTCCCGATTCGAATAAATGATCATTCGTGGCCCAAACTTATGATTGCAAGCCCAAGTATGTTAGTTTGATCTCTTTGATCCAATAACTTTGAGATTCATTGTATGGAGGCTTTGGTTCTACTAATCCTCTAATGGATCTATAACACCTTTGGTCAACGCGGATCACTTAAACATCATTGATCATTAAATGGTACTTGTGAGAATTCCAAATGGATGATATACTTGACAAAAAGCAAATGCAACTTGTTGTGTGAAGGCTTTGGTTCTACCAATCCTCTAATGAGTTCCAAATGCAAGTTTCAAGATGGTCATCCAACTAACCACTAATTATTGACTTGTTTTATCTTATACTTTTATTCTTTTTTATACTTTATGTACTATTTATTTTTTTAGCATTTACATTTCATGCCATTTTCATCTTTGCTCACTTGAGCATTTATTTTCTTGCCATTTTTACTTTGCTCACTTGAGCTTTTCTTTTATTTTCTTAAGATACTTAATAATCAACATAAACCCTAAAAAACTTTTAATGGAACTTAGACTATTTGGTTACTATCCTTGGCATGATGGAGCATGGGACTTATTCTTGGACTTAGGATTAGAAACTTTGGCCTATCTTGGAGACCGTGTGATCTTATCTGATTATTTTTGTCTGGAGTTCTTGAGGTTTACCTCAAGACATTGGGTTGCTTGTTTGCTTTTGTGTGCAGGTTTTTCTGATTACATTCTCTGTTTGTAATCTGGAATTCACCCGTATACAGCCGTTACTCTGTCCAATTTTTGTGAAGACTTAATACACTTGAAGTTTGGTTCTCTCAAGAGGTCTAGTATCTTTGTTTGCTTGGTTTCAATCCAAAGAATAGGAATTCTATCTTGAATCATAATGTCAAGTATTGGCTTCTTGTCGGTTAGATGATTCTTCTCCTTAGCTTTTACCTTATGCTTTAGGATAGCCTCTTCTTCTCCTCCCATTTTCTTTAATTTCAAACATCTTCTCCCTCCTTTTGAAAATTTTTATTATTTCTAAACTTGAAATACTTTCATAATAAACTTGGACTTATGTCCATGCATTTTCAAAATATTTTCATAAATAAACTTCAATCAATTTAATATAACCTTGACATTTTTTGTGATAAGACTAAAAGTCAATCAATCTCATTTCAAACCATTTTGCCACTTTGGCTTTTTTATCTTTAAACTTTTCTCAAAAGATTAGACTCTTGTCAATCCTTGTAGTGATGCAAACAACTATACTTCTATAATATGTAGTGAAGAGAGATATTTTCCACTTGGGTGTTGAGTGAGACATTGTTGATTTTAAGATCCAAGCCACATCCTCCACTTTGAGATGATGCAAATTCTCCTTTCTCGTGATTGTGAGTAGTAAGTATGTTTTCCACACGAACAATGGCGATGATGTCTTATCTCTTAAAATTAACCAACACACTTGTGTTTCAAATTTTTAAAAGAGGAACTACGTGTACCCTGATCCCCTATTGCACGAAAGGTGGTACGTAGGCACTTAAGGTTCGCAACCGCGGCAGGTGCAAAAATCATAAAAAATATTTCTCTTCTCACCTCCACCATCCATTTTATATACAAAACATTTTTATAGCTAAAATATACAGATTTTACAAAGAGGTTCCTGCGGAGTACCGTAGATGTTTAGGGTGTTAATACCTTCCCTTTGCATAACCAACCCCCTTACCTTGAATCTTTCCCCATCTTTTTGGGTTACTCGCTCTTTTCCCATTCCTTTGGAGACAATAAAGTGCGGTGGTGCTTTTTATTTTGATTTGTATAAAGTCTAGTCAATCCAATGGCCTAGTCTTGAAAATTTCTACCGCTACAGAAAAATGGCGACTTCACTAGGGAAAGATTGACCTCTTGCTGGTCCATCCCTAAGTGGGTTAAGCCTATATTTGTTTATATCTGTATACGTGCTATTGATGTTTATGTGTTATATTTTGTATATATGTTTGTTTGAAGTTTCCTGGTTTTCAGGGTGCTTGGTGATTACTCATGAGTCCTATACCCGGACTTGGGAAAACTTTAAGATAGGACGGGCGGTATAGTCATGTTAACTTTGAGGGAGTAATCCCAAAAAAGGAGGCATGAGATCCCCCACTCAGTGGAGGCCTCTTTGACTGTAGTGTCGTTTACCGAGTAATCGAGAAGACGTATTGCTTTCGACTTGGGAGCCTGCTGAAACTGAGGACCGTAGAATACCAAACCCATCTTGGCCTTTTAGGTGTAGTGCGGAAGCTATGACGGAGTAATCCAGAAGTAGTTGTCACACGATACTACGCTCAGACGAGTCTTTCTTGAGAATATTACTAATTATCGAGTTAACCAGGAAGTTGGTAATATCCGAAGGAAGGATGTAGACTCTAGGAACCTCTAGAACCTTGTTCGGCAGGTGATAACTCTTAGACCAACACCTTATGGGTAGTACCTTCAACCTCATGCTCGTGACGTTGAACCTATGAACCCTATATATGTGATCTTATGTGTGATTGTTGCATCATGCATCCATGCACTCATGAGCATCTTTTGAAGAAAACAATATTTCAAGGGATTTAAAGGTTGACTATTTGTGAATATCTCAGGTACTTTTAACCATGGATTCTGGAAAGAGAAAGACCGGGAAATACAGTTTCAAGGATCCCAAGATAGATGAGTTGATCAGTCTAATTCCAGAGATCGAGTGTTCTGTAGACTTTCAGAAGAAGTATGGATCCATTATTTCTCTAATGAAGTTGAAGATGAAGGAGGGTATTCTCTTGACCTTGGTCCAATTCTATAATCCAGTGTATCACTGCTTTACTTTTCCTGATTATCAGTTGATGCCTACACTGGACGAGTATTCTTATCTATTGGATTTACCTGTTACCGATCGTGTTCCTTTTACTAGTTTGGAGGGTGGGCCAAAACCACATGAGATTGCTGCTTTGATTCATCTGGGAAATTCTGAGGTGGAAGCCCATATGACTACTAAAGGAGGGATTAGAGGATTACCAGCTCAGTTCTTATTGGAGAAAGCTCGTTACTTTTCCAGGATGAAGAGTACGGTTGCTTTTAAGGCCATCTTTGCTTTACTTGCTTACAGATTGTTCTTATTTCCTAATGTGGACAAGTTTGTCGACATTAACGCTATCAGGATTTTCATGATTGGAAACCCGGCTCCTACACTGTTGGGTGATGCTTATTACTTTGTTCATCTTCGGAGTTCTTATCATGGGGGAATGATTATATGTTGCACGCCTTTGTTGTACCAGTGGTTCATCTCTCATATGCCTCAGTCTGATGCTTTTTGGGATGTCAAGAAGGAACCCCGGTGGGCTCCTAAGATCATGGAACTTACTCACTCGGATATTGATTGGTATCATCGAGCTTACCAGGATGTGGAGATTATTGACAGTTGTGGTAGTTTCCCCAATGTACCTCTTCTTGGTACAAAGGGAGGAATTAACTATAACCCTGTTCTTGCACAGCGACAGCTTGGTTACCCGACGCGGGATAAACTGAATAGTATTCATTTGAGTAGTTTCTTTCTGAAGGAAGGGGAAGACCATAGGGAAGCTAGGGAGCAGATTGAGAAGGCTTGGCGTCACATTCATAAGAAGAGTAGGAAGGATTTGGGACCTAGCGGTGCTGTTTCTTTGGAACCATATCTTCAGTGGGTCCGATCGAGAGCCATTCAGTTGAAGATGTCGTATACTCGGGAGACACCCATGCCTGACCTATTTGTGAAGACCACTCCTCCCTTATTGGATGATGTAAGAAGAGCTGCAACTCGCTTTGGTCAGGATGCAACAAGAAAGGGATGCTTGGAAGAACAAGTTCCAGACTTTAGAGAGTTCCTATAAAGCAGACTTGAAGGAGAAAGACAATTTGATTGAGATCCTTGAGAGTCGAGCGGTGGAGTCTATGGAGAGGCAAGCGGATTTATTTTCCCCTAAGCCTCAAACAGGTGCTGATTACTCACTTCCTGATTCAGATGATTGGAAAAAGGTTACCATCAGACATGTGGAAGAAAACCAGAGGTTGAGGGCTCAAATTATCTGGCTCACAGGGAAGTGCCAGCGTACAGATTGATCTCCATCAGTTCTTTTTTTCATAATTTTAGATTGTATTTTCATCTTGTACTTTGGATCATTGAAACTTGTAATCCATTTTGAAGTTATTATGATAAAAATTTTCAGTATTTCAAATGCGTTATTATTTTGATGTTTGCAATATGTCTATAAACCGTAAATCCCTTGAAATATTAAATAACAAGATAATCATATGCATTGTATATCATGCATCATATTGAACATATTTCTTGCATTTGTTATGCATACCCAGGTGTCTTACCAAGCTTCTTTACTTCATCCAGCAAGCTGACTCATCACTACAACACTCGGGCTAATTTCAAAAAGAAGATGGATAACTTAGAACAGGAGAATCGCGAGCTGCACGAAGAAGTTTCTGCTTTGAAGGCCGGCTTGGCCAATTTGACTACTCTGATGGAAGCTCTGGTGGCTGCTCAGAATCAGTCACCGAGTGTTCAACCTCAACCAACAAGGGCAAATACTGAAGTTCTGACTGTTCCTGTATCTGCTACTCCAGCTGTTGTTCAAAACCGTATGCCTCAAGGTTATCCGTGCGGAATGCCAGAGAATTTTGCACATGAAGGTTTCAATCTTGGCCCTCAAGATGCTCCAGTGGTTCAGACTGTTGTTACTCCGACACCTCCTGTGGTGCATGTTGTTCCCGTTGCACCTCCTTCGGTGAATTTGGTTCCGTTTATTAATGAATATGTGTGTCGTCCTTTCCTTCCGCTGAGTGAAGACTTGGGTCTTTATGACATAATGGATGATTTTCAAGAATAGTTTGATAGAATGCAAAGAGAGATGAAGGCTCTTAGGGGAAAAGAGCTATTTGGGCAGAATGTGAATGAGCTCTATTTGGTCCCGAATGTTAAGATACCTGCTAAGTTCAAGGTCCCGGAATTTGAGAAGTATAAGGACAACACTTTCCCTCGCGCTCACCTGGTGATGTACGTAAGGAGAATGTCTACCCACACTGCTGATCAGCGTCTGCTGATTCACTTTTTTCAGGATAGTTTGACTGGCACAGTGTTGAAGTGGTATATGAGTTTAGACAGCGCCAACATCCGTACTTTTAATGATTTGGGAGAAGCATTCATCAAACAATACAAGTACAATGTAGACATGACGCCCGACCATGACCAACTTAGGGCCATGGTTCAGAAAGACAGGGAATCATTCAAAGAGTATGCACAGAGATGGCGTGAGGTAGCTGCCCAAGTGATTCCTCTCATGGAAGAGAAAGAAATGACTAAGATTTTTCTGAAGACGTTGGGTGCTTTCTACTACGAAAGGATGGTAGCAAGTGCGCCAAGTGATTTTACAGAGATGGTAGGAATGGGTGTCCGCCTAGAAGAGGCTATAAGAGAAGGTCGTTTGACGAAGAGTGAAGGATCTGGGGGTGTGAAGAAGCCATCTTATGGGTTTACCAAGAAGAAAGAAGGGGATACAAATGCTTTTATACAAGAGAGGAGGGTAAACGCTCCTATAAGGAATTATCAGCGTCACCAGCAAGTCGCCTCAGTTACTCTTGTTATGAATGCCGCTCCGACTACCGTCGCTTATCAAAGACCGTCCCAGCAGGGGAACCAAGGGAATAATCAGAGAAGGGAGAACTATGACCTATTCCCATGAGCTATGCATAGCTACTACCGCCATTGATTCAGAAGAAGTTGATTCAAACCCAAACACCTCTTGCCGTACCATCACCATTGCCTTGGTATTACAAGGTAGACCAAGCGTGTGCTTTTCATCAGGGAGCACCAGGGCATAGTATTGATAATTGTTATCCTTTGAGGAATGAAGTGAAAAGGTTGGTGAAGTCTGGAATTCTATCTTTCAAGGACATGGGACCTAATGTGAAAGATAATCCTCTACCCAAGCACGGAGGAGTAAATGATGTAAATATGGTGGCCGGTTGTCCAGGCGACTTCCGGATTTTTAACATTAATCTGGTTAGAGGAGATCTGGTGAAAATTCATGCGGACCTCTGTGAATTCAGCTACTATACACATGACCACGCCAGTTGTGTTGTTTGTAGTACAGACATACAGGGTTGCAAGAAGATAAAGGTTGATTTACATGAGATGATGGATGAGGGTTTAATCCATATAATCAGGCCTAGGGAAGAGTATGAAGAGGAAGTGGATATGGTTTCTGGATGTCCTAGTGAATTCATAATTTTTTATGTGGAGTATTTGAATGAGGATCTCGTGTAGTTGCATGCTACCTTCTGCCGTACTGCTGGCCAGGTGGAACACCAATATGGGTCTTACATAGTTTGATGTCGAGACCCCCGAGGATGTTCTATTATGAGGGAGGGTGTTCAGTTGATGTTAGACAATGGAACTATCAAGATCACAGGTCAGAGGGATGATTATCATGAGATGGATATGGTTGAAGTTGGTTTAATCGAAGAAGAGTCAGAGGAAGAGTATGCCTCCGCGGATGAGTATTTCTCTTTAGAAGAAGATTTGTGTGCCATAAATGACTGTTTGATGTCTGATTGTGTTGAAGAATGGGTAAATGTCATTGTGCCTTGTTTTGGTGCACCCACTCATCTTGAAGTAGAGTAACATAGCAAACCAATTGTTACCCCATTGGTAATTAGTCTGCCAGGTCCTATTCCCTATAAATCAGATAAGACTGTGCCTTACAAATACAACGCTACAATCTTAGAATATAGGGTGGGAGTTCCCATCCAGCCAATGCCTGATGTTGGAAATATAGCTGAAAATAGCAGGGTGACCCGTAGCGGTCGTGTGTTTGCGCCGGTTGTACGGAGAGATGTTGCTGCTGGAAAGAAAATTGTTGAGAATGATGAGCCTAAGAAGGCTACAGGAGAGACTAGTGGAGTTACATTAGAGAAAGAAGTGGATGATATTTTGAAGATAATTAAGATGAGCGACTACAGAGTTATAGATCAGCTACTGCAGACTCCTTCAAAGATATCCATCCTAGCTTTATTGATGAATTCCTCCGCTCATAGAGAATCATTGATGAGGGTACTAGACCAAGCTTTTATGGAGAGTGACATTCCATTAGATCAATTCAGCAGCGTAATTGGAAACATTACGTCATGTAATAACTTGAGTTTCTATGATGATGAGTTACCAGATGAAGGGAGGAATCACAACCTGGCCCTCCACATATCTATGAACTGCAAGAATGGTTCGTTGTCCAATGTGCTAATTGATAATGGATCCACGCTGAATGTTATACCGAGGAGTAATCTCATAAAGTTAAAGTATCAAGGAGCACATATGCGTCCAAGTGGCATCATTGTGAAGGAATTTGATGGGTCGAGGAAATCTGTCATCGGTGAAGTGGAATTACCCATCCATATAGGACCACATTTATTCATGATAACCTTCCAGGTCATGGACATTATTTCCGCATATAGTTGTTTGCTAGGACGGCCATGGATACACGAAGCAGGGCCTGTCACTTCAACTCTGCATCAGAAGCTAAAGTTTGTGCGTGAAGGGAAGGTAGTGATCATCAATAGGGAGTCGGCGCTGTTGATATCCCATTTATCCTCTTTCAATATCATAGAAGCGGATGAGGCTGCTGTTGGAACCCAGTTCCAAGCCCTATCCATTGACAACATAAGGAGAAATGAGAATTATATGGTTTCACTGAAGGACGCGCAGCAGGTTGTGCGCAATGGTCATAATACAGTTTAGGGACGACTCGTGGATCCACCCATGAACAAAGATAGAACTGGTTTGGTTTTCTCTTCGAAGAATGGCAAAGGCAAAAGTTTGAAGTCAAAGTCTACTGTGAACAGTTATCAGGATATTTTCCGCAGCGGAGGCTACCTCCGTCCAATTTGTTCTAGAATTAATGTTGTCAAAGAGGATGAAGCAGAGCAGGAAGTACCGAATTATGTGATGCATGGAGTCAGAGTTCAGAATTAGGTCACCATTGATGTTCCTTCTTGCATACATGTTTCAAAGTAATTTGTTTTGTTAATATGTTTCTTTCTTTTGAAAAGCTTTCACTCTGCCCAAGGTGGAAGTATTAATGTTGTAGGGCTTATCTGTTTGCCGTGACTTTTAAGATCATCAATAAAAGTTGTCTTTGCTTCCCAAATTATGTCTTTGTCTTCTGCCTTTTCTTGGAAAATGGTAATCAGAAAAAAAAAACCTTTCAAAATGTTGTACCCCAAAATTTGCCCTCTCATTGTATCAAGATTTCCCCTCACAAGACTCTTTAGACTCCAGACAGGATTAGGGTTTGCTCTGCTCAAGACATCTCCTTGCACTATTGACCTGAAATTAGGGTTTGAGTTTGCACAGGGATTTTTGGACTTCTAATGATCAATGTGACTTTCATACTTCATGTTGGACTTATAAGATTTCTCATACCAAGTTTCAAGCCTTGAATCAAATTTTTGCCCAGTTAATTGGACAGTTGACCTAAAAATCAATTGTATTGGGAAAAAAGTCAATTGTGACCAATTTACAGTCAAACCTCATAATTGTTTATCCACATCAACATTATAGACTCATATGAACCATTTGATCAAGTTTGGACCACAACTCCTCAAGAAATTTGATCAGATCATCAAAAGGGCAAAATGGTCATTTTTAGGGTTTTGACTGCAGAAGGGCAATTTCTGATTTTTCACCTAGCCAATGGCAAATTGGGTTCAAGCATGGATTCAAGGACTCAATGGCATCATCTTGACCTAATCACAAGATTCAAAAGATCTCAATTGCATTGGATTGATAGATGAATTTTCCAGTCAACTAATCAAAAATCAACTGTACACTGAAAAGTCAAACTTTGACTTTTTGGTCAAAATCAAGTACCAAGGATCATTTTTAATCAAGATGTGTCAAAACATGAAACTTGTTCACCAAGAAACCTAATTTTGGAAATTAGGATTTAAGATTGAAAAATTTCATAACTTATAAATTTTCTAAGTTATGAAATTTTCTTATTTTTTCCCAACTTTGCCCAACTTTTTCACCATGATGCAATTGGATTCAAAGAAAACTTACAACATGAAAGTTGTATTCCTACAAAAAATCTATAACTTTTATTCACAAAGTTTTCCTAAAAGATGCTTGGATCTCAAGTTATGATTTTGTGAATAAGGGTCCATGAAACTTTTAACTTAGTGAAATTTTGCCCTAGTTTAGGCCGGATTTTGACCTATCTTCATGGCAATTTTTCACATAGTTTCATGTGGAATCTCCAAATTCATTTCAAGGACGGATTGTAGAACATGTTACAAGCTTTCTAAAATGTCCAAGAACTCTTCAAAATCATTTATGGTTAGGGAGAATCGAAGAAAAGAAAATAGCCATTTCTCACTTTTGTCCATGGCATTTTTCATGTTGATACAAGTTGCAAATTCTGTCCAGCCTTACTTGTACTTGTTTACAGGTCCTTAAACCCTTCCACACTCATAAATTAAATGCAAACACATTGGATTAAGGCTTTATTCTGAGCTTTAGGGCATTGTACAAGGAATTAATCTAAAAATGGCAAAAAGGCAACATTGCCACTTTGATAAAGCTTGCTTTATGTCAAGTTATCTCTCTTGAGCTGTGAACCCAATCTTTTACAGCAAACCAACTCCAAAAACTTAGGGCAAGGTACACCAACTTTGTGCAGCTAAGAGGGAGGCCTGTACAGGCTCTTGAGCATGGTCATTTCACTTTTGCTTCAAAAGCAAGAAAGTGTGCAAAAGGTCAACAACTTTGCAATCTGATAAAACCAAAGCTTGTGAACATTTGAACCAAGTTTTTTACAATACACTAAGCCAGAAACACGAGCTAGCAACCTCTCAAACACCCTTGTACACAAAAATCCCAAGTTCTTGCAAAAACAAGGCAAGTTCTGCAGTTTCACTTCCATCTTCACATTGCCTCGTGTGTTTTGCCCCAAACCTCTTCCAACACACTCCATACAACATACCTAAGCTATCCCAACCATTCCCAAGTCATTGTAACTCCATTTACACACTTCACCATTTTCAAATTCTGACTTTGCAGGTTGAGTTCTACAAGAAGATTCAGGCAAGTTCAAAGCTAGCTAAGCATTGGGAAATCTCAAAGGAACTTCAAGCAAGCTTACAAGTATCTCAGGCCTCACTCACAACCCCTGCATTGCCATACTCGAGCTTGACTGAAACAGGTATTTCTCAAACTTCTATCTCTCTATTTAGGAATCATTAGGCTTAGGTTTGTGAATAAAAAATATAGTCCTCATTGCCCTTGAGCTGTACATATGCATAGAATTCATTTATATTAACTGAGCTAGGAGTATTTGATGTCTGAAATTTCTAGAAAAACTAGGTCAAGATTTAGGGCCAAAGAAATTCTCTCTGGTCTTTGAGAATTAGATTAAGTTTTTATATGGTTAGAATCGTGTGATCAAGAGCTATAACTTTCATGTTGCAAGTTTTTGTTTTTAAGCACAAATGCAGGAGTTAGCAGTTTGAATACAGGGCACGCGTGTTTCAGTCACAAGGACAGGGACGAAGCTGGACTTTGGGCTGGGCCTGGTTGTTCCCACTATTGACACCCCCTAGATTGCTTTCTGCACCCCCTAGCTTGCTTTCTGCACCCCCTTGGCCCATTGATTTTATTTTTTTATATTTTCCATTTCTATTTTCATCTCTGACTTTTATTATTTTTTCTAAATATAAAAAATCACTAAAAATATTTCCTTAAATTTTCACATTTTATTTTATTATTTTTTATTATTTTTTGGACATAGAAATAATTACTATAATAATATACTTTTATTTTCTTAAATAAAAAACTTGTAAATATTATAAAAATATTATATATTTTTATTTTTTATCATTTATACACTTAAATAATATTTTCTCACACATTTTAATTTTTAACACCTTTGTAAATATTTTTATTTATTTTCTTGTACATAAAAAATGAATAAATAAATTAATATATATATATTTTTTCTTTTAAAACAAAAACTAGGGTTCCCACCCTTAATAAAAATAATCATTTTTATTTTTTCTTATTTTTAATACATTAAATAATTTATTTTACATACATAAAATAAATACAAAAAACATTTTTGCATATTTATATTTAATTGCACATTTAAATATTTGTCAATTTATTATTTATATAATGAATTCAATATGGTTGTAATAGTTGAATTAGGGCTTTTATTTTCTTGCAAATATCCCCCTATTCAAACTTGTATCCCCCTCCCCATATCAATGTTGTAATAGTATTAGATTTACTTTTACGCACTTTATTGCTTTCAAATATGCATGATAGAAAGATTAGGGTTTGTATGCAAAAATCCAAAATCAAACAAATAGCTTGACTAATACAAGACAAAAATGCATGAAAATGACAAGACAAAGCACACAAGCACCCCTAGGGTATCATCCACTTGTTGCCTTAAAAATGGTCATGGTATGCATGCTAGGTATCTTGGCAAAACAAAATCAAAATAAAAGATCATAGTCCCTCGATGACGCTATCTTGATTTCCTATATAAAATGATCTAGTCCCTCAAACAAAAACTTGCTAAGATACTTGGCACAATTGCTATCATGGTCATACGATGACACACGCCTGTCCCGTTTAACATCCAAACACAAGGTTGTTTACGAAATACAATGGTAAAACAACAAATGTCAAAGGGTTAAAAATGTGTAGGAAAGATCTTTGAGTAGGGTAGACAACTCCTAGTTACTTGATCAAACTTGCAAACATCCTTGCTATTTTCAAAAAAATACATCACAACACAATTTCAAAACATTTCCCAAAACAAACTTTCAAACATTGAAACATTTTTCAAAAGACAAACACCTTTGTATACATTCAAACAAGAATTATTACAAAGGTTGCCTAGACAAAGGCCTCTTTTCAAAATACTTTCAAAAACCACACACAAAGAACCATTTCAAACAATTGAAAAGCAAAAGAAAGTGATCTAAAACAAGTAACTAAGAGCCCATGGAAAACCATGGATGAAAAGGATGCTAGCACCTTCCCTTTTCATAATCTACCCCCCGAACCCAAAAACAATCTCAAAGGTCTTTCCTGTGCTTTTTGACCTTTCCTTTGGATAAAATAAAAAGTAGGTGGCGACACTTGCAAAACCGAAACATTTGTGAACACAAACGTAAAATCTCAAGTCAGTTCTCCCACCGTATCACAGAACTGGCGACTCTGCTGGGGATACATCTAAAAGTGGGGTTACCTTAGGGTTTAGATCACCTTTACATACTTATCTTGCTTGACTTGATTGCTTTACATTTGGTTCTATTGTTTGGGTTTGAATCCTCTACCTATATTTGGGGTATACCGACATGGTTGAAGCAATAGCTATGTTAGTGCGACATATTTGTGGGTACCGGTAGCCTATGAGTTAATCAAAGAGAATACGGTGCCGTTGGGTGATGTCATGAAGCACTAATGGACTTTTAGAACCTTTACTTGACCATCTTGGCCTTTTTAGGGGTAGTGAGATGACCGGCTTTGGTGCAGTCCGAAGTTGGTAGATACTCGATACTACACTCATTGAGGGTTATTTTCTTGGAATATTTCGGTCGCCAGTAAAGTGGATAAACTGAAAAAATGAACACAGAAAATAATCCAGTGATATTGAGCCCCTTAGAACCCGGTTACTATTTATAGGACAGGTTGAGCCAACTAAACTTAAAGAGGGTACTTACCTATGAAACCCCATGCAAGCCTGAAACTAGGATCTTGTGTGACTTATTTGTACTTATATACTTGTGCATAACATCATGAGCATCATGAAGCATCATATGCATCCACTAACCATTTCAAGGGTTTGGATCTTCGTCTTTGTTCCTGTTTTGTAGGCAATGGATTCACTCCGCCAGAAAACTATTCAGGTCAACCTTGTGAGAATCCCTCCTCAACTTAAAGAGCTTGCTTCCAAGATTCCAAAGAATTATCCATTCACTGAGAGACTGAAGAAGTGAAAAACACAAGAAGGTGTAAGTCTCAGAGTGCCTAAGAGGGGGGGGGGGGTGAATTAGGTCTTATAAAAATTTATTCGGTTTTATGAGAATGCTTGGTAGTAATTTTTGGTTAAGTGTTTGAAGGTTTTGATTATATCTTTATCTTTTCTTGATTATGGTGATGAAAGCGATAAATGCGGAAAAGTAAAGAACACGGTGATATATCCTGGTTCCCCTCACAATCCGAGAGTACTCCAGTCCCCTTTCCAACACGAAAGAGATTTCACTATAGCTAGAATGATTGTACAGCCTATGCTTACTATCTAACCTATAGGGTGATCAAAGGTTCTTAACACCTTTAAGACCAAACAAACACTAATGTGAATGAAGAACAATCCTCTTCAAATCACAACACTTACTTCCAACAATCCTGGATAGTAAGGGAATAATTTCTTTAAGTAATACAATGATTTATTTGAAGTATATGGAGAGCTTTATCAATCTTAAATTGATCTTCTTCTTCAAGATAAAAACAATTCTCAAACAATGTATATAAATGTTCACAATGTATGTATGAAACTTGTAATGATTTAATGAAAGTGTATATGGCAAGTTTCACAAAATTATGAACACATGAAAGTATGAGTTCAAATTTGAATGAATGAGAAAATTGTTTATTGAAGAAGGTTTTTTGTTAATTTGAAAATTGAAGCATTGTTTGTATATTTTTGAAATAAGAAAATCTGCAGCATTTTATAAAGTCATAAGAACCTTTTCATTCATGCCAATTCATATGAAAAGTTGCAATGCATTCATGAAAAGATACCACTTGAAAAATGTTTAAAAAACAAAAGAAAAGTTGCATTGGTTCGCTAGGAACCGGTTCCGACACTGACAGAACCCGGTTCTTAGTGAACGTTATAAGTCAGATTTCAAAAATATCACGCAGGAACCGGTTCCCCTATTGGTACAACCCGGTTCTTAGTGAACGTTATAAGTCAGATTTCAAAAATATCACGCAGGAACCGGTTCCCCTATTGGTACAACCCGGTTCCTGGTACAAAAACCAGGGACATGTTTTTTGAATAAGTCTGGAACTCGGTTCCCTGTTAGGGAGGAACCGGTTCCTAAAAGGTAATTTTCAAAAATTCTTTTTGAAAAATATTTCAAACAAAGTTTTTCTTGATGTTAAAGTTATGGGATATGTATATGTTGATGAATGCATATTTTTGTGAACATCTATATTCAAGATTAAGAATTATTTATACCATATTGACATTTGATGATTCTTCAATAATTCTTCAATAATCTTCAAGACTTTTATATGATGTTGATAAGCTTTTTGCACATCCTTTGAATGTTGATGTCCATGTTGTCTTCATCAAAACAAATGCTTTAAAAATGACTTGAGAAGCTTGCAATTACATTCTCCCCCTTTTTGATGATGACAACCAAGTCTTGAAAACGATTTCTTGAAATGTTTATGTTGTTTTGTATAGAAAACATGTTGAGCAAATGCAAGGCTCCCCCTAAATTGTATGCTCCCCCTAAGTCCATGATTCTTTGAATTTTGGAGTGAGTTTGATATTTATTTGGGCCTGCAATTTCTTTGAAACAAAACAACACATATGCATATTCTTCTCCCCCTTTGTTAACATCAAAAAGGATGGGGAAAAAGAGTGAAATAAATACATATAAAAGAATTAAGACGTGCATCTTAAGAGAAACATTAGATATCACCTTCATCCAAAATACCAAGTTCTCTTCGGATTTTGAAGAAAGGTTCTCGAGCAAGCGGTTTAGTGAAGATATCTGCGAGCTGGTTATGAGTATCCACAAAAGTGACTTCGACATCTCCTTTAAGTAGATGATCACGGAGAAAATGATGTCGAATATCTATATGTTTGGTTCTTGAATGCATGACCGAATTCTTTGTAATATTGATAGCACTTGTATTGTCGCATCGAAGAGGAATGCATCCGAGATCAAGTCCGTAATCACGGAGTTGTTGCTTGAGCCAAAGAATTTGTGCACAACAACTACCTGCTGCTATGTATTCTGCTTCGGCCGTGCTAAGAGCAACACATGCTTGCTTTTTACAAGCCCATGATACTAATGCATTTCCAATAATGTGACAAGTACCACTTGTGCTTTTACGATCAGTTTTACAACCTGCATAATCGGCGTCAGAATAACCAATTAAAGTGCAAATACTACCTTTCGGATACCATAAGCCGACATTGGTTGTTCCTTTTAGATACTTCATGATCCTTTTAACAGCCATGAGGTGTGATTCCTTTGGATTTGCTTGAAAGTGAGCGCAAAGACAAACACTAAACATGATGTCAGGACGGCTTGCCGTCAAATACAATAAAGAACCAATCATACCTCTGTAATTTGTAATATCAATTGGAGTACCGGATTCATCTTGATCAACATATGTACCGGAGCCCATTGGAGTATTCATTGCTTTACAATTGTCCATATCAAACTTTTTCAATAATTCTTTGCAATACTTAGATTGGTTGATGAAGATTCCATCTTCTAGTTGCTTGATTTGTAGTCCAAGAAAGTAGTTCATCTTTCCCATCATAGACATCTCAAATTCTCCTTGCATCATCAATGAGAATTCCTCACACATTTCTTTGTTAGTCGATCCAAAAATGATATCATCAACATAGACTTGAACCAATAAAGTGTTACTTTGGATTGTCTTAATGAACAAGGTTTTATCAACCTTACCCTTTTCGAAACCTTTTTCACACAAAAAATTGCGAAGCCTATCATACCATGCTCTTGGTTCTTGCTTTAAGCCATAAAGAGCCTTTCTCAACTTAAAGACACGTGTAGGATGTTGGAAGTCTTCAAATCCCGGGGGTTGTTTGACATAGACTTCTTCATTGATGTATCCATTCAAGAATGCGCTTTTGACATCCATTTGAAAAAGCTGAAAATTTAATGAACAAGCATAAGCAAGTAAAAGACGTATAGCTTCTAACCTTGCAACCGGAGCAAATGTTTCTTCAAAGTCGATTCCTTCCTCTTGATTGTAGCCTTGGGCAACTAACCTTGCTTTGTTTCGAACAATTAAACCATTCTCATCAAGTTTGTTCTTAAACACCCATCGGGTACCTATGATGTGTTTACCACTTGGTCTAGGAACAAGTTCCCAAACTTGATTTCTCTCGAATTGATTTAATTCTTCTTGCATAGCAATAATCCATTGATCATCTCCTAAGGCTTCATCAACTTTGGTAGGTTCAATTTGAGAAACAAACGCCATGTTTAAGCAAGCATCTTTTAGATTCAACCTTGTTGATACTCCTTGGCTAATGTCACCAATAATTTTGTCAATGGGATGGTCTCTATGAGTTCTCCATTCTTTTGGTAGATCATCGATGTTTGAATCTTGTTGAACAATGTTTTCTGAATTTTCCGGTGATTTCTTAATTTGATCAATTGAAGGATCTTCCGGGGATAAATCTATAAGATCATCATCATCACAAACAACTACTTCCTCCTTGGAGGGGTTAGTTTCATCAAAAGATACATGCATAGATTCTTCAATAGTTAAAGTTCTTTTATTATAAATTCTATATGCTTTACTAGAAAGCGAATAACCAAGAAATATACCTTCGTCGGATTTCTCGTCAAACTTAACGAGATTATCTTTGTCATTATTAAGAACAAAGAACTTGAATCCAAAAATGTGAAAGTGAGCAATATTTGGCTTTCTTCCTTTGAAAAGTTCATATGGAGTCTTCTTTATTATAGGTGTAATGATAACTCGATTTCCAACATAACATGCCGTACTAACCGCATCCGCCCAAAAATATTTAGGAAGATTTGCATCACTGAGCATTGTTCTTACAAGTTCCACTAGAAACCTATTCTTTCTTTCAACTACTCAATTTTGTTGTGGAGTTCTTGGTGCTGAAAAATTATGAGAGATACCATGTTCTTCACAAAATTCTTCAAATTGTGCATTTTTGAATTCTCCACCAAGATCACTTCTTATGGATACAATCTTTAGTGATTTTTCATTTTGGATTTGCTTAGCATACTTCTTAAAAGCTTTAAAAGCATCACTTTTCTTCACAAGAAACAAAGTCCAAGAATATCTAGAAAAATCATCAATAATGACCAAAGCGTATACATTACCTCCGAAGCTTTTTGTTCTTGATGGACCAAAGAGATCCATGTGTAACAATTGTAGTGGCCTTGAAGTAGACACCACATTATTAGATTTGAAAGTTGTTTTGGTCTGTTTTCCCTTTTGGCATGCATTACATAATTTGTCTTTGATGAACTTCATCTTTGGTAGACCAATAACTAAGTCATGCTTAATCAATTTGTTCAAGTGCTCCATGTGAATGTGAGCAATCCTCTTGTGCCATAACCAAGCGTCATTGTTGTTTACCATAAGACATTGTACCTTCAGATACAAATCATCTAAAGTAATCATAAAAATATTGTTAGTTCTTATACCTTTGAGTTTTACCTCATAGGTTGCCTCATCCATAATAAGACATTCTTCTTTGTTGAATTTAATCTTGAACCCTCTATCACAAAGTTGAGTTATGCTAAGAAGGTTGTGCTTTAATCCTTCAACATAGAGAACATCCTCAATTTGAATGGATGGAGGTGTGCCAACTATTCCAACGCCAAGAATATTTCCTTTGGTGTTGTCTCCATAGGTGACATACCCTTTGGCTTTATGTACTAGATATGAAAATTGGTGTACATCTCCTGTCATATGCTTTGAACATCCACTATCAAGATACCAAACATTTGATGTGGATTTCAAGCATACCTACACAAACAAATTATTCTTTGTTAGGTACCCAAGTTGCCTTGGGTCCTTCATAGTTAGTTCCCTTTTTCACCCACACATAATGCCCACTTGCTATACTAAAGTTTCTAACATAGCAAGCATTAGGTGTATGGCCTTTAATACCACAATAAAAACAAGTAGGTTCAAAGTTGCTTTTATATCTAGAAGGATAAGATTTCTTCTTAGGAAATGTTTTCTTTTTCGATACATTAGCCTTTTTCTTTTGATGATTATGAACAACTTGCTTCTTTTCTACTTTCTTAGGATTGGAACTATTACTAGCCTTTACAAAAACAGTGGGATTGTTACTTGGTTTCTTAGAATTCACATAACCAAGACCCCTTTTATCATTCGGATAACGTTGTTGGCTTAGTAATCCTTCCAATCCTATTTGTCCTTTTTCATATCGTTCAATGACTCTTTTCAATTGAACAATTTGAAAGACATTTGATTCACACTTGGAGCATGCAAAGTTTTCTTTTTCTTTAATAAAATTCTATTTTTGAAGATCAAAATCTTTAGTCATGGTGTCAATTTTTTCTAAACAAATTAGAAGTTCTTTTTCTTGATTTGACACCTTTTTGTATAAACTTTTGCATTCTTTCAAGAGTTCATCAATAGCATCTTGAACATCATCATCAAAAAGATTAAATTCATTACTAACCTCTTCTTCATCGTCGGAGTGATGTGAAGCCATTAATGCTAGATTTGCACATTCGTCGCTTTCCGAATCGGATGAAGAACTTATCTCATTATCTTCCCATGCAACATAAGCCCTTTTGTTCTTGAACTCCTTTTTGCCTTTGAATCCATTTTTCTTGGAGAGTTTTGGACAATCCGGCCTTATGTGACCTTGCTTTCCACATTCATAACATGTGACATCTTGTGTTGATGTGGAGGCTTCTTTATCTTTATGATTATAAAATTTCTTCCTTTTGACAAAGTTAGCATTATGAAGATTATTTTTATGACCAAAATATTTTCCTAACCATTTTACAAGAAGCAAGAAGTTTTCATCTTCCTTCGATGCATCTTTATCTTGACTTTATTTTGAATCAACTTTAAAAGCAATGCCTTTGGTTTTCTTCTCTAAATTTTCATGTTTTTCAAGTCTACCGATTTCCATTTCGTATTCTTGAAGTTTGCCAAATAATGTAACGGAAGTCATTGCGGAGAGACTCTTCTTTTCCGAGATTGCCGTTACCTTTGGTTGCCATTCCCTAGTCAATGATCTAAGGATTTTCAAGTTGAGTTCATCATTTGTCAAGGTTTTACCAAGAGCATTTAAGTGATTTGTCAAATGCACAAATCTCTTTTGTAAGTCAAGAATGGATTCTCCGGGCTGCATTCGAAATAGTTCATATTCTTGACTCAAGGTATTTAGCCTTGATCTTTTTACTTCAGCCGTTCCTTCATGAGTTTGAACCAGGGTATCCCATATTTCTTTTGCTGTTTTGCAGTTCGAGACACGGAAAAATTCGTCCATACTGAGTGCACCTTGAAGAAGGTTTATTGCCTTTTTGTCATAGAGAACTTTCTTTTTATCATCATCGTCCCATGCAGTCTTGGGCTTTGCAGAACCAATGCCATTGATTACTGATATCGGGATAAATGGACCATTTTCAACAGCATCCCATACTTCCTCTCCTTGCGCTTCTAAATGCACCTTCATGCGTATTTTCCAGAAGTCAAAATATTCACCACAAAATAGAGGAGGTTTGTTGTTACTACCACCATCTCTGAAAACTGGTTGTGATTTGCGGAAGCCATTGTGGATCTTTAGGAACAAGTTACCTATAACTTGCTCTGATGCCAATTGTAAGTCTCAGAGTGCCTAAGAGGGGGGGTGAATTAGGTCTTATAAAAATTTATTCGGTTTTATGAGAATGCTTGGTAGTAATTTTTGGTTAAGTGTTTGAAGGTTTTGATTATATCTTTATCTTTTCCTGATTATGGTGATAAAAGCGATAAATGCGGAAAAGTAAAGAACACGGTGATATATCCTGGTTCCCCTCACAATCCGAGAGTACTCCAGCCCCCTTTCCAACACGAAAGAGATTTCACTATAGTTAGAATGATTGTAAAGCCTATGCTTACTATCTAACCTATAGGGTGATCAAAGGTTCGTAACACCTTTAAGACCAAACAAACACTAATGTGAATGAAGAACAATCCTCTTCAAATCACAACAGTTACTTCCAACAATCCTGGATAGTAAGGGAATAATTTCTTTAAGTAATACAATGATTTATTTGAAGTATATGGAGAGCTTTATCAATCTTCAATTGATCTTCTTCTTCAAGATAAAAACAATTCTCAAACAATGTATATAAATGTTCACAATGTATGTATGAAACTTGTAATGATTTAATGAAAGTGTATATGGCAAGTTTCACAAAATTATGAACACATGAAAGTATGAGTTCAAATTTGAATGAATGAGAAAATTGTTTATTGAAGAAGGTTTTTTGTTAATTTGAAAATTGAAGCATTGTTTGTATATTTTTGAAATAAGAAAATCCGCAGCATTTTATAAAGTCATAAGAACCTCTTCATTCATGCAAATTCATATGAAAAGTTGCAATGCATTCATGAAAAGATACCACTTGAAAAATGTTTAAAAAACAAAAGAAAAGTTGCACTGGTTCGCTAGGAACCGGTTCCGAAACTGATAGAACCCGGTTCTTAGTGAACGTTATAAGTCAGATTTCAAAAATATCATGCAGGAACCGGTTCCCCTATTGGTACAACCCGTTTCTTAGTGAACGTTATAAGTCATACTTCAAAAATATCACGCAGGAACCGGTTCCCCTATTGGTACAACCCGGTTCCTGGTACAAAAACCAGGGACATGTTTTTTGAATAAGTCTGGAACCCGGTTCTCTGTTAGGGAGGAACCGGTTCCTAAAAGGTAATTTTCAAAAATTCTTTTTGAAAAATATTT
This sequence comes from Vicia faba, assembly GCA_948472305.1. NCBI lineage: Eukaryota > Viridiplantae > Streptophyta > Magnoliopsida > Fabales > Fabaceae > Vicia > Vicia faba. The sequence goes on along the minus strand of OX451739.1, from coordinate 170,412,096 downwards.
CAAACAAAGTTTTTCTTGTTGTTAAAGTTATGGGATATGTATATGTTGATGAATGCATATTTTTGTGAACATCTATATTCAAGATTAAGAATTATTTATACCATATTGACATTTGATGATTCTTCAATAATTCTTCAATAATCTTCAAGACTTTTATATGATGTTGATAAGCTTTTTGCACATCCTTTGAATGTTGATGTCCATGTTGTCTTCATAAAAACAAATGCTTTAAAAATGACTTGAGAAGCTTGCAATTACAGAAGGGGGGTTGAATTGTAAAAACTTGAAATCAATTGTAGTCAACACGGTATTTTTATCCTGGTTCGTTTGATCTCAAACTACTCCAGTCCACCCGTCAAGGTGATTTCGCCTCTCTCCAACGAGGTCTTAATCCACTATATTCAACTGAATATTACAACTGCTTTAACAACTGCTAAAGCCTTCTTGAGTCAAACCACAAACCGGTTTCTCAAGGAAATACTTTCTTACAGATAAATGAAATCTAAGTGTGTTGAATGTTTTCTACAAAAACTGTTTATCACAACTGTGATGCTACACACGTTAAGCTTATGAGAACTAGAGTGCTAAAATAATTGAGTAAAGAATTTGAGAGCTTTAGCAAACTGAGAGTGAGGAAGATGATGAATAGCTTTAGGCGTGTAGAGTGTTGTAGAGCATTAGCCAATTCAATCTTCACTGACTTGTTTATATAGCATTGGAAAATGGTACGTTGGAGTCAGTTAATTCCGTTTCAATGCCAATAACATTCCTTCCAAATTGAGAAGATCTTTGTCTGGAATAATGCCGTTGATAATAAAGTACCATGAATGCACAATACCGTTTCCACTTGAGCGTGTTCTGGCTTTGGCTTATTCTGACGCTGCTAGGTGCTGATGAGTTGTTGTTGTCTTGATCAGAGTTAGATTGTTACGCGCAGATCTGTTCATCAAGCTTCAACGTAAGCACATGTTGATCTTCTTATTCTGGAATCTGATATAACATCCTCTGATGCTGATGTTGATATTTCATCTTCTGATGCTGATAATGATATTCTCTTGCTGATACCCATCAGAGTTTCTGTAAAACAGAATGTAATTTTTTAGGTAGCATATGTGTCTTTTATGAATCATACAATTAATATATCTTTGCATTTTGTTATCATCAAAACTTAAACTTAGGGTAGTAGATTCACACTTTGTTCTAACAATCTCCCCCTTTTTGATGATGACAAAAACTAGATTTTTTTCAATTGAAAATCATCGTAAAAAGTATCAGAGATAACCAAATAGTAAAGAGTATCAGAATTAAATAGGAAGTTATCAAAGATAAGAGGATAAGGGATAAAGAGATATCAGAGTTTAGATCGGAGATACTCCCCCTGAATTTATTACTTCCCTTTTTAATTCCAAGAGTCCTTCAGGATCAGATCTTTATTGACTTTCTTTGAACATCAGAACATCAGAGCTTCAGTGTATTAGAGAATGTTTAACTTCTTGTACCTGTAGGCTTATGCAAAACAAAAGAATTCAAGTATATCAGAGTGTTAGAATGTTTGAGACTTTTTGTCTCAGTAGTCCGTTATTGAAAAATATCATTCTTTTTCTCCCCCTTTTTGTCAGCAATCAAAAAGTGCTAGTAATATAAGCTAAAATGATCAGAGCAGAAAAACTGTTATATTTAATTCAAAGCATAGAAGAGAGTACAGAAAACATGGAAAGAAAACAATAAAAACATCATGAATGAAAAACTAAGGTTGGGGTGGAAGGCGTGTGAACAGAGCTTCTAGCATGTTCTTGATCTGATCAGCAGTTTCCTTATGCTGATGCACCATGCTGACAACTGTATCAATCTTGCCATCTTGCACATCCATCCTTTCCTTCATCTTTTGATCATTCTCATCCATTCTTTGCTGCAGACGAATATCATTCTGCTTCAGCTCTTGAAGAGTTTTCCTGTCCAAGGCAACTTGAGAAACGTCAGAACCAGGATGCTTCTAAGAGCTTTCTGCAACATATTCTGCTTGACTTGTATGATCTTCTGCTGGCTGAACTTTTGAAGCTGGACGCTTTTCAGACCATGGCTCACTATCCAGAAGTAGCACTTCCTCCTTCAGCAGCTGACCTTCAACTTCCTTCAGCAGCTTGCTGAAGTTCTGTTGGGCCTGTTCATAGTTTATGTCTTGCAGCTTGAAGGTTTCAGCGCGTACCCACTTTCTGAATTGAGTCCAGAGATGGTATGAAGCGGAAGGATCAATCATTCCAGGATAGACCTGCTTCAGAGAACCAACATCTAGTTGTTTGGGTTTGGGAATAGCGATTTTATTTTTACGGTCAGCAAGACGGTTAAGGCTTGTTAAATCAATGAAGGTCCTGCTGTGGTCTTCTGTATTTTGTTTGGGAGATGGAGTGGGAGAATCAGAAATGATTATTGGACTGTTTGGAGTATTTGGAGGGGTAGTTTCTGGTGAGGATGGCAGTTGGGCCATGTTTACAGTTGTACCACATGGCAGTTGAATTGCCAAGGGTTGAGGTTCAGAGGATTGAGGAGAATGAGGTTCAGGGGTTTGAGGTTCAGGTGATGGAGTTTCAGAGTGTTGAAACTCAGGTTGTGGAGATGATGGTTGAGGTGAAAGTGGATGAAGTTCTGGTTATGGAGAGGGAGGTGGAATTTCTGGTTCCTCTAGTATTGGAGATAGTGTAGTTGCTGGTTGTGGTGAATGGGGAGTTTCTGGTATGGGTGAGAGTGGATGTTCTGGTTGAGGTGAGTGGGCAGTTTGTGGTTGAGTGTTTGGATTTTCTGAGAGGGGAGCGGAAGAACGTTGATCAATTTCAGAAAGAACTTTATCAAGTTCTGATTTTGTTGATGTTGTGGGTTTTGGATTTTTGGTGCGGGATCTCCTGAGAGTTAGTGACTCAGAAGGGTCAGCCTCTGGTTCGGTGTCATCAATGGTTGGTATGGGGATTGGGAGTTCATGTGAAGCTGGGGTGGGAATATATGTTGGAATAGCAGAAGAATTAAAACATTGACAATAGATAGATTACCTCTCTTCTTTGGGGTCTGCTGGGATGGTCCTTCTGAAGTAGCCTTTCTTTTCTTCGTCTTCTTCACAGTAACTTCTGGAGTATGCTGGTGCAGATCTTTAATGTTCAGAGTGGGATCTGTGCCATCAGCCTTGCAAGCGTCCAAGTATCTGAGAACAATGACTGGTTTAGAGTCAATCTCAGAGAATATTGGAAAGTCGTCCAGAGGGACTCTTCTGCTGGTGATGTCAGCAAGAGGAGTGACGCTGGGCTCCTTTCTGATATTCTCTATCAGTTTCATTTTCTTCAGATTCTTGGCATTCAGAGGCTTGCCAACAGTAGGTTCAATGGAGCTCAATTCCTGTGCTTCTGTAAGGTGTTCAATCAGCCTATTCTCAGTTAGAATATCTGATATTAACCTGCCAAAGGGTATCCAATCCCTTTGTGTCCTTTCTTCTTCTCTTGTCTCCTTGGCGCTGGTCCTGAGGTGATTAAACAGAAGATGAGCCAAGTTAATCTTTACCTTCTGATGAATAAAATAGATCAGAAACTGATGATCTATGTTTATATAATCAGGAGAGCTTGTGGGCTTCATGTGATTGAAGCACCCCAGAATAATCTTCGCCCATATTCTGTGCTGATCCTTCAAGTCTCTGATTTTGCTGCTGGGAACCCCATGGGTGAAAATCTCTCTTGCAATGACAGCAGCATCTGAGCATCTTTCTGCCATGTCGATACAGCGGATACCACCACCAGTGTATCCAATCAATCTTGCAATGTGATCCTCAGTGATCACAATCTTCTTTCCCATTATATAGGAAGTAACTTGATGTGTTGATGAAGACGCATGAATCCATAATTCTTTGACCAATACTGGGAACGTTGGACCCACCAACCTATCAAAGTATCTCTCCCATCCTTGTGCCCTAACTTCTTCTGTCAAATCGAATCCATTTTCTTTCAGACTGGAGAAGTCAACAATCAGTTCAGACAGAACTTCCAAGTTCTTCACTGGTGTAAGGAGCATTCTGAAGGGAATTTGATATTGTTCAGATGAAGCCTCCTTCTGAGAACCTGCAGAAACAGTGCTAGAGGTTGCCATGTTCACACTGGGGTTTTCTGAGAAAAAGTTTGAGAAAGGGTTTCTTTTGAAAAAGGATGAACACACAAGTGAGAATGCAGAAAATATTTTGGATGATTGTAAGAGACGGTAAAAGTTTAATGAATGATGTTAATGTGCTTAAATAGATTTCAAAAAAAATGTTTTGAAAACGTAAACGGTTTTAAGAGAGAAAATAAATTCATGATTACAGTTTAACTCATGATTACGTGCATTTAATGCTTGCTGATTTTGGGGGATTTGAGAAAGATACTTGGAACGATTACCAGACATGTGTCTCAATGCATCCAATCAGCGTTTTGCCTTCTCAGAAGCGTGCACGCGTTTTCTGCTTCAGAGATTTGCTGATGATTGGATGACACTTGTTTGATATAGTGAGCAGCACGTCTATCCTTGAGCTGAAACGCTCAGATCTTTAAGAATAGAATCTGATACAATCTGCATGTCTATCTTTCTGAAAGAAGATTGATCAGAAGTTCACAGTAAAATAAAACACATTCTGAAGGTTAATATATAAAATTAAAACATTTTCACTCTGGGAAGAGCTTCATGCTGAGATGTTTCAGAATGAAGTTGAACCTATCTTCAGAAAGGGGTTTAGTGAAGATATCAGCCCATTGATGGTCTGTATCAATAAATTTTAAGTTCAAAATTCCTTTCTGAATATAGTCCCTAATGAAGTGATGCTTTATTTCTATATGCTTAGCCCTAGAATGCAAAAAAGGATTTTTACTTAAGCAAATGGCAGAAGTATTGTCATAGAGTATATGGATGTTACTCTCAAAAATCTGGAAGTCTTCAAGCTGACTTTTCATCCAGAGCATTTGTGTGCTGCATCCAGCTGCTGCTATGTACTCAGCTTCTGCTGTTGATAGCGCAATTGTGGATTGCCTTTTGCTGGACCAAGAGATCAGATTTTCTCCCAGAAACTGGCAGCTTCCAGAAGTACTTTTACACTCTACTCTGTCTCCAGCAAAGTCAGCATCGCAGTAACCTACTAAGCTGTAATCACTAGATTTTCTATAAAATAGACCCAGATTAGTAGTACCTTTCAGATACTTGAAAATTCGCTTAACAACTGTTAAGTGAGATTCTCTAGGATCTAATTGGAATCTAGCACAAATACATACGCTGAATAAGATATCAGGCCTTGAAGCAGTCAGATAAAGGAGAGAACCAATCATACCTCTGTAGACCTTCTGTTCTACCTTTTTGCTTACCTCTTCTCTTTCCAGAATGCACGTGGGATGCATTGGAATCTTTGATGACTTACATTCTGAGAGGTCAAATTTCTTTAGAAGTTCTCTGACATATTTGCTCTGATGAATGTAAGTTCCCTCTGGATTTTGATTGATCTGAATTCCCAGAAAGAATTTCAGTTCTCCCATGAGGCTCATCTCAAATTCTGCCTGCATACACTTAGCAAATTTTCTTCCAAGAGAAGGATTAGTAGATCCAAAAATAATATCATCAACGTAAATTTGACAAACTAAGATGTGATTCTTAACTGACTTACAAAATAAGGTAGTGTCCACCTTCCCTCTGGTGAATTCATTTTCTAACAGAAAGTTACTTAGTCTTTCATACCAAGCTCTGGGAGCTTGTTTCAGACCATATAGTGACTTCTTTAGTTTGAAAACATATTCTGGATTTTTTGTACTTTCAAAACCAGGGGGTTGGTGCACATAAACCTCTTCTTCTATATAGTCATTTAAGAATGCACTCTTGACATCCATCTGATACAGAGTGATGCCTTTATTAACAGCAAACGAAATTAAAAGTCTGATAGATTCTAACCTGGCGACTGGGGCAAAGGTTTCTGTATAGTCTATCCCCTCTTGCTGACTATAACCTTGTGCTACCAGTCATGCTTTATTTCTGATAACTTCACCTTGTTCGTTCAGCTTGTTTCTGAACACCCATCTTGTTCCAATGACGTTGAATCCTTTTGGTCTGGGAACTAGATCCCATACATCATTTCTGGTGAATTGATTCAGCTCTTCTTGCATTGCTAGAATCCAGTCGTTGTCCAGAAGTGCTTCATCAATTGAGGAAGGTTCAATCAGAGAAATAAGTCCCATGAGGGATTCTTCAGAGTTTCTGAAGCTGGCTCTTGTTCTGATTGGATCTTCTTTTCTTCCTAAGATAGTTTCTTCTGGGTGATCCAAGCTGCTTCTGGGTAGTCTTTTCTGAGGTTGATCAATAGGTGTTGTTGGATTGCTAGTAGTGCTCCTTTCAGATGTTGAAGGGGTGTCTCTATTAAGAGCTTCTGATGACTTGTCTTCAGAACCTGTAAATTCAACTTCCATACCTGCAAAAACTTCATTCTGCTTTGACTTTACAGAGTCAAGCTTATCATCAAAACGAACACTGATTGATTCTTCCACAATTTGTGTTTCTGTATTGTATACTCTGTACCCTCTTGAGCATTCAAAGTATCCTAACATAATACACTTCTGTGCTTTAGAGTCAAACTTGTTCAAATAATTTTTTGTATTTAACATAAAACAAGTACATCCAAATGGATGAAAATATGAAATGTTGGGCTTTCTGTTCTTCCACAATTCATATGGAGTCTTTTCCAGAATAGGTCTTATGGAGATTCTATTCTGAATGTAGCACGCTGTGTTTATTGCCTCTGCCCAGAAGATCTTAGCAACGTTTGTCTCATTGATCATGGTTTTGGCCATTTCTTGCAATGTTCTGTTCTTTCGTTCTACAACTCCATTTTGTTGGGGAGTTCTAGGACAAGAGAAATCATGCAGAATGCCTCTGTCATTAAAGAATGACTCAAAATCTTTGTTTTCAAACTCTCCACCATGATCACTTCTGACTTTAACGATTCTAAGATCCTTTTCATTCTGAACTTGGTTACAGAAGGTGACAAACACAGAGTGTGACTCGTCCTTGTGTCTTAAGAACTTTACCCATGTCCATCTGCTATAGTCATCTACGATTACTAACCCATACTTCTTGCCACTGACTGAAGCAGTTTTAACTGGTCCAAATAAGTCAATATGCAGAAGTTCTAATGGCTTAGAGGTAGAAACAACATTTTTAGATTTAAAATAAGGTTTTGCAAACTTGCCTTTCTAACATGCTTCACACAGAGCATCTGAATTGAACTTCAGATTAGGAAGTCCTCTGACCAGATTGAGTTTGTTAATCTAAGATATTCTTCTCATACTAACATGCCCCAATCTTCTATGCCAGATCCATTGCTCATTGTTAACAGACAGAAGACACTTTACATTCTGACTTTTCAGTTCAGAAAGTTTGATTTTATAAATGTTGTTTTTTCTCTTTCCATTAAATAGGATAGTCCCATCTTTCTGACTAACAGCTTTACATGATTTTTGATTAAAGATTATATCATAACCGTTATCACTTAATTGACTTATGGATAACAGATTGTGCATTAATCCATCTACTAACAGAACATTATTTATAGAGGGAAGACTTCCATTACCTACAGTTCTAGAGCCAATGATCTTTCCCCTTTGATTGCCTCCAAAGCCAACGTGGCCTCCAGGCTTAAGTTCCAGGCTTTGGAACATATGCCTTCTTCCCGTCATGTGTCGCGAGCAGCCAGAGTCCACGTACCATGACTGGTGTTTCTGATTTGCTGCTAAAGATATCTGCAACATGTATTATTTTATCCTTAGGTACCCAAATTTTCTTGGGTCCTGATTTGTTAGATTTACCAAAACTCTGGTTGAATTTTGGTTTCACAGAATACTTGCTACTAGTGTATTTAATATCATGTGTGTGACCATACACAAAATGTGAGTTCAGAGGAGTGTGTTTAATAGTTAAATCCATGGCATTCTTTGGTGTAGGAACCTTACCTTGGTATCATATTCCCTTTCTGCCGTTTCTGCTAACTCCATAGATCATTGAAGCCATTTTGCTTCTATCTATGCTTTTAGCAAGGAACTTCTGAAAGCTATGATCATACTCCTTGATGATCTCATCAGCGCTGCTGGGAGTTTCAGAAATTGTTTCCTTCTGAGAGTTTTGTAAAACATTTTCTAACTTTGAAATTTTATTTTTCAGCTCAGAATTTTCCAATTTAAGACTCTCAGTCTTATCAGAGTCAGATTCAAGATTCCTTTTCAGGTTTCTGAATTTAACTCTGATCTACTGGTATCTTTCCAGAATTTCGTTAAGGCTTTCAGCAAGTTCAGCCTTAGTAAAATTAATTGCAAAGTCAGGAAATACCTCTTCAGTGTCTGATTCTGAGTCTGATTCAGAAGCTTCACTGTCTTCTGAAATGTTGGCCATGAGAGCTATGTTTGCTCTCTCATCATCTGATTCTGAGTCAGCTTCAGACGAGTCTGAGTCATCCCATGTAGCCATGAGACTTTTCTTCTTTTCTCTTCCAAACTTCTTTTTGGGATTTTCCCTCTGAAGCTTTGGGCAGTCACTCTTGTAGTGTCCTTGCTCATTGCATTCATAGCATATGATGTCCTTGGTGTTTGGCTTTCTGCTTCCTGAGGAGCCTTCAGATCTTCTGTATCCAGAGGAAGAATATGACCTTCTGTATCTGGAAGAGGACTCATTCTGATCAGATCTTCTGGGATTCCTGAACTTCCTTTGCCTCTGCTTCCATAGTTGGTTCACTCTTCTGGAGAGGAGGGAAAGTTCGTCTTCTTCTGATGAGGATCCATCAGATGTTTCTTCAACTGCCTGCAAAACTTTAGACTCAGATTTTTTGTTAGATTTTAATGCTAAAGGCTTACCTTGCTTCTGAGGTTCATCAGCTTCTAGCTCTATCTCGTGACTTCTGAGGGAGCTGATAAGTTCCTCCAGAGAAATTTTGTTGAGATCTTTAGCTAGCTTCAGCGCTGTAACCATTGGCCTCCACTGTTTTGGCAAGCTTCTTATGATCTTCTTGACATGATCAGCAGTAGAGTATCCTTTGTCCAGAACCTTGAGGCCAGCCACCAGAATTTGGAATCTTGAGAACATTGTTTCAATGGATTCACTTTCTTCCATTTTGAATGCCTCATACTTCTGAATGAGCGCAAGAGCTTTAGTTTCTTTGACCTGAATGTTGCCTTCATGCGTCATTCTGAGTGAGTCAAACATGTTCTTTGTTGTGTCTCTGTTAGAGATCTTTTCATATTCAGTGTAAGAGATGGTGCTGAGAAGAATGGTTCTGGCCTTGTGGTGATTTTTGAAGTCACGCTTTTGTTGATCAGACATTGCTTTCCTGTCAATCTTCTGACCGCTTGCATTCACTGGGTGCGTGTATCCATCTGTCACCATGTCCCACAGATCAACATCATGTGCCAGAAAGAAGCTTTCAATTTTGTCTTTCCAGTAATCAAAATTTTCTCCATCAAAGACTGGAGGTTTGCCGCTGAATCTGTCTTTGTCTTCATTGTTGTCATTGCTGGTGTGTTGATATGTTCCTACCATTGTGTTTTTCTGACGCTGGATCTTGTACTGACACGGTTAAGTGTTTTAGCTCAGAACCAGTCGCTCTGATGCCAATTGAAGAAGTGAAAAACACAAGAAGGGGGGTTGAATTGTAAAAACTTGAAATCAATTGCAGTCAACACGGTATTTTTATCCTGGTTCGTTTGATCTCAAACTACTCCAGTCCACCTATCAAGGTGATTTCGCCTCTCTCCAACGAGGTCTTAATCCACTATATTCAACTGAATATTACAACTGCTTTAACAACTGCTAAAGCCTTCTTGAGTCAAACCACAAACCGGTTTCTCAAGGAAATACTTTCTTACAGATAAATGAAATCTAAGTGTGTTGAATGTTTTCTACAAAAACTGTTTATCACAACTGTGATACTACACACGTTAAGCTTATGAGAACTAGAGTGCTAAAATAATTGAGTAAAGAATTTGAGAGCTTTAGCAAACTGAGAGTGAGGAAGATGATGAATAGCTTTAGGCGTGTAGAGTGTTGTAGAGCATTAGCCAATTCAATTTTCACTGACTTGTTTATATAGCATTGGAAAATGGTACGTTGGAGTCAGTTAATTCTGTTTCAATGCCAATAACATTCTTTCCAAATTGAGAAGATCTTTGTCTGGAATAATGTCGTTGACAATAAAGTACCATGAATTCACAGTACCGTTGCCACTTGAGCGTGTTCTGGCTTTGGCTTATTCTGACGCTGCTAGGTGCTGATGAGTTGTTGTTGTCTTGATCAGAGTTAGATTGTTACGCGCAGATCTGTTCATCAAGCTTCAGCGTAAGCACATGTTGATCTTCTAATTCTGGCATCTGATATAACATCCTCTGATGCTGATGTTGATATTTCATCTTCTGATGTTGATAATGATATTCTCTTGCTGATACCCATCTGAGTTTCTGTAAAACAGAATGTAATTTTTTAGGTAGCATATGTGTCTTTTATGAATCATACAATTAATATATCTTTGCATTTTGTTATCATCAAAACTTAAACTTAGGGTAGTAGATTCAAACTTTGTTCTAACAGAGACATGGTAGACTTCTCAACTTAGTCAACTCCAACATAGAGGAAGACATGGTGAAAGTTCTCTTCCAGTTCTTTGACCCCCTACACCACTTCTTCACATTTCCTGATTACCAGCTTGTGCCTACTTTGGAGGAATTTTCTCAACTCCTGAGGATTCCTATTCTCCATCAACTACCCTACAACGGTACAGAAAGAGATCCAAAGCCTGAAGATGTTGCTCAAGCCCTACACTTGCAACCATCTGATGTCATAGGTCATTGGGAAACCAGAAGTGGTGTCAAGGGTTTCTTGGCAAAGTTTCTGTTTGAGAAAGCTCAAGAATGCTGGAATTCATTGGACTTACAAGCTTTTGAGGAGATTATATCTCTTCTCATCTATGGGTTGGTCTTGTTCCCAAACCCTGACCAGCTTATAGATGTAAGTGCTGTCAAAATTTTCATGGCTCGCAACCCAGTGCCTACATTGCTTGGGGATATCCTCCACTCATTTCACACACGAACAATGAGAAAAAGAGGTGTTCTCATGTGTTGTACTCCTCTACTGGCAAGGTGGTTTATTTCTCACCTTCCCCAATATGCTTTGAATAATGAGCAAGGCTTGAGGTAGTCACAATGGTTGATGACCCTTACACATTCAGATGTTCATTGGTGTTCTCGATCCAGAGAAAATGTTATCATCATTGATCGTTGTGGGGAATTTCCTAATGTCCCTCTACTTGGAATTAGGGGAGGCATCACCTACAACCCTTGCTTGGCTCTGAGACAGTTTGGGTATGCCCAAAGGGATGGCCCTCATGACATGTTGATTCCAGACTTGGTTTTTGACTTCGACAACGACGATCAAGGACTTCGACAAAGGTTTATCCGAGCTTGGAGAATGCCCAACAAGGTGGACAGTAAGACCTTGGGACACAAGAATTCCATCCCCCTTGAGCCTTACCTCAAATGGGTACGAACCTGCGCCCAAAGTCTTATGATGCCTTACCCCTACATTTTCTCTGTGATCAAAGAGCCTGTTATGGAAGGAGAGGTTCCATACACCCTCCTACATCCTGACATGCCAACATCACTTGAAGATTTGCAAAGGAGTTGGATACAACTCAAGGGAGAACGCGATACGTTTGAAGCCCAATTCTACGCCAGTGAGAAGAAGGTTTTGGAACTTACTCGTCAACTTCACGAAGAGCAGACTCTCAACACCTATATCGCACCAAAGAGGATGCGCAACGTCTTTTTACATTAGAATTTTGTATTATTTTTCCCATGGGGCATTTATGTACTAACAAATTCTATCTTATTAATATGACATGTGTTCTTTTTTGTTTGCAACAAATTTGAATTTCTGAATCCTTGAATGCATTACATGAATAACACATCATTCATCATATGCATAAGCAGGTCTTCACACCAGGTTTCCTTATCTCTCTGTTGTTTATTTCAGCAAGATGGATATAGAGCAGACGGTCAAAGACTTACAAGCGCAAAATTCACAGTTCCAACAGCTACTCATGACCTTGGCAAAGGGTCAAGAGGAGCTCAAAACCTTGCTGGAAAAGGAAAAGGAGAAAAATAAAAAAGAAGAGGGTTGTTGTGGCTACTTTGGGTAGAAAATTTAAAGGTCAAGCTAGAAGGGTCCTGGATTTCCCCTCAACATCTGATGAAGGGGTAGGAAAAGATAAAGGAACTGCAGTGCAATCCGAGTCTGAGGAAGAAGAAGATGAAGAGTATGAAGACTATTCTGAGCAGCAGTACCCTCCTGCAGATGACAAGTACAAGAATCTGGAAGAGCGTCTGGCAGCTATGGAGGTGCAAAGAGTGTCTGGGCTGGACTTTGAGGAGCTAGGGTTGGTTGCTGAGATTGCCATTCCCCCTAAGTTCAAAGTACCTCTTTTTGCTAAATACGATGATTTGTCTTGCCCAAAGATGCATTTACGGTCTTACGTCAGAAAAATCCAACCAAATTCTTCTGATAAGGATCTGTGGGTTCATTTCTTCCAGGATAGTCTTTCGGGAACGCAGTTAGATTGGTTCTACCAGCTAGAGAGGTCTGATGTGCATAATTGGGAGGATTTGGATGCTGCCTTCTACAGACAATATCAATATAATGCAGATTTAGCACCAACCCGTACTCAATTACAAAGTATGGGCATGGTATCAAATGAAGGTTTCAAAGAGTATGCCCGGAAATAGAGAGACTTGGCGGGACGAGTACAACCACCTCTATCTGAGAGGGAGCTGGTAGATATGTTCTTGGGTACACTGGCAGGCCCCTTTTTCAATCACCTGGTTGGAAGTTCATCTGCGGGGTTCACCGAATTAATTCTGACTGGTGAGAGAGTTGAAGCCGGAATCAAGAGCGGAAAAATTCAAAAGGATGCATCTGCTTCCGCTGCCATCAAAAATACTTTTCCAGCCAAGAAAGAGGTCTCAGTTGTCTACTCTCAGAGAAGTCAAGGAAGAGTTGAGCACCGGCCAGCGGTGGGGGCTGTAATGATTCAGAAGTCTGCGGCTAATCATCCTAGAAACAATCAACCCAGAACCAACCAAGCAAGGGTGGAAAGGCCTGCACGGCAATTCACCCAGATCAACATGACACCTGCTCAGGTTATCCTCATATTTTGAAGCTAAACCTTGCAAGTTTGAAAGAGGCACCGAAGAATCCGAATACATCTTCTCCTTACTACTAATCAAATGCCAAGTGTGCTTATCATTCAGACAACCTGGGGCATGACACCAACAATTGTTGGGCCCTCAAAAATAAGATTCAGGATTTGATAGATGCTAAAGAAGTGGAATTCGACGCCCCTGAAAAGCCTAACGTGATCTCTGCTCCAATGCCGAAACATGGTCACAATATCCATGCTGTTGAAGAAGATCTTTTTGTTACTACTGTTGATGATTTGATGACTCCACTATCGATAATCAAGTTGAATTTGCTGAAGGCTGGGATTTTCCCAGGTTGTGAAGAAGATTGCTGCCTTTGTTCCTCCTTACCAACCGACTGTCCATTGTTGAAGTTAGGCATCCAGCTCCTAATGGATAATCAAGAAATACTTTTTGAAAAGACTCTTGTTACACCGACTCCTGTCAATGATGTTTCGATAATTACCATATCGACCAATCTTTCCAAGGTCTCCAAAAGACCTGTTAAGATTACATCCAATCCGAAGATTGTACCTTTGAAGATAACCATGTCGGGGCCTATCCCGTACAAGTCCAATAAATCAATATCATGGAACTATGGGGGAGAGATCTTCTACCACGGTGTTAAGCAAATTGAATCGACTGAAGAGAGTTCTGATGAAGAGACTTCCGACATTGGAAACATTGTCGGAACGAGTAAAATCACCCGCAGTGGAAGAATTTTCTCTCAGGAGATTGCTCCTCCAAGGGCAATATTCGGACCCTCAGCCGCTCCTAAGGTTACTCCTGTGTCGATCAACATATCTGCGAGAACTCCAGTTATTAAAGAAGTTGTAACTCCTGTGGTTGTCCCCTCTGCTGCTGCTGATGATAGAGGGAAAGGGATCCAAGAAGAGCCCTTCAGGACGAGGGCTCAGCCGTTGATCATCCCTGAGACCTCTCAGAAAGAAATGGAAGAGATTTTGAAAATAATCAAGAAAAGCGATTATAATGTTGTTGAGCAACTGGGGAAAACCCCCTCAAAAATCTCTATGCTGGCCTTGCTACTTTGTTCGGAAGCTCATGCCAAAGCTTTGATCAAATTCTTGAAGAAGGCCCATGTGCCCCAGGAAACCTCCGCGGATCAGCTCCAAGAATGTGTAGCTAGCCTAACAGCAGACAATGGTCTAGGATTCTCTGACGCTGATCTAACAATCAAAGGGAGAAAACATAATGACGCTTTGCATGTTTCGGTAGAATGCAGAGGGACTACTCTGGTACACGTTCTGGTAGATACTGGTTCATTGCTGAACGTCTTACCAAAAAAGGCATTGGATAGGCTAGATTGTAAAGGTTTAACCTTGAAGCCCAGCAACATCATTATTAGAGCCTTTGATGGTTCTAAACGGATGGTCCACGGGGAGGTGGACATCCCGATTAAAATGGGAACTGAAACCTTAAATTCCACATTCTATGTCATGGACATCCGTCCCTCCTATTCTTGCTTGTTGGGAAGACCCTGGATTCATCATGCTGGAGCCGTTACTTCAACTCTGCATCAAAAGCTCAAGTACCTTGTCCAGGGGAAAATTGTAATTGTTCTCGGCGAAGAGGAATACATGATAAGCCATCTTAATTCTTTCCGCTATATGGAATTGGATGGTGAATTCATCGAAACCCCCTTTCAGCATTTTGAAGAGGTAGCTCAGGAGATTTCGGCAGCCAAGACAGTGCCTTCTACACCCATGATTACCCGACCTCCGCCTCAGATGTCATCACTCAAAGATGCAAAGGCTGTGATTGGAGAAGGAGGAAGCACAATCTGGGGGCAACTTCCCGATTTTCCTTTCAAGTCTAATAAATTCGGCTTGGGTTTCACTGCTTCGGCTCAAAAGGATGTACGTCGCTCCCGGGCTGGAGGACCACCAGTAAGGATCACCCATCAGGGAGTCAATTCTTTAGAGGATGGTGAAGAGGAGAGCAACCTAGAAGACTAGATTTTCCCTACCGTTGAAGGAGGATTGAGCAATTGGGAGGCAAAGGACTTTATTCCCATTACTTTCATCAATCAGTAATTTATCTTTCAAACATTTCTGTTGGTTTGTAATAATTCCTAAATAATTCGTACACTTTTAACCTTGTGCCTTACCCGAGGTACATAGGTCCATTTGTAAGGGTTTGATTTTTCATCTTCATATGCCATTTTAATGAATCATGGACGTTTTCATATATAAACTTTTGTGTTCATTTTCTTTCTTTTTACATTTTATTTGTTTAAAGGTGGATATCCCTTACACACACCCACACTCACAAATGCAGGTACCCATCGATTCCGGTTTCCATGGGTAACAATTCTGCTATGGCCTTCAGTGACTCTGAACGTTTGGTCTACCATGATGAATACGAAGGTGATGAAGACTGTGAAGTGCCTGGAGAATTGGCTAGACTGCTACAACAGGAAGAAAGGGCTATTCTACCACATGAGGAGTTGTTAGAGACAATCAACTTGGGTACAAAGGAAGACAGAAAAGAAGTTAGAGTGGGTGCCAACCTTGAGCCAAGTGTCAAAGAGCGCTTAGTTCAGCTGTTGAATGAATATGTTGAGATCTTCGCCTGGTCCTACGAAGACATGTCGAGACTTGACACAGATATTGTGGTTCACCATCTCCCTACAAGAGAAGACTGTCCACCAATTAAACAGAAATTTTGCTGCATGAGGCCTGACATGTCTGAAAAGATCAAAGCTGAAGTTATGAAGCAGTTCAATGCTAGATTTCTTGCTGTTACTTCCTATCCACAATGGGTTGCTAACATTGTGCCCGTGCCTAAGAAGGACGGCAAAGTCAGAATGTGTGTGGATTACAGAGACTTAAACAGGGCCAACCCTAAAGATGACTTTCCACTACCACACATTGACATCTTGGTTGACAATACAGCTCAGCACAAGGTATTTTCTTTCATGGACAGATTTTCAGGTTACAACCAGATCAAAATGGCCCCTGAAGACATGGAGAAAACTACTTTTGTTACACAATGGGGTACGTTCTGTTACAAATTGATTCCATTCAGACTGAAGAATGTCGGGGCAACCTATCAACGCGCCATGGTGGCTTTATTTCATGATATGATACATCATGAGATAGAAGTCTACGTAGACGACATGATAGCCTGTTCACAAACTGAAGAAGAACACCTCGACCATATGCAAAAGTTGTTTGTCAGGTTGAAAGAGTACAAGCTAAGACTGAACCCTAACAAGTGCACTTTCGGAGTCAGGTCTGGTAAACTCTTGGGTTTCATTGTCTGTAACAAAGGCATCGAGGTTGATCCTGCCAAAGTCAAAGCTATACAAGAAATGTCTGCCCCTTGCACTGAGAAGGAGGTCAGAGGTTTCTTGGAACGCCTAAACTACATTTCAAGGTTCATCTCTCACCTAACATTTACCTGTGAACAAATCTTCAAGCTGTTGAAGAAAGATATGTGGTTAAATGAAATGATGACTGTCAAGTTGCTTTCGATAAAATCAAGGAGTATTTTCTAGAGCCTCCCATCTTGATGCCTCCCGTCGAAGGAAGATCGCTAATCATGTATCTGACTGTCATAGAGAATTCAATGGGGTGCGTACTGGGCCAATATGACGAGTTTGGCCGAAAAGAGCATGCCATTTATTACCTTAGCAAAAAGTTTACCGGCTGTGAGACCCGCTACTCACTGCTCGAGAAAACTTGTTGCGCTTTGGTATGGGCTGCTCGCCGGCTAAGGCAGTATATGTTGAATCATACCACTTTGTTGATCTCTAAGATGGATCCGATCAAGTACATCTTTGAAAAGCCTGCTCTATCCAGAAGAATCGCTAGATGGCAGATGATCCTCACTGAGTATGACATACAGTACATGACCCAAAAAGCTATAAAGGGGAGTGCGCTAGCCGATCATCTGGCCTATCAAGTTGTCAAAGATTACCAATCTATTAGGTTCGACTTCCCAGACGAAGACATCATGACATTGGACAACATTGAGAAGAACAGACCGTATGACGGACCTGAACAAGGATCCCAATGGACCATGTACTTTGATGGTGCTTCTAATTCACTTTGCAACGGTATCGGCGTGGTACTTATCTCTCCAGAAGGTTGCCATACACCTTTCACCTCCAGACTCTACTTCAGCTGCACCAACAACATGGCCGAGTATGAAGCTTGTATCTTTGGTCTCAAGGCTGCTATTGACTTGGGAATCAAATCTTTGATTGTATTTGGGGACTCAGCTTTGGTTATCAGTCAAATCAAAGGAGAGTGGGATACTAAACATCCAAACCTCATCCCTTACAAAGAACATGTCCTGACATTGTTACCACATTTCGAGCAGATTACCTTCGAGCACTTCCCGCGAGAAGAGAATAAACTAGCAGATGCGCTAGCTACAATGTCATCCATGTTTAAACTTAACTGGGATAATGAGGCTCCCCAAATCACCATTGAGCGGATGAACGAGCCTTCACATTGTCACGAGATTAATACCGAAGAAGTAGTGGACCGACCTTGGTTTCATGACGTCAAAAGGTATCTCGAGACTCAAGAATACCCTGAAGGAGCTTCAGTCAACGACAAAAAGTTCTTAAGGAGGTTCTCGGCAAAGTTCTTCTTGAGCAATGGTATCATATACAAGTGCAATCATGATTGCATTCTACTCCGTTGTGTGGACAAGGTTGAAGCTGAGCAGGTCATGGCTGAACTGCACAATGGTACATTTGGCACTCACTCAAGCGTACATACGATGGCTAAGAATATTCTAAGGGCAAGCTATTACTGGTCTACCATGGAAGCTGACTGCCATCAACATTCCCGTACTTGTCACAAATGCCAAATCTATGCTGACAATGTACATATACCTCCAGTTCCTCTCAATGTCTTAACAGCTCCTTGGCCATTCGCAATGTGGGGAATCGACATGATTATAGAGATCAAGCCTATAGCATCCAATGGACACCGCTTCATCCTGGTGGCCATTGATTACTTCACCAAGTGGGTCGAAGCAGTGTCCTTCGCATCCGTTACAAAGAATGTTGTTGCTCGCTTTATCAAGCAGAACTTCATTTGCCAGTATGGCATCCCTGATAGGATCATCACTGACAACGGTACAAACCTGAACAATACTATGATCACTGCCTTGTGCGAGCAGTTCCAGATTCAACATCACAATTCATCTCCCTATTGGCCAAAGATGAACGGTGTTGTCGAAGCTGCGAATAAAAATATCAAGAAGGTCATTCAAAAGATGACAGTCACCTACAAGGACTGGCACGAGCTGTTACCATTTGCTCTGCACGGGTACCGTACCACGGCACGTACATCAACTGGGGCAACATCATATTCTTTGGTATACGGCATGGAAATTGTTTTACCTATCGAGGTTCAGATTCCCTCCTTGAGAATCATGAAAGATGCTGGTTTGAGTGAAGATGATTGGATTCATACCCGGCTTGATCAACTTAACTTGATTGAAGAAAAGCGACTTACTATTATTTGCCACGGTCGGGCGTATAAAAAATGGATGATCAAGGCATTCAACAAGAAAGTCAGACGCTAGGTATATCAAGTCGGGGACCTTGTAATCAAACGGATCATCTTGCCGCAAAGTGATCCCAAGGGCAAATAGACTCCTACTTACGAAGGACCATTTGTGATCAAAAACATCTTTTCTGGTGGGGCAATGATCCTGACCACCATGGACGGCGACGACCTGCCGCACCCTGCGAACGCAGACATAGTCAAAAGATACTACGCATAAATGACTCGACAAGTTGAAAACCCGAAAGGGCGACTTGGGCAAAAATGGGCATCCCGATGAATTGAAAACCCAAAAGGACGGTTCAGGAAAAATTAGGGATAAATATAAAAAATCTGTACATCCGGCAAGTTGAAAACCCGAAAGGACGACTTGGGCAAAAAAGGGTTTCCCGGTGGACTGAAAACCCGAAAGGGCGGTCCAGGAAAAAATTAGGGAATTAAAGCGTATGACTATGTCTCGTCGGATCACTTTAAGAACAATCTCTTCACCAGACAAGCTCCAGGCTTCTGATCAACTCAATCATCTTCGGACGAAGCAACGAATGGACAAGATATTCAGAGTTACGAAGGCTATAAGAATGGGAACCCCATGGAATTTTACATATAGCCATCTTTCTTTGTATAAATTTTTCTCAATTTTTTATGACAACGTTCTCTTACTAGGATATCTGTCTCCTTTATACAAAATACTTACACAAAGTTAATACAAAGATACTTCAAAGTGCATAAAACTATTTGCCTTTTCTTTTTCTTTACACTTGTGTTTTATTTGAAAACGTCCAATGATTTATTAAATGAGCATATGCATTTGAATATAATCACCGTTTAAAAATAAACGAAATGTGAAAGAATAATTACTGACAGATTGAAAGGATAGGAAAATGTCTTTAGGCTATTCCAAGAGAAATTCCCTACAGTACATCGTCCAGATCTCCAGCGGAGATACAACCTTGAAATACATACCCCCAGCGGAATTAAATTTCAACATCCTCACCAGAGTTAAACCTCCAAACTCCCAATCCCCAGCGGAGTTATATTTCAAACCTTTAATTCCCATCAGAGTTAAACCTTCAAACTCCCAATCCCCAGCGGAGCAAAAACTTTGGGTCATGAATCCCCAACAAAGATGAAACCTTCTTCCACAACGGAGTCAAATTTCCAACTATCAATCCACAGCGGAAACCATTCAGTTTTTCCCAGATTCCCCAACAAGTTGTCTTAAAATCTGGAAATCAACCAGATAACAGTTAACTTTTATCCCCAACCTCTGGATAATTCCCCAGTAGATTGGCATACAACCCAAACTCCCGAACTTTTTCCAAACAGGAATAAAGCTTTTCCCCCAGAGTCCTTCACTTACTCTCCAGCAGGATAACTTACTCTCCAGCAATATAGCTACTCCCCACAGAGTTTCTTACTCCCCAACAGATTGAAGATTCTCATTCTTAACTCCCCCATTTTAAGTCCCCAAGGATTCAAATTCCCCTAGCAGATTGAAGATTCTCATTCTTGATTCCCCAGTGAAGTTGCCAGAGTTTTCATTACTCCCAGCATGAATTTGTCAGAATTTTTAATCCCTTGCAGATCGAAGATTCTCATTCTCACTTCTCCAGTGAAGCCCCCAAGGTTTCAATTTCCCCAGGAGATCAAAGTTTCTCATTCTTAATTCTCCGCAGAAGCCATCAAAGTCTTCCTTATTCTCCAGCAGATCAAGGTTTTCTTTCATCTAATCCCCAGTAGAGATCATCAGAGTTTCCTTATTCCCTAGCCGAGTAAGGATTCCCATGATGTAATCTCCAGCCATAGTTCTCTGGATTCCCCAAGCAGGTTTCTCAAGCAGACTTGAAGGATCCCTATATCCCCAGGAAAGTCATGAAGGATTCTCACATCCCTACAGAAGTTGTCAAAGTTTTGATAATCCCCGCGAGTTGTCAAAGGTTTTGAATCTCCAGCAGCAGTCAAGGATTTATTTTCCCCGGCAACAGTCGAAGATTTCATTATCTCCAGCTATCAAGGATTTATTTTCCTCATCAAGACAGCTAATCACCTTACATGCGCATACATTACATTCATATATCATAAACATTGATAAGACACATTTTATTGCATCATACATTTCATGCAACATAACTTTGTGTTTCAGCTAACATTTTACCCTTTTCAGGATAAGATTAAAAGCTATCTTTAACAAATATTCAAAGATTTCAAATACAGTACAGATACACTCCAAGACATGGAAGTCATTCTGCTACTCATTCAGATCTCTTATTCAGATACAGTATGGATACACCCCAGACATGGAGGGCATTCTATTACTCATTCAGAATTCAAAGTCAAGATACAGTACGAATACGCTCCATACACGGATGCCATTATGCCACTATTCATACTTCAACAATCAGATATAGATTAGATACGCTCTAGACACAGAAGCCATTCTATTTCTCATTTGGATTCAACTATCAATTTCAAGTTCAGATACACTCCAGACACGGAAGTCATTCTGTCACTTATTCAGATCCCGGTTACAGTTTAGATACACTCCAGACACGGAAGTCATTCGGCTACTCATATAGATATCAACTTCAGATACAGTCCAGTTACAGCTCGGATACGCTCCAGACATGGATGCCATTCCCTTGCTCATACATATCCAATCTCCAGATACAACTCAAATACGTTCCAGATGCGGATACCATTCTGATGTTCATTCTCCTTATTTTCAACAAACAGTCTTGGATGGCATATTTAAGCCCATCTCCCACAAGATTCTACCATCTCCAAATGGCATCTTTAAGCCCATTTCCTCAACTATATTCTTACGAGTGCAAATTTACGGGCACTTTAGTGTCCAATCATCTTTTACCTTTGAGTCACGAACGACAAACTCGCCAATCTAACTCTTCAGGTTCAATAAGATTGAACAGGGGAAGTTGTTGTACCCCAAAATTTTTCCTCTCATTGTATCAAGATTTCCCCTCACAAGACTCTTTGGACTCCATACAGGATTAGGGTTTGCTCTGCTCAAGACATCTCCTTGCACTGTTGACCTGAAATTAGGGTTTGAGTTTACACATGTATTTTTGGACTTCTAATGATCAGTGTGACTTTCATACTTCATGTTGGACTTATAAGATTTCTCATACCAAGTTTCAAGCCTTGAATCAAATTTTTGCCCAATCAATTGGATAGTTGACCTAAAAATCAGCTGTATTGGGAAAAAAAGTCAATTGTGACCAATTTACAGTCAAACCTCATAATTTTTTATCCACATCAACATTATAGACTCATATTAACCATTTGATCAAGTTTGGACCACAACTCCTCAAGAAATTTGATCAGATCATCAAAAGGGAAAAATGGTCATTTTTAGGGTTTTGACTGCAGAAGGGCAATTTCTGATTTTTCACCTAGCCAATGGCAAATTGGGTTCAAGCATGGATTCAAGGACTCAATGGCATCATCTTTACCTAATCACAAGGTTCAAAAGATCTCAATTGCATTGGATTGACAGATGAATTTTCCAGTCAACTGATCAAAAATCAATTGTACACTGAAAAGTCAAACTTTGACTTTTTGGTCAAAATCAAGTATCAAGGGTCATTTTTCATCAAGATGTGTCAAAACATGAAACTTGTTCACCAAGAAACCTAATTTTGGAAATTAGGATTTAAGATTGAAAATTTTCATAACTTAGAAATTTTCTGTTATGAAATTTTCTTATTTTTTCCCAACTTTGCCCAACTTTTTCACCATGATGCAATTGGATTCAAAGAAAACTTCCAACATGAAAGTTGTATTCCTACAAAAAATCTACAACTTTTATTCACAAAGTTTTCCCAAAAGATGCTTGGATCTCAAGTTATGATTTTGTGAATAAGGGTCCATGAAACTTTTAACTTAGTGAAATTTTGCCCTAGTTTAGGCAGGATTTTGACCTATCTTCATGGTAATTTTTCACATAGTTCCATGTGGAATCTCAAAATTCATTTCAAGGATGGATTGTAGATCATGTTACAAGCTTTCCAAAATGTCCAAGAACTCTTCAAAAATCATTTATGGTTAGGGAGAATCGAAGAAAAGAAAATGGCCATTTCTCACTTTTGTCCATGGCATTTTTCATGTTGATACAAGTTGCAAATTTTGTCCAGCCTTGCTTGTACTTGTTTACAGGTCCTTAAACCCTTCCACACTCATAAATTAAATGCAAACACATTGGATTAAGGCTTTATTCTGAGCTTTAGGGCATTGTACAATGAATTAATGTAAAAATGGCAAAAAGGCAACATTGCCACTT
This sequence comes from Vicia faba, assembly GCA_948472305.1. Lineage (NCBI taxonomy): Eukaryota > Viridiplantae > Streptophyta > Magnoliopsida > Fabales > Fabaceae > Vicia > Vicia faba. The sequence continues at coordinate 170,389,000 of OX451739.1, read as the reverse complement.
TGATAAAGCTTGATTTATGTCAAGTTATTTCTCTTGAGCTGTGAACCCAATCTTTTGCAGCAAACCAACTCCACAAAATTAGGGCAAGGTACACCAATTTTGTGCAGCTAAGAGGGAGGCCTGTACAGGCTCTTGAGCATGGTCATTTCACTTTTGCTTCAAAAGCAAGAAAGTGTGCAAAAGGTCAACAACTTTGCAATCTGATAAAACCAAAGCTTGTGAACATTTGAACCAAGTTTTTTACAATACACTAAGCCAGAAACACGAGCTAGCAACCTCTCAAACACCCTTGTCCACAAACATCCCAAGTTCTTGCAAAAATAGGGCAAGTTCTGCAGTTTCACTTCCATATTCACATTGCCTCGTGCGTTTTGCCCCAAACCTCTTCCAACACACTCCATACAACATACCTAAGCTATCCCAACCATTCCCAAGTCATTGTAACTCCATTTACACACTTCACCATTTTCAAATTCTGACTTTGCAGGTTGAGTTCTACAAGAAGATTCAGGCAAGTTCAAAGCTAGCTAAGCATTGGGAAAGCTCAAAGGAACTTCAAGCAAGCTCACAAGTATCTCAGGCCTCACTCACAACCCTTGCATTGCCATACTCGAGCTTGACTGAAACAGGTATTTCTCAAACTTCTATCTCTCTATTTAGGAATCATTAGGCTTAGGTTTGTGAATAAAAAAAGTAGTCCTCATTGCCCTTGAGCTGTACATATGCATAGAATTCATTTATGTTAACTGAGCTAGGAGTATTTGATGTCTGAACTTTCTGAAAAAACTAGGTCAAGATTTAGGGCCAAAGAAATTCTCTCTGGTTTTTGAGAGTTAGATTAAGTTTTTTATATGGTTAGAATCGTGTGATCAAGAGCTATAACTTTCATGTTGCAAGTTTTTGTTTTTAAGCATAAATGCAGGAGTTAGCAGTTTGAATACAGGGCGCGCGTGTTTCAGTCACAACGACAGGGACGAAGCTGGACTTTGGGCTGGGCCTGGTTGTTCCCACTATTGACACCCCCTAGCTTGCTTTCTGCACCCCCTTGGCCCGTTGATTTTATTTTTTTATATTTTCCATTTCTATTTTCATTTCTGACTTTTATTATTTTTTCTAAATATAAAAAATCACTAAAAATATTTCCTTAAATTTTCACATTTTATTTTATTATTTTATATTATTTTTTGGACATAGAAATAATTACTATAATAATATACTTTTATTTTCTTAAATAAAAAACTTGTAAATATTATAAAAATATTATATATTTTTATTTTTTATTATTTATACACTTAAATAATATTTTCTCACACATTTTAATTTTTAACACTTTTGTAAATATTTTTATTTATTTTCTTGTACATAAAAAATGAATAAATAAATTAATATATATATTTTTTATTTTAAAACAAAAACTAGGGTTCCCACCCTTAATAAAAATAATCATTTTTATTTTTTCTTATTTTTAATACATTAAATAATTTATTTTACATACATAAAATAAATACAAAAAACATTTTTGCATATTTATATTTAATTGCACATTTAAATATTTGTCAATTTATTATTTATATAATGAATTCAATATGGTTGTAATAGTTGAATTAGGGCTTTTATTTTCTTGCAAATATCCCCCTATTCAAACTTGTATCCCCCTCCCCATATCAATGTTGTAATAGTATTAGATTTACTTTTACGCACTTTATTGCTTTCAAATATGCATGATAGAAAGATTAATGTTTGTATGCAAAAATCCAAAATCAAACAAATAACTTGACTAATACAAGACAAAAAGGCATGAAAATGACAAGACAATGCACACAAGCACCCCTAGGGTTTCATGCACTTGTTGCCTTAAAAATGGCCATGGTATGCATGCTAGGTATCTTGGCAAAACAAAATCAAAATAAAAGATCATAGTCCCTCGATGACGCTATCTTGGTTGCCTATATAAAATGATTTAGTCCCTCATACAAAAAATTGGTAAGATACTTGGCACAATTGCTATCATGGTCATACGATGACCCACGCCTGTCCAGTTTAACAACCAAACACAAGGTTGTTTACCAAATACAATGGTAAAACAACAAATCTCAAAGGGTTAAAAATGTGTAGGAAAGATCTTTGAGTAGGGTAGACAACTCCTAGTTACTTGATCAAACTTGCAAACATCCTTGCTATTTTTAAAAAAACACATCACAACACAATTTCAAAACATTTCCCAAAACAAAATTTCAAACATTGAAACATTTTTCAAAAGACAAACACCTTTGTATACATTCAAACAAGAATTATTACAAAGGTTTCCTAGACAAAGGCCTCTTTTTAAAATACTTTCAAAAACCACACACAGAGCACCATTTCAAACAATTGAAAAGCAAAAGCAAGTGATCTAAAACAAGTAACTAAGAGCCCATGGAAAACCATGGATGAAAAGGATGCTAGCACATTCCCTTTTCATAATCTACCCCCCGAACCCAAAAACAATCTCAAAGGTCTTTCCTGTGCTTTTTGACCTTTCCTTTGGATAAAATAAAAATTCGGTGGCGACTCTTGCTAAACCGAAACATTTGCGAACACAAACGCAAAACCTCAAGTCAGTTCTCCCACCGTATCACACAAAATAATAACTGAAAATTAATCTGCATGATCACTTATTATATGTTCCAGTTTCTAAAAGCAATCATAAATCATATGTGCAGATTAATTAAAAAACCCGTTGAATACAATTACCCTGCACCCTCTCCCAACTTTGAATGTTCTGTGTTTGGGGTTAAAGAAGAAGATTATGATGAGATCCCAAAAGAGGTCTCACGGTTGCTAGAGCACGAGGAAAATACCATTCAGCCATATAAGGAGCCTTTGGAAGTGGTCAATTTGGGTTCAAAAGAGGATCCGAAGGAAGTCAAGACTGGAGCATCGTTACATCCCGATGTAAAGAGCGGGTTGATTAAGTTGTTGAAAGAGTATTTGGATATTTTTGCTTGGTATTATCAAGATATGCCTAGTCTAGATACAAATATTGTCGAGCATCATTTGTCGTTAAAGCCAGAGTGTCCGCCAGTTAAACAAAAGTTGAGAAGAACCCACCCAGATATGGCAGTAAAGATCAAAGAGGAGGTCCTAAAGCAGATTAATGTTGGTTTTCTTATGAAGTCAGTGTATCCTCAATGGATTGCCAATATTGTCCCAGTACCGAAAAAAGACGGAAAAGTCCGCATGTGCGTAGATTAGAGAGATCTAAATAAAGCTAGTCCAAAAGATGATTTTCCATTGCCTCACATCAACATGTTAGTGGACAGCATAACAAAATTCAAAGTATTCTCGTTCATGGACGTATTTTCTGGGTATAATCAAATAAGAATGGCTCCATAGGACATGGAAAAAACAACGTTTATCACACCCTGGGGAACATTCTGTTACAGAGTGATGCCCTTTGGGTTGAAGAACGTTGGTGCAACGTACTAGAGGGCTATGACAACCCTATTCCATGATCTTATGCACAAAGAAATCGAAGTATATGTTGATGATATGGTTTCCAAATACCAGACTGGAGAAGGGCATATAGAAGATTTGTTGAAGTTGTTTCAGCCTTTGAGGAAGTATCGTCTCGCTTAAATCCAAATAAATGTACCTTCGGTGTTCGATCAGGGAAATTGTTGGGTTTCATTGTTAGCCAGAAAGGAATTGAAGTTGACCCTGAAAAAGTCAAAGTAATTCAAGAATTGCCAGCACCAAAAACTGAAAAGCAAGTCAGCGTTTCCTCGGGCATTTGAATTATATTTCCAGATTTATTTCCCACATGACTGCAACATGTGAACCGATCTTTAAGTTGTTAAAGAAAGATCAAGGTTGTGTGTGGACGGATGACTACCAAAGGGAATTTGAGAGTATTAAAGAATATCTTCTTGAACCTCCCATTTTGCTCCCTCCCGTAGAAGGAAGACCGTTGATTATGTATCTGACAGTGTTAGATAAATCCATGGGCTATACTCTGGGACAACAGGATGAAACAGGGAAGAAGGAGTTCGCCATTTACTATCTCAGTAAAAAGTTCACTGATTGTGAGTCGCAGTATTCCACGCTAGAAAAGACATGTTGTGCTTTGGCCTGGGCAGCAAAGCGTTTGCGGCAGTATATGTTGAATCATACCACTTGGTTGATCTCTAAAATGGATCCGATCAAGTATATTTTTGAAAAGCCTGCTCTTACTGGGAAAATTTCCCGCTGGCAGATGTTGTTATCTGAATATGATATCGAGTACCGCACTCAAAAGGCTATTAAAAGTAGTGTGTTGGCAGATTACCTTGCTCACCAACCAGTGGAAGATCATCAGTCTGCAAAATATGAATTCCCCGATGAGGATGTGATGTTTCTGAAAGTGAAAGATTGTGATGAACCATTGCCTGAGGAAGGAACTGACCTTGAATCTCGTTGGAGTATGGTATTTGATGGAGCTGTGAATGCTTATGGTAAAGGAATTGGTGTTGTGATTGTCACTCCTCATGGATCGCACATTCCTTTTACTGCAAGGTTAACATTTGATTGCACTAATAATATGGCAGAATATGAGGCTTGCGTCATGGGTCTTGAGGAAGCTATTGATCTCAGAATCAAAATTCTAGATGTGTATGGTGATTCAGCTTTGGTAATAAATCAGATCAAAGGAGAATGGGACACTCATCACCCTGGCTTGATCCATTACAAAGATTATGCTAGAAGATTATTACCCTTCTTCAATAAAGTTGAATTCCATCACATCCCTAAAGATGAAAATCAAATGGCAGATGCTCTGGCAACTCTGGCTTCCATGTACCAAGTGAATACTTGGAATGATATACCCCGAATTATAGTTCGACCGCTAGATAGGCCCGCTCATGTGTTTACAACAGAGGAGGTAGAAGATGAAAAACCTTGGTATTATGATATCAAGCATTTTCTTCAGACTCAGGTATACCTGATTGGTGCGTCAAGGAAAGATAGAAAGACACTGAGAAGATTGGAAGACAGTTTCTTCCTCAGTGAAAATGTGTTATACAAGAGAAATCATGACATGGTCTTGCTCATATGCGTGGATAGACACGAAACAGACATGTTGATGCATGAGATTCATGAAGGTTCATTTGGCACTCATGCTAATGGACATTCGATGGCTAAAAGGATGCTAAGGGAAGGTTATTATTGGTTGACGATGGAATATGATTGTTAAAAATTTGCAAAGAAGTGCCATAAATGCCAGGTTTATGCAGGTAAGGTCCATGTGCCTCTGATACTTCTCAATGTGATTTCCTCCCTGTGGCCTTTGTCTAAGTGGGGTATAGACATGATCAAGATGATAGAACCCAAAGCTTCGAATGGGCACCATTTTATCTTGGTAGTAATTGATTACATCACCAAATGGGTAGAGGTTGCTTCATATGCCCATGTCACCAAACAGGTGGTTGTGCGTTTCATCAAAAATAATCTTATATGCCGGTATGGTGTGCTGAGCAGAACCATCACCGACAATGGCTCGAATTTGAACAACAAGATGATGACAGAACTGTGTGAAGAATTCAAGATTGTCCATCACAATTCATCTCCATACAGGCCAAAGATGAATGGGGTTGTTGAAGCTGCTAATAAGAATATCAAGAGAATTATCCATAAAATGGTTTTTACTTATAAGGATTGGCATGAAATGCTTCCCTTTGCTTTGCGTGCATATCGAACATCTGTCCTCACTTCAACAGGAGCAACCCCGTTCTCCCTACTGTATGGAATGGAAGATATACTCCCGGTCGAAGTAGAGATTCCCTCGTTGCATGTGATAATGGAAACTAAATTGACAGAGGCTGAATGGGTCCAAAACAGGTTTGACCAATTGAATTTGATTGAGGAAAAGAGAATGACAGCTTTATGTCATGGGCAGTTATATCAGAGAAGAATGAAGAAAGCATTTGATAAAAAGGTCAAACCTTGTGAATTCAGAGAACGCGACCTCGTGCTCGGGAAGATCATGTCTTTCAACACTGATTCTAGGGGCAAGTGGACTCCAAATTTTGAAGGCCCGTATGTTGTCAAGAAAGCCTTCTCTGGTGGTGCATTAATTCTTGAAACTACGGATGGTGAGGAGTTCCCACGTCCCATGAATGCTGATGCAGTCAAGAAATACTTCGCCTAAAGAAATAAAAGAACAGCTCGCTAAGTTGAAAACCCGAAAGGGCGGCTTAGGTAAAAAGGAGCGTCTCGGTAGACCGAAAACCCGAAAGGGCGGTCTAGGCAAAAATTAGAGACATAAACAGAATAAATTTCCCGCTAAGTTGAAAACCCGCAAGGGCAGCTTAGGCAAAAGTTGTGGATTTTTCTTGGTAAGTAACTACGTCAGACAAGACTTGATCGTTGAAGCAACAATCTTCTCGGGTCCTCACCATACTTCAACAAAAGTTGCTGCTCAAGATTTCAAAAGTTGTTAGGGGGAATAATGGTCATTGTATCTCAATGTATCTTTTCCATTATGTATTACCATTTTCCAAACTTTGTAATCATCCATGGAGTCTCTCCATTCGCAGACTACCATTCTATTAATGAAATTCGAGCTTTTACCCAATTCTTTGTGTTCTTATTTTATTTAGCTTGCAAATACTACATTTATTACTGATGATAACTTTCAAAGCAAAAAGATTAAAAAGCAAATTTGACTTTTAAAAAAAAAAAGAGATCTTTACAATTCAAATTACCTTGAGATTTGTGACGACACAATGACAATAAAAATGGTGATCCCAGGAATGAACAAACTCTGGTTGTTTTGAGAAGATTTACTTCCTTCATGAAGGTTCTCTCAAGTTATTTTGCTGGTATGTGCACGATCTTTGTATGTTTCTCAGATAGTTAAAGACGATACCAATCGGTGTAAGGTGCAGTATTGGGTTTGTGATCCCTTTGTCTCCAATCAGGTCTTGGTTTATGTTTGATTTTGGGTTTGCATGGTCAGAAGCCTCTGTCCCAGATTCCCCAAAAAAGTCTTCCCTCATATGAGGAAAGGTTTTATTCCCTTGGTGTGCTGAGATGTCGCTTTTTCTGCAGTATTGGCATTAATATTGACTTCTTGATTCCCCGGGAAGGCTATCCCAGGGCATCTTTTGTTGGAATAAGTTTTCATGATGTAAAGTTTCAATCCGCATCTTTCTCCAGGGAGGTAGGCTTGAATTCCCCAGTGAGGTTTGATTGTTTCAGCGTCAGTCTACTTTATTTGAGGTTGGTCTTGCAATCTCCAGTAGGCATGTTGCTTTTTGAAAAAAGAACTGGTTTCTCTGATAAAGTCGTAAGAAGGGTGTTCTATCCCGGTATCTGTTTGATTTGTCTACCTCCAAATTATGTTTCTCTTTAGTAAAGTTAAAGGCAGGCAATATGTTTGGTTTCCGCAGTTGGCCTTTACCTTTATTGAAATGATCTTTCTGGTTGAAGTTTAGCCAAGAGTTGTTAGTACCTGAGGAGGTTTTGTTTGTTTGTTCCTACTGATTGTGTATCTGTTTTACCAGCATACGCACGATAGCACTCATACATTCATACACACATCATGCATGGCTAAAATTGACAAATCATTGTTTATTGACATTTTGTTCTGACTTTCCTATGCTCCTTGCTTAGGTGGATTTGGTTTTCCCTCTTGAGTTTATTTCTCAAAGGATGTATCTTCGTTGGCTGTCTTGCTCCAGTTTATTTCTGATTTGGATCTGTGGTTGCATGACAATATTATTTACTTTGAATTTCTGAAAACTTTGAGTTTTAGTTTGTGCATTTATCTTGCACAAGAAGACTTTATCTCCTCAGCAGGAATATTGTGGCATTTCCCCGGGAAGTCATATTTTTATCCCCATAAAGTCATTTCTTTTTGCAATTCTCCATGACAACAAATAACAAGTCTCTTTTTTTGAGACAGTTTATGTTTGATCCTTTCCAGGAAGATTTCCTTGGTTAAAGAAGAAGTTGAGACCCGTTCTAGGTGAAACACCAGAATTTTGGGAAAACTTGATATGATTTTCTCTTTCTACCTTCAGTGAATGTTGGTAGGCCATCGGCAGTGAACGTCGGTGTTTATTATCTTTTTGCTATCTTCAGTGAACGTTGATAGTTCATCGTCAGTGAACGGCGGTGATATGATTTTCTCTTTTACCTTCAGTGAACGTTGGTAGACCATCGGCAGTGAACTTCGGTGTTTATTATCTTTTTGCTACCCTCAGTGAACGTTGGTAGTTCATCATCAGTGAACGGCGGTGATATGATATGATTTTCTCTTTCTACCTTTAGTGAACGTTGGTAGACCATCGGCAGTGAACGTCGATGTTTATTATCTTTTCTCTACCCTCAGTGAATGTTGGTAGTTCATCGTCAGTGAACGGTGGTGATATGATATAATATTTTCTATTTCTACCTTCAGTGAACGTTGGTAGGACATCGGCAGTGAACGTCGGTGTTTATTATATTTTTTCTATCTTCAGTGAACGTTGATAGTTCATCGTCAGTGAACGGCGGTGATATGATATGATATTCTCTTTCTACCTTCAGTGAACGTTGGTAGACCATCGGCAGTGAACGTCGGTGTTTATTATCTTTTTGCTACCTTCAGTGAACGTTGATGGTTCATCGTCAGTGAACGGCAGTGATATTATATTCTCTTTCTACCTTCAGTGAAAGTTGGTAGACCATCGGAAGTGAACGTCGATGCTTGTTATCTTCCTCTATGATTTAGTTCTTTTGGTCCACCAGTGATTTATTTTCCTGGTGGAGTTGCTCCTTTATTCCTCTATTTTTGTTGCATCCCCAGTGATACTTTGCGTCTCTTTAGTATTGTTCACATGCATTCATATGCATAAGCATTTGCATGGCATCTTAAGGCCAAAAATAGGGTTTGTTTTATATTTAAGTATCTTCGATCACGTCGACACGAAGATTTTCAACCTTCGTATCTTCGGATAGAAGAAACTTAAATAAGGGCAGCTGTTGTACCCCAATTTGTGCCCCTAATATCCCTTCATCATACCATGTTGATTCAATCACAACAACATCACATTAGGGCTTTTGGTTATTCTCCCTATCTTTAGCTTTGCTCTTTTGAGGAGTTACCAAGCACCTTGACTTGTTTTCTTTTATGATCATGAATATTTTGCTTTGATTTTCTTTCTAATTAATAAAATGCAACGTTGGATTGTCTTACTTGTTAATAATGTAGGTAAAGGCAATGAGGTTTAGCAAGTTGCTCCATGGGTTCATGAGTTTATTTCCATGCCCTAGTCAACATAGCATGAGGAGTTCAAACCTCACCATTGAAGTTGTTTTGGAATAAATAGCATGACAAGGCTTATTTTGGTTCAACATATTTCAAAGTTATCAAAATTGATTCAAAAGTACAAGGGGTTGAGGGAAGAAGTTGTCATGATTGGACAAGGTCTTGTTCCTATTGGTCACAAGAGCACATTTCTCTCAAATTTCAAGATATGGAAGTGGTTTTAGTGGCTATGATTCCTCATCATCATCCTCAACAACTTCTATTCACAAAGAAAGAATATTGGCACAAGAAGTTTGTTCAAACTTGTCAAAGTTCCTCAAAGCATTCTCTTGATCTAGAGGCTAGGTTTTGAACTTCATAGGAGCATATCTTGCTCATCTTTTGGTATTTTTGAGTGATTCCAAAGACATCTTTCTCTTTAAAGAGTTACCAACAAATCACTTCAAAAGTTCCAAGGAATTTTCATGTGGAAGGAACTTGGTGAAGAAGAAAGATTACAAGTCATCCAGATGAATCCACAATTTTCCATATGTGACTTCAAATGGTCATAACTTGGTTAATTTTTATCTTCTTGAGTCCGTTATTTTTCCATGATGATCTTAAATATGTGTACTTTATGCCTTCTTTTATGTGCAAAGTGAGAAAATGGATGGAAGTTGCTTTAAATATGCAAAAGATTATAGGTCATTTCATGATTTTTGGCCAACTTCAACAATTCATAACTTGCTCATTTTTTTGAGATTTCGAGTGGTTCAAATTTCAAAATGTCATTCAAGAAATATACTTCATTCCATCTTTTCTGGTAAAGAGCAAATTCTAAGTGGAAGGCCATGTTTGGATACAAAAGATTATAGGTCATTTTTGAAGAAGAATTTGAAATATTTCTAAGTATGGAGAGTCAACTTATTTTCTTCAACTTTGACTCCATGTAACTTTCAGCTCAAGCATCCATTTGATTCCATTCTTTTTCCATTGCAAAGCTTGTAACCTCATCTTTCCAAAGCATAAAAAATTATGCCCTAAGACCCCCTGAGTTGGAAATGCCATGGATTTGAATTTGGTAACTTGAAACTGAATTTTTCACAAAGTCAGAATTTTGAAATCCATAATGTGACTTCTAAACACAAGATTTATGCGTGTTTTTGATTTAAACTTGATTAGCAAACTTGCCAGAAGTGATTAGCACCCCAAAACGCAAGGTTTGGCTGAGTTTTGATGGAAATGAAGTCACACTTCACTCGTGCTCGACCCTTACTCAATTTCCCTCCAAACTTCCTTGTTTCTTCAAATTTTCATTCCCATTCACTTCCCTATAAATAGAGGGTCATCCCCCATCCATTTTCCCAAGCTTAGAGAGCCAAGAACACCCTGCCAAAACCTCACACGAACCCACTTTTTTTAAATTCAGTTTCTGAAATTTAAGCTTCCTTTTCCAAAATTCTTTGCGCATTCATCATCCTTGAGCATCATACAAACTCTCCAGCACTTAAACCAATCAAAACGAGCCATAATTCAAGCTACAAAAGTCCAATTTCAGAGCTTCTTACTTGAACTTTGAAAAGGTAGAATTCTCCATCATTTGGATCCAATTCAAGCACTAATCTATTCTACTCCTTCTTCTGATTCTAATGCTGCTTACAATTTTTAAATCCATTGAAAATTGAGAGAGAAATCTCAAATTGAAGGTGCTCGCTATTTTCTGGATTTTTGATTCCTATCTCTCTTCATACCTTATATAAATTTGGCGCGATGGTTGTGTTAGAATCGTCTTGAAGAGATGAGTTCAATGATGCTAGCCTGAGATCCTATTTTTTTTCCATTTGAAGGATCTCACAAAATCCCCATTGCAGGGTGTCTGGAGGTTGAAGATGATGACATGTCTCGTCTCAGCCAATGATAGCGTGCCAAACGTTTTAATTTCATTGGTTGCCCTTTTCCTGATCACATGTGTGTCTCACTAAGGTCCATATCAAGCACAGCGCATCTGGTCCATTGGATTAGCTTACTAACGCGTTTTGACTATGATCTGATGGTCCACATCTTTTTGGTTTTATTTTATTTTCTGATTTTATATTTTTATTGATTAAATTTTCAAAAAATTCATAACTCTTTTATTTTTTATCCAAAAATTATGAAAAAATTCACAAAAATACTTTGAATTATTTCTGATCTCATGACTATTTTTTCACATTTTTATTTTAAAATTTGGTACTTTTTATATTTTTTGTATTATTTGCTTTCTTTTAATTACTTAAAAAATACTTTCAGACATTTTTTAATTCTGAAAAAAATCATAAATATTATCTTGCATATTTTTGACTTTCTGAAAATTTTATGGAATTTTATGTTGATTTTTACTATTTTTGATCTATTTTATGTTTGTTTTAGCAATTTTAAATAGTTTAAAAATAGTTTCTGACTTTTAAAAATTACCAAAATTTTAATAAAAATATGTGGATCCATTTCTAATTTTTCTATAGCTTTATTTTTCATTTCTTGATTAATTTGAGTATAATTGATACTTTCCCCATTATTTTCTGTTTTTAAACATTTTTTTAATGTATATATTAAATATAATATTATTTTGTGATTATTTTCTGGCTGATCTTGGGTTAGGTTTTGTATCATGAACTTTATTAACATCATTGGATCTATGGTGTTGAGTTTAACTCCATAAAAAATGGATGAATGATTTTAATAATAGTTTGATTAAAATTTAATTCAAATGTGGTTTGTATATTCTTTTTTACCCTAATCCTCTTCATCTCATCTCCTTCTTATTGCACTAAGTGTTGTTGGAGCATGATCACTATATCATGTCTCAAAACAAATGGTGCATGGATTGCTATTGACCGGCCTCAAAATAGGTGCGACTTCTATATAAGTCCACTTATGATTGCTTAACATAGCGCTAAATTTTGTCCCGATTCGAATAAATGATCATTCGTGGCCCAAACTTCTGATTGCAAGCCCAAGTATGTTAATTTGATCTCTTTGATCCAATAACTTTGAGATTCATTGTGTGGGGGCTTTGGTTCTACCAATCCTCTAATGGATCTACAACACATTTGGTCAACGCGGATCACTTAAACATTGTTAATCATTAAATGGTACTTGTGAGAATTCCAAATGGATGATATACTTGACAAAAAGCAAATGCAACTTGTTGTGTGGAGGCTTTGGTTCTACCAATCCTCTAATGAGTTCCAAATGCAAGTTTCAAGATGGTCATCCAACTAACCGCTAATTATCGACTTGTTTTATCTTATGCTTTTATTCTTTTTTATACTTTATGTACTATTTATTTTTTTAGCATTTACATTTCATTTCATTTTCATCTTTGCTCACTTGAGCATTTATTTTCTTGCCATTTTTACTTTGCTCACTTGAGATTTTCTTTTCTTTTCTTAAGATACTTAATAATCAACATAAACCCTAAAAAACTTGTAATGGCACTTGGACTATTTGGTTACTATCCTTTGCATGATGGAGCATGAGACTTTTTCTTGGACTTAGGATTAGAAACCTTGGCCTATCTTGGAGACCTTGTGATCTTATCTAATTATTTTTGTCTGGAGTTCTTGAGGTTTACCTCAAGACATTGGGTTGCTTGTTTGCTTTTGTGTGCAGGTTTTTGTGATTAAATTCTCTGTTTGTAATCTGGAATTCACCCGTATACATCTGTTACTCTGGCCAATTTTTGTGAAGACTTAATACACTTGAAGTTTGGTTCTCTCAAGAGGTCTAGTATCTTTGTTTGCTTGGTTTTAATCCAAAGAATGGGAATTCTATCTTGACTCATAATGTCAAGTACTAGCTTCTTGTCGGTTATATGATTCTTCTCCTTAGCTTTTACCTTATGCTTCAGGATAGCCTCTTCTTCTCCTCCCATTTTCTTTAATTTCAAAAATCTTCTCCCTCCGTTTGAAAATTCTTCTTATTTCTAAACTTTAAATACTTTCATAATAAACTTGGACTTATGTCCATGAATTTTCAAAATATTTTCATAAATAAACTTCAATCAATTTAATAATACCTTGACATTTTTTGTGAGAAGACTAAAAGTCAATCAATCTCATTTCAAACCATTTTGCCACTTTGGTTTTTTATCTTTAAACTTTTCTCAAAATATTAGACTCTTGTCAATCCTTGTAGTGATGCAAACAACTATACTTCTACAATATGTAGTGAAGAGAGATATTTTCCACTTGGGTGTTGAGTGGGGATTGTTGATTTTAAGATCTAAGCCACATCCTCCACTTTGAGATGATGCAAATTCTCCTTTCTCGTGATTGTGGGTAGTAAGTATGTTTTCCACACGGACAATGGCGATGATGTCTTATCTCTTAAAATTAACCAACAAACTTGTGTTTCAAATTTTTAAAAGAGGAACTACGTGTACCCTGATCCCCTATTGCACGAAAGGTGGTACGTAGGCACTAAAGGTTCGCAACCGCGGCGGGTGCAAAAATCATAAAAAATATTTATATTCTCACCTCCACCATCTATTTTATATACAACACATTTTATAGCTAAAATATACAGATTTTACAAAGAGGTTCATGCGGAGTACCGTAGATGTTTAGGGTGCTAATACCCTCCCTTTGCATAACCAACCCCCTTACCTTGAATCTTTCCCCCTCTTTTTGGGTTATTCGCTCTTTTCCCATTCCTTTGGAAACAATAAAGCGCGATGGTGACTTTTATTTTGATTTGTATAAAGTATAGTCAATCCAATGGCTTAGTCTTGAACATTTCTACCACTACAAGAGGGATTCCTAAGCTCAAGATATAAGAACGAAGAGTGTGTGGTGACTTCCAGATTGGAAAGCAAACTAAGAAGTCACATCAGAAGATCCAACATCTTACTATATCAAAAGTTTTGGAACTTCTTCACATGGACTTGATGGGGTCTATGCAGGTTGGAAGTCTTGGTGGAAAGAAGTATGCTTATGTTGTTGATGATGACTTCTCTAGGTACACATGGATAAGCTTTATTAGAGAAAAATCAGAAACGTTTGAAGTATTCAAAGATCTCTGTCAAAAAATTCAAAGGGAAAAAGATAGTCATGTCATTAGAATCAGAAGTGATCATGGAAAGGAATTTGAGAACAATAAATTTGCTGACTTTTTTTCTTATGAAGGAATCAGTCATGAATTTCTTCTCCCATTACTCCTCAACAAAATGGGATTATGGAACGTAAAAATGGAACTCTTCAAGAATCTTCCAGAGCTATGATTCATGCTAAGAAGTTACCCTATCACTTTTGGGCTGAAGCTAAGAATACTGCATGCTATATCTATAACAGAGTCACTCTAAGGAAATGCACTTCAACCACCTTGTATGAAATGTGGAGGGGAAGAAAACCAACTGTTAAATACTTTCATGCTTTTGGAAGTAAATGTTACATCTTAGTTGATCGTGAACAAAGGAGGAAGATGGATCCCAAGAGTGATGAAGGAATATTCCTGGGTTACTCTACAAATAGCAGAGCTTACATAGTTTTTAACTCCAGAACCAAAGTTATGATGGAGTCAATAAATGTTATTATTGATAATAGGGGATAGAATGTTTAAGAAGACGTCTCAGAAGATATTGGAACATCTTTGTCTAATATTCCAACATAATCAAATGATAGAAGTATTGATTCTAATCCACCTCAAGAAGATCATGAGTCTAGTCATCTCAATAAAGGACCTTCAATTAGAACCCAGATAGATCATCCTAAGGAGCTTATCATAGGAGATCTAAATAAAGGAGTGACTACCAGATCAAGAGATGGAATATCAAACTCTTGCTTTATGTCAAAAATTGATACTAATAATTTCAAAGAGGCCCTAACTGATGAGTTCTGGATTAATGCTAGGCAGGAAGAGCTAGAATAATTCAGTAGAAATGAAGTTTGGGATCTAGCTCCAAGACCTGAAGGGACAAATGTGATTGGAACTAAATGGGTATACAAGAATAAATCTGATGAAAAATGGGTGGTCACTAGAAATAAGGCAAGGTTAGTTGCATAAGGATACACTCAACTTGAAGGAGTTGACTTTTATGAAACCTTTGCTCCTGTGGCCAGACTTGAATCAATCAGACTACACTTGGGAGTTGCATGCATACTGAAATTTAAATTGTTTCAAATGGATGTAAAGAGTGCCTTCTTAAATGGCTATATGAATGAAGAAGTTTATGTGGAACAACCAAATGGATTTGTTGATCCAAGTTTCCCTAAACATGTCTATAAACTGAAGAAAGCTATGTATGGATTAAAGCAAGCTCCAAGAGCTTGGTATGAGAGATTGACAGAACTTCTTGGTGAGAATGGATACAGGAAAGGTGGCATAGACAAACCTCTTTTCGTCAAGGAAGAAGAAGGGAAGATGATGATTTCACATATTTATGTTGATGATATTGTGTTTGGTGGGATGTCAAATGAGATGGTTCAACATTTTGTCAAGCAAATGCAGACAGAATTTGAGATGAGCCTTGTTCGTGAGTTAACTTATTTTCTTGGTCTGCAAGTTAAACAAATGGAAGATTCCATATTTTTATCTCAGAGTAAGTATGCTAATAATATAGTAAAGAAGTTTGGGATGGAAAATTCCAGTCACAAAAGAACTCCTGCTCCCATGCATCTGAAGTTGTCTAAAGATGAAAAAGGAGTAAGTGTGGATCAAAGTCTTTACAAAAGTATGATAGCCAGTCTTCTATATCTCACAGCTAGCAGACCTGACATTGCCTTTACTGTAGGGGTGTGTGCAAGATATCAAGATGATCCTAAAGTTAGCCATGCCAACCATGTGAAGAGAATTCTTAAATATGTGAATGGGACAAGTGACTATGGTATGCTATACTCTCATGGATCTAGTTCTACCTTAATTGGTTATTATAATGTTGATTGGGCAGGAAGTGCTAATGATATAAAAAGTACATTAGGAGGATGCTTCTTTCTGGGAAATAACCTCATATCTTGGTTCAGTAAGAAGCAAAATTGTGTGTCTTTGTCCACTGCAAAGGCTGAGTATATTGTTGCAGGAAGTAGTTGTTCTCAATTGGTTTGGATGAAACAAATGCTAACAGAATATAATTTCAAACAAGATATCATGACATTATTTTGTGACAATCTAAGTGCTATAAACATAACAAAAAATCCTAATCAACACAGCAGGACTGTGATACGGTGGGAGAACTGACTTAAAGGTTTTACATTTGATCACAAATGTTATGGTTAGCAAGAGTCGCCACCGAATTTTCTTTTATCCAAAAGGAAAGGTGAAAAAGCACAGGAAAGACCTTTGAGATTATTTCTTGAGTTCGGGGGGTAGATTATGAAAAGGGAAGGTATTAGCACCCTTTTCATCCATGGTTTTCCATGGGCTCTTAGTTACCTTCTAGATCACTTGTTTTTGTTTGAAATTTTACTTTGTGTGGTTTTGAAAGTATTTTTGAAAAAACGCCATTGTTTAGGAAAACTTTGTAATGATTCTCGTTCGTAAGAATGTATACAAAGTGTTTGATCTTTTGAAAATGTTTTCAAGTTTTGTAAGATGTTTTGAAAGTGTAGGTGTTTATTTTGAAAATAGAAAGGATGTTTTGTTTTGAAATGGAGAAAGTAATTAGGAGCATTATACTTACTCAAAAGTCTTTCATGTTCATTTCCTTTTTCCTTTGACATTGTTATCTTACCATTGATTTGGTAAGTAACCTTATCTTTGGATGTAAACGGGACGCGCGTGGGTCATCGTATAACCATGATTAACAATGTTACAAGGTATCTTAGCATTCTCTTTTAGGGACTAAGATCGTTTGAAAGGCAACATGGATAGCGTCATCGAGGGACTATGATCTTATATTTTGCTTGTTTTTGCTAAGATACCTCACATGCGTAATATGGCCATTTTATAAGGCAACCAAGTGGATTTTACCCTAGGGGTGCTTGTGTGCAAGTGTATTGTTTTCATGCTTGATTTTGTCTTTGATTAGGTTTTTCTAATTGATTGGTTGTAGTCTTTCCATTCAAACCCTAATTACTAGCATTTGTATATAAAGCGATAAATTGCGGAATTTAAAATTACTATGCTATTACAATACTTGTGGGAGGGGGTGTATAAATTATAAATGAGGATTGCAAGAAAATAAACCTAATTAATCTATTACAACCATATTGAATTGGTATAAATGTACAAGAATAAATGAATATAATGTACAAAATGAATAAATCTACAAGAATATAAATGTAAAGTAAATGGATATTTGTTTGGATTTTTTAGAGAAAATGGGTTTTGTTTTAAAATTAATTAACTAAAAGAAAAAATAATTAATTAAAAGTAAAACTTAAATTTACTAGGAAAAGAATTTAAATAAAACCCTAATCTAAATATTAATTAAAAAGAAATTAATTTTATGAGAAGAATATTTTTGGAGCATATCTGAACTGTATCTGAGAGCTGAAACTGAATGATTATCAGGGTGGCATCCGTGTCTGGAGCGTATCTGAACTATATTTGAGAGCTGAAACTGAATGAGTATTAGGATGGCATCCATGTCTGGAGCGTATCTGAACTGTATCTGAATAGCTAAAACTGAATGAGTATCAGGATGGTATCCTATCCGGAGCGTATCTGAACTGTATCTGGGAAAACCTTTGAACATTGTTAATGGCAGCTGTTGATTAACCTTATCCTGAAAAGGGTAAAATGTTAGCTAAAATGCAAAGTCATGTTTTATGAAATGCATGATATAATGAGATTGTGATACATGCATTCGTGTTATTGATGTTTATGATATACGGATGTGATGTATGCGTATGTGAGTTAATCTGCTACACTTCTTGTTGGATTTGGAAAATAAATCCCCGACTGCTGTTGAGGATACGAAGTGTAAATCTTCATGTTTTGAAGTGTGTGTTAATGAATTTCCATTTGGAGAAATAAACTCTGTTGTAAGGGAAACATCGTGTACTTCTTGTAAAATCCTATTGGGGAATCCCGAGAAATTGGACGACTTCTACTAGGGAGTGATAACTGGAAGTTTTGTTCCGCTGGGGATTAAACTGCACACTGCGGGGGATTTCATGGAAATAGCTTAGAGAGATTTCCCTATTTCTTAAATACATTTAGTGATTGTCTTTCTATTTTGTTCATTTGTAAATGGTAATTATATTCAAATACATATGTTCAAAAATAAATCATTGTACGTTTTTGTAAACAAAACACAAGAGTAAATAAAAACAGATAGCTTTGCAATTTCAAAGGGATGTCTTTGTATTGACTTTGAGTAAATATTTTTGTACAATGAGACAAACATCCTAGTAAGAGAATTCCGTCATAAAAAAGAAAATTTGATACAAAGAAAAGATAGCTATGTGAAATAATCCCATGGGGTTCCCATTCTGCTATAGCCTTCGTGTCTCTGAGCATCTTATCTATTTGTTGCCTTGTCGAAAGCTGATTAAATTGATCAAAACCTTCGAGTTTGCAGGTTGTCCGTAAGGCGATCCAACAGGACATAGTCATATGCTTTAAATGCCTAACTTTTTCCTTGACCTCCCTTTCGGGTTTTTAGTCCACCGGGATACCCTTTTTTGCCCAAGCCGCCCTTTCGAGTTTTCAGCTTGTCGGGTGTACAGATTTTTTTTTGTTTTATCCCTAATTTTTGCCCTAACCTTTTTGGTTCGTAGGGATGCCCTTGTTTTGCCTAGGTGTGTCAACCTAGCGGGTCTCTTATGCGTAGTATCTTTTGACTATGTCCGCGTTCACAGGGTGCGGCAGGTCATTGCCATCCATGGTAGCCAAGATCATTGCTCCACCAGAGAAAATGCTTTTGATTGCAAATGGTCCTTCGTATGTAGGAGTCCATTTGCCCCTAGGATCACCTTGCGGCAGTATGATACGTTTGATCACCAAATCCCCAACTTGATATACTTGGCGTCTGACCTTTTTGTTGAAAGCCTTGATCATCCGTTTTTGATACATTTGACCATGACAAACAGCAGTAAGCCTTTTCTCATCAATCAAGTTCAGTTGATCAAGTCGAGTCTAGATCCAATCTTCTTCATTTAGCTCTGCATCCTTCATAATTCTCAGAGAGGGGATCTGAACTTCAATAGGCAAGACAGCCTCCATGCCATAAACCAGAGAGTAGGGTGTTGCCCCTATTGATGTGTGCGCTGTGGTACGATACCCGTGGAGAGTGAATGGTAGCATCTCATGCCAGTATTTGTATGTGAATTTAATTTTCTGTATGATCTTTTTGATGTTCTTATTTGCGGCTTCGACAACACCATTCATCTTTCGTCGGTAAGGGGAAGAATTGTGATGCTGAATATAGATTTGCTCACACAGGGCGGTGATCATAGTGTTGTTAAGATTCGTACCGTTGTCTGTGATGATCCTCTCCGGGATACCGTACTGACAGATGAGATTCTATTTAATGAACCGAGCTACAACATTCTTGGTGACGGAAGCGAAAGAGGCCGCCTCAACCCACTTTGTAAAATAGTCAATGGCCACTAAGATGAAGTGGTGTCCATTAGAGGTTATTGGTTTGATTTCCCCAATCATATTGATGCCCCACATAGCAAAGGGCCAAGGAGCCGTCAAGACATTCAGAGGAACCGGCGGTACGTGCACCATGTCATCATAGATCTGACACTTGTGGCAGGTTCGAGAGTGTTGATAGAAATCTGCTTCCATGGTAGACCAGTAATAGCCTGCCCGTAGGATTTTCTTTGCCATCGTATGCCCACTGGAATGGGTTCCAAAAGTGCCCTCATGTAGATCAGCCATGATCTTTTCAGCTTCAACCTTGTCTATGCACCAAAGCAAAATAGAGGCATGGTTGCGTTTGTAGAGACCTCCATTACTAAGGAAGAATTTAGCAGAGAATCTCCATAAGAACTTATTATCATTGACTGAAGCTCCTTTCGGATATTCTTGAGCCTCGAGATACCTCTTGACTTCGTGAAACCAAGGCTGGTCCACTACTTCTTCAGTATTAATCTCGTGACAATGAGCTGATTCATCCATTTGTTCAATGGTGATCTGGGGAGCCTCATTATCCCATTTAAGTTTAAACATGGATGACATTGTGGCTAGTGCGTCTGCTAGCTGATTTTCTTCTCGCAGGAAATGCTCGAAGGTAATCTTCTCAAAATGTGGGATCAATGTTAACACATGTGTTGTACCCCAAAATTTGCCCTCTCCTTTTTCACAAGAAATCACAGCTTCCGGGTTTTCCCTGATTTTTTAGATTGGCTCAAGAATCGGTCAAACAGACTTTTTCTTATCAGTCTACCCAAAATTAGGGTTTCCATTGATTTTGAATCAGTCCAAGCAGATTATTAGGGTTTCTACTGATTTGGTCGAGTTTGGCTCAGGGTTTGATCAAGCAGACGTTTCTTTGACAGTAAATCCAAAATTAGGGTTTGCACACGCATTCTCAAAAGGAATTGAGTCCACAGTTCTTTTCAATCGACTGTTACATTGTTTTGACGCTTGTTCAAGATTGTTGTTTGTTTCTCAAAACCTAAACATCTGGGCTAAGAGCTGAGGCTTTTTAATTTGAAAGGTTGAAACTTTAGTTTGATCAGTGAGGTAAAAGGCGTATGGACGTTTGTTTGTTTAACTGTGCAATGCTTTTGGTTATTTGGAATGCCGTGCTTATTGTTGGTTAATGCAAGGCTGTGACACTGCGATGTTTGTTGATTATTTATAATTTCTAAGTTAAAATAGTTGGGATGCATTTCCAATTATTATAATTCAAGAAATTTAAATAATTAAATAAACAAGTGCAGAAGAAATAAAGAATTATCTGACAAAAGATTTTTATTCATTTTCAATTGATGTTACAAATGTTATTTGGATATTGTAAATTTATTTACAATATTTACAATGATATTTATTACAAATAATTGAACAGAAATTGAATCTACATTCTAAGTCCCGTGAAGTCTTCATCTTCTACTGCTGCTTCCCTTTCCCCAATTGGTATTTACTTGCAAAGCCATAAAGGAGAAGTCAATACAGTGAAATTGGAAAAGCATTTTTCAGACAGATAAGCAAAAACTCATCATTAAAGGTTGTTGGCCGGAATCAGTTTGTTTTGGTTTTCATCGTATTTTGCTCGTCCTCTCTGCAAATCGCAAGAAGATTTATCTTCTTGGTTCACAAAGAGGAAAAGTAAAATTAAAATGTTTGCAAGAATATGAATCAATTAAACAAAATGCACAAAGCTGCATAAATTCAAACTGTCCAAGAGGCAAACCAAACTGTCAAAGAGGCAAACCAAATTGCAAACTGAACAAACAAATTGCAATGTCAAAACTAGGCAAGCCAAACTGTCCAAGAGGCAAACCAAACTGTCCAAGAGGCAAACCAAACTGTCAAAGAGGCAAACCAAACTGTCAAAAAGAGCTGTCAACAGGCTATCAACGCTACCAATGCAGAAAATCTGGAAGAAAGGACAAGATGCAGAGCAAAACCAAAATGCAAGCAATATTTCAAAACACTTTCATCATTTTCCAGCCAACACCTTTTCAGAATAAAAAGTACCTTTAAGCAATATAATATGTTTTCTGGAGAGAGAGAGAAAGAGAAAAAGAAAAGCAGGTTTGCAGTTTGGCAGGCAAAAAGATATAGATATATATAACATTATTCTAACAGTTCAAGGGGGGCAGAACACATAAAGAAAAATATACCACAAAACTGTAAACAGATAACACAAGCCTTGAGGCCTGTACCAGTAAGCCTGCCTGCCCATACTAGAAGCAAACCAACAAAAACCTTCTAGCCTGCATAAGAACCTTTTTCAAGTTTGCAAACAACAGAAACACAAGCCTTGAGGCTTGCTTCAAGCCTTCAAGCCAAAAACCTGTTCAAACACAAAACTTGCAGAAGCAAGCCTTCAAGCTTGCCTGCTAAAAACCAGTTACCAAACCTTCAAGCCAAAAACCTGCATAAAACTTCAAACGAGTTCAAACTGTAAACACATAACAACAGCAAGCCTGTGACCAAACGAGCAAGCCTTGCAGCCTGCTTCAAGCCTGCCTCAAACCTGTTACAGAAGCAAGCCTCAAGCCTGTAACCAAAACAAGCCTGTAGCCTCAAAACTGCCTTCAAGCAAGCAAACTAACAAGCCTAAAAACCTGTCAAAACTGTAGAATACCGACCTGCCTTCAATACCAAACAAGAAAAACTCCAACAAATCCAAACCAGTTATCAGAACAACAATAACAAAAGCCTCAGAACTGGGATCATCATAGGCAAAACCAGCCAAACCCAAAAGAGAGGAAGAAACTCAGAAGCAAATAACAGTTTCCAGTTTCAACAAACAAGCAAGCAAGCATCTCAGAATCAAAGAACATCATCAAATAAACAAAGCATTCAGATAGGAAGAGAGACAGAAATGAATGAGCTAGGGTTTTCAGAAATCTCATCATAAAACCAAAGCAAGGCTAAAGATACGAAATACCAGGAAGCAAGCCAGCAAGCATCGTCACGATCCCTCCGCCTTGGCCACCTGAGAAGCGCCATCGTCCACTCCTCCGTCTCCTCTCCAAAACTAAAGCCAAAGGTATTGTCCCCTCTTCCTTTTTTACACCTCATACAAATGTAACGCAAAGATCAGAACATGTAAAAGTTTAAACATGCAAGAGAAAATCTAAAAACCCTAAAAGCGTTGGAATGAAAATCGTTACCTTTTTGTCACCGCCTGGTACAATCGAGGAGAGAGGAGAATGGAGGCATCACGTCTGGCAGCCTGAGGCAAGGAGAGGAGACATCAGAAGCCATGGTTGAGAACGAGGAAGAGACGATGAAGGAGATGGAAAGCAGCGCCGCTCATAAAACTGAAACCTTGTTCTGAATAGCAAACATTCAAACCCTAACAAAAATCTTGTTACAAACCAACTGGGCCTTCCCCTTGCATAAAACCCCTTAAGCCCAACGTGTACTGGCTCCTACACCCCCTTTTTGTGTTAATTTGTTTTTGTTGTTATTTGGGCCAAGAACAAACCCCCTAAGCGCATTTAACTTTCCTTTTTAATTTTTATAAACCATTACTTTTTTTATTATTATCACTTCATTCTCTTTTTCTTTGTTAAAAATAATATATTACCTTGTTGTATAAATTTTACTAATACTTTTTATTACACTTAAAATATGTAAATATTAGATTTTATTAAGTTAATTAATTTTAAAACTTTTGTTTAATTAATCTTATACAAGTTTCTAAAAAGCATTAACAAAAACAAAAAAATAAATAATAATACTTAATAATGCATTAGGTTAACATTTTGATTATTTGTAAATAACCATATACATCACACAATACTTTTGATTCTTATACCTTTCTATATTTTTACATTGAGAATGCGACGATTCGATTTGGTTGTAAATAATATTGGACACTACTACTCTGATAAGACTCATCCCCATTTGTAAACATTTGTACCCCCATCCCCGGATACTTATTTGTAATAGCTTAGACTTTAAATTCTCGCAATTTATCGCTTTCCATATACTGTATAGTAATTAGGGTTTGTATGCGAAGATTCAAAATCAACCGCTAGATAACCTAATACAAGATAAATGCATGGAAAAACAATCACAATGCACACTTGCACCCCTAGGGTTTCATCCACTTGTTGCCTTCAAAAATGGGCCATGGTTGCATGTTAAGTACTTTGGAAAAACAAAAACAAACAAAATGATCATAGTCCCTCGATGACGCTATCGGAGTTGCTTAAACGAAATGATCATAGTCCCTCAAGAAAATTGCCAAAGACACTTGACACTATTGCTTCCATGGTCTATACGATGACCCGCGCCTGTCCCGTTAACATCCTAACACAAGGTTGTTCACAAAATACAATGGTGAAACAACGCTGTTAAAAGGGTTAAAAACATAAGAAAGATCTTTGAGTAAATTAGGGTAGATAACTCTTAGTTACTTAATCAAACTTGCAAAACATCCTTGCCATTTTTCAAAACACACATCACAACATAACTTCAAAACAAACTTTCAAAAACATTGAAACATCTTTTCAAAAAGACATACACCTTTGTATATACTCAAACAAGAGTCATTACAAAGGTTGCCTAGACAAAGCATCTTTTTCAAAACATTTTCAAAAAACCACACACACAAAGCACCATTTCAAACAATTGAAAAGCAAAGGCAAGTGATATAAAACAAGTAACTAAGAGCCCATGGATAACTATGGATGAAAAGGGTGCTAGCACCTTCCCTTTTCATAATCTACCCCCCGAACCCACGAAAACATCTCAAAGGTCTTTCCTGTGCTTTTTGACCTTTCCTTAGGATAAAATAAAAAGTCGGTGGCGACTCTTGCTAAACCGAACATTTGCGAACACAAACACAAAACCTCAAGTCAGTTCTACCACCGTATCACAGAACTGGCGACTCTGCTGGGGAGTTTTCTAAAAGTGGGGTTACCTTAGGGTTTTAGATCACCTTTACATACTTGCTTTGATTGCTTTGATTGCTTTCCTTTTTGGGTTCCTTGCTTGGGTTTGTTTTAAATCCTACACCCGGATTTGGGGGCACCTTTTTAGGTAAATAGCAATAAACTGTGAGGGAACTGTGCGGGGTATACCGACATGGTTGAAGCAGTAGCTATGTTAGTGTGACATATTTGTGAGTATCGGTAGCCCTTGAGTAGTCAAGGAGAATACGGGGCCGCTGAGTGATGTCATGAAGCACTAACAAACACTTAGAACCTTACTTGACCATCTTGGCCTTTTTAGGGGTAGTGAGATGACCGACTTTGGTGCAGTCCGAAGTTGGTAGATACTTGATACTACACTCATTGAGGATTGTTTTCTTGGGATATTTTGGTCGCCAGTTAAGTGGCTAAACCAAAACAATGAACACAGAAAATAATCCAGTGATATTGAGCTCCTTAGAACCCGGTTTCTATTTTAGGGCAGGATGAGCCAACTAACTTCAAGAGGGTACTTACCTACAAACCCCATGCAAGCCTAAACCTAAGGACTTGTTTGCTTTGTGTGAATATGATTACCTGTATATACACTTACTTGCATTTGCATACATGTACATAACATCATAACATCATGCCATAGCATTTTCAATAACCATTTCAAGGATCTCAAGGGTCTTTTGATGCAGGGTCACGTTGAACCAGACGTCTACCAAATGGCAAGAGGGTTCTTCTCTAAACAACCGCCGTCAAAGATCAAGTGCAACAACTTGAATCAGGGGCTATGACCCACTCGACATGGTGAGCTTGATTCTCGTGGAGAAACATCCACCGATACGAAGTTCTCCAATCAAAGATGTTGATCAAAGTTAAATCTCTAAAATTTTCTTGTGTTTACCCCGAGAGATTCTTGAAAACATGCATTCACATATCATGCATTGCATCATAACAGGTTTTCCTTTTCAGGTTTCCTTATTCTCCTACTGTTTATTTCAGTAGAGATGGCTCTAGAGCAGACTATCAAGGACATCCAGGCTCAAAACTCTCAACTTCAAGAGATGTTCTTGAACCTATCCAAAGGACAAGAAGAGGTCAAGGCGCTCCTCACCAGGGGCATGATCGTGGGAAATCCTGGGGACGACAGAGATGACCAGTTGGAGTGGCTACAAACTGAGATAGCCATAATGAAGGTCCTCCACTTGAAATGACAAAGCTCGAACTGAGAGACTTTTGTTCCATTTGAATTTTCAAGTTGTAATCTCTTTTGTTATTCAAACAATTATCTGTTGATGTCAAACTCTATTTCATTAATGCATTGCATATGTTTGTCTTGAATTCATCCATTCGTTTTCACTATTCTTAAACTATGCTTTCTACTTTCTTCATGATATTTAACTCTTGATAAAAAGCTACAAGCCTTTAGAGGGAGGATGACGAAACAATACCATAATCTCATACAGTATGCTTTTGAACAGACCTTGCTGACGATGTACATGCATTTCCTTTAAATCCTAAACACTAGAGTTATAAGGAAGATAATCCCTAGTCAACCCCTTCGAGCCAAAGAAGTAGGAGTTTTCTGTTCTAAACAAATTGAAACCTTTGATTAAACCTGGGGCAGGGTAGTCTCTCAGTTAATTCAAAAAAAAGATGCGCATTGAAGTTGCAAACTCTCAGTTCGTAATACAACGAACGACATCAAAAACTTTCCTTTGGAACCAAAAGACAGTGATGGTTCCTTATCTAATAGGCAGTCATTATCTCTCAAAATAGAAAAGCCCACTAAGCCAAAACCTATAAAGGAGGCTTAAGAAAGATGGGGCATCCCGTTGACTGTAACCTCGAAAACAGGAACAGTCAGGCAAAAATTAGGGATAACAAATCAAAAGAACGAGGTCACTACAAATCCTCAACAACATGAAAAATGTTGCAAAAATGACTGCCTTCCAACAAATTCAACTTGTGTGAACCATCACCAAAAAAGTCGTTCCAAACTCGAATAGAGTTCGACGCACAATTAACTGAGTTTAGGACTGAAGGACATCACGAAGAGCGGGTGGGTACAAATATACTTTGAGCCTTTATCCTTTGTTTCTTAAACCGTGAACCAAGCCACGTTACAACCCTTCAAAAGTCCTAATTGAAGCATTGGTTAGTTCAAAAGCATACTGTTACAAAAGGTATCCTGACTCCTGTAAGGCTTTGCTCTAAATCTTGTGTTGAATTTGTCTTATAAAAAGTTTTCTGCTAAAAAACGCATTTTTCAAAACTTCGAGACAAGCATAAACTTTGCATTATTTGAATATCGTTGGTTGCACATGGTTTACTTGTTTAAACAGCAAAGAAATTCATACAGTGAATGTTCAGAGGAACGAAAGCTCTCTCAGTGAATGAAATCACTTCAAGTGGGATGACACTTCCGTTACAAAAATCTCATATCAACAAAAGGGGATTTTACATGGTATTGTTCAGTAAACCTGGGGAAGTCCAGTCATGGTTTCAACAAATCCTTCAAAGTTAACCTGGGGAAGTCCAGTCAAGATTTTAACAGATCTTTCAAAGTTCAGTTAACCTGGGGCAGTCCAGTCAAGATTCCAACAAATCTTTCAAAGTTCAGTTAACCTGGGGCA
The DNA here is from genome assembly GCA_948472305.1 of Vicia faba. NCBI lineage: Eukaryota > Viridiplantae > Streptophyta > Magnoliopsida > Fabales > Fabaceae > Vicia > Vicia faba. The sequence continues at coordinate 170,361,644 of OX451739.1, read as the reverse complement.
GTCCAGTCAAGATTTCAAGAAATCTCTCAATTACAGATTAACCTGGGGCAAGTCTCCGTCACCATCACTTGGGGCATTTAAACGTCAATCTCATCAAAGGGTTATGTGCAGTCCAAGTGTCCTGGCAATATCACAAGCATCTGATACTAGGGGCAGTGATGAAACCTCTCCGAAATCTTTCTGAAAAGAAATTCAAGCGTCCTCGAGAAGTTCATCACCTCTCTAGAAGACCAGCGATCATGGGTTTATTTCCCCAACATTTGTCAAGGATTTATTCTCCAAAGCAAAATTACATTTCAAGTTGAAAGAGCGTTCAAAAATTTCCTTCATCACCTGCTGGAAGTTGCGGTCATCATCAAAAATTCCTTCATCACCTGCTGGAATTCAAGAGCGTTCAAAAATTTCCTTCATCACCTGCTGGAAGTTGTGGTCATCATCAAAAATTCCTTCATCACCTGCTGGAATTCAAGAGCGTTCAAAAATTTCCTTCATCACCTGCTGGAAGTTGCGGTCATCATCAAAAATTCCTTCATCACCTGCTGGAATTCAAGAGCGTTCAAAAATTTCCTTCATCACCTGCTGGAAGTTGCGGTCATCATCAAAAATTCCTTCATCACCTGTTGGAATTCAAGAGCGTTCAAAAATTTCCTTCATCACCTGCTGGAAGTTGCGGTCATCATCAAAAATTCCTTCATCACCTGCTGGAATTCAAGAGCGTTCAAAAATTTCCTTCATCACCTGCTGGAAGTTGCAGTCATCATCAAAAATTCCTTCATCACCTGCTGGAATTCAAGAGCGTTCAAAAATTTCCTTCATCACCTGCTGGAAGTTGCGGTCATCATCAAAAATTCCTTCATCACCTGTTGGAATTCAAGAGCGTTCAAAAATTTCCTTCATCACCTGCTGGAAGTTGCGGTCATCATCAAAAATTCCTTCATCACCTGTTGGAATTCAAGAGCGTTCAAAAATTTCCTTCATCACCTGCTGGAAGTTGCGGTCATCATCAAAAATTCCTTCATCACCTGCTGGAATTCAAGAGCGTTCAAAAATTTCCTTCATCACCTGCTGGAAGTTGCGGTCATCATCAAAAATTCCTTCATCACCTGCTGGAATTCAAGAGCGTTCAAAAATTCCTTCATCACCTGCTGGAAGTTGCGGTCATCATCTAAAATTCCTTCATCACCTGCTGGAATTCAAGAGCGTTCAAAAATTTCCTTCATCACCTGCTGGAAGTTGCAGTCATCATCAAAAATTCCTTCATCACCTGCTGGAATTCAAGAGAGTTCAAAAATTTCCTTCATCACCTACTGGAATTCAAGAGAGTTCAAAAATTTCCTTCATCACCTGCTGGAAGTTGCGGTCATCATCAAAAATTCCTTCATCGCCTGCTGGAATTCAAGGTCGTTCAAAATTTCCTTCATCACCTGCTGGAAGTTATGATCATCATCAAATTTCCTTCATCACCTGCTGGAAGTTACAACCACCAACAAGATAACGGACAACTGAAAATTTGTTTCTCTCAAGAATGAAGACTCTCATCCTTGAAACCTCAGAAGATCGGTATACACCCGACCTCCTGACCCAAACGCCTGAATGAAGATTCTCATTCTTGATTCCCCAGTAGATTGGCATACACCCAAGCTCCTGATATTCCCGACAAAATGAAAATTCTCATTCTCAAAGTGGCATATAACCTGAGTTCCCGATATCCCCAATAGAATGAAGATTCTCATTCTCAAAGTGGCATATAACCCGAGTTCCTGATATTCCCGACAGAATGAAGATTCTCATTCTCAAAGTGGCAAACAACTTAAACTCCTGAACTTCTTCCAAACAGGAATAAGCTTTTCCCAGAGTCCTGAGCTTACTCTCCAACAGGACAGCTACTTTTCAACAATATGGCTATTCCCCACAGAATTCTTATTCCCCAAGCAGAATGAAGACTCTCATTCTCAGTTCCTCACAGAATATTCAGATATTCTCCAATGAAGATCTCCGCAAGACAGGAATCCCCAGTAGATTGGCATACAACCCAAGCTCCTGATTCCCCAACAGTGGTCCCAGGACTTCTCATTTTCAACGATCAAAAGATTCTTGCAATCCCCTGCAGCAGTCAAGGATTCACTTTCCCCGACGGCAGTCAAGATTCTATTATCTCCGGCTATCCAGGATTCATCTATCCTCAGCAAGACAGCTCATCAGCTTACATGCGCATTCACTACATTCATATATCATAAACATTGATATAACATATATATTGCATCATACATTTCATGCAACATAACTTTGTGTTTCAGCTAATATTTTACCCTTTTCAGGATAAGATTAATAAGCTTCAACTTCAACTTTTGAAAACAGTTTACGGATGCTTCCCAACATGGATGCTGATCTATTGCTTATTCAATTCCAAGACTTCTGAAAACAGTTTACAGATTCTCCAAATACGGATGTTAATCTATCGCTTGTTCAGACTCAACTTCTGAAAACAGTTCACGGGTTCTCCAGATACGGATGTTAACCTATCGCTTGTTCAGATCCAAGACTTTTGAAAACAGTTTACGGATGCTTCCCCAACATGGATGTTGATCTATTGCTTATTCAATTCCAAGACTTCTGAAAACAGTTTACAGATTCTCCAAATACGGATGTTAATCTATCGCTTGTTCAGACTCAACTTCTGAAAATAGTTCACGGGTTCTCCAGATACGGATGTTAACCTATCGCTTGTTCAAATCCAAGACTTTTGAAAATAGTTTACGGATGCTTCCCCAACATGGATGTTGATCTATTGCTTATTCAATTCCAAGACTTCTGAAAACAGTTTACAGATTCTCCAAATACGGATGTTAATCTATCGCTTGTTCAGACTCAACTTCTGAAAACAGTTCACGGGTTCTCCAGATACGGATGTTAACCTATCGCTTGTTCATATCCAAGACTTTTGAAAATAGTTTACGGATGCTTCCCAACATGGACGCTGATCTATTGCTTATTCAATTCCAAGACTTCTGAAAACAGTTTACGGATTCTCCAAACATGGATGTCAATCTATTGCTTATTCAGACCCCCAGTCCAGAGATGTTCCAAACATGGATACCTTTCTGATACTACCTCACTCACCAAACGACATACAGTTCAACAAACAATCTCCCGATGGCATCTTTAAGCCCATCCACCGACAAGAATTCTGTCACATTCCAGATGGCATCTTTAAGCCCATCCCCCGACAAGAATTCTGTCACATTCCGGATGGCATCTTTAAGCCCATCTCCAAATGGCATCTTTAAGCCCATTCCCTCTACCATCACATCACCGAGTACAAATTTCTGGGCACTCTAGTGTTCAATCATCTTTCACCTTCAAGTCACAAATGGCAGATTCGCCAATCTAACTCTTCAGGTGTAAGAAGATTGAACAGGGACAACTTTTGTACCCCAAAATTTGCCCTCTCCTTTTTCACAAGAAATCACAGCTTCCGGGTTTTCCCTGATTTTTTAGATTGGCTCAAGAATCGGTCAAACAGACTTTTTCTTATCAGTCTACCCAAAATTAGGGTTTCCATTGATTTTGAATCAGTCCAAGCAGATTATTAGGGTTTCTACTGATTTGGTCGAGTTTGGCTCAGGGTTTGATCAAGCAGACGTTTCTTTGACAGTAAATCCAAAATTAGGGTTTGCACACGCATTCTCAAAAGGAATTGAGTCCACAGTTCTTTTCAATCGACTGTTACATTGTTTTGACGCTTGTTCAAGATTGTTGTTTGTTTCTCAAAACCTAAACATCTGGGCTAAGAGCTGAGGCTTTTTAATTTGAAAGGTTGAAACTTTAGTTTGATCAGTGAGGTAAAAGGCGTATGGACGTTTGTTTGTTTAACTGTGCAATGCTTTTGGTTATTTGGAATGCCGTGCTTATTGTTGGTTAATGCAAGGCTGTGACACTGCGATGTTTGTTGATTATTTATAATTTCTAAGTTAAAATAGTTGGGATGCATTTCCAATTATTATAATTCAAGAAATTTAAATAATTAAATAAACAAGTGCAGAAGAAATAAAGAATTATCTGACAAAAGATTTTTATTCATTTTCAATTGATGTTACAAATGTTATTTGGATATTGTAAATTTATTTACAATATTTACAATGATATTTATTACAAATAATTGAACAGAAATTGAATCTACATTCTAAGTCCCGTGAAGTCTTCATCTTCTACTGCTGCTTCCCTTTCCCCAATTGGTATTTACTTGCAAAGCCATAAAGGAGAAGTCAATACAGTGAAATTGGAAAAGCATTTTTCAGACAGATAAGCAAAAACTCATCATTAAAGGTTGTTGGCCGGAATCAGTTTGTTTTGGTTTTCATCGTATTTTGCTCGTCCTCTCTGCAAATCGCAAGAAGATTTATCTTCTTGGTTCACAAAGAGGAAAAGTAAAATTAAAATGTTTGCAAGAATATGAATCAATTAAACAAAATGCACAAAGCTGCATAAATTCAAACTGTCCAAGAGGCAAACCAAACTGTCAAAGAGGCAAACCAAATTGCAAACTGAACAAACAAATTGCAATGTCAAAACTAGGCAAGCCAAACTGTCCAAGAGGCAAACCAAACTGTCCAAGAGGCAAACCAAACTGTCAAAGAGGCAAACCAAACTGTCAAAAAGAGCTGTCAACAGGCTATCAACGCTACCAATGCAGAAAATCTGGAAGAAAGGACAAGATGCAGAGCAAAACCAAAATGCAAGCAATATTTCAAAACACTTTCATCATTTTCCAGCCAACACCTTTTCAGAATAAAAAGTACCTTTAAGCAATATAATATGTTTTCTGGAGAGAGAGAGAAAGAGAAAAAGAAAAGCAGGTTTGCAGTTTGGCAGGCAAAAAGATATAGATATATATAACATTATTCTAACAGTTCAAGGGGGGCAGAACACATAAAGAAAAATATACCACAAAACTGTAAACAGATAACACAAGCCTTGAGGCCTGTACCAGTAAGCCTGCCTGCCCATACTAGAAGCAAACCAACAAAAACCTTCTAGCCTGCATAAGAACCTTTTTCAAGTTTGCAAACAACAGAAACACAAGCCTTGAGGCTTGCTTCAAGCCTTCAAGCCAAAAACCTGTTCAAACACAAAACTTGCAGAAGCAAGCCTTCAAGCTTGCCTGCTAAAAACCAGTTACCAAACCTTCAAGCCAAAAACCTGCATAAAACTTCAAACGAGTTCAAACTGTAAACACATAACAACAGCAAGCCTGTGACCAAACGAGCAAGCCTTGCAGCCTGCTTCAAGCCTGCCTCAAACCTGTTACAGAAGCAAGCCTCAAGCCTGTAACCAAAACAAGCCTATAGCCTCAAAACTGCCTTCAAGCAAGCAAACTAACAAGCCTAAAAACCTGTCAAAACTGTAGAATACCGACCTGCCTTCAATACCAAACAAGAAAAACTCCAACAAATCCAAACCAGTTATCAGAACAACAATAACAAAAGCCTCAGAACTGGGATCATCATAGGCAAAACCAGCCAAACCCAAAAGAGAGGAAGAAACTCAGAAGCAAATAACAGTTTCCAGTTTCAACAAACAAGCAAGCAAGCATCTCAGAATCAAAGAACATCATCAAATAAACAAAGCATTCAGATAGGAAGAGAGACAGAAATGAATGAGCTAGGGTTTTCAGAAATCTCATCATAAAACCAAAGCAAGGCTAAAGATACGAAATACCAGGAAGCAAGCCAGCAAGCATCGTCACGATCCCTCCGCCTTGGCCACCTGAGAAGCGCCATCGTCCACTCCTCCGTCTCCTCTCCAAAACTAAACCCAAAGGTATTGTCCCCTCTTCCTTTTTTACACCTCATACAAATGTAACGCAAAGATCAGAACATGTAAAAGTTTAAACATGCAAGAGAAAATCTGAAAACCCTAAAAGCGTTGGAATGAAAATCGTTACCTTTTTGTCACCGCCTGGTACAATCGAGGAGAGAGGAGAATGGAGGCATCACGTCTGGCAGCCTGAGGCAAGGAGAGGAGACATCAGAAGCCATGGTTGAGAACGAGGAAGAGACGATGAAGGAGATGGAAAGCAGCGCCGCTCATAAAACTGAAACCTTGTTCTGAATAGCAAACATTCAAACCCTAACAAAAATCTTGTTACAAACCAACTGGGCCTTCCCCTTGCATAAAACCCCTTAAGCCCAACGTGTACTGGCTCCTACACCCCCTTTTTGTGTTAATTTGTTTTTGTTGTTATTTGGGCCAAGAACAAACCCCCTAAGCGCATTTAACTTTCCTTTTTAATTTTTATAAACCATTACTTTTTTTATTATTATCACTTCATTCTCTTTTTCTTTGTTAAAAATAATATATTACCTTGTTGTATAAATTTTACTAATACTTTTTATTACACTTAAAATATGTAAATATTAGATTTTATTAAGTTAATTAATTTTAAAACTTTTGTTTAATTAATCTTATACAAGTTTCTAAAAAGCATTAACAAAAACAAAAAAATAAATAATAATACTTAATAATGCATTAGGTTAACATTTTGATTATTTGTAAATAACCATATACATCACACAATACTTTTGATTCTTATACCTTTCTATATTTTTACATTGAGAATGCGACGATTCGATTTGGTTGTAAATAATATTGGACACTACTACTCTGATAAGACTCATCCCCATTTGTAAACATTTGTACCCCCATCCCCGGATACTTATTTGTAATAGCTTAGACTTTAAATTCTCGCAATTTATCGCTTTCCATATATTGTATAGTAATTAGGGTTTGTATGCGAAGATTCAAAATCAACCGCTAGATAACCTAATACAAGATAAATGCATGAAAAAACAATCACAATGCACACTTGCACCCCTAGGGTTTCATCCACTTGTTGCCTTCAAAAATGGGCCATGGTTGCATGTTAAGTACTTTGGAAAAACAAAAACAAACAAAATGATCATAGTCCCTCGATGACGCTATCGGAGTTGCTTAAACGAAATGATCATAGTCCCTCAAGAAAATTGCCAAAGACACTTGACACTATTGCTTCCATGGTCTATACGATGACCCGCGCCTGTCCCGTTAACATCCTAACACAAGGTTGTTCACAAAATACAATGGTGAAACAACGCTGTTAAAAGGGTTAAAAACATAAGAAAGATCTTTGAGTAAATTAGGGTAGATAACTCTTAGTTACTTAATCAAACTTGCAAAACATCCTTGCCATTTTTCAAAACACACATCACAACATAACTTCAAAACAAACTTTCAAAAACATTGAAACATCTTTTCAAAAAGACATACACCTTTGTATATACTCAAACAAGAGTCATTACAAAGGTTGCCTAGACAAAGCATCTTTTTCAAAACATTTTCAAAAAACCACACACACAAAGCACCATTTCAAACAATTGAAAAGCAAAGGCAAGTGATATAAAACAAGTAACTAAGAGCCCATGGATAACTATGGATGAAAAGGGTGCTAGCACCTTCCCTTTTCATAATCTACCCCCCGAACCCACGAAAACATCTCAAAGGTCTTTCCTGTGCTTTTTGACCTTTCCTTAGGATAAAATAAAAAGTCGGTGGCGACTCTTGCTAAACCGAACATTTGCGAACACAAACACAAAACCTCAAGTCAGTTCTACCACCGTATCACAGAACTGGCGACTCTGCTGGGGAGTTTTCTAAAAGTGGGGTTACCTTAGGGTTTTAGATCACCTTTACATACTTGCTTTGATTGCTTTGATTGCTTTCCTTTTTGGGTTCCTTGCTTGGGTTTGTTTTAAATCCTACACCCGGATTTGGGGGCACCTTTTTAGGTAAATAGCAATAAACTGTGAGGGAACTGTGCGGGGTATACCGACATGGTTGAAGCAGTAGCTATGTTAGTGTGACATATTTGTGAGTATCGGTAGCCCTTGAGTAGTCAAGGAGAATACGGGGCCGCTGAGTGATGTCATGAAGCACTAACAAACACTTAGAACCTTACTTGACCATCTTGGCCTTTTTAGGGGTAGTGAGATGACCGACTTTGGTGCAGTCCGAAGTTGGTAGATACTCGATACTACACTCATTGAGGATTGTTTTCTTGGGATATTTTGGTCGCCAGTTAAGTGGCTAAACCAAAACAATGAACACAGAAAATAATCCAGTGATATTGAGCTCCTTAGAACCCGGTTTCTATTTTAGGGCAGGATGAGCCAACTAACTTCAAGAGGGTACTTACCTACAAACCCCATGCAAGCCTAAACCTAAGGACTTGTTTGCTTTGTGTGAATATGATTACCTGTATATACACTTACTTGCATTTGCATACATGTACATAACATCATAACATCATGCCATAGCATTTTCAATAACCATTTCAAGGATCTCAAGGGTCTTTTGATGCAGGGTCACGTTGAACCAGACGTCTACCAAATGGCAAGAGGGTTCTTCTCTAAACAACCGCCGTCAAAGATCAAGTGCAACAACTTGAATCAGGGGCTATGACCCACTCGACATGGTGAGCTTGATTCTCGTGGAGAAACATCCACCGATACGAAGTTCTCCAATCAAAGATGTTGATCAAAGTTCAATCTCTAAAATTTTCTTGTGTTTACCCCGAGAGATTCTTGAAAACATGCATTCACATATCATGCATTGCATCATAACAGGTTTTCCTTTTCAGGTTTCCTTATTCTCCTACTGTTTATTTCAGTAGAGATGGCTCTAGAGCAGACTATCAAGGACATCCAGGCTCAAAACTCTCAACTTCAAGAGATGTTCTTGAACCTATCCAAAGGACAAGAAGAGGTCAAGGCGCTCCTCACCAGGGGCATGATCGTGGGAAATCCTGGGGACGACAGAGATGACCAGTTGGAGTGGCTACAAACTGAGATAGCCATAATGAAGGTCCTCCACTTGAAATGAGAAAGCTCGAACTGAGAGACTTTTGTTCCATTTGAATTTTCAAGTTGTAATCTCTTTTGTTATTCAAACAATTATCTGTTGATGTCAAACTCTATTTCATTAATGCATTGCATATGTTTGTCTTGAATTCATCCATTCGTTTTCACTATTCTTAAACTATGCTTTCTACTTTCTTCATGATATTTAACTCTTGATAAAAAGCTACAAGCCTTTAGAGGGAGGATGACGAAACAATACCATAATCTCATACAGTATGCTTTTGAACAGACCTTGCTGACGATGTACAGGCATTTCCTTTAAATCCTAAACACTAGAGTTATAAGGAAGATAATCCCTAGTCAACCCCTTCGAGCCAAAGAAGTAGGAGTTTTCTGTTCTAAACAAATTGAAACCTTTGATTAAACCTGGGGCAGGGTAGTCTCTCAGTTAATTCAAAAAAAAGATGCGCATTGAAGTCGCAAACTCTCAGTTCGTAATACAACGAACGACATCAAAAACTTTCCTTTAGAACCAAAAGACAGTGATGGTTCCTTATCTAATAGGCAGTCATTATCTCTCAAAATAGAAAAGCCCACTAAGCCAAAACCTATAAAGGAGGCTTAAGAAAGATGGGGCATCCCGTTGACTGTAACCTCGAAAACAGGAACAGTCAGGCAAAAATTAGGGATAACAAATCAAAAGAACGAGGTCGCTACAAATCCTCAACAACATGAAAAATGTTGCAAAAATGACTGCCTTCCAACAAATTCAACTTGTGTGAACCATCACCAAAAAAGTCGTTCCAAACTCGAATAGAGTTCGACGCACAATTAACTGAGTTTAGGACTGAAGGACATCACGAAGAGCGGGTGGGTACAAATATACTTTGAGCCTTTATCCTTTGTTTCTTAAACCGTGAACCAAGCCACGTTACAACCCTTCAAAAGTCCTAATTGAAGCATGGGTTAGTTCAAAAGCATACTGTTACAAAAGGTATCCTGACTCCTGTAAGGCTTTGCTCTAAATCTTGTGTTGAATTTGTCTTATAAAAAGTTTTCTGCTAAAAAACGCATTTTTCAAAACTTCGAGACAAGCATAAACTTTGCATTATTTGAATATCGTTGGTTGCACATGGTTTACTTGTTTAAACAGCAAAGAAATTCATACAGTGAATGTTCGGAGGAACGAAAGCTCTCTCAGTGAATGAAATCACTTCAAGTGGGATGACACTTCCGTTACAAAAATCTCATATCAACAAAAGGGGATTTTATATGGTATTGTCCAGTAAACCTGGGGAAGTCCAGTCATGGTTTCAACAAATCCTTCAAAGTTAACCTGGGGAAGTCCAGTCAAGATTTTAACAGATCTTTCAAAGTTCAGTTAACCTGGGGCAGTCCAGTCAAGATTCCAACAAATCTTTCAAAGTTCAGTTAACCTGGGGCAGTCCAGTCAAGATTTCAAGAAATCTCTCAATTACAGATTAACCTGGGGCAAGTCTCCGTCACCATCACTTGGGGCATTTAAACGTCAATCTCATCAAAGGGTTATGTGCAGTCCAAGTGTCCTGGCAATATCACAAGCATCTGATACTAGGGGCAGTGATGAAACCTCTCCGAAATCTTTCTGAAAAGAAATTCAAGCGTCCTCGAGAAGTTCATCACCTCTCTAGAAGACCAGCGATCATGGGTTTATTTCCCCAACATTTGTCAAGGATTTATTCTCCAAAGCAAAATTACATTTCAAGTTGAAAGAGCGTTCAAAAATTTCCTTCATCACCTGCTGGAAGTTGCGGTCATCATCAAAAATTCCTTCATCACCTGCTGGAATTCAAGAGCGTTCGAAAATTTCCTTCATCACCTGCTGGAAGTTGTGGTCATCATCAAAAATTCCTTCATCACCTGCTGGAATTCAAGAGCGTTCAAAAATTTCCTTCATCACCTGCTGGAAGTTGCGGTCATCATCAAAAATTCCTTCATCACCTGCTGGAATTCAAGAGCGTTCAAAAATTTCCTTCATCACCTGCTGGAAGTTGCGGTCATCATCAAAAATTCCTTCATCACCTGTTGGAATTCAAGAGCGTTCAAAAATTTCCTTCATCACCTGCTGGAAGTTCCGGTCATCATCAAAAATTCCTTCATCACCTGCTGGAATTCAAGAGCGTTAAAAAATTTCCTTCATCACCTGCTGGAAGTTGCAGTCATCATCAAAAATTCCTTCATCACCTGCTGGAATTCAAGAGCGTTCAAAAATTTCCTTCATCACCTGCTGGAAGTTGCGGTCATCATCAAAAATTCCTTCATCACCTGTTGGAATTCAAGAGCGTTCAAAAATTTCCTTCATCACCTGCTGGAAGTTGCGGTCATCATCAAAAATTCCTTCATCACCTGTTGGAATTCAAGAGCGTTCAAAAATTTCCTTCATCACCTGCTGGAAGTTGCGGTCATCATCAAAAATTCCTTCATCACCTGCTGGAATTCAAGAGCGTTCAAAAATTTCCTTCATCACCTGCTGGAAGTTGCGGTCATCATCAAAAATTCCTTCATCACCTGCTGGAATTCAAGAGCGTTCAAAAATTCCTTCATCACCTGCTGGAAGTTGCGGTCATCATCAAAAATTCCTTCATCACCTGCTGGAATTCAAGAGCGTTCAAAAATTTCCTTCATCACCTGCTGGAAGTTGCAGTCATCATCAAAAATTCCTTCATCACCTGCTGGAATTCAAGAGATTTCAAAAATTTCCTTCATCACCTACTGGAATTCAAGAGAGTTCAAAAATTTCCTTCATCACCTGCTGGAAGTTGCGGTCATCATCAAAAATTCCTTCATCGCCTGCTGGAATTCAAGGTCGTTCAAAATTTCCTTCATCACCTGCTGGAAGTTACGATCATCATCAAATTTCCTTCATCACCTGCTGGAAGTTACAACCACCAACAAGATAACGGACAACTGAAAATTTGTTTCTCTCAAGAATGAAGACTCTCATCCTTGAAACCTCAGAAGATCGGTATACACCCGACCTCCTGACCCAAACGCCTGAATGAAGATTCTCATTCTTGATTCCCCAGTAGATTGGCATACACCCAAGCTCCTGATATTCCCGACAAAATGAAAATTCTCATTCTCAAAGTGGCATATAACCTGAGTTCCCGATATCCCCAATAGAATGAAGATTCTCATTCTCAAAGTGGCATATAACCCGAGTTCCTGATATTCCCGACAGAATGAAGATTCTCATTCTCAAAGTGGCAAACAACTTAAACTCCTGAACTTCTTCCAAACAGGAATAAGCTTTTCCCAGAGTCCTGAGCTTACTCTCCAACAGGACAGCTACTTTTCAACAATATGGCTATTCCCCACAGAATTCTTATTCCCCAAGCAGAATGAAGACTCTCATTCTCAGTTCCTCACAGAATATTCAGATATTCTCCAATGAAGATCTCCGCAAGACAGGAATCCCCAGTAGATTGGCATACAACCCAAGCTCCTGATTCCCCAACAGTGGTCCCAGGACTTCTCATTTTCAACGATCAAAAGATTCTTGCAATCCCCTGCAGCAGTCAAGGATTCACTTTCCCCGACGACAGTCAAGATTCTATTATCTCCGGCTATCCAGGATTCATCTATCCTCAGCAAGACAACTCATCAGCTTACATGCGCATTCACTACATTCATATATCATAAACATTGATATAACATATATATTGCATCATACATTTCATGCAACATAACTTTGTGTTTCAGCTAATATTTTACCCTTTTCAGGATAAGATTAATAAGCTTCAACTTCAACTTTTGAAAACAGTTTACGGATGCTTCCCAACATGGATGCTGATCTATTGCTTATTCAATTCCAAGACTTCTGAAAACAGTTTACAGATTCTCCAAATACGGATGTTAATCTATCGCTTGTTCAGACTCAACTTCTGAAAACAGTTCACGGGTTCTCCAGATACGGATGTTAACCTATCGCTTGTTCAGATCCAAGACTTTTGAAAACAGTTTACGGATGCTTCCCCAACATGGATGTTGATCTATTGCTTATTCAATTCAAAGACTTCTGAAAACAGTTTACAGATTCTCCAAATACGGATGTTAATCTATCGCTTGTTCAGACTCAACTTCTGAAAATAGTTCACGGGTTCTCCAGATACGGATGTTAACCTATCGCTTGTTCAAATCCAAGACTTTTGAAAATAGTTTACGGATGCTTCCCCAACATGGATGTTGATCTATTGCTTATTCAATTCCAAGACTTCTGAAAACAGTTTACAGATTCTCCAAATACGGATGTTAATCTATCGCTTGTTCAGACTCAACTTCTGAAAACAGTTCACGGGTTCTCCAGATACGGATGTTAACCTATCGCTTGTTCATATCCAAGACTTTTGAAAATAGTTTACGGATGCTTCCCAACATGGACGCTGATCTATTGCTTATTCAATTCCAAGACTTCTGAAAACAGTTTACGGATTCTCCAAACATGGATGTCAATCTATTGCTTATTCAGACCCCCAGTCCAGAGATGTTCCAAACATGGATACCTTTCTGATACTACCTCACTCACCAAACGACATACAGTTCAACAAACAATCTCCCGATGGCATCTTTAAGCCCATCCACCGACAAGAATTCTGTCACATTCCAGATGGCATCTTTAAGCCCATCCCCCGACAAGAATTCTGTCACATTCCGGATGGCATCTTTAAGCCCATCTCCAAATGGCATCTTTAAGCCCATTCCCTCTACCATCACATCACCGAGTACAAATTTCTGGGCACTCTAGTGTTCAATCATCTTTCACCTTCAAGTCACAAATGGCAGATTCGCCAATCTAACTCTTCAGGTGTAAGAAGATTGAACAGGGACAACTTTTGTACCCCAAAATTTGCCCTCTCCTTTTTCACAAGAAATCACAGCTTCCGGGTTTTCCCTGATTTTTCAGATTGGCTCAAGAATCGGTCAAACAGACTTTTTCTTATCAGTCTCCCCAAAATTAGGGTTTCCATTGATTTTGAATCAGTCCAAGCAGATTATTAGGGTTTCTACTGATTTGGTCGAGTTTGGCTCAGGGTTTGATCAAGCAGACGTTTCTTTGACAGTAAATCCAAAATTAGGGTTTGCACACGCATTCTCAAAAGGAATTGAGTCCACAGTTCTTTTCAATCGACTGTTACATTGTTTTGACGCTTGTTCAAGATTGTTGTTTGTTTCTCAAAACCTAAACATCTGGGCTAAGAGCTGAGGCTTTTTAATTTGAAATGTTGAAGCTTTAGTTTGATCAGTGAGGTAAAAGGCGTATGGACGTTTGTTTGTTTAACTGTGCAATGCTTTTGGTTATTTGGAATGTCGTGCTTATTGTTGGTTAATGCAAGGCTGTGAGACTGCGACGTTTGTTGATTATTTATAATTTCTAAGTTAAAATAGTTGGGATGCATTTCCAATTATTATAATTCAAGAAATTTAAATAATTAAATAAACAAGTGCAGAAGAAATAAAGAATTATCTGACAAAAGATTTTTATTCATTTTCAATTGATGTTACAAATGTTATTTGGATATTGTAAATTTATTTACAATATTTACAATGATATTTATTACAAATAATTGAACAGAAATTGAATCTACATTCTAAGTCTCGTGAAGTCTTCATCTTCTACTGCTGCTTCCCTTGCCCCAATAGGTATTTACCTGCAAATCCAGAAAAGGAGAAGTCAATACAGTGAAATTGGAAAAGCATTTTTCAGACAAATAAGCAAAAACTCATTATTAAAGGTTGTTGAAAGGAATCAGTTTGTTTTGGTTTTCATCGTATTTTGCTCGTCCTCTCTGCAAATCGCAAGAAGATTTCTCTTCTTGGTTCACAAAGAGGAAAAGTAAAATTAAAATGTTTGCAAGCATATGAATAAATTAAACAAAATGCACAAAGCTGCATAAATTCAAACTGTCCAAGAGGCAAACCAAACTGTCAAAGAGGCAAACCAAATTTCAAACTGAACAAACAAATTGCAATGTCAAAACTAGGCAAGCCAAACTGTCCAAGAGGCAAACCAAACTGTCCAAGAGGTAAACCAAACTGTCAAAGAGGCAAACCAAACTGTCAAAAAGAGCTGTCAACAGGCTATCAACGCTACCAATGCAGAAAATCTGGAAGAAAGGACAAGATGCAGAGCAAAACCAAAATGCAAGCAATATTTCAAAACACTTTCATCATTTTCCAGCCAACACCTTTTCAGAATAAAAAGTACCTTTAAGCAATATAATATGTTTTCTGGAGAGAGAGAAAGAGAAAAAGAAAAGCAGGTTTGCAGTTTGGCAGGCAAAAAGATATAGATAAATATAACATTATTCTAACAGTTCAAGGGGGGGAGAACACATAAAGAAAAATATACCACAAAACTGTAAACAGATAACACAAGCCTTGCGGCCTGTACCAGTAAGCCTGCCTGCCCATACCAGAAGCAAACCAATAAAAACCTTCTAGCCTGCATAAGAACCTTTTTCAAGTTTGCAAACAACAGAAACACAAGCCTTGAGGCCTGCTTCAAGCCTTCAAGCCAAAAACCTGTTCAAACACAAAACTTGCAGAAGCAAGCCTTCAAGCTTGCCTGCTAAAAACCAGTTACCAAACCTTCAAGCCAAAAACCTGCATAAAACTTCAAACGAGTTCAAACTGTAAACACATAACAACAGCAAGCCTATGACCAAACGAGCAAGCCTTGCAGCCTGCTTCAAGCCTGCCTCAAACCTGTTACAGAAGCAAGCCTCAAGCCTGTAACCAAAACAAGCCTGTAGCCTCAAAACTGCCTTCAAGCAAGCAAACTAACAAGCCTAAAAACCTATCAAAACTGTAGAATACCAACCTGCCTTCAATACCAAACAAGCAAAACTCCAACAAATCCAAACCAGTTATCAGAACAACAATAACAACAGCCTCAGAACTGGGATCATCATAGGCAAAACCAGCCAAACCCAAAAGAGAGGAAGAAACTCAGAAGAAAATAACAGTTTCCTGTTTCAACAAACAAGCAAGCAAGCATCTCAAAATCAAAGAACATCATCAAATAAACAAAGCATTCAGCTAGGAAGAGAGACAGAAATGAATGAGCTAGGGTTTTCATAAATCTCATCATAAAACCAAAGCAAGGCTAAAGATACGAAATACCAGGAAGCAAGCCAGCAAGCATCGTCACGATCCCTCCGCCTTGGCCACCTGAGAAGCGCCGCCGTCCACTCCTCCGTCTCCTCTCCAAAACTAAACCCAAAGGTATTGTCCCTGTTGTACCCCAAAATTTTCCCTCCCATATTCCTCAATATTTGGCAAGAATGATCTTCAAATTGTTCAAGATTGCTCAAGGATTGCACAGTCCAAATACCTCTTAAGACAGCTGAAATTAGGGTTTTGGTTCTTTCAAGGAATTTGGGGTTTTCAATGGTCCAATCAAGTCTCATAGGCCTATATACATCCTCAAGTACCTACATGTCAAGTCTCAAGACTCACAATGCCAATTTGCACAGTCAAAAGCTCCATTTGATCTACAGTCAACTATTGGGGCAAAATGGTCATTTTGCAGTCAAAAGTCAGAATTTTTGGTCAACATCTTATTTTGAACTCACAATCATCATTTGATCAAGTCTTGATCATGATTCCACAAGCATGGCTCAAAAATCATCAAGATGCAAAAGTTACTATTTTTGGACAGTAGAAAAGTCAACTGTGTCTTGACCAAGGCATAACTTTTTCATGGTTCATCAGAAAAATCCCATCCAATGCTCATTTTGAAGGGGATGACATTTCCTACAATCCATCTTCACATTCCAAGTCCAATAAATGCTCTCATAAAAAGTTATCAATTTCTACATTATAGGTCAATTTAAAAAGTCAACAAAAATGCACTTTAAGTTAAAGGCCATAACTTGATATTGGTAAATCCAAATGACATGGGACCAAAGGCATTGGTTAGAGGACTTCAAGGCCTTTCCAAAATGTCCAAGAACATGTTCATAGGATCACAATTGAGCAAGATATGCATTGGAGAAATTGGGAAATGTTTGTGAATTTGCAAAAGTCAACTTTGCTCAAAACACTTTGTTTTTGCTAATGGGCCTCAAATTTCTTCTTGAAACTTTATCCATGGCCTATGCACGACCTATCAAGCTTAAATTGATTTATTTTCTTATTTTCTATTAATTAATTGGATTTTTAATCAATTTTAATTCCTTTAATTAATTTAAATTGTAGGAAATATCAAGATATGATTTCTCAATCTTTTTGTGAAGCAAAAGTGGTCAACATATGCTGGAAATTTCGTGTGCAAATCAAAGGGACAAGAATCTCCAAATTTAGCAAGTTTTTCCAATCAAAAAGATTCAAAAATATTTGATTTTCAATCAAATATACAATCATCAATTCCAATGATTTCATGGCAAAGATTTGACCTAGTTTCACTCTACTATATATACAAGAGCTAACCCTAATCATGCAGACGTGAAATTACTGCAGACAAAGCCATAGCAACTTTGAAAAAAACTCAAGAAACTTGAAAACTATTTTCCAGGTTCCAGGCCAATTCAAGGACTTTTGTGGATTCAAATACATTGCTGGAAGTGTGAGGAACGTGTGGCAATCAGAATCAAGCGTTAAAGCTCCAGAAATCACCCTAAACAGACTCGTGGTTTGCATATTTTTCTCATAATTGAAACTCATGATTCATAAGCTTTTAACATGATT
This sequence comes from Vicia faba, assembly GCA_948472305.1. Lineage (NCBI taxonomy): Eukaryota > Viridiplantae > Streptophyta > Magnoliopsida > Fabales > Fabaceae > Vicia > Vicia faba. The sequence continues at coordinate 170,344,023 of OX451739.1, read as the reverse complement.
TATGGTTTGTTTTGCATTGCTTGAATCTATATAAAGCTAATGGTATTGGTTAATTGGATTATAGTGTACAGAATCGTAAGTTGCCATTGACAAAATCTAGGGTTCTTGAGCTTCCAAATTAGGGCTTTTCAGTATAGGAAAAATCAAGCCTCATAAGACCCATGGTCGAATTCGTTGAGACAAGACGAATCCATAGCCATCCTCGCGAAATATTTATATTGATCATACGCCTATTCGCTATTTTTCGTGGTTGCAGGTTGTGGGGGTTAAAAACCCCCGCTATCTAACTCTATTTTTACAGGCGAATGAGGAAGACGAAGGACGTGGTGATATGCTATTGGACAATTCAAATGGCGCGCGTTTTCGTTTGTTTTTCAGCACATGCATTAATTTTGTATATATTATAATTGTTTGTTAATATATTATCAAAAGCAAGCAAATGGCCTGGTGGTTGATGCGCTGGACGGTGATCATTGGGACCTGGGTTCGAATCCCAGGTCCACCCAAAACGCTTATATTGTTTTTTCTAACATAATCATGTGCAGGCTTTCAAAGGTGTTCCACCATATGCCTCAAACACCCAGGTGCCAAGTGGCCACAAGCTTGAATCTGATGGTCATGATTGGAAGACCATGGTACTCCCAGTCAACCAACGTCCTGGATAATTACCAAAGTCAAACAGGCTTGTGAAACAAATGGGCCAGAAATTCCAGATTAACCTCCTAATGGGCCAGCACACCCCCTTGGTTTATTATTTTCTTATTTTTCTTCTTTTTATTTTCTTTTATTAACTATAATTAATATTATTATTATTTAATTAACTTAACTATTATTTTCATAATAACTTCAGAAAATAAAAAATGTAAATATTTTTATTATTTATTAATTTCACCTTAGTTTATTATTTTTGTAAATAAATGTAAATTAATTAATTTAGTCTTTTTTTTTAGGTTAATCTTGACTTTTTTTTCATGACAAATAAAATAAATTAGAATTAGGGTTTTCTTGACAATTTTAAATTCCTTTCTTTTATTTCATTAAAAACATAAAAAAAACTTAAAAAATATTTCTTTTTATTAATTAGTAAGTTAGGTTTAATATTAATTAAATGCAAAATAACCAAAATTCATTCTTTTCTCAAAAGGGTAAAAACCCTAAGGACTTTTCCAATTCAATTTTTATTCGCGCATATTTATTTTTGATTCATTATTTTGATCATATTTATGTAATTGTTCCGAGGATGTAATAGCGTATTTAGGACCTTTTTATCACTTTCTTTATTTTCTCGCATTTACTTTTCAAGGGTTATGTTTTTGGCGATGTAAATACCCGACGCCTTGTAATAGCGTAGATTTACTTTCGCAAATTATTAACTGTTAACTATGCATGACAAGACTTGCCTGAAAATCAAAATCAACTCGTAGCTCACCATAATACATGTGCAAAGATAATTTAACATGAAACCTGACACACTCGCACATGCCACTCTTAGGGTACGCCTCACTTGGTTGCCTCGACGTGGTCATTGAGTATAGGGTGTTTTAGAGGTCGCCCTCCTGTCTAAAGATCCAAGTCGCCTCGAAACGGTTGCCTCGGATAAAAAGGATCTAGGACATTAGGGTTACCGCTAAGGCGTCCTACTATTGCTTCGGTGACCAAACATGTCCCTATAATCGAATTGACCCGAATAACTCCAACGACGGTGCTACCTACTTCTCAATAGTGGGATAGTACTGTCTAAAGGACATTTACACAGCTTAATTTCCTTTGAGTAGGTGGATTTCTCCTAGGTACTTGCTCTTTCAAAAACAAAAACAACTTTTCGCACTTACACTTTCAAACAAAAGTTTTCAAACAAACACTTCATACACTCTTGAGGACTGATACAAGAGTTACCTAGAAGTTTTCAAAACTAAACTTTTTCAAAACCCACATACACAAGAAAAGCAAACATTTTTGAAAACATAGTGAGCAAGTACCTAAGAGCACGTGGATAACCACGGATAGAAAGGGTTCTAACACCTTCCCTTTCTATAATCTACCTCCCGAACCGAGAAACATCTCGAAAAGGAATTTTGCTGTGCTTTTGTCCTTTCCTTGTTGGAGAAAATAAAAGACGGTGGCGACTCTTGCTTACCGCGACATTTCGCGAACCAGCATTCCAAAACAGTCAGTTTTATTTCCACCGATCACAGAACTGGCGACTCTGCTGGGGATTTTATAAGTGAGGTGTACCTTAGGATTAGATCACCATGTTTTCAATTGTATGCCTTGAATGCTTTAATATTGTGGGCTTGTATCGGAGCTTTATAGATCCTAACCTGGATCTGGGGATACCCTTTAGAAGTAGCAACAAACTGTGAGGGAACTGTGTGGGGTATACCGACATGGTTGAAGCAGTTGCTACGTTGATGTGGCACTTTGGTGAGTACCGGTAACCCTTGAGTCAAGTCAAGGAGAGTACGGGGCCGCCGCGTGGTGTCGTGAAGCATCAACTGACCTTAGAACCTTACTTGACCATCCTGGCCTCTTTAGGGGTAGTGAGATGACCGACTTTGGTGCAGTCCGAAGTTGGTAGATACTCGATACTACACTCATTGAGGGTTGTTTTCTTGGAATATTTTGGTCGCCAGTTAAGTGGCTAAATCAAAACAATGAACACAGAAAACAATCCAATGATATTGAGCTTTTGAGAACCCGGTTACTATTTATAGGACAGGTTTTGAGCCAACTAACTTCAAGAGGGTAATACCTAAACTCCATGCTAGCCTAAAATCTAAGGGCTCTTTGCGTGACTTGTGTGCTTTCAAACTTGAACTACTTACACATACTTGTTATCTGACAACATGGGTTCCTTGCAGGTTTTGCTTACAGTCCTTATCCAACAATTTGGACTCATTGCAGGGCTTGTTTACATCACCCCACACGCATAGCATAACATCATAACATCATGCCATAGCATTTTCCTTAACCATTTCAAGGATCTCAAGGGTTTGTGATGCAGCTCAGGATGAACCAACTGTCTAGCAAGGGGCAAAAGGGATTTATTTTCCTCTAGCCAAGGTTGTAACTTGAGTCAGGGGCTATGACCCACTCGATATGGTGAGCTTTGACTCTTGAAGAAGGGCTCTCAACAACATGAAGTTCCTTCAATCAAGTGACCGGATTCAAATTCTAATAAGTTTCTCTGTTTACCCCGCGAGATCCTTGAAAACATTGCATGCATACATACATATCATTGCATAACAGGTCACCCTTTACAGGTTTCTCACGTTCTCGCTGTTTATTTCAGTAATGGCTCTCCAACAAGGCAACCAGGATCTTCATACTCAAGAGACTCAGTTCAGGGAAATCTTCCTAAGCCTATCCAAGGGGCAGGAAGAGTTGAGAACACTCCTCATGGGGAATTTTGTCAAGAACAGTCCAGAAGACAGTAAGGATGAACGGCTGAAACATCTGCAAGCTGAGGTAGATGCAATGAAAACCCAGATGTTGGGGCAGATGGCTCTTATCCAAGGCTTAGCTCGGGAGCAAGAAGAGTTGAGAACCGTGATCAACCAGCTTCATCAAGACAGATACAATAGTATGAAGCAAACGGTCAAGGCTGGGGATCAAACCAGTAATCAGTCCCCAATAAGACAAGAGTTTGGTATGGTGAAGAATAGACCTCCCCAAGTTGCTACTACATCAAGGGTCCAACAACAACCTCACCAAAAACAACAGGTTAATCAGAGCAAGCCAAACAAGCCTAGGAGGCAATTCACCAAGCTCAATGTGTCGCCGTCTCAAGCTTTACAACGCCTGGTGAGACTGAATCTGGTAATGTTAAGGGACCCTCCTAAGAATCCCAACACTTCCTCTTCCAGGTATAACCCGAGTGTGAGATGTTCCTACCATTCTGACAGTCCTGGACATGACACCGATGACTGTTGGAGTTTGAAAAACAAGATCCAAGACCTAATTGATGCCAAGGAGATCAAGTTTGACCATTGATCCTACACCAAATCATTGAAGGCTTTTGTTTTATTTGAATTCTGAAGTTGTATTTTTCTTTGCTTATTCAAACAATTATTGTCATGGCAAACTTTTTTATTTCATTAATGCATCGCATATGTCTGTTTTGAATCAATCCATTTGTATTCACTATATTCAAATTGCTTTCATTTTTTTGTGATGTTCAACTCTCGATTAAAAATTCTAAGCCTTTTGTGGGAGGATGACGAAAACGATACCACGATCTTTACAGTATGCTTTTGAACAGACCCCGCTGATGAGGTACATGCATTGTTTCAAATCCTAAACAGTGGAGTTATAAGGAAGATAATCCCTAGTCAACCCCTTTGAGCCAAAGAAGTCGGAGTTTTTCTTTTCAAAAATTAAAACCCTTAATCATAACCTGGGGCAGGGTAGTTTTCTCAGTTGATCCAGGTGCACAATGAATGGCATCAAATGAGTCCTTCCAAAAACAAAAGACAGTGATGGTTCCGAATAATCATAAAGACAGGCAGTCATTATCTCTCAAAACAAAAGCCCGATAAGTCAAAACCTATGAAGGAGACTTACAAAACTGGGGGATCCCGCTGACTGTAATCACAAAAGAAACACTCAGGCAAAAGACAGGGATAATAAAATCAAAAAGAAGGAGGTCCTACAAACCCTCCACAAAAAAGAAATGACTGCCTATTCAAAATAAACTATCAGTATCCGAACCACCACCGGAATATCAGAGCAAAGACTCAAACAAGATCTAATGCACGATTAGCTGAGTTTAGGTTTGAAGAACATCACGAAGAGTGGGTGGGTACAAATATACTTTGAGCCTTTATCCTTTGTTTCTTAAACCGTGAACCAGGCCACGTTATAACCCTTAAAAAGTCCTAGCTGAAGCATGGGTTAGTTCGAAAGCATATTGTTACCAAAGGTATCCTGACTCCTGTAGGGCTTGCTGTACATCCTGAGTTGACATCGCATTTTACAAAAATTGTTGGTTTTACTGAAAATGCATTTTCAAAAACTTCAAGACAGACATAAGCTTTGCATTCTTAAAATAACATTGTTTGCATATGACTATTTGTTCGAACAGCAGAGAAATTCGCACGATGAATATCTTGTGAACAAAAATCTTATCAAGGATCACCTCAAGTGGATCACACCTCCAACCAAGGGGCAGGCATGATCATTGTCTATCATCTGGGGCAGTCAAGTCAAGGTTCAAGGAATCTCTCAAAATGCCAAACAGCCAGGGGCAAATCTCCGCCTGAGTCACTTAGGGCATTGGACATGAATTCTAGCAACGAATCTTGCACGATCAAACATCTTCTGGTAGTATGGAAACACTATTGACAGTGACAACTCCCTACACTCTGAGAGCGTGGACATAGTCGAAAAAGTACTACGCATAATCAAAGACCCGCTAGGTCGACTGGCCTAGGCAAAAATAAGGGCTTCCCGGCGAACCAAAAGGGTTCGGGCAAAAATAAGGGATGAAAATGAAAAAAAATATGTACACCCGGCAAGTCGAAAACCTGAAAAGGCAGCTTGGGCAAAAAAGGGTATCCCGATGGACTGAAAACCCGAAAGGGCGGTCCAGGAAAAAATTAGGGATCAAAGCGTACGACTATGTCCCGTCATCTCGTCACTTGCCTACCAGAAGAAGATTCGTCAATCGGCAGTTATCAAGACTTCCACAGGTACCTTCTCCCACAGAAGCTGGGGCAGTAAGAATTGTCCGAACTGTACAAGTTGTTCTGTCCTCCAGGTACCAAGGTAGGTTCAGCTGAAGAATATGACCAAGATACCTTCACTCCCTGTAGAGTAAGACAAGAATCAGCCATGCTCTCCCCAAGCAGAGTTGGTCTCCCACCATCCCTAAAAGGGCATAGTATCTCCAGCAAGTCAGCAATACTCCCCCCCGAGCAGAGTTGGTCTACCATCAGTCCTGGAAGTTGGATATCCCCAGAAGATCTTAATATGCTCCAGCAGCGTATACAGATATTCCTCAGCAAGCATCCCCGACAGTCTTAATATTCCTCGACAGAAATATAAGATTGTTCCCCGGCGGAATACAGACCCCCCAGTAGAGTCGTTTCCTCAAAAATTTCCCCAGGAGAGTTGAATCATTTCCCCAGTAGATTCTGGAAGCTTATTCCCTGCAGGGTACAAAAAATCTCTCCCCAGCCATAGTCAAAGGATTATCCCCCACCAGAGTCTAACTGGGTTATCCTCAGCAAATTACAACGGAAAGATCGTCCTCGGCGAAGTTCTTCCTATCCCCAGCGGAGTTCATCAAAATCTCTAACAGAGCTTACCAACGGAATCCCCAGCGGAGTTATCGTTAAAATCTCAGCAAAGAATCTCTTCCCACAGAGTATTCCCCGCAGAGTAATCTCTTTATCAAGTTTATTCCCCAACGGAGTTATCTTCTCCTACAAGTTTATTCTTGCAACCATCTTCGTTCATCATCCCCAGCGGAAACGAAGAACTCAACACTATTCTCCAGCAGCTCCGGGATTTATTTTCCCCAGCTAAAAACATCACATCTTCATACATTATGACATGCATACGCATCATACAACACAAATCTAATTTATTCTTGATAACATCTTGACATCATGCAGTTCATGCATCACGACATTGCATACAGCTAACATTTTGCCTTTTCAGGAAAAGGTCAATCAAAAGATGATTACCATCTACCTTTGCAGTTCCAGATCAACACCTGTAACAAGCCAGGAAAATTCTGTGGACGATTGATCATGGGTTAATACCTGAAACCAGACAGGACAATTATCTACTTGATCATCATGAAGCAACCCTACACCGGTTCCTTCTCAATTTCAGATGAAGTTTTACACGGACTCATCATGAAGCAACCCTACACCGGTTCCTTCTCTTTCAGATGAAGTTTCACACGGACTCATCATAAAGCAACCCTACACCGGTTCCTTCTCAACTTCAGATGTAGTTTTACACGGACTCATCATCAGGAAACCCTACACCGGTTCCTTCTCAACTTCAGATGTAGTTTTACATGGACTCATCGTCAGGAAACCCTACACCGGTTCCTTCTCAACTTCAGATGTAGTTTTACACGGACTCATCATCAGGAAACCCTACACTGGTTCCTTCTCAACTTCAGATGTAGTTTTACACGGACTCATCGTCAAGCAACCCTACACCGGTTCCTTCTCATTTCCAAGATAAAGTTTTACAAGGACTCGTCCTCAGGCAACCCTACATCGGTTCCTTCTCATTTCCAAGATGAAGTTTTACACGGACTCATCATCAAAGTAACCCTACACCGGTTCCTTCTCTTTCAGATGAAGTTTTACACGGACTCATCATCAAAGTAACCCTACACTGGTTCCTTCTCTTTCAGATGAAGTTTTACACGGACTCATCATCAAAGTAACCCTACACAGGTTCCTCCTCCCTTCCAAGACGAAGTTTTACGCGGACTCGTCCTCAGGCAACCCTACACCGGTTCTTCCTTAGTTCCAAGACGAAGTTTTACACGAACTCATCGTCAAAGTAACCTTACCCCGGTTCATCCAGAAGTTTTACACGAACTTATATCAAAGTAACCTTACCCCGATTCATCCAGAAGTTTTACACGAACTTATCTCAAAGTAACCTTACCCCGGTTCATCCAGAAGTTTTACACGAACTTATCTCACAGTAACCTTACCCCGGTTCCTCCTGAAGTTTCACACGAACTTATCTCAAAATAACCTTACCCCGGTTCATCCAGAAGTTTTACACGAACTTATCCCGAAGTAACCTTACACCGGTTCCTTCTCAACTCCAGACGTAGTTTTACACAGACTCGTCACCAAGAAACCCTACACAGGTTCTCTCTTTCCAAAGACGTAGTTTTACACGGACACATCGTCAAGAAACCCTACACAGGTTTCCTTCTCAGCTCCAGATGAAGTTTTACACGGACTCGTCATCAAGAAACCCTACACAGGTTCGCTCTTTCCAAAGATGCAGTTTTACACGGACTCATCATCAGTCAACCCTACACAGGTTTCCTTTATTCCAAGATGCAGTTTCACACAGGCTCATCATCAGTCAACCCTACACAGGTTTCCTTCCTTCAAAGATGCAGTTTCACACAGGCTCATCATCAGTCAACCCTACACAGGTTTCCTTCCTTCAAAGATGCAGTTTACATGGGCTCATCGTCAGGCAACCCTACACAGGTTCCTTCTTTCAACTTACAAAAATTACAATTCAACAGACAATATCCAGATGGCATCTATAAGCCCATCCTCCTATCCATCATCTTTCCAAATGGCATCTGTAAGCCCATTCCCGACATCACATTGATGATACTATACTATGCGAGTGCAAATTTCTGGGCACTCTAGTGTTCAATCATCTTCCACCTTCGGATCACGAAAGGCACGCAAGCCAATCTACATCCTCAGGTTTAAGAAGATTGAACAGGGGCAACTGTTGTACCCCAAAATTTTCCCTCCCATATTCCTCAAGATTTGGCAAGAATGATCTTCAAATTGTTCAAGATTGCTCAAGGATTGTACAGTCCAAACACCTCCTAAGACAACTGAAATTAGGGTTTTGGTTCTTTCAAGGAATTTGGGGTTTTCAATGGTCCAATCAAGTCTCATAGGCCTATATACATCCTCAAGTACCTACATGCCAAGTCTCAAGACTCACAATGCCAATTTGCACAGTCAAAAGCTCCATTTGATCTACAGTCAACTGTAGGGGCAAAATGGTCATTTTGCAGTCAAAAGTCAGAATTTTTGGTCAACATCTTATTTTGAGCTCACAATCATCATTTGATCAAGTCTTGATCATGATTCCACAAGCATGGCTCAAAAATCATCAAGATGCAAAAGTTACTATTTTTGGACAGCAGAAAAGTCAACTGTGTCTTGACCAAGGCATAACTTTTTCATGGTTCATCAGAAATATTCCATACAATGCTCATTTTGAAGGGGATGACATTTCCTACAATCCATCTTCACATTCCAAGTCCAAGAAATGCTCTCATAAAAAGTTGTCAATTTCTACATTATAGGTCAATTTAAAAAGTCAACAAAAATGCACTTTAAGTCAAAGGCCATAACTTGAGATTGGTAAATCCAAATGACATGCGACCAAAGGCATTGGTTAGAGGACTTCAATACCTTTCCAAAATGTCCAAGAACATGTTCATAGGATCAAAATTGAGCAAGATATGCATTGGAGAAGTTGGGAAATTTTTGTGAATTTGCAAAAGTTAACTTGCTCAAAACACTTTGTTTTTGCTAATGGGCCTCAAATTTCTTCTTGAAACTTTATCCATGGCCTATGCACGACCCATCAACTTAAATTGATTTATTTTCTTATTTTCTATTAATTAATTGGATTTTTAATCAATTTTAATTCATTTAATTAATTTAAATTGTAGGAAATATCAAGATATGATTTCTCAATCTTTTTGTGAAGCAAAAGTGGTCAATATATGCTGGAAATTTCGTGTGCAAATCAAAGGGACAAGAATCTCCAAATTTAGCAAGTTTTTCCAATCAAAAAGATTCAAAAATATTTGATTTTCAATCAAATATACAATCATCAATTCCATGGATTTCTTGGCAAAGATTTGACCTAGTTTCACTCTACTATATATACAAGAGCTAACCCTAATCATGCAGACGTGAAATTACTGCAGACAAAGCCATAGCAACTTTGAAAAAAACTCAAGAAACTTGAAAACTGTTTTCCAGGTTCCAGGCCAATTCAAGGACTTTTGTGGATTCAAATACATTGCTGGAAGTGTGAGGAACGTGTGGCAATCAGAATCAAGCGTTAAAGCTCCAGAAATCACCCTAAACAGACTCACGGTTTGCATATTTTTCTCATAATTGAAACTCATGATTCATAAGCTTTTAACATGATTTATGGTTTGTTTTGCATTGCTTGAATCTATATAAAGCTAATGGTATTGGTTAATTGGATTATAGTGTACAGAATCGTAAGTTGCCATTGACAAAATCTAGGGTTCTTGAGCTTCCAAATTGGGGCTTTTCAGTATAGGAAAAATCAAGCCTCATAAGACCCATGGTCGAATTTGTTGAGACAAGATGAATCCATAGCCATCCTCGCGAAATATTTATATTGATCATACACCTATTCGCTATTTTTCGTGGTTGCAGGTTGTGGGGGTTAAAAACCCCCGCTATCTAACTCTGTTTTTACAGACGAATGAGGAAGACGAAGGACGTGGTGATATGCTATTGGACAATTCAAATGGCGCGCGTCTTCGTTTGTTTTTCAGCACATGCATTAATTTTGTATATATTATAATTGTTTGTTAATATATTATCAAAAGCAAGCAAATGGCCTGATGGTTGATGCGCTGGACGGTGATCATTTGGACCTGGGTTCGAATCCCAGGTCCACCCAAAACGCTTATATTGTTTTTTCTAACATAATCATGTGCAGGCTTTCAAAGGTGTTCCACCATATGCCTCAAACACCCAGGTGTCAAGTGGCCACAAGCTTGAATCTGATGGTCATGATTGGAAGACCATGGTACTCCCAGTCAACCAACGTCCTGGACAATTACCAAAGTCAAACAGGCTTATGAAACAAATGGGCCAGAAATTCCAGATTAACCTCCTAATGGGCCAGCACACCCCCCTGGTTTATTATTTTCTTATTTTTCTTCTTTTTATTTTCTTTTATTAACTATAATTAATATTATTATTATTTAATTAACTTAACTATTATTTTCATAATAACTTCAGAAAATAAAAAATGTAAATATTTTTATTATTTATTAATTTCACCTTAGTTTATTATTTTTGTAAATAAATGTAAATTAATTAATTTAGTCTTTTTTTTTAGGTTAATCTTGACTTTTTTTTCATGACAAATAAAATAAATTAGAATTAGGGTTTTCTTGACAATTTTAAATTCCTTTCTTTTATTTCATTAAAAACATAAAAAAACTTAAAAAATATTTCTTTTTATTAATTAGAAAATTAGGTTTAATATTAATTAAATGCAAAATAACCAAAATTCATTCTTTTCTCAAAAGGGTCAAAACCCTAAGGACTTTTCCAATTCAATTTTTATTCGCGCATATTTATTTTTGATTCATTATTTTGATCATATTTATGTAATTGTTCCGAGGATGTAATAGCGTAATTAGGACCTTTTTATCGCTTTCTTTATTTTCTCGCATTTACTTTTCAAGGGTTATGTTTTTGGCGATGTAAATACCCGACGCCTTGTAATAGCGTAGATTTACTTTCCGCAATTTACTTTCCGCAAATTATTAACTGTTAACTATGCATGACAAGACTTGCCTGAAAATTAAAATCAACTCATAGCTCACCATAATACATGTTCAAAGATAATTTAACATGAAACCTGACACACTCGCACATGCCACTCTTAGGGTACGCCTCACTTGGTTGCCTCGACGTGGTCATTGAGTATAGGGTGTTTTAGAGGTCGCCCTCCTGTCTAAAGATCCAAGTCGCCTCGAAACAGTTGCCTCGGATAAAAAGGATCTAGGACATTAGGGTTACCGCTAAGGCGTCCTACTATTGCTTCAGTGACCACACATGTCCCTATAATCGAATTGACCCGAATAACTCCAACGATGGTGCTACCTACTTCTCAATAGTGGGATAGTACTGTGTAAAGGACATTTACACAGCTTAATTTCCTTTGAGTGGGTGGATTTCTCCTAGGTACTTGCTCTTTCAAAAACAAAAACAACTTTTCGCACTTACACTTTCAAACAAAAGTTTTCAAACAAACACTTCATACACTCTTGAGGACAGATACAAGAGTTACCTAGAAGTTTTCAAAACTAAACTTTTTCAAAACCCACATACACAAGAAAAGCAAACATTTTTGAAAACATAGTGAGCAAGTACCTAAGAGCCCGTGGATAACCACGGATAGAAAGGGTGCTAACACCTTCCCTTTCCATAATCTACCTCCCGAACCGAGAAACATCTCGAAAAGGAATTTTGTTGTGCTTTTGTCCTTTCCTTGTTGGAGAAAATAAAAGACGGTGGCGACTCTTGCTTACCGCGACATTTCGCGAACCAGCATTCCAAAATAGTCAGTTCTATTTCCACCGATCACAGTCCCCTTTTCCTTTTTTACACCTCATACATATGTAACGCAAAGATCAGAACATGTAAAAGTTTAAACATGCAAGAGAAAATCTGAAAACCCTAAAAGCATTGGAATGAAAATCGTTACCTTTTTGTCACCGCCTGGTACAATCGAGGAGAGAGGAGAATGGAGGCATCACGTCTAGCAGCCTGAGGCAAGGAGAGGAGACATCAGAAGCCATGGTTGAGAATGAGGAAGAGACGATGAAGGAGATGGAAAGCATCGCCGCTCACAAAACTGAAACCTTGTTCTGAATAGCAAACATTCAAACCCTAACAAAAATCTTGTTACAAACCAACTGGGCCTGCCCCTTGCACAAAACCCCTTAAGCCCAACGTGTACTGGCTCCTACACCCCCTTTTTGTGTTAATTTGTTTTTGTTGTTATTTGGGCCAAGAACAAACCCCCTAAGCCCATTTAACTTTCCTTTTTTATTTTTATAAACCATTAATTTTTTTTATTATTATCACTTCATTCTCTTTTTCTTTGTTAAAAATAATATATTACCTTGTTGTATAAATTTTACTAATACTTTTTATTACACTTAAAATATGTAAATATTAGATTTTATTAAGTTAGTTAATTAATTTTAAAACTTTTGTTTAGTTAATCTTATACAAGTTTCTAAAAAGAATTAACAAAAACACAAAAATAAATAATAATACTTAATAATGCATTAGGTTAACATTTTGATTATTTGTAAATAACCATATACATCACACAATACTTTTGATTCTTATACCTTGCTATATTTTTACATTGAGAATGCGACGATTCGATTTGGTTGTAAATAATATTGGACACTACTACTCTGATAAGACTCATCCCCATTTGTAAACATTTGTACCCCCATCCCCAGATACTTATTTGTAATAGCTTAGACTTTAAATTCCCGCAATTTATCGCTTTCCATATACTGTATAGTAATTAGGGTTTGTATGCGAAGATTTAAAATCAACCGCTAGATAACCTAATACAAGATAAATGCATGAAAAAACAATCACAATGCACACTTTCACCCCTAGGGTTTCATCCACTTGTTGCCTTCAAAAATGGGCCATGGTTGCATGTTAAGTACTTTGGAAAAACAAAAACAAACAAAATGATCATAGTCCCTCGATGACGCTATCGGAGTTGCTTAAACGAAATGATCATAGTCCCTCAAGAAAATTTCCAAAGACACTTGACACTATTGCTTCCATGGTATATACGATGACCCGCGCCTGTCCCGTTAACATCCTAACACAAGGTTGTTCACCAAATACAAAGGTGAAACAACGCTGTTAAAAGGGTTAAAAACATAAGAAAGATCTTTGAGTAAATTAGGGTAGATAACCATTAGTTACTTGATCAAACTTGCAAAACATCCTTGCCATTTTTCAAAACACACATCACAACACAACTTCAAAACAAACTTTCAAAAACATTGAAACATCTTTTCAAAAAGAAATACACCTTTGTATATACTCAAACAAGAGTCATTACAAAGGTTGCCTAGACAAGGCATCTTTTTCAAAATATTTTCAAAAAACCACACACACAAAGCACCATTTCAAACAATTGAAAAGCAAAGGCAAGTGATCTAAAACAAGTAACTAAGAGCCCATGGATAACTATGGATGAAAAGGGTTCTAGCACCTTCCCTTTTCATAATCTACCCCCCGAACCCACGAAAACATCTCAAAGGTCTTTCCTGTGCTTTTTGACCTTTCCTTAGGATAAAATAAAAATTCGGTGGCGACTCTTGCTAAACCGAACATTTGCGAACACAAACGTAAAACCTCAAGTCAGTTCTCCCACCGTATCACAACATGTTCTTTGTAGGGGATAAGGTTAGGGTGTTTGGTGTCCCATTCCCCTTTGATCTGGCTGATGACTAAAGATGAATATCCTAATACATTTAAGGATTTGATCCCCAAATCTATGGCAACTTTGAGACCAAAAATGCATGCTTCGTATTCCACCATGTTATTTGTACAATTGAATTAGAGTCTTGCCATAAAGGGAGTATGACATCCTTCAGGAGATATGAGTACAACACCAATACCATTATCGAGTATGTTGGACGCCCCATCAAAAACAAGGGTCCATCGGGATCCTTGTTCAGGTATGTCATATGGTCTGAATTCTTCACAGTTATTCACCATCATGATGTCTTTATTTGGGAATTCGAACTTCATGGACTGGTAGTCTTCCACAGCTTGGTGAGCCAGGTGATCAGCTAGTACACTGCCCTTTTTTGCTTTCTGGGTGGTATATTGTATGTCATATTCTGTCAGGATCATCTGCCATCTTGCTATTCTCCCAGAGAGGGCAGGTTTCTCGAAGATGTATTTTATTGGATCCATTTTAGATATTAATAAGGTAGTATGGGTCAACATATACTGTCTTAGCCGGCGAGCAGCCCATGCCAGAGTGCAGCAAGTTTTCTCGAGCAGTGAATATCTTGTTTCACAGTCGGTAAACTTTTTGCTCAGGTAACAAATAACATGCTCTTTTCATCCAGACTCGTCATGCTGCCCCAATACACACCCTATTGAATTTTCCAAAATAGTTAGATACATGATTAATGGTCTTCCCGCGATTGGTGGCATCAAAACAGGAGGCTCTTGTAAGTACTCTTTGATCTTGTCGAAAGCAGTTTGGCACTCGTCATTCCATTTGACTACTTGATATTTCTTCAGCAATTTAAAGATTGGTTCACAAGTAGCTGTCAGGTGAGAAATGAATCTGGCAATGTAGTTTAAACGCCCCAGGAACCCTCTGACTTCCTTCTCAGTATGAGGATCAGGCATCTCTTGTATCGCTTTCACCTTGGCGGGATCCACTTTGATACCTTTATTGCTGACGACAAAGCCTAGGAGTTTACCAGACCTCACCCCAAATGTGCATTTATTTGGGTTCAACCTCAGCTTGTATTTCTTTAGCCTCTCAAATAATTTCTGCAAGTGATCAAGTTGCTCTTATTTTGTTCGAGATCTAGCTATCATGTCGTCCACATAGACCTCTATTTCTTGATGTATCATATCGTGAAATAGAGCTACCATGGCACGCTGATAGGTTGCCCCTGCATTCTTCAGTCCGAATGGCATAACCTTGAATCAGAATGTGCCCCACTGTGTGACAAAGGTTGTTTTCTCCATGTCCTCGGGCGCCATTTTGATTTGGTTGTAACCTGAGAAACCATCCATGAAGGAAAACACTTTGTGTTGTGTTGTATTGTCAACTATAATATCAATGTGGGGAAGTGGGAAATCATCCTTAGGGCTTGCCCTATTCAAATCTCTATAGTCCATGCACATTCGTACTTTGCCATCCTTTTTAGGCATAGGAACAACATTTGCAACCCAATATGGATAGGAGGTGACGGCCAAGAATCCAGAATTGAATTGTTTCATGACTTCTGCTTTGATCTTCTCTGACATGTCTGGTCGCATCTGACGAACCTTTTGTTTTACTGGAGGACAATCCTCTTTTGTAGGTAGACGATGTACTACGATATCTGCATCAAGTCCTGGCATGTCTTCGTACAACCGGGCAAAGACCTCAACATAATCGTGTAACAACTAAATCAGATGCTCCTTGACACTGGGTTCCAGATTGGTACCCACCTTGACTTCTCTTTTGTCTTCTTCGGTACCTAGGTTAATTGTGTCCACTGGTTCCTCGTGGGGCTGAATGGTCCTCTCTTCTTGTTGTAGTAACCTGGCGAGTTCCCCTGGTACTTCACAATCTTCCTCACCTTCTTCTTCGGCTTGGTAGATTAGATTTTCAGAGTCATGAAAGGCCATAGCAGAACCGTTACCCATGGGATCCCGAATGGATGTAGACCTGCATTGTGAGTGTGAGTGTGTGTAAGAGTATAGCTATCTTTAAAAGAAATGAAAATGTAAAAAGAAAAATAATAAGCATAAAGTTTGTATGCAAAAAACGTCCATGATTCATTGATATCATATGGAAATGAGATAATAACCCTTACAAATGGACCATTGTGCCTCGGGTAAGACACAAGGTTTAAAGAGTCTGAATTATTTTAATATTACAGATCCGACAAAATTTAAAGAAAAATTACTGTGGGATAAAAGTGATCGGGACAAAATCTCTAGCTTCCCAGTTGTTGAGCCCTCCACTAACAGTTGAGAAAATCCAATCCTCCAGGTTATAGCTATCTTCATCATCCTCCACGGCGCTGACTTCATGGTTGCTGATCTTCAAGGGTGGTCCTCCGGCACGAGCGCGTCGTACAACTTTCTAGGCTCCTGAAGTGAAACCCAAACCAAATTTTTCAGATTTGTATGGGATATCTAGGAGTTGGCCCCAAATAGTGTACCCACCTTCTTCTATCACTGCCTTGGCATCTTTTAAAGACGACATCTTGAGTGGAGGCCTTGTAATCTTAGGGACTTGAGACACAGCCTTGCTTACTGCCATAGTCTGCGGGACTTCTTCAAAGTACTGAAATGGAGTTTCAATATATTCACCATCTAATTCCACATACCTGGAGGAATTTAGATGACTGGCCATATACTCTTATTCTCCATGAAAAGTGATGATCTTCCCTTGAATTGGATATTTCAGCATTTGATGCAACGTAGAGGTAACAACACCAGCATTGTAAATCCACGGTCGGCCTAATAAGCAGGAATATGAAGGGCGAATATCCATTACATAAAAATTTGAATCAAATGTATGGGTTCTAACTTTTATGGGGATGTCCACTTCCCCATGCACTATCCTTTTTGAGCCGTCGAAGGCCCTCACTACTATGTTGCTTGGTTTCAAGGTCAATCCTTCATAGTCAAGCCTATCAAGAGCCTTTTTAGGCAACACATTCAGAGACGAATCGATGTCAACCAAGACATGACCCGAGGTCGTGCCCCTGCATTCGAATGAGACATGCAATGCCTTGTTATGCTTCCTCCCCCTTGGCGTTAAATCAGCATCTGAAAAACCTAAACCATTATCTGCGGTCAAGCTGGCTACGTAGTCTTGGAACTGATCGGCAGATGTTTCTTGGGGTACATGGGCAGTTTTAAGGAATTTTACCAAGGCATTTACATGAGCCTCAGAACATAACAATAAAGCCAACATGGAAATTTTTGATGGAGTTTGCCCCAGTTGTTCAACTACATTGTAGTTGCTTCTTTTTATGATCTTTAGAATTTCCTCCATCTCTTTTTGGGAGGTCTCAGGGATAGTTAATGATTGTACCTTTGTCCGGACAGGCTCAACCAGAATACCTTTACCTCGAGTCTCGGTTGACTCGACAGCAGGAATGTCAGTAGGGGTGATAACAGGGATTGTAGCAGTTTGTCAACAGGAGGATTAGCGGAGATGATTGCAGGACTGGGAATAGCCTTTGGAGGAGCAACAATAACAGGAATGATTACGGGTCCAGAAACAGCTTTTTGAGGAGAAATTTCTGGAGAGAATACCCTTCCACTTTGGGTAATCTTGATATTCCCTGCGATATTACTGATATCGGAATAAACTTTCTCGGAACTTGAATCTTCAACAGTTGGCCAATCTTGCTTGTCACCGTGGTAGTAGACATCACCTCTATAATTCCATGGGACAGTTTTGTCTGACGAATACGGGATTGGTCCAGGCATTGTATTATCAATGGAGCCACTTTAGGAACTGATGTAATTCTAACGGGTCTTTTGGTGGAGACCCTGGAAGAATTGTCGGAAATGGTCATGATGGAAACATCATTATAAGAAACGATTGGAATTGAAGTCTTCTCGAACAAAATCTCCTTGTTATCTATTAGGCATTGAACGCCTGCTTTTAACAAAGGACAGTTGGTTGGTGAGGATAAACAGAAATGACAGCTTTCATCATAGCCTGGTGTTGTACCCCAAAATTTGCCCTCCCATATTTCTCAAAACATTGCAAGAAAAATCTCCAAGTTGCTCAAAGTAGTCCAAGAGTTGGTCGGACAAGCTCTCTCCTAAGGCAGTCTATCTCAAATTAGGGTTTCATGTTGCATCAAGATCCTTGAGTCCAAATGACCTCAAGTGCTCCACAATGTCCTAATATGCTCTCAAGATCATCTATGACAAATTTCAAGCCTTACAGAGGAAGTTTGCTCAGTCAATTGCTCAAAGGTCCAAAAATCGATTATGCTAGGGAAAAAGTCAACTGTGACCTACATACAGTCAAAATTCAATATTTTTTGTCCAAATTCTCATTTCGAAGGATATTTCATCATTTTATCAAGGTTTGATCATGATTCATCAAGGATTGCTCAAAATTCATCAAGATTCAAAAGTTACTAAATTAGGGTCTTGCAGGAAAAGTCAACTCAACTTTGACCAAGCATAACTTTCTCATACTTTATGAGCAATGACCCATACAAAGATAATTTTTAAGAGGATGCAATTCCCTACAATACATCTTCATATCCCAAGATCAAAAAATGCACTCACGAGAAGTTATGAATTTGGACATTATAAGTCATTTTGAAAAGTTAACAAAAACACCTTTTTTTGCCAAAGCTTATAACTTGAACATGGAATATCAAAATGAGATGATACAAAAAGGGTTGGTTAGAGGACATATCAAGCTTTCTAAAAAGTCCAAGAACACTTCCAAAAGTTCAAAATTGAAGAAGTTATGCATTGTTGAAGTTGGACTTTTTTGCAAAATTGCCAAAGGTCAACTATCCCCAAAACTTCAAATTTTGCCAAATGGGCCCATTATTTTTCACTTGTTTTAAGTTTGAATTGTAGCCCACGTGCTCCAGCCTTGGCCATGTGTCCATATCATTTTTTATTAATTATTTTGATTTTTATTTGAATTAATTTGATTTAAATCAAAATAAATCAAATAAAAATCCAAAGGCGTTGATAATAAAGATCTTGTGATCATTTCAGGCTCCAACTACAGCTAGCATTGCAATCAAACTCGTATCAAGGTCATTATGCACAAGGATATTGGATTTAGGCCAAAATTGGAAGGTTGTAAAAGAAGATCAAGTCAAATATTCAAGCATTGATAGAGGAAGATTTAGACAGTAAAAACAACCCTAATGTATTGTACAATACATAAGGAGGCGAGGCAGACAATTTTAGGGGTTGGAAAACAGTTGCAGAGGCAGAACGAAGTTCGCAAAAAATCAGAAAAAGTGTGACTTCGAAATCAACCATAGAGGCAAATTCAAGACTTTAGACTTGTCTCAATCTCTTCCTGGCCATATCCACAAGCGAAACCAATCCAGACCACGCGTTTTCAAGCCTCCTAAAGCTCTGTAAGTCATCCATGGATTCACAATATTCTTGATTTCATATTTTCCAATTTAGGCATTATTAACATGAAACAATTGCATATTCTTAATCCACGCATCATTTGCAAGCTTTTTGTAATAACTAATTTCATTTATCTGACATGTATCAAGATCCACCATTACTAGGGTTTCGTCCTTGTTTTTAGGGCTTTTTGTTTCAGGGAAAATTAGCTTCAGTAATGGCCATGGTTGTGATCAGTAGGTTGAGACGAATCCAACCATGGTCTTAGAGTCCATTTTTGTGGCCTGTGCAAGATTTTGAAGGTGGACAAGCTTGTAGCGACGGACCTTTGTCCGTTGGTATAGGTGTTTTGTTTTTGGCCACGGAGAAAGGAAGAAGAAGCACTCGTGTCATCCATCCATAGGCCGGTTCAAATAAAACGCGCGCTTTTTCTTTTTTCTGGCCATTAATCTTGTTTTACTATATTATTATTTATTTGTGTTATATTAACAAAGAGAAACAAATGGTGTAGTGGCCACAAGGGGGACTTTCAAGGCGTTGAAGGCTGGAGGTCAGGGGTTCGACCCCTGACTCCAGCATTTGTTATTTTTCTTAATTCTTTCAGGTAATCTGGTGTACGCGCATGCCAAGGGACCATCATACTCCCTCACCAATCAGCGTGCCGGATGGCCAGATCTGGTGGTCAAGCTTGGAAGGCGTACCATAAGCTAGTCAATGCATGTGCACATGATCACAAGAAAGTCAATTGGATCAGCATGTTTGGGCCAACAAAAATGTTTTCCACACCCTCCAAAAAAGGCCCATTCTCACTCTTTCTTTTATATTTTATTTTCTTTATTTAGTTATTTTATTTTATTTAATTAATTTCTAACCAATAACAAATTTTCTTTTTTATCAAAAAAATCACAAAAATACCTTTTTATCCAATTAAATTTTAGAACTTTTATTTTTATTAATAAATACTAATTAATTAATTAGAATACTAATTAGGAAACTTTAATTTATTTTTGTAAATAAATAAAATCAATTAGAAATCATTAGGTTTTAACATTCATTTAATTATTTTAATTCCTTTCTTAAATTAACAAAAACTCCAAAAATATATCATTAATTATTTTTCATTAATTAATTTATATAATTAATTTAGTATTTAATTTAGGATTTAATTTCTTTTCTTAAAATAAAAACAACAAAAAAAAAGCATTTTCTTTTGAAAGGGTCAAAACCCTAATTCGCATTCGATTTAATTTCGCGTCGCGCTTTATTTTCTTTATCCAATTAATGTATATGCTTATGGTGGTAATAATAATTAGGACATTTTATTTATTTTACCGCTTTATTTTATTTTCAAAGGGTTGCTTTTGGTGATGTAAATACCCGACGCCTTGTAATTTAATTTCCGCATTTTAATTCTGCAAATTATACAACTGTTAGATGTTTGATAATAGGGGTTGCATGACAAGAATGAATGCTTAATCTTAAAATCAAAATAGATCACCCTTAACATGTGCAAAGATAAAAATAACTGAAAACAACACACTCGCACATGCGCACTCCTAGAGTACACCCCACTTGGTTGCCTTCGTACACGGTCATTGAGTATAGGTCGTTTTAGAGGTCGTCCTCTTGTCTAAAAGATCATAGTTGCCTCGAAACGGTTTCCTCGGATATTGTTGCCTCAAACAAATGATCTAAGACATTAGGGTTACCGTTAAGGCGTCCTAACATTGCTTTAGTGACAGTACGTCCCTTTCAAATTGACCCTCAAACTCCAACGACAGTGCTACCTACTCAATAATAGTGGGATAGCATTGTCTAAAGGAAATTAGCATAGAACGATTCCTTTTTCGAGTAGGTAGATAGTTCTTAGATACTTGCTCATCCAAAACAAAACATTTTTTCACACTTACACTCCTTTATAAACAAAGTTTTCAAAAACACTTCATTACACTCTTGAGGACAGAAGCAAGAGTTAAATCGAAGTTAAAAACAAAACGTTTTCAAATCCACGAGCACAAAGAAAACATTTTGAAAATGATGAGCAAGTACCTAAGAGCCCGTAGATAACTACGGATAGAAAGGGTGCTAATACCTTCCCTTTCTATCATCTACCCCCCGTACCTAGAAAATCTCGAAAAAGGAATTTTTCTGTGCTTTTTTCCTTTCCTTGTTGGATAAAATAAAAGTCGGTGGCGACTCTTGCTTACCGCGACATTTTGCAAACAAAAAAACGCAAAATGAAAACCAGCATTCCAAAAACAGTCAGTTCTTCCCACCGTATCACAGAACTGGCAACTCTGCTAGGGAGATAATAAGTGGGGTGTACCTTAGGAATAGTTCATCATAATGTTTTCAATTGCTTGATTTGTATGCTTTATCTTTGTGGGTTTGAATCAGAGTTACTATAGATTCTAACCCAAATCTAGGGATACCCTTTAGGTAAGTAGCAATAGACTGTGAGGGAACTGTACGGCGTAGACCGATACGGTTGAAGCAGTAGCTACGTTGGTGTGGCACTTTAGTTTGTACCGATATCCCTTGTGGTGGAACAAGGAGAATATGGGTCTTCTAAGGGGTAATTAAACACCAACCGACCTTAGAACCTATAATTGACCAACTTGGCCATAGAACAGTAGCAGTATGCTACACTCATTGAGACCAAACTCTCGCGATGATTCCGGCCGCAAGAAAAGGTTGCCAAACTGGAATTATGACCGATAGAGGGTGGTCAGTGATATTGAGATCCTCTAGAACCCGGTTACTATTTCTAGGACAGGTTGAACCAACTAAACTGAAAGAGGGTAATACCTAACCTCCTTGCCAGCCTGAAATCTAAGAGCTATCTGTGTGACTTGTTTGCCCTTACCATGTTTGCCATATGTGAATACTTGTGGTGTGTTTATATCATAACATCATGCATCATGACATTGCATGCATATTGCATTGGACTAACCCATTTCAAAGACAGAGGGGATTCATCTTTGTTCTGTTTTGTAGGCCATGGCACCTATGCATAGAAACACTATTCAGATCAGTTTTGTTCAGATTCCTACTCAGCTTAGAGATTTGGTTGCAAAGGTTCCAGATACTTCCTCCTTTATTAGAAGACATGGGAACCTCCTTGGTTTGGTCACTTCCAGATTAGATGAGCAGATGATGAGTGTTTTGTGCCAGTTCTTTGATCCGTTATACCACTGCTTCACTTTCCCGGACTATCAGTTAGTCCCTACTCTGGAGGAGTTCTCTGATCTACTTGGTATTTCTATTCTAGAGCAGACGCCATTTACAGGTTGGGAGAAAGCCCTTAGGCCGGAAGAGATTGCTTCAGCCCTCCATCTGAAAAGGTTGAGGTAATGTCTAACTGGGAGACTCGAAGTGGGACAAAGGGCTTCTTGGCTAAGTTTTTGGTTGATCGGGCTTACCAGTTTTGGGACAATTTGGATTTTCAAGCATTCGAGGATATCCTGGCTCTTCTCATTTATGTTTTGGTGTTGTTTCCTAACTCAGATTCTTTCGTCGACGTGAATGCAGTGAAGATTTTTATGTCCCGTAATCCGGTGCCCACCCTCTTAGGTGACATTCTACACTCTCTTTACGCCCGTACTGCTCGGAAACGGGGAAACCTTATGTGTTGTGCACCATTGCTGGCGAGGTGGTTTATTTCTCACCTCCCCAAATCTGTTTTAAAGAACAAGGAAGGCATGGGTTGGGCCTACAGAATTATTTCTCTCGCTTACACTGACATTATCTAGAGTACTAAGGACATGGAAGAAATGGATATTATTGATCGCTGTGGGGAATACCCCAATGTTCCACTACTTGGAATTCGAGGAGGGATTACCTATAACCCTTGTTTGGCCTTACGTCAGTTTGGGCAAGCTAGGAGGGACGGACCTCATGAGTTCCTAATGCCGAGCATTATTTTTGACTTCCAATGGGATAGTGAAGAGCATCACTGCAGGTTCATACGAGCTTGGAACAGGGTACACAGGTCTGATCCGCATGAGTTAGGGATGAAGACCTCTCTTCCGATGGAACCATATCTCCGATGGGTTCGAATCCGTGCCCAAAAGCTGGGAATGTCGTACGAAGCTGTCTTACAGATAATTGTTGAGAGTGCTGATGAAGAAGGGGTTCCTCCTACCATCCTCCATCCGTACATGCCAACTGACATTGGGGCATTAAAGAGGTCTTGGATGCAGCTGAGAGAAGAGCGGTATACTTACTGTGATCGGTGGATCTGGAACTGACTGTTTAACGCTGGTTCGCGAAATGTCGCGGAAGCAAGAGTCGCCACCGTCTTTTATTTTCTCCAAATGGAAAGGACAAAAGCACAGAAAAATTCCTTAAAGAGATTGCTCTCGGTTCGGGAGGTAGATTATAGAAAGGGAAGGTGTTAGCACCCTTTCTATCCATGGTTATCCATGGGCTCTTAGATACTTGCTCATTGTGTTTTCAAAAATGGTTTGCTTGCTTTTCAACTGTGGGTTTAAAAAGTTTCTTTGAAAATTTCAGTTCGACTCTTGTATCGGTCCTCAAGAGTGTTTGAAAAATTGCTTTTGAAAGCTTTTTGAAAAGGTGTCGGTGTGAAAAGTATTTTTGAATTTTGTTTTGAAATTAGAGCAAGTATCTACGAGAACCTACCTACCCTAAGGAATTCGTCTGTGTAGATGTCCTTTAAAGTAATGCCATCCCACCATTGAGAGGTAGGTAGCACCACCGTTGGAGGTGTTCGGGTCAATTCGAGGTTCGGGACATGGTGATCACCAGAGCAATGGGAAGACACCTTAGAAGCTACCCTCATGCCAGGTTCCCGGATCATGAGGACTCACTAAGACATCCTCTACTCGACGACCACCTTTCGAGGCAAGGCAACAGTGAGGCGTACCCTAGGGGTGGTGTGTGCGATTTGTGTGTCGTTTTCATTTGCATTTATCTTATCATGTTATTGGTGTTCTACGCTTGTTTTTATTTTTGTCCATACATTCTTTCATGCCATTTGTTAACAGTTAAAAATATTGCGGGAAAGTAAAAATTCTAAGCTATTACAAAAGGCGCGGGTCCACACCGCCAAAATTAAACCAGGACTCGATTTGACAGAAAAATAAAGAATTTAAAAATGCGAGAAATTAATTACAAGGCTTCGGGAGAGATACATAAATATTTAAACGAAATAAAATAAATATGCGAATAAGAATTAAATCGAAACGAGGGCGTTGGACCCTTTTTGCAAAATTAAAATTACATGGAATTAATTAATTAAAAAGAAAATGAGATGTTTTTGGTATTTTTTATTATTTTAGGATTTAAATGAAAAAGAATTCATTGAAATTAAATGCTAACCCTAATTCTATTCGTTTTTAATTTATTAAGAAAACATTGAATTTTAACCTAAATTAACCCTAATTTTTATATACAAATTTAATTATAAAAATAAATATCTAATATTTAATTATTTAATTATTATGGAATAAAAGAAAAAAAGAATAAAAAATTAATTAAACCCTAATTCTATGTTTTTTAGATTTTTTATTAAAAGAATTAAAATTAAAACCTAAGTTAAAACTAAATTTAATTACATACAATTTATTTATGAAAATACTAAAAATAAAAATAAAAATATTTATTGTTTTTCTCTTTTCTGATTTTTTTGATTTGTTATGTTTTTTATGAAAATAATTAATTAATTGAACAAAACAATAATTAAAAAGAAGATAGAAAATAGAAAATAAAAAAAATGAAGAAAGTAGAGAGAATTGCAAACCAAGGGGGTTCAGACCCAAATAGGAGGTGAGTCTTTTAGAAACCTGGCCCAATTAAATTGCTGGCCTTGTTGGACTTTTCCACTAGCGTGTAGCAGCATTGACTGTAGTCTATGATGCTCTCTAACTCTCAGCCTTGTGATTGATGAAGCTGGACGCGTGGACGTTGGATTTGATGGGTGCATGGTACGCTTCAGCATTAAATCTGCATGTGAACGTTAATTGGAAAAAAACATATGAAAAGGTGAAGACCTGGGGCTCGAACCCAGGTCATTAACATTACCAGCCAACACGTGTGCCACTGAGCCACTTCAAACGCGTTTAATATAGAATACCTAACAAACATTATAAAAGAAAAATTGTCAATGGCTTGGAAACGCGCGAAACATTTGAATGCTCCACTCATGGACAACTACCTAAGCGTCTTCCTCGTTGGTTTTCTTTTCCTGAAACATATAAAACATTGGCAACGGTTTTCACACGTTGCCACAGGCATGATACAAGAAAATAGCGAATAGGCCATTAGGGCTCATAAATTGAGCGCGAGGGTGCCGTCTTCTTCGTCCAAACGCGTTGAATTCAATGGCTTTGGTCTCAGCCTCCAATTTTTCCTTATTTCAAAACCCCTAATTCCAAGTCCTGTAAACCCTAGAAAACAATAATGGCATCTTTGCATACAGTGCGTAAAACTTCAATCAAGGTACATGATTAGCTTGCAAACCTTATTATAAACACAAACATAACAATAAAACATGTTAACAATGCATGTATGATAGAAACCGATTCAGAATTTTTCTTTACCAACTTCAATGGTGATCTTGCGTTTTCTTGAGTGTGGGGCTTGGGGAATGATTGGAATATGTCCTATAATCCTCAAGGAAGCTAATGGAATCACTATTTTGTCTTGAATCGCCTTGCAAAGGTGTTTTCAGAATTGAGATTTTTGAGAAAAAGTGTGAGTTTGTGCAAGGGTTTTCTGAGCAGCTGCGTGGTCATAAGCATGAGGGTTTGCTTTGTATATATGTGTGGAACAATTAGGTCAAGGAATTTGATCCAAAAGATCCATGAATTGATGAAGGAATATTTGATTTTTTATGCCATAACTTTCAAATCTTTTCCATGCAAATTGATACCAAATCACATCCAATTGTATTGGTCCTTTCCATATCTGATCATGCACGTTTTTTTGAAGATATTATATGCACAAAAAGATTTTATTTCATTGGTTTTATATTTTTCATGTATTTTATTTGATTAAATGAATTATTAATAATAAAAAATTCAAATAAATAAATAAAAATGGAGAAAAACTTCCCTTTGGGCCAAATGGTCGTGCACATGCTTTGGATAGTGAATTGTGGAAGAAAAATGGGTCCATTAGCAATTTTAGGTCATTTGAATCAATGTTGACTTTTCAAAATATCCAAAAATTTCCCAACTTCCACAAGGCATAACCTGCTCCATTTTTAAGCTTTTCTCATGTTCTTGGACATTTTGGAAAGGTCTTTGAGTCCTCTAACCTATGTCTTTGGTCCCATGTCATTTTGATTTACCAATCTCAAGTTATGGCCTTTGACTTAAAGTCCCTTTTTGTTGACTTTTGAAAATGACCTATAATGTTGAAATTGATAACTTTTTGTGAGAGCATTTCTTGGACTTGAAGTATGAAGATGAGTTGTAGGAAATGTCTTTCTCTTCAAAATGAGATTTGGATGGAATTTTTCTGATAATGCATGTGAAAGTTATGCCCTGGTCAATTTACAGTTGACTTTTTCAGCTGTCCAAATAAGGAAACTTTTGCATCTTGATGATTTTTGAGCCAAGCTTTGAGAATCATGATCAAGCATTGATCAAATGATGTTTGTGGCTTCAAAATGATATGTTGACCAAAAATTTGAACTTTTGACTGTCAAATGACCATTTTGCCCCTACAGTTGACTGTAGTGCAATTAGGGTTTTGACTGTGCAATTTTGTGCTGAAAGTCTTGAAACTTGATATGAGGATGCTTGACCATATTTGTAGGTATGTGAGACTTGATTGGACCTTTGGAAACTTCATTTTCTTGACCAGAACACAAACCCTAATTTTGACTGCTTAGGAGGCTCTTGCACTGTGCAACCCTTGGGGAACTTTGAAGCTTTGACTTGGCAATTTCTTGAAGAATATGGGAGGGCAAATTTTGGGGTACAACAGTTGCCCCTGTTCAATCTTCTTAGACCTGAGGATGCAGATTGGCTGATGTGCCTTTCGTAATCCGAGGGTAGAAGATGATTGAACACTAGAGTGCCCAGAAATTTGCGCTCACATAGTAGCAATATGATGGAAATGGGCTTACAGATGCCATTTAGAGGTTGATGAATAGGATGATGGGCTTATAGATGCCATCTGGATGTTGATCGCGTAAGAGATTCCTTAGCGAGAACCTGCATACCTGCAAAAGAAAAATGAGTACCTGACATGTTGCAGGAGCTGGTTTTCAGATGCTTGGTATAGATGTGTCCTGACTGGTTACAGGAGCTGGATCTGGATCTTCAAAAGGCGATGAATGAACCAGGGATGGTTACTACCTTAGCATGAACGGTCAGAGAACCTTGGGTGACTTTAACTTCAACAACGCTCGTTGAGAAAATCTTGGTGGGAATTACCATCTTCGCAGGATCGGGAAGAGAACCATAGGCAATTATAATCTCAAAAGCGGACGTTTGAGAAGAACCTGGAATGGAATTATCATCTCACGCACTGTCGGGGAGAGAACCAATAGGAAATTATAACCTGAAATGGAATTATCATCTCACGCACCGTCGGGGAGAGAACCATAGGAAATTATAACCTAAAATGGAATTATCATCTCACACACCGTCGGGGAGAGAACCATAGGAAATTATAACCTGAAATGGAATTATCATCTCACGCACCGTCGGGGAGAGAACCATAGGAAATTATAACCTAAAATGGAATTATCATCTCACGCACCGTCGGGGAGAGAACCATAGGAAATTATAATCTCGAACGTCTGAGAAAAACCTAAAATGGAATTATCATCTCACGCACCGTCGGGGAGAGAACCATAGGAAATTATAATCTCGAACGTCTGAGAAAAACCTAAAATGGAATTATCATCTCACGCACCGTCGGGGAGAGAACCATAGGAAATTATAACCTAAAATGGAATTATCATCTCACGCACCGTCGGGGAGAGAACCATAGGAAATTATAACCTAAAATGGAATTATCATCTCACGCACCGTCGGGGAGAGAACCAATAGGAAATTATAATCTCAAAGAAAAACCTAAAATGGAATTATCATCTCACGCACCGTCGAGGAGAGAACCAATAGGAAATTATAATCTCAAAGAAAAACCTAAAATGGAATTATCATCTCACGCACCGTCGGGGAGAGAACCAATAGGAAATTATAATCTCAAAGAAAAACCTAAAATGGAATTATCATCTCACGCACCGTCGGGGAGAGAACCAATAGGAAATTATAATCTCAAAGAAAAACCTAAAATGGAATTATCATCTCACGCACCGTCGGGGAGAGAACCATAGGAAATTATAACCTGAAATGGAATTATCATCTCACGCACCGTCGGGGAGAGAACCATAGGAAATTATAACCTGAAATGGAATTATCATCTCACGCACCGTCGGGGAGAGAACCATAGGAAATTAACCTGAAATGGAATTATCATCTCACGCACCGTCGGGGAGAGAACCATAGGAAATTATAACCTGAAATGGAATTATCATCTCACGCACCGTCGGGGAGAGAACCATAGGAAATTATAACCTGAAATGGAATTATCATCTCACGCACCGTCGGGGAGAGAACCATAGGAAATTATAACCTGAAATGGAATTATCATCTCACGCACCGTCGGGGAGAGAACCATAGGAAATTATAACCTGAAAAGCGAACGTCTGAGAAAAACCTAAAATGGAATTATCACCTCACGCACCGTCGGGGAGGAACCATAGGAAATTATAATCTCAAAAGCGAACGTCTGAGAAAAACCTAAAATAACTTCTACTGAGTCTTCATCAGAAAAATCTGTTGGGAGTCGATTTAGCTGGACTAGAGAAGGCCTTGGACTGGATAAGAAATAGAGAATCTTAGGGTCGATTAACTGAACCGGTCTAGGTCTTGAAATATGATTGAGAATTTAACTGAATCTTTCCTGAAAGGTAGAGGTCAGTCATATGCAATGCATGATATGGATCAAGCAATGATGTTCTCAACATAAATGAGATTTGTATGATATGATGCGTCTATGCATGCTATAATGATGTATGTGATGTTTTATGTATGCTTTCGTCTAGGAATGTAAATCCTTGACGGGTGCCGGGAAGTCACTCCTGGGCTGATGTTGGAGAATAGATCTTTGCTTCCGCTAGGGATGATAGTTGCAAGAATACCGGTAGGAGAAGATAACTCCGTTGGGGAATAAACTTGGCGAATGATTACTCTGCGGGGAGGAAAGTACTCTAGCGATCTTGCTGGGGAACAATACTCTGTGGGGAGAGAGGTACTTTGTTGAAGTATTGATAATAACTTGCTGGGGATACCCTTGTTGTGTCGGAAGTGTTGATAGACTTCGCTGGGGATAAGAAGAAACTGTGTTGACGACGACCTTTCCGTGGCTTTTGGCTGAGGATAACCCAGTTATATCCTGTTAGGGAAATAACTCTTTGAATAAAGTTGGGCGACGCGTTCGTGCTCTGCGAGGATAAGCTTCCAGAATCTACTGGGGATAAGCTTACTGCTTGGAGAGATGGATTCCAACTTTCCTGGGGAAACTGGATTGGACTCTCCTGGGGGAAGTTCTGAACTGTGTCGGGGAAGGGACTCCACTGAATGTCTGATATACCGCCAGGGAACAATCTTTAGGTCAAGACTGCCGAGGATGCTTGTTAAGAATGTCCGTACTGCTGGGGAATGTTGAGATCTGCTGGAGGATACCCAACTTCCTTAAGGTTTGATAATATAGCTTTGCTCGGGGAGAGTATACTGCTTGCTGGCTTACTCTCTGGGGAATTACGGTGTATTGGCTGCCTTCTTCAGCTGAACCTATCTTAGTACCTTGGTGGGCAGAGCCATTGGATCGTTTGGACAACTCATCATTGCCCCTGTTTCTGATGTGGGAGAGGAAGACCTGTGAGGTGCTGATGGTTGTTGATGGACAAACCTTCTTCTGGTAGATAGGTGACAAGATGACAGGACATAGTCGTACGCTTTGATCCCTAACTTTTGCCTGGACCGCCCTTTCGGGTTTTCAGTCCACCGGGATACCCATTTTTGCCCAAGCCGCCTTTTCAGGTTTTCGACTTGCCGGGTGTACAGATTTTTTCATTTCATCCCTTCATTTTGCCCGAACCCTTTTGGTTCGCCGGGAAGCCCTTATTTTTGCCTAGGTATGTCAACCTAGCGGGTCTTTGATTGTGCGTAGTATTCTTTTCGACTATGTCCATGCTCTTAGAATGTAGGGAGTTGCCCCTGTTAGAAGTGTTTTGTCATGCCACCAGAAGGTGTTTGATCAGGCAAGATTCGTTGTGGGAATGCCCCAAGTGACTCAGGCGGAGATTTGCCCCAGGCTATTTGGTCTTTTGAGAGATTCTCCGAATCTTGACCTAACTGCCCCAGATGATGGACAATAGTCAGACCATGCCCCTTGATTGGAAGTGCTTTTGTTCACCAGATATTCTTCGTGCGAATTTTCCTGCTGTTCAAACAAATAGTCATATGCAAACAATGTTATATCAAAAATGCAAGGCTTATGTCTGTCTTGAAGATTTTTGAAAATGCAGCTTTTTCATAAAACAAATGAATGTTTGTAAAACGTGATGTCAACTTCTTCTTTATAGTAAGCCTTAAGGAGTCAGGATACCTTTTGTAACAGTATGCTTTCGAACTAACCCATGCTTCAGCTAGGACTTTTAAGGGTTATAACGTGGCCTGGTTCATGGTTTAAGAAACAAAGGATAAAGGCTCAAATTTTATTTGTACCCACCCGCTCTTCGTGATGTTCTCCAAACCTAAACTCAGTTGATCATACGTTAGACCTTGTTTGAGTCTTTGCTCTGATTTTCCGGTGATGATTCGGATGTTGATAACTTATTTGGAATAGGCAGTCATTCCCCTTTTTTTGTTGAGGGTTTGTAAGACCTCTTTCTTGTCTGATTTTTGTTATCCCCTTCTTTTTTTGCCTGAACTGTTTCCTTTTTTTGGAATTACAGTCAGCGGGATGCCCCAGTTTTGTAAGTCTCCTTCATGGGTTTTGACTTAATGGTTTTTGATTTGAGAAGTAATGACTGCCTTTCTTTATTGATTGTTCGGAACCATCACGGTCTTTCTTTTTTTTTGTAAGGATCTCTTTGGTTCCATTTGTCGCGCACTTGGATCAACTGAGAGAACTACCCTGCCCCAGGTTATGATGAAGGGTTTTAAATTTCGAAAAGAAAAACTCCTACTTCTTTGGCTCAGAGGGGTTGACGAGGGATTATCATCCTTATAACTCCAGTGTTTAGGGATTGAAACAATGCCTGTACCTCATCAGCGGGGTCTGTTCAAAAGCATACTGTCAAGATTGCGGTATCGTTTTCGTCATCCTCCCTCAAGAGGCTTAGAATTATTAATCGAGAGTTGACATCAGAAAAAATATGAAAATAATTTGCGTATAGTGAATACGAATATATTGCTTCAACAGACATATGCGATGCATTAATGGAATAACAATGTTTAACATGAATAAATGTTTGAACAATCAAAGCACAACACAACTTGAACATTCGAATGAACAAAAGTTTCCTAGTCTCAGAGCTTGTCACTTCAAAAGGTGAGCCTTGGAGGGATGGTAGAAAAATTCAGCCTGACCATCTTGTGTGAATTCCAGTGCTCCTTCATCAATAAGGTCCTGAATCTTATTCTTCAAAGTCCAACAATCCTCTGTAGCATGCCCCGGGCTATCAGAATGATAAGCGCAGCGAGCGTTGGGGTTATACTTTGGTGACGTTGTATTTTGGTTCTTCGGAGCTTCTTTTAGAGTTACCAACTTGGTCTCCAGCAACTGTGGCAATATCTGGGATAAGGTCATGTTGAGTCGAGTGAACTGCCTTCTCTCGCTCTTTTGTTGGCTGCGATGTTGAATTTGTGACACTGGAGCCATTTGAGGAGCTCTCCCCTTACCTCCTTGTCTCAAAGGTGGTTGAACGATGACTGGCTTTTTACCCTTAGACTTTTGCCCCAGCTGGTTACCCTGAAGCAATTGGTTGACGAGAAACCAGAGCTCATCTTGTCTTTGAGCTAACCCTTGAATGGCAGTCACCTGCCCCAGCATCTGGACCCTCAATGCATCCACCTCAGCTTGTAGATGTTTTAGCCGTTCGTCCTCAGCGCTATTTCTGACCAAAGTCTCCATGAGAAGTGTCCTTAGCTCCTCCTGCTCCTTGGATAGATTCAGGAGGATTTCCCCGAACCGAGTCTCTTGAGCAAGAAGGTCCTGGTTATCTTGTTGGGAAGCCATTGCTGAAATAAACAGTGAGAAAGGTAAGTGATCTGCAACAAGGGTACCTGTCATGCAATGATATGTATGATATGCATACAATGTTTTCAAGGGTCTCGCGGGATAAACAAGAAATTGGTTAGAGCTGGGATCCGGTAGCTTGATTGAAGGAACCTCATATTTGTTGAGAGTCCTTTTTCAAGGGTCAAAGGCTCACCATATCCAGTGGGTCATAGCCCCTGACTTTAGTCATCATGTCTGGTTCTGATTTCCAAACAACCTTGGTTAGGGGAACCTTCTTCAGGAGTCAAAGCTCACCATATCAAGTGGGTCATAGCCCCTGACAACCTTGGCTAGAGGAAAATAAATTCTCTTTGCCCCTTGCTGGGATAGTTGATTCACCCTGACCTGCATCATAAGCCCTTGAGATCCTTGAAATGGGTTAGGATGTATGCAATGGTATGATGACATGCTATGCATGGGGTAATGTAAGTAACCCCGTTATGAGTCCCAATTAAGGACTGCAAACCAAAACCTGCAAGAAACTCGGTAAAACCTATCATGAGTCCCTATTAAGGACTAAAACAAACCCTGCAAGAAACTTGGTAAACCTTGTTATGAGTCCTAGCTAAGGACTTAAAACAAAACCTGCAAGAAACTTAGTGAGCCTTGTTATAAGTCCTAGTTAAGGACTATGAACAAAACTTGCAGGAAATTCAGTAAACCCTGTTATGAGTCCCAATTAAGGACTATAAACAAAACCTGCAAGAAACTAAAGTGTCAGACAACAAGCATGCAAATAGCCAAGTACGAAGGCACACAAGTCACACAAGAGAAACCCTTAAAGTTTAGGCCAGCATGGGGTCTGGGTAGTACCCTCTTGAAGTTGGTTGGTTCATACCTGTCCTATCAAAGTAACCGGGTTCTTAGAGGATCCCAATATCATCGACTACCCTCAATCGGTCATAACTCCAGCATCACAATCTTTTCTTGCGGCCAGAACCATCACGAGAGTTTAGCCTCAATGGGCGTAGCATACTGCTACTGTTCTAAAGGCCAAGTTGTGTCAATTAAGGTTCTAAGGTTGTTGGTGCTTAATGACTCCTTAGAAGACCCATATTCTCCTCGTTGCGACACAAGGGATATCGGTACAGACCAAGGTGCCACACCAACGTAGCCACTGTTTCACCCGTGTCGGTCTACGCCGGACAGGTCCCTCACAGCTTATGCTACCTAAACAGGGTATCCCCAGATCCGGGTTAGGATCTATGTAACTCCCATGCAACCCACAATTTAAAGCACACAAGGAAAACAATTGAAAAAACAGTTATGAACTAGCCCTAAGGTACACCTCACTTTAAGATAGTCCCCAGCAGAGTCGCCAGTTCTGTGATCGGTGGATCTGGAACTGACTGTTTAACGCTGGTTCGCGAAATGTCACGGAAGCAAGAGTCTCCACCGTCTTTTATTTTCTCCAAATGGAAAGGACAAAAGTACAGAAAAATTCCTTAAAGAGATTGCTCTCGGTTCGGGAGGTAGATTATAGAAAGGGAAGGTGTTAGCACCCTTTCTATCCATGGTTATCCATGGGCTCTTAGATACTTGCTCATTGTGTTTTCAAAAATGGTTTGCTTGCTTTTCAACTGTGGGTTTAAAAAGTTTCTTTGAAAATTTCAGTTCGACTCTTGTATCGGTCCTCAAGAGTGTTTGAAAAATTGCTTTTGAAAGCTTTTTGAAAAGGTGTCGGTGTGAAAAGTATTTTTGAATTTTGTTTTGAAATTAGAGCAAGTATCTACGAGAACCTACCTACCCTAAGGAATTCGTCTGTGTAGATGTCCTTTAAAGTAATGCCATCCCACCATTGAGAGGTAGGTAGCACCACCGTTGGAGGTGTTCGGGTCAATTCGAGGTTCGGGACATGGTGATCACTAGAGCAATGGGAAGACACCTTAGAAGCTACCCTCATGCCAGGTTCCCGGATCATGAGGACCCACTAAGACATCCTCTACTCGACGACCACCTTTCGAGGCAAGGCAACAGTGAGGCGTACCCTAGGGGTGGTGTGTGCGATTTGTGTGTCGTTTTCATTTGCATTTATCTTATCATGTTATTGGTGTTCTACGCTTGTTTTTATTTTTGTCCATACATTCTTTCATGCCATTTGTTAACAGTTAAAAATATTGCGGGAAAGTAAAAATTCTAAGCTATTACAAAAGGCGCGGGTCCACACCGCCAAAATTAAACCAGGACCCGATTTGACAGAAAAATAAAGAATTTAAAAATGCGAGAAATTAATTACAAGGCTTCGGGAGAGATACATAAATATTTAAACGAAATAAAATAAATATGCGAATAAGAATTAAATCGAAACGAGGGCGTTGGACCCTTTTTGCAAAATTAAAATTACATGGAATTAATTAATTAAAAAGAAAAGGAGATGTTTTTGGTATTTTTTATTATTTTAGGATTTAAATGAAAAAGAATTCATTGAAATTAAATGCTAACCCTAATTCTATTCGTTTTTAATTTATTAAGAAAACATTGAATTTTAACCTAAATTAACCCTAATTTTTATATACAAATTTAATTATAAAAATAAATATCTAATATTTAATTATTTAATTATTATGGAATAAAAGAAAAAAAGAATAAAAAATTAATTAAACCCTAATTCTATGTTTTTTAGATTTTTTATTAAAAGAATTAAAATTAAAACCTAAGTTAAAACTAAATTTAATTACATACAATTTATTTATGAAAATACTAAAAATAAAAATAAAAATATTTATTGTTTTTCTCTTTTCTGATTTTTTTGATTTGTTATATTTTTTATGAAAATAATTAATTAATTGAACAAAACAATAATTAAAAAGAAGATAGAAAATAGAAAATAAAAAAAATGAAGAAAGTAGAGAGAATTGCAAACCAAGGGGGTTCAGACCCAAATAGGAGGTGAGTCTTTTAGAAACCTGGCCCAATTAAATTGCTGGCCTTGTTGGACTTTTCCACTAGCGTGTAGCAGCATTGACTGCAGTCTATGATGCTCTCTAACTCTCAGCCTTGTGATTGATGAAGCTGGACGCGTGGACGTTGGATTTGATGGGTGCATGGTACGCTTCAGCATTAAATCTGCATGTGAACGTTAATTGGAAAAAAACATATGAAAAGGTGAAGACCTGGGGCTCGAACCCAGGTCATTAACATTACCAGCCAACACGTGTGCCACTGAGCCACTTCAAACGCGTTTAATATAGAATACCTAACAAACATTATAAAAGAAAAATTGTCAATGGCTTGGAAACGCGCGAAACATTTGAATGCTCCACTCATGGACAGCTACCTAAGCGTCTTCCTCGTTGGTTTTCTTTTCCTGAAACATATAAAACATTGGCAACGGTTTTCACACGTTGCCACAGGCATGATACAAGAAAATAGCGAATAGGCCATTAGGGCTCATAAATTGAGCGCGAGGGTGCCGTCTTCTTCGTCCAAACGCGTTGAATTCAATGGCTTTGGTCTCAGCCTCCAATTTTTCCTTATTTCAAAACCCCTAATTCCAAGTCCTGTAAACCCTAGAAAACAATAATGGCATCTTTGCATACAGTGCGTAAAACTTCAATCAAGGTACATGATTAGCTTGCAAACCTTATTATAAACACAAACATAACAATAAAACATGTTAACAATGCATGTATGATAGAAACCGATTCAGAATTTTTCTTTACCAACTTCAATGGTGATCTTGCATTTTCTTGAGTGTGGGGCTTGGGGAATGATTGGAATATGTCCTATAATCCTCAAGGAAGCTAATGGAATCACTATTTTGTCTTGAATCGCCTTGCAAAGGTGTTTTCAGAATTGAGATTTTTGAGAAAAAGTGTGAGTTTGTGCAAGGGTTTTCTGAGCAGCTGCGTGGTCATAAGCATGAGGGTTTGCTTTGTATATATGTGTGGAACAATTAGGTCAAGGAATTTGATCCAAAAGATCCATGAATTGATGAAGGAATATTTGATTTTTTATGCCATAACTTTCAAATCTTTTCCATGCAAATTGATACCAAATCACATCCAATTGTATTGGTCCTTTCCATATCTGATCATGCACGTTTTTTTGAAGATATTATATGCACAAAAAGATTTTATTTCATTGGTTTTATATTTTTCATGTATTTTATTTGATTAAATGAATTATTAATAATAAAAAATTCAAATAAAAAAATAAAAATGGAGAAAAACTTCCCTTTGGGCCAAATGGTCATGCACATGCTTTGGATAGTGAATTGTGGAAGAAAAATGGGTCCATTAGCAATTTTAGGTCATTTGAATCAATGTTGACTTTTCAAAATATCCAAAAAATTCCCAACTTCCACAAGGCATAACCTGCTCCATTTTTAAGCTTTTCTCATGTTCTTGGACATTTTGGAAAGGTCTTTGAGTCCTTTAACCAATGTCTTTGGTCCCATGTCATTTTGATTTACCAATCTCAAGTTATGGCCTTTGACTTAAAGTCCCTTTTTGTTGACTTTTGAAAATGACCTATAATGTTGAAATTGATAACTTTTTGTGAGAGCATTTCTTGGACTTGAAGTATGAAGATGAGTTGTAGGAAATGTCTTTCTCTTAAAAATGAGATTTGGATGGAATTTTTCTGATAATCCATGTGAAAGTTATGCCCTGGTCAATTTACAGTTGACTTTTTCAACTGTCCAAATAAGGAAACTTTTGCATCTTGATGATTTTTGAGCCAAGCTTTGAGAATCATGATCAAGCATTGATCAAATGATGTTTGTGGCTTCAAAATGATATGTTGACCAAAAATTTGAACTTTTGACTGTCAAATGACCATTTTGCCCCTACAGTTGACTGTAGTGCAATTAGGGTTTTGACTGTGCAATTTTGTGCTGAAAGTCTTGAAACTTGATATGAGGATGCTTGACCATATTTGTAGGTATGTGAGACTTGATTGGACCTTTGGAAACTTCATTTTCTTGACCAGAACACAAACCCTAATTTTGACTGCTTAGGAGGCTCTTGCACTGTGCAACCCTTGGGGAACTTTGAAGCTTTGACTTGGCAATTTCTTGAAGAATATGGGAGGGCAAATTTTGGGGTACAACACTTACAGAGAAAAGTATCACGAGTAGGAGCGGAAGATTCTAAAGCTTACAAGACAGCTGGAGAATGAGAAGGTCCTCAACGACTATGTCAGCACAGGAGGAAAACGACCATGGGAGTGCTGATGTCTTTTGTTATTTCTAGTGTTGATTTACTTTTCAGTATTTCTTTTTGTAACGCCTTAAAGGCATTTGTCAAACATTGTTTCAAGTTTATCTAATAAAAGTGTGTTTCATTTTGGTTTACGAATTTGAATCCCTAAAGTATTTGAGATCATATCATACGCATTTCATTCCATGCACCTCATTACAGGTACCCTTACAGGTTTCTCATCTTCTTCGCTGTTTATTTCAGCACATCATGTCTGCTGAAACATCCACTGATCAAGCTATCAAGGCTCTACAAGCTCAAAACGCTTAGTTCCAGAAAATGTTCATGAATTTGGCCAAGGGTCAGCAAGATCTGAAGACTCTTATCTTAAAGGATAAGAAGAAGAAGAAGAAGAAGAAGAAGAAGACGGTCCTCCTGAACATGGGTCGCAGATTTGGGAACAATTTGCGGGATGTTGATTTATCTCACTCATCTGGAGGGAGAGAAAACCAAGAATAAAGGAGGGTTCCTAGCCCTGTGGTATCTGACAACGAGACTAATTTCGATGAAGACCAGTATCCTCCTGCTGAGGATAGGTATAAACAGCTTGAAGACCAGTTAAGTGCGATGGAGATCCAGAAGGTACCTGGATTGGACTTTGGTGATTTGGGTTTGTCATCTGGGGTAGTGATTCCCCACAAATTTAAAGCATCAATCTTTGCTAAATACGACGGGGTTTCTTGTCCAAAGTTGCACCTCCGCTCATATGTTAGAAAGATCCAGCCATACACTATTGATAAGAACCTCAGGATCCACTTCTTTCAAGATATTCTCTCAGGGACTCAACTTGAATGGTTTTACCAGCTGGAAGGAGCTAGTATCTGTAATTAGGAAGACCTTGTTGCTACTTTTTACAAGCAGTACCAATACAATGCCGACCTCGCTCCCACGCGTACCCAACTTTAGGGTATGTCTATGGGTGCGAGTGAAGGTTTCAAAGACTACGCTCAGAAATGGAGGGACCTTGCTGGAAGAGTACAACCCCCGCTGGCTGACAGGGAGTTAGTGGATATGTTTCTGGGGACCTTGTCTGGTCCATATTTCAACCATCTGATTGGTAGCTCATCGTCTGGGTTTACTGAGCTGATTATGATTGGGGAAAGAGTTGAAGCCGGTATTAAGAGCGGAAAGATACAAAAAGGTGCTTCATCAAGTACCGAAAAGAATCCTTTTAAGAAGGAATTCAGTGTTGTTTATAGTTCGAAGAGCCATAATAGACCTGAGCGCCGCCAAGCAGTCAATGCAGTTGTTATATCAAGACCTGTTGTTGCCTCATAACGCAACAATCATCCAAGAGCCGAGAGGCCGCGAAGACAGTTCACTCAGCTCCATATGACACTGTCTCAGATTCTGCCGCAGTTGTTAAAGACCAACTTGGTGATCTCGAAGGAAGCCCCAAAGAATCCGAATACAACATCACCGCTGTACAATCCGAACGCCCGTTGTGCTTTTCATTCTGATAGCCCGGGGCATGATACGAATGATTGCTGGGTCCTGAAGAATAAGGTACAGGATCTGATTGATGCTAAGGAGATTGAGTTCAAAGTGCCTGAAAAGCCTAATGTTATGACTACTCTGATGCCCAAGCATGGAGTGAATGCTGTAGATGAAGACTCATTTGTGGTTTCTGTGAAACACATTGCTACTCCATTGATGATTGTGAAGAAGAACCTTCTGTTAGCCGGTTTATTTTCGGGCTGTGGCGAAGGTTGCCATCTGTGTTCCGTCCTACCTACCGGTTGCCATCTATTGAAGTCAGGTGTCCAACGCCTGATGGATAATAAAGAAATTCTGTTTGAGAAGATTGTTGTTCCTTTGGTTCCTATTGAAGAAATCTCTATAATCACCATTTTCGACAATTCTTCCAAGGCTTCCTCGAGAAAGCCTGTTAGAATTACATCTGTTCCGAGAATCGCTCCCTTGATCATTACTGTTCCTGGACCTATCCCCTATACGTCAGATAAGGCTGTCCCGTGGCACTATGGGGATGACGTGTATTATCACGGGGTTAAACAAGATTTGAAGGAAGGAGAGGTTGATACTGACGTCAGCAATATTGTTGGATCTAGTAAAGTCACCCGCAACGGAAGACTTTTCTCCCCTGAGATCTCTCCACCAGTTGTTCGGAAGCATGTTGTTATTACACCTGCCAGTACATCTGTTATTGTCCCTGTTCAAGTTCCAATCCTTACCCCTGTTGCCGATTCATCTGATACTCGGGGCAAAGGGACAACCGGTGAGCCTGCCCGGACGAAGGCACCAAAGAAGATTATTGTTGAAGCCTCTAGACAAGAGATAGAGGAAATTCTAAAAATCATCAAGAAAGGCATATAATGTAGTCGAACAGCTGGGGAAAACCCCGTCGAAGATCTCTATGTTGTCCTTATTGTTGTGTTCAGAGGCCCATGCTAAGGCTCTGATTGCTTTCCTGAAGACTACGCACGTGTCACAGGAGACATCAGCTGATCAGTTTAAAGATTGTGTGGCTAGTCTGACAGCAGATAATGGGTTGGGTTTCTCCGACGTAGACTTGACTGCTAAGGGGAAGATTCACAATGATGCCTTGCATGTCTCCATTGAGTGCAGGGGCATTACCTTAGCTCATGTATTGGTGGACACTGGGTCTTCGTTGAATGTTTTACCCAAGAAGGCACTAGGCCGGTTAGACTATGAAGGGTTAGAGCTGAAGCCAAGTAACATTGTAGTTAGGGCCTTTGATGGGTCCAAGAGGATGGTACATGGAGAATTGGATATTCCAGTTAAGGTTGGTTCTCAGATTTTCGCGTCTACATTCTATGTGATAGACATTCGGCCATCTTATTCTTGTTTGATGGGTCGCCCGTGGATCCACAAAGTTGGGGCAGTGACTTTTATGCTTCACCAGATGCTGAAATACCCAGTGAAAGGGAAAATTGTTACGGTACGAGGAGAAGAGGAGTACATGGTGAGCCACCTCAACTCTTTCCGGTATGTGGAGATGGATGGGGAGTTCATTGAAACCCCTTTCCAGCATTTTGAAGAAGTTCCCCAGATGCTGGCATCAATTGAAACTGTTACTGAAGATCCTCCAATGAAGATGGCTTCCCTCAAGGATGCCCGGGCTGTTGTTGAGAAAGGTGGGTGTGCAAATTGGGGCCAACTCCCTGATTTTGCACATAAGACTAACAAGTTTGGTTTGGGTTTCACTGCAGAAGCTCAAAGGGTTGTACATCGTGCACGGATCGGAGGACCTCCCCTGTTTATCAGCAATTCAAGAGTGAATGCCATTGAAGACGATGTTGAAGAATCTGAGTTCGACAGTTGGATCTACCCGACTACTGATTGCAGACTAAGCAATTGGACGGCAAAGGACTTCGTCCCAATTTATTTTATTACCCAGTAATGAGACTTTTGTTTTGAGTTTGTAACAGACAAATTTTAAACTTTACGGCCTGGTGCCTTACCCGAGGCACCATGGTTTTGTTTGTGAGGGCTTTATGTGTGTCATTTCCATATATCATTAATAAAAGCATTGGACGTTTTCTTGCATTTCAATTGTTTGAGCTCCTTGTTTTTCTTTTTTATCTTGCAAAATAGATATTTTACACACACTCACATATACAGGTCTACATCCACTCTGGATCCCACTGATAACGACTCTGCTACTACCGGTTATGACTTCGAAAGTTCGATCAACTTAGCCGAAGACGAAGGTGAAGATGATTGCGAAGTGCCTGGTGAACTTGCTAGACTGTTACTTCAGGAAGAGAGGGTTATTCAGCTGCATGAAGAGCCTTTGGAAACAGTAAATCTGGGTACAGAGGTAGACAAGAAAGAGGTCAAGATCAGTGCAAATCTGGAGTCTAGTGTTAAGCAATGGCTAATTCAGATGTTGCGTGACTATGTTGAGATCTTTGCCTGGTCTTATGAAGATATGCCTGGGTTGGATACCGATATTGTGGTTCACCGATTTCCTACCAAGGAAGACTGTCCTCCAGTGAAACAGAAAGTCCGCAGAATGCACCCAGAGATGTCTGAGAAAATCAAGGCTGAAGTGATGAAGCAGTTTGACGCTGATTTTATAGCAGTTACTTCTTACCCACAATGGGTGGCCAACGTGGTTCCTGTGCCGAAGAAGGATGGTAAAGTTCGAATGTGTGTTGACTATAGGGATCTGAAAAGGGCAAGTCCCAAGGATGATTTACCTCTGCCTCATATCGACGTTCTGGTCGACAACACTGCACAGCATAAGGTCTTCTCCTTTATGGATGGTTTCTCCGGTTATAATCAGATTAAAATGGCTCCCGAGGATATGGAGAAGATAACCTTTGTTACTCAATGGGGTACCTTTTGCTACAAGGTCATGCCTTTCGGATTAAAAAATGTTGGGGCAACGTATCAGCGCGCCATGGTCTCTTTGTTCCATGACATGATCCATCATGAGATTGAGGTATACGTCGATGACATGATTGCAAGATCCCAGACTGAGGAAGAACATCTGGACCATCTTCAGAAGCTATTTGATAGGTTGAAGTTGTACAAGCTGAGGTTAAACCCGAACAAGTGCACCTTTGGGGTGAGATCTGGTAAGCTGCTGGGTTTCTTCGTAAGTGATAAAGGCATTCAAGTGGATCCTGCCAAGGTGAAGGCTATACAGGAAATTCCAGCTCCCCGAACAGAAAAAGAAGTCAGAGGCTTTTTGGGATGATTGAACTATATTGCCCGATTCATCTCACACCTGACTGCTACTTGTGAGCCAATCTTCAAGTTACTGAAGAAAGATCAAGTGGTAAGATGGAACGATGAATGTCAGGCCGCTTTCGAAAGGATCAAAGAATATCTCCAAGAGCCACCTATTCTGATGCCTCCAGTTGAAGGGAGACCTTTGATCTTATACTTGATAGTACTCGACAATTCAATGGGGTGTGTGATGGGTCAGCATGACGAGTCTGGCCGAAAAGAGCATGCTATTTACTACCTTAGCAAAAAATTTACCGACTGCGAGACCCAATACTCGTTGCTCGAGAAAACTTGCTGCGCTTTGGCATGGGCTGCTCGCCAGCTGAGACAGTATATGCTGACTCACACTACTCTATTGATATCAAAGATGGATCCAATCAAGTATATCTTTGAAAAGCCTGCCTTGTCCGGAAGAATAGCAAGATGGTAGATGATCTTGACTGAGTATGACATCCAATATACGACCCAAAAGGCAATCAAGGGAAGTGTGTTGGCAGATCATCAGGCACATCAGGCAGTGGACGATTACTAGTCTATGAACTTTGAATTTCCAGATGAGAATATCATGATAGTGACTGACTGTGAGGAACCTGGACCAGATGAAGGACCTGAGGAAGCATCCTGATGGTCTATTTACTTTGATGGAGCTTCAAACGCTTTGGGCAATGGCATTAGCGTCGTGATCATATCTCCTGAAGGCTCTCATACTCCATTCACCACCCGACTATGTTTCAACTGCACCAACAATATGGCGGAGTATGAAGCGTGCATCATGGGTCTTCGAGCAGCAATTGACCTAAGGATTAAGTTCTTAAGTGTATCCGGAGATTCCGCTCTCGTGATCAGTCAGATCAAAGGCGAGTGGGATACGAAACACCCTAATCTTATTCCTTACAAGGAGTATGTGTTGATGTTGCTTCCACATTTCGAGGAGATAACTTTTGAACACTTCCCTAGAGAGGAGAATCAGTTGGCGGACGCGCTGGCTACGATGTCTTCTATGTTCAAAGTCAATTAGGACAACGAGGCTCCCCGGATTACCATTGAAAGGTTGGACGAACCTGCACATTGTTGCGACATCGAGACTGAAGAGGTAGCAGATAAACCCTGGTTTCATGAGGTGAAAAGGTATCTTGAAGCTCAGGAATACCCCGAGGGTGCATCCGTTAATGATAAAAAGTTTCTGAGGAGATTCGAGGCGAAATTCTTCATCAGCAATGGTATTCTTTACAAGCGTAACCATGATTCAACCTTACTGCGATGTGTGGATAAGAACGAAGTAGAAAGGATCATGATAGAGTTACATGAAGGTACTTACAGAACTCATTCCAGTGGACACACCATGGCAAAGAAAATCCTACGGGCAGGATATTATTGGTCCACAATGGAAGCCGACTGTTAACAGCATTCTCGGACCTGTCACAAGTTCCAAGTCTATGCTGATAAGGTGCATATACCTCAAGTACCTCTGAACGTCTTGACGGCTCCTTGGCCTTTTGCAATGTGGGGCATCGATATGATCGGCAAGATCAGACCTACGGCATCCAACGGGCATCATTTCATCCTGGTAGCGATTTATTACTTTACGAAGTGGGTTGAAGCAGCTTCCTTTGCCACAGTAACCAAGAACGTCGTAGAACGGTTTATTTGGCACAATCTGATCTGTCGATATGGTGTACCAGAGAGGATCATTACAGACAATGGTACAAATCTCAACAATAAGATGATCACCGAACTCTGCAAGCAGTTCAAGATAAAGCATCACAACTCTTCTCCTTACCGGTCGAAGATGAATGGGGTTGTTGAAGAGGCTAATAAGAACATTACGAAGATTATGCAGAAGATGACGGTGACGTACAAAGACTGGCATGAGATGTTCCCATTTTCTCTTCATGGGTACCG
This sequence comes from Vicia faba, assembly GCA_948472305.1. Classification (NCBI taxonomy): domain Eukaryota; kingdom Viridiplantae; phylum Streptophyta; class Magnoliopsida; order Fabales; family Fabaceae; genus Vicia; species Vicia faba. Next base: position 170,299,472 of record OX451739.1, on the reverse strand, counting down.
TACTTCAGCGCGGACGTCAACAGGGGCAACACCCTATTCCTTGGTTTATGGCATGGATGTCGTCTTGCCCATTGAAGTTCAGATACCCTCTCTTCGGATTATGAAGGATGCAGGTTTGAGCGAAGATGACTGGATTCAGACCCGGCTTGATCAGCTGAACTTAATCGACAAAAAGAGACTTACTACTATTTGTCATGGTCAGACGTATCAAAAGCGGATGATCAAGGCATTTAACAAGAAAGTTAGACGACAAGAGTATCAAGTTGGGGATTTGGTGATCAAGCGTATTATCTTACCTCAAGGTGATCCCAGGGGCAAATGGACCCCTACTTACGAAGGGCCATTTGTGGTTAAGAACATTTTCTCAAGAGGAGCTATGATTCTAACCACCATGGATGGTGACGACCTTCCTCACCCCGTCAATGCAGACATAGTGAAAAGATACTACGCCTAATCAAAAACCTGCTAGGTTGACAGGCATAGGCAAAAATAAGGGCTTCCCGGCGAACTAAAAGGGTTCGGGCAAAAATAAGGGATGAAAATAAAAAAATATGTACACCCGGCAAGTCGAAAACCTGAAAAGGTGGCTTGGGCAAAAAAGGGTATCCCGGTGGACTGAAAACCCGAAAGGGCGGTCCAGGCAAAAGTTAGGGATTAAAGCGTAACACTATGTCTCAATGGATCACCTTGCAACCAGACTTCGATATCGACTATCAAGCTCGGACGAAACTAATCAATTTGATCTACCTTCAACCAAGTAGCAAAGTGATGAGATGCTCGAGGACATAAGGGCAATAGCAGAGTTGGAACCCAGTGAGATTATTCACATAGCTGTTTTTCTTTGTTTTTCACAAATTGTATAAACTCTATTGTTCGGCGGCGTTCTCTTACTAGGACGTCAGCCTCTTGTACAAAAACGCCTATTTACAGGCCAAACTTCAAAATCAATACAATTCATTTTCAAAGAAATTTCAACTGTTTTTCCTTTTTCTGTTTTGTTTTGCAAAGAACGTCCAATGTTCAATTTTGATATATGCATTTGACATTAATTACTGCTCATGAATATTTACATGCGAAAAAAAAGACCGTTACTTGTAATATCAGAAACAGGGGCAAATAAGATTTGTCCAATCTGTACAGTTGCTCTGTCCACCAGGTACAAGGTAAATTTAGCTAAAGAGTATGGCTGAAATACTTTCACTCCCCGCAGAGTAAGAGAAGGAAGTAATGTTAGCTCTCCCCAACTGAGACTCATGGTCGCGAATGAATCGGTAATATTCTCCCCAAGCAGAGTTTATCTATCATCAGCACTGAAAAATCTTATCATCCTCGGCGGAGTACAAAATATCCCCAGTGGAGTTTGGAAAGTTTCCCCAGCGCAGTCTGAAAAAGTTTCCCTAATGAAGTTTGGAGAATCATCCCCATTAGACTCTGGCAGATTGTCCCCAGTAGAGCCTAAAAGGTTATCCCCGGTAAGGTCGCTATTGAAAAAATCATCCCCAGCAGAGTTCATTTCCTTTCACAAGCAGAAACTCGAATCCCCAACAGGATTTAGTAGCACCAGTAATGGTAACTCATCCCCAACGGAATTTATCAGCAGAATCCTCAGCAGAGCATGTCTTCCCCACAGAGTAATCTCCTCATCAGTTTATTCCCCAGCGAAGTTATCCTCTCCTGCAGGTTTATTCTCACAATCATCTTCATTCTCTATCCCTAGCGGAAACAAAGAATTCAACTCTTTTCTCCAGCAGCTATCTGGGATTTATTTTCCCCAGCTAAAAACATTACATTTCCATATATCATGACACATGCATATACGCATCATACAACACAATCTAATTTATTTTGAGAACATCATTGCCTGATACATATCATGCATTACATACAACTAACCTTTACCTTTCAGGAAGGATGCGGTTAAATTCTCACAAAATTCAAAATTCTGAAGCTTTTACCTCAGTCGAATTACTGACAAGTTCTTAAATCTCAGTAGAGATGTTTTTCTCAGTTGAATTACAGACAAGGTCCTAAATCTCGACAAAGTTCCTCCGTTGAATTACATACGAGTTCCTAAATCTCAGCAGAGAAGTTTTCTCAGTTGAATTACGGGCGAGTTCTTAAATCTCGACGAAGATGTTTCCCCAGTTGAATTACGGACGAGTTCTTAAAACTCAGCATAGATGTTTTCTCAGTTGAAGTACAGGCAAGGTCCTAAATCTCGATAAAGTTCCTCCGTTGAATTACAGACGAGTTCCTAAATCTCAGCAGAGAAGTTTTCTCAGTTGAATTACGGGCGAGTTCTTAAATCTCGACGAAGATGTTTCCCCAGTCGAATTACTAACAAGTTCTTAAATCTCGGCAGATATGTTTTTCTCGGTTGAATTACAGACAAGGTCCTAAATCTCGACAAAGTTCCTCCGTCGAATTACAAACGAGTTCCTAAATCTCAGTAGAGAAGTTTTCTCAATTGAATTACGGGTAAGTTCTTAAATCTCGACGAAGATGTTTCCCCAGTTGAATTACGGACTAGTTCTTAAAAATCAGCAGAGATGTTTTCTCAGTTGAAGTACAGGCAAGTTCCTAAATCTCGACAAAGTTCCCCAGTTGAATTATGGACGAGTTTTTAAAACTCAGCAGAGATGTTTTCTCAGTTGAAGTACGGGAAAGTTCCTAAATCTCGACACCTCAGTTGAATTACGGGTAAGTTCCTAAATCTCGACACCCCAGTTGAATCACGAGCAAGTTCCTAAATCTCGACACCTCAGTTGAATTATGGGCAAGTTCCTAAATCTCAACAAAAACCAGACTTCCCCAGCGAAATCTTCCTCAAACAACAAGTATGCAAGCTCTCGCTAAGGAATCTCTTATACGATCGACACTCCTTCAGATGGCATCTTTAAGACCATCCCCTCGTCAGCAATCTCTGAATGGAATCTGTAAGCCCATCCCCGACATCACAAGACAATTACCACTTCATGCGAGTGCAAATTTCTGGGCACTCTAGTGTTCAATCATCTTCCACCTTCAGATCACGAAAGGCATGAAAGCCAATCTACATCCTCAGGTTTAAGAAGATTGAACAGGGGCAGCTGTTGTACCCCAAAATTTTCCCTCCCGTATTTCTCAAAACATTGCAAGAAAAATCTCCAAGTTGCTCAAAGTAGTCCAAGAGTTTGCCAGACAAGCTCTCTCCTAAGGCAGTCTATCCCAAATTAGGGTTTCTTGTTGCATCAAGATCCTTGAGTCTAAATGACCTCAAGTGCTCCCCAATGTCCTAATATGATCTCAATATCATCCATGACAAATTTCAAGCCATGCAGAGGAAGTTTGCTCAGTCAATTGCTCAAAGGTCCAAAAATCGACTGTGCTAGGGCAAAAGTCAATTGTGACCTACATACAGTCAAACTTCAAGATTTTTTGCCAACATTATCATTTTGAAGGATATTTCATCATTTTATCAAGGGTTGATCATGATTCATCAAGGATTGCTCAAAATTCATCAAGATTCAAAAGTTGCTAAATTAGGGTTTTGTAGGAAAAGTCGATTCAACTTTGACCAAGCATAACTTTCTCATACTTTATGAGAAATGACCCATCCAAAGCTCATTTTAAAGAGGATACAATTCCCTACAATCCATCTTCATATCCCAAGATCAAAAAATTCACTCACAAGAAGTTATGAATTTGGACATTATAGGTCATTTTGAAAAGTCAACAAAAACACCTTTTTTGCTAAAGCTTCTAACTTGAATATGGAATATAAAAATTATATGAGACCAAACGTTTTGGTTACATGACATCTCAAGCTTTCTAAAAAGTCCAAGAACACTTCCATAAGTTCAAAATTGAAGAAGTTATGCATTGTTGAAGTTGGACTTTTTTGCAAAATTGCCAAAAGTCAATTATCCCCAAAACTTCAAATTTTGCCAAATGGACCCATTCTTTTTCACTTGTTTTAAGTTTGCATTGTATCCCACGTGCTCCAGCTTTGGCCATGTGTCCATATCATTTTTTATTAATTATTTTGATTTTTATTTGAATTAATTTGATTTAAATCAAAATAAATCAAATAAAAATCCAAAGGCATTGATAACAAAGGTCTTGTGATCATTTCAGGCTCCAACTACAGCTAGCATTGCAATCAAACTCGTATCAAGGTCATTATGCACAAGGAGATTGGATTTAGGCCAAAATTGGAAGGTTGTAAAAGAAGATCAAATCAAATATTCAAGCATTGATAGAGGAAGATTTGGATAGTAAAAACAACCCTAATGTATTGTACAATACATAAGGAGGTGAGGCAGACAATTTTAGGGGTTGGAAAACAGTTGTAGAGGCAGAACGAAGTTTGCAAAAAACCAGAAAAAGTGTGACTTCGAAATCAACCTTGGAGGCAAATTCACGACTTGAGACTTGTCTCAATCTCTTCCTGGCCATCTCCACAAGTGAAACCAATCCAGACCACGCATTTTCAAGCCTCCTAAAGCTCTGTAAGTCATCTACGGATTCACAATATTCTTGATTTCGCATTTTCCAATTTAGGCATTGTTAACACGAAACAATTGCATATTCTTAATCCACGCATCATTTGCAAGCTTTTTGTAATAACCAATTTCATTTATCTGACTTGTATCAAGATCCACCATTGCTAGGGTTTCGTCCTTGTTTTTAGGACTTTTTGTTTCAGGGAAAATTAGCTTCAGTAATGACCATGGTTATGATCAGTAGGTTGAGACGAATCCAACCATGGTCTTAGAGTCCATTTTTGTGGCCTGTGCAAGATTTTGAAGGTGGACAAGCTTGTAGCGACGGACCTTTGTCCGTTGGTATAGGTGTTTTATTTTTGGCCACAGAGAGAGGAAGAAGAAGCACTCGTGTCATCCATCCATAGGCCGGTTCAAATAAAACGCGCGCTTTTTCTTTTTTCTGGCCATTAATCTTATTTTACTATATTATTATTTATTTGTGTTATATTAACAAAGAGAAACAAATGGTGTAGTGGCCACAAGGGGGACTTTCAAGGTGTTGAAGGCTGGAGGTCAGGGGTTCGACCCTGTGATCGGTGGATTTAGAACTGACTGTTTAACGCTGGTTTCGCGAAATGTCGCAGAAGCAAGAGTCGCCACCGTCTTTTATTTTCTCCAACAAAGAAAGGACAAAAGCACAGCAAAATTCCTTATGAGATAGTTTCTCGGTTCGGGAGGTAGATTTATAGAAAGGGAAGGTGTTAGCACCCTTTCTATCCATGGTTATCCATGGGCTCTTAGATACTTGCTCATTGTGTTTTCAAAAGTGTTTGCTTTTCAAAGTGTGAGTGGGTTTGAAAAAGTTTCGTTTAAAGATTTCAGATCGACTCTTGTATCAGTCCTCAAGAGTGTTTGAAAAATTATTTTGAAAGCTTTTTGAAAAGTGTCGGTGTGAAAAGAGTTTTGATTCTTTTTGAATAGAGCAAGTATCTATGAGTCATCCACATACCCTAAGGAATTAGGCTGTGTAAATGTCCTTAAGGTAGTGTCATCCCACCATTGAGAGGTAGGTAGCACCACCGTTGGAGGTGTTCGGGTCAATTCGAGTTTTAGGGACAGTGTGGTCACCAGAGCAACAGTAGGACACCTTAGAAGCTACCCTTATGCCATTGATCTTTTTTATTCCAAGGCATCCGTTTCGAGGCAACTGTTCCGAGGCAATCGTTTTGAGGCAACTTGTTTCGAGGCAACTTATTTCAAGGCAACTAGATCAATGGACATAAGGACTTACTAAGACGTCATATACTCGACGACCACGTTTTGAAGGCAAGGCAACAGTGAGGCATACCCTAAGAGTGGTGTGTGAATTTGCGTTTTGTTTTCAGTTTATGTTTTATCTTGTACATGTATCATGGTGATCTACGCTTGTTTTTAATTTAGGCCATACATTCTTTCATGCGAAGTTTAGCAGTTTTAAGAGTGCGGAAATTTAAATGCGGAAAATAAAATCCTACGCTATTACAAGGCGCGGGTCTATACATCGCCAAATTACAAAGACACGTTTTAATAAAAGATGCGGAAAGTAAAACCTAGCTACTATTACAAGGCTTGAGCAATTACATAATATTCACGAAGAAAAAACAAGAATAAATGCGCGAAAGAATTAAAGTTGAGCGTTCGAGGGCGTTCGACCCTTTTGAAATTAAATTGAAATTAAATTGAAACTAAAGTTACTTAATTAAAAGAAAAGAAATGTTTTTTATGTTTTTGGTATTTAATGAAATAAGAAAAGAATTTAAAATTAGAAGGAAACCCTAGTTCTAAATATTTTTAATTATTAAAGAAAAGGTTAAAGTTTAAAACCTAATTTATGCTAATTGATTATTTACATATTTATTTACAAAGATATTTAATAATAATAATAATAATAATGAGAAATTTATTTATTGAAAAAAAGATAAAAAGGTTAGAAACCCTAATTTCTACATATTTTATTTATTTAAGAAAAAGTATTAAAATTGAAAACCTAAATTAACTAAATTTATTATTTAAAGTTTATTTACAAAATAAATTAATAGTGAATTAAATATTAATTAAACATATTTTAGTTTTTTGATTTTCTGGTTTTATTATGAAAAGAAAATTATTTGAAGTGAATTAAATAAAAATGATTAAAAGAACTAGAAAAAAGAAAAGAAAGGAAAATTAAAAAATATACAAACATTAGGGGGTGTCTGGCCCATTTGGAGGTTTTTGAAGCATTTTGGCCCACTGAATCAAAGCCCTCTTTTGACTTTATGTGCTTGTGTGTGCATCCATTGACTGAAGCATATGGTAAACCTCTTTTGTGGCCTTTGGGTTGAAACTCAGGGGCGCGTGGCATGCTTGGATGTGAGCGTGCATGATGGACTTTGGACGAAGTGCTGCATAGAACCACCTTGTAACAAAATTCATGAATTAAGTAAGGGGACCTGGGAATCAAACCCAGGTCCCAGCGTTTACCAAGCGAATGCCTTGCCATGTGAGCTGTGAAGCGCGTTTGTATATTTAATAGATAACAAATAATATATATGAAAAAGGAATATTATGCTGGAACATTGAAAAATCGCGCCAAGGTTTGAATTGACCAACCAGGAGATGACACACATGCGTCTTCTTTGTTTTGTACCTGTAAATATAACCAAATAGCGGGGGTTTTAAACCCCCACTAAGTACCACCAGGAAAAATAGCGATTAGACAATGGGCAAATATAAAAAAGGTGCGAGGTCATGGAATGATTCGTCTTCATGTCACGAATTCATTGGCATAGGTTTGGTGGTCCAATTTTTCCATATGGGGAAAGCCCCAATTTGAAGCTCTGAAAAACCTAGCTTTTGACAATGGTGGATTCTGATACACGCATCGTTAGTTCAATCAAATATTGCCAATAGCTTCAGAACAACATTGTTAGCAAGAATCAACACTTAAAACTCATGAATCATGCATGTAAATTAAAAAACGATAATGGATATATTCATGAAAAGTGCAATGATGTTCTACCAATTCCTGGGGTATGGAGACCAGGTTTTGATTGTAATCGATTCCTGGATGCTTTGGCAATGTATTGGAATGCGTTTGGAGCTTTGAATTGTCCTCTAACTAGGATTTCAGATTTCAAGTTTTTATGGAAAAATGAAATTTTGTTATGCCTCTCTAGCAGCTCTTTCGTGTGTCTGAGCATTAGGTCATGTTGTGCCTTTGTATTTGAGTGAAATTAGGTCAAAAAACCAAGCCCATAGTCCATGAATTTATGATTTTGATATTTGATTTTGTCACATCTTTTTTCAATCTTTTTGCCATGGAAACTTGCCAAATAGGGATGATCTTGTCCCCTTGAGATAGTACACGAAATATTTTGCATATGTGGAAGATATTTGCTGCACAAAAAAGATTTAAAAACATGATTTGGTATTTTTCTTATATTTAAATTTAATTAAATGAATTAATGACAATAAAAATTCAAATAATTAACTAAAAATAAGAAAATAAATCCCTTTGAGGTCAATGGGTCGTTCATAGCCTTTGGGTAATGATTCATGAAAGAAATTGAGGCCCATTAGCATTTTTGAAGCCTTTTGTGCAAAGTTGACTTTTCAAAATTCCCAAATATTTCCCAACTTCTCCAAGGCATATCTTGCTCAATTTTGAAGCTATGAACATGTTCTTGGACATTTTGGAAAGGTCTTGAAGTCCTCTAACCAATGCCTTTGGTCCCATGTCATTTTGATTTACCAATCTCAAGTTATGGTCTTTGACTTAAAGTGCCTTTTTGTTGACTTTTGAAAATGACCTTTAATGTTGAAATTGATAACTTTTTGTGAGAGCATTTCTTGGACTTGAAGTGTGAAGATGAGTTGTAGGAAATTTCATTCTCTTCAAAATGAGCTTTGGATGGAATTTTTCTGATAAAACATAAAGAAGTTATGCCCTGGTCAATTTGCAGTTGACTTTTTCAGCTGTCCAAAAATAGAAACTTTTGCATCTTGAGACTTTTTGAGCCATGCTTGTGAAATCATGATCAAGAATTGATCAAATGATGTTTGTGGCTTCAAAATAAGATGTTGACCAAAAATTTTGACTTTTGACTGTCAAATGACCATTTTGCCCCTGCAGTTGACTGTGAAGCAATTAGGGTTTTTGACTGTGCAAATTGACCTTGTGAGCCTTGAAACTTGACATACGGATGCTTGACAATGTATGTAGGCATGTGGGACTTGATTGGACCCTTGGAAATTTCAATTTCTTTGCAAGAACCAAAACCCTAATTTTGGCTGTGTTAGGAGGCAATTGGACTGTGCAACCCTTGAGAGATTTTGAAGCATGACCTTGGCAAATCTTGAAGGATATGGGAGGGAAAATTTTGGGGTACAACAGTTGCCCCTGTTCAATCTTCTTAGACCTGAGGATGTAGATTGGCTGGCGTGCCTTTCGTAATCCGAAGGTGGAAGATGATTGAACACTAGAGTGCCCAGAAATTTGCACTCACATAGTAGAATGTCAACAGTGTGATGGTGGGAATGGGCTTACAGATGCCATTTGGAGACTGATGGATAGGAGGATGGGCTTATAGATGCCATCGGGAGTGTTGATCGCGTAAGGGATTCCTTAGCGAGAACTCGCGTACCTGAGAAAGAGAAATAATTACCTGGCCTGTTACAGGAGTTGATCTTCAAACTCTTTATGTAGATGTGCCCTGGCTGGATACAGGAATCGAATCTGGAATATAGTCGTCAACAGATAAACCCTGGCCAGATACAGGAATCGGATCCTCAAACTCTTCAGACGTGTCCTGGCAGGAATCTAGTCTGGTAATGTAGTCGTCAACAGATACACCCTGGCAAGATACAGGAATCGGATCCTCAAACTCTTCAGACGTGCCCTGGCAAGATACAGGAATCGAGTCTGGAAATTCAAAAGGTTTTTGTTGATAATGCTGTGATGAATGAATCAGGGACGGTTACTACCTCAACGGGACGATGAGAGAACCTTGAACGATTTCTACCTCAACGGGACGATGAGAGAACCTTGGACGATTACTACCTCAACGGGACGATGAGAGAACCTTGGATGATTACTACCTCAACGGGACGATGAGAGAACCTTGGGTGATTACTACCTCAACGGGACAATGAGAGAACTTTGGACGATTACTACCTCAACGGGACGATGAGAGAACCTTGGGCGATTACTACCTCAACGGGACGATGAGAGAACCTTGGGCGATTACTACCTCAACGGGACGATGAGAGAACCTTGGGCGATTACTACCTCAACGAGACGATGAGAGAACCTTGGACGATTACTACCTCAACGGGACGATGAGAGAACCTTGGGCGATTACTACCTCAACGGGACGATGAGAGAACCTTGGGCGATTACTACCTCAACGGGACGATGAGAGAACCTTGGGAGATTACTACCTCAACGGGACGATGAGAGAACCTTGGGCGATTACTACCTCAACGGGACGATGAGAGAACCTTGGGCGATTACTACCTCAACGGGACGATGAGAGAACCTTGGACGATTACTACCTCAACGGGACGATGAGAGAACCTTGGATGATTGCTACCTCAACGGGACGATGAGAGAACCTTGGGCGATTACTACCTCAACGGGACGATGAGAGAACCTTGGACGATTACTACCTCAATGGAACGATGAGAGAATCTTTGGCGACTTCAACCTCGGCAGAATGATGAGAGAATCTTAGGCGACTTCAACCTCAGCAGAATGATGAGAGAATCTTTGGCGTCATCTACCTCAAACGGTAAAGACTTTTATCTGTTGATCGTTCTCTCCTGAAAAAGTAACGAGTTAGTTGTATGCAATGTCATAATGTATGAAATGCCTGATTTTAAGATGTTCTCAAAAATAAATGAGATTGGGGTGATATGATGCGTGTATGCATGTATCATAATGTATGACAATGTGATGTTTATGAATGTATTTTCGTCTAGAAAAATAAATCCTTGACGAATGCCGGGAGCTGAATCCGGGGCTGATATTGAAGAGAGTTCTTCGTTTTCGCTGGGGATGGTAGTTGCAAGAATACCGGTAGGAGAAGATGACTCCATTGGGGAATAAACTTGGCGAATAGAATACTCTGCGGGGGATCTACTCTGTAGGAAGAGATACTTCGCTGAGGTTTTGATGATAACTCCGTTAGGGATACCATTGACGAGCTTTGTTGGAAGATCTGATAAACTCCGCTGGGGATAGGAAGACTTCGCCGAGGACGATCTTTCCGTGGCCATTAGCTGAGGATAACCCAATTATATCCTGGTGGGGAAATAACCTTTGAATAAAATCCGGGAGACGCGTTCATGCTCTGCAGGTGATAAGCTTCCAGAATCTACTGGGGATAAGCTTCCTGCTGGGGTGATGGATTGAACTTTCCTGGGGAAACTTTTGAGATTGCACTGGGGAAGTGGCTCCACTGGACGTTCTGTATACCACCGGGGAACAATCTGAGATCAAGATTGCCGGGGATGCTTGTTAAGAATGTTTGTATATTGCGCTGGGGAATGTTGAGGTTTGCTGGGGATACCCAATTTCCTTAAGGCTGACAGTATAATTCTGCTTGGGGAGAGTACCGTTGACTTTCTGGCTCACTCTCTGGGGAATTAAGGCATCTTGGTTACATTCTTCAGCCGAGCTTACCTTGGTACCTTGGTGGACAGAGCAATTAGATCGCTTAGACAACTCATTACTGCCCCTGTTTCAGTGGGAGAAGGCACCTGTGGGGGTAATTGACAAATCTTCTGGTAGACAGGTGACGAGATGCCAGGACATAGTCGTACGCTTTGATCCCTAATTTTTGCCTGGACCGCCCTTTCGGGTTTTCAGTCCACCGGGATACCCTTTTTTGCCCAAGCCGCCTTTTCAGGTTTTCGACTTGCCGGGTGTACAGATTTTTTTCATTTCATCCCTTATTTTGCCCGAACCCTTTTGGTTCGCCGGGAAGCCCTTATTTTTGCCTAGGTGTGTCAACCTAGCGGGTCTTTGATTATGCGCAATATTTTTTTCGACTATGTCCACGCTCTCAGGATGTAGGGAGTTGCCCCTGTCAGTAGTATTGCGTTGCCGTATCACTAAAAGATGTCTGATCAGGCAAGGTTCGTTGTCGGAATGCCCCAGGTGATCCAGATGGAGATTTTCCCCAAGCTGGTTGGCCTTTTGAGAGATTCTCCGAATCTTGGCTGGACTGCCCCAGATGATGGACACTGATCATGCCATGCCCCCTTGATTGGAAGTGTTTCTTCCACTGGAGGTGACTCTTTTGTTGAGAAGACCTTCGTTCATCGGATATTCGTTGCGCAAAGTTCTCTGCTATTCAAACAAATAATCATATGCAAACAATGTTATCTTAAGAATGCAAAGCTTATGTCTGTCTTGAAATTTTTGAAAATTCATTTTTCAATAAAAGCAAGTGAGTTTTTTTTTGTAAACTGTGATGTCAACTCGTTATTTTACCGCAAGCCTTAAGGAGTCAGGATACCTTTCGTAACAGTATGCTTTCGAACTAACCCATGCTTCAGCTAGGACTTTTGAGGGTTATAACGTGGCCTGGTTCACGGTTTAAGAAACAAAGGATAAAGGCTCAAATTTGATTTGTACCCACCCATTCTTCGTGATGTTCTTCAACCTAAACTCAGCTGATCGTGCGTTAGACCTTGTTTGAGTCTTTGCTCTGATATTCCAGTGATGGTTCGGATGCTGATTTTTTTATTTTGAATAGGCAGTCATTTCCCTTTTTTTTTGGTTGAGGGTTTGTAGGACCTCTTTCTTTTTTCGGATTTCGTTATCCCTATTTTTGCCTGAACTGTTCCTTTTAGGATTACAGTCAGCGGGATGCCCCAGTTTTGTAAGTCTCCTTCATAGGTTTTGACTTTTTGGGCCCTTTTTTATTTTGATAGATCATGATTGCCTGTCTTTATGATTATTCGGAACCATCACCATCTTTTGGTTTGGAAAGACTCCTTTAGTGTCGTTCGTTATGCACTTGGATCATCTGAGAGAACTACCCTGCCCCAGGTTATGATTAAGGGTTTAATTTTTGAAAAGAAAAACTCCTACTTCTTTGGCTCAAAGGGGTTGACGAGGGATTATCATCCTTATAACTCCAGTGTTTAGGAATTGAAACAATGCCTGTACCTCATCAGCGAGGTCTGTCAAAAGCATACTGTAAAAATCGCAGTATCATTTTCGTCATCCTCCCTCAAGAGGCTTAGAATTGTTAACCGAGCGTTGAACATCACAAAAATATGAAAACAGTTTTAAGCATAGTAAACATAATTACTTCAAAACAGACACGTGTAATGCATTAATGAAATAACAAAGTTTGACATGAATAAAATGTTTAAACAATCAAAGAAAAATACAACTTGAACATTCAAATGGACAAAATACATTCTCGATGACTTGGTGTAGGATCAGTGTTCAAACTTGACCTCCTTGGCGTCAATCAAATCCTGGATCTTGTTCTTCAAGGTCCAACAGTCGTCGGTGTCATGTCTGGGACTGTCAGAATGGTAGGCACATCTCACACCCGGGTTGTACTTGGGAGAGGAAGTATCAGGATTTTGAGGAGGATCCTTTAGTGTGATCAGTTTCGCCTTCAGCAATTGTTGTAGTGCCTGAGACAAAGGCATGATGATGTCAGTATACTTCCTATCTTGATACTTTATCCTACGTGTGATACGGTGGGAGAACTGACTAGGGTTTTGCGTTTGTTTTCGCAAATGTTTCGGTTGAGCAAGAGTCGCCACCGACTTTTTATTTTATCCTAAGGAAAGGTTTAAAAAGCACAGCAAAAACCTTTGAGATTTTTTCTTGGGTTCGGGGAGTAGATTATAGAAAGGGAAGGTATTAGCACCCTTTCTATCCATGGTTATCCATGGGCTCTTAGGTACTTGCTTAGATCCACTTGCCTTGGTTTTCAATTGTTTGAAATGGTGTTTGGTGTGTGTGGTTTTAAAAATGTGTTGAAAAGATGCCTTGTATAGGCTACCCTTGTAACAATTCTTTACTTGAATGTTTTACAAAAGGTGTTTTGTCTTTTAAAAATATGCAAGAATGCAAAAAAGGGTTTTTATATGTATGAAAAAAGTATTATTTATGTAAAATAAAAAGAAAATAAAAAGGTATTATTTTTTGAAGTATTTTCAAATTTAGGGTAAAAACCCTAATTTTTAATCAAAGGGGTATTAATCAATTATTTATTATTTACATACAAAAATAGAATAAAATATAGTATATTTGTAAAAAGGGCATTTTTTTAGTATTAAATATTAAAAAATAAAATATGTACATTTTTTGGTATTTTTATCCTAAGTATATTAATATATATCTATACATTCCTATTATTTACAAAATATGTATTATATATATTAATTAATAATATTTAATATAAAAATAAAAAAGTGTTTTTTCTATAAAATATTTTCAGGAAGTAAAAATAATATAAAAGTGTATAAAAATATATTTGTGTTATTTTTGTATTTTTAAACAAAAGGTATATATTTATTCATTTATATACAAACTAAAGAAATAATCAAATAAATACTTAATAAATTCAAAAAATGATGAGAAAAATATTTTTATGTTTTTAATATGCTGAGAAAAATAAATGAACCAATAAAAAAAAAAGCAAAAGTCAAAAATATTAAAAATGAATGAAATGGGCTCAGGGGGTGCAAAACAAAAATCATGGTGTGAATAAGAAATATGAAACAAGCCCAGCCCAATAGACCCTTCTTCAACCTCCAGCCAAAAAAACGTTCAGAAAACGCGCGCTTGGTTCCAACATTCAAACATCCTGATTCTTTGATCTTTTGCACAAACTTCCAACACAAAAAATGTTAAGCATGAAACCACGATTCCAAATATATAAAGAACATCTCCTAACTCTCAGAAATGAGAGAGAATTTTAACAATCCCAAATCCTGACCTAAGTTTTCTGCCATTTTCAAACCTTAAATTCTCACAGCTCAAGCAAAAGAAATGAAAAGTAAAAACATGTACATGTTCAGTGGCATGAGTAGAACATTGTTTATTCACAAACTTAAAGCTAATGATGTCTAATAAGAGAGATACGAGTTCACCAAGATACCTGTTCAGCTGAAGTTATATCTGGCAATGAGGGAGCTTTTAGTGCAAAGTGATGATTGGAAAAGCTTCCTTGAGGTCCAGGGATGCTATTCCAATGTTTACTTTGTCTTGAAAGCTTCTGAATCGTGCTAGAGCACTCCACCTGCAAAACAAGAAACTGAAAATGGTGGAAGTGGTTAGAGGGATTACAGGTCGTGTTTCAAGGCATGGTTAGCTTGAATAGGTGCTAGGGAATGTATGTGAACTGGTTTGGGCAAGAGAGCTCGAGGGAAATGGGAGATGGCACTCAAACTGCAGACCTGGCCCTGTTTTTGCAGTTTGAAGATGATTCTGAGATTGGGAGTGTTTGGGAGGTGCTAGGGTCGTGCAAAAGCTTGTTTGAGATGTGTGGAGTATGTTTGATAAGTTCACTTAAGAGTTTCTAAGCTGATATGAGAGTTGTTGTGAGTTGTGATACTTTTCTTCACCCTTAAGCAAGCAAAGGCAACTTTGTGCTTCTAGCCTGTACAGGCCCCCATACTATGCTGCATAATCCCTCCTTGATCAGTGTGATTAACACATAAACTTGTGCCAATTAGATATGGATTGTACTTCTTGGATTTGTAATTGGACATAAAGTGAAACTTTTGCAAAAATGGAAAGAATGCTTTATCTAATTTGGGATTAATCCATCATACAATGCTTTAGCTCATGAAACAAGGTCTTAGCACAATGAACATGCATTAAATTATTGAGTGTTGGATGGTTTTAGGACCTGTAATCAAGGGGCATGCTGAGTTTTGAAAATGCATAGTGTTATGAACATGTAACTTGGCCTAATCAAAAGTGAGTTTTTGCTATATTGTGAAATTCGAATCTCTCAAGTCATGAGGTTGTTTGATGAGTTCTTGGATATTTTGGAAATCTTGGAATGTGTACTACAATCCATATTTGAAATGCAATTTGAAATTCCAAGTGGAAGGGTATGGAAAATGGCCTTGAAGTGGGGTAGAAAACCTTGTCAAAATAGGTCAAAAACTCACTAAGTTAAAAATGGTTTAGTGCCCTTATTCAAAAATTTGTAACTTGAGATACAAACCTCAAATGGGAAAACTTTGTGAATCAAAGTTGTAGGTTATGCAACAAACTACAACTTTCATGTTTTGACTTTTGTTTGAATCCAAATGGATCTTGGTGAAAAAGTGGGGCAAAGTTGGGGAAAAATTAGGGTTTTTTATAACTTAGAAAAATTCTAAGTTATGAAAAATTCTAATTTCTAACCCTAATTTGCATTTTGTGATTTCTTGGTGAACAAGTTTCATGATTTGGCATGTTTTGATGAAAAATGAATCTTGACTCTTGATTTTGACCAAAAAGTCAAAGTTTGACTTTTCAGTATACAGTCAAAATTGATCAATTGACTGGGAAATTCAACTGTCAATCTTGTGTACTTGGGATCTTTTGAGTTTGTTGAACATGTCAAGATAATTCCATGGGGTTCTTTAGTCCATAGGTGAGCTTGGTTTGCCATTGGCTAGGTCAAACAGTCAAAAATTGCCCTTGTGCAGTCAAAACCCTAAAAATGACCATTTTGCCCTTTTGGTGATCTGATCAAATTTCTTATGGAATTGTGATCCAAACTTGATCAAATGGTCCATATGAGTTCATAATGTTGATGTGGGTCAATTTTCATGAGTTTTGACTGTCAATTGGCCACAGTTGACTTTTTCCCCAATACAACTGATTTTTAGGTCAACTGTCCAATTGACTGGGCAAAACTTGGAATCAAGGCTTGAAACTTGGTATGGATAAACTTGGGAGTCCAATATGAGGCATGAAAGTCATCTTAGGCACTTTTGGTCAAAACATCTTTGTGCAAACACAAACCCTAATTTGGGTCAACAGTGTAAGGAGAGGTCTCGAGCAGATGAAACCCTAACTGGATCTTGAGCTTCAAGGGCTTTGTGATGAGAAGTCAATGAGAAATGGGAGGGCAAATTTTGGGGTACAACAGTTGCCCCTGTTCAATCTTCTTGAATCCGAAGAGTTAGATTGGCAAGTTTGCCTTTCGTGACTCGAGGGTAAAAGGAGATTGGACACTAGAGTGCCCGGAAATTTGCACTCGTCAAAGCAATGGATGCAGGGATGGGCTTAGAGATGCCATTTGGAGATGGGCTTAACGATGACATCTGGAAGAGAATATCAGGAAGGTGTCCATGCTTTGGACCATCTCTGAGCTGGGGGTCTGAATAAGCAATAGATTGACATCTGTTGTTGGGAGGAATCCGTAAACTGTTTTCAGAAGTTCGAGAAGAGTCTGAGCAAGCGATAGGTTAACATCCGTTACTTGGAGAACCTGTGAACTGTTTTCAGGAATCTTGAAGTTGAATAAGCAATAGAGCAGCATCCGTTGTTGGGAAGCGTCCGTAAACTGTTTTCAAAGGTTGCATCTGAACAAGTGATAGATTAACATCCGTTGTTGGGAAGAATCCATAAACTGTTTTCAGAAGTCTGGAGAAGAAACTGAACAAGCGATAGGTTAACATCCGTTACTTGGAGAACCCGTAAACTGTTTTCAGAAATCTTGAAGTTGAATAAGCAATAGAGCAACATCCATTGTTGGGAAGCGTCCGTAAACTGTTTTCAAAAAGTTACATCTGAACAAGTCGATAGATTAACATCCGTTGTTGGGAAGAATCCATAAACTATTTTCAGAAATCTTGAGATTGAATAAGCAATGGAGCAGCATCCGTTGTTGGGAAGCGTCCATAAACTGTTTTCAGAAGGTTGCATCTGAACAAGTGATAGATTAACATCCTATGTTGGGAAGAATCTATAAACTATTTTCAGAAATCTTGAGATTGAATAAGCAATGGAGCAGCATCCGTTGTTGGGAAGCGTCCGTAAACTGTTTTCAGAAGGTTGCATCTGAACAAGTGATAGATTAACATCCGTTGTTGGGAAGAATCCATAAACTGTTTTCAGAAGTCTTGAGAAGAATCTGAACAAGTGATAGGTTAACATCCGTTACTTGGAGAACCTGTGAACTATTTTCAGAAATCTTGAAGTTTGAAGAGGAACCGGTGTAGGGTTGCCTGAGGATGAGTCCGTGTAAAACTGCATCTGAAACTGTTAAGGATAGCTTTTTATTCTTATCCTGAAAAGGACAAAATTTTAGCTAAACACAAAATTATGTTGCATGAAATGTATGATGCAATATATGTTATATCAATGTTTATGATATGAATGTAATGAATGCGCATGTAAGCTGATGAGCTGTCTTGCTGGGGATAGATGAATCCTGGATGGCTGAAGATAAAAGCATCTTGACTGCTGCTGGGAAGAATGATTCCTTGGCTGTTACTGGGGAATAAGGAGCTTGGGTTGTATACCAAACCTCTGGGGAATTCTTGATGACTTCTACTGGGGAGTACCAACCTAGCAGACTTATGCTGGGGAGACAAGACCGAGAATCTTCAGTTCGGTGGGAAGTGTCTCTGGCGACTTCACTGGGGAACTCAAGATTTATTCTCCTAAAACTCTGTGGGGAGAAGGTTCATTAGTCTGGCTCCGCTGGGGATTGATAAATCGAAGCTTTAGATAGGCTGGGGACACTGAAGCTTAAACTCTGAGGGGAATTGAATTCCGGAGGATTCTCTGGCTGGGGATTTGCAAAGATAAGTTACTGCTGGGGAATTTCGATGAACTCCGCTGGGGATAGGAAGAATTTTGGCGAGTGCGATCTTCCGTGGTTGTTAGCTGAGGATAACCCAGTTATAAGGCTTTGTGAGGAATAACTTTGAATAAAACTCGGGAGAGACGTCCGTTCTCTGCGGGGAATAAGCTTTCAGAATCTACTGGGGAAGAGTTTCAAGATTTGCTAGGGATATGGGTTCCAAATCTCCCGGGGGTTTCCTTTGAAGGGTATCAAGATGTCCAATTGTACCTTTGACTTATCAGTAATCCTTTTTCCCTGACTCATAAGAGAATGATCATGTTTCAAATGCATATGCCTATTTAACAAAACATTGGACGTTTCTCAAAAATAAAACAAATAGTGCAAGAGAAAAGAAAAGGAAATGACACAAATTTCTGGGAAAAGTATTTGTATTGATTTTCTTTGAGTATATTTGTACAAAGGAGACGATCATCCTGGTAAGAGGATTTTTTCGTAAATATTTGAAAATTTTATACAAAATAAAGATGGCTATGTGAAATAATTCCATGGGATTCCATTCCGCTATAGCTTTCACAACTCTGAATATCTGTCCATTCAATGCTTCGTTTGACGATGACTGGATTGATCAGAAGCCTGGAACCGGTTGATGAAGAGATTGTCTTTTGAAGTGATCCGACGAGACATAGCCATACGCTTTAATTCCCTAACTTTTGCCTGAATCGCCCTTTCGGGTTTTCGATCCACCGGGAAACCCCTTTTTGCCCAAGCCGCCCTTTCGGGTTTTCAACTTGCCGGGTGTACAGATTTTTTTTTATTTTTATCCCTAACTTTTTCCTGAACCGCCCTTTCGGGTTTTCAGTTCACCGGGATGCCCATTTTTGCCCAAGCCGCCCTTTCGGGTTTTCGACTTGTCGGGTTATTTTATGCGTAGTATCTTTTGACTATGTCTGCGTTCGTAGGGTGCGGCAAATCGTCGCCGTCCATGGTGGTCAGAATCATTGCACCACCAGAAAATATACTCTTGACCACAAATGGTCCTTCATAAGTAGGAGTCCATTTGCCCCTGGGATCACTTTGCGGCAAGATAATCCGCTTGATTACGAGATCTCTGACTTGATACACTTGACGTCTGACTTTCTTATTGAAGGCCTTGATCATTCGCTTTTGATACGTCTGACCATGGTATATAGCAGCGAGTCGCTTCTCGTTAATTAAATTGAGTTGGTCAAGTCGGGTCTGCATCCAATCATCTTCATTCAAACCTGCATCCTTCATAATCCTTAGAGAAGGAATCTGGACTTCCATAGGCAAAACAGCTTCCATGCCATAAACCAAAGAAAATGGGGTTGCCCCAGTTGAGGTACGTACCGTCGTACGGTATCCATGCAGAGCAAACGGTAGCATCTCATGCCAGTCTTTGTAAGTGACTGTCATTTTCTGAATGATCTTCTTAATGTTTTTGTTCGCAGCTTCAACAGCACCGTTCATCTTCGGCCGATAGGGAGATGAATTGTGATGATAAATCTTGAACTGTTCGCACAATGCAGTGATCATTGTGTTATTCAGATTTGTACCGTTGTCCGTGATGATCCTGTCTGGGACACCATACCGACATATGAGATTTTGTTTGATAAAGCGGGCAACCACATTTTTGGTGACAGAGGCAAAGGAAGCTGCTTCGACCCATTTGGTGAAATAGTCAATGGCAACCAGGATGAAGCGGTGTCCGTTGGAAGCCGTGGGCTTAATCTCTCCAATCATATCAATGCCCCACATTGCAAAGGGCCACGGAGCCGTCAGGACGTTGAGAGGAACCGGAGGAATATGAACTTTGTCAGCATAGACTTGACACTTGTGGCAAGTACGGGAATGTTGATGGCAATCAGCTTCCATGGTAGACCAGTAATAGCCTTCCCTCAGGATCTTCTTAGCCATTGTATGCCCGCTCAAGTGAGTGCCAAATGTGCCGCTGTGTATATCAGTCATGATCAACTCTTCTTCAGCTTTGTCCACACATCGGAGTAATACACAATCATGGCTTCGTTTTTAAAGGATGTCGTTGCTCAGGAAGAACTTAGCAGCGAATTTCCTTAAGAACTTCTTGTCATTTACGGAAGCTCCTTCAGGATAATCTCTAGTCTCGAGATACTTTTTGATTTCATGGAACCAGGGTTGTTCCACTACCTCCTCGGTATTAATCTCGTGACAGTGTGCAGGTTCATCCATTCGCTCGATGGTGATTTGGGGAGCCTCGTTATCCCAATTGAGTTTAAACATGGAGGACATTGTGGCCAGAGCATCTGCTAGCTGATTCTCTTCTCGCGGGAAACGCTCGAAGGTAATTTGCTCGAAATGAGGCAACAATGTCAGGACATGTTCTTTGTATGGGATGAGATTAGGATGTTTGGTATCCCATTCTCCTTTGATTTGGCTGATGACCAAAGCCGAGTCCCCAAATACGATCAGAGATTTGATCCCCAAGTCTATAGCAGCCTTGAGACCAAAGATGCAAGCTTCATACTCAGCCATATTGTTCGTGCAGCTGAAGCAAAGTCGGGCCGTGAAAGGCGTGTGACAACCTTCCGGAGAAATGAGTACTGCGCCAATACCGTTTCCAAGTGCATTTGAAGCACCATCAAAGTACAGGGTCCATCGGGATCCCTTTTCGGGTCCGTCATACGGTCCGTCACCTTCAACGTTGTCCAAATTCATGATGTCCTCGTCTGGGAAGTCAAATCTCATGGGTTGATAATCTTCGATAGCTTGATGAGCCAGATGGTCAGCTAATACACTCCCTTTTATAGCTTTTTGGGTGGTGTACTGGATGTCATACTCAGTTAAGATCATTTGCCATCTAGCTATCCTTCCAGATAAAGCGGGCTTTTCGAAGATATACTTGATAGGATCCATTTTGGAAATCAACAAGGTAGTATGAGTCAACATATACTGTCTTAGTCGGCGAGCAGCCCATACCAGAGCGCAGCAAGTTTTCTCGAGCAGTGAGTAGCGAGTCTCACAGTCGGTAAACTTTTTGCTAAGGTAATAAATAGCATGCTCTTTTCGACCAGACTCGTCATGCTGGCCCAAAACACACCCCATTGAGTTATCCAAGACGGTCAGATACATGATCAATGGTCTTCCTTCGACGGGTGGCATCAGAATAGGAGGTTCTAGCAAATACTCCTTGATTCTATCAAAAGCAGCTTGACAATCGTCGTTCCATTCCACTACCTGATCTTTTTTCAAGAGTTTGAAAATTGGCTCACAGGTAGAAGTCAGATGTGAGATGAATCTGGCAATATAGTTTAAGCGCCCCAAGAATCCTCTAACCTCCTTTTCAGTACGGGGAGCAGGCATCTCTTGTATTGCTTTTACTTTTGCGGGATCGACTTCAATGCCTTTGTTGCTTACAATGAATCCCAGGAGTTTATCGGACCTAACTCCAAAAGTGCATTTACTTGGATTCAGCCGGAGCTTGTATTCTTTCAATCTGGAAAACAACTTCTCCAGATGTTCAAGGTGCTCTTCTTCTATTTGTGACCGAGCTATCATATCGTCTACGTAAACTTCAATCTCATGATGTATCATATCATGAAATAAAGCTACCATGGCGCGTTGATAAGTTGCCCCTGCGTTCTTCAGCCCGAACGGCATCACCTTGTAACAGAAAGTGCCCCATTGTGTGACAAAAGTTGTTTTCTCCATATCCTCGGGAGCCATTTTGATTTGATTGTAGCCCGAGAATCCATCCATGAAGGAAAACACTTTATGCTGAGCTGTATTGTCGATCAAGATGTCAATATGAGGTAGCGGGAAATCATCTTTAGGGTTGGCCCTATTCAAATCCCGGTAGTCCACACACATTCTGACTTTGCCATCTTTCTTCGGTACTGGCACGATGTTAGCGACCCATTGAGGATAGGACGTAACAGCCAGAAAGCCAGCATCGAATTGTTTCATTACTTCCGCTTTGATCTTTTCGGACATGTCAGGCCTCATCCGGAGAACTTTTTGCTTGATTGGTGGACAATCCTCTCTTGTGGGGAGACGGTGAACCACGATGTCTGTGTCTAGACCCGGCATGTCTTCATAGGACCAAGCGAAGATTTCAACATACTCATTCAACAACTGTACCAAGCGCTCCTTGACTTTTGGTTCCAGATTGGCACCCACTTGCACCTCCTTCCGGTTCTCCTCGGTTCCCAAGTTAATAGTTTCCAATGGCTCTTCATGCGGTAAGATGGCCCTTTCCTCTTGTTGCAGAAGTCTGGCTAGTTCCCCGGATACTTCACAACCTTCGTCATCTTCATACTCGGCTAGATTGACCAGATCTTCAGAGTTATTGAAAGATACAGCAGAATAGTCACCCATGGAATCCGGAGTGGATGGGTACCTGCATTGGTGAGTGTGGGTGTGTGTAAGGGATAGCCATCCTTAAACAAAAAATGCAAAAGGAAAGAAAATGAACATAAGCAGTTTATCAAATGAAAAACGTCCAATGAATCATTAAACATGGCATATGAATATGAAAAATAATCAAAACCCTTACAAGTAGACCTACATGCCCCGGGCAAGGCAGGAGGTGAAAAGATAGTGTACGGATTGTTTGAGAGTAAATATTACAGACCAAATAGGAAATGTTTAACAGGTAAATTACTGGTGAATAAAAGTGATGGGGACAAAGTCCTTAGCCTCCCAATTGCTCAATCCTCCTTTGACAGTTGGATAAATCCACTCTTCAATGTTGCTCTTCTTGTCCTCATCCTCCAAAGCGTTGATTCCGTAGGGAGAAATTTTGACTGGAGCCCTTTCAATCTTCGCACGGCGCATAGCTTTCTGGCCAGCGGTTGTGAACCCTAATCCAAACTTGTCAGTCTTATGCAGAAAGTCGGGTAACTGCCCCCATGCTGAATTCTTCCCCTCTTTTATTGCGGCCCTTGCATCCTCCAGAGATGCCATCCTGGCCATCTGCCTTGGTGCCTCAGCTGCCAACTTTGCTACTGCTATTTCAGGAAGGACTTCTTCGAAATGTTGAAACGGCGTCTCAATGAACTCTCCTTCAACCTCCACATATCGGAAAGAATTTAAGTGGCTAATCATGTACTCTTCTTCGCCATGGACAGTGATGATCTTTCCCTTGACAGGATACTTCAACATCTGATGCAAGGAGGAGGTAATTGCCCCAGCATGGTGTATCCAAGGCCTACCCAGCAAGCAAGAGTATGATGGACGGATGTCCATCACATAGAAAGTGGATTTAAACACCTCGGTGCCTATCTTGATGGGAATTTCAACCTCTCCATGGACCATTCTCTTCGAACCATCGAAAGCTCTGACAACAATATCACTCGGCTTCAAATCCAACCCTTCACAATCTAGTCGGTCCAAGGCCTTCTTAGGCAAAACATTCAGCGACGAACCGGTATCAACCAAAACATGTGCAAGAGTGGTTCCGTGACATTCGATTGAAATATGCAAAGCGTCATTGTGATTTCTACCTTTAGGAGTTAGGTCGGCATCGGAAAAACCTAATCCATTGTCTGCAGTCAGGCTAGCCACGCAATTCTGAAATTGATCTGCAGAGGTTTCCTGGGGCACATGAGCTGCCTTCAGAAACTTTATCAGGGCTTTAGCGTGCGCTTCTGAGCAAAGTAGTAGTGCCAGCATGGAGATCTTGGAGGGGGTTTGCCCCAACTGTTCCACCACATCGTAATCACTTCTCTTGATTATCCTCAAAATCTCGTCCATTTCCTTCTTGGAGGTTTCCGGGATAACCAAGGGTTGAGCCCTCGTCCTGACGGGCTCATCTTGGATTCCCTTACCTTTGTCAGCAGTGGTAGGAGAGACGATATTAGGAACAACAACATCTTCAATCAAAGGAGTTCTAGCAGAGAGTTTTATTGGTGCAGGGATGACTTCGTTAGCTGATGAGGGTCCAAAGACTGCTCTTGGAGGGGCAATCTCTGGAGAAAATATTCTCCCGCTCCTGGTGATTTTGCTGGTGCCCGCAATGTTACTAATGCTGGCTTCTTCATCATCCGAACTTTCTTCAATTACCTCGATTTGCTTGATACCATGGTAGTAGACGTCACCGCCATAGTTCCAAGGTATCGACTTCTCATAAACATAGGGAACAGGCCCTGGCATTGTTATCTTCAAAGGAACCGATTTTGCAGCTGGTGTAATCTTAACAGGCTTTTTGACGGCCTTGGAAAGATTGGCGTGAATGGTTATGATTGAGACATCTTCAGTATGAACTGGAACAGCAGAAACTTTTTCGAACAAAATTTGTCGACTATCTATAAGGCCTTGGATGCCTTTCTTCAGTAGCGGACAATCAAACGGCAGATAATAGCAACAATAACAGTCTTCCTTACATCCCGGAAAGATCCCGTCCCTCAACAGATTCAATTTAATGGTTAACAGTGGAGTAGTCAGATCACTGACATCAGCAACATACAAATCTTCTTCAATGGCATTGACATTTCGGCCGTGCTTCGGCATAGGTGCAGATATCACATTAGGCTTCTCTGGAGCGTCAAACTCTACCTCCTTAGCTTCTATTAGGTCTTGGATTTTATGCTTGAGTGCCCAACAATCATTGGTGTCGTGTCCAACACTGTTTGAATGGTAGGCGCATTTGGCATTGGCATGATAATGCGGGGAGGACGTATTCATATTCTTTGGTGCCTCCTTGATGGTGGCGAGGTTCAACTTCAGTAGATGAGGAAGCACTTGCACTGGAGTCATATTAATACGGGTGAACTGCCGTTGTGGCCGTTCCACTCGTTGTTGATTTGGTCTGGACTGGTTATAGCGAGGCTTCTCACTTGGAGTGTTTTGAATCATTACGGCCCCCACAGTTGGCCGACGCTCCGTCTTCCCTGCTCTTCTCTGAGAATATACCATAGCTGTCTCCTTCTTAAAAGGCTTCTTCTTAACACTTGCAGCAACACCCTTCTGAATCTTTCCTGACTTGATGCCAGCTTCTATTCTTTCGCCTGTTAAGATCAAATCGGTAAACCCCGCGGAAGAGTTACCAATTAGATGATTGAAAAATGGCCCAGATAGGGTCCCAAGAAACATATCAACGAGCTCACGATCGGTTAAAGGAGGCTGCACCCTGCCAGCCAAATCCCTCCATTTTTGTGCATATTCTTTGAATCCCTCACTTGTTCCTAGTAACATACCCTGAAGCTGGGTACGAGTAGGAGCAAGATCAGAATTATACTGGTATTGTTTGTAGAAAGCGGTGGCCAAATCTTCCCAATTTCTGACACTGGTTCCTTCTAGCTGATAAAACCACTCCAACTGAGCTCCTGACAGGCTGTCTTGAAAGAAATGAATCCAGAGGTTTTTATCTGCCGTATAGGGTTGAATCTTTCTCACGTAAGACCTGAGATGCATTTTGGGGCAGGACAGCCCATCGTACCTCACAAACACTGGCACTTTGAATTTTGGGGGAATCACAATCCCGGCAACCAAACCCAAGTCTTCAAAATCCAAACCCAGTACTCTTTGTAATTCCATGGCAGCCAATCTATCTTCTAAACCCTTGTATTTATCATCAGCTGAAGGATATTGTTGGTCAGAATAATCTTCATCCTCTTCAACCTCTTCTTCCTTCGCATCAGACTCGGAAGGCACCGCAACTCCATCTCTTTTACTAGTCCCTTCATCAGAAGTAGGAGGAAATTCAAGCACTCTCCGAGCCTCTCTGTCAAATCTTCTCCCCAAAGTAGCCACCCCAATCCTCTTTTTCTTCTTCTTCACTGGGTCCTTATTCCCCAATTGAGTCTTGATATCCTCCTGACCCTTAGCCAAGGTCATCAGGAGTTGCTGGAATTGTGCATTCTGAGCTTGTAGGTCTTTGACTGTTTGCTCGAGATCCATCCTACTGAAATAAACAGCAGACAGATAAGGAAACCTGGAGTGAGACCTGCTTATGCACATGATGAATGGTATGCTGATGTATGCAATTCATTCAAGGATTTAGAACATTCAAAATTGTTTCAGACAAAGAAGAACGCACGTCATATTAATAAGAAGAAATTTGTTAGTACATAAATGCCCCATGGGCCAAATATTACAAAATAAACTTCCTAAGGCAGAAAGACATTGCGCGTCCTCTTTGGTGCGATGTAGGTGTTGAGGGCCTCTTGCTCGTGGAGTCGGCGGGTGAGCTCTAGAACCTTCTTTTCACTGGCATAGTAGCTAGCTTCAAAAGTATTATGTTCCTCCTTGAGCTGAATCCAACTTTTCTGCATTTCCTCCCACGATGTAGGCATGTCTGGATGTAGGATGGTGTAGGGGACCTCTCCTTCATTAACGGGCTCTTTAATCACTGGGAGTACATGAGGATAAGGCATCATTAGACTTTGGGCTCGGGCTCGTACCCACTTGAGATAAGGCTCAAGAGGGATGGAGTTCTTGTGTCCCAGAGTCTTGCTATCAACCTTGTTGAGTTTTCCCCAAGCTCTGATGAATCTTTGGCGAAGTCCTTGCGCATCGTTGTCGAAGTCAAAAACTAGGCTAGGAATCAACATATCATGAGGGCCATCCCTCCGTGCATATCCAAATTGCCTCAAAGCTAGGCAAGGGTTGTAGGTGATACCTCCCCTAATTCCAAGTAAAGGAACATTAGGAAACTCTCCGCAACGATCGACGATGATGACATTTTCTCTGGACCGAGAACACCAATGCACATCAGAATGAGTAAGAGTCATTAATCGTTGGGACCACCTCGTACCTTGGTCATTTTTCAAGACAGATTGCGGAAGGTGCGAAATAAACCACCTTGCAAGGATAGGAGTACAGCACATGAGAACACCCCTCTTTCTCATTGTTCGTGTGTAAAACGAGTGAAGAATGTCCCCAAGCAATGTTGGTATTGGATTTCTGGACAAGAAGATTTTGACGGTGTTGACATCTACCAATTGGTCAGGATTTGGGAACAAGACCAACCCGTATATCAGGAGTGCCACAATCTCTTCAAAGGCTTGTATGTCCAATGAGTTCCAACATTCTTGTGCCTTTTCAAATAAGAACTTTGCTAAGAATCCTTTGACGCCGCTTCTGGTTTCCCAATGCCCCTTGATGTCGGATGGTTGTAGATGTAATGCTCGAGCAACATCTTCTGGCTTTGGTTCCTTTTCCGTACCGTTGAATGGTAGTTGATTAAGGATAGGGATTCTTAGGAGTTGAGAAAACTCCTCCAAAGTGGGTACCAACTGATAATCATGGAAAGTGAAGCAGTGGTGAAGAGGGTCAAAGAACTGGAATAGCACTTTCATCATGTCTTCTTCAATGTTGGTGTTGACTAGGCTGAGCAGCCTACCATGTCTTTCACTGAAGGATGAATTTTCCGGAATCCTTGAGGTGAGCTCTTTGAGTTGAGGAGAGATTCTCACAAGGTTGACTTGGATGGTGTTTCTGCGAGGAATTTCCATGACCTACAAAACAGGAACAAAGATGAAGATCCAAACCCTTGAAATGGTTAGTAAATGCATATGATGCTTCATGATGTTTATGATGTATGCACAAAACATATGTACAAGCAAATCACACCAAACCCTAGTTTCAGGCTTGCATGGGGTTTCATAGGTGAGTACCCTCTTGAGTGTAGTTGGCTTAAAAACCTGTCCTATAAATAGTAACCGGGTTCTAAGGAGCTCAATATCACTGGATTGTTTTCATTGTTCATTGTTTTGGTTTAGCCACTTAACTAGCGGCCAAAATATTCCAAGAACACAACCCTCAATGAGTGTAGTATCGAGTATCTACCAACTTCGGACTGCACCAAAGCCGGTCATCTCACTACCCCTAATAAAAGGCCAAGATGGTCAAGTAAGGTTCTAGGTCATTAGTGCTTAGTGACATCACTCAGCGGCCCCGTACTCTCCTTGATTGAACTCAAGGGTTACCGGTACTCACAAATATGTCGCACTAATATAGCTATTGCTTAGACCGTGTCGGTATACCCCGCACAGTTTCCATAACGTATTGCTATCTATGAATGTTTCCCAAAATCCGGGTGTAGGATTGCAAACCCAAACAATAGAGCCAAAGTATAAAGCAAACAATTCAAACAATTAGTCATGCAAGAAGGTGATCTAAGCCCTAAGGTTACTCCACTTTTTAAAATGTCCCCAGCAGAGTCGCCAGTTCTATGATACGGTGGGAGAACTGACTAGGGTTTTGCGTTTGTTTTCGCAAATGTTTCGGTTGAGCAAGAGTCGCCACCGACTTTTTATTTTATCCTAAGGAAAGGTTTAAAAAGCACAGCAAAAACCTTTGAGATTTTTTCTTGGGTTCGGGGAGTAGATCATAGAAAGGGAAGGTATTAGCACCCTTTCTATCCATGGTTATCCATGGGCTCTTAGGTACTTGCTTAGATCCACTTGCCTTGGTTTTCAATTGTTTGAAATGGTGTTTGGTGTGTGTGGTTTTAAAAATGTGTTGAAAAGATGCCTTGTATAGGCTACCCTTGTAACAATTCTTTACTCGAATGTTTTACAAAAGGTGTTTTGTCTTTTAAAAAGATGTTTCAAGGTTTTTTTTGAAAGTTTGTTTTGAAAGTGTTTGTGAAGTGGGTTTTGAAATTAGGCAAGTGTTTTCTTGGCAAATTGACAAGTACTTAAGAGTTGTCTACCCTAAAGTTTTCTCAAAGGTTTTTGTTATGTTTTAAACCTTTTGACAATTTTGTTCCACCATTGCATTTGGTGGACAATCTTGTATTAGGAGGTGAAAGGGACAGGCGCGGGTCATCGTTTAGACCATAATTGCAATAGTGTTAAATGTCTTTGCGCAATTTTTCTTAAAAGGGACTTGATCATTCATTTAGGCAACATTTTGAGGGACTATGATCATTTGATTGTTTGCTTTACCCAAAGAAATTCAACATGCAATATGGCCCAATTATTTGAAGGCAACAAAGTGGAATACCCTAGGGGTGCAAGTGTGAAATGTGTTGTCCATTTTCATGCTTGTTTATCTTGTATTAGGTCAAAACTACTTTGTTCTTTTTATTTACATACAAACCCTAGCTCTAGCATGGTATGTTTAGAAAGCATTCAAAGTGCGAAATTTAAATTCCTACGCTATTACAACACAATAATATGGGGAGGGGGGTACAATGTTCAAGTGGGGGAGATATTTAGACAAGAAATTGAATCTAAGCTATTACATCATTTGCTTTGAATATCTACAATATGATTAAAAGCATAAATAAAATAGAAATAGAACAAATATGCAAGAATGCAAAAAAGGGTTTTTATATGTATGAAAAAAGTATTATTTATGTAAAATAAAAAGAAAATAAAAAGGTATTATTTTTTGAAGTATTTTCAAATTTAGGGTAAAAACCCTAATTTTTAATCAAAGGGGTATTAATCAATTATTTATTATTTACATACAAAAATAGAATAAAATATAGTATATTTGTAAACAGGGCATTTTTTTAGTATTAAATATTAAAAAATAAAATATGTACATTTTTTGGTATTTTTATCCTAAGTATATTAATATATATCTATACATTCCTATTATTTACAAAATATGTATTATATATATTAATTAATAATATTTAATATAAAAATAAAAAAGTGTTTTTTCTATAAAATATTTTCAGGAAGTAAAAATAAGATAAAAGTGTATAAAAATATATTTGTGCTATTTTTGTATTTTTAAACAAAAGGTATATATTTATTCATTTATATACAAACTAAAGAAATAATCAAATAAATACTTAATAAATTCAAAAAATGATGAGAAAAATATTTTTATGTTTTTAATATGCTGAGAAAAAATAAATGAACCAATCAAAAAAAAGCAAAAGTCAAAAATATTAAAAATGAATGAAATGGGCTCAGGGGGTGCAAAACAAAAATCATGGTGTGAATAAGAAATATGAAACAAGCCCAGCCCAATAGACCCTTCTTCAACCTCCAGCCAAAAAAACGTTCAGAAAACGCGCGCTTGGTTCCAACATTCAAACATCCTGATTCTTTGATCTTTTGCACAAACTTCCAACACAAAAAATGTTAAGCATGAAACCACGATTCCAAATATATAAAGAACATCTCCTAACTCTCAGAAATGAGAGAGAATTTTAACAATCCCAAATCCTGACCTAAGTTTTCTGCCATTTTCAAACCTTAAATTCTCACAGCTCAAGCAAAAGAAATGAAAAGTAAAAACATGTACATGTTCAGTGGCATGAGTAGAACATTGTTTATTCACAAACTTAAAGCTAATGATGTCTAATAAGAGAGATACGAGTTCACCAAGATACCTGTTCAGCTGAAGTTCTATCTGGCAATGAGGGAGCTTTCAGTGCAAGGTGATGATTGGAAAAGCTTCCTTGAGGTCCAGGGATGCTATTCCAATGTTTACTTTGTCTTGAAAGCTTCTGAATCGTGCTAGAGCACTCCACCTACAAAACAAGAAACTGAAAATGGTGGAAGTGGTTAGAGGGATTACAGGTCGTGTTTCAAGGCATGGTTAGCTTGCATAGGTGCTAGGGAATGTATGTGAACTGGTTTGGGCAAGAGAGCTCGAGGGAAATGGGAGATGGCACTCAAACTGCAGACCTGGCCCTGTTTTTGCAGTTTGAAGATGATTCTGAGATTGGGAGTGTTTGGGAGGTGCTAGGGTCATGCAAAAGCTTGGTTGAGATGTGTGGAGTATGTTTGATAAGTTCACTTAAGGGTTTCTAAGCTGATATGAGAGTTGTTGTGAGTTGTGATACTTTTCTTCACCCTTAAGCAAGCAAAGGCAACTTTGTGCTTCTAGCCTGTACAGGCCCCCATACTATGCTGCATAATCCCTCCTTGATCAGTGTGATTAACACATAAACTTGTGCCAATTAGATATGGACTGTACTTCTTGGATTTGCAATTGGACATAAAGTGAAACTTTTGCAAAAATGGAAAGAATGCTTTATCTAATTTGGGATTAATCCATCATACAATGCTTTAGCTCATGAAACAAGGTCTTAGCACAATGAACATGCATTAAATTATTGAGTGTTGGATGGTTTTAGGACCTGTAATCAAGGGGCATGCTGAGCTTTGAAAATGCATAGTGTTATGAACATGTAACTTGGCCTAATCAAAAGTGAGTTTTTGCTATATTATGAAATTCGAATATCTCAAGTCATGAGGTTGTTTGATGAGTTCTTGGACATTTTGTAAAGCTTGGAATGTGTACTACAATCCATCTTTGAAATGCAATTTGAAATTCCAAGTGGAAGGGTATGGAAAATGGCCTTGAAGTGGGGTAGAAAACCTTGTCAAAATAGGTCAAAAACTCACTAAGTTAAGAATGGTTTAGTGCCCTTATTCAGAAATTTGTAACTTGAGATACAAGCCTCAAATGGGAAAACTTTGTGAATAAAAGTTGTAGTTTATGCAACAAACTACAACTTTCATGTTTTGACTTTTGTTTGAATCCAAATGGATCTTGGTGAAAAAGTTGGGCAAAGTTGGGACAAAATTAGGGTTTTTTATAACTTAGAAAAATTCTAAGTTATGAAAAATTCTAATTTCTAACCCTAATTTGTATTTTGTGATTTCTTGGTGAACAAGTTTCATGATTTGGCATGTTTTGATGAAAAATGAATCTTGACTCTTGATTTTGACCAAAAAGTCAAAGTTTGACTTTTCAGTATACAGTCAAAATTGATCAATTGACTGGGAAATTCAATTGTCAATCTTGTGTACTTGGGATCTTTTGAGTTTGTTGAACATGTCAAGATAATTCCATGGGGTTCTTGAGTCCATAGGTGAGCTTGGTTTGCCATTGGCTAGGTCAAACAGTCAAAAATTGCCCTTGTGCAGTCAAAACCCTAAAAATGACCATTTTGCCCTTTTGGTGATCTGATCAAATTTCTTATGGAATTGTGATCCAAACTTGATCAAATGGTCCATATGAGTTCATAATGTTGATGTGGGTCAATTTTCATGAGGTTTTACTGTCAATTGGCCACAGTTGACTTTTTCCTCAATACAGCTGATTTTTAGGTCAACTGTCCAATTGACTGGGCAAAACTTGGAATCAAGGCTTGAAACTTGGTATGGATAAACTTGGGAGTCCAATATGAGGCATGAAAGTCATCTTAGGCACTTTTGGTCAAAACATCTTTGTGCAAACACAAACCCTAATTTGGGTCAACAGTGTAAGGAGAGGTCTCGAGCAGATGAAACCCTAACTGGATCTTGAGCTTCAAGGGCTTTGTGATGAGAAGTCAATGAGAAATGGGAGGGCAAATTTTGGGGTACAACAGTTGCCCCTGTTCAATCTTCTTGAATCCGAAGAGTTAGATTGGCAAGTTTGCCTTTCGTGACTCGAGGGTAAAAGGAGATTGGACACTAGAGTGCCCGGAAATTTGCACTCGTCAAAGCAATGGATGCGGGGATGGGCTTAGAGATGCCATTTGGAGATGGGATTAACGATGCCATCTGGAAGAGAATATCAGGAAGGTGTACGTGCTTTGGACCATCTCTGAGCTAGGGGTCTGAATAAGCAATAGATTGACATCCGTTGTTGGGAGGAATCCGTAAACTGTTTTCAGAAGTTCGAGAAGAGTCTGAACAAGTTGGTAGATTGACATCCGTTGTAGGGAAGAATCTGTAAACTGTTTTCAGAAGTTGAGAAGAGTCTGAACAAGTTGGTAGATTGACATCCGTTGTAGGGAAGAATCTATAAAATGTTTTCAGAAGTCTTGAAGTTGAAGAGGAACCGGTGTAGGGCTTCCTGATGATGCGTCTGAATGGATCTGGAATAAGTATCAGAATGTTGCCGTGTCCGGGTCATATCTGAACTATTTCTGGATGAATCTCGAAAGATGATCTGTGTCTGTCGACTGCTCTTACCTGAAAAGATAGAGGGTTAGTTGTATGCAATGTTATGATGCATGATGTAATGTATATGGCATGGAATCGTTGAATCAAAGTCGCCAGTTCTGTGATACGGTGGGAGAACTGACTAGGGTTTTACGTTTGTTTTCGCAAATGTTTCGGTTGAGCAAGAGTCGCCACCGACTTTTTATTTTATCCTAAGGAAAGGTTTAAAAAGCACAGCAAAAACCTTTGAGATTTTTTCTTGGGTTCGGGGAGTAGATTATAGAAAGGGAAGGTATTAGCACCCTTTCTATCCATGGTTATCCATGGGCTCTTAGGTACTTGCTTAGATCCACTTGCCTTGGTTTTCAATTGTTTGAAATGGTGTTTGGTGTGTGTGGTTTTAAAAATGTGTTGAAAAGATGCCTTGTATAGGCTACCCTTGTAACAATTCTTTACTCGAATGTTTTACAAAAGGTGTTTTGTCTTTTAAAAAGATGTTTCAAGGTTTTTTTTGAAAGTTTGTTTTGAAAGTGTTTGTGAAGTGGGTTTTGAAATTAGGCAAGTGTTTTCTTGGCAAATTGACAAGTACTTAAGAGTTGTCTACCCTAAAGTTTTCTCAAAGTTTTTTGTTATGTTTTAAACCTTTTGACAATTTTGTTCCACCATTGCATTTGGTGGACAATCTTGTATTAGGAGGTGAAAGGGACAGGCGCGGGTCATCGTTTAGACCATAATTGCAATAGTGTTAAATGTCTTTGGGCAATTTTTCTTAAAAGGGACTTGATCATTCATTTAGGCAACATTTTGAGGGACTATGATCATTTGATTGTTTGCTTTACCCAAAGAAATTCAACATGCAATATGGCCCAATTATTTGAAGGCAACAAAGTGGAATACCCTAGGGGTGCAAGTGTGAAATGTGTTGTCCATTTTCATGCTTGTTTATCTTGTATTAGGTCAAAACTACTTTGTTCTTTTTATTTACATACAAACCCTAGCTCTAGCATGGTATGTTTAGAAGGCATTCAAAGTGCGAAATTTAAATTCCTACGCTATTACAACACAATAATATGGGGAGGGGGGTACAATGTTCAAGTGGGGGAGATATTTAGACAAGAAATTGAATCTAAGCTATTACATCATTTGCTTTGAATATCTACAATATGATTAAAAGCATAAATAAAATAGAAATAGAACAAATATGCAAGAATGCAAAAAAGGGTTTTTATATGTATGAAAAAAGTATTATTTATGTAAAATAAAAAGAAAATAAAAAGGTATTGTTTTTTGAAGTATTTTCAAATTTAGGGTAAAAACCCTAATTTTTAATCAAAGGGGTATTAATCAATTATTTATTATTTACATACAAAAATAGAATAAAATATAGTATATTTGTAAAAAGGGCATTTTTTTAGTATTAAATATTAAAAAATAAAATATGTACATTTTTTGGTATTTTTATCCTAAGTATATTAATATATATCTATACATTCCTATTATTTACAAAATATGTATTATATATATTAATTAATAATATTTAATATAAAAATAAAAAAGTGTTTTTTCTATAAAATATTTTCAGGAAGTAAAAATAAGATAAAAGTGTATAAAAATATATTTGTGCTATTTTTGTATTTTTAAACAAAAGGTATATATTTATTCATTTATATACAAACTAAAGAAATAATCAAATAAATACTTAATAAATTCAAAAAATGATGAGAAAAATATTTTTATGTTTTTAATATGCTGAGAAAAAATAAATGAACCAATCAAAAAAAAGCAAAAGTCAAAAATATTAAAAATGAATGAAATGGGCTCAGGGGGTGCAAAACAAAAATCATGGTGTGAATAAGAAATATGAAACAAGCCCAGCCCAATAGACCCTTCTTCAACCTCCAGCCAAAAAAACGTTCAGAAAACGCGCGCTTGGTTCCAACATTCAAACATCCTGATTCTTTGATCTTTTGCACAAACTTCCAACACAAAAAATGTTAAGCATGAAACCACGATTCCAAATATATAAAGAACATCTCCTAACTCTCAGAAATGAGAGAGAATTTTAACAATCCCAAATCCTGACCTAAGTTTTCTGCCATTTTCAAACCATAAATTCTCACAGCTCAAGCAAAAGAAATGAAAAGTAAAAACATGTACATGTTCAGTGGCATGAGTAGAACATTGTTTATTCACAAACTTAAAGCTAATGATGTCTAATAAGAGAGATACGAGTTCACCAAGATACCTGTTCAGCTGAAGTTCTATCTGGCAATGAGGGAGCTTTCAGTGCAAGGTGATGATTGGAAAAGCTTCCTTGAGGTCCAGGGATGTTATTCCAATGTTTACTTTGTCTTGAAAGCTTCTGAATCGTGCTAGAGCACTCCACCTGCAAAACAAGAAACTGAAAATGGTGGAAGTGGTTAGAGGGATTACAGGTCGTGTTTCAAGGCATGGTTAGCTTGCATAGGTGCTATGGAATGTATGTGAACTGGTTTGGGCAAGAGAGCTCGAGGGAAATGGGAGATGGCACTCAAACTGCAGACCTGGCCCTATTTTTGCAGTTTGAAGATGATTCTGAGATTGGGAGTGTTTGGGAGGTGCTAGGGTCGTGCAAAAGCTTGGTTGAGATGTGTGGAGTATGTTTGATAAGTTCACTTAAGGGTTTCTAAGCTGATATGAGAGTTGTTGTGAGTTGTGATACTTTTCTTCACCCTTAAGCAAGCAAAGGCAACTTTGTGCTTCTAGCCTGTATAGGCCCCCATACTATGCTGCATAATCCCTCCTTGATCAGTGTGATTAACACATAACTTGTGCCAATTAGATATGGACTGCACTTCTTGGATTTGTAATTGGACATAAAGTGAAACTTTTGCAAAAATGGAAAGAATGCTTTATCTAATTTGGGATTAATCCATCATACAATGCTTTAGCTCATGAAACAAGGTCTTAGCACAATGAACATGCATTAAATTATTGAGTGTTGGATGGTTTTAGGACCTGTAATCAAGGGGCATGCTGAGTTTTGAAAATGCATAGTGTTATGAACATGTAACTTGGCCTAATCAAAATTGAGTTTTTGCTATATTGTGAAATTCGAATCTCTCAAGTCATGAGGTTGTTTGATGAGTTCTTGGACATTTTGGAAATCTTGGAATGTTTACTACAATCCATCTTTGAAATGCAATTTGAAATTCCAAGTGGAAGGGTATGGAAAATGGCCTTGAAGTGGGGTAGAAAACCTTGTCAAAATAGGTCAAAAACTCACTAAGTTAAGAATGGTTTATTGCCCTTATTCAAAAATTTGTAACTTGAGATACAAGCCTCAAATGGGAAAACTTTGTGAATCAAAGTTGTAGGTTATGCAACAAACTACAACTTTCATGTTTTGACTTTTGTTTGAATCCAAATGGATCTTGGTGAAAAAGTGGGGCAAAGTTGGGAAAAAATTAGGGTTTTTTATAACTTAGAAAAATTCTAAGTTATGAAAAATTCTAATTTCTAACCCTAATTTGCATTTTATGATTTCTTGGTGAACAAGTTTCATGATTTGGCATGTTTTGATGAAAAATGAATCTTGACTCTTGATTTTGACCAAAAAGTCAAAGTTTGACTTTTCAATATATAGTCAAAATTGATCAATTGACTGGGAAATTCAACTGTCAATCTTGTGTACTTGGGATCTTTTGAGTTTGTTGAACATGTCAAGATGATTCCATGGGGTTCTTGAGTCCATAGGTGAGCTTGGTTTTCCATTGGCTAGGTCAAACAGTCAAAAATTGCCCTTGTGCAGTCAAAACCCTAAAAATGACCATTTTGCCCTTTTGGTGATCTGATCAAATTTCTTATGGAATTGTGATCCAAACTTGATCAAATGGTCCATATGAGTTCATAATGTTGATGTGGGTCAATTTTCATGAGGTTTGACTGTCAATTGGCCACAGTTGACTTTTTCCCCAATACAACTGATTTTTAGGTCAACTGTCCAATTGACTGGGCAAAACTTGGAATCAAGGCTTGAAACTTGGTATGGATAAACTTGGGAGTCCAATATGAGGCATGAAAGTCATCTTAGGCACTTTTGGTCAAAACATCTTTGTGCAAACACAAACCCTAATTTGGGTCAACAGTGTAAGGAGAGGTCTCGAGCAGATGAAACCCTAACTGGATCTTGAGCTTCGAGGGCTTTGTGATGAGAAGTCAATGAGAAATGGGAGGGCAAATTTTGGGGTACAACACTACGCCTATTGCTCTTGCTTTGTTGAACAGGCGCGGGATCAGAGATCTGGATTGCCCCTACATCATGACGACCCTTTTTACCATGTATAGCATTGGACTCCTTCTTCCCACTGTGGGGCTTTTTCTGAGCATCAGCAGGTGCGGTTTCTTGAATCTTCCCCGACTTGATACCAGCTTCAATTCTCTCCCCAGTCAAGATAAGATCTGTGAACCCAGCAGAAGAATTCCCAATCAGATGGTTGTAGAATGGACCAGACAAAGTCCCCAAGAACATGTCAACGAGCTCCCGGTCAGTTAGAGGTGGTTGTACCCTTCCAACAAGGTCTCTCCATTTTTGGGCGTACTCCTTAAAACCTTCACCTGTCCCCAGTGACATACCCTGGAGTTGGGTACGCGTAGGAGTGAGGTCGGCATTATACTGGTACTGCTTGTAGAATGCAGTGGCCAAGTCCTCCCAACCGTGGATGTTGGCTCCATTCAGTTGATAGAACCAGTCGAGTTGAGTTCCCGACAGACTATCCTGAAAGAAGTGAATCCACAAATTTTTGTCAGCCGTGTAGGGTTGGATCCCCCTTATGTAAGACCTGAGATACAGCTTAGGACAGGATGCCCCGTCGTACTTTGCAAAGGCAGGTGCCTTGAATTTGTGCGGGATTACTACCCCAGAAGACAGACCTAGATCTTCGAAGTCCAGGCCGGGCACTTTTTGTATTTCCATAGCACTTAGCCTGTCTTCTAACTGTTTGTACCTGTCCTCAGCTGGAGGGTACTGTTCATCATTGTAATCGGTCTCGTTGTCGGAGACTACTGGACTAGGCACCTCTCTCTCATGGGGACTGTCTTTCCCAACAGATGGGGTAGTCTGCTCAACTTCATTTTGTGATCCATTCCCAGATTTGCGTCTAGGGTTGAACAACATCGTCCTCTTCTTCTTCTTTTTCAAAAGCAGGGTGTTGTACCCCAAAATTTGCCCTCCCATATTCTTCAAGAATTTGCCAAGTCAAGCTACAAAATTCCCCAAGGGTTGCACAATGCAAAAAGCCCCTATACAGTCAAAACTAGGGTTTGTGTTCTGATCAAGAAAAGGAAGTTTTCAAAGACCCAATCAAGTCTCATATGTCTACAAAGATGGTCAAGTATCCTCATATCAAGTTTCAAGGCATTCAGCTCAAAATTGCACAGTCAAAACCCTAAATTGCACTACAGTCAACTGTAGGGGCAAAATGGTCATTTGGCAGTCAAAAGTTCAAATTTTTGGTCAACATATCATTTTGAAGCCACAAACATCATTTGATCAATGCTTGATCATGATTCTCAAAATTTGGCTCAGAAAATCATCAAGATACAAAAGTTTCCTTATTTGGACTGCTGAAAAAGTCAACTGAAATTGACCAGGGCATAACTTTCACATGGATTATCAGAAAAATTCCATCCAAAGCTCATTTTGAAGAGAAAGACATTTCCTACAATTCATATTCATATTCGAAGTCCAATAAATGCTCTCACAAAAAGTTATCAATTTCAAAATTATAGGTCATTTTCAAAAGTCAACAAAAAGGGACTTTAAGTCAAAGGCCATAACTTGAGATTGGTAAATCAAAATGACATGGGACCAAAGGAATTGGTTAGAGGACCCAAAGACCTTTCCAAAATGTCCAAGAACATGAGAAAAGCTTAACAATTGAGCAAATTATGCCTTGTGGAAGTTGGGAAATTTTTGGATATTTTGAAAAGTCAACATTACTTCAAATGACCTAAAATTGCTAATGGGCCCATTTTTCTTCCATGATTCATCATCCATGACATGTACACGACCACTTGGCCCAAAGGGAAGTATTTTCTCATTTTTTATTTATTTATTTGAATTATTATTTATATTAATTCATTTAAATCATTTAAATATATGAAAAATATCTAATATGACCTAACAAATCTTTTTATACAGGTTTTGCCATCAAGATTTCGTGCATATACAAATTAGGAAAGAATTGGATTGATTGGCATGATTTTGAACCAAGAACACTTGAAAAAAGATATGGAAAAGATCCTTAAAATCAAATTTCCAAAAACCATTATTGCATTGGATTTTATTGAGTTTTGTTGACCTAATTGGTTCACTACATATGCCTGATGAGAAACCTAATGCAAAGGGACTCTAAGCTGCGCTCAAAGGCCATTGAAGAACTCGAAATTTTCTCCATAAAACTCAAAACTGTAAACCACTTTAGAGGTTGATTCAAGGCATAATTCATAGTCCATTAGCTTCCTTGAAGGCTCCTGAATGTGTTCCAATCAAAGACAATCATCAAAGCACGAAGAATTGGTATATTGGACATGAACTGTGCAGAGAAAAACTCAAAATCGTGCATCATGATTTAAGCATTTTTACTGCATTTTATCCATTGATTCATGTTCATTAGGATGTTTTGAAGCTAACCAATATGTTCAATTGCTTTTTTCTGTGCTATACACGATTTTGCCATGTTTATTTTCTAGGGTTTTCAGAGCTTGGAATTAGGGCTTTTGCAAAGAGGAAAAATTAAGACTCCAGACAACCACCATTTAATTTAGCAAGCTTGGACGAAGAAGAATCCATAGTCGCGATTAATATATGAGTTACATAGGCCTAATCGCTATTTTTTGGTAGCATGCCTAAGAGAGCGTCCAAAAAACCGTTGCCTCATGTTTTATGATACAGGGATGGTGAAGACGATGATGTGGTGGCAACACATGATACGCTGAT
The DNA here is from genome assembly GCA_948472305.1 of Vicia faba. Taxonomy (NCBI): domain Eukaryota; kingdom Viridiplantae; phylum Streptophyta; class Magnoliopsida; order Fabales; family Fabaceae; genus Vicia; species Vicia faba. The sequence goes on along the minus strand of OX451739.1, from coordinate 170,259,373 downwards.
TTGAAAATTCGCGCGCGTTTCCAAGCGTTGACTCATTTTCTTTTTATAATATTTGCTAACCATTATATATTAAATGTGATTCAGATGGCGTAGTGGCACAGGTGTTGAGTGGTGATGCTAGTGACCTGGGTTCGAACCCCAGGTCTGTGTAATTTCAATATTATTTTGCCACAATAATTCCCATGCAGGCACAACATTGATACACACCATGTTCCTTCATCATCTAGCCATCCACGTATCTAACAAATTCAAATCAAAGGCTGAGATTGGATGTACATCATAAGCTTGGTCAAAAGGTTAACACGCTAGTGGCAAAAGTCAATGGATCTGAAGCTTGTTGGGCCAGATTGCTAAGGCCTACACCTCCACTTTGGGGCCTGAACCCCCCCCCCCCCTGGTTTGCCTTCTCTATATTTTTCACATTTTATTTTCAATTGTTATTTTACTTGTTTTATTGTTTTGATTCAATTAATTATTTGTATCAAATATAAAAAATGCCTAAAAATCAGAAAAGACAAAAATGTAATAAATAATTTTTATTTCTAATATTTTCATAAATAATTGTATGTAAATTAATTAATTTAAATTAGGGTTTGCAACATTAATTCTTTTCATAAAAAATATAAAAAATGTAGAATTAGGTTTAGTTAATTTTTATTCCCTTTTTAATATTTCTTTTACCATAATATTTATTTATTTATTTATTTATTTTTATAATTAAATTGTACATAAATAACTTAGGTTAAATTAGGTTAAAAAACTTCAACATTTTTCTTAATAAGTTTAAAAATAAATAGAATTAGGGTTTGCATTCAATTTTAATTTTCATTAATTCTCTTTTTCATTAAATCTTAAAAATACCAAAAAAACAAATTCTTGCTTTCTTTTAATCTTAATTAATTAATTCATTAATCCAATATTTTTGCAAAAGGGTCCAGCGCCCTCGTTTCAATTTAATTTCGCATATTTATTTTTATTTTGCTTAAATAATTATGTATCTCTCCCAAAGCTTTGTAACAAGTACTTTTCGCACTTTTAATTCTTTTAATTCGCTTTTATTTATTTTCTGTCAAATCGGGTCCGGTTTAATTTTGGCGATGTGGACCCGCGCCATTTGTAATAGCTTTAGAATTTACTTTCCCGCAAATTTTTTAAACTGTTAAATAAGCATGCAAGAATGAATGGCCATAATAAAATCAAGCGTAGAACACCAATAAACATGACAAGACAAATATATCTGAAAACGACACACGAATCGCACACACCACCCCTAGGGTGCGCCTCACTGTTGCCTTGCCTCGAAAGGTGGTTGTCGAGTAGAGGATGTCTTAGTAAGTCCTCATGATCCGGGAACCTGGCATGAGGGTAGCTTCTAAGGTGTCTTCCCATTGCTCTGGTGATCACCATGTCCCTACAAACTCGAATTGACCCGAACACCTCCAACGGTGGTGCTACCTACCTCTCAATGGTGGGATGGCACTACTTTAAAGGACATTTACACAGACGAATTCCTTAGGGTAGGTAGACGACTCTAGATACTTGCTCTAATTTCAAAACAAATTCAAAAATACTTTTCACACCAACACATTTTCAAAAAGCTTTCGAAAGCAATTTTTCAAACACTCTTGAGGACCGACACAAGAGTCGAACTGGAATTTTCAAAGAAACTTTTTTAAAACCCACTCAGTTGAAAAGCAAACAAACCATTTTTGAAAACACAATGAGCAAGTATCTAAGAGCCCATGGATAACCATGGATGGAAAGGGTGCTAACACCTTCCCTTTCTATAACCTACCTCCCGAACCGAGAGCAATCTCTTTAAGGAATTTTTCTGTGCTTTTGTCCTTTCCATTTGGAGAAAATAAAAGACGGTGGCGACTCTTGCTTCCGCGACATTTCGCGAACCAGCGTTAAACAGTCAGTTCCAGATCCACTGATCACAGAACTGGCGACTCTGCTGGGGAATAAAAACTTAAAGTGAGGTGTACCTTAGGGATAGTTCATAACTGTGTTTTCAATTGTCTACTTTGCTTGCTTTAAATTGTGGGACTGTCTTGGGAGTTCTATAGATCCTAAACCCGGATCTGGGGGATACCTTTCTTAGAAAGTAGCAACAAGGCTGTGAGGGAACTGTGCGGGGTATACCGACATGGTTGAAACAGTCTGCTACGTTGATGTGGCACTTTGGTGTGTACCGGTAACCCTTGAGTTCAGTCAAGGAGAGTACGGGGCCTCCGCGTGGTGTCGTGAAGCATCAACAGACCTTAGGAACCTTAATGGAACTATCTTGGCCTCTTTAGGGTAGTGAGATAACTGACTTTGGTGCAGTCCGAGGTTGGTTGATACTCGATACTACGCTCAATTGAGGATTGCTTTCCTGGAATATTTCGGTCGCCAGTTCAGTGGCTAAATCGAAACGATGAACAATGAAAGCAATCCCGTGATATTGGGAATCTTAGAACCCGGTTACTTCTAATAGGACAGGTTGAGCCCACCAACTTCAAGAGGGTAATACCTAGACCTCATGCTGGCCTAAACTCTAAGGGTTTCTCTTGTGTGACTTGTGTGCCTTCGTACTTGACTAATTGCATGCGTGTTATCTAACACATAAGCTACTTGCAGGTTTTGTTTATAGTCCTTAATAGGGACTCATAACAGGGTGTACTAGGTTTCTTACAGGTTTTGTTTATAGTCCTTAATGGGGACTCATAACAGGGTTTACTAAGTTTCTTGCAGGGTGTTTATAGTCCTTAATTGGGACTCATAACAAAGTATACTGAGTTTCTTGCAGGGTTTGTTTATAGTCCTTAATTTGGGCTCATAACAGGGTCACTTACGTTATCCCATGCATAGCATGACATCATACCATTGCATACCATTGCATACATCCTAACCCATTTCAAGGATCTCAAGGGCTTGTGATGCAGGTCATGATAAATCAAACATCTAGCCAGGGGCAAAGAGGATTTATTTTCCTCTAGCCAGGGTTGTCAGGGGCTATGACCCACTGGACATGGTGAGCCTTTGACCCTTGGAGAAGAATTCTCAACAACATGGGTTTCTTTCCATCAAGCTACAAATTCAAATGCTAACAAATTTTTTTTGTCTACCCTGCGAGGTCCTTGAAATCATTGCATACATATCATACATCTCATTGCATTGCAGGTATCCCTTTGACAGGTTGCTTACCCTTCTTCGCTGTTTATTTCAGCCGATCGTCATGAATCCTGAATCATCAGCTGAGCAGTCTATCAAGGCCCTCCAGGCTCAGAACGCCCAGTTCCAAGGGTTGATCATGAACTTGACCCAGGGGCAACAAGATCTGAAGGCTCTGCTCTTGAAGAAAGAAAAGAAGAAGAGGAGGACTGTTTTGTTCAGCCCTAGACGCAGACCTAGGAATACCCTGCAGGATCAAACTGAGAGGACAACTCCATCAGTGGGGAAAAGCAGTCATCAAGAGGAAAGGATTCCCAGTCCAGTGGTCTCCGACAACGAGACAAATTTCAACGACGAACAATACCCTCCTGCCGAAGACAAGTACAAACAGTTGGAGGATAGACTGAATGCTATGGAGATCCAACAGGTACCTGGGCTGGATTTTGGAGATCTGGGTTTGTCAACTGGTGTGATTATTCCTCGGAAGATCAAAGCACCATCCTTTACCAAGTATGACGGGGCGTCTTGTCCCAAGTTACATATCAGGTCCTATGTTCGGAAGATTCAACCATATACGGTGGACAAGAATTTGTGGATCCACTTCTTCCAGGAGAGTCTTTCAGGGACTCATCTCGAATGGTTCTATCAGCTAGATGGGACCAAGGTTCGTAACTGGGAGGAGTTGGCTACTGCTTTCTACAAGCAGTATCAATATAATGCCGACCTTGCTCCTACGCGTACCCAACTCCAGGGTATGTCGTTAGGATCAAGTGAAGGTTTTAAAGAATATGCGCAGAAATGGAGGGATCTTGCTGGAAGGGTACAACCACCTCTGACTGATCAGGAACTTGTCGATATGTTCTTGGGGACCCTGTCTGGTCCATTCTACAACCACCTAATTGGGAATTCGTCTGCTGGATTCACAGATCTTATCTTGACTGGAGAGCGAATAGAAGCTGGCATCCGGTCTGGGAAAATTCAAGAGGCTGCACCTTCTGATAAAAAACCTCATCATGGAAAGAAAGAATCCAATGTTGTGCACGGTAAAAAGAGCCGTCATGAGGTAGAGGCAATCCAGATCCCCAATCCTGGACCTGCTCAACAAGGACAGGGGCAGCAGCGAAAGGAGAAACGACAGTACACCAAAATCAACATGTCGCTGGATCAAGCACTGCAACAAATGTTGAAGGCAGGGCTGATCACCTTAAGGGCTCCTCTCCGGAATCCGAACACTTCTGCTCCCAACTATTATCCCAATGATAGGTGCGCATATCATTCTGATAGCCCGGGGCATACTACGGACAACTGCTGGCCTCTCAAGAACAAGATCCAAGACATGATCGACGCCGGGGAGATTCAGTTTGAAGTGCCCGAGACTCCGAACATAATCACTGCTCCGTTGCCCAATCATTGAAGCCTTTTGTTTATTTGAATTTTTGAGTTGTATTTTTCTTTGCTTATACAAACAATTAATGTCATAGCAAACTATTTTATTCTATCAATGCATCGCATACGTCTGTTTTGGGAATTAATACAATTGTTTTCATTATGTTCAAATTTCTTTTCGTATTTTTTCTGATGTCAACTCTGGATCTAAAATTCTAAGCCTCTTGAGGGAGGATGACGAAAACGATACCATAATCTACAATATGCTTTTGAACAGACCCCGCTGATGAGGTACAGGCATTGTTTCAATCCCTAAACACTGGAGTTATAAGGATGATAATCCCTCGTCAACCCCTCTGAGCCAAAGAAGTAGGAGTTTTTCTTTTCGAAATTTAAAACCCTTTATCATAACCTGGGGCAGGGTAGTTCTCTCAGTTGATCCAAGTGCATAACAAATGGCACCAAAGGAGTCCTTACAAAACAAAAGACAGTGATGGTTCTGAATAAATCACAAGGACAGGCAGTCATTATCTCAAAAAATGAAAAAAAACCCATTAAGTCAAAACCCATGAAGGAGACTTGCAAAACTGGGGCATCCCGCTGACTGTAATTCCAAAAAAAGGAAACAGTTCAGGCAAAAAAGAAAGGGATAACAAAAATCAAGAAAGAGGACTTACAAACCCTCAACCAAAAAAAAAGGGAATGACTGCCTATTCAAAATAAGTTATCAACATCCGAATCATCACCGGAAAATCAGAACAAAGACTCAAACAAGGTCTAACGTACGATCAACTGAGTTTAGGTTTGGAGAACATCACGAAGAACGGGTGGGTACAAATAATTTGAGCCTTTATCCTTTGTTTCTTAAACCGTGAACCAGGCTACGTTATAACCCTTAAAAGTCCTAGCTGAAGCATGGGTTAGTTCGAAAGCATACTGTACGAAAGGTATCCTGACTCCTTAAGGCCTACGGTAAATACGGGGTTGACATCACGTTTTACAAACATTCACTTGTTTTATGAAAAAAGAATGCATTTTCAAAATCTCTGAGACAGACACAAGCTTTGCATTTTTAACATAACTTTGTTTGCATATGACTTTTTGTTTGAACAGCATAGAAATTCGCATGATGAAAATCTAATGAACAAGAGTATTTCCAATCAAGGGGCACGGCATGATCATAGTCTACCATCTGGGGCAGTTAAGTCAAGATCCAGAGAATCTCTCAAAAGGCCAAACAGCCTGGGGCAAATCTCTGCCTAAGTCACTTGGGGCACTCCAGCAACGAATCTTGCACGATCAGACACCTTCTGGTAATATGACAACACAAGCAGCCAGGGGCACCTACCTGCATTCTAAGAGCGTGGACATAGTCAGAAAATACTACGCAAAATCAAAGACCCGCTAGGTTGACATACCTAGGCAAAATAAGGGCTTCCCGGCGAACCAAAACGGTTCGGGCAAAATGAAGGGATGAAATGAAAAAGGTACACCCGGCAAGTCGAAAACCTGAAAAGGCGGCTTGAGCAAAAATGGGTATCCCGGTGGACTGAAAACCCGAAAGGGCAGTCCAGGCAAAAGTTAGGGATTAAAGCGTACGACTGTGTCCTGCCATCTGCCTACCAGAAGAAGGTTTGTCCATCAACGACTATCAGCACCCCACAAGTGCCTCCCCCATAGAAACAGGGGCAATAACGGGTGGTCTAAGCAATCTGATTGTTCTGTCCTCCAGGGTATCAAGGTAGGTTCCGTTGAAGAACATAACCAAATACAGTTCAATACTTCCCCAGGAGAGTCCAGTCCAATCCAGTTCCCCAGGAGAGTTGGAACCCACATATCCCCAAGCAATAAGCTTACCCCCTCGCAAAGCACGAACACGTCTCCCGGCTTTATTCAAAGAGTTATTTCCTTACCAGGATATAACTGGGTTATCCTCAGCCAAACGCCACGGAAAGAGCGTCGTCGACAAAGTCTGCCTATCCCCAGCAAACTATTATCAACACTCAGCAAGGCATCCCTACTCCCACAGAGTATTGCTTCCCAGCATGGTCGCTAAAGTATCTTTTCTCCCCGCAGAATCCTCCATTTTGCCAAGTTTATTCCGCAACGGAGTCATCTTCTCCTACCGGTATTCTTGCAACTATCATCCCCAGCGGAGGCAAAATCTATTCTTCAACATCAGCCCAGGAGTGACTTCCCGGCACCCGTCAAGGATTTATTTTCCTAAGACAAAAAAATACATTCATAAACATCACATCTTCATACATCATAGCATGCATATGCATCTTACTACACGAATCTCATCAATTTTGAAGACATACAGTTCATGCATCATGATCTTGCATACAATTATGTTTTGTCTTTTCAGGAAAAAGATCAATACAAAAATGATTACTATCAACTATCGCAATTCTTTCTAGATATAGTTTCAGATATGACCCAGATATGGTGACGTTCTGATGCTGCTTCCAGATTTCCTTCTAGATATAGTTTCAGATATGACCCAGAGATGGTGACGTTCTGATGCTGCTTCCAGATTTCCTTCCAGATATAGTTTCAGATGTAAACCAGATATGGTGACGTTCTGATGCTGCTTCCAGATTTCCTTCCAGATATAGTTTCAGATGTAAACCAGATATGGTGACGTTCTGATGCTGCTTCCAGATTTCCTTCTAGATATAGTTTCAGATATGACCCAGAGATGGTGACGTTCTGATGCTGCTTCCAGATTTCCTTCCAGATATAGTTTCAGATGTAAACCAGATATGGTGACGTTCTGATGCTGCTTCCAGATTTCCTTCCAGATATAGTCCAGATATAAACCAGATATGGCGACGTTCTGACACTTATTCCAATTGAAGACATTCCAAGACCTAGACCAGTTCAGTTAAATCGACCCTAAGATTTTCCTGATGCTCATCCAGTCAAAGGCCTTCTCTGGTTCAGTCAGATCGACCCTAAGATCTCCCTGATGCTTATCCAGTTGAAGATATTTCAAGACCTTGTCCGGTTCAGTTAAATCGACCCTAAGATTTTCCTGATGCTTATCCAGTCAAAGGCCTCCTCTGGTTCAGTCAGATCGACCCTAAGATCTCCCTGATACTTATCCCAGTAGAAGACACCCAAGATTTTTCTCAACGAGCGTTGTTGAAGTTAAAGTCGCCCAAGGTTCTCTTATCATTCAGGCTAAGGCAGTAACCACCCCTGGTTCATTCATCGCCGTTTGAAGCTCCAGACTCAGCTCCTGTAACCAGTCAGGACATATCTATACCAAGCATCTAAAAATAAGCTCCTGCAACGTGTCAGGTACTCATTTGTTCTTTTGCAGGTATGCAGGTTCTCGCTAAGGAATCTCCTACGCGATCAACATCCAGATGGCATCTATAAGCCCATCATCCTATCTAGCAACCTCTAAAATGGCATCTATAAGCCCATTCCCACCATACTGCCACTATGTGAGCGCAAATTTCTGGGCACTCTAGTGTCCAATCATCTTCTACCCTCGGATTACGAAAGGCACGTCAGCCAATCTGCATCCTCAGGTCTAAGAAGATTGAACAGGGGCAACTGTTGTACCCCAAAATTTGCCCTCCCATATTCTTCAAGAATTTGCCAAGTCAAGCTACAAAATTCCCCAAGGGTTGCACAGTGCAAAAGGCCCCTATACAGTCAAAACTAGGGTTTGTGTTCTGATCAAGAAAATGAAGTTTTCAAAGACCCAATCAAGTCTCATATGTCTACAAAGATGGTCAAGTATCCTCATATCAAGTTTCAAGGCATTCAGCTCAAAATTGCACAGTCAAAACCCTAAATTGCACTACAGTCAACTGTAGGGGCAAAATGGTCATTTGGCAGTCAAAAGTTCAAATTTTTGGTCAACATATCATTTTGAAGACACAAACATCATTTGATCAATGCTTGATCATGATTCTCAAAATTTGGCTCAGAAAATCATCAAGATACAAAAGTTTCCTTATTTGGACAGTTGAAAAAGTCAACTGAAATTGACCAGGGCATAACTTTCACATGGATTATCAGAAAAATTCCATCCAAAGCTCATTTTGAAGAGAAAGACATTTCCTACAATTCATCTTCATATTCCAAGTCCAAGAAATTCTCTCACAAAAAGTTATCAATTTCAAAATTATAGGTCATTTTCAAAAGTCAACAAAAAGGGACTTTAAGTCAAAGGCCATAACTTGAGATTGGTAAATCAAAATGACATGGGACCAAAGGCATTGGTTAGAGGACTCAAAGACCTTTCCAAAATGTCCAAGAACATGAGAAAAGCTTAAAAATTGAGCAAAGTATGCCTTGTGGAAGTTGGGAAATTTTTGGATATTTTGAAAAGTCAACATTACTTCAAATGACCTAAAATTGCTAATGGGCCCATTTTTCTTCCATGATTCATCATCCATGACATGTACACGACCACTTGGCCCAAAGGGAAGTATTTTCTCATTTTTTATTTATTTATTTGAATTATTATTTATATTAATTCATTTAAATCATTTAAATATATGAAAAATATCTAATATGACCTAACAAATCTTTTTATACAGGTTTTGCCATCAAGATTTCGTGCATATACAAATTAGGAAAGAATTGGATTGATTGGCATGATTTTGAACCAAGAACACTTGAAAAAAGATATGGAAAAGATCCTTAAAATCAAATTTCCAAAAACCATTATTGCATTGGATTTTATTGAGTTTTGTTGACCTAATTGGTTCACTACATATGCCTGATGAGAAACCTAATGCAAAGGGACTCTAAGCTGCGCTCAAAGGCCATTGAAGAACTCGAAATTTTCTCCATAAAACTCAAAACTGTAAACCACTTTAGAGGTTGATTCAAGGCATAATTCATAGTCCATTAGCTTCCTTGAAGGCTCCTGAACGTGTTCCAATCAAAGACAATCATCAAAGCACGAAGAATTGGTATATTGGACATGAACTGTGCAGAGAAAAACTCAAAATCGTGCATCATGATTTAAGCATTTTTACTGCATTTTATCCATTGATTCATGTTCATTAGGATGTTTTGAAGCTAACCAATATGTTCAATTGCTTTTTTCTGTGCTATACACGATTTTGCCATGTTTATTTTCTAGGGTTTTCAGAGCTTGGAATTAGGGCTTTTGCAAAGAGGAAAAATTAAGACTCCAGACAACCACCATTTAATTTAGCAAGCTTGGACGAAGAAGAATCCATAGTCGCGATTAATTTATGAGTTACATAGGCCTAATCGCTATTTTTTGGTAGCATGCCTAAGAGAGCGTCCAAAAAACCGTTGCCTCATGTTTTATGATACAGGGATGGTGAAGACGATGATGTGGTGGAAACACATGATACGCTGATTTGAAAATTCGCGCGCGTTTCCAAGCGTTGACTCATTTTCTTTTTATAATATTTGCTAACCATTATATATTAAATGTGATTCAGATGGCGTAGTGGCACAGGTGTTGAGTGGTGATGCTAGTGACCTGGGTTCGAACCCCAGGTCTGTGTAATTTCAATATTATTTTGCCACAATAATTCCCATGCAGGCACAACATTGATACACACCATGTTCCTTCATCATCTAGCCATCCACGTATCTAACAAATTCAAATCAAAGGCTGAGATTGGATGTACATCATAAGCTTGGTCAAAAGGTTAACACGCTAGTGGCAAAAGTCAATGGATCTGAAGCTTGTTGGGCCAGATTGCTAAGGCCTACACCTCCACTTTGGGGCCTGAACCCCCCCCCCCCTGGTTTGCCTTCTCTATATTTTTCACATTTTATTTTCAATTGTTATTTTACTTGTTTTATTGTTTTGATTCAATTAATTATTTTTATCAAATATAAAAAATGCCTAAAAATCAGAAAAGACAAAAATGTAATAAATAATTTTTATTTCTAATATTTTCATAAATAATTGTATGTAAATTAATTAATTTAAATTAGGGTTTGCAACATTAATTCTTTTCATAAAAAATATAAAAAATGTAGAATTAGGTTTAGTTAATTTTTATTCCCTTTTTAATATTTCTTTTACCATAATATTTATTTATTTATTTATTTATTTTTATAATTAAATTGTACATAAATAACTTAGGTTAAATTAGGTTAAAAAACTTCAACATTTTTCTTAATAAGTTTAAAAATAAATAGAATTAGGGTTTGCATTCAATTTTAATTTTCATTAATTCTCTTTTTCATTAAATCTTAAAAATACCAAAAAAACAAATTCTTGCTTTCTTTTAATCTTAATTAATTAATTCATTAATCCAATATTTTTGCAAAAGGGTCCAGCGCCCTCGTTTCAATTTAATTTCGCATATTTATTTTTATTTTGCTTAAATAATTATGTATCTCTCCCAAAGCTTTGTAACAAGTACTTTTCGCACTTTTAATTCTTTTAATTCGCTTTTATTTATTTTCTGTCAAATCGGGTCCGGTTTAATTTTGGCGATGTGGACCCGCGCCATTTGTAATAGCTTTAGAATTTACTTTCCCGCAAATTTTTTAAACTGTTAAATAAGCATGCAAGAATGAATGGCCATAATAAAATCAAGCGTAGAACACCAATAAACATGACAAGACAAATATATCTGAAAACGACACACGAATCGCACACACCACCCCTAGGGTGCGCCTCACTGTTGCCTTGCCTCGAAAGGTGGTTGTCGAGTAGAGGATGTCTTAGTAAGTCCTCATGATCCGGGAACCTGGCATGAGGGTAGCTTCTAAGGTGTCTTCCCATTGCTCTGGTGATCACCATGTCCCTACAAACTCGAATTGACCCGAACACCTCCAACGGTGGTGCTACCTACCTCTCAATGGTGGGATGGCACTACTTTAAAGGACATTTACACAGACGAATTCCTTAGGGTAGGTAGACGACTCTAGATACTTGCTCTAATTTCAAAACAAATTCAAAAATACTTTTCACACCAACACATTTTCAAAAAGCTTTCGAAAGCAATTTTTCAAACACTCTTGAGGACCGACACAAGAGTCGAACTGGAATTTTCAAAGAAACTTTTTTAAAACCCACTCAGTTGAAAAGCAAACAAAACATTTTTGAAAACACAATGAGCAAGTATCTAAGAGCCCATGGATAACCATGGATGGAAAGGGTGCTAACACCTTCCCTTTCTATAACCTACCTCCCGAACCGAGAGCAATCTCTTTAAGGAATTTTTCTGTGCTTTTGTCCTTTCCATTTGGAGAAAATAAAAGACGGTGGCGACTCTTGCTTCCGCGACATTTCGCGAACCAGCGTTAAACAGTCAGTTCCAGATCCACCGATCACACAGGGTCTTCAGATCTTGTTGCCCCTGGGCTAGACTCATGATCAACTCTTGGAACTGGGCGTTCTGAGCCTGGAGGGCCTTGATGGATTGCTCAGTAGATGGCTCAGGATTCATGATGATCGGCTGAAATAAACAGCGAAGAAGGTAAGCAACCTGTAAAAGGGATACCTGTAATGCAATGATATGTATGTATGCATGCAATGTTTTCAAGGATCTCGCGGGGTAAACAAAGAAACTTGTTAGAATTGGAGTCTGATAGCTTGATTGAAGGAACTGCACGTTGTTGAGAGTCCTTCTTCAAGGGTCAAGGCTCATCATATCTAGTGGGTCATAGCCCCTGACAATCTTGGCTCGGGGAACCTTCTTCAGGTGTCAAAGCTCACCATATCAAGTGGGTCATAGCCTCTGACAACCTTGTCTAGAGGAAAATAAATCCTCTTTGCCCCTTGCTAGACGTTTGATTCATCATGACCTGCATCACAAGTCCTTGAGATCCTTGAAATGGATTAGTCTTTATGCAGGATGTATGCAATGACATGATGTTATGCTATGCATGTAATGATGGAGGTAAACCCTGTTATGAGTCCAGATTAAGGACTGTAAACAAAACCTGCAAGAAACTCAAGTGTCAGATAACAAGTATGCAAGTAGTCAAGTTTGAAAGCACACAAGTCACACAAAGAGCCCTTAGAGTTTAGGCCAGCATGGGGTCTAGGTATTACCCTATTTCAGTTGGTTGGTTAAGACCTGTCCTATCAGAAGTAACCGGGTTCTAGAGGATCTCAATATCACTGACTACCCTCAATCGGTCATAACTCTAGCATCACAATCTTTTCTTGTGGCCAGAACCATCACGAGAGTTTAGCCTCAATGGGTGTAGCATACTGCTACTGTTCTATTGGCCAAGTTGGGTCATTTAAGGTTCTAAGGTCGGTTGGTGCTTAATGACTCCTCAGAAGACCCATATTCTCCTCGTTGCGACACAAGGGATATCGGTACAGACCAAGGTGCCACACCAACGTAGCCACTGCTTCACCCGTGTCGGTCTACGCCGGACAGGTCCCTCACAGCTTATGCTACCTAACAGGGTATACCCAGATCCGGGTTAGGATCTATGTAACTCCGATGCAGCCCACAATAATAAAGCAAACAAGCACAACAATTGAAAACACAAGTGATCTTAGTCCTAAGGTACACCTCACATTAAATTAATTCCCCAGCAGAGTCGCCAGTTCTGTGATCGGTGGATTTAGAACTGACTGTTTAACGCTGGTTTTGCGAAATGTCGCGGAAGCAAGAGTCGCCACCGTCTTTTATTTTCTCCAACAAGGAAAGGACAAAAGCACAGCAAAATTCCTTATGAGATAGTTTCTCGGTTCGGGAGGTAGATTTATAGAAAGGGAAGGTGTTAGCACCCTTTCTATCCATGGTTATCCATGGGCTCTTAGATACTTGCTCATTGTGTTTTCAAAAGTGTTTGCTTTTCAAAGTGTGAGTGGGTTTGAAATAGTTTCGTTTAAAGATTTCAGATCGACTCTTGTATCAGTCCTCAAGAGTGTTTGAAAAATTGTTTTAAAAGCTTTTTGAAAAGTGTCGGTGTGAAAAGAGTTTTGATTCGTTTTGAATAGAGCAAGTATCTATGAGTCATCCACCTACCCTAAGGAATTAGGCTGTGTAAATGTCCTTAAGGTAGTGCCATCCCACCATTGAGAGGTAGGTAGCACCACCGTTGGAGGTGTTCGGGTCAATTCGAGTTTTAGGGACAGTGTGGTCACCAGAGCAACAGTAGGACACCTTAGAAGCTACCCTTATGCCATTGATCTTTTTTATTTCGAGGCAACCGTTTCGAGGCAACTGTTCCGAGGCAATCGTTTCGAGGCAACTTGTTTCGAGGCAACTTGTTTCGAGGCAACTAGATCAATGGACATAAGGACTTACTAAGACGTCCTATACTCGACGACCACGTTTCGAAGGCAAGGCAACAGTGAGGCGTACCCTAAGAGTGGTGTGTGAATTTGGGTGTTGTTTTCAGTTTATGTTTTATCTTGTACATGTATCATGGTGATCTACGCTTGTTTTTAATTTAGGCCATACATTCTTTCATGCGAAGTTTAGCAGTTTTAAGAGTGCGGAAATTTAAATGCGGAAAATAAAATCCTACACTATTACAAGGCGCGGGTCTATACATCGCCAAATTACAAAGACCCGTTTTAATAAAAAATGCGGAAAGTAAAACCTAGCTACTATTACAAGGCTTGAGCAATTACATAATATTCACGAAGAAAAAACAAGAATAAATGCGCGAAAGAATTAAAGTTGAGCGTTCGAGGGCGTTGGACCCTTTTGAAATTAAATTGAAATTAAATTGAAACTAAAGTTACTTAATTAAAAGAAAAGAAATGTTTTTTATGTTTTTGGTATTTAATGAAATAAGAAAAGAATTTAAAATTAGAAGGAAACTCTAGTTCTAAATATTTTTAATTATTAAAGAAAAGGTTAAAGTTTAAAACCTAATTTATGCTAATTGATTATTTACATATTTATTTACAAAGATATTTAATAATAATAATAATAATAATGAGAAATTTATTTATTGAAAAAAAGATAAAAAGGTTAGAAACCCTAATTTCTACATATTTTATTTATTTAAGAAAAAGTATTAAAATTGAAAACCTAAATTAACTAAATTTATTATTTAAAGTTTATTTACAAAATAAATTAATAGTGAATTAAATAATAATTAAACATATTTTAGTTTTTTGATTTTCTGGTTTTATTATGAAAAGAAAATTATTTGAAGTGAATTAAATAAAAATGATTAAAAGAACTAGAAAAAAGAAAAGAAAGGAAAATTAAAAAATATACAAACATTAGGGGGTGACTGGCCCATTTGGAGGTTTTTGAAGCATTTTGGCCCACTGAATCAAAGCCCTCTTTTGACTTTCTGTGCTTGCATGTGCGTCCATTGACTGAGGCATATGGTAAACCTCTTTTGTGGCCTTTGGGTTGAAACTCAGGGGCGCGTGGCAGGCTTGGATGTGAGCGTGCATGATGGACTTTGGACGAAGTGCTGCATAGAACCACCTTGTAACAAAATTCATGAATTAAGTGAGGGGACCTGGGAATCGAACCCAGGTCCCAGCGTTTACCAAGCAAATGCCTTGCCATGTGAGCTGTGAAGCGCGTTTGTATATTTAATAGATAACAAATAATATATATGGAAAAGGAATATTATGCTGGAACATTGAAAAATCGCGCCAAGGTTTGAATTGACCAACCAGGAGATGACACACATGCGTCTTCTTCGTTTTGTACCTGTAAATATAACCAAATAGCTGGGGTTTTAAACCCCCACTAAGTACCACCAGGAAAAATAGCGATTAGACAATGGGCAAATATAAAAAAGGTGCGAGGTCATGGAATGATTCGTCTTCATGTCACGAATTCATTGGCATAGGTTTGGTGGTCCAATTTTTCCATATGGGGAAAGCCCCAATTTGAAGCTCTGAAAAACCTAGCTTTTGACAATGGTGGATTTTGATACACGCATCGTTAGTTCAATCAAATATTGCCAATAGCTTCAGAACAACATTGTTAGCAAGAATCAACACTTAAAACTCATGAATCATGCATGTAAATTAAAAAATGATAATGGATATATTCATGAAAAGTGCAATGTTGTTCTACCAATTCCTGGGGTATGGAGACCAGGTTTTGATTGTAATCGATTCCTGGATGCTTTGGCAATGTATTGGAATGCGTTTGGAGCTTTGAATTATCCTCTAACTAGGATTTCAGATTTCAAGTTTTTATGGAAAAATGAAATTTTGTTATGCCTCTCTAGCAGCTCTTTCGTGTGTCTGAGCATTAGGTCATGTTGTGCCTTTGTATTTGAGTGAAATTAGGTCAAAAAACCAAGCCCATAGTCCATGAATTTATGATTTTGATATTTGATTTTGTCACATCTTTTTTCAATCTTTTTGCCATGGAAACTTGCCAAATAGGGATGATCTTGTCCCCTTGAGATAGTACACGAAATCTTTTGCATATGTGGAAGATATTTGTTGCACAAA
Source organism: Vicia faba (assembly GCA_948472305.1). NCBI lineage: Eukaryota > Viridiplantae > Streptophyta > Magnoliopsida > Fabales > Fabaceae > Vicia > Vicia faba. Next base: position 170,243,457 of record OX451739.1, on the reverse strand, counting down.
AAAGATTTAAAAACATGATTTGGTATTTTTCTTATATTTAAATTTAATTAAATGAATTAATGACAATAAAAATTCAAATAATTAACTAAAAATAAGAAAATAAATCCATTTGAGGTCAATGGGTCGTGCATATCCTTTGGGTAATGATTCATGAAAGAAATTGAGGCCCATTAGCATTTTTGAAGCCTTTTGTGCAAAGTTGACTTTTCAAAATTCCCAAAATTTCCCAACTTCTCCAAGGCATATCTTGCTCAATTTTGAAGATATGAACATGTTCTTGGACATTTTGGAAAGGTCTTGAAGTCCTCTAACCAATGCCTTTGGTCCCATGTCATTTTTATTTACCAATCTCAAGTTATGGTCTCTGACTTAAAGTGCCTTTTTGTTGACTTTTGAAAATGACCTATAATGTTGAAATTGATAACTTTTTGTGAGAGCATTTCTTGGACTTGAAGTGTGAAGATGAGTTGTAGGAAATGTCATTCTATTAAAAATGAGCTTTTCATGGAATTTTTCTGATAAACCATGAAGAAGTTATGCCCTGGTCAATTTGCAGTTGAGTTTTTCAACTGTCCAAAAATAGAAACTTTTGCATCTTGAGACTTTTGAGCCATGCTTGTGAAATCATGATCAAGAATTGATCAAATGATGTTTGTGGCTTCAAAATAAGATGTTGACCAAAAATTTTGACTTTTGACTGTCAAATGACCATTTTGCCCCTGCAGTTGACTGTGAAGCAATTAGGGTTTTTTACTGTGCAACTTGACCTTGTGAGCCTTGAAACTTGACATATGGATGCTTGACAATGTATGTAGGCATTTGGGACTTGATTGGACCCTTGGAAATTTCAATTTCTTTGCAAGAACCAAAACCCTAATTTTGGCTGTGTTAGGAGGCAATTGGACTGTGCAACCCTTGAGAGATTTTGAAGCATGACCTTGGCAAATCTTGAAGGATATGGGAGGGAAAATTTTGGGGTACAACAGTTGCCCCTGTTCAATCTTCTTAGACCTGAGGATGTAGATTGGCTGGCGTGCCTTTCGTAATCCGAAGGTGGAAGATGATTGAACACTAGAGTGCCCAGAAATTTGCACTCACATAGTAGAATGTCAGCAGTGTGATGGTGGGAATGGGCTTACAGATGCCATTTGGAGACTGATGGATAGGAGGATGGGCTTATAGATGCCATCGGGAGTGTTGATCGCGTAAGGGATTCCTTAGCGAGAACTCGCGTACCTGAGAAAGAGAAATAATTACCTAGCCTGTTACAGGAGTTGATCTTCAAACTCTTTATGTAGATGTGCCCTGGCTGGATACAGGAATCGAATCTGGAATATAGTCGTCAACAGATACACCCTGGCCAGATACAGGAATCGGATCCTCAAACTCTTCAGACGTGCCCTGGCAGGAATCGAGTCTGGTAATGTAGTCGTCAACAGATACACCCTGGCAAGATACAGGAATCGGATCCTCAAACTCTTCAGACGTGCCCTGGCAAGATACAGGAATCGAGTCTGGAAATTCAAAAGGTTTTTGTTGATAATGCTGTGATGAATGAATCAGGGACGGTTACTACCTCAACGGGACGATGAGAGAACCTTGAACGATTTCTACCTCAACGGGACGATGAGAGAACCTTGGACGATTACTACCTCAACGGGACGATGAGAGAACCTTGGGCGATTACTACCTCAACGGGACGATGAGAGAACTTTGGACGATTACTACCTCAACGGGACGATGAGAGAACCTTGGGCGATTACTACCTCAACGGGACGATGAGAGAACCTTGGACGATTACTACCTCAACGGGACTATGAGAGAACCTTGGATGATTGCTACCTCAACGGGACGATGAGAGAACCTTGGGCGATTACTACCTCAACGGGACGATGAGAGAACCTTGGACGATTACTACCTCAACGGAACGATGAGAGAATCTTTGGCGACTTCAACCTCAGCAGAATGATGAGAGAATCTTAGGCGACTTCAACCTCAGCAGAATGATGAGAGAATCTTTGGCGTCATCTTCCTCAAACGGTAAAGACTTTTATCTGTTGATCATTCTCTTCTGAAAAAGTAACGAGTTAGTTGTATGCAATGTCATAATGTATGAATTGCCTGATTTTAAGATGTTCTCAAAAATAAATGAGATTGGGGTGATATGATGTGTGTATGCATGTATCATAATGTATGACAATGTGATGTTTATGAATGTATTTTCGTCTAGGAAAATAAATCCTTGACGAATGCCGGGAGCTGAATCTGGGGCTGATATTGAAGAGAGTTCTTCGTTTTCGCTGGGGATGGTAGTTGCAAGAATACCGGTAGGAGAAGATGACTCCGTTGGGGAATAAACTTGGCGAATAGAATACTCTGCGGGGGATCTACTCTGTAGGAAGAGATACTTCGCTGAGGTTTTGATGATAACTCCGTTGGGGATACCATTGACGAGCTTTGTTGGAAGATCTGATGAACTCCGCTGGGGATAGGAAGACTTTGCCGAGGACGATCTTTCCGTGGCCATTAGCTGAGGATAACCCAGTTATATCCTGGTGGGGAAATAACCTTTGAATAAAATCCGGGAGACGCGTTCGTGCTCTGCAGGTGATAAGCTTCCAGAATCTACTGGGGATAAGCTTCCTGCTGGGGTGATGGATTGAACTTTCCTGGGGAAACTTTTGAGATTGCACTGGGGAAGTGGCTCCACTGGACGTTCTGTATACCGCCGGGGAACAATCTGAGATCAAGATTGCCGGGGATGCTTGTTAAGAATGTTTGTATATTGCGCTGGGGAATGTTGAGGTCTGCTGGGGATACCCAATTTCCTTAAGGCTGACAGTATAGTTCTGCTTGGGGAGAGTATCGTTGACTTGCTGGCTCACTCTCTGGGGAATTAAGGCATCTTGGTTACATTCTTCAGCCGAGCTTACCTTGGTACCTTGGTGGACAGAGCAATTAGATCGCTTAGACAACTCATTACTGCCCCTGTTTCAGTGGGAGAAGGCACCTGTGGGGGTAATTGACAAATCTTCTGGTAGACAGGTGACAAGATGCCAGGACATAGTCGTACGCTTTGATCCCTAATTTTTGCCTGGACCGCCCTTTCGGGTTTTCAGTCCACCGGGATACCCTTTTTTGCCCAAGCCGCCTTTTCAGGTTTTCGACTTGCCGGGTGTACATATTTTTTTCATTTCATCCCTTATTTTGCCCGAACCCTTTTGGTTCGCCAGGAAGCCCTTATTTTTGCCTAGGTGTGTCAACCTAGCGGGTCTTTGATTATGCGCAGTATTTTTTTCGACTATGTCCACGCTCTCAGGGTGTAGGGAGTTGCCCCTGTCAGTAGTATTGCGTTCCGTATCACTAGAAGATGTCTGATCAGGCAAGGTTCGTTGTCGGAATGCCCCAGGTGATCCAGATGGAGATTTGCCCCAAGCTGGTTGGCCTTTTGAGAGATTCTCTGAATCTTGGCTGGACTGCCCCAGATGATGGACACTGATCATGCCATGCCCCCTTGATTGGAAGTGTTTCTTCCACTGGAGGTGACTCTTTTGTTGAGAAGACCTTCGTTCATCGGATATTCGTTGCGCAAAGTTCTCTGTTGTTCAAACAAATAATCATATGCAAACAATGTTATCTTAAGAATGCAAAGCTTATGTCTGTCTTGAAATTTTTGAAAATGCATTTTTCAATAAAAGCAAGTGAGTTTTTTTTTGTAAACTGTGATGTCAACTCGTTATTTTACCGCAAGCCTTAAGGAGTCAGGATACCTTTTGTAACAGTATGCTTTCGAACTAACCCATGCTTCAGCTAGGACTTTTGAGGGTTATAACGTGGCCTGGTTCACGGTTTAAGAAACTAAGGATAAAGGCTCAAATTTGATTTGTACCCACCCGTTCTTCGTGATGTTCTTCAACCTAAACTCATATGATCGTACGTTAGAACTTGTTTGAGTCTTTGCTCTGATATTCCAGTGATGGTTCGGATGCTGATTTTTTTATTTTGAATAGGCAGTCATTTCCCTTTTTTTTTGGTTGAGGGTTTGTAGGACCTCTTTCTTTTTTCGGATTTCGTTATCCCTATTTTTGCTTGAACTGTTCCTTTTAGGATTACAGTCAGCGGGATGCCCCAGTTTTGTAAGTCTCCTTCATAGGTTTTGACTTTTTTGGGCCCTTTTTTATTTTGATAGATCATGACTGTCTGTCTTTATGATTATTCGGAACCATCACCATCTTTTGGTTTGGAAAGACTCCTTTGGTGCCGTTCGTTATGCACTTGGATCAGCTGAGAGAACTACCCTGCCCCAGGTTATGATTAAGGGTTTAATTTTTGAAAAGAAAAACTCCTACTTCTTTGGCTCAAAGGGGTTGACGAGGGATTATCATCCTTATAACTCCAGTGTTTAGGAATTGAAACAATGCATGTACCTCATCAGCGAGGTCTGTCAAAAGCATACTATAAAAATCGCGGTATCATTTTCGTCATCCTCCCTCAAGAGGCTTAGAATTGTTAACCGAGCGTTGAACATCACAAAAATATGAAAACAGTTTTAAGCATAGTAAACATAATTACTTCAAAACAGACACGTGTAATGCATTAATGAAATAACAAAGTTTGACATGAATAAAATGTTTGAACAATTAAAGAAAAATACAACTTGAACATTCGAATGGACAAAATACATTCTCGATGACTTGGTGTAGGATCAGTGTTCAAACTTGACCTCCTTGGCGTCAATCAAATCCTGGATCTTGTTCTTTAAGGTCCAACAGTCGTCGGTGTCATGTCCGGGACTGTCAGAATGGTAGGCACATCTCACACCCGGGTTGTACTTGGGAGAGGAAGTATCAGGATTTTGAGGAGGATCCTTTAGTGTGATCAGTTTCGCCTTCAGCAATTGTTGTAGTGCCTGAGACAAAGGCATGCTGATGTCAGTATACTTCCTATCTTGATACTTTATCCTACGCCTATTGCTCTTTCTTTGTTGAACAGGCGCGGGATCAGAGATCTGGATTGCCCCTACATCATGACGACCCTTTTTACCATGTATAGCATTGGACTCCTTCTTCCCACTGTGGGGCTTTTTTTGAGCATCAGCAGGTGCGATTTCTTGAATCTTCCCCGACTTGATACCAGCTTCAATTCTCTCCCCAGTCAAGATAAGATCTGTGAACCCAGCAGAAGAATTCCCAATCAGATGGTTGTAGAATGGACCAGACAAAGTCCCCAAGAACATGTCAACGAGCTCCCGGTCAGTTAGAGGTGGTTGTACCCTTCCAGCAAGGTCTCTCCATTTTTGGGCGTACTCCTTAAAACCTTCACCTGTCCCCAGTGACATACCCTGGAGTTGGGTACGCGTAGGAGTGAGGTCGGCATTATACTGGTACTGCTTGTAGAATGCAGTGGCCAAGTCCTCCCAGCCGCGGATGTTGGCTCCATTCAGTTGATAGAACCAGTCGAGTTGAGTTCCAGACAGACTATCCTGAAAGAAGTGAATCCACAAATTCTTGTCAGCCGTGTAGGGTTGGATCCCCCTTATGTAAGACCTGAGATACAGCTTAGGACAGGATGCCCCGTCGTACTTTGCAAAGGCAGGTGCCTTGAATTTGTTTGGGATTACTACCCCAGAAGACAGACCTAGATCTACGAAGTCCAGGCCGGGCAATTTTTGTATTTCCATAGCACTTAGCATGTCTTCTAACTGTTTGTACCTGTCCTCAGCTGGAGGGTACTGTTCATCATTGTAATCGGTCTCGTTGTCGGAGACTACTGGACTAGGCACCTCTCTCTCATGGGGACTGTCTTTCCCAACAGATGGGGTAGTCTGCTCAACTTCATTTTGTGATCCATTCCCAGATTTGCGTCTAGGGTTGAACAACACCGTCCTCTTCTTCTTCTTTTTCAAAAGCAGGGTCTTCAGATCTTGTTGCCCCTGGGCTAGACTCATGATCAACTCTTGGAACTGGGCGTTCTGAGCCTGGAGGGCCTTGATGGATTGCTCAGTAGATGACTCAGGATTCATGATGATCGGCTGAAATAAACAACGAAGAAGGTAAGCAACCTGTAAAAGGGATACCTGTAATGCAATGATATGTATGTATGCATGCAATGTTTTCAAGGATCTCGCAGGGTAAACAAAGAAACTTGTTAGAATTGGAGTCTGATAGCTTGATTGAAGGAACTGCATGTTGTTGAGAGTCCTTCTTCAAGGGTCAAGGCTCATCATATCTAGTGGGTCATAGCCCCTGACAATCTTGGCTCGGGGAACCTTCTTCAGGTGTCAAAGCTCACCATATCAAGTGGGTCATAGCCTCTGACAACCTTGTCTGGAGGAAAATAAATCCTCTTTGCCCCTTTCTAGACGTTTGATTCATCATGACCTGCATCACAAGTCCTTGAGATCCTTGAAATGGATTAGTCTTTATGCAGGATGTATGCAATGACATGATGTTATGCTATGCATGTAATGATATAGGTAAAACCTGTTATGAGTCCAGATTAAGGACTGTAAACAAAACCTGCAAGAAAATCAAGTGTCAGATAACAAGTATGCAAGTAGTCAAGTTTGAAAGCACACAAGTCACACAAAGAGCCCTTAGAGTTTACGCCAGCATGGGGTCTAGGTATTACCCTCTTTCAGTTGGTTGGTTAAGACCTGTCCTATCAGAAGTAACCGGGTTCTAGAGGATCCCAATATCACTGACTACCCTCAATCGGTCATAACTCCAGCATCGCAATCTTTTCTTGCGGCCAGAACCATCACGAGAGTTTAGCCTCAATGGGTGTAGCATACTGCTACTGTTCTATTGGCCAAGTTGGGTCATTTAAGGTTCTAAGGTCGGTTGGTGTTTAATGACTCCTCAGAAGACCCATATTCTCCTCGTTGCGACACAAGGGATATCGGTACAGACCAAGGTGCCACACCAACGTAGCCACTGCTTCACCTGTGTCGGTCTACGCCGGACAGGTCCCTCACAGCTTATGCTACCTAACAGGGTATCCCCAGATCCGGGTTAGGATCAATGTAACTCCGATGCAGCCCACAATAATAAAGCAAACAAGCACAACAATTGAAAACACAAGTGATCTTAGTCCTAAGGTACACCTCACTTTAAAGTAATTCCCCAGCAGAGTCGCCAGTTCTGTGATCGGTGGATTTAGAACTGACTGTTTAACGCTGGTTTTGCGAAATGTCGCGGAAGCAAGAGTCGCCACCGTCTTTTATTTTCTCCAACAAGGAAAGGACAAAAGCACAGCAAAATTCCTTATGAGATAGTTTCTCGGTTCGGGAGGTAGATTTATAGAAAGGGAAGGTGTTAGCACCCTTTCTATCCATGGTTATCCATGGGCTCTTAGATACTTGCTCATTGTGTTTTCAAAAGTGTTTGCTTTTCAAAGTGTGAGTGGGTTTGAAAAAGTTTCGTTTAAAGATTTCAGATCGACTCTTGTATCAGTCCTCAAGAGTGTTTGAAAAATTGTTTTAAAAGCTTTTTGAAAAGTGTCGGTGTGAAAAGAGTTTTGATTCGTTTTGAATAGAGCAAGTATCTATGAGTCATCCACCTACCCTAAGGAATTAGGCTGTGTAAATGTCCTTAAGGTAGTGCCATCCCACCATTGAGAGGTAGGTAGCACCACCGTTGGAGGTGTTCGGGTCAATTCGAGTTTTAGGGACAGTGTGGTCACCAGAGCAACAGTAGGACACCTTAGAAGCTACCCTTATGCCATTGATCTTTTTTATTCCGAGGCAACCGTTTCGAGGCAACTGTTCCGAGGCAATCGTTTCGAGGCAACTTGTTTCGAGGCAACTTGTTTCGAGGCAACTAGATCAATGGACATAAGGACTTACTAAGACGTCCTATACTCGACGACCACGTTTCGAAGGCAAGGCAACAGTGAGGCGTACCCTAAGAGTGGTGTGTGAATTTGCGTGTTGTTTTCAGTTTATGTTTTATCTTGTACATGTATCATGGTGATCTACGCTTGTTTTTAATTTAGGCCATACATTCTTTCATGCGAAGTTTAGCAGTTTTAAGAGTGCGGAAATTTAAATGCGGAAAATAAAATCCTACGCTATTACAAGGCGCGGGTCTATACATCGCCAAATTACAAAGACCCGTTTTAATAAAAGATGCGGAAAGTAAAACCTAGCTACTATTACAAGGCTTGAGCAATTACATAATATTCACGAAGAAAAAACAAGAATAAATGCGCGAAAGAATTAAAGTTGAGCGTTCGAGGGCGTTGGACCCTTTTGAAATTAAATTGAAATTAAATTGAAACTAAAGTTACTTAATTAAAAGAAAAGAAATGTTTTTTATGTTTTTGGTATTTAATGAAATAAGAAAAGAATTTAAAATTAGAAGGAAACTCTAGTTCTAAATATTTTTAATTATTAAAGAAAAGGTTAAAGTTTAAAACCTAATTTATGCTAATTGATTATTTACATATTTATTTACAAAGATATTTAATAATAATAATAATAATAATGAGAAATTTATTTATTGAAAAAAAGATAAAAAGGTTAGAAACCCTAATTTCTACATATTTTATTTATTTAAGAAAAAGTATTAAAATTGAAAACCTAAATTAACTAAATTTATTATTTAAAGTTTATTTACAAAATAAATTAATAGTGAATTAAATATTAATTAAACATATTTTAGTTTTTTGATTTTCTGGTTTTATTATGAAAAGAAAATTATTTGAAGTGAATTAAATAAAAATGATTAAAAGAACTAGAAAAAAGAAAAGAAAGGAAAATTAAAAAATATACAAACATTAGGGGGTGTCTGGCCCATTTGGAGGTTTTTGAAGCATTTTGGCCCACTGAATCAAAGCCCTCTTTTGACTTTCTGTGCTTGCGTGTGCATCCATTGACTGAGGCATATGGTAAACCTCTTTTGTGGCCTTTGGGTTGAAACTCAGGGGCGCGTGGCAGGCTTGGATGTGAGCGTGCATGATGGACTTTGGACGAAGTGCTGCATAGAACCACCTTGTAACAAAATTCATGAATTAAGTGAGGGGACCTGGGAATCGAACCCAGGTCCCAGCGTTTACCAAGCGAATGCCTTGCCATGTGAGCTGTGAAGCGCGTTTGTATATTTAATAGATAACAAATAATATATATGAAAAAGGAATATTATGCTGGAACATTGAAAAATCGCGCCAAGGTTTGAATTGACCAACCAGGAGATGACACACATGCGTCTTCTTTGTTTTGTACCTGTAAATATAACCAAATAGCGGGGGTTTTAAACCCCCACTAAGTACCACCAGGAAAAATAGCGATTAGACAATGGGCAAATATAAAAAAGGTGCGAGGTCATGGAATGATTCGTCTTCGTGTCACGAATTCATTGGCATAGGTTTGGTGGTCCAATTTTTCCATATGGGGAAAGCCCCAATTTGAAGCTCTGAAAAACCTAGCTTTTGACAATGGTGGATTCTGATACACACATCGTTAGTTCAATCAAATATTGCCAATAGCTTCAGAACAACATTGTTAGCAAGAATCAACACTTAAAACTCATTAATCATGCATGTAAATTAAAAAACGATAATGGATATATTCATGAAAAGTGCAATGCTGTTCTACCAATTCCTGGGGTATGGAGACCAGGTTTTGATTGTAATCGATTCCTGGATGCTTTGGCAATGTATTGGAATGCGTTTGGAGCTTTGAATTGTCCTCTAACTAGGATTTCAGATTTCAAGTTTTTATGGAAAAATGAAATTTTGTTATGCCTCTCTCGCAGCTCTTTCGTGTGTCTGAGCATTAGGTCATGTTGTGCCTTTGTATTTGAGTGAAATTAGGTCAAAAAACCAAGCCCATAGTCCATGAATTTATGATTTTGATATTTGATTTTGTCACATCTTTTTTCAATCTTTTTGCCATGGAAACTTGCCAAATAGGGATGATCTTGTCCCCTTGAGATAGTACACGAAATCTTTTGCATATGTGGAAGATATTTGCTGCACAAAAAAGATTTAAAAACATGATTTGGTATTTTTCTTATATTTAAATTTAATTAAATGAATTAATGACAATAAAAATTCAAATAATTAACTAAAAATAAGAAAATAAATCCCTTTGAGGTCAATGGGTCGTGCATATCCTTTGGGTAATGATTCATGAAAGAAATTGAGGCCCATTAGCATTTTTGAAGCCTTTTGTGCAAAGTTGACTTTTCAAAATTCCCAAAATTTCCCAACTTCTCCAAGGCATATCTTGCTCAATTTTGAAGATATGAACATGTTCTTGGACATTTTGGAAAGGTCTTGAAGTCCTCTAACCAAAGCCTTTGGTCCCATGTCATTTTTATTTACCAATCTCAAGTTATGGTCTTTGACTTAAAGTGCCTTTTTGTTGACTTTTGAAAATGACCTATAATGTTGAAATTGATAACTTTTTGTGAGAGCATTTCTTGGACTTGAAGTGTGAATATGAGTTGTAGGAAATGTCATTCTATTAAAAATGAGCTTTGGATGGAATTTTTCTGATAAACCATGAAGAAGTTATGCCCTGGTCAATTTGCAGTTGACTTTTTCAGTTGTCCAAAAATAGAAACTTTTGCATCTTGAGACTTTTTGAGCCATGCTTGTGAAATCATGATCAAGAATTGATCAAATGATGTTTGTGGCTTCAAAATAAGATGTTGACCAAAAATTTTGACTTTTGACTGTCAAATGACCATTTTGCCCCTGTAGTTGACTGTGAAGCAATTAGGGTTTTTGACTGTGCAACTTGACCTTGTGAGCCTTGAAACTTGACATATGGATGCTTGACAATGTATGTAGGCATGTGGGACTTGATTGGACCCTTGGAAATTTCAATTTCTTTGCAAGAACCAAAACCCTAATTTTGGCTGTGTTAGGAGGCAATTGGACTGTGCAACCCTTGAGAGATTTTGAAGCATGACCTTGGCAAATCTTGAAGGATATGGGAGGGCAAATTTTGGGGTACAACAGTTGCCCCTGTTCAATCTTCTTAGACCTGAGGATGTAGATTGGCTGGCGTGCCTTTCGTAATCCGAAGGTGGAAGATGATTGAACACTAGAGTGCCCAGAAATTTGCACTCACATAGTAGAATGTCAGCAGTGTGATGGTGGGAATGGGATAACAGATGCCATTTGGAGACTGATGGATAGGAGGATGGGCTTATAGATGCCATCGGGAGTGTTGATCGCGTAAGGTATTCCTTAGCGAGAACTCGCGTACCTGAGAAAGAGAAATAATTACCTAGCCTGTTACAGGAGTTGATCTTCAAACTCTTTATGTAGATGTGCCCTGGCTGGATACAGGAATCGAATCTGGAATATAGTCGTCAACAGATACACCCTGGCCAGATACAGGAATCGGATCCTCAAACTCTTCAGACGTGCCCTGGCAGGAATCGAGTCTGGTAATGTAGTCGTCAACAGATACACCCTGGCAAGATACAGGAATCGGATCCTCAAACTCTTCAGACGTGCCCTGGCAAGATATAGGAATCGAGTCTGGAAATTCAAAAGGTTTTTGTTGATAATGCTGTGACGAATGAATCAGGGACGGTTACTACCTCAACGGGACGATGAGAGAACCTTGAACGATTTCTACCTCAACGGGACGATGAGAGAACCTTGGACGATTACTACCTCAATGGGACGATGAGAGAACCTTGGATGATTACTACCTCAACGGGACGATGAGAGAACCTTGGGCGATTACTACCTCAACGGGACGATGAGAGAACTTTGGACGATTACTACCTCAACGGAACGATGAGAGAACCTTGGGCGATTACTACCTCAACGGGACGATGAGAGAACCTTGGGCGATTACTACCTCAACGGGACGATGAGAGAACCTTGGGCGATTACTACCTCAACGGGACGATGAGAGAACCTTGGACGATTACTACCTCAACGGGACGATGAGAGAACCTTGGGCGATTACTACCTCAACGGGACGATGAGAGAACCTTGTGCGATTACTACCTCAACGGGACGATGAGAGAACCTTGGGCGATTACTACCTCAACGGGACGATGAGAGAACCTTGGGCGATTACTACCTCAACGGGACGATGAGAGAACCTTGGGCGATTACTACCTCAACGGGACGATGAGAGAACCTTGGACGATTACTACCTCAACGGGACTATGAGAGAACCTTGGATGATTGCTACCTCAACGGGACGATGAGAGAACCTTGGGCGATTACTACCTCAACGGGACGATGAGAGAACCTTGGACGATTACTACCTCAACGGAACGATGAGATAATCTTTGGCGACTTCAACCTCAGCAGAATGATGAGAGAATCTTAGGCGACTTCAACCTCAGCAGAATGATGAGAGAATCTTTGGCGTCATCTACCTCAAACGGTAAAGACTTTTATCTGTTGATCATTCTCTCCTGAAAAAGTAACGAGTTAGTTGTATGCAATGTCATAATGTATGAATTGCCTGATTTTAAGATGTTCTCAAAAATAAATGAGATTGGGGTGATATGATGTGTGTATGCATGTATCATAATGTATGACAATGTGATGTTTATGAATGTATTTTCGTCTAGGAAAATAAATCCTTGACGAATGCCGGGAGCTGAATCTGGGGCTGATATTGAAGAGAGTTCTTCGTTTTCGCTGGGGATGGTAGTTGCAAGAATACCGGTAGGAGAAGATGACTCCGTTGGGGAATAAACTTGGCGAATAGAATACTCTGCGGGGGATCTACTCTGTAGGAAGAGATACTTCGCTGAGGTTTTGATGATAACTCTGTTGGGGATACCATTGATGAGCTTTGTTGGAAGATCTGATGAACTCCGCTGGGGATAGGAAGACTTTGGCGAGGACGATCTTTCCGTGGCCATTAGCTGAGGATAACCCAGTTATATCCTGGTGGGGAAATAACCTTTGAATAAAATCCGGGAGACGCGTTCGTGCTCTGCAGGTGATAAGCTTCCAGAATCTACTGGGGATAAGCTTCCTGCTGGGGTGATGGATTGAACTTTCCTGGGGAAACTTTTGAGATTGCACTGGGGAAGTGGCTCCACTGGACGTTCTGTATACCGCCGGGGAACAATCTGAGATCAAGATTGCCGGGGATGCTTGTTAAGAATGTTTGTATATTGCGCTGGGGAATGTTGAGGTCTGCTGGGGATACCCAATTTCCTTAAGGCTGACAGTATAATTCTGCTTGGGGAGAGTATCGTTGACTTGCTAGCTCACTCTCTGGGGAATTAAGGCATCTTGGTTACATTCTTCAGCCGAGCTTACCTTGGTACCTTGGTGGACAGAGCAATTAGATCGCTTAGACAACTCATTACTGCCCCTGTTTCAGTGGGAGAAGGCACCTGTGGGGGTAATTGACAAATCTTCTGGTAGACAGGTGACGAGATGCCAGGACATAGTCGTACGCTTTGATCCCTAATTTTTGCCTGGACCGCCCTTTCGGGTTTTCAGTCCACCGGGATACCCTTTTTTGCCCAAGCCGCCTTTTCAGGTTTTCGACTTGCCGGGTGTACAGATTTTTTCATTTCATCCCTTATTTTGCCCGAACCCTTTTGGTTCGCCAGGAAGCCCTTATTTTTGCCTAGGTGTGTCAACCTAGCGGGTCTTTGATTATGCACAGTATTTTTTTCGACTATGTCCATGCTCTCAGGATGTAGGGAGTTGCCCCTGTCAGTAGTATTGCGTTGCCGTATCACTAGAAGATGTCTGATCAGGCAAGGTTCATTGTCGGAATGCCCCAGGTGATCCAGATGGAAATTTGCCCCAAGCTGGTTGGCCTTTTGAGAGATTCTCTGAATCTTGGCTGGACTGCCCCAGATGATGGACACTGATCATGCCATGCCCCCTTGATTGGAAGTGTTTCTTCCACTGGAGGTGACTCTTTTGTTGAGAAGACCTTCGTTCATCAGATATTCGTTGCGCAAAGTTCTCTGTTGTTCAAACAAATAATCATATGCAAACAATGTTATCTTAAGAATGCAAAGCTTATGTCTGTCTTGAAATTTTTGAAAATGCATTTTTCAATAAAAGCAAGTGAGTTTTTTTTTGTAAACTGTGATGTCAACTCGTTATTTTACCGCAAGCCTTAAGGAGTCAGGATACCTTTCGTAACAGTATGCTTTCGAACTAACCCATGCTTCAGCTAGGACTTTTGAGGGTTATAACGTGGCCTGGTTCACGGTTTAAGAAACAAAGGATAAAGGCTCAAATTTGATTTGTACCCACCCGTTCTTCGTGATGTTCTTCAACCTAAACTCAGCTGATCGTACGTTAGAACTTGTTTGAGTCTTTGCTCTGATATTCCAGTGATGGTTCGGATGCTGATTTTTTTATTTTGAATAGGCAGTCATTTCCCTTTTTTTTTGGTTGAGGGTTTGTAGGACCTCTTTCTTTTTTCGGATTTCGTTATCCCTATTTTTGCCTGAACTGTTCCTTTTAGGATTACAGTCAGCGGGATGCCCCAGTTTTGTAAGTCTCCTTCATAGGTTTTGACTTTTTTGGGCCCTTTTTTTATTTTGATAGATCATGACTGCCTGACTTTATGATTATTCGGAACCATCACCATCTTTTGGTTTGGAAAGACTCCTTTGGTTCCGTTCGTTATGCACTTGGATCAGCTGAGAGAACTACCCTGCCCCAGGTTATGATTAAGGGTTTAATTTTTGAAAAGAAAAACTCCTACTTCTTTGGCTCAAAGGGGTTGACGAGGGATTATCATCCTTATAACTCCAGTGTTTAGGAATTGAAACAATGCCTGTACCTCATCAGCGAGGTCTGTCAAAAGCATACTGTAAAAATCGCGGTATCATTTTCGTCATCCTCCCTCAAGAGGCTTAGAATTGTTAACCGAGCGTTGAACATCACAAAAATATGAAAACAGTTTTAAGCATAGTAAACATAATTACTTCAAAACAGACACGTGTAATGCATTAATGAAATAACAAAGTTTGACATGAATAAAATGTTTGAACAATCAAAGAAAAATAAAACTTGAACATTCGAATGGACAAAATACATTCTCGATGACTTGGTGTAGGATCAGTGTTCAAACTTGACCTCCTTGGCGTCAATCAAATCCTGGATCTTGTTCTTCAAGGTCCAACAGTCGTCGGTGTCATGTCCGGGACTGTCAGAATGGTAGGCACATCTCACACCCGGGTTGTACTTGGGAGAGGAAGTATCAGGATTTTGAGGAGGATCCTTTAGTGTGATCAGTTTCGCCTACAGCAATTGTTGTAGTGCCTGAGACAAAGGCATGCTGATGTCAGTATACTTCCTATCTTGATACTTTATCCTACGCCTATTGCTCTTTCTTTGTTGAACAGGCGCGGGATCAGAGATCTGGATTGCCCCTACATCATGACGACCCTTTTTACCATGTATAGCATTGGACTCCTTCTTCCCACTGTGGGGCTTTTTCTGAGCATCAGCAGGTGCGGTTTCTTGAATCTTCCCCGACTTGATACCAGCTTCAATTCTCTCCCCAGTCAAGATAAGATATGTGAACCCAGCAGAAGAATTCCCAATCAGATGGTTGTAGAATGGACCAGACAAAGTCCCCAAGAACATGTCAACGAGCTCCCGGTCAGTTAGAGGTGGTTGTACCCTTCCAGCAAGGTCTCTCCATTTTTGGGCGTACTCCTTAAAACCTTCACCTGTCCCTAGTGACATACCCTGGAGTTGGGTACGCGTAGGAGTGAGGTCGGCATTATACTGGTACTGCTTGTAGAATGCAGTGACCAAGTCCTCCCAGCCGCGGATGTTGGCTCCATTCAGTTGATAGAACCAGTAGAGTTGAGTTCCCGACAGACTATCCTGAAAGAAGTGAATCCACAAATTCTTGTCAGCCGTGTAGGGTTGGATCCCCCTTATGTAAGACCTGAGATACAGCTTAGGACAGGATGCCCCGTCGTACTTTGCAAAGGCATGTGCCTTGAATTTGTTTGGGATTACTACCCCAGAAGACAGACCTAGATCTTCGAAGTCCAGGTCGGGCACTTTTTGTATTTCCATAGCACTTAGCATGTCTTCTAACTGTTTGTACATGTCCTCAGCTGGAGGGTACTGTTCATCATTGTAATCGGTCTCGTTGTCGGAGACTACTGGACTAGGCACCTCTCTCTCATGGGGACTGTCTTTCCCAACAGATGGGGTAGTCTGCTCAACTTCATTTTGTGATTCATTCCCAGATTTGCGTCTAGGGTTGAACAACACCGTCCTCTTCTTCTTCTTTTTCAAAAGCAGGGACTTCAGATCTTGTTGCCCCTGGGCTAGACTCATGATCAACTCTTGGAACTGGGCGTTCTGAGCCTGGAGGGCCTTGATGGATTGCTCAGTAGATGACTCAGGATTCATGATGATCGCCTGAAATAATCAACGAAGAAGGTAAGCAACTTGTAAAAGGGATACCTGTAATGCAATGATATGTATGTATGCATGCAATGTTTTCAAGGATCTCGCAGGGTAAACAAAGAAACTTGTTAGAATTGGAGTCTGATAGCTTGATTGAAGGAACTGCATGTTGTTGAGAGTCCTTCTTCAAGGGTCAAGGCTCATCATATCTAGTGGGTCATAGCCCCTGACAATCTTGGCTCGGGGAACCTTCTTCAGGTGTCAAAGCTCACCATATCAAGTGGGTCATAGCCTCTGACAACCTTGTCTAGAGGAAAATAAATCCTCTTTGCCCCTTTCTAGACGTTTGATTCATCATGACCTGCATCACAAGTCCTTGAGATCCTTGAAATGGATTAGTCTTTATGCAGGATGTATGCAATGACATGATGTTATGCTATGCATGTAATGATGGAGGTAAAACCTGTTATGAGTCCAGATTAAGGACTGTAAACAAAACCTGCAAGAAACTCAAGTGTCAGATAACAAGTATGCAAGTAGTCAAGTTTGAAAGCACACAAGTCACACAAAGAGCCCTTGGAGTTTAGGCCAGCATGGGGTCTAGGTATTAACCTCTTTCAGTTGGTTGGTTAAGACCTGTCCTATCAGAAGTAACCAGGTTCTAGAGGATCCCAATATCACTGACTACCCTCAATCGGTCATAACTCCAGCATCGCAATCTTTTCTTGCGTCCAGAACCATCACGAGAGTTTAGCCTCAATGGGTGTAGCATACTGCTACTGTTCTATTGGCCAAGTTGGGTCATTTAAGGTTCTAAGGTCGGTTGGTGTTTAATGACTCCTCAGAAGACCCATATTCTCCTCGTTGCGACACAAGGGATATCGGTACAGACCAAGGTGCCACACCAACGTAGCCACTGCTTCACCTGTGTCGGTCTATGCCGGACAGGTCCCTCACAGCTTATGCTACCTAACAGGGTATCCCCATATCCGGGTTAGGATCTAAGTAACTCCGATGCAGCCCACAATAATAAAGCAAACAAGCACAACAATTGAAAACACAAGTGATCTTAGTCCTAAGGTACACCTCACTTTAAAGTAATTCCCCAGCAGAGTCGCCAGTTCTGTGATCGGTGGATTTAGAACTGACTGTTTAACACTGGTTTTGCGAAATGTCACGGAAGCAAGAGTCGCCACCGTATTTTATTTTCTCCAACAAGGAAAGGACAAAAGCACAGCAAAATTCCTTATGAGATAGTTTCTCGGTTCGGGAGGTAGATTTATAGAAAGGGAAGGTGTTAGCACCCTTTTTATCCATGGTTATCCATGGGCTCTTAGATACTTGTTCATTGTGTTTTCAAAAGTGTTTGCTTTTCAAAGTATGAGTGGGTTTGAAAAAGTTTCGTTTAAAGATTTCAGATCGACTCTTGTATCAGTCCTCAAGAGTGTTTGAAAAATTGTTTTGAAAGCTTTTTGAAAAGTGTCGGTGTGAAAAGAGTTTTGATTCGTTTTGAATAGAGCAAGTATCTATGAGTCATCCACCTACCCTAAGGAATTAGGCTGTGTAAATGTCCTTAAGGTAGTGCCATCCCACCATTGAGAGGTAGGTAGCACCACCGTTGGAGGTGTTCGGGTCAATTCGAGTTTTAGGGACAGTGTGGTCACCAGAGCAACAGTAGGACACCTTAGAAGCTACCCTTATGCCATTGATCTTTTTTATTCTAAAGCAACCGTTTCGAGGCAACTGTTCCGAGGCAATCGTTTCGAGGCAACTTGTTTCGAGGCAACTTGTTTCGAGGCAACTAGATCAATGGACATAAGGACTTACTAAGACGTCCTATACTCGACGACCACGTTTCGAAGGCAAGGCAACAGTGAGGCGTACCCTAAGAGTGGTGTGTGAATTTGCGTGTTGTTTTCAGTTTATGTTTTATCTTGTACATGTATCATGGTGATCTACGCTTGTTTTTAATTTAGGCCATACATTCTTTCTTGCAAAGTTTAGCAGTTTTAAGAGTGCGGAAAATAAAATTCTACGCTATTACAAGGCGCGGGTCTATACATCGCCAAATTACAAAGACCCGTTTTAATAAAAGATGCGGAAAGTAAAACCTAGCTACTATTACAAGGCTTGAGCAATTACATAATATTCACGAAGAAAAAACAAGAATAAATGCGCGAAAGAATTAAAGTTGAGCGTTTGAGGGCGTTGGACCCTATTGAAATTAAATTGAAACTAAAGTTACTTAATTAAAAGAAAAGAAATGTTTTTTATGTTTTTGGTATTTAATGAAATAAGAAAAGAATTTAAAATTAGAAGGAAACTCTAGTTCTAAATATTTTTAATTATTAAAGAAAAGGTTAAAGTTTAAAACCTAATTTATGCTAATTGATTATTTACATATTTATTTACAAAGATATTTAATAATAATAATAATAATAATGAGAAATTTATTTATTGAAAAAAAGATAAAAAGGTTAGAAACCCTAATTTCTACATATTTTATTTATTTAAGAAAAAGTATTAAAATTGAAAACCTAAATTAACTAAATTTATTATTTAAAGTTTATTTACAAAATAAATTAATAGTGAATTAAATATTAATTAAACATATTTTAGTTTTTTGATTTTCTGGTTTTATTATGAAAAGAAAATTATTTGAAGTGAATTAAATAAAAATGATTAAAAGAACTAGAAAAAAGAAAAGAAAGGAAAATTAAAAAATATACAAACATTAGGGGGTGTCTGGCCCATTTGGAGGTTTTTGAAGCATTTTGGCCCACTGAATCAAAGCCCTCTTTTGACTTTCTGTGCTTGCGTGTGCATCCATTGACTGAGGCATATGGTAAACCTCTTTTGTGGCCTTTGGGTTGAAACTCAGGGGCGCGTGGCAGGCTTGGATGTGAGCGTGCATGATGGACTTTGGACGAAGTGCTGCATAGAACCACCTTGTAACAAAATTCATGAATTAAGTGAGGGGACCTGGGAATCGAACCCAGGTCCCAGCGTTTACCAAGCGAATGCCTTGCCATGTGAGCTGTGAAGCGCGTTTGTATATTTAATAGATAACAAATAATATATATGAAAAAGGAATATTATGCTGGAACATTGAAAAATCGCGCCAAGGTTTGAATTGACCAACCAGGAGATGACACACATGCGTCTTCTTTGTTTTGTACCTGTAAATATAACCAAATAGCGGGGGTTTTAAACCCCCACTAAGTACCACCAGGAAAAATAGCGATTAGACAATGGGCAAATATAAAAAAGGTGCGAGGTCATGGAATGATTCGTCTTCGTGTCACGAATTCATTGGCATAGGTTTGGTGGTCCAATTTTTCCATATGGGGAAAGCCCCAATTTGAAGCTCTGAAAAACCTAGCTTTTGACAATGGTGGATTCTGATACACGCATCGTTAGTTCAATCAAATATTGCCAATAGCTTCATAACAACATTGTTAGCAAGAATCAACACTTAAAACTCATTAATCATGCATGTAAATTAAAAAATGATAATGGATATATTCATGAAAAGTGCAATGTTGTTCTACCAATTCCTGGGGTATGGAGACCAGGTTTTGATTGTAATCGATTCCTGGATGCTTTGGCAATGTATTGGAATGCATTTGGAGCTTTGAATTGTCCTCTAACTAGGATTTCAGATTTCAAGTTTTTATGGAAAAATGAAATTTTGTTATGCCTCTCTAGCAGCTCTTTCGTGTGTCTGAGCATTAGGTCATGTTGTGCCTTTGTATTTGAGTGAAATTAGGTCAAAAAACCAAGCCCATAGTCCATGAATTTATGATTTTGATATTTGATTTTGTCACATCTTTTTTCAATCTTTTTGCCATGGAAACTTGCCAAATAGGGATGATCTTGTCCCCTTGAGATAGTACACGAAATCTTTTGCATATGTGGAAGATATTTGCTGCACAAAAAAGATTTAAAAACATGATTTGGTATTTTTCTTATATTTAAATTTAATTAAATGAATTAATGACAATAAAAATTCAAATAATTAACTAAAAATAAGAAAATAAATCCATTTGAGGTCAATGGGTCGTGCATATCCTTTGGGTAATGATTCATGAAAGAAATTGAGGCCCATTAGCATTTTTGAAGCCTTTTGTGCAAAGTTGACTTTTCAAAATTCCCAAAATTTCCCAACTTCTCCAAGGCATATCTTGCTCAATTTTGAAGATATGAACATGTTCTTGGACATTTTGGAAAGGTCTTGGAGTCCTCTAACCAATGCCTTTGGTCCCATGTCATTTTTATTTACCAATCTCAAGTTATGGTCTTTGACTTAAAGTGCCTTTTTGTTGACTTTTGAAAATGACCTATAATGTTGAAATTGATAACTTTTTGTGAGAGCATTTCTTGGACTTGAAGTGTGAAGATGAGTTGTAGGAAATGTCATTCTATTAAAAATGAGCTTTGGATGGAATTTTTATGATAAACCATGAAGAAGTTATGCCCTGGTCAATTTGCAGTTGACTTTTTCAACTGTCCAAAAATAGAAACTTTTGCATCTTGAGACTTTTTGAGCCATGCTTGTGAAATCATGATAAAGAATTGATCAAATGATGTTTGTGGCTTCAAAATAAAATGTTGACCAAAAATTTTGACTTTTGACTGTCAAATGACCATTTTGCCCCTGCAGTTGACTGTGAAGCAATTAGGGTTTTTGACTGTGCAACTTGACCTTATGAGCCTTGAAACTTGACATATGGATGCTTGACAATGTATGTAGGCATGTGGGACTTGATTGGACCCTTGGAAATTTCAATTTCTTTGCAAGAACCAAAACCCTAATTTTGGCTGTGTTAGGAGGCAATTGGACTGTGTAACCCTTGAGAGATTTTGAAGCATGACCTTGGCAAATCTTGAAGGATATGGGAAAGCAAATTTTGGGGTACAACAGTTGCCCCTGTTCAATCTTCTTAGACCTGAGGATGTAGATTGGTTGGCGTGCCTTTCGTAATCCGAAGGTGGAAGATGATTGAACACTAGAGTGCCCAGAAATTTGCACTCACATAGTAGAATGTCAGCAGTGTGATGGTGGGAATGGGCTTACAGATGCCATTTTGAGACTGATGGATAGGAGGATGGGCTTATAGATGCCATCGGGAGTGTTGATCGCGTAAGGGATTCCATAGCGAGAACTCGCGTACCTGAGAAAGAGAAATAATTACCTGGCATGTTACAGGAGTTGATCTTCAAACTCTTTATGTAGATGTGCCCTGGCTGGATACAGGAATCGAATCTGGAATATAGTCGTCAACAGATACACCCTGGCCAGATACAGGAATCGGATCCTCAAACTCTTCAGACGTGCCCTGGCAGGAATCGAGTCTGGTAATGTAGTCGTCAACAGATACACCCTGGCAAGATACAGGAATCGGATCCTCAAACTCTTCAGACGTGCCCTGGCAAGATACAGGAATCGAGTCTGGAAATTCAAAAGGTTTTTGTTGATAATGCTGTGATGAATGAATCAGGGACGGTTACTACCTCAACGGGACGATGAGAGAACCTTGAACGATTTCTACCTCAACGGGACGATGAGAGAACCTTGGACGATTACTACCTCAACGGGACAATGAGAGAACCTTGGATGATTACTACCTCAACGGGACGATGAGAGAACCTTGGGTGATTACTACCTCAACGGGACGATGAGAGAACTTTGGACGATTACTACCTCAACGGGACGATGAGAGAACCTTGGGCGATTACTACCTCAACGGGACGATGAGAGAACCTTGGGCGATTACTACCTCAACGGGACGATGAGAGAACCTTGGGCGATTACTACCTCAACGAGATGATGAGAGAACCTTGGACGATTACTACCTCAACGGGACGATGAGAGAACCTTGGGCGATTACTACCTCAACGGGACGATGAGAGAACCTTGGGCGATTACTACCTCAACGGGATGATGAGAGAACCTTGGGCGATTACTACCTCAACGGGACGATGAGAGAACCTTGGGAGATTACTACCTCAACGGGACGATGAGAGAACCTTGGGCGATTACTACCTCAACGGGACGATGAGAGAACCTTGGACGATTACTACCTCAACGGGACGATGAGAGAACCTTGGATGATTGCTACCTCAACGGGACGATGAGAGAACCTTGGGCGATTACTACCTCAACGGGACGATGAGAGAACCTTGGACGATTACTACCTCAACGGAACGATGAGAGAATCTTTGGCGACTTCAACCTCCGCAGAATGATGAGAGAATCTTAGGCGACTTCAACCTCAGCAGAATGATGAGAGAATCTTTGGCGTCATCTACCTCAAACGGTAAAGACTTTTATCTGTTGATCGTTCTCTCCTGAAAAAGTAACGAGTTAGTTGTATGCAATGTCATAATGTATGAATTGCCTGATTTTAAGATGTTCTAAAAAATAAATGAGATTGGGGTGATATGATGTGTGTATGCATGTATCGTAACGTATGACAATGTGATGTTTATGAATGTATTTTCGTCTAGGAAAATAAATCCTTGACGAATGCCGGGAGCTGAATCCGGGGCTGATATTGAAGAGAGTTCTTCGTTTTCGCTGGGGTTGGTAGTTGCAAGAATACCGGTAGGAGAAGATGACTCCGTTGGGGAATAAACTTGGCGAATAGAATACTCTGCGGGGGATCTACTCTGTAGGAAGAGATACTTCGCTGAGGTTTTGATGATAACTCCGTTGGGGATACCATTGACGAGCTTTGTTGGAAGATCTGATGAACTCCGCTGGGGATAGGAAGACTTTGCCGAGGACGATCTTTTTGTGGCCATTAGCTGAGGATAACCCAGTTATATCCTGGTGGGGAAATAACCTTTGAATAAAATCCGGGAGACGCGTTCGTGCTCTGCAGGTGATAAGCTTCCAGAATCTACTGGGGATAAGCTTCCTGCTGGGGTGATGGATTGAACTTTCCTGGGGAAACTTTTGAGATTGCACTGGGGAAGTGGCTCCACTGGACGTTCTGTATACCGCCAGGGAACAATCTGAGATCAAGATTGCCGGGGATGCTTGTTAAGAATGTTTGTATATTGCGCTGGGGAATGTTGAGGTCTGCTGGGGATACCCAATTTCCTTAAGGCTGACAGTATAATTCTGCTTGGGGAGAGTACCGTTGACTTGCTGGCTCACTCTCTGGGGAATTAAGGCATCTTGGTTACATTCTTCAGCCGAGCTTACCTTGGTACCTTGGTGGACAGAGCAATTAGATCGCTTAGACAACTCATTACTGCCCCTGTTTCAGTGGGAGAAGGCACCTGTGGGGGTAATTGATAAATCTTCTGGTAGACAGGTGACGAGATGCCAGGACATAGTCGTACGCTTTGATCCCTAATTTTTGCCTGGACCGCCCTTTCGGGTTTTCAGTCCACCGGGATACCCTTTTTTGCCCAAGCCGCCTTTTCAGGTTTTCGACTTGCCGGGTGTACAGATTTTTTTCATTTCATCCCTTATTTTGCCCGAACCCTTTTGGTTCGCCGGGAAGCCCTTATTTTTGCCTAGGTGTGTCAACCTAGCGGGTCTTTGATTATGCGCAGTATTTTTTTCGACTATGTCCACGCTCTCAGGATGTAGGGAGTTGCCCCTGTCAGTAGTATTGTGTTGCCGTATCACTAGAAGATGTCTGATCAGGCAAGGTTCGTTGTCGGAATGCCCCAGGTGATCCAGATGGAGATTTTCCCCAAGATGGTTGGCCTTTTGAGAGATTCTCTGAATCTTGGCTGGACTGCCCCAGATGATGGACACTGATCATGCCATGCCCCCTTGATTGGAAGTGTTTCTTCCACTGGAGGTGACTCTTTTGTTGAGAAGACCTTCGTTCATCGGATATTTGTTGCGCAAAGTTCTCTGCTGTTCAAACAAATAATCATATGCAAACAATGTTATCTTAAGAATGCAAAGCTTATGTCTGTCTTGAAATTTTTGAAAATTCATTTTTCAATAAAAGCAAGTGAGTTTTTTTTTTGTAAACTGTGATGTCAACTCGTTATTTTACCGCAAGCCTTAAGGAGTCAGGATACCTTTCGTAACAGTATGCTTTCGAACTAACCCATGCTTCAGCTAGGACTTTTGAGGGTTATAACGTGGCCTGGTTCACGGTTTAAGAAACAAAGGATAAAGGCTCAAATTTGATTTGTACCCACCCGTTCTTCGTGATGTTCTTCAACCTAAACTCAGCTGATCGTACGTTAGAACTTGTTTGAGTCTTTGCTCTGATATTCCAGTGATGGTTCGGATGCTGATTTGTTTATTTTGAATAGGCAGTCATTTCCCTTTTTTTTGGTTGAGGGTTTGTAGGACCTCTTTCTTTTTTCGGATTTCGTTATCCCTATTTTTGCCTGAACTGTTCCTTTTAGGATTACAGTCAGCGGGATGCCCCAGTTTTGTAAGTCTCCTTCATAGGTTTTGACTTTTTTGGGCCCTTTTTTATTTTGATAGATCATGACTGCCTGTCTTTATGATTATTCGGAACCATCACCATCTTTTGGTTTGGAAAGACTCCTTTGGTGCCGTTCGTTATGCACTTGGATCAGCTGAGAGAACTACCCTGCCCCAGGTTATGATTAAGGGTTTAATTTTTGAAAAGAAAAACTCCTACTTCTTTGGCTCAAAGGGGTTGACGAGGGATTATCATCCTTATAACTCCAGTGTTTAGGAATTGAAACAATGCATGTACCTCATCAGCGAGGTCTGTCAAAAGCATACTGTAAAAATCGCGGTATCATTTTCGTCATCCTCCCTCAAGAGGCTTAGAATTATTAACCGAGCGTTGAACATCACAAAAATATGAAAACAGTTTTAAGCATAGTAAACATAATTACTTCAAAACAGACACGTGTAATGCATTAATGAAATAACAAAGTTTGACATGAATAAAATGTTTGAACAATCAAAGAAAAATACAACTTGAACATTCGAATGGACAAAAGATATTCTCGATGACTTGGTGTAGGATCAGTGTTCAAACTTGACCTCCTTGGCGTCAATCAAATCCTGGATCTTGTTCTTCAAGGTCCAACAGTCTTCGGTGTCATGTCCAGGACTGTCAGAATGGTAGGCACATCTCACACCCGGGTTGTACTTGGGAGAGGAAGTATCAGGATTTTGAGGAGGATCCTTTAGTGTGATCAGTTTCGCCTTCAGCAATTGTTGTAGTGCCTGAGACAAAGGCATGCTGATGTCAGTATACTTCCTATCTTGATACTTTATCCTACGCCTATTGCTCTTTCTTTGTTGAACAGGCGCGGGATCAGAGATCTGGATTGCCCCTACATCATGACGACCCTTTTTACCATGTATAGCATTGGACTCCTTCTTCCCACTGTGGGGCTTTTTCTGAGCATCAGTAGGTGCGGTTTCTTGAATCTTCCCCGACTTGATACCAGCTTCAATTCTCTCCCCAGTCAAGATAAGATCTGTGAACCCAGCAGAAGAATTCCCAATCAGATGGTTGTAGAATGGACCAGACAAAGTCCCCAAGAACATGTCAACGAGCTCCCGATCAGTTAGAGGTGGTTGTACCCTTCCAGCAAGGTCTCTCCATTTTTGGGCGTACTCCTTAAAACCTTCACCCGTCCCCAGTGACATACCCTGGAGTTGGGTACGCGTAGGAGTGAGGTCGGCATTATACTGGTACTGCTTGTAGAATGCAGTGGCCAAGTCCTCCCAGCCGCGGATGTTGGCTCCATTCAGTTGATAGAACCAGTCGAGTTGAGTTCCCGATAGACTATCCTGAAAGAAGTGAATCCACAAATTCTTGTCAGCCGTGTAGGGCTGGATCCTCCTTATGTAAGACCTGAGATGCATCTTAGGACAGGATGCCCCGTCGTACTTTACAAAGGCATGTGCCTTGAATTTGTGCGAGATTACTACCCCAGAAGACAGACCTAGATCTTCGAAGTCCAGGCCGGGAACTTTTTGTATTTCCATAGCACTTAGCCTGTCTTCTAACTGTTTGTACCTGTCCTCAGCTGGAGGGTACTGTTCATCATTGTAATCGGTCTCGTTGTCGGAGACTACTGGACTAGGCACCTCTCTCTCATGGGGACTGTCTTTCCCAACAGATGGGGTAGTCTGCTCAACTTCATTTTGTGATCCATTCCCAGATTTGCGTCTAGGGTTGAATAGCACCGTCCTCTTCTTCTTCTTTTTCAAAAGCAGGGTCTTCAGATCTTGTTGCCCCTGGGCTAGACTCATGATCAACTCTTGGAACTGGGCGTTCTGATCCTGGAGGGCCTTGATGGATTGCTCAGTAGATGACTCAGGATTCATGATGATCGGCTGAAATAAACAGCGAAGAAGGTAAGCAACCTGTAAAAGGGATACCTCTAATGCAATGATATGTATGTATGCATGCAATGTTTTCAAGGATCTCGCGGGGTAAACAAAGAAACTTGTTAGAATTGGAGTCTGATAGCTTGATTGAAGGAACTACATGTTGTTGAGAGTCCTTCTTCAAGGGTCAAGGCTCACCATATCTAGTGGGTCATAGCCCCTGACAATCTTGGCTCGGGGAACCTTCTTCAGGTGTCAAAGCTCACCATATCAAGTGGGTCATAGCCTCTGAAAACCTTGGCTAGAGGAAAATAAATCCTCTTTGCCCCTTGCTAGACGTTTGATTCATCATGACCTGCATCACAAGTCCTTGAGATCCTTGAAATGGATTAGTCTTTATGCAGGATGTATGCAATGACATGATGTTATGCTATGCATGTAATGATGTAGGTAAACCCTGTTATGAGTCCAGATTAAGGACTGTAAACAAAACCTGGAAGAAACTCAAGAGTCAGATAACAAGTATGCAAGTAGTCAAGTTTGAAAGCACACAAGTCACACAAAGAGCCCTTAGAGTTTAGGCCAGCATGGGGTCTAGGTATTACCCTATTTCAGTTGGTTGGTTAAGACCTGTCCTATCAGAAGTAACCGGGTTCTGGAGGATCTCAATATCACTGACTACCCTCAATCGTTCATAACTCCAGTGTTGTACCCCAAAATTTTCCCTCCCATATTCTTCAAGAAATTGCCAAGTCAAGTCACAAAATTCCCCAAGGGTTGCACAGTGCAAAGGTCTCCTATACAGTCAAAACTAGGGTTTTGTGTTCTGATCAAGAAAGGAATTTTTCAAAGGCCCAATCAAGTCTCATATGCCTACAAAGATGGTCAAGCATCCTCATATCAAGTTTCAAGGCATTCAGCACAAAATTGCACAGTCAAAACCCTAAATTGCACTACAGTCAACTGTAGGGGCAAAATGGTCATTTGACAGTCAAAAGTTCAAATTTTTGGTCAACATATCATTTTGAAGCCACAAACATCATTTGATCAATGCTTGATCATGATTCTCAAAATTTGGCTCAGAAAATCATCAAGATGCAAAAGTTTCCTTATTTGGACAGTTGAAAAAGTCAACTGAAATTGACCAGGGCATAACTTTCACATGGATTATCAGAAAAATTCCATCCAAAGCTCATTTTGAAGAGAAAGACATTTCCTACAACTCATCTTCATACTTCAAGTCCAAGAAATGCTCTCACAAAAAGTTATCAATTTCAACATTATAGGTCATTTTCAAAAGTCAACAAAAAGGGACTTTAAGTCAAAGGCCATAACTTGAGATTGGTAAATCAAAATGACATGGGACCAAAGGCATTGGTTAGAGGACTCAAAGACCTTTCCAAAATGTCCTAGAACATGAGAAAAGCTTAAAAATTGAGCAAGTTATGCCTTGTGGATGTTGGGAAATTTTTGGATATTTTGAAAAGTCAACATTGATCCAAATGACCTAAAATTGCTAATGGGCCCATTTTTCTTCCATGATTCATCATTCCAAGCATATGCACGACCACTTGGCCCAAAGGGAAGTATTTTCTCATTTTTTGTTTATTTATTTGAATTATTATTTATATTAATTCATTTAAATCATTTAAATATGTGGAAAATATATAACTTGACCTAAAAAATCTTTTCATGCATGTTTTGCCATCAAGATTTCGTGCATAGGCTAATTAGGAAAGATTTGGTTTGATTTGAGCATAATTGATACAAAAACCATGTGAAAAAGATATTAAACATAATGGTGAAAAATCAAATATTGAAAACTATCAATGCCATGGATTTGTTCTACTTTTGTTAACCTAATGCCTTCAGTACAAATGCTAGATCATAAACCTAATGCAAAGAGACAAAAAAGCTGCGCAGAAAAGCTCATTGAAAACTTGGAATTTTCACTAAAAAACTCAAAACTGTAAACCACTTTTTAGGTCGATTCAGGCCTCCATTCTTGTCTCAATAGCTTCCTGAAGCTTCACTGATCACACTCCAATCCGAAACATCAACCCAAACTTCAAGAATTGGTAAAACAAATTCAAACTGTACAAAGAAAAATTGATTATCGTGTTTCATGTTTTAAGCATTTTTATAACATTTTGTTCATGGATTCTTATTCCTCATGAGATTCTAAAGCTAACCATCATGTTTAATTGCATTATTACGCTGTATATAAGATTTTACCATGCGTGGCTTTTAGGGTTTTCAGCGTTTTGAATTGGGGTTTTTGAGATAAGGAAAAATTGAGGTTCCAGGCCACCACCATTGCAATCAGCAGACCTGGACGAAGAGATTACCATAGTCGCGATTAATTTATGAGTTGCGTAGGCCTAATCGCTATTCTTGGTAGCATGCCTAATAGAACGCCCAAAAACCGTTGCGTTTGTTCTTTGTTTTACAGGGATGGTGAAGAAGATGAGGTGTTGTCAACACATGATTCGTTGATTTGAATTTCGCGCGTTTCTCTCCACTAACGCGTTGTTTCTTTTTATATTATTTATTTGTTTGTATATTAATTGAATATGCGCTTAGCTCAGCTGGCAACGAGGATTGGTGGTGAAGGTACATGACCTGGGTTCGAGCCCCAGGTCTTACATATTTCAATATTATTTTTCCCTAATAAATTCTGTGCAGCACTTGCGTTGAAGATCTTCATGCACACTCAAAAATCATCGCCCACGCGTCCAAGAGATCCAAATCAAAGGCTCAAGATTGATGAGCACGTTACACCCCCAGTCAACGCCCTGCATGTGATTCAAAAAAGGTCAACGAATCTGAATGCTATTGGGCCAGATTGCTAAGGCCATACCTCACAATTGGGGCCTGAACCCCCCCCTGGTTTGCCTTCTCCATATTTTTTATATTTTATCTTTATTATTTTATTTACTTTATTATCTTAATTTAATTAATTATTGTTTTCACAAAAATACAAAAATACATAAAAATTCAGAAAAGACAAAAAATGCAATAAATATTTTAGTTTAATATTTTCTTGTAAATAAATGCTTGGAATTTAATTAGTTTAAAATAGGTTTTAATATTAATTCTTTTCACAATAAAAATCCAAAAATATAGACTTAGGTTTAATAAATTTTATTCCTTTTAACTTTTCCTTTTTCTTTCTAATAATATTATTTATTTATTTTTATAATTAATTATACATAAAAAATTAGGTTTAATTTAGGTTTCAATTTAATATTTTCACAATAAATTTAAAAGCTATTAGAATTAGGGTTTGCCTTTTAGTTCAATTTTAATTAATTCTTTTTTCATCAAATTCCTAAAAAACACAAAATACCAAAAACACTCTTCTTTTAATTCCTTATTAATTTTAATTTTTGCAAAAGGGTCCAACGCCCACGTTCGTAATTTATTTAATTCGCGCATTTATTCTATTTCGCTTAATCAATTATGTATCTCTCCTAAAGCTTTGTAACGTTTACTTTTCAATTTCTTTATTTATTTGCTTTATTTATTTTTCTGTCAAATCGGGTCCGGTTTAATTTTGGCGATGTGGACCCGCGCCATTTGTAATAGTTTTAGATTTACTTTCCCGCAAATATTTCTTAACTGTTAAACAAAGCATGCAAGAATGAATGGCCATAATAAAATCAAGCGTAGATCACTTTAACATGACAAGACAAATACAAATGAAAACGACACACAAATCGCACACACCACCCCTAGGGTACGCCTCACTGTTGCCTTGCCTCGAAAGGTGATCGTCGAGTAGAGGATGTCTTAGTAAGTCCTCATGATCCGGGAACCTGGCATGAGGGTAGCTTCTAAGGTGTCTTCCCATTTCTCTGGTGATCACCATGTCCCGAACCTCGAATTGACCCGAACACCTCCAACGGTGGTGCTACCTACCTCTCAATGGTGGGATGGCACTACTTTAAAGGACATTTACACAGACGAATTCCTTAGGGTAGGTAGGTTCTCGTAGATACTTGCTCTCTTCAAAAACAAACAAAAATCTTTTCACACTGACACCTTTTCAAAAAGCTTTCGAAAGCAACTTTTCAAACACTCTTGAGGACTGATACAAGAGTCGAACTGGAATTTTCAAAGAAACTTTTTTTTAAAACCCACAGTTGAAAAGCAAACAAAACATTTTTGAAAACACATTGAGCAAGTATCTAAGAGCCCATGGATAACCATGGATAGAAAGGGTGCTAACACCTTCCCTTTCTATAATCTACCTCCCGAACCGAGAGCAATCTCTATAAGGAATTTTTCTGTGCTTTTGTCCTTTCCATTTGGAGAAAATAAAAGACGGTGGCGACTCTTGCTTCCGCGACATTTCGCGAACCAGCGTTAAACAGTCAGTTCCAGATCCACCGATCACAGAACTGGCGACTCTGCTGGGGAATTCTTATAAAGTGGGGTGTACCTTAGGGATAGCTCATAACTATGTTTTCACTCGTATTGATTTGCTTGCTTTACTATTGTGGGTTGCATCGGAGTTACATAGATCCTAACCCGGATCTGGGGATACCCTGTTTAGGTAGCATAAGCTGTGAGGGACCTGTCCGGCGTAGACCGACACAGGTGAAGCAGTGGCTACGTTGGTGTGGCACCTTAGTCTGTACCGATATCCCTTGTGTCGCAACGAGGAGAATATGGGTCTTCTAAGGAGTCATTAAGCACCAACAACCTTAGAACCTTAATTGACACAACTTGGCCTTTAGAATTGTGGCAGTATGCTACGCCCATTGAGGCTAAACTCTCGTGATGGTTCTGGCTGCAAGAAAAGATTGCGATGCTGGAGTTATGACCGATTGAGGGTAGTCAATGATATTGGGATCCTCTAAGAACCCGGTTACTTTTGATTAGGACAGGTGTGAACCAACAAACTGAAAGAGGGTAGTACCTAGACCTCATGCTGGCCTAAACTTTAGGGGCTTGCCTTGTGTGACTTGTGTGCCTTACCATGTTTGCCTTTGTATCTATATGTGGTGTGCTTTATCATAACATCATAGCATCATGAGCATTGCATGCATCCTGCATAAGGACTGACCATTTCAAAGACAAGAGGGTTTCATCTTTGCTCTGTTTTGTAGGACATGATGATGCCTGTGCGAAGGAATACTATCCGGTTCAACTTTGTTCGTTCACCTGAGTTGCTTGATGAGTTGGTTAGCAGAATTCCAAATACCACTTCCTTCATTCAGAGGCATGGCTCCCTTCTCAGTTTAGTCACTGCAAAGCGGGATCAACAGTTGATGAGTGTTCTGACCCAGTTCTATGACCCCCTGTACCAGTGCTTCACCTTTCAAGACTTCCAGCTGGTCCCTACCCTGGAAGAGTTCTCTGATTTACTTGGTATCCCTATCTTGGATCAGACTCCCTTTACTGGTTGGGAAAAGACCCTCAGGCTTGAGGACGTTGCTGCAGCTCTTCCTTTGACCCATCAAGAGGTAACAGACAACTGGGTGACTAGAAGCGGAGTTAAGGGTTTCTTGGCTAAGTTTCTAATTGGTAAAGCTAACAATTTCTGGAATGACCTGGACTTTAGGGCATATGAAGACATCTTGGCTCTCCTAATCTATGGGTTAGTCCTGTTTCCTAATCCTGACAACTTCATCAATGTCACTGCCATAAGAATCTTTATGTCTCAGAATCCTGTGCCCACTCTCTTGGGTGACATCTTGCAACAACTTCATGCCCATACTACCCGAAGACGAGGAACCCTATGGTGTTGTATCCCTTTGTTGGTGAGGTGGTTTATTTCGCACCTCCCTAAGTTCGTACTGAAGAATCAAGAAGGAAGAGGTTGGGCTCACAGGTTAATGTCTCTCACCGATAAAGACATCATTTGGACTTGCAGAGGTTTGGATGAGATAGCTATTATTGATCGATGCGGGGAGTATCCTAATGTTCCCCTGATTGGTACTCAAGGAGGGATCTCTTACAATCCATGTCTAGCACTCCGTCAGTTTGGAAGAGCAAGAAGAGCAGGCCCCCATGAGATGTTGGTGCCTCACATCAGTTTCGAGTTTCAGGTGGATAATGACGAGCTGCGTTGTAGGTTCATCAAGGCTTGGGACAAAGTTCATAAAGCTGACCCACAAGAGTTAGGGCCAAAGACTTCTTTACCTATGGAAGCCTACTACAAATGGGTTCGCATCCGCGCTCAGAAGTTAGGTATGCCATATGAAGCTGTCAGACCCATCACTCTTGAGTGTCCTGATAAAGATGGTGTTCCTCCAACTGTCCTTCCTCCTCAGATACCTACTGATTATGAAACATTGAAGAGATCTTGGTCGCAACTGCGAGAAGAACGGGATTCTTACCGGGAAAAGTTCAACGAGCAGGAATCAAAGATCCAGAAGTTGACAAAACAGTTGGAGAATGAGAGAGCTCTGAATGCCTACATCCGTACTGAGAAGAGGAGACCATGGGATCAATAAGGAATTCTGGATGTACTTTTACAGTTTTATTCCCTTTTCAGTATTTCCTTTCATGTAACGCCTAAGGGCAACCTTGTTGAATAATTTCAGTTGCAAAGTTGAAACTAATAAAGTGTGTTCCTTTTTGTTTACAAAGTTGATTCCCGATTGTCTTTGAAAACATAATCCATACGCATTTCATACATCATGTGCATAGCAGATTTTTCCCTTTTTCAGGTTGCTTACCGTTCTTCGCTGTTTATTTCAGCATCATGAATTCTGACTCTGCATCAACTGAGACATCAATCAAGGCTCTTCAGGCGCAGAATGCGCAGTTTCAAGAATTAATCAAGGGTCTGGCTAAAGGCCAAGAAGAACTGAAGACTATGCTCCTGAAGAAGGAGAAGAAGAAGAAGAGAAGAACTGTTCTGTTCAACTCGGGCCGAAGGTTTGGCAACACTCTGCAGCATGAAGAGGCTGGTTCTTCTGTTGGCAAGAGTCCTTCTCAGGCAGAAGTAAAGGTTCCTAGTCCGGTAGTCTCCGACAACGAGACAGATTTTGATGAAGAGCAGTACCCTCCTGCAGATGACAGATATAAACAACTGGAGGACAGGTTGAAGGCTATGGAGGTTCAACAGGTACCTGGGCTGGATTTCGGAGATCTGGGTTTGTCAACTGGTGTGATTATCCCGCATAAGTTCAAAGCACCATCCTTCTCTAAGTATGACGGGGCGTCTTGTCCCAAACTGCATCTAAGGTCCTATGTTCGGAAAATTCAGCCGTACTCTGCGGATAAGAATTTATGGATCCACTTCTTCCAGGAGAGTCTTTCAGGGACTCATCTCGAATGGTTCTATCAGCTGGATGGGACCAAGGTTCGTAACTGGGAGGAGTTGGCTACTGCTTTCTATAAGCAGTATCAATATAATGCCGACCTTGCCCCCACACGTACCTAACTCCAGGGTATGTCGTTAGGTGTAAGCGAAGGTTTTAAGGAGTACGCTCAGAAGTGGAGAGACCTGGCTGGCAGGGTGCAGCCACCATTGACTGATCGGGAGTTGGTTGACATGTTCTTGGGGACCCTATCTGGGCCATTTTTCAACCATCTCATTGGAAATTCTTCTGCTGGGTTCACTGATTTGATTCTGACCGGAGAGAGAATTGAAGCTGGGCTGAAGTCTGGGAAGATTGCAAAGGGGGCATCATCTAGTTCGGAAAAGAAACCATTCAAGAAGGAGTCTAGTGCAGTGTATGGTTCTAGGAAATCAGAGAGACCTGAGCACCACCAATCTGTCAGTGCGGTGATGATTGCTAAGCCTGCTGCCGCTCCTCGGCCAAACAATCCTCAAAGGGCTGAAAGACCCCAGCGAGAGTTTACCCGGTTAAGCATGACCCTATCACAGATCCTGCCACAGTTGCTATCCACTAACTTAGTGACCGTCAGGGAAGCCCCGAAGTTCCCCAATACTACATCTCCCAAGTACAACCCGAATGCTCGTTGTGCCTACCATTCAGATAGCCCGGGGCACTCTACTGATGACTGTTGGGCGTTAAAAAACAAGCTGCAGGACCTTATTGACGCCAAGGAGGTACAGTTTGAGGCATCTGACAAGCCTAATGTGGTGACAGCTCCCCTGCCTGCTCATGGAGTAAATGCTATTGGGGACGAAGACGAAGTGGACGATGCTGAGTTTGATAGCTGGATCTACCCGGCAACCGACAGTGGACTCAACAATTGGAGTGCAAAGGACAACTTATCTGTTTCTCTTGTTACTAAGTAATGAATTCCTATGTTTTTGGTATTTGTAATAAACAATGATAAACTCTTTGGCCCGGTGTCTTACCCGAGGCACCGTGGTATCATTTGTGAGGGCATACAAACTGTCATTTCATATATCATGAATGAAAATCTTGGACGTATTTTTCGCATTGCAAATATTGTGTTCCTTTTCTGTCTTTCTTTTCCTTTACATAATTTTCAAAAACAGCTGTATTTACACACACACTCACTCATACAGGTTTCAATCCACTCTGGATCTTACTGATAACAACTCTGCTACTGCCAATTATGACTTCGAAAATCTGATCAACTTAGCCGAAGACGAAGGTGAAGATGATTGCGAAGTGCCTGGCGAACTTGCAAGACTGTTGCTTCAGGAAGAGAGGGCAATTCAACCCCATGAAGAGCCAATGGAAACCATAAACTTGGGTACCGAGGCAGACAGGAAAGAGGTAAAGATTGGTGCCAACCTAGAGCTCAGCGTGAAGCAACGGTTAACCAAGATGTTACATGACTATATGGAGATCTTTGCCTGGTCCTACGAAGACATGCCAGGGTTGGATACCGACATTGTGGTCCATCACTTGCCGACTAAGGAAGACTGCCCTCCAGTTAAACAAAAGGTCCGTCGGATGCGTCCAGAGATGTCTGAGAAGATTAAAGCCGAGGTCATGAAACAGTTTGATGCTGGGTTCCTTGCAGTAACTTCTTACCCTCAGTGGGTTGCTAATGTGGTGCCGGTACCTAAAAAGGATGGAAAGGTCAGAATGTGTGTCGATTACAGGGATCTGAACAGGGCCAGCCCCAAGGATGACTTCCCCTTACCTCACATTGATGTCCTTGTTGATAATACAGCTCAACATAAGGTATTCTCTTTCATGGATGGCTTTTCAGGTTACAATCAGATCAAGATGGCACCTGAAGACATGGAAAAGACTACATTTGTTACTCAGTGGGGCACCTTCTGTTACAAGGTCATGCCATTCGGGTTGAAGAACGCTGGGGCAACCTACCAACGCGCCATGGTTGCTTTATTTCATGATATGATCCATCACGAGATAGAGGTGTACGTGGACGACATGATCGCTAGGTCCCAGACTGAGGAAGAGCACCTTGATCATCTGCAGAAGTTGTTTGACCGGTTGAAACTATACAAGCTAAGATTGAACCCGAACAAGTGCACCTTCGGGGTAAGATCTGGGAAGTTGCTAGGCTTCGTGGTCAGTGATAAAGGTATTCAAGTGGACCCTGCTAAGGTCAAAGCTATTCAAGAGATGCCAGTTCCCAAGACAGAGAAGGAAGTCAGAGGCTTTTTAGGACGCCTGAATTACATCGCTCGATTCATCTCACATCTGACTGCTACTTGTGAGCCAATCTTCAAGCTGCTGAAGAAAGATCAGGTAGTACGTTGGAACGATGAATATCAGGCTGCTTTTAACAAAATCAAAGAGTATCTCCAAGAACCACCTATCCTTATGCCACCGGTTGAAGGGAGACCTCTGATACTATACCTGACAGTGCTTGACAACTCGATGGGGTGTGTGTTGGGGCAGCATGACGAGTCTGGCCGAAAAGAGCATGCCATTTATTACCTTAGCAAAAAGTTTACCGACTGTGAGACCCGATACTCACTGCTTGAGAAAACTTGCTGCGCTTTGGTATGGGCTGCTCGCCGGCTGAGACAGTATATGCTGACTCATACTACCTTGTTGATCTCAAAGATGGATCCTATAAAATACATATTCGAAAAGCCTGCTCTGTCTGGGAGAATCGCAAGGTGGCAAATGATCTTGACGGAATACGACATTCAATATACAACCCAGAAAGCCATCAAGGGGAGTGTATTGGCAGACCACCTGGCACATCAAGCTGTAGATGACTATCAGTCCATGAACTTCGAGTTTCCGGATGAAAGCATTATGATTGTAACTGATTGTGAAGTACCTGGACCGGATGAAGGACCTGAACCAGGATCCCGATGGTCTATGCACTTTGACGGAGCCTCCAATGCTTTGGGAAATGGTATCGGCGCCATAACCATATCACCTCAAGGTACTC
Organism: Vicia faba; assembly: GCA_948472305.1. Taxonomy (NCBI): domain Eukaryota; kingdom Viridiplantae; phylum Streptophyta; class Magnoliopsida; order Fabales; family Fabaceae; genus Vicia; species Vicia faba. The sequence continues at coordinate 170,206,526 of OX451739.1, read as the reverse complement.
ATACTCCACTCACTGCCCGGCTATGTTTCAACTGTACCAACAACATGGCGGAGTATGAGGCGTGTATCATGGGTCTTCAAGCTGCGATCGACCTAAGGATCAAGTTTCTGAGTGTCTTCGGAGATTCCGCTCTTGTGATCAATCAGATCAAAGGAGAGTGGGATACGAAACATCCAAACTTGATTCCTTACAGAGAATGTGTGTTGACCCTGATTCCCCACTTCACAGAGATAACCTTTGAGCACTTTCCAAGAGAAGAGAATCAGTTAGCGGACGCGTTAGCTACAATGTCTTCAATGTTCAAGGTCAAATGGGATAATGAGGCTCCCCGGATCATCATCTGGAAACTGGACGAACCGGCATACTGTTGTGATCTCGAAACTGAATTGGTGACTGAGAAGCCTTGGTACCATGAGGTGAAGAGATATCTGGAAGCTCAGGAATACCCCGAAGGTGCATCTGTCAATGATAAGAAATTCCTGAGGAGGTTCGCAGCCAAGTTCTTCCTTAGCAACGGCATATTGTACAAGCGAAACCATGACTCAACCTTACTGCGTTGTGTGGACAAGACTGAAGCAGAAAGGATCATGGAAGAGCTACATGAAGGGACCTTTGGTACGCATTCCAGTGGACACACTATGGCTAAGAAAATCCTACGGGCAGGATATTACTGGTCCACAATGGAAGCTGACTGTTACCAACACTCCAGGACATGCCACAAGTGCCAGATCTATGCAGACAAGGTGCATGTTCCTCCAGTTCCTCTGAATGTTCTGACTGCGCCTTGGCCGTTTGCAATGTGGGGCATAGACATGATCGGCGAGATTAAACCTACGGCATCCAATGGACATCGCTTCATCCTAGTGGCGATCGACTATTTTACGAAGTGGGTTGAAGCAGCATCCTATGCAACGGTAACCAAGACTGTTGTGGCACGGTTCATTCGGCATAACCTGATCTGTCGGTACGGCGTCCCCGAGCGGATTATTACAGACAACGGTACCAATCTGAACAACAAGATGATCGCTGAGCTCTGTGAACAGTTCAAGATACAGCACCACAATTCTTCTCCTTACAGACTGAAGATGAATGGGGCTGTAGAAGCAGCAAATAAGAACATCAAGAAAATCGTGCAGAAGATGACAGTAACTTATAAAGATTGGCACGAGATGTTACCGTTTGCTCTACATGGGTACCACACCTCAGCCAGGACGTCAACCGGGGCAACTCCTTTTTCCTTGGTTTATGGTATGGAGGCAGTCTTGCCAATCGAAGTACAAATTCCCTCTCTCCGGATAATGAAGGATGCAAATCTGAACGAAGATGATTGGATCCAGACACGACTTGATCAACTCAACCTCATTGACGAAAAGAGACTTGCTGCTATCTGTCATGGTCAGACGTATCAGAAACGGATGATCAGGGCATTTAACAAAAAGGTCAGACCACAGGAATATCAAGTTGGGGATCTGGTAATCAAGAGAATCATCCTTCCTCAGAGTGATCCAAGGGGCAAATGGACCCCTACGTACGAAGGGCCATTTGTGGTTAAACATGTGTTCTCAGGAGGAGCAATGATTCTAACCAACATGGATGGTGACGACCTCCCTCACCCCGCCAATGCAGACATAGTAAAAAGATACTACGCATGAAAAAGACCCGCTAGGCTGACATGCCTAGGCAAAAATTAGGGCTTCCCGTCGAACCAAAAGGGTTCGGGCAAAATGTAGGGATGAAAATGAAAAAAATCTGTACACCCGGCAAGTCGAAAACCTGAAAAGGCGGCTTGGGCAAAAATGGGTATCCCGGTGGACTGAAAACCCGAAAGGGCGGTCCAGGCAAAAATTAGGGATAAAAGCGTAATACTACGTCTCATTGGATCACTTTGCATCCAGAATTTTGTATCTACATCAAGTTCAGACGGCATCGATCAGTCAGCTTCACCCTCAACCAAGGTCATCAAGTGATGAGACGCTCGGAGTTATAAAGACAATAGCAGAGTTGAAACCCAGTGGATCATTCATATTTCACACAGCTGTTTTATTTTTCTTTTGTACGAAATCTGTATAAACTCTTTTGCTCGGCGACGTTCCTCTTACTAGGACGTCAGCCTCTTGTACACAAAATGCCTATTTTCAGGCCATTCAAAAATTAATACAAATATATTTTCAGTTAAACGTGCCAAGTATTTTTTCTTTTTCCGTTTTGTTTTGCGAAGAACGTCCAAGGTTCAATTTGTGATATATGCATTGACAATAATTTGCTAACTCATAAATATTTGCATACGAAACAAAGGAATTAATTGCAGGTGACACTAGAAACAGGGGCAATAAAAGAGTTGTCTGAGCAGTCTAATTGTTCTATCCTCCAAGGTACCAAGGTAGGTTCAGCTAAAGAACATGACCAGTATACCTGAATTCCCCAGAGAGTGAGCCAACAAAAGGGCATTCTTCTCCAAGCAGAGCTATCAAATCTCAAGGAAATTGAGTATCCTCTAGTAGATCTCAATACTCCCCCAGCAGCAGCATATATATATTCTTAACAAGCATCCCTGGCAGTCTTGGCCTAAAGATTGTTCCCCGGCGGTATCTCAATATTCAAAGGAATCACTTCCCCAGCATATCAAAACTTCCCCAGAAAAGTCCAATCCGGTTTCCCCAGGAAAGATGGAGTCCATATCCCCAAGCAGTAAGCTTATCCCCAGTAAAATTCTGGAAGCTTACCCCCTCGTAGAGCACGAACGCGTCGTCCGGCTTGATTTAAAGAGTTATTTCCTTAACAGGATATAACTGGGTTATCCTCAGCCAAAAGCCACGGAAAGGTCGTCGTCAACGTAGTTCTTTCCTATCCCCAGCGAAGTCTATTCACACTTCCAACAACAAGGGTATCCCCAGCAAATTATTATCTACACTCAGCGAGGCATCCTTCTCCCCACAGAGTATTACTTCCCAGCAAGGTCGCTAGAGTATCTTTTCTCCCCGTATAATCTTCCATTTGCCAAAGTTTATTCCGCAACGGAGTCATCTTCCCCTACCGGTATTCTTGCAGTTATCATCCCCAGTGGAAGCAAAATCTATTCTCCAACATTAGCCCAGGATATCAACTTCCCGGCACCCGTCAAGGATCTACTTTCCTAGACGAAAACATTCATAAAACATCACATACACCATTATAGCATGCATAGACGCATCGTATCATACAAATCTCATTTATGTTGAGAACATCATTGCTTGATCCACATCATGCATTGCATATGACTGACCTTTACTTTTCAGGAAAGACGCAGTTAAAATACTCAAACATATTTCAAAGCCTTCTCTAGTCCAACTAAATCGACTCCCAACAGATTTTTCTGATAAAGACTCAGCAGAAGTTATGGTCCCCTCTCCAACGGTGAGTGAGGTGGTAATTCCTTTTTCAGATGTTTCCCTCTCCGACGGTGAGTGTGAGGTGATAGTCTCCTATGGTTCCCTCTCCAACGGCGAGTGAGGTGGTAAGTCCTTTTTCAGATGTTTCCCTCTCCGACGGTGAGTGTGAGGTGATAGTCTCCTATGGTTCCCTCTCCGACGGTGTGTGAGGTGGTAAGTCCTTTTCAGATGTTTCCCTCTCCGACGATGAGTGTGAGGTGATAGTCTCCTATGGTTCCCTCTCCGACGGTGTGTGAGGTGGTAAGTCCTTTTCAGATGTTTCCCTCTTCGACGATGAGTGTGAGGTGATAGTCTCCTATGGTTCCCTCTCCGACGGTGTGTGAGGTGGTAAGTCCTTTTCAGATGTTTCCCTCTCCGACGATGAGTGTGAGGTGATAGTCTCCTATGGTTCCCTCTCCGACGGTGTGTGAGGTGGTAAGTCCTTTTCAGATGTTTCCCTCTCCGACGATGAGTGTGAGGTGATAGTCTCCTATGGTTCCCTCTCCGACGGTGTGTGAGGTGGTAAGTCCTTTTCAGATGTTTCCCTCTCCGACGATGAGTGTGAGGTGATAGTCTCCTATGGTTCCCTCTCCGACGGCGAGTGAGGTGGTAATCCCTTTTTCAGATGTTTCCCTCTCCGACGGTGAGTGTGAGGTGATATTCTCCTAGGGTTCCCTCTCCAACAGTGAGTGAGGTGACAATTCCTTTTCCTATGATTCCCTCTCCGACGGCGAGTGAGGTGATTCCCTTTCAGATTATAATGGTCTTTGGTTCTCGTTCCGATCCTGCGAAGATGGTATTTCCCACCAAGATTTTCTCAACGAGCGTTGTTGAAGTTAAAATCATCCAAGGTTCTCTTACCATTCATGCTAGGGCAGTAACCATACCTGTTTCATTCATCATCTTTTGAAGCTCCAGATTCAGCTCCTGTAACCAGTCAGGACATACCTATACCAAGCATCTAAAATCAGCTCCTGCGACGTGTCAGGTACTCATTTTCTGTTTTGCAGGTATGCAGGTTCTCGCCAAGGAATCTCCTACGCGACCAACATCCAGATGGCATCTATAAGCCCATCATCCTATCCAGCAATCTCAAAATGGCATCTATAAGCCCATTCCCATCATCACTGCTACCATGTGAGCGCAAATTTCTGGGCACTCTAGTGTCCAATCATCTTCTACCCTCGGATTACGAAAGGCACGTTCGCCAATCTGCATCCTCAGGTCTAAGAAGATTGAACAGGGGCAATTGTTGTACCCCAAAATTTGCCCTCCCATATTCTTCAAGAAATTGCCAAGTCAAGTCACAAAATTCCCCAAGGGTTGCACAGTGCAAAGGTCTCCTATACAGTCAAAACTAGGGTTTTGTGTTCTGATCAAGAAAGGAAGTTTTCAAAGGCCCAATCAAGTCTCATATGCCTACAAAGATGGTCAAGCATCCTCATATCAAGTTTCAAGGCATTCAGCACAAAATTGCACAGTCAAAACCCTAAATTGCACTACAGTCAACTGTAGGGGCAAAATGGTCATTTGACAGTCAAAAGTTCAAATTTTTGGTCAACATATCATTTTGAAGCCACAAACATCATTTGATCAATGCTTGATCATGATTCTCAAAATTTGGCTCAGAAAATCATCAAGATGCAAAAGTTTCCTTATTTGGACAGTTGAAAAAGTCAACTGAAATTGACCAGGGCATAACTTTCACATGGATTATCAGAAAAATTCCATCCAAAGCTCATTTTGAAGAGAAAGACATTTCCTACAACTCATCTTCATACTTCAACTCCAAGAAATTCTCTCACAAAAAGTTATCAATTTCAACATTATAGGTCATTTTCAAAAGTCAACAAAAAGGGACTTTAAGTCAAAGGCCATAACTTGAGATTGGTAAATCAAAATGACATGGGACCAAAGGCATTGGTTAGAGGACTCAAAGACCTTTCCAAAATGTCCAAGAACATGAGAAAAGCTTAAAAATTGAGTAAGTTATGCCTTGTGGATGTTGGGAAATTTTTGGATATTTTGAAAAGTCAACATTGATCCAAATGACCTAAAATTGCTAATGGGCCCATTTTTCTTCCATGATTCATCATTCCAAGCATATGCACGACCACTTGGCCCAAAGGGAAGTATTTTCTCATTTTTTGTTTATTTATTTGAATTATTATTTATATTAATTCATTTAAATCATTTAAATATGTGGAAAATATATAACTTGACCTAAAAAATCTTTTCATGCATGTTTTGCCATCAAGATTTCGTGCATAGGCTAATTAGGAAAGATTTGGTTTGATTTGAGCATAATTGATACAAAAACCATGTGAAAAAGATATGAAACATAATGGTGAAAAATCAAATATTGAAAACTATCAATGCCATGGATTTGTTCTACTTTTGTTAACCTAATGCCTTCAGTACAAATGCTAGATCATAAACCTAATGCAAAGAGACAAAAAAGCTGCGCAGAAAAGCTCATTGAAAACTTGGAATTTTCACTAAAAAACTCAAAACTGTAAACCACTTTTTAGGTCGATTCAGGCCTCCATTCTTGTCTCAATAGCTTCCTGAAGCTTCACTGATCACACTCCAATCCGAAACATCAACCCAAACTTCAAGAATTGGTAAAACAAATTCAAACTGTACAAAGAAAAATTGATTATCGTGTTTCATGTTTTAAGCATTTTTATAACATTTTGTTCATGGATTCTTATTCCTCATGAGATTCTAAAGCTAACCATCATGTTTAATTGCATTATTACGCTGTATATAAGATTTTACCATGCGTGGCTTTTAGGGTTTTCAGCGTTTTGAATTGGGGTTTTTGAGATAAGGAAAAATTGAGGTTCCAGGCCACCACCATTGCAATCAGCAGACCTGGACGAAGAGATTACCATAGTCGCGATTAATTTATGAGTTGCGTAGGCCTAATCGCTATTTCTTGGTAGCATGCCTAATAGAACGCCCAAAAACCGTTGCGTTTGTTCTTTGTTTTACAGGGATGGTGAAGAAGATGAGGTGTTGTCAACACATGATTCGTTGATTTGAATTTCGCGCGTTTCTCTCCACTAACGCGTTGTTTCTTTTTATATTATTTGTTTGTTTGTATATTAATTGAATATGCGCTTAGCTCAGCTGGCAACGAGGATTGGTGGTGAAGGTACATGACCTGGGTTCGAGCCCCAGGTCTTACATATTTCAATATTATTTTTCCCTAATAAATTCTGTGCAGCACTTGCGTTGAAGATCTTCATGCACACTCAAAAATCATCGCCCACGCGTCCAAGAGATCCAAATCAAAGGCTCAAGATTGATGAGCACGTTACACCCCCAGTCAACGCCCTGCATGTGATTCAAAAAAGGTCAACGAATCTGAATGCTATTGGGCCAGATTGCTAAGGCCATACCTCACAATTGGGGCCTGAACCCCCCCTGGTTTGCCTTCTCCATATTTTTTATATTTTATCTTTATTATTTTATTTACTTTATTATCTTAATTTAATTAATTATTGTTTTCACAAAAATACAAAAATACATAAAAATTCAGAAAAGACAAAAAATGCAATAAATATTTTAGTTTAATATTTTCTTGTAAATAAATGCTTGGAATTTAATTAGTTTAAAATAGGTTTTAATATTAATTCTTTTCACAATAAAAATCCAAAAATATAGACTTAGGTTTAATAAATTTTATTCCTTTTAACTTTTCCTTTTTCTTTCTAATAATATTATTTATTTATTTTTATAATTAATTATACATAAAAAATTAGGTTTAATTTAGGTTTCAATTTAATATTTTCACAATAAATTTAAAAGCTATTAGAATTAGGGTTTGCCTTTTAGTTCAATTTTAATTAATTCTTTTTTCATCAAATTCCTAAAAAACACAAAATACCAAAAACACTCTTCTTTTAATTCCTTATTAATTTTAATTTTTGCAAAAGGGTCCAACGCCCACGTTCGTAATTTATTTAATTCGCGCATTTATTCTATTTCGCTTAATTAATTATGTATCTCTCCCAAAGCTTTGTAACGTTTACTTTTCAATTTCTTTATTTATTTGCTTTATTTATTTTTCTGTCAAATCGGGTCCGGTTTAATTTTGGCGATGTGGACCCGCGCCATTTGTAATAGTTTTAGATTTACTTTCCCGCAAATATTTCTTAACTGTTAAACAAAGCATGCAAGAATGAATGGCCATAATAAAATCAAGCGTAGATCACTTTAACATGACAAGACAAATACAAATGAAAACGACACACAAATCGCACACACCACCCCTAGGGTACGCCTCACTGTTGCCTTGCCTCGAAAGGTGATCGTCGAGTAGAGGATGTCTTAGTAAGTCCTCATGATCCGGGAACCTGGCATGAGGGTAGCTTCTAAGGTGTCTTCCCATTGCTCTGGTGATCACCATGTCCCGAACCTCGAATTGACCCGAACACCTCCAACGGTGGTGCTACCTACCTCTCAATGGTGGGATGGCACTACTTTAAAGGACATTTACACAGACGAATTCCTTAGGGTAGGTAGGTTCTCGTAGATACTTGCTCTCTTCAAAAACAAACAAAAATCTTTTCACACCGACACCTTTTCAAAAAGCTTTCGAAAGCAACTTTTCAAACACTCTTGAGGACTGATACAAGAGTCGAACTGGAATTTTCAAAGAAACTTTTTTTTAAAACCCACAGTTGAAAAGCAAACAAAACATTTTTGAAAACACATTGAGCAAGTATCTAAGATCCCATGGATAACCATGGATAGAAAGGGTGCTAACACCTTCCCTTTCTATAATCTACCTCCCGAACCGAGAGCAATCTCTATAAGGAATTTTTCTGTGCTTTTGTCCTTTCCATTTGGAGAAAATAAAAGACGGTGGCGACTCTTGCTTCCGCGACATTTCGCGAACCAGCGTTAAACAGTCAGTTCCAGATCCACCGATCACATCCAGCATCGCAATCTTTTCTTGCGGCCAGAACCATCACGAGAGTTTAGCCTCAATGGGTGTAGCATACTGCTACTGTTCTATTGGCCAAGTTGGGTCATTTAAGGTTCTAAGGTCGGTTGGTGCTTAATGACTCCTCAGAAGACCCATATTATCCTCGTTGCGACACAAGGGATATCGGTACAGACCAAGGTGCCACACCAACGTAGCCACTGCTTCACCCGTGTCGGTCTACGCCGGACAGGTCCCTCACAGCTTATGCTACCTAACAGGGTATCCCCAGATCCGGGTTAGGATCTATGTAACTCCGATGCAGCCCACAATAATAAAGCAAACAAGCACAACAATTGAAAACACAAGTGATCTTAGTCCTAAGGTACACCTCACTTTAAAGTAATTCCCCAGCAGAGTCGCCAGTTCTGTGATCGGTGGATTTAGAACTGACTGTTTAACGTTGGTTTTACAAAATGTCACGGAAGCAAGAGTCGCCACCGTCTTTTATTTTCTCCAACAAGGAAAGGACAAAAGCACAGCAAAATTCCTTATGAGATAGTTTCTCGGTTCGGGAGGTAGATTTATAGAAAGGGAAGGTGTTAGCACCCTTTCTATCCATGGTTATCCATGGGCTCTTAGATACTTGCTCATTGTGTTTTTAAAAGTGTTTGCTTTTCAAAGTGTGAGTGGGTTTGAAAAAGTTTCGTTTAAAGATTTCAGATCGACTCTTGTATCAGTCCTCAAGAGTGTTTGAAAAATTGTTTTGAAAGCTTTTTGAAAAGTGTCGGTGTGAAAAGAGTTTTGATTCGTTTTGAATAGAGCAAGTATCTATGAGTCATCCACCTACCCTAAGGAATTAGGCTGTGTAAATGTCCTTAAGGTAGTGCCATCCCACCATTGAGAGGTAGGTAGCACCACCGTTGGAGGTGTTCGGGTCAATTCGAGTTTTAGGGACAGTGTGGTCACCAGAGCAATAGTAGGACACCTTAGAAGCTACCCTTATGCCATTGATCTTTTTTATTCTGAGGCAACCGTTTTGAGGCAACTGTTCCGAGGCAATCATTTCGAGGCAACTTGTTTCGAGGCAACTTGTTTCGAGGCAACTAGATCAATGGACATAAGGACTTACTAAGACGTCCTATACTCGACGACCACATTTCGAAGGCAAGGCAACAGTGAGGCGTACCCTAAGAGTGGTGTGTGAATTTGCGTGTTGTTTTCAGTTTATGTTTTATCTTGTACATGTATCATGGTGATCTACGCTTGTTATTAATTTAGGTCATACATTCTTTCATGCGAAGTTTAGCAGTTTTAAGAGTGCGGAAATTTAAATGCGGAAAATAAAATCCTACGCTATTACAAGGCGCGGGTCTATACATCGCCAAATTACAAAGACCCGTTTTAATAAAAGATGCGGAAAGTAAAACCTAGCTACTATTACAACGCTTGAGCAATTACATAATATTCACGAAGAAAAAACAAGAATAAATGCGCGAAAGAATTAAAGTTGAGCGTTCGAGGGCGTTGGACCCTTTTGAAATTAAATTGAAATTAAATTGAAACTAAAGTTACTTAATTAAAAGAAAAGAAATGTTTTTTATGTTTTTGGTATTTAATGAAATAAGAAAAGAATTTAAAATTAGAAGGAAACCCTAGTTCTAAATATTTTTAATTATTAAAGAAAAGGTTAAAGTTTAAAACCTAATTTATGCTAATTGATTATTTACATATTTATTTACAAAGATATTTAATAATAATAATAATAATAATGAGAAATTTATTTATTGAAAAAAAGATAAAAAGGTTAGAAACCCTAATTTCTACATATTTTATTTATTTAAGAAAAAGTATTAAAATTGAAAACCTAAATTAACTAAATTTATTATTTAAAGTTTATTTACAAAATAAATTAATAGTGAATTAAATATTAATTAAACATATTTTAGTTTTTTGATTTTCTGGTTTTATTATGAAAAGAAAATTATTTGAAGTGAATTAAATAAAAATGATTAAAAGAACTAGAAAAAAGAAAAGAAAGGAAAATTAAAAAATATACAAACATTAGGGGGTGTCTGGCCCATTTGGAGGTTTTTGAAGCATTTTGGCCCACTGAATCAAAGCCCTCTTTTGACTTTCTGTGCTTGCGTGTGCATCCATTGACTGAGGCATATGGTAAACCTCTTTTGTGGCCTTTGGGTTGAAACTCAGGGGCGCGTGGCAGGCTTGGATGTGAGCGTACATGATGGACTTTGGACGAAGTGCTGCATAGAACCACCTTGTAACAAAATTCATGAATTAAGTGAGGGGACCTGGGAATCAAACCCAGGTCCCAGCGTTTACCAAGCGAATGCCTTGCCATGTGAGCTATGAAGCGCGTTTGTATATTTAATAGATAACAAATAATATATATGAAAAAGGAATATTATGCTGGAACATTGAAAAATCGCGCCAAGGTTTGAATTGACCAACCAGGAGATGACACACATGCGTCTTCTTCGTTTTGTACCTGTAAATATAACCAAATAGCGGGGGTTTTAAACCCCCACTAAGTACCACCAGGAAAAATAGTGATTAGACAATGGGCAAATATAAAAAAGGTGCGAGGTCATGGAATGATTCGTCTTCATGTCACGAATTCATTGGCATAGGTTTGGTGGTCCAATTTTTCCATATGGGGAAAGCCCCAATTTGAAACTCTGAAAAACCTAGCTTTTGACAATGGTGGATTCTGATACATGCATCGTTAGTTCAATCAAATATTGCCAATAGCTTCAGAACAACATTGTTAGCAAGAATCAACACTTAAAACTCATGAATCATGCATGTAAATTAAAAAACGATAATGGATATATTCATGAAAAGTGCAATGTTGTTCTACCAATTCCTGGGGTATGGAGACCAGGTTTTGATTGTAATCGATTCCTAGATGCTTTGGCAATGTATTGGAATGCGTTTGGAGCTTTGAATTGTCCTCTAACTAGGATTTCAGATTTCAAGTTTTTATGGAAAAATGCAATTTTGTTATGCCTCTCTAGCATCTCTTTCGTGTGTCTGAGCATTAGGTCATGTTGTGCCTTTGTATTTGAGTGAAATTAGGTCAAAAAACCAAGCCCATAGTCCATGAATTTATGATTTTGATATTTGATTTTGTCACATCTTTTTTCAATCTTTTTGCCATGGAAACTTGCCAAATAGGGATGATCTTGTCCCCTTGAGATAGTACACGAAATCTTTTGCATATGTGGAAGATATTTGCTGCACAAAAAAGATTTAAAAACATGATTTGGTATTTTTCTTATATTTAAATTTAATTAAATGAATTAATGACAATAAAAATTCAAATAATAAACTAAAAATAAGAAAATAAATCCCTTTGAGGTCAATGGGTCGTGCATAGCCTTTGGGTAATGATTCATGAAAGAAATTGAGGCCCATTAGCATTTTTTAAGCCTTTTGTGCAAAGTTGACTTTTCAAAATTCCCAAACATTTCCCAACTTCTCCAAGGCATATCTTGCTCAATTTTGAAGATATGAACATGTTCTTTGACATTTTGGAAAGGTCTTTAAGTCCTATAACCAATGCCTTTGGTCCCATGTCATTTTGATTTACCAATCTCAAGTTATGGTCTTTGACTTAAAGTGCCTTTTTGTTGACTTTTGAAAATGACCTATAATATTGAAATTGATAACTTTTTGTGAGAGCATTTCTTGGACTTGAAGTGTGAAGATGAGTTGTAGGAAATGTCATTCTCTTCAAAATGAGATTTGGATGGAATTTTCCTGATAAACCATGAAGAAGTTATGCCCTGGTCAATTTGCAGTTGACTTTTTCAACTGTCCAAAAATAGAAACTTTTGCATCTTGAGACTTTTTGAGCCATGCTTGTGAAATCATGATCAAGAATTGATCAAATGATGTTTGTGGCTTCAAAATAAGATGTTGACCAAAAAATTTGACTTTTGACTGTCAAATGACCATTTTGCCCCTGTAGTTGACTGTGAAGCAATTAGGGTTTTTGACTGTGCAACTTGACCTTGTGAGCCTTGAAACTTGACATATGGATGCTTGACAATGTATGTAGGCATGTGGGACTTCATTGGACCCTTGGAAATTTCAATTTCTTTGCAAGAACCAAAACCCTAATTTTGGCTGTGTTAGGAGGCAATTGGACTGTGCAACCCTTGAGAGATTTTGAAGCATGACCTTGGCAAATCTTGAAGGATATGGGAGGGAAAATTTTGGGGTACAACAGACCCCTACCTCCAGCATTTGTTATTTTTCTTAATTCTTTCAGGTAATATAGTGTACGCGCATGCCAATGGACCATCATACTCCCTCACCAATCAGCATGTCAGATTGCCAGATGGTCAGATCGGGTGGTCAAGCTTAGAAGGCGTACCATAAGCTAGTCAACGCATGTGCACATGATCACAAGAAAGTCAATTGGATTAGCATGTTTGGGCCAACAAAAATGCTTTCCACACCCTCCAAAAAAAGGCCCATTCTCACTCTTTCTTTTATATTTTCTTTTCTTTATTTAGTTATTTTATTTTATTTAATTAATTTCTAACCAATAACAAATTTTCTTTTTTATCAAAAAAATAAAAAAACACCTTTTTTATCCAATTAAATTTTAGAACTTTTATTTTTATTAATTAATACTAATTAATTAATTAGAATATTAATTAGGAAACTTTAACTTATTTTTGTAAATAAATAAAATCAATTAGAAATCATTAGGTTTTAACATTCATTTAATTATTTTAATTCCTTTATTAAATTAAAAAAAACTCCAAAAATATGTCATTAATTATTTTTCATTAATTAAGTTATAGAATTAATTTAGTATTTAATTTAGAATTTAATTTCTTTTCTTAAAATAAAAACAACAAAAAAAAAGCATTTTCTTTTGAAAGGGTCAAAACCCTAATTCGCATTCGATTTAATTTTGCGTCGCGCTTTATTTTCTTTATCCAATTAATGTATCTGCTTATGGTTTGTAATAATAATTGGGACATTTTATTTATTTTACCGCTTTATTTTATTTTCAAAGGGTTGCTTTTGGCGATGTAAATACCCGACGCCTTGTAATTTAATTTCCGCATTTTAATTCTATAAATTATACAACTGTTAGATGTTTGATAATAGGGGTTGCATGACAAGAATGAATGCTTAATCTTAAAATCAAATTAGATCACCCTTAACATGTGCAAAGATAAAAATAACTGAAAACAACACACTCGCACACGCGCACTCCTAGGGTACACCCCACTTGGTTGCCTTCGTACACGGTCATTGAGTATAGGTCGTTTTAGAGGTCGTCCTCTTGTCTAAAAGATCATAGTTGCCTCAGATATTGTTGCCTCAAACAAATGATCTAAGACATTAGAGTTACCGCTAAGGCGTCCTAACATTTCTTTAGTGATCGTACGTCCCTTTCGAATTGACCCTCAAACTCCAATGACGGTGCTACCTACTCATTAATAGTGGGATAGCATTGTCTAAAGGAAATTAGCATAGAACGATTCCTTTTTCGAGTAGGTAGATAGTTCTTAGATACCTGCTCATCCAAAACAAAACATTTTTTTCACACTTACACTCCTTTATAAACAAAGTTTTCAAAAACACTTCATTACACTCTTGAGGACAGAAGCAAGAGTTAAATCGAAGTTAAAAACAAAAACTTTTTCGAACCCACGAGCACAAAGAAAACATTTTGAAAATGATGAGCAAGTACCTAAGAGGCCGTAGATAAGTACGGATAGAAAGGGTGCTAATACCTTCCCTTTCTATAATCTACCCCCCGTACCTAGAAAATCTCGAAAAAGGAATTTTTCTGTGCTTTTTTCCTTTCCTTGTTGGATAAAATAAAATTCGGTGGCGACTCTTGCTTACCGCAACATTTTGCAAACAAAAAAACACAAAACGTAAACCAGCATTCCAAAAACAGTCAGTTCTTCCCACCGTATCACACCTGGGAATACACCGGCATTTTACAAGTTCTTTTTGATAGTCAGGAGTGGGTTCACAAGTTCATCAACTTAAGTAACAAACATATCTTCCTCAATGGAATTGGCATTATGGCCGTGCTTGGGCATATGGGTAGTGATTACATTGGGAATTTCTGGCGTATCGAATTCAATCTCTTTGGCTTCAAGAAGGTCTTGTAGTTTTTTTTTCATAGCCCAACAGTTGTTAGTGTCATGGTCGGGGCTCTCAGAATGGTATGCACAGCGGGCATTAGGATGATAGTGAGGAGAGGTTGTGTTAGGATTCTTTGGAGCTTCTTTCAAAGTCACTAGATTGGATCTTAACAAATATGGTAATACTTGAGATAGTGTCATATTAATTCGGGTGAACTGTCTGACTGGTCTTTCCATTCTTGGCTGGTTGCTTCTTTGCTGAGCAGGCGCAGGTTTAGGAATCATGATAGCCCCCACCATCAGACGGTGTTCAGCCTTATCTTGATTTCTCTGAGGATATATAGCAACAACTTCTTTCTTTCCAATGAATTGTTTCCTTACAGCACAGAGGATACATCTTTTTGAATCTTCCCATTTTTTATCCTGGCTTCCACCCTTTCTCCAGTCAATATCAATTCAGTAAAACCTGCCAATGAACTCTCAATTAAGTGATTGAAGAAAGGACCGAACAAGGTGCCCAAAAACATGTCTACTAATTCTACTTCAGATAGGGGAGGCTGGACTCTTCCTGCTAAGTCCCTCCATTTTTGCGCGTAGTCTTTGAAGCCTTCACTTGAAACCATGGACATACTCTGGAGTTGAGTACGGGTGGGTGCAAGATCAGCATTGTATTGGTATTGTTTGTAAAAGGCAGCAGCCAGATCTTCCCAGTTATGAACATTGGCTCTTTCTAACTGATAAAACCAATCAAGTTGAGTTCCTGGCAGACTGTCTTAGAAGAAGTATACCCATAAACCCTTGTCAGTGGTATGAGGCTGGATTTTCCTCACATAGGACCGGAGATGCATTTTGGGACATGAAACTCTATCGTATTTGGAGAAATTGGTGCTTTGAATTTTGGAGGAATGATAATCCCATATACTAACCCCAACTCCTCAAAGTCCATTCCAGGCACTTTTTGGATTTCCATTGCACTTAACCGTTCTTCTAGATGCTTATATTTGCCGTCGGCTGGAGGATATTGTTCTTCTGAATAATCTTCTTCTTCCTCTTCCTCTTCTGAATCTGGCTGGATAACTGCTTCTTTGCCTTTCCTATCTTGATTTTGTTTCTCACCAGATGACGTTGCAAAGTCTAGGGTCCTTCTTGCTTGCCCTTGGAATCTTCTTCCCATATTTAGAACTCCAGTTATTTTCTTTGCCTTTTTCTTTTTCTCTTCAACCTGTAAGGTCTTCAACTCTTCTTGTCCTTTGGCTAGAGTTAAGAACATCTGTTGAAACTGAGCATTTTGTGCTTGGAGGTCCTTCACTGTTTTCTCGAGATCCATCTTACTGAAATACACAGTAGAAAGATGAGGAGACTTGTTGCAAGAAACCTGCTTATGTTATGATGAATGGTAAATGCATATTGAATGATTTCAAGGATTTTAAAGATTCAAATTTGTTTTAGACAAAAATAAAACACATGTTATATTAATAAATTAAAGCTTGAGTACATCAATGCCTCTTTGCGCAAAACAATACAAAAAACTCTAAGATAAAAAGGTTGTACGCATCCTCTTTGGTGCAATGTAGGCATTCAGAGTCTGCTCCTCATGAAGTTGCTTAGTGAGCTCCAAAACCTTCTTCTCGCTAGCGTAGAATTGGGCTTCGAAAGCGTCTCGCTCCCCCTTGAGTTGTATCCAATCTCTTTGTAAGTCTTCAAGAGAGGTGGGCATGTCAGGATGTAGGATAGTGTATGGAACATCTCCTTCCATAACAGGCTCCATGATCACCGGTAGGATGGAGGGATAAGGCATCATAAGACTCTGAGCACGAGTTCGTACCCATTTGAGGTAAGGCTCAAGAGGGATGGAATTATTGTGCCCCAATGTTTTACTATCTACCTTGTTCGACATCCTCCAAGCTCGGATAAATCTCTGACAAAGACCTTGATCGTTGTTCTCGTAGTCAAATACCAAACCTTGAATGAGCATCTCATATGGACTATCCCTTCGGGCGTAACCAAACTGTCTTAAGGATAAACAGGGGTTGTAGGTGATACCTCCCCTAATTCCAAGTAAAGGGACATTAGGGAATTCTCCACAAAGGTCGACAATAGTAACATTCTCTATGGATCGGGAACACCAATGGATGTCTGAATGTTTGAGCATCATCAACCTTTGTGACCACCTTGAACCTTGCTCATTCTTCAATACATATTAGGGAAGATGCGAAATAAACCATCTTGCCAAGAGAGGAGTACAACACATAAGGATACCTCTTTTCCTCATAGTGCGAGTGTGAAAAGAATGTAGGATGTCCCCTAGCAAAGTAAGCATCGGGTTATGAGACATGAAGATCTTGACGGTGTTCACATCTATGAGTTGGTCAAGATTTGGAAACAAAACCATCCCATAGATGAGGAGAGCCACAATTTCCTCAAAAGCTTGTAGATCAAAAGAGTTCCAACAGTTTTGGGCTTTCTCAAATAAGAACTTTTCTAGGAAACCCTTGACATCACTCCTTGTTTCCCAATTGGTTGTGACATCAGATAATTGCAAGTGTAGAACTTGGGCAATATCTTCTGGCTTTAGATCTCTTTCTGTATCGCTGAAAGGTAGTTGATTGAGAATAGAAATCCTCAAGAGTTGGGAGAATTCTTCCAAAGTTGGCACAAGTTGATAATCGGGAAATGTGAAGCAATGGTGTAAGGGATCAAAGAGCTGAAAGAGCACCTTCATCATGTCTTCATCAGTGTTGGAGGTGACCAAGTTTAATAGGGGACCATGTCTTTCGGTAAATGGAGAGTTTTCAGGAATCCTTGATGCTAGCTCCTTAAGTTGAGGAGGGATCCTTACAAGATTGACTTGAATGGTTTTCCCACGAATAGAATCCATGTCCTACAAAACAGAACAAAGATAAATCCCAAGATCCTTGAAATGGTTAATGAATGAGTATGACGTTATGATGTTCATGATGTTATGTACAAGTAAATATATATAAACAAAGTAAACAAATACCTAGGTTTAGGCTTGCATGGAGTCTTATAGGTAAGTACCCTCTTAAAGTTTAGTTGGCTCAAACCTGTCATAGCAATAGTAACTGGGTTCTAAGGAGCTCAATATCACTGGTTTGTTTCCTTGAGCATTGTTTCAACACAAGCCTCTTTAATGGCGCCTAAATATCCCAAAAAACCAAACCTTAATGAGTGTAGTATCGAGTATCTACCAACTTAGGACTGCACCAAAGTCGGTCATCTCACTACATCCTAAAGGCCAAGTTGGTCAAGTAAAGGTTCTAAAAGTTCATTAGTGCTTCATGACATCACTCAGCGGCCCCGTATTCACCTTGATTAACTCAAGGGATACCGGTACCCACAAATATGTCGCACTAATATAGTTATTGCTTAGACCATGTCGGTATACCCTGCACAGTTTCCACAATGTATTGCTACTTACCTATAAGGTATCCCCAAATCCGAGTAGAGGATTCAAACCTAAACAAAGAACCATAATGTAAAGCATACAAGACAAACAATGAAAGCAAGTAAATGTGATCTAACCCTAAGGTAACCCCACTTTTAGAATTTCCCTAGCAGAGTCACCAGTTCTGTGATACGGTGGGAGAACTGACTTGAAGGTTTTTTGTTTGATCACAAATGTTGCAGTTAGCAAGAGTCGCCACCGACTTTTATTTTATCCAAAAGGAAAGGTGAAAAAGCACAGGAAACACCTTTGAGATTATTTCTTGAGTTCGGGGGGTAGATTATGAAAAGGGAAGGTATTAGCACCCTTTTCATCCATGGTTTTCCATGGGCTCTTAGTTACTTTCTAGATCACTTGCTTTTGTTTGAAATCGTGCTTTGTGTGGTTTTGAAAGTATTTTTGAAAAAAGGACATTGTTTAGGCAAACTTTGTAATGATTCTCGTTCGTAAGAATGTATACAAAGTGTTTGATCTTTTGAAAATGTTTTCAAGTTTTGTAAGATGTTTTGAAAGCGTAGGTGTTTATTTTTAAAATAGCAAGGATGTTTTGTTTTGAAATTGAGCAAGTAATTAGGAGTATTCTACCTACTCAAAAGTCTTTCATGTTCATTTCCTTTTTCCTTTGACATTGTTATCTTACCATTGATTTGGTAAGTAACCCTATCTTTGGATGTAAACGGGACGCGCATGGGTCATTGTATAACCATGATTAGCAATGTTGTAAGGTATCTTAGCATTCTCTTTTAGGGACTAAGATCATTTGAAAGGCAACATGGATAGCGTCATTGAGGGACTATGATCTTATATTTTGCTTGTTTTTGCTAAGATACCTCACATGCGTAATATGGCCATTTTGTAAGGCAACCAAGTGGATTTTACCCTAGGGGTGCTTATGTGCAAGTGTATTGTTTTCATGCTTGATTTTGTCTTTGATTAGGGTTTTCTAATTGATTGGTTTTAGTCTTTCCATTTAAACCCTAATTACTAGCATTTGTATATAAAGCGATAAATTGCAGAATTTAAAATTACTACGCTATTACAATACTTGTGGGAGGGGGTGTACAAATTATAAATGGGGATTGCAAGAAAATAAACCTAATTAATCTATTACAACCATATTGAATTGGTATAAATGTACAAGAAATTAAATGAATATAATGTACAAAATGAATAAATGTACAAGAATATAAATGTAAAGTAAATGGATATTTGTTTGAATTTTTTAGAGAAAGGGGGTTTTGTTTTAAAATTAATTAACTAAAAGAAAAAATAATTAATTAAAAGTAAAACTTAAATTTACTAGGAAAAGAATTTAAATAAAACCCTATTCTAAATATTAATTAAAAAGAAATTAAGTTTATGAGAAGAATATTTTTTAGTATTTTTGTCTTTAAAAATAATTTATAGTATTATAAAATATTTTTGGTCTTTTTAAAATATTGAAATAATATATTTAAATTGTGTAAAAAAAAGTAATTAAAACCCTAGTTTTTTAATTAAATTTACAAAATAATTAGTGAAATAAATAAAGTATGATTAAATAAAATAATTTTTGTGTGAGAAAAAATAAATAAACTATGTCAAAATATAAACCTACTATTTTTATATTTTTTATGATTTTTTTGTATTAGGAAAATATTTAAGAAAACAAATAAATAAAAAATAAGAAAAAGAAAATAAAACTGGGCCAGGGGTGTGAATAGCCTGCAAGGGGGGGTTAACAGTAAGAAAAAAAAACAAAAAGGCCCAGGAGAGGCCCAGGCGCTGCCAAAAGGAAAGTCAGAATGCAAAGAAATGTGAAAAATCCAAAAGGGTACCACTGGGGCTCGAACCCAGGTCCCTCAAGTCACAGGCGCGCGCTTCTACCACTGGGGTGGCTATACATCTGTTTATATAAATCAAACCATAAATATATATGGTAAACACGTTCCTAAGGCCAACTACATCTTCAACCTCACGCCCAGCCAGAAGCTCTGCATCTCATTCAAATCTCAACAAAAATTAAAATTGTAAACATGAAACTTGTAGCAAATTTCCTCACAATTTCAGAAATGCAAAGCAAAATAATTATAGCTCAAAGATAAACATGAATTTTAATGGCCCTATTCTGAACCCCGAAAATCTTAGAAATTTCAATCTTAAAATTTTCTAAGCTCAAGCAAAACTAATGAAAATTATGGACATGGTTAGCTTTAGGGTAATGATATCTACATTTTTCATTCAAAAATAAATTATTGATGATGCTTGTATGAAGAGTTCCAAAGTCAGGAAACTTACCTTGCAAGAGGGTATCGGGTTTGGAGTTTGAGAAGCTTTCAGTAAGTTCCAATGATTGGGTTAGCTTCCTCAAGTTCCCAGGAAGCTAATGGGATGCTTAGCTTGAGCTGAAAGTGTTTGAGGAGTTCTGGAGAAGTCCAAGTGCAAAGCTATGTTTTTGAAAATGGAGGATGGTGTTAATGGTGTTACAGTCTTGTAACAGGGTGTGGGATGAGTTTTAAATGATGTTTAGAAACTTTAGGAACCAAAAGGCTTGAAAACGCATTAGGGAGATGTGAGTTTCAAACTTCTGGTCAGGTTAGGCAACAATGGAGATATGTGATGTACTTCTGAGCTCTTGGTGTTTTTAGGGGTCAAGCATGCATGTGTTTTGTGGCAAATGGCTTGTGTATCTATAAGCAAAGAGTCTTGAGTGGTTTGGCCAGTCAGAAGTACAAGTTTTAAGCTAATTGCTAGGTTACTTGATTTTGAAGAAAAGTGGGAAAATAAGTTTCAATGTGAAGTACAAGCATGGGTTGGGTGATTGTAAGTGCCTAAACCATTTATGTTGTGTTATGAGACATGTATGATCAGAAGAGAACAAGTGCAAGGCTCAAGAACAAGTTTTATGCAAAAAGTCACTTTATCAAAATGGTAATGTGCACTTTCTTCCAAAAATGGATATAAAGCATGGCCTTGCATTGAATGCTTGAAATGAGACCTTTAACAGTTGTGCAAGCCATTAATTATGGAGTTCCTAACAAGTTTGAGGCCTTCAAAGTAGAGTTTATGCAGCATAACTTTGAATTTTGAATTTGTTCATCATAAAATGACTTGTAATTAAAGTGATAAAACCCTAACTTCATCTCTTCAATTTTCCCTACTCAAAAATGATCTCAAGGAGTTCTTGGACATTTTGAAAAGCTTGCAATGTGCTCTACAACCCATATTTGAATTACTTTTGAAGATTCCCCTTGGAAATATATGAAAAAGTTCCATGAAGTTGGGTCAAAATCCTGACCAAATTAGGGCAAAATTTCACTAAGTGTTTTGTTTCATGACCATGTATTCTTAAAATTATAACTTGAGATCCAAGCACTTTTGGAAGGAGTTGTATGAATAAAAGTTGTATATTTCATGGAGATATACAACTTTCATGTTGGAAGTTTCTTTTGAATCATCTTGCATCATGGTGAAAAATTGGCTTAAAGTTATGAAAAAACATGAAGTTTAAACACTTAGAAAAATTTCTAAGTTAGAAAACTTTGACTTTTCAAAATGAAATATTGACTTTTTGATTTCTTGATGAATAAGTTTCATATTTTGACATGTTTTGATGAATTGTGATCTTTGACATAGAATTTAACCAAAAAGTTAAAGTTTGACTTTTCAGTATACAGTTGACTTGTGATCAGTTGACTGAAAATTCATTTGTCAATCCATTGGACTTGAGAAATGTTTTGAGCCATGTCATTAGGTCAAAATGATGCAATTGGACTCTTGAGATCATGCCTTAAACCAATTAATCAATTGCTAGGTCAAAAAATCAGAAATTGCCCTTTCCCAGTCAAAACCCTAATTTTGACCATTTTACCCTTTTAAAGATTTGATCAAATTTCTTGAGGAATTATGGTCCAAACTTGATCAAATTATACATATGAGTTTACAATGTTTATGTGGGTCAAAAATTATGAAGTTTGACTGTAAATTGGCCATAGTTGACTTTTTCCTCAATACAGCTGATTTTTAGGTCAACTGCTCAATTGACTGAGCAAAAGTGTGATCCAAAGCTTGAAACTTGAAATGAGTAATCTTGAGGGTCCATAATGATCCATTAAGGTCATATGGGGAATTTTAAGTTCAAATATCCTTGTGCAATCTCAAACCCTAATTTTGGTCATCAATGCTTAAGGAGGTGTCTTGAGTTGATCAACCCTAGTGCAGTCTTGAGCCAAAGGAGATCTTGTGAGCAAAATCTTGATAAGTGGGAGGGTAAATTTTGCGGTACAACAAGGACCAAACACATTAATATCCTCCATCACTTCATAAGAGAGATTGTTGAAGAAAATATTGTTGCCTTAGAACATGTAGCCACTGAATTCCAATTGGCTGACATTTTCACTAAGGCTTTGGATGCTAATCAGTTTGAGAACTTAAGAGGAAAATTAGGGATTTGCCTATATGAGAGTTTGTAGCAATTAAAGGCGTGTGGGAATATCATTAAAGTGATATTATATTATTTATGTTTCCAACAAATCAAATTTAGAAAGCAATCATTACAAGTCTGTCTTAAATTGTTTTCCACACGCCATGAAATCACATCTCTCTACTTTCACAAACTCTTCATACTCCTCTACAGAAAAAGAACCCTTGTCACTCTTCATCTCTTTGCTCAAAAATATTCAAAGATGTCTCAACGTCATACACCGTCTTCCTCAAAATATGTCAACCTCCCTGAGAAACTCTCTCTTGACAAAGTACTTGACGTTAATCCTCTAACAACTATCCCACCGCTTGAGAAGAAGGTCAAGAAACCCATATCATCACCTGCAAAGAAATCCAAGGATGATAAAGGTAACATTTCTGCTACTACTGATGATAGGACAGAAGAAGAGATTGTTAATGTTTATAGAATCATTATAAGACTAGTAGATAGAGTGTTAAATGAAGGTTTTGTTGTGCCTGGAATTTCTACCCCTCTTGCTCGTATACTTGCTCCAACTGACAAAAGAAATGATCCTAAAAGTGTTGTTGAATCATCCATCTCCAAGAAAGATGTTGCTGAAAGCAAACTTGATAATATTGTTGCTTCTGCTCTAAAGGAAATGGAAGAGGGTGTTGAACAAGATGTTGAGGATAACTCTCCAACTAAGGAAGGTGTTGTTGGTTCCAAGGTTGCTGAAGGTCAAAATGCTGAGAATGTGGTTAATGTAGATGAGCTGTCTGACAATGAGCTCATTACTAATGTGGTTCCTGGAATTGCAAAAAGGCTCAAATCCAGGAAAGTGAAGGATGTAAGTGTCACACCCCCTACCAAGACTGCCAAGAAGGAAATCATGTATGGTCCCCCAAAGCCCGGAATTAAAGTTGTTCCTCCCTCTAGCAAAAGAAAATCTAGACCTGATAGCTTCACTGATGATGATGATGATGTTGTTGTAAAAAGATCTAAAAGTAAAAAGAAAGTTGTGTTAGTTGAAGAAGCTAGCTCTGACTATGATGTCGAGCAAGATGTCTGGGACATCTCTCCTATCAAAAAGTCTGCAAGCAAGAAGATTTCAGTTAGGGTTCCTGATGCTCCCCTTGAAAACACTTCCTTCCATTTTGTTGGGAATGCTGAAAAGTGGAAGTATGTTTTTCAAAGAAGAATTGCCCTTGAAAGAGAATTGGGAGATGGTGCTCTGGAATGCAAAGAAATCATGGAGCTGATATCTTATGCTGGATTGGTGAAAACTGTTACTAGGTTTTCCAAATGCTATGAGACTCTTGTTAAGGAATTTATTGTTAATATTCATGTTGATTATGCTGATCATAAAAGTAAGGAGTATAGAAAGGTGTATGTTATGGGTAGGTATATAAAATTTTCCCCTACTATCATAAATAGATTTCTGGATAGGTCTGAAGATGACTTTTGTGAGCTGGAAGTAACAAATAATCAAGTGTGCGGAGCCAACACTGCTAATCAAGTGAGTGAGTGGCCCATGAAGAACAAACTTCGTGTTAGCAAGCTAAGTGTGAAATATGCTATTTTGCATAGAATTGGAGCTGCTAATTGGGTTCATACTAATCACACTTCAACCATCCCTATTGGCTTAGGAAAGTTTATTTATGTTGTTGGAAGCAAGAAACTGTTTGATTATGGTTCTTACATCTTTGATCAGACTATTAAGCATGCAGGAACTTGTGCCATTAAGACTCACATTGCCTTTCCTTCCCTCATCTATGGAATTATTCTTAATCAGCATCCTGGAATTCTAAGTGGTAATGATGCAGTGTGCAAGAGGGAGTCTTCTTTGACCCTTCACTTCAAGCTTTTTTCAGGAGAACATGTCCTAGACATTGTTTTGACATCTGCAACTGCTGAAAACAAGACCTCCACCAAAGATGACATGATCACTGAATTAAGGTAAGCATGCAAAGAACTATATGATGTGATTAGAGTTAGTTCGGAAAGGAAGCTAACTTTTGAAAAGATGATCAAGGAGCTGCAAAAGGACAACAACTTTGATGATAGAGTGAGCTCTGAAGGAGGAGATTCTAGTGAGGAAGGAAGTTCTGGCTCAACAAAGTCTACTGGTCCTGGAGACAGTTAGACTATTTTATGTTTATTTATCTGACCCCTTTGTTTCTTTTTGGCACTTTCATGTTGTTGTACCCCAAAATTTTCCCTCTCATTTCACTCAAAGACATGCCTCTAGAGGTCCTCAATTGCTCAAGGTTGACTAAGGGTTGACTAGACAAATCCTCCTCCTAAGGCAACAAGGCTCAAACTAGGGTTTCAATTTCAAGAAAGATGGTTGAGTTACAAGGGTCCCAAATGATCTCCATTTCCATATTATGTCCTCAAGACCATCCATGCCAAGTTTCATGCCTAGCACAACAAGTTTGCTTAGTCAACTGCTCAGATGCTTGGAAATCAACTGTGTTAGGTCAAAAGTCAATTGTGGCCCAAGTACAGTCAAACTTCAAGATTTTTGGTCAACATCAACATTTTGAAGTAATATACATCATTTGATCAAGGGTTGATCATGATTCCTCAAGAAATGCTCCTAACTCATCAAAAGTCAAAAATGGAAATTTAGGGTTTCTATAGGAAAAGTCAACCAAACTTTGACCAAGCATAACATTCTCATACTTTATCATAAATTTTCCAACCAAGGCTCATTTTGAAGAGAATCCAATTCCCTACAACTCCTCTTCATCCCTCAAAGTCAAGAAATTCCTCAATCAAAATATACAAGTTCATTCATTATAGGTCATTTCAAAAAGTCAACAAAAACACATTTTGGGTCAAAGCTTCTTACATTAACATGGAAGATCCAATTGAGATGAAACCAAAAGGGTTGTTTAGAGGACATCCTAAGATTTCTAAAAAGTCTAAGAACACCCTCCTAGGGTTAAAAATGAGATAAATATGTATTGCTAAAGATGACCAATTTTTGGAAATGTGCTTGAAGTCAATATTGATCAAAATGACTTTTTTCCAAATGGGCCCATGTTTTCTTGTTTGAAACTCGTTCCTAAGATGGCCCACGACCCCTGAGCTTATCCATCTATTATTTTATTATTTTTATTATTTATTTTTGATTTTTTATCCATGTAAATCAAAATAAATCTATTTAAATAGTGGAATAATCAAATAAAATATTTGATTGGATTTTATGAGCACATCATGAGTCCATGAATAGCTAGCAAGTCAGAAAAAATTCGTGCAAAGGCTAATTGATTAGAAAAGATCACGATTTGGCTTGTTTTAGAAACAAATAATGCAAGGAACAAAATCAAATCAAATCTCAACAATTTGTGAAGATACAAACCAATTTTATTAACCTAAATCAGTCTATTATAAGTACACAACATTTCCAAAGCATAAAAAGGAGGATTGGTCGTGTAAACTGCAAGAACAAAAACTCAATTTTTGGACAAAAAGTGAGAACCGGATTTCGTTCTACAGGGCAATTCAAAGTGTTTCAAGGCCAGCAATCCATTCCTAGAAATCTCCTGAAGCTAACAGCATCATTTGCACGCATCAAAACACCCAGAATCACTCCTTACAGATTCACGGTTTGCACACATATTCTTGAATTTGATTTTTACAATTCATACATGATAAATGATTTATAAGCATATATTCATGTTTATATCATCCTTTAGAATGTGTTTGCATATTTAATTATGTGTTTTGATGTGTGTTTGATGAAACGCTATTGCTAGGATTTATAAGCCCGTTTTAGGGCTTTCAAATGCAGGAACAATTGGCTCTAAAGATGGATACCGTCATGATCAGAGGATCAAACCCAATTGATCCATGGTCTTGAATCTAATTTATGTTGCTTAATCATGATTTTTGAGATGCACAGTTTATAGCTACAGACAATGTCCATAGGTAAAAGTCTTTGCCTAAGACAACAGTCTCAGCCAAGAAGACGATTGCATGGTGAGGCGTGAGTGGCCCATTTGAATCTCGCGCATTTTAATTATTGCATTGGCTTTTCATTCTATATAATATATTGTTTGCATTATATAAACGATTGAAACAAATGGTTTAGTGGCAAGAGGCAAGGCTTTGCAAGGCGCGCGTGTAGGAGGTCAGGGGTTCGATCCCTGCCTCCTACATGTTATTTTTCTCAATATTTCTTGGAAGATTCTATGTTGCCATTACATGTGCGTGCACCATACGCTTCCAGGTCACCATCATTGGATTGTTCATTATCCAGATCCAACACTTTCAAGCATGCAAGCGCATGGTGGACACTCCTGATCCCAACACACAGGATCGAATGTTGCTTGGGCCAACCAATATGGGCCTGGAACAAAATTCAGCAGCATCACCTCCTTTTTGGGCCTACACCCCCTCGGGCTATTTCTTTCTTTTTTTTAATTTAATTATTTTATTTTGTTTAGATTAGTTTAATTATTTTTTTATTAATCAATTTTTTATGAAATCATATAATCAAAAAGTCACAAAAAATAGGATTTAGTTCTTTTTTTATATAATTTAATTTTTTGTAAATAATTAATTTTCTCAACTTTAATTTATTTTTTATTAAAATCAATTAGAAAATTAGGTTAAATTCAAATATTTTTTTACAAAAAATCCAAAAATATTATCCATGATCAAATTAGGGTTTTTTAGGGTTTTCAAACTTGTTTCCAATTTTTATTCTCGCGCTGAATTATTTTTATCGTACGATACTTTTTCAATATTGATGTAATTGCGCCCGGTTTGTAATATATTAATTAGGGTTTTATTTCTGCACTTTATTTTCAGACAAATATTTATGTATCTTCCCAAAATCCTTGTAATAGCGTAGGACTCTTTTATTTTCTCGCTTTTATATCTTATGCTTGTATATAATGGCTAGCAACCTAGGCTTGTATGGTTAATCAATTAATCAGTAGATCACTTAATTACAAGATAAATATCTGAAAACAAACACTACTGCACACTTGCATCCTTAGGGTATACCTCATTTGGTTGCCTCGGAAACAATGGTCATGTCCCTCGAACGTAGGGATATCTTAGCAAAGACCCGCAATTCAAAAAATCATCATAAAAGATTATAGTCCCTTACTGTCCCTCGAGTTGCCTACAAGAAATGATTTTATGATGATAGTCCCTTCGAAATGCTAAGGTATCCTTACATGTTGCCTTCAATGACCATTTCGTCCCTTTTGATAGTCCCTCAAAACATCCAACGGCTAGGGTTACCTACTCACTAATAGTAGGATAACACGGTCTAAAGGATAGGAGGAAAAGAACGCCTTTTTTCGAGTAGGTAGATAACTGTTAGGTACTTGCTCAAAATAATCCTTTTACACCATACACTTTCAAACATACTTTTCAAACAGAAGTTTTAAAAAAAACACGTTATCACACTTTTGAGGACTGATACAAGAGTTACCATAAAGTGAATCGCCGCACTAAGGCAATTTTCAAAGCTTTTCAAAACACACAAACACGAAAGCAATTTCAAAAAATGAGCAAGTACCTAAGAGCCCATGGGTGCTAACACCTTCCCTTTCCATAATCTACCCCCCGTACTCAGAAATCTAGAAAAAAAGGTCTTTTTTCTGTTCTTTTCACCCTTTTCTAATTTGGATAAAAGAAAAGTCAGTGGCGACTCTTACTTACTACGACATTTGCAAACAAAAACACAAACCAGTATTAACAATCGGTTTTGCCACCGTATCACACATGTGATTGACTTTTGAATTCTACAGTCTGTACCTATATTACTGATACTCTCTTGAATGCATCCTGTTATTTGGCATATTAGGACTAAAAAGGGGGAGAGAAACTGACTGACTAACCACTGATTAAGGGGGAGCCTCATGTCTTAGAAGATGTTTTGACATCTTCCTATGCTAACAGCTAACTGCTAACTGAGTCTTTTCTGTTTTGCTTGCTTTGCTCATGTTGCTGCTCTAATAATGCTCAAATAATGTTTTAGCCAAAATTTGCCAAAGGGGGAGTTTGTAAGTGTTTGTTGGCAGCAATTTTGGTAAAATAATAACCTGATAATGTTTTGATAAATGTATTAACATTTGAAGCAAACTGTTTTGAATGATATCAAAGCAGATGTCTTGACATTTTCCTCCTGAACTGAACTCAGTCCAATATCAGTTTAAGTTTTCTGTTTCCTATTTCCATGCGTGCCATAATTCAGGATTTGTGACTCATAGGCTGCGAAAAATATGGAGGAATATTTTTCTATTTGAATTATCTTTATGGAATATATCTTGTCCTGTTTTCATGGAAATATTAAAAAGATTGAAATATTTGAGTTTCAGCCCAAGCCCACTACTGCGCATATATAAGGATCTGCTTCCTTATTCATTAAACTGCAACTTTTGAAGAAGAATACTTTCTTTCTATTTTAGAAGTCCAAGTCTTTTAATTGTCAAACACTCTAGTATTGATTTAATACTGGTGTTGTTATTTGAGTTGTTAATTATGTATCATTCATAAGCTTTTAAGCATTGAATGATTGAAGTCTTTAAAACTTATTAATTATGTTGTTTTTTCATTGTAAGTGATTGAAGGGATTTGAGGAGGGCCTCATACCTAGGAGTGTCTTAGGTAGAAGTATAGCACGGGTAGTGATTAAGTGATTAGATAATAAACTGGTTGTTTACTTAGGGTCTATGAATTGATACTATTTAGTGGACTTGTCCCTGGCTTGGTATCCCCCAGAGTAGGTGTTGTCGTACACTGAACTGGGTTAACAATCCCTTGTGTTTTTACCGCTTTTATTATTGTTGCACTTTACTTTGTCCTCAGATATTTGTATCGTGACATCTCTTTTGACATCACATATCTGATACCAGAATTTCAGATACCGTAGTTGGTGGCTCATCCAACTTTACAATAGCCACTGGTGTGAAGAAGATTATTGAAGCCATTGCTTCAAATGAGCATCTAGAGCTATATGACAAGGTTTTGAGTAAACCAGGGGGGTTGATTAATCTGAAGTTAGAAATTAATAAGCAACTGAAAACTGAAGAAGAAATTGCTGCAGAAGTAGAGAAAAATCTTAAAGCAATGAACATGTCTACTCGACAAGTAGCTCAGGTTCAATAGGTACAGAATGTTGTTTGTGAAATTTATAGTGGACCACACATTAATGTACAATGTCTTGCAACTCCACAACAAATTGAGGAGATAAAATTCTTGAAGCAAAATAACTCATATTCTAACACCTATAATTCTGGGTGGAAGAATCATCCTAAATTCTCCTGGAAAGATCAGCAGCAACAAGCTCCTCAGAAGGCAGGGTGGGAGGTGGCTATTGAAAAGATGGTTGCCCATACCTCTCAATTTCAAGAAGAGACAAGGAGTAATCATAGGAGTATCCCAACTGCAATAAAAAAATTGGAAGTTCAAATGGGACAAATTTCATAATAGGTAGTGATGCGAGCACAAGAAAATCAGAAAAATCATGAGAATGTTAATGTTGTTACAACAAGGAATGAGAAAGCTGCTGAAGAAAAGAAAGATGAGGTAAAATTTGATGATAGTATCATAAAAGTATATATGGAAGTGAGAGAGAACAAGAAAAAAACAGGAAGTGGTATCACCTGTGAATCCAGTTGAAGAGAAAACTAAACCAGTGATCAAGTTATCGTATCCATCTCGAGTGGCAAAGAAGGACACAGAAGAGAAAGAGTTTGATAAATTTATCAAATTGTTTAAAATGCTGGAGATCAACATATTGTTCTTTTAAGCACTCGAGAAAATGCCCTTGTACCAGAAATTCGTGAAAGAGGTACTCTCAAAAAAGATACCAACAGAAGATGAACAGGTACCTGTTGATGAGAAATTATGTGCAATCACACCCGAGAAAAAAAATTCTATCAAGCAGAAGGATCTGGGATCTGTTGCAATATCGTGCACTATAAAAGACAAAAAAATTCAAGAGGGTTTTTATCGATTCTGGTTCTAGTGTGAGTTTGATGCCCTTGTCTATTTTCAAAAAGCTTGGTATTGAAAAGATAAACGGGAGTGGGACAAAATTAAAATTTGTTGATCACACCATCAAGTAGTCATACGGGATAGCGGAAGATGTATTGGTGGAAATTTATAACTTTGTCTTTCTCGTTTATTTCCAGATCATGGATATCCCTGCAAGATGAAAAGACTCTTATCATTCTTGGTCGACCATTTATGCTGATGAGTCGGTGCAATTTTGATATAGAGACAGGTAACCTGACATTAAAATCTTTTGATGAAGAGATAACCTTGAAAGTATTGGAGATTAAGAAGCAAGGTGCAGGTGGAAAGAAACAATCCTCAGTTGGTATGATCTAAGTAGAAAGAGAAAATAAAATTTAAAAATCACTCCCATAAGAACTCTCGGGCATAATCACTTAGGTGGCATCAATAAAAATTTCTAAGCTCAGTCAAGAAGGCAAGAAGATAAATAATAAGGAACACCGACCTGGGAATATGGAAGTTGGAAGCACGAAGGGGTTGATAATTTTGGTCTGGATGAGTTTTGGGTTGCAGAAAAGACAAGCAACAGGGTGTGGATGAGGACGTATCCCCCATAAGGGGAAGAACTATCGAGCCATGAGATGTTAAATAAAGCGCTTCGTAGGAGGAAACCCACGCTTTTAATAACTTAGTTTTTCTTTTTTTTTTGTTTGCAGATGATAAAAAGGGATCCTTACTAGTGAGATCTAGGAGGTAGCAGCTGGTGTTGTAGTACCCTCTGTGAGTCACCTTTATTGAGCTTGTTTTGAAACATTGGGGTCAATGTTTAGTTCAAGTTTGGGGGGGTTTACTGTTGTGCGATTTATTTTGATTCTAGCTTTTAGATTTATTTTTTGGTTTTATGCTAATTGTTATGTAAGTTCACGAGTTGAAGTCCTTCCCAAATTTTGACTGAAAATTTTTGTTTTTGCTCAAGAGCTTATATTTCATAGAGATCGGGAATAGTATATAGAGACAAATGAATAATTGTTTGAGGGTAGGAATCTCGGAATAACGTGACAGGGATACGAGTCTAACATGTAGATTTGTACCATAGTACTTGAATCCTGTGAAGTATTCCTTAAGTAGATTATCTTGACAGTCAGGCATAATATAGATTCACATGCATGTATAATTGGTTGAGAAATAAACATAGTGGGCACCAAATGATGAAAAGGCGGTAAAAGGCAAATGGCTCGCTAAGTTGGGTATCCCTCACCAGGTTATTCATCCCAAAGGGGGTTGATCCCCAACGTCGTCCAAAAGGACAATATATAACTACAAAGTTTGAAATTTTCATCGGTAATTAAAAGTGGCAAATGCTGCCTATTTCGTGCCTAAACAAAGAAAATTCTTGATGAGTCTTGTGTATGTGATGATCATCATAATTTTCATTGCCTTAATTTGATTGTCTGAATGAAAAAGGAAGAAAATCATAAAAATACTTAAGTCCAAAGCATAATTAGAGAGGTATCTGAAGAGGAAGCTCGTGTTAAAAGGTTCTTACACAAACTCTTCGTGTCATGTGAACATCGGACAAACTTCTTTTTGATCAATTGGAATGGATGTCTCACGTATGATTACCGGTCTGCTGTGATTTTCATGAGTTCTTGTAATGGTCGCTTGAGGTCAAGCAACAGTTTAAGTTTGTAGGAGTTTGATCAATGGTTTTTACACAAATATTTAGCATTTATTTTAGTTATTGTTTCTTTTACTTGTCTAGGTTTTATTACGTTTTATCGCATATTATCCTTTGGTTTTGTGTTTTAGTGTTTTTAGGTTCAAAAGAATAAAACAGGACAAATTGGGGCGGAAGAAGTGTCGAATTCAGAGATTCAGAGGAAGTGTTATAGGAGCCCTGACACGGGTGGCCGTGTCACCTGACACGGGTGGCCGTGTCACCTGACACGGGCCGTGTTAGGGGGAATATTTAGAAATCAAGGAAAACCAGGGGGCTGACACGGGCGGTCGTATCACCTGACACAGGCTGTGTCAGCATGCCTAGAGCAGAAAAAGAAAAGAAATTCTTGATGGCCAACACGGGTGACCATGTCGCCTAACACGGGCTGTGTTGGCCAGTGACGTTGATTTTAAGTGTTTTTATGAATTTTCACTATTTTGGACCCAAAGGGGTGTTTTGGGTATTTTCAACCGAGACAAATGGGTTGCTTACTATTTAGCCAAGTTTGAAAGAGGAATAAGGGGACTTTTTGCCACACAAAGAATTGAGGATTGAAGATTTAAGCCTACGCAAGTGTTGGAGAATGGAGACCTTTCATGAGCGGAAGCGATTGAAGATCAAAGTTCACCATCTATTTATAATGTTTAATTTTTATACTGAAATTACTTTGAACAATATGAGTAGCTAAACCCCCCAATGTTAGGGGGTGTCCCTGATTTGACTCTGTAAACGATTTTGATTCCTGAATTTCTTTAATACAATAGTCTTCTCTATTCAATTTAATCGTGTAATGTTTTCATGCTTTCCTAATCGGTCTAATTAGGATTGATTACCCCCCCCCCCCCCCCCCCACCCCCACTCCCACCCTTTCTTGTGTTTTTGTCACCCTTCAATTGGCATCAGAGCTCCAGCTCTTCATTGATTTATAAATCAAACACTTAACCGTATAGAGAGATCCAGTTGAGAAAAACTTATTATGGTTGCACCTGTAAAAAACAATGAAAAAGATAACTACTTTACTAAGCCTCCTTTTTTTATGGTGAAAGATTTGAGTATTGGAAAGACATACTAGAAAGTTTCTTTCTAGGTCATGATGCAGATATTTTGGATTTGATTATAGATGGTTATAGGGAACCTGTATCTGAAGAAGGTATTCATATTCCTAGAATTCAAATAAATGAAGATCAGAAACGACGAAGTAAGAATCATTATAAAGCCAAAACTATTCTTCTCAGTACTATCTCTTATAATGAATATGAAAAAATCACCAATAGAGAAACAACTAAGGAAATCTTTGATTCTTTAAAGATGACTCGTGAAGGAAATGCTCAAGTAAAGGAGACTAAAGTGTTAGCTTTAATTCAGAAATATGAAGCATTCAAGATGAAAGAAGATGAAACTATTGATACAATGTTCTCAAGGTTTCAAACCTTAGTAGCAGGACTAAAAGTCATGGACAAAGGATATACAACACCAAACCACGTTAAGAAGATCGCCAGAAGCCTTCCAAAGAAGTGGAGACCTATGGTAACAGCTTTGAAGCTTTTTAAATATCTAAATAAAATCAGCCTTGAAGAGTTGATTAGCTCTTTAAGAAGTCACGAAAATAGAGTTAGAGGAAGATGAACCTCAGAAAAGGGTGAAGTTTATCGCTCTAAGGTCTAAATCAGAAAAAGTTAAGTTTGGAAGACTCAAAGCTCTTAAATCTAAAGAAGAGGAAGATTCGGATGATGATGACTCTGATGAAGATAATGAATTGTCATTACTTTCCAGAAGACTGAAACAACTCTAGAAAAGATAAAACAATTCTAGAAGATTCAGAAGATACTAATCATATTCTTATTCAAGAGGAAACAAAGGAGATACTTGCTTTGAATGTAATGAACCTGGACATTACAAAAATGATTGTCCAAAGCTAAAGAAAGAAGGCTCCATAAATTAAGGTTCCAAGAACAACAACGTCAAAGGAAAAAAGACAGGCCTCATGGCAACATGGGATGATTCAGAAGCATCTGGACTAGATTCTGATGAAAAACGTGCCAACGTAGCATTCACAGCTATCCTCTCAGAAGAAAGCTCATTAGATACAAAGTCAGACTCTGAAGAGGTATTTTTTGAAATTTCTCGTGCTAGTCTAGAAGTAGTTATATCTGACATTCCGAGTAAGTACCAAGAACTTAAACAGAATTTCAAGAACTTAACAAAAGTTCACGAACATGCTATTGAAGAATATGGTAGGTATGAAAAAGAGGTTTTTGAACAAAAACAAAAAAGTTATGTTTTAGAAAAAGATAACACTTTTCTAGATAAAAATTGTTTGAAACTTGAATAAACTCTTTCTAAAGCTTCACCATCTTTCGAAACTATCTTGTACAAATATAACGAGGAGTTTAAAAATTTCTTTAACAAAAGCCTAGATAAAAGCAAGAGGGCTTCCATGATCTATGTCATTAGTCAGAAGGGAAAAAGTGAAATAAGTAATGATTCTGATAATGAGCATAAAGGTAATAAACCTAACTCTCCATTTTCCTACCATTATACATCAGCACAAACACAAAATTTTACTGCTGCACAAAAACCAAAACTCATCAAGAATTTTGGTAAAACTAACCCAAAAGGACCCAAAAGAATATGGATACCAAAAATTAAAATAGTATATATTACAGATCTATTAAATAGAAATGTAAAGACATCATTCATGGTACCTGGACTTTGGATGTTGACAACTCATAATGGAAATAAAGCTTATGTTCCAAAATCTAAAATTTGGAGAAATCAAAGTTGTGGGCCTCAAAGAAAGTCATCAGAAGAAATGGAGATTGAGTAAAACAACACATCCATCCATAAGCATTTATTATCCTTCCGAAAATTAAAACAAGGGGTAAATTTGTCAAAAGTTTCATATCTACTTTAAAAGGTTTTTGCCTCCTTCTCTTAAATAATACCTTCTTATCGGACAACTCCTTTTTATTTCTATTGACCAGAAACTATCTATATAAGAAGTTTTCTAAAGACAAATCTTTATATATTCTTGTCTCAAATATCATTAATTATTGTCACATCAAAAGATATGACTATAAATCGTGAAATACACATGTCATGTTATAACGATTGAGTGTCTCATTGAGCAGTGGAACAGTTGAGAATAGGTTATTAAAGTCATCATTGCTATCCCCTAGTGCTACTTATTTATTTTAAAAGTTTTTATTAAATTACCCACTTCTTCACTCTCTCACACTCTTTCCATGCATCACTCATAGTTTAAATTTTTTTTCTCATCTAAAAACCCTAAAACCCCTTCTATCACCAAAAGTTGCTTATCCATGGATGTACAACAATTGGAACTATACAATTTATCTCAAGAATGGGAACAACAAGAAGCAACTCAACAGAGTAACTCAAGCAATTACCCTCAAAATCCTTTAAAACATCATCAACTATTGTCTGTGTATCAAGAATGTTAAAAGATCTCAATCCTCGATCAACATGCACATGTTCATATGGAAACTCCTACAAATCAGTTAGAAGTCATCCATGAAATTCTTGTAGACTTTGATAACTTAAAAGGAAAATGGTGTGGATTTGACTGAAGAACTCGAATTTTAAGAATGGGGAAATTATTTCAAGCGTCTTCACAGTCCTGTAAGAAATTGGTAAAAGAGTTTTGGAGATTTTCCATCACCGATAAAAATCACATTGTCTCTCATGTTCTTGGTGCTAAAATTATTATCAGTGTTAAATCAATTTCTATTTTACTAGGGATGGAAAAAGCAAGAGGAAAATTGGTTTATGGAGCAAACTCTAAATCAAAATTCTTACACAATGTGATAGAAGCAACTATCTTTACCAAAGGCAAACAAGGAACTACAAAAGAGAAATCTTCAAGGTTAATGGAACTCAACAAGAATCTTCGAGTATGGTTCAAGATTATCTTGGGATGCATACATCACAGACCATCAACAAGTTCAACTGATTCAATCAATGCTGATTAGAAGTATATCCTTTACTATCTGATGAAGAAAGAAAAGATACATCTACACTCTCTACTCTTTAATCTTCTGAGAGACACTATTATTGAAACAAGGAATGATGGGTCCGCAAAGCCTAAAAAGAGTTACATCCCACTGAAAAGATTGATATCATATGTTCTAACTGAAAGTGGGATTATAGATTTTGTGATTGAGACAAAAAGGATGCAGGATATTACTGCAGAAACTGGAAAATCATTTAATGGAAACAATCTTAAGAGTATGAGAATTGTTGAAAAAGTGATCAAACCAAGAATAACCGTTGATCTACAAGGAATAATATCTCAGAGAACACCAGTTGATGAGTATCCTTACTACACTAAACAAGACTCACCAGAAGTTCTTGAAACATATGTCAAAATGCTTCAGGAAGAAGGTTTTGATACTTCTGTTGTCTCCTATAATTCTTTTCTAGCAAATCCTCACCCATTGTGTAAAGAAAAATCTCAGCTCTTGAAAAGAAGGAAGAAGCTTCAAAGAAAATGCTAAAAGCTCTAAAGGAAGGTATAAAATCCCCAAAAGAAGTTGCATCGTCTTTTCAATCTAATTCATTCATCCCCATTGAAGAATCCAACATATCTAAAGCACGTCAAACCTTAACCTTCTCACAATCAGAAACCTATAGAACCATTGTTCCCACCATGTCATTGTTTTAATTTGCATTTTCTTTCAAAAGAAAATTTAACCAATCAAGTTGAAAACACTTCAAATCTGCCTACAACCTCTTTATCCATCTCCTCTCCTCAAATCAATTTTTGAATTCACTCCATCAGAAATTTTCTCTACCACTCAAGTTACCATTCCAGAACCTATCAAATTTTGCACCAGCCTCTCTTCTCAAATAACTACGTCAGAACCGTCAGATCCATCCTCACCAAACATCGGCTCAGATTCTGATTACCCTCAAACTAAAGAATGTAAATCTGATGAATAAATCACCTGTAACCATCAAAAATTTGTTCGATCATCAATGGGTCCTGAGGAATTTATTACAAACTTTAAAGAAAATTCTCTCGGAAGATTAGAAAAGATTCGTGAAGTATCCAACATCAGCACTAATTCTCTCTATCTATCAACAACCTGGAATAGGTTTAAAAGATGGATATCAGTTAAATTCATCAGAATTCAAAATCTCTCAAGTTAAACTAAAGAGGTATATGTCAAAGAAGCTAAAGAGATATTTTTGGCTATAGAGGCTGAGAAAGTTGTGGAACGAGAAGCTGCTAAGAAAGCAGAAGAAGATGCTACAAAAGCTGTAAGGAAGGAACAAGAAGAATTAGAAGAACTCTCTAAAAATAGTTATGGTGTGTTCACTCGTCTTCTAACAACTTTTGAGGAAATACAAAAGGAGCATCAGTTGATCAAGGAAACACTGCAAAACCAGAAGGATACCAATAACTCTATCCAGGAGATGCTTCACAAACTTCTTCACTAGAATCAGAACATTTCTACCTCTTAAACAATCTAGGACTTAGTTGTGTTTTGATATATATATATATATATATATATATATATATATATATATATATATATATATATATATATATATATATATATATATATATATATATATATATATATATATATATATATATATATATATATATATATATATATATATATATATATATATATATATATATATATATATATATATATATATATATATATATATATATATATATATATATATATATATATATATATATACACACACACACATATTTTATCTATATTTTATATCTTTTTTATCATGACAAAAAGGGGGAGAAAGCATAATGATATTGATACATATCTATTTCTCTAAATCTCATTGCTTACATTTCTAACAAAGATATATGTTGTACCCCAAAATTTGCCCTCCCTTTTTCGCAAGAAATCTCAACTTTAGGGTTTTCCCTGATCTTTCAAGATTGGCTCAGGAATTGATCAAGCAGACGTTTCTTTGACAATAATCCAGGATTAGGGTTTGCGCACGCATTGCTCAGAAGAAATTGAATCCACAGTATTTCAATTAACTGTTACATTATTTTTAGGCTTGTTCAAGATTGTTGTTTGTTTCTCAAAATCTAAACATCTGGGATAGGAGCTGAGGCTTTGATTGAAACTTTGAGGCATTGGTTTGATCAGTAAGGTGAGAAGTGTATTGAATGCTTGTTTGTTTAACTGTACAAAGCATATGATTAATTGGAATGCTGGGTGTATTGTGATTAATGCGAGATTGCGAGACGATGAAGTTTGTTGGTTATTTATTTCATCTGGATTAAAGTTATTGGGATACATTTCCAGTTATTTTAATTCAAGAGATTTAAATAATTAAATAGACAGTGCAAAAGAAAGAATGAAATATTTGACAGTAAAGAATTCTTAGTTGACAAAAACTTTTTATTTATTTCAAATATTGTTACAAATGTTATTCGAATATTGTAAATTTATTTACAGTGTTTATAATAATATTTATTATAATAAATGAAAAGAAAATCTAAAGCCTAAGTCTCTTGAAATCTTCTATCTTCTACTGCTTCTTCCATTATCCAACTGGTATTTACCTGTAAAGACAGAAAAAAGAAATCAGTGCAGTTAAATTGAAAAGCATTTTCAAGCAGATAAACATAAAGTCATCATTAAAGCTTGTTGGCCGGAATCAGATTGTTTTTTGGTTTCATCATGTTTTACTCGTCCTCTTTGCAAATCACAAGAAGATTTCTATTCTTGGTTCACAAAGAGGAAAGTAAAATAATTTGCAAAGCATACAATCAATTAAATGCAAAGATACAAGGCACAAGGCTGCACACAAAGAAGGCACAAGGCTGCACAATGTCAAACTGAACAACAAATTGCATTAGTCAACCAAAAGCAAACCAAGTTGCACAAAAGCAAACTAAGTACACAAAGTTGTCCAAACCAAGTACACAAGTTGTCAAAACAGAAAAACTGTACACAAGCTATCAAAAAGAACAGTGCAGAAAATCTGCAAGAAAGTACAGAATGTAGGAGAAGAACCAAAATACAAGCAAGCAGGCTTGTCAAAAACATCTCATCATATTCTGGCCAAAACAAGCTTTTCAGAATAAATAAAAAAATATTAAGCAATTTAAAAATGCTTTATGAAGAGAGAAAGAGAGAGTCAGAAAAAGGTTTGCAGTTTTGGCAGGCTTGAAAGATATAAGAGAAGATAACAATCTAACAGTTCAAAGGGGGGGAGAGAGCCATAAACTGCAACTAAAAGCAAACCAGAAGCAAAAACTGCCTCAGAACCATACAAACTTGCACAACAAAAACACAACCTGCAAGTTATCAAACTGCTTGTAAACACAAGCATAACAACCAGGCCTCACAAACCATTCAAACAGGCCTCACAAAAAATAGCAAACCTGCAAAGGCAAGACAACCTGCCTTACCAAAACACCAAACTTGTGGCCTGCATAACTGCAAGTTATCAAACTTGCAAAACTGCCTAAAATCAAACTTGCAAAACTGCCTAAAATCAAACCTGCTTTCAAACCTGCAAAAACTCAAACCACTCAAACCTGCAAAAACTGCAAATGACCAAGCCTGCAAGTTATCAAACTGCTTGTAAACACAAGCATAACAAGACATCCTGCTTTCAAAACCATTCAAACAGGCTTAACAAAAGTCTCAAACCTGCCTTCCAAATCCAGAAGTAAGACAGCCTGCCTTACCAAAAGATCAAAAACACTATAGACAAACAAACTGCATAAGCTTTCTTCCAACAAACAAACTGCATAAGCTTGCTTCCAACAAACAAACTGCATAAGCTTGCTTCCAACAAACAAAACACTAAAACCATAAAAAAAACACAAATCACATGAGCCTGTCAAGCAAGCACAACAAGCCTGCCTAAAGTTCATCAAACTGCCAAATCACAAACTTACAGTCTGCA
The DNA here is from genome assembly GCA_948472305.1 of Vicia faba. NCBI lineage: Eukaryota > Viridiplantae > Streptophyta > Magnoliopsida > Fabales > Fabaceae > Vicia > Vicia faba. The sequence continues at coordinate 170,166,510 of OX451739.1, read as the reverse complement.
TATCAAACTCCAATCCAAGCTAACAACAAGCCCTTTTTCAGAATACACATGTTTATCACATAATAAACAAGGTATTCAAAGAAGAAGAAAGATGCAGAAGCGATAAACGAATCAGAAACAAATAAGCAAGTCTCAGAACATACATTCCTCACCAACAAGTTTCAACATCAACATGAAGAGAACAACAAACAATCTTCAGAATAAAATTCATCATCAGAATCAACAAAGCCCACAAAGAGGAAAAAGTCAGAAGTGAAGAGAACAACAAACAATCTTCAGAATAAAATTCATCATCAGAATCAACAAAGCCCACAAAGAGGAAGAAAAAGCGAAACAACCAAGAAGTCTCAGAACATGAGTTTCATCATCAACAGTCAGTGGCCAATAACCAAAAAACAAACAGAGTTCATCATTAAGATTCAAATCATCAAGCCAACAAAGAAAAACATATCAAAAGCAATGTTTCAGAGTTGATCATCACTAACATAGCAAAAGAGAAGAAGAAGAGAAGATTCAGAAGCAGATCGATATAGAGTTTTCAGAGTATACATCATCATCAAACGATTCAAAGAGAAAGATACAGAGATACCGGAAAGGTGAGCTAGCATCATCATCACGCTCCTCCTCTTCCAGCCACCGAGAGCACCGCCATTCCGACCCTCCGTCCATTCCCCAGAGACGAAGCCACCAAGGTATCAGTTTCCCTCTTTCTTTTTCTACATCACCATATCATAAACATCAAAGGTTAAAGCTTTGTAAAACGATAACATGCAAGAGTAAAACCTAAACCCTAAAACGCGCTTAGAACGAATTTGTTACCTTTCAAATCGCCGCCTTGTGTAGTCACGGAGGGGAGAGGGTGGAGGTAGTGCTCTGGCGACTGGAAGCTTGGAGAGAGGAATCAAAAGCCCCATGGTTTGAGAATGACGAAGAGGACGAAGACGATAGGAGAGGAGCGCCGCTGTACAAAGCAAACCCTAGTTCTGAAAACGTGAGGCGCAAACCCTGGACAAACTTGTTCAAACATCACGGGCCTCTGCCCAAGCCACAAAACCCCTAAGCCCAGATGCTTTCTAACGCGCAACCCCCCCCCCCCCCCCCCCTTATTCTCCTTTATTCTTGTTTTCATTTGGGCCAAGCCACAAAACATAAGGCCCATCATCTTTCCCTTTCATTTCTTCTTAATTAATATTCAAGCTTTCTAATTAATTTACTTTTGTTTAGAAAAATTAATACTTTTCTTTCTATTTATTCTAAAAAATCTTTTGTTTTATTAATAGTAAAAAAGAAATAATAAATAAAAGTTTGTTTTGATACTTTTTTTTTAATATTTATATAATAAATTTTAAATATAAAAGAATACTTGGTTTAATTAATCTTTTTATATAAATTTCTAAAAAACATTAACAAAAATACAAGAAAATAATAATTATACTTAATCTTTTTAGGTTAATATTTTATTTGATCATTTTTAAATAAATACACGCATCTCATACTTCTTTGATTTCCATTATCTTACACTTTGTCATATTTTTTATATTTGAATTGCGTCGATTCAATCTGGTTGTAACATAATACTTGGACATTATTATTCTGATAAGACTCATCCCCATTTGTAAACATTTGTACCCCCATCCCCAGATACTTATTTGTAATAACTTAGACTTTAAATTCCCACAATTTACCGCTTTCCATATACTGTATAGTAATTAGGGTTTGTATGTGAAGATTCAAAATCAACCGCTAGATGACCTAATACAAGATAAATACATGATAATCAATACATAATTCACACTTGCACCTCTAGGGTAACTTCGCTTGTTGCCTCGGAAATGCAATCATGTCCCTCGAGTATGAGACACTCTAGCAAATGTCCCTTCGATAAACAAAGATCGTAGTCCCTCGATGACCCTCGATGTTGCCTTCGATAAAACGATCTCGTCCCTTACAAAATTGCTAGAGCGTCTCACAAGTTGCCTTCAATGATTGTATATGATGACCCGCGCCTGTCCCGTTTAACATTCTAACGCAAGGTTGTTCACCAAATACAATGGTGAAACAACACTGTTAAAAGGGTTAAAACATAAGAAAGATATTTGAGTAAAATAGGGTAGACAACTCTTAGTTACTTGATCAAAAATCTTGCAAAACATCCTTGCCATTTTCAAACACACTTCACAACACAACTTCAAAATAATTTCAAAACAACTTTCAAAACATTGAATTATCTTTTCAAAAAGACACACACCTTTGTATATATTCAAACAAGAATCATTACAAAGGTTGCCTAGACAAGGCATCTTTTTCAAGACATTTTCAAAACCACACACACAAATCACCATTTCGAACAATTGAAAAGCAAAGGCAAGTGATCTAAAACAAGTAACTAAGAGCCCATGGATAACCATGGATGAAAAGGGTGCTAACACCTTCCCTTTTCATAATCTACCCCCCGAACCCAAGAAAACATCTCAAAGGTCTTTTCTGTGCTTTTTGACCTTTCCTTTGGATAAAATAAAAAGACGGTGGCGACTCTTGCTAAACCGAACAAGTGCGAAAACAAGCGCAAAATCCCAAGTCAGTTCTCCCACCGTATCACAATATATATATATATATATATATATATATATATATATATATATATATATATATATATATATATATATATATATATGAAAAAGTATTTAGAAATGTGTTTTAGGTACAAAGTAAATGAACTAAGAACTTCTAAAGGCTATAAGGTTCAGTAAATCAAGTTGTGATAAAAGGACTTCTAATGTTTTGGAAGGGTCGGTTGATCAAACTCTGATAAAAAGAAATTCTAGGGTATAGAATGTCCTGAGAGATCGAGTGTTGATAACGAACTTCAAACATATAAGGTTCTGATAGATCAAGCTATGATAGTGAACCTAACTGCTGATTAGAAGGTTTTAATGAAGAAAGAATGTCTGATAAAGCAAACTCTGATAAACCGCTTCCATATGCTTTAAATCAGAATTCTCAAAATGGATAACAATGCTCTTAAGCTCTGAAAGATCATATGTTTATGATTTAGGGGGAGATTGTTTATCCCAGAGAGAGTTTCCAACTCAGGGTGAGTTTTCTAAACTCTTACTTTACTTTGTTTATGATTTAACCCTGTAAAATTGTTCCATCAAAATAGATGGTTTTGTCATCATCAAAAAGGGGGAGATTATAAGAACAAGATTTAGATCTACGTTTAATCTCTGAGTTTTGATAATAACAAACATATATTTTGTGAAGAACAATTTTAGTTCTAATGGTTTCATTGAGTGTGTAGATACATTATTAGAATTCTGGATAGTCTTAATCAAGATATCATCAGAATCACTTTATCACTCAAAAGAAGAACTATTGAGTTATGTTTCTAATGTAACATCAGTAGTTCTATGGAATGTTGAATGTTCAACAAGAAAAGAAGCTCAATGAGTTTATAAGAAGAAAGAGTTTCTGATAAGTTGTTGCTTCAATATTAGAAATCAAGAATACACAAGAAACAAGCTTCTAGCGCAGAAGATCAGAAGTCAAGATTCATTCATTAGAAGAGTTAATGCTTGGATTCTAAAGACGAAGTTAATATTCTGAACACATAAGGAGAAAGATTCTACTCCAATATCAGAAGTCAATATTTGTTCATCAGAAGAGTTAATGCTCAGATTTCTGAAGACAAAGTCAAGATTCTGAAGACTCAGAGAGTTCATGGAATATGCACCTTCATTCAATATCATAAGTATTCCATCAGAAGAAAGGATGCAAAGAAAGATCTTGTGGGCTCATATCTAATCAAGATCTCAAATCCATCAGAATACAAGATCAAAGGATGATATCTTCTCAAGACAATCTACTCAATAGAAGTAATACTCGTAAGAAGATAAATATCACCAGAAAGACCACTGCACTCAACAGAAGAAATATTGTGACCATTTCTACAGAAACATCATCAATTCTAAGGAATGATTAATTTTCATCAGAAAAGGGATCAATCAAAAGATTAAGAGATCATGATCAGAAAACAAGATGTAGCTGACATAAGTTGTTGCTTTCAACTCAATCCAAAGATCAGATTTCTAAAGATCAGAAAGAAGGAATTCAACGTCAAAATCAGATGTACTGAGATAAGTTGTTGCTTCAGAAATCAGACGTCAGATATGCAGCTTAGAAAAGCTGATTATCAAGAAATCAAGACGAGACCAAGAAGTCAAGATCAGAAAAGCTTTCACTCTCAAAGAAGACATTGTTTATTAGATAAGTTGTTGCTTATAAATCTGAAGACAATATTCAAATATTTGAAAGACTCTGACTATACAATAATGAAGAATATTCTAGATCATTATCACTCCTCAAATCAGAAACAACCCAACAAGAAGAAAAGAAGACAAAGACAAGATCAAGAGTTATCTTCCAAGCTTATTACTTCAAGCAGGAGTAAATTATCAGAAGATAAAGTCTTAAGAAACTTAGCCACGAAGTTTATAGTGCAGCCAATACGTTTAAAATATTCCACTACTTGCTTACGTATTGTACTATGTTGTCTCCCATGATAAAATGCTACAGTTACTATAGCTGGATAAGGAAAGTGACATCTTTGTACCACCAACAGTCTTATTCTCAAACCTATATAAAGAGACCTCATCAGCATTTGAAGATAAACGAACTATCAACCATTATCACTCTTGAATCAAATTGTTGAAATACTAAGAGAAAAGAAGAATCACTACTCATATACATCTACAAATATTCTTCTAGAGAAATATCAAGAACACAAAAGTTATTGCTCATTATTGTGTTAAGATATTAAAGGTTAAACACAAAGAGTTATTGCTCATTATTTGTATGTTAATCTTAGAGTTATTTATACAAAGAGTTGTTGCTCATTATTTGTATTACAGGTTTTGTTCTTCATAGTTGTGTTAATCTGCTTATTTAGAAGCAAACATTGGAAACACGGTTGATTGTAATTCTATTAAGAATTGATTATTACCTCAAGTGACTAGGTTGTTAGTATGAGACTTGAGAGGGCTAAGGTGTCAGTTAGACTCTTAGATGGTTGTGGTTAGTCACTGACGGGTAGCCCGTCCATCTGTAATCTATTGAGATTAGTGGATTAAGTCCTTATTGAAGGCGAAATCACTTGAGGAGGGTGGATAGAAGTAGCTCAGTTAGAGGTGAACTTGGATACACCAAAGTGTCTTTTATAGTCTTTCCTTAGCCATATTCCTTCTATTTTGTTTGCAATTTAATTTTCATAAAATAGCTTATTAGAAAATCCAATTCAACCCCCCCCCCCCCCTTTCTTGTGTTTTTCTCATTCTTCATACACTCAATCTCTTAGTGTGTAGCTCACTAGCCTAAGCGTTAATTCCTCAATCCCTTAGGTCAATTATATCGTTAAACCAGGAAACACGCCGCATTAATCCCTAAGTCACAATTCCAAATCATATTATCCCTAGTCAATTATCAAATCCAACAATTAAATTATGTCAGATAAATAGCCCTAGGGCAAATAATCACTACTTCTCAAGATCGATTTGAATGTCGTAAGGGAATGAGCACAGTCAATAACTGAATAATAACAAAGAGTCAAAGCAATTATATTAACATCATCCTATTATATGTCCCAAACAAATAAAAACAGGTTCATCATCAAATAAGACCTAACCTATGAGAAATCTAGCTACTCGTGTTGAAATTAATTAATACCATAAGTGTAGACTCGAAGAACATGAAGAATCACCGAAGAAAATGCTCTCCAAAAGCTTCACAATTGCTCCAAAACATCAATTTTCTCTCTCCAAAATTAAACCTTTTTTTTCTTCTCCTCTTTTTCCTTATAAAGCATCCAAAATCGTGTCAGCAAAAAATATTAACGCAGTTGCACTAGGTCTCAACACGGGTGCTTTGAGAAATCATTAGTCCAGTGCGGACGCATACTAGCATGGCGCGGTCACGTCTTTTCCATAAGCAAAGCAGCGTGTTTTTGTTACTTTTTCACTAGTTTTTGTAATAAGTGCTTTTCTTCATCCAAAAGCGTATTTTTCCAGTTTTTTTCACTCTTTTACTTCTAACTTGCTCATTTAAATTAGATTTGTCCATTTTTTCTTGCTAAATGACGTGCAATGAAATCATGTCATCACCTTCCAAATCAAAATAGGAATAAAATTTGGAAAATCCAATGTTCATTAGGACCTATTGCATACACTAGAAACCACAATTGAAGTAATATTTAAAGAACTCAAATTTGAAACTCCATTGGCATAAAAATAATTTATAATGGTTCCTAAGATGGACTACGTGTGGACCACCAGCCCTTACTGTGGTAATTATGGTTTTCCCACACCTCCACCTTTCAAAAAATTATATGGGTGTCGTGTTGCGTCCCTGTATCGACTAATGTTTGTATGAATAAGTATGTTTTGGAAATGATATGTACTAACCGACATATCGTGATAATTGTGCATGCAAGTGTGATTGATGCATAACACCTAATTCAACACAAACCTACAAAATTATTGCGACCTAAGTGTCTTATAAATTGTTAGCATGTGGCATTACAAAATGTCACATTAGCTTTACAACGCTATTGTTCTAGCGCTCCTAGACTCAAATTCTCCACTTCAACAGAAACATTATCGCATTAGCTTTCCAACGCAACTACTTACAAAACTCAAGGTATGCATGAAACAAGTCAATCAATACTCTCATATGTTTTCTGCAATTTATTTGGCTTATTTTAACTTATTTCAACTTATTGCGTATTATTTAACTTATGGCGACATCGAAACTCATAACTTTTTTGTTCACATCAACTTAGACCTTGCCATCAAATGTAGATTCAATTTACTCCGACCTAAGATCATAGGGAATAGTGGCAGGGTATTTGGGTTTCTGTAAAGCTATTTTCTAAGTAGGACTTGAAATTTTATGTTGCAATATAACTTATAATTATAGAGATCCAAATTTTTCTTTTCTAGTAGAGTTTTCACTTCATCGGTAAGTATCATGGATATGTAGGGATATGCTTAGACATCTTTATGGGAAGATGGTGAAAGAAGTAGTAATAGGTGTGACTCAAGTTAGTTTATCGGGGTCTCACAGTGGGCACCACTGTACTGGTCAAGATGTATAGGTGTGCATGTTACCCCTACAAGAACAGAGGTTCTAAAAGGCCTTAGTATGTACATTACGATATATGGTAGTTAGGGGTTTCCCACGGTGACGAGAAATCCTATATGATGGTTTAGAGGCTTGCTCATGTTAGGTGAGAGGCTCTGTCTATAAGTATAATGCTTAGGATGATAATACGTAAGGTGTAATCTATATGAATTAAGATCTATCCTTTCACCTGTTAGGGATGAGGTATTTAAGAGGCTCTCTTGGGTCTGAGTTACAGAGTTAGTGGGCGGTTATGCCCTAGCTCCATTATCAAGGAAGTAGTCAAGGTAATAGTTAGTTTCTTATAATCATGAAGGAAGGGGTTCCCCCTTTGATTGGCCTTTTAGGTATCTTAACCTAAGTCCAACAAGGGGATTTATCCATTCGTTGGGATACCATATGCTAGTCATGAGGCTTCAGCCTCTTCTTTAGGCGACCAAGTGCTAGCACTGGGGATGATAACGTTTGGGCGAGCAGGTGCTAGCCTGGTGGAATTTTCCCTCGTTAGGCTACCAAACACTTAGGTGCTAGCCCTCCTTTGGATGATGTTCCCTTTTTGGGTATTTCTTATTAGAGGACCCAATAAAATATAACACTACATAGCTTATTATTTTTCTTCCACTATTATCTTTATTATTTTAATTAAAACTCACTTTTAATATTTATCTTAAATATTCATTTTAGTATTAATTAATAAATGTTCTTATATATTATTTTACATTTATCAGTTAGTTAAAATGTTAATTTTATCAAATACTTCAATTAGTTTATCAATAATTATTCATCAACCATCAACTATAAATTATAAGCTATCAATCATCCGTCATCAATCATAAATTATAAACTATCAATTAACTTATCAATCTACTGCTATTTTTACCAAACAAAGCCCATACATATTAATGTAATCAAATAATACTCGCAAGATTTACACTCATACAAAATTATTAGTGACATACCAATGATTTATTATATAAATATGCATCTTTACTTATAAATTAAAAGATTCAAATAAGACATAACACATCATTAACTCTTAACTATTAATTGCAAAAATTAACTGAAAGTGATACACTCATACAATGATCTTACACTTTGATACTAAACATAGACTACATCTTTTATTGAATCAAATTTACACGACATAGATTATTTTTGCAACTTTTTTATTTTAACCAATTCAATTAAAATTAATAGATATTTTAATAAGTTATATGGAATAATCTTACACTTTCAAGACACTATTGTGAGAACAAACTTAAAATAAAACATAAATTTACATGAATCTATCCGAATTGTATGACTTAAAAAATTGTATAACCTTAATAACAATAAATTCAAACACTATTAGAATGCAAAATATTTGATTTAAATTAAATTAAATAAATAAATATTTAAATATTTAAAAAATATCACAACTGATTCACATTATAGTACTTTAAATATATAAATATTTTAAAATAAATAAACTAACTCTATAATCTAAAAATCAAAATAATAAAAAAATAGTATTCTCTAAATTACAAATTGAACCATAATATTTTAAAATTAATTATTATTTACTATTTAAAAGTAAATTTTCCATATAGTAAAAAATATATAATTTAGACATATTTAGATAATTAGTACACTTTTTTCATAGATATACAAATGTCTCTTATTTATATCGATAAAATATATTTCTAAAAGTATTGTTTTCATACAATCAATATCAATTAGTAACATACATTATAATGTAAACATATTTAGTTAACTTAAAATAACATACATTTTTTTCATAGTTGATTCAATAGTTCATTTTTCCTATTCATTTTGTTGTGAGTTTGCATCAATCAAATAAAAATAATAATTTAATTTCAAAAATCAATCAAATAAAAATAATAATTTAATTTCAAAAATTATCTACTTTTCTAATTATTAATCATTACAATTATATATATATACACGTTGACATAAGATGTAGGTCTAAAAGTCTTACGTAAAATCTAAATCACTAATAAAAATGAATTAAACTGTAATATAAAAATTAAATAAAAAAGATAAAAAGTATATGGTATTTCTTTTTTCTAAAAGGTTGTTATTTTAGAAAAAATAAATTGCCATTTAATTCTTTTTTATTAACAATTTGATAATAAATACTTTATTTTAACTTATATTTTAAATTTATTTTAAATGTATACTTTATTTTTAATAGAAATGTATACTTTATTTTAAATTTTAATAATAAAAAATAAAAGAAATATATACTTTACTTTTATTTTAATAAGAAAAATATAATTATTTTTAATAGAAATATATACTTTATTTTAATTCATTTCTAGTAATAGAAATATATAATTTATTTTAAATTTTAATAATAAACTAAAATAAAGTAAAGAAAAAATATGTAAAAATCAAATAATTAATAATAACCTTTAAAAATATAAAGGAGTTTACCTTAATTTTTTTAAATAAAAATAAATCAAGATGTTACATAAATAATTTGTATTATGGACAAATGAAACAAAATATTATTTGACTGAGTTAGGTTTTGTCCCCTCAGTATTTTGTACTATCTTTATTTTTCTTTAATATATTAGTAATTTATTAAAAAAATTAAACAAAATAAATAAATAATAAAAAAATTTCTCGTACTTAGGATTTTTTTTTCTTGCCCATTAAAATAATTACTATCTTTAAAATAATTTCAAAACAAGTCTATATATTTGATTTATTAAGATTGACTATTATTATCCATGAATTTGTAAGAAAAAAAAGTAAAACATGGATAATAATAGTCAATCTTAATAAATCAAATATATAGACTTGTTTTGATATCAATGGGTAGAATTAATTTAATAATAATGTATATTAGGAATGTTCTAATATAAAATATAAAGATTTAAATTATAATTATAATTTAAGACGATAGTGAAACAAACATATGAGAATATATATATTTAACCTTAGAATTTACGATATATTGGTATATTAAAGATTATAGGGATATTTAAATTTTCTCTAGGCTTTGTAGGACAAGAAATTTTTTGAACTTATGAACTTATAACTGTCTTTCTATCACGGACTTACAATTTAAGTTTATAACTTTTTAGACCATAATTTAAATAATATATTAGCTTATAATTTATAGCTTATCTTTTTATTATTTTTATCTTTATTATTTTAATTAAATCCACTATTATTTTTTATAATTTATTTTAATTTAAAATAAATAATTATATATTAAATATTTTTTATGTCATTTTAATTTATTAATTAATTAAATTCTACTAATTTTATTAAATACTTCAATTAACTTATCACTTATAATTATTAATCATCAAGTATAAATTATAAGTCACCGGTCACCAACCACCAATCATAAACTATAAATTATCAACTAATTTATCAATCAATTGTTATTTTTACCAAACATATCTTTAATATAAAATATATAGGCACACACATAATAAATATTGTTATATAATAATTAAATAATTATTTGAATAGAAAATATTCTAATACATATATATGATTCATATATAATTAAGATAATGTTTTAAAAAGTTATCAAACCTGTAAAAGTATTGAACCATCAGTTAAATTCATAACTAAATCTTATTAAATTAGATAACTCAATTTAATAATCTATAATGAAAATTTTTTTTTGAGAAACCTGATCAAGATAAATCTTTTCATATCATATAACAACCAGTCCTCTGAAATCAAGTCAATAGATATTTTCAAAAGTGAGAAAAATCTTTTAACTAAGCATATTTCTCACTTTTGATCCTCATTAACTTGGACATCGAATTTACAATCAAATTTAAATTCACCTCTAATTTTGTAAGCTCTTTGATAAATTAAAAAATAGTGACATAAGATCAAATAACTCATAATTTGATGTTAATTTGTAAATCTTATATTATTCATAGTGATTCAATGTATAATTTAATACATAAAAGTTAATAGATATTTTCACTACTTGTAATAAAAATATCAATTAATTTTTAATATTTTTTTGAATCAAAGAATTTATTATTAATTCAAAAACATTCAATACAAGGCGATCGCTAGGATCCAGCCCACAAAGCAACAAGAGAAAACAAAACCTGTAGCTTAAAGTAATAAAAGTTTAGCTACACGTGGTCTAAGTTTAGGACTAATACACCCTCTATAAACAACCATATTAATAATATTCTCATCAATGTTTTTATTTCTCTCATTATGACCAAAGCACACATCATTACGAAACTTCCACAGCTCATGGAGAGTTTCAGCGAGGGTCATTCTCAACAAATCTGACTTCCACCCTTTTCATTAAAGTGCAATAAGATCCAATTCAACTCGATATCCCAAGTACAAGAGTCATGCTGAATTCTAAGCCAGGAGAGGACTTTACTCCAAGTTTGCTTAAAAACCAAACAGTCAAAAAAAAAGGTGGTCCACAGTTTCATCCTTATCACAGAAAATACATTTGAAATTATCAATCATTCCCAACCTCTGTAGCCTTGCTTTGGTCGCCAACTTGCAATGAAAAATCATCCAAAGCACCATGACTGCTCTGGGTCTGGATTTATTATACTTGACCAGTTTGTACCATATCGTATTTGGAGAATCAGGCAGGAGCTCATTGAACACATACCTGCCATTAAATTTCTCCTTCTGCAGTATATTGTCCCACAGATTCTGCATCCCTGCCACGATATCCCTCTACTGCAGAATGACCTTAAAGATTCCTGAATCACTCGTCTTGGCCGCTCTGCTCATCACATCTTCATGCCGTAAGTAGTAAGCATGGATCCAACGCACCCATAAGTTGTATGACTTGGCACAAATATTCCACAGAAGCTTGAGAAGGAAGATTTTATTCCAAAGATCTAAATCCCTAAGATTGAGACCACCTTTGGTACACGGCTTGCACACTTTCTCCCAAGTGATGGGACTTTTCCTGCTACTGATGGTGCTGCCAGTCCAAAGAAACGTCCTACAAATGGAGTTAATCTTCCTCAAAACAGCTTTAGGGATTGGAAAGCACTGTAACCAGAAATTAGAAATACCATATAGCACACTCTGAATAAGTTGCAGTCTACCCACGTAGCTTAGGAGGCTTGCACTCCAATGTGTTATTCTAGTTAAGAGTATGTCCACAAGAGGCATGTAATGGTTAACATTCAGACTCTTGCTGGTAATAGGAACGCTCATATACCTAAAAGGGAGAGATCCTTCCTTATAGGATGTCAACTGCAAGATGCCCAGCTTAATGTTTTCAGGAACCCCACCAAAATAAATTCTACTTTTTGAAGGATTCACCTTCAGCCTTGTAGAATCAAGAAACAACTTGAGGGTTTGTTGTAGCAGCTCAACAGAACCTTGGTCTCCTCTAGCAAACAGCAGTAGATCATCAGCAAAAGTGAGATTCGTCAGTTGGAGTCTTTCACATTTTGAATGGTGATTGAAGTTAGGATTTTTTTGCATTAGGATAAGCAATATGTTGAGATATTCCATAGTGATAACAAACGGCATAGGAGACAAGGGGTCCTCTTGTCTAATGCCCCTTCTAGCCTCCATTTTTGCAGTGCAGCCCCCATTGATATTGTACCTATACGAGACCGTTGTGACAGTTGTCATAATCCAGCAGATAAACTTGTTTGGAAGTCCAACTTCTTTGAGGATACTCTCAAGAGCATACCAATCCACCAAGTTATAGGCTTTTTGGAGATCAAGTTGCATCATACATCTTGGAGTTCCATCTTTCCTGTTATACCCCTTAATAAGCTCAACAACCAGCAAGATATGGTTCTGAATTTTCTAACCTGGAAGAAACGCCCCTTGAGACTTACTAATAATACTGCCTAGCACCCCACCAAGCCTGGTTGTCAAGATTTTAGAGATAACCTTGTAGAAAGTGGATCATCCAGCTATTGGCCTGTAATCCCTAATAGTCTTTGCTGCAGAATGCTTAGGAATAAGGGTTACCACAGTTTCATTAAAGGGTCTATATAACACATTTTGGCTAAAAAACTCTTGCACTGCATCTATTACATCGTGTTCAATAATATCCCAGCTATGCTTGAAGAACTTGGCACCATAGCCATCAATACCAAGGGTTTTTAAATCACCAATACCTCTGAGGGCAATTTTAATCTCATTGACAGTAACAGGCCCAATAAGATTGCTTCTCTGCTCCATAGATAACTGGGGACCCTCCCTCATTACAATAATGTCAATCATCTTAAGGATGATTTCTCTAGTTCTCATAAGGCTCTTGTAGAACTCATACATCTCTTGAGCTATGTCCTTTTGTTTCTGAATAGGGGTGCCATCCTCTCTGCACAGTAAATTAAGACTATTGGCCACATGCTTAGATTTTAGGGAAGCATGGAAGTATGCAGTGTTACTATCACCCTCTCTCAGCCAATTAATCTTAGTTTTTTGTCTCAAAATTTGATCATTTAAATCATGCCAGTAAATAATAGCCTCGGTACACTTCTTCACCCTGTCAATTATCTCAATATTCAATCTATCCTGAATGAGCTCCTGTTGGGCATGCAGTAAATCAGTCCTAGCTTGAACAATGGACCTATTGATACCAGAGAGGTTCTTACTCAACTTGATTATAGGAGACTGTAATCTCATGAGTTTGAACCAAAGAGTAGCCATAGGTCTACCCCTGATCGATTTACCCCAATTGGCTGTAACAGTAGCATGATACCCCTCCACATAAACCACACTATTAGTGAACTTAAAAGTATTCTTCTTACTGTATCTAATCCCATGACATGTTAAGCACAAAAGACTATGATAAAAAACACTAGGTGGTAGGATTTCCAGCTTCATGTCAATATTATTTTGGAGCCATTCAACATTGCCCAGAACATGATCAATTATGGAGTAGATGGTCCCAATAGTATGTTTGTTTGTCCATGTATAGTAGTCCCCTGTTCTATCTTTCTCATAAACCCCTGCATTAGCCATGAAGGATCTCAGATCAGCATATTCATTTTCTGTAACAAGGTTACCTCCAATTCTGTCAGTGGAATTAATCACATTATTAAAATCACCAATGAGGAACCAGGGTCCATGTTGATTCCTGTGAACATTCTCCAAGTCCTTCCACGGAGCTCTCCTTTGGTCAAGATAGTTTAAAGCATAGATAGTTGTCATCCAAGATTTAAAGGTGCCATTGATATCATATATCCCACAGTGAACCATTTTTGATGTACTTCTCACATGTCTAACATCAATACTGCTATCATTCCAAACCACCCAAATCCTGCCATTAACATGATCCTAGTAATTGTCAAAATACCTTCCCCTAAGCATGAGCAGATCCCTGGCCTTATTAGCTTTCTCAAACTTAACTCTACTTTCTAAGAGGATGGTAATATTAGGGTGAAGTTTAAGGAGATGAGAGCTAATCTCCTTTATCTTCCCATGTTTATTTAGCCCCTAACATTCCAATAAACTATCATTGACCACTATCTAGTGGCACTAGAGGATCCTTCAAAATCTCTAATGCCCCAAAGATATTCTCACATTGTATATCTTTAGTTAAGCATGTCATAACTCTAGTAACTTTGTCTCTTGTTACCCTGCTGATAGTGTGCCATTCTTCAGCATTTGATGCCTCAGGTTTGCTTGTACTAGCTCTGGTTTTGACTGTGGTATCATACTGCTTGGTCTCAGCCTCCTTCTTCCTTTGCACCCACTGCTTCTGTTTCTTGGCTTCACATTTATGTCCCACTTTTTGACATATCTCACAGAAGAGGGGTTTCCATTCGTATTCAAGTTGTTGTTTTAGAGTACGACCATCCAGTTCCTTGACAGTAATTTTTGATGCCAAATTATGTGTTATGTCTACCTCCACCAAGATACGAGCATAGGACACCCTCAGTTTGCTCGCAGTATATTCGTCTGTGACTAGCGGGGTGCCAATGGCGCTCCCTATCTTACTAAGGCTTTTGGAACCCCATAGATGCAAAGGGAGATGGGGAAGTTTTACCCAGATAGGAAGAGTGTGCAACATATCTTGCTTCAGATTGAACCCTGGTGTCCATTCCTTAATCAACACAGGCATGTTCCGTATGGTATACGGCCCTTTCATCAATACAGTATCCTTATCTTGATGTGAGCGAAATCTGAGGAGGAAATAGCCTTCTTCATAATAGAACATATCTAGAAGAGAAATAAAGTTCCACGTCTTAATCATGAATTGCTTTACTGCATTCATACTCAAGTCTCCCCCAGCACATAGAGGATAAGCGCCGAATTCCAGAATTTCAACTCAGATTTGATATCTTTCATTCCAATTTCAATCTCTATTTCACCATTCACCACTTTGGGCGCAATAAACCCCATCGTTAATCCCTTCTCTGGGTTCCTGTTGTTGCTGAGAACATCAGTCCACTGCTGCCTTGATCTTGGTTCCGCCTCATGTTCATCTAGGGTAGAATCATTATTGGTCAATATTTCTTCAGATTTCGTTTCCACTTGTTTTCCTCGTTCCATGGCTGCTCGTTCTTCCTGGGAAAGATTCTCAGCTGCTAACAAGATTTCTAAATCCGGTGGAGATTGCAATACCGGCAGCGGAGGCACCTTGTTCTTCGGAGGACGCCCTCGCCCCATTGTGTTGATCAAGATTTTATATAATTAATTTCTAATATTAAATAACACAGATTAGACAAACAAATGATAATTTTTCAATATTAAATAATATAGATATTAAATGGTAAATAATAATAATATTAATAATAATAATAATTATTATTATTATTATTATCATAATAATAATAATAATAACAATAATAAAGAAATATTCTTATTTTAAATTTAAAGACTTACTCTAAATTTTAACTCTCCATTTTGGTTAATCTAAAAATTGTATTGGTTAGAAAAATATTTTTAAAAATAATTAGATTAAATAATTAATCAAAACTGTTAGATTAATGAAAATTGAAGGTTAAAATTTAAAATAAGTCTTTTAAATTTACTTTTAAAATAAAAATATCCATTTTACAATAATAATAATAATAATAATAATAATAATAATAATAATAATAATAATAATAATAATAATAATAATAATATAATTCACATCATAATTTTTAATATTTGATATTATTATAGAATTTATTTGATATGCACTTTTACTTTTATCATATTCAAAATACCATTTATAAATAGTTGTGATGTGCTTACAAAACATATCAATTAATCTTATTATTATAAATGTTGAGTAATTAAAAAAAATTAATTCACCTCTTATATTTTAAATATATTAAAATACACCATTAAAAATATATTTTTGGTATAATATATTTTGATTTTCGGTAATATATAGTATTAAGTGAATATACACTATCGAAAATATTGACTTCAATAACCATCTCATGTTTTAAGAAGTGTATTGAAAAAAAATGGGTGGCACTCGGTATCTACAAAATTATTCTCTTTTTTTTTGGTCAAGTCAAATTAAGAAAATAATTGAAAAAGTAAATTTACTTTTTTGGTTAATTAAAATCAAAGGTATCATATCTAGAACTTCCCCTCTAAAAATCATTTTAGAAAGGAATTTATTTATGATGATAATCTGCTGCTATAATTTAAATGTTTGTTGAGCTATAATAAAATGATATTATTGTGGATGTAATATATATTATAAATATTTTATGATGATGTGACACTTGATGGTTTCTAAATGAATTATTCATAATTTCTATATGGGATTAAAAAGATATTTCAGGATCAATTAATTTATCAGTCAACTATTATTTTTATCAACAGAATTTTAATATAAATAATATATGTTTATATAATAAATATTGTAATATAATAATTAAATAATATTTAAATATTTTAATAAATATATGATTTAGATATTAGTGTAATGTTTTAAAAATTAGACTAATCATTAAATTGATGACAATATTAAGTCACTAATCAAATTATATAATTAAACTGGATTAAATTGAATAAATCAATTAAATAATCTATGATGAAAATGTCTTTTAGAGAGATCTGATCAAAGAAAATCCTTTCATATCATAAAACAATCAGTCTTATGAAATCTCTCCCCTTTTTAACGATCACCCAACACATAAAGTTATAAATCTCCAAAATCTTAGAATCCTACTGTAAAAAAAGTCAATTTTAATATCACTATACGCTTTTGGTTGTAAAAAAAAAAAAACTTGAACATCGAGTTTACCATCAAATTTAAATTCACCTCTATTTTTGTAAGCTCTTTGATGATGATGATGAAAATAATAATAATAATAATAATAATAATAATAATAATAATAATTTTGATCCTTATAAATATCTTAAATTTTATTTTTAATTCCTATTAAAAAAATAATAAATTTTGATCTCTAAAATTTTTTTATTCATCCAGATTTAGTTCCTGCTATTTTCTAAAATTTTAAAAATTATTTGTTTATCCTTAGACTTTTAAACTTTTGAATAATATTTTTCATATGTGTTTAGAATATTATAAAATGTTTCTTTATCAAATTTTAAAATTTTTAAAATGAGAAGAATTAAATATGATTTTTTTAAATTTCAAAAGATATTGATAAAAATAATGAAAATCTCGACTGAGAAATCAAATTTTGAATTTCTTTTTTTTCAATGAACTTTTTATAACGTTTTAAACATACCTACAAAATAATCATTCAAAAATACACATTGGTTTAACAACATAGACTAAAACTATGTGCGTAATAATTTTGTAGGGACTAAAATATATCATTATTTTAATAAGGACTAAAAATAAAATTTGAGATATTTATAAGTACCAAAAAAAATAAAAATAAAAATAATAATAATAATAATAATAATAATAATAATAATAATAATAATAGTAATAATAGTAATAATAATAAAAATAATAGTAATAATAGTAATAATATTAATATTAATAATAATAATAATAATAATAATAATAATAATAATAATAATAATAATAATAATAATAATAATAAAATTTTGGATCCTTATAAATATCTCAAATTTCATTTTTAATTCCTATTAAAAAAATGATAAATTTTAATCCCTAAAAATTTTTGTTCATCCAGATTTAGTCTCTACTATTTTCTAAAATTTTAAAAATTATTTGTTTAACCTTAAACTTTTAAACTTTTGAATAATATTTTTCATATGTGTTTAGAATATTATAAAATGTTTCTTTATCAAATTTTAAAATTTTTTAAAATGAGAAGAATTAAAGATTTTTTTAAATTTCAAAAGATATTGATAAAAATAATAAAAATATCGACGGAGAAATCAAATTTTGAATTTCTTTTTTTTCAAGGAACTTTTTATAACGTTTTAAACATACATGTAAAATAATCATTCAAAAATACACATTAATTTAACAACATAGACTAAAATTATGTGCATAATAATTTTGTAGGGACTAAAACATGATATTATTTTAATAAGGACTTAAAATAAAATTTGAGATATTTATCTCTAATAATAATAACAATAATAATAATAATAGTAATAATAATAATAATAATAATAATAATAATAATAATAATAATAATAATAATAATAATAATAATAATAATAATAATAATAATAATAATAATAATAAATTTTTTTATCCCTATAAATATCTCAAATTTCATTTTTAATCTCTATTAAAAAATGACAAATTTTGGTCCTTAAAAAATTTTTGTTCATCCAGATTTAGTCTCTGCTATTTTCTAAAATTTTAAAAACTATTTAATTACCTTTAAACTTTTAAATTTTTGAATAATATTTTTCTTATGCGTTTAGAATACTATAAAATGTTTATTTCTCAAATGTTAGAATTTTTTAAAATGAGAAGAATTAAATATGATTTTTTTAAAATTTCAAAAGATATTGATAAAAATAATAAAAATCTCCACTGAAAAATCAAATTTTGAATTTCTTTTTTTCCAAAGAACTTTTTATAACGTTCTAAACATACCTACATAATAATCATTCAAAAATACACATTAATTTAATAACATAGACTAAAACTATGTACATAATAATTTTGTAGGGACTAAAATATGTAATTATTTTAATAAGGACTAAAAATGAAATTTGAGATATTTATAGGGACCAAAATTATATTTAACTATTATAATAATAATAATAATTTTAATAATAATAATAATAATAATAATAATAATAATAATAATAATAATAATAATAATAATTTTAATAGTAACAATAATAATAATAATCATTTTGATCCTTATAAATATCTCAAATTTCATTTTTAATCCATATTAAAGATATGACAAATTTTAGTCCTTAAAAAAATTTTGTTCATCCATATTTAGTTCCTGCTATTTTCTAAAATTTTAAAAACTATTTATTTACTCTTAAACTTTTAAATTTTTAAATAATATTTTTCATATGTATTTAGAATACTATAAAATGTTTCTTTATCAAATTTTAGAATTTTTAAAAATGAGAAGAATTAAATATAATATTTTTTTTATTTCAAAAGATATTGATAAAAATAATGAAAATCTCGACTGAGAAATCAAATTTTGAATTTCTTTTTTTTCAAGGAAATTATTATAACGTTTTAAACATATCTACAAAATAATCATTCAAAAATATACATTGGTTTAACAACAAGGACTAAAACTATGTGCATAATAATTTTGTAGGGACTAAAACATGTCATTATTTTAATAAGGACTTAAAATGAAATTTGAGATATTTATAGGGACCAAAAACACATTTAACCATAATAATAATAATAATAATAATAATAATAATAATAATAATAATAATAATAATAATAATAATAATAATAATAATAATAATAATGATAATAGTAATAATAATAGTAATAATAATTATAAGCATTGCTCTGGGACTATCTACTCTCGTATTGACAGGCTGTTGGGTAATGTGAATTGGTTTCAGTACTTTAGTTCAATGACTCTGCATATCCTTCCCCCTGGTGTATCAGATCATGCCCTGATGCTGCTAACTGATAATAAGCCCAAAAAATCTATTGGAAACTTCAAGTTTAATAATTATTTGGTTGAGATCGAGGGTTTTGAGAAAGTTGTTAAGACAAACTGGAGCAAGCCTATGAGAGGCACCCCAATGCAAATCTTGTGGTATAAGCTGCAAAGACTAAAGCCAGTCTTAAAGAGATTGAACTGCCATACAAATGATATTAGGAAGAATATTGTCCAAACTAGGCATAACTTCCTTTCAACTCAAAGAATCTTCGGCTTAATGTAAGTATGAAGTGCGCCTAAGAGGGGGTGAATTAGGTACTTTAAAAAATTCTGATTTTAGTGATGATGAATATTATTTTTCTGGATTATGGTGAATTTATGAAAGAGTAAAGTGCAGATAAAATAAAGAGACACAAGCAATATATCTTGGTTCCCCTCATAGTCCGAGAGTACTTCAGTCCCCTTTCAACATGAAAGAGATTTTCTTATTGTGGCAAACTTAAACAAGAACTACCCAAAACCAAGAACAATCCTCTTGGACCAAGAACAATCCTCTTGTATTTTCACTATGTCAACAATGAGAACAATCCTCTCAAAGTGACTTCACTTGTATCCAACAATCCTGGAAAAACAAGATTTATAAAACCACTTAAACTTATTTCCAACAATCCTGAAAAATAAGCAAGTATATAGCAATATTTGATTTGAGTGAGTTTGAGTAGCAATGATAACTTTGAGTGATTTAATCAATAAATTGATCTTCTCTTCCAATGATAATACTATACAATGACTCAAGATATATAATGCTTAAAGTTTTCTGGTTAACAATATGTGAAAGTGTGCGGAAAACTTGTGTATGAAAATGTATAACAACTTGAGTTTATTTTTTGAAAATTCAGAAAATATATTTGGAAGAGGTGTTGAGATGATTTTGAAAAAGATTATTTATATGTTCATAGCACCTTTTTGAAACAGCATAAAGTTTTGGAGATGAATCATGAACAATTGCCAAGATTGAGTGAAAGGTTTCCATGAAATAGTGTTATGAATAGGCATGTGCAAATCTGTTGTTTTTCAAAATCGTGCAGCATGCAATTGATTGCACCCTTTGTGTAAATCGATTTCACTGGGTTTCAAAAGCTAGAATTTCAAATATTTTGAGTGTGCAATCAATTGCACAAGAGTGTAAATTGATTGCATATGAAGTCAGTAGCAAAAATTGATTGAGTGCAATCGATTGCATAAACATGCAAATCGGTTACACTAATATGCAAATCGATTGTACTCAAGTAAAAATGATTTTTAGCTTAGAAAAACTTGAGTAAATATTTGGATAATATAAAATATTTCTTTTGACCATTGAGCATCTATGTCTTAAGTTCAAAATAAGTATTATCATCATACCTTGAAATTTGCTAAGTGCTTGAACTGAAGACTTTATCCATAGATGCTTTTAGCTTGATCAATAATCTTTGCCTTCTTTGTCACTCATGGTTTGTCTTCATCAAAACAAAAGTGCATTTGAGAAGCTTGATTTTACATTCTCCCCCTTTTTGATGATGACAAATGATCTTGTTTGATGCGCTCTAATTTCTGGAAATAACTTCTCCTCCTAAGATGCATAACCCTCTCTTTGTATGAGAAGGTTGGAATCCTTTGAATTTATTCATCTTGGTTGAATAGTACCTTAAAAATTTAAGACAAGGAAATATACAAGCATAAAGTACCACATCCTTCTCCCCCTTTGACATTATCAAAAAGAAGGGAAAGATGCAAAAAAAGGGATAGTAATAAAGAAATATTGAAGAGAAAACTTAATGCATCACAAATAGTCATAAACATAGTAACATAACGATTACAAAGAAATTTAACAACAAACAAAACGTAGCATAACTGAACAAGGGCATAACAGAAAACAATAGACATGATAAAGTTGGACAGAACTTTATGGTTGATTCATGTCCCAGTTTTTATAGAACCAAGATCCTTGATTTGGAAATTGTTGTTGTAGAGGAGGTTATGTGTAATGTTGTGGAGGTGCAGCTGGATTATTTGGGTCATATGGTGGAATGTGAAGATGAGAGTAAAGGTAATAAAATTGTTGATTCACATCTGTGCGGAAGTCATTAATTCAGGTTGTTGTAGAATCGTTGATAGAATTCCATTGGTTGTTGATGTTGGTATTCATGGAAGCAAATTATTGAGACATGAAATCCATAAGATCTTGATTGCTTGGACCAGAGGGAGCAGTAGGTGGAGGAGGTACAACTTCACCACCTTCAACTTCTTGATCGTTCCCTTCATCACCGACCACATCTTCACCAATGTAAGTTATAGTTTTTGTTTCTGAATTATAATGAACACCCATTCTTGAGTCAACATTCTTGATTGAAATCTTATGCAGATTTGGATCCATATTAACTTTCTCAAACCCAGCAAAATCAACTCCAAATTCTTCCATAATTAATGTAACAAAGTAATCATATGATAGAAATTTAGATTTTGCATCAACTCTCAGCATATGAACCATTATGAGCCTTGCCCAATTAACACTTATTCCTTTCTTTCTTGCATAGATCAGCTGCATTTCCAGGTCAGTCACTGTGCAGTGGTTTCCATCCCGTAGAAACATAATATAGACCATAAAATAATGAAATAGTCGACCGTCTATATAAAAGTTACCTGCACTCCATGAGTCTCTAGAGGGAAGCACTCCTCCTAGACCACGAATCCTTTTGGCACGAAATTCAGCTTCACTTAATCTCTCAATGCTGTAATAAAATTCCTTTTTCCTGTAGTCATCCCATGCCTCGTTTTCAGGGTCGTACAAAGAGCTTCCAGTGTAGGGAATATGTAGAGTCTCACCAACAATCTCAGGGGTTAGAGATATTCGAGTATCCAACACATATGTCACCATCTTGCCTTTGTGAGGAGTTAAACTGCTGAAAAATACTCTTACCAGATCCAGATAATATGGACCAAATGATGAAATTAATGGTTCTAGTCCATAAGCATTTAAATCATTTTGAAAAGAGAAACATTCCTGGGGAAAGGATGATAACATACCATATTTAGGATTGGACACTATCTTTCTTTGAAAATCCTTTGTGAATCTTGCTTCTTGTTCTCCGGTGAGAGACGAAATTAATGGATTCTCAGAGGATGAACCAACCTTTTTCTTCCCTTTCTCTAAAGCTGACACCTTTCGTTTTTGCCTTGAAGCCATGGGTAAGGTATTTTTTAGGATTTTGAAGGTTTTAGGTTTTTGAGAGAATGATGTTTGATGAGCTGAAGTTTGGATATGATTTGTGAGTAGATAGAAATGAGTGGATTGTATTATATGTAATGAAGTTTAATTGTCTTTTCAATAATAGAGATGAGCTTGGGAATATGAGAGAGAGAGAGAGAGAGAGAGAGAGAGAGAGGAATTTTGACCAACAAATATTTCTGTCATAAAAGCATGTTACAGTGGGTGCAATTGATTTGCATACAGATGCAATCGATTTGCACATAAAACAGAAGCAAAATAAAACTAAAACACACAGAGTGCAATCGATTTGTACTTATGGTGCAATCGATTTGCATTGAAACAGAAAGGTCAAAATTAAAAACACTCAGTGAGCAATCGATTTACACTATTGTGCAATCGATTTGCATCAACCAAAAAGGACCAAAACATATTTTTCTTAAACTTAAACACCACTTAACATATATATTCACATATAGCAAGGTTAAAACAAATATATAAAATCATAACAAGGATAGAAAACACCTTATATGTCGTGTTCATCAAGAATGGCAACCTCTCGTCGAATCTTGTAAAACGGTTCTCTTGCCAAAGGTTTAGTGAAGATATCGGCAAGTTGATTATGAGTATCTACAAATGTCACCTCGACATCTCCTTGAAGTACATGATCACGAAGGAAATGGTGTTGTATATCTATGTGTTTTGTTCTTGAATGCATGACCGGATTCTTCGTAATGTTTATTGCACTTGTATTATCGCACAATAGAGGAATGCATCCTAGATCGAGTCCGTAGTCACGAAGTTATTGTTTGAGCCACAAAATTTGAGCGCAACTACTACCCGCTGCAATATATTCTTCTTCGGTCGTGCTAAGAGCAACGCATGCTTGTTTCTTGCAGGCCCATGATACTAATGCATTTCCAAGGATGTGACAAGTACCACTTGTGCTTTTTCTATCAGTTTTACAACCTGCATAATCCGCGTCAGAATAACCAACTAAGTTGAAAACACTACCTTTAGGATACCATAATCCGACATTTGTTATCCCTTTGAGATACTTCATGATCCTTTTCATCACCGTGAGATGAGACTCCTTTGGATTTGCTTGAAAGAGAGCACATAGACAAACACTAAACATTATGTCAGAACAGCTTGCCGTCAAATATAATAAGGAGCCAATCATACCTCAATACTTTGTAATGTCGATGGAAACACCTGATTAATCTTGATCAACATATGTACCGGAACCCATTGGTGTAGACATTGCCTTACAGTTATCCATGTCAAATCTTTTCAAGAGTTCCTTGCAATACTTGGATTGGTTGATGAAGATGCCATCTTTTAATTGTTTGATTTTAAGTCCAAGAAAATAATTCATTTTACCCATCATGGACATCTCAAATTCTCCTTGCATCATTGCTGAAAATTCTTCACACATTTCTTGGTTTGAAGATCCGAAAATGATATCGTCAACATAGACTTGAGATAGCAAAGTGTCATCTTTGATTTTCTTGATAAACAAAGTCTTGTCAACTTTACCCTTTTCAAAACCTTTTTCGCATAAGAAGTTGCTTAACCGATCATACCATGCCCTTGGTGCTTGTTTCAACCCATAGAGAGATTTTATCAATTTAAATACATGAGATGGATTCTTGAAATCTTCAAACCCCGGGGGTTGCTTAACGTAGACTTCTTCATTTATATATCCATTCAAGAATGCGCTTTTGACATCCATTTGGAAAAGTTGAAAATTTAATGAGCAAGCATAGGCAAGCAAGAGACGAATAACTTCTAACCTTGCAACTGAAGCGAAAGTTTCTTCAAAATTTATTCCTTCTTCTTGATTGTAGCCTTGTGCTACCAACCTTGCTTTGTTCCGAACAATTATTCCATTTTCGCCAAGTTTTTTTAAAACACCCATCTTGTTCCAATAATGTGTTTGTTGCTTGGCCAAGGGACAAGTTCCCAAACTTGATTCCTTTCAAATTGATTTAATTCTTCTTGCATAGCGATAATCCATTGGTCATCGCCTAAGGCTTCATCAACTTTGGAAGGTTCAATTTTAGAGACAAACGCCATGTTTAGGCAAGCATATTTGAGATTTAGTCTTGTTGTCACACCTTGACTTATATCACTGTGATCAGTGGATTTAGAACTGACTGTTTAAAGCTGGATCGCATATGTCGCGGTAAGCAAGAGTCGCCACCGTCTTTTATTTTCTCCAACATGGACAGGACAAAAGCATAGTAAAATTCCTTATGAGATAGTTTCTCAGTTCGGGAGGTAGATTTATAGAAAGGGAAGATATTAGCACCCTTTCTATCCATGGTTATCCATGGGCTCTTAGATACTTGCTCATTGTGTTTTCAAAATGTTTGTTTGCTTTTTAAGTGTGAGTGGGTTTGAAAAAGTTTCGTTTAAAGATTTCTGAATAACTCTTGTATCAGTCCTCAAGAGTGTTTGAAAAAATTATTTTGAAAGCTTTTTGAAAGTGTCGGTGTGAAAAGAGTTTTGATTTGTTTTTGAATAGAGCAAGTATCTATGAGTCATCTACCTACCCTAAGGAATTAAGCTGTGTAAATGTCCTTAAGGTAGTGCCATCCCACCATTGAGAGGTAGGTAGCACCACCGTTGGAGGTGTTCGGGTCAATTCGAGTTTAGGGACATTGTGGTCACCGAAGCAACAGTTAGGACACCTTAGAAGCTACCCTTATGTCCTTGATCCTTTTTTTTTATCTGAGGCAACCATTTCGAGGCAACTTGTTCCGAGGCAACCGTTTCGAGGCAACTGGATCATGGACATAAGGACTTACTAAAACGTCCTATACTTGACGACCACGTTTCGAAGGCAACAGGTGAGGCGTACCCTAAGAGTGGTGTGTGTATTTGTATGTTGTTTTCATGTTAAATTTATCTTTGATCATGATATTGTGAGCTACGCTTGTTTTTAATTAACCATACATTCTTTCATGCAAAGTTTAGAATTTAAAAGCGCGGAAATTTAAATGCGGAAAGATAAATCCTACGCTATTACAAGGTGCGGGTCTATACATCGCCAAAATACAAAGACCCGTTTGGTAAAAGATACGGAAAGTAAATAAATTCCTAATTACTATTACAATCCTTGAGCAGTTACATAATATTCGAAAAGAAAAAAGAATAACGTGCGAAAGAATAAAAGTTAGGACGTCTGAGGGTTTTGACCCTTTTGAAATTAAATTGAAATTAAAGTCTAATTGTTTATTTAATTAAAGAAAAGAAATTGTTTTTTATGTTTTTGGTTATTTAATGAAAATAAAGAAAAATTAAAATTGAATGGAAACCCTAATTCTAAATTATTTTAATTATTAAGAAAGTATTAAAATTAACCTAATTTACTAATTAATTAATGTACATGTTTATTTACAAAAATAAATAGTAATTATAATAATAAATAATGAGAAAAATAATTAATTAAGAAAAAAAAGATAAAATGTCAAAAAACCCTAAGTCTAGATATTTTTTATTTATTGAGAAAAAGTTTAAAGTAAAACCTAAATTAACTAAATTAATTATTATTATTTATTTACAAAAATATTTAAATGGTGAAATTAATAATAATTAAATAAAACATTTTTTGATTTCTGATTTTTTTTATGTTTTTATTATGAAAAGAATATTATTTTAAGTGAATTAAAAAAATAAGTAAAAGAATTAGAAAAAGAAAAGAAAATAGAATTGATAAATATACAAACCAAGGGGGGTTTTCAGGCCCAAAGGGAGGTGTTTTGCAGTAATCTGGCCCATTGAACAAAGCCTTGTTTGACTTTCCAGCTTGTGTGTATGTCCATTGACTGAGCCCTACCATGGAATTCATTCAGTAGCCCTTGGATTGAACCCTGAAGCCACTTGGCAAGCACAGGCATGAGCGTGTATGGTGGGACGTTGAGACTACGCTGCATTGGAATACATTGAAACAAAAATTATGGATTAAATGGGGGGACCTGGGAATCGAACCCAGGTCCCAACGCTCGAGGGACACGTTGCCATCCAACTGAGCTATTGCGTTTCTTTGTATATAATATAACCACGATTTATAATATGTGAAAAAAAGCAATTATACTGAAACAAAGAAAAACGCGCCAATATTTGAACCTCCCAGTAACATCAAGCCACATCCATCTTCTTCCTTGTTTTTCCTGTAAATAGAAAACAAATAGCGGGGGTTTTAAACCCCCACAAATTGAAACTCAAGAAAATAGCGATTACGCCTATGGATTAAATAAATTAGGCGCGAGGTGTTGGTTCGTTTCGTCTTGAGCTTCTGAATTCAGTTGTATGGGTCTAAAGGTCCAATTTTTCCTCTACATGAAAGCCCTATTTTGAAGCTTTGGAAAACCTAATTTTCGTCCATGGCAGATCTGGCTACAGGAAGTGTTAGTCCAATTAAACGTTACCAATCGCTTCAGAAGATCATTATTAGTATAAATCAACAATTAAAACACATGAATGATGCGTGAAAATTAAAAACCGATTATGGAAATGTTTGTGACAAACGTGACTCAGTTCTACCAATTCTTGGAGTATGGAGACTTGTTCTTGATGCCAATAGTTTCCTAGCAATGTCAGTAAGGCAATGGAAGTGTTTTGAAGCCTTGAATCGCCCTGCAAATGTGATTTCAGATTCCAAGTTTTTGATGAAAACTTGCAATTTGGTTCTATGCTTGTGAGCAGCTTTTCGTGTCTATGAATTAGGTTTCACTATGCCTTTGTATCTGGACGAGATTAGGTCAAAGAACAAGCCCAAAGGTCCATGAATTGATGATTTGAAGATTTGATTTTCAACATATCAATTTCAATCTTTTTCCATTGAAACTCTTGCCAATCATGGAAAATCTTCCCTTTTTGAATGTGAAACGACTTGCCACCTTGCCCTAGTTTGATTTGCTGCACAAAAAGATTTAAAAAAGCATGATTTGATATTTTCTCATAATTAAATCTAATTAAATGAATTAATAAGAATAAAAATTCAATTAATTAACTAAAAATAAGAAAATAAATCCCTTTGAGCTCAATGGGTCGTGCATAGGCTTTGGATAATGATTCAAGGAAGAATTTGAGGCCCATTAGCAATTTTGAAGTGTTTTAGGCAAAGTTGACTTTTCAAAATTCCCAAAAATTTCCCAACTTCTCCAATGCATATCTTGCTCAATTTTTAAGCTATGATCATGTTCTTGGACATTTTGGAAAGGTCTTGAAGTCCTCTAACCAATGCTTTTGGTACCATGTCATTTTGATTTACCAATCTCAAGTTATGGTCTTTGACTTAAAGTGCCTTTTTGTTGACTTTTGAAAATGACCTATAATGTTGAAATTGATAACTTTTTATGAGAGCATTTATTGGACTTGAAGTGTGAAGATGAGTTGTAGGAAATGTCATTCTCTTCAAAATGAGCTTTGGATGGGATTTTTCTGATAAACCATGAAGAAGTTATGCCCTGGTCAATTTGCAGTTGACTTTTCAGCTGTCCAAAAATAGAAACTTTTGCATCTTGAGACCTTTTGAGCCATGCCTGTGAAATCATGATCAAGAATTGATCAAATGATGTTTGTGGCTTCAAAATAAGATGTTGACCAAATTTTTTTACTTTTGACTGTCAAATGACTATTTTGCCCCTGCAGTTGACTGTGGAGCAATTAGGGTTTTTGACTGTGCAACTTGATGCTGTGAGTCTTGAAACTTGACATATGGATGCTTGACAATGTATGTAGGCATGTGGGACTTGATTGGACTCTTGAAAACCTCATTTTCTTTGCAAGAACTAAAACCCTAATTTTGACTGTGTTGGGAGGCAATTGGACTGTGCAACCCTTGAGAGATTTTGAACCTTGATCTTGGCAAATCTTGAAGAATATGGGAGGGCAAATTTTGGGGTACAACAATCACCAATTACTTTATTGATAGGATGATCTCTATGAGTTCTCCATTCTTTTGGTAGATGATTGAGATTTTATTCTTGTTGGGATGATTCTTTATGTTGAATTGGTTGATCTTTGGAAGTATTTTCTTGAGGTCCTTCTAGTATTTCATCATCATCATCATTAGAAACAATATTATCCTCCTTGGAGGGGTTAGTTTCATCAAAATATACATGCATTGATTCTTAAATTGTTAAATTTCTTTTGTTATAGATTCTATATGCCTTACTAGAAAGAGAGTAGCCAAGAAAAATACCTTCATCGGATTTTTAATCAAACTTACCAAGGTTATCTTTGTCGTTGTTTAAGACAAAGCATTTGCATCCGAAAATGTGAAAGAAAGAAATGTTTGGTTTTCTCCCTTTGAAGAGTTCATATGGAGTTTTCTTCAAGATTGGTCTTATGTTAACTCTATTTCTAACAAAACATGTCGTGCTCACCGCATCCGCCAAAATTTTTTTTGGAAGATTTGAATCGCTAAGCATAGTTATTACAAGTTCTACAAGAGACCTATTCTTTATTTCCACCACTCCATTTTGTTGAGGAGTCCTTGGTGCCGGGAAGTTGTGAGATATTTCATGTTCTCCACAAAATGCTTCAAATAGAGCATTTTGAAATTCTCTGCCATGATCACTTCTTATGGAGGAAATTGTTAGATACTTCTCATTTTGAATTTGTTTAGCATACTTCTTGAACACCTTGAATGCATCACTTTTCTGCACTAAAAATAATGTCCAAGTATGTCTAGAGAAATCATCAACAATAACTAAAGCATATACATTACCTCCGAAACTTTTTGTTCTTGATGGACCAAATAAGTACATATGTAACAATTGTAGTGGCCTTGTATTAGACACCACATTCTTAGATTTGAAAGTTGATTTTGTTTGTTTCCCTTTTTGACAAGCATCACAAAGTGTATCTTTGAAGAAATTTCTCTTAGGAAACCCAATGACAAGATCATGCTTGATTAGTTTATTCAAGTGTTCCATGTGAATATGAGCAATTCATTTGTGCCACAACCATGAATCATCGTTGTTCGCCATGAGACATTTTACCTTCAAAGATGGATCATCAAGGGAAATCATTAATATATTATTGATTCTTTTACCTTTAAGTATAACCTCATGCGTGACTTCGTCTTCTATCAAGCATTCATCCTTGGTGAACTTGATCTTGAAGCCTTTGTCATAAAGTTGGATAATACTAAGAAGATTGTGCTTTAGTCCTTCAAGATAAAGAACATCTTCAATGGATGTGAAAGGTGGAGCACCAACTTTGCCTTTGCCAAGAATTCTTCCCTTATTATTGTCTCCATAAGTGACAAAATCCTTGGCCTTTAGAACTAGATTTGAAAATTGGTTTATGTCTCCCGTCATATGCTTTGAACAACCACTATCAAGATACCAAAGATTGTATGTTGTATTCAAGCAAACCTACCAAACAAATTAGGCTTTGTTATGTACCCAAGTTGCTTTGGATCCTTCATAATTAGTGCCTTTCTTTACCCACACATAATTCCCACTTGCCACACTAAAGTTTCTAACATAACAAGCATTAGGTGTATGGCCTTTAATACCATAATAAAAACAAGTAGGTTCAAAGTTACTTCTATATCTAGAAGGATAAGATTTCTTCTTAGGAAATGTTTTCTTTTTAGGATAGTGATGAACTATTTCAGGTTTGTTCACTTTCTCTTTGGATGATTGATCACTAGCCTTAACCAAGATAGTTTTATTAGAATTTGGTTTTGAAAACTTTGAATATCCAAGTCCACTTTTATCATTGGAGTACCTTTGTTGGCTAAGAACACCTTCCAATCCAATTTGGACTTTTTCATATCTTTCAATGACTCTTTTTAATTTGAAAATTTGAAAAGAGAGTGATTCACAATTTTTGCATACAAAATTCTATTTTTATTCATTACTTAATTTTTGTTTTTCTTCTTTGAAATCTTTTTCCGTAGATTCAGATTTTTCTTCTAAAGATGAAATTTGTTTCTTTTGAGATGAAATAGTTTTATATAGAATTTTGCATTCATTTAATAGTTCATTTATAGAACCTTGTGCATCACTATCAAAAAGAGAAAACTCATTACTAACCTCATTGTCTTCATCATCGGAATAGTGTGAGGTCATCAATGCTAGATTTGCACTTTCATCACTATCGGAATCGGATGAGGAACTTATTTCATTATCCTCCCATGCAACATAGGTCTTTTTGTTCTTGAATCCCTTTTTGCTTTTGTAGCCACCTTTCTTGGAGAGTTTCGGACAATCCGGCTTGATATGACCTTGCTTACCACATTCATAACATGTGACTTCTTGTGTTAATGTGGAAGCTTCCTTTTTCTTGAATTGTTTCTTTCCTTTTAAATGAGAAAATGATTTTTCATTTCTACCAAAGAACTTACCAAGCCTTTTAACTAGAAGCATGAAATTTTCATCTTCTTCCGGATTGTCTTCCTTTTCAACTTCCTTGGAATCTATTTTTAAAGCAATATTCTTGGATTTCTTCTCTTGATTTTCATGTTTTTCAAGTCTTCCGAGTTCCGTTTCATATTCTTGAAGTTTCCCAAACAATGTTGCGGAAGTCATTGAGGAGAGACTTTTCTTTTCTGAAATTTCCGTTACCTTTGGTTTCCATTCCCTAGTCAAGGATCTAAGTACTTTCAGATTTAGTTCATCATTTTTCAAAGTCTTACCAAGAGCACTTAGATGATTTGTCAAGTGCACAAATCTCTTTTGTAGGTCAAGAATGGTTTCTCCGGGCTGCATTCGAAACAATTCGTATTCTTGACTCAGGTATTTAGTCTTGATATTTTAACTTCAACAGTTCCTTCATGAGTTTGTACCAAGGTATCCCATGTTTCTTTCATTGTTTTGCATGCCGAGACATGGAAGAATTCATCCATGCTAAGTGCACCTTGAAGAAGATTTATTGCCTTTTTATCATAGAGAACCTTTTTCTTATCATCTTCATCCCATGCAGCCTTAGGCTTTGATGAGCCAACACCATTGATTACCGTTATACGGATAAAAGGACCATTCTCGACGGCATCCCATATTTCTTCTCCTTGTGCTTCTAGATGTGCCTTCATGCGTATTTTCTAGAAGTCAAAATATTCACCACAAAATAGAAGAGGCTTGTTGTTACTACCACCATCTCTGAAAACAGGATTTTGATTTGCGGAAGCCATTCTGAATCTTTTAGGAACAGGTTACCTATAACTTGCTCGGATGCCAATTGTAAGTACGAAATGCGCTTAAGAGGGGGGGGGGGGGAGGGGTGAATTAGGTACTTTAAAAAATTCTGGTTTTAGTGATGATAGATATTATTTTTCTGGATTATGGTGAGTTTATGAAAGAGTAAAGTGCAGAAAAAATAAAGAGACACAAGCGATATATCCTGGTTCCCCTCACAGTCCGAGAGTACTCCAGTCCCCTTTTAACATGAAAGAGATTTCCTTATTATGGCAAACTTAAACAAGAACTACCCAAAACCAAGAACAATCCTCTTGGATTTTCACTATGTCAACAATGAGAACAATCCTCTCAAAGTGACTTCACTTGTATCCAACAATCTTAGAAAAACCAGATTTATAAAACCACTTAAACTTATTTCCAACAATTCTGAAAAATAAGCAAGTATATAGCAATATTTGATTTGAGTGAGTTTGAGTAGCAATGATCACTTTGAGTGATTTAATCAATGAATTGATCTTCTCTTCTATACAATGACTCAAGATATATAATGCTCAAAGTTTCTTGGTTAACAATATGTGAAAGTGTGCAGAAAACTTGTGTATGAAAATGTATAACAGCTTGAGTTTGTTTTTCGAAAATTCAAAAAATATATTTGGAAGAGGTGTTGAAATGATTTTGAAAAAGAGTATTTATATATTCATAGAACCTTTTTGAAACAGCATAAAGTTCTTGAAATTCTGGCAGCAGATACTCAATGTCACAGTGAATGTTATGACACCGTATCTGACTTTCTACAAGACAGTAAATCTGAAAGGAGTAAAGAACACAGTCAATTGTTTACCCAGTTCAGTGTGTAACAACACCTACTCTGAGGGCTACCAAGCCAGGGAGGAAATTCACTATAAGAGATATTAATTCAGGAATAAACCAACCAGTTTATCTCCTTCACTTAAGACCTACCCAATTCAACTTTAATCTAAGTTCAACTTAAACCTGAGTTCCTACTCACTCCCCCTCAATCACAGCAGTGATACTAAACAATTGACTAACGAAATTATGAAGACACTCTTCAGAACATACACTTGATTATGCTTCACAGCTTTTAATCAAGTAACACAAACACTCGTGCTTCAAAGCTTTGAGTGATACATAAACCTAACTTGACTTTGCTTCAAAGCTTTAATCAAGTGACACAAACACTTGTGCTTCAAATCTTTGAGTGATACACAACCCTTACAATCAAATCCTACTCCAAGTCACTTATCATAATGATAATTGCTTGGATTACAGTAGTTAAAACTATACATCCCCTTATTGATCTTCTGTCAAAAGTTGTCTTCACCAAGAGTCGTCCTATTGAATATATAGGTCGTTGTTCTTCAGTTAGGGCTTCCACGAAAATAGCTAGGGTTAATTAGAGTTAACCTCAAGACTTGGTAACGGGAATTTATCAACCAGATTAGGGTTAATCCAAGTTAACCTAAAGTCCACGTGAGACTCTATACTGGACTGTGTAAACCAGTTTCCTGAAAAATCTCAAAATTGACAAAACTGTACAACTGTTAGATCAGTACAGGATGTCTTAACATTGGTTATGACAACAAGAATCCTGTTTACTGATTTTGGTAGAATGTAATAAATATGATCATTGCATGATGATCAGCTAAACACTCAATTTAAGCAGCTTCTGTATGACATTCTTTTTCTACAGAATGTACCTAGTATCCCAGAATGTTATGACATCAGTCATGACATTCACACACCTGGTTTTACCAAAAAAACATGCCAACAACCAAACACTTACAACCTCCCCCTTTGGCAAATTTTTGGCTAAAACCCCTAAACAATCAGAGATTAGAAAGCAGCAGAGTTAATATGTCTGCAGAAAAAATAATGTCTACCAAGTCTAATTAACACAAAAGCTTCTCCCCCTCTTTAGCCATAAATAGGCCAGAGATACATGTACTTTTAGGATATACAGTCATCCAAAAATAAAAACACAGATAAAAATTCTAAAGTCACTTGCAGCAACAGGTACCAGCAGCAAGGTTGTCATCTACACTGATCTTCAAGCACTGTCATCTTCAGAGGAGGCACTATCTTCAGCATTAAGCTGATCTTCAGCAGCATCCTCTTCCCTTCTTCGTCCTTCAGTCTCCTCTTGTTCTAGTCTAGCAATCAGGTCCTCAAGAGTCCTTTTCCTTGTATCCAGCTCTTTGCAGGTTTCCTTCAGCACAGCTATACCATCAGTTCTCTTGGACTGAGTTTTGACAGTTGATGTCTCAGCTGATGTCATGACAATGTCAGGAACATGAGTTCCTTGAAATAGCTTGTAGTGCAACCCAAGAGCAGGGGCTCTTTTGCATACAGTATCTTTTTCAACTAGAATTTCAGGATACTGAGCAAGGACTATACCACATAGGAGGGAGGGAAAGGCAATAGGGCCTTTAACAGCATAGCTTCCAGCATGTTTTAAAGTTTGATCAAAGATATACTTGCCATAGTCAAATTTTGTCCTGCTTCCAACATCATAAATGAATCTTCCCAATCCTGTGGAGATGGTTGATTTATGGTTGGTGGGAACCTAGTTGGCTGCACCAATTTTGTGCAGAATGGCAAATTTCATGCTCAGCTTGCTTGCATTCAGCTTCCCTTTTAAGGGCCAGCTCTTGACTTGATTTGCAGTGATGGTTTGGCATACTTGGTTGTCAGTAACCTCTAGCTCAGGGCAAGCATCATCTGGTCTTCCTAGGAATTTGTTTATTTCAGAGGGAGAGAAATTTACCTTTCTTCCTCTCACATAGACACATTTAAAGTCAACTGACCTTCCATCAGCACACCCATCAGATAAATTCACTATGAATTCTTTGACAAGAACTTCATAGCAGTTGGTAAACTTTACCACAGTATTTATTAGACCAGCAGTTTTGATTAGGTCCATGATCTCCTTACATTCCATGGCACCCTTGTTCAGTTCTCTTTCCAAGGCTATCCTTTTCAAACAAACATACTTCCACCTGTTTGCATTCTCAGGATGGTGAAAGGAAATGTTGTCAGTGGGGACTTCAGGGACTTTAGACATTTTGCTTGATGGGAGTTTCCTTTTGAGAGGTATGTCTTCAGCATCAAATTCAAATTCTGATTCCTCATCAGAATCAGAGGGTTCAGGCTCTTTCCTTTTCTTAGCTATTGGTTGTCTCACAGGCTTTAAGAGACTACCAGCAGGTACTCGAGTTTTCACATTCCCTTTTGATAATCCAGCCTTCACAGTTTCTACTCCAACATCAGCAGTCTTCTCTTTGGACATACATTTGGCAGCATCCTTCTTTCCCTTTTTGTTCATCATTCTTCTAGCTATGCTAGG
Organism: Vicia faba; assembly: GCA_948472305.1. Taxonomy (NCBI): domain Eukaryota; kingdom Viridiplantae; phylum Streptophyta; class Magnoliopsida; order Fabales; family Fabaceae; genus Vicia; species Vicia faba. The sequence goes on along the minus strand of OX451739.1, from coordinate 170,130,618 downwards.
GTTGATATTTGCAATTAGGTCATTGTCAGAGTATTCTTCATCAACATTAATAACCGGGGTTTCAACATCCTTCTCAGAAGGATTATGGTGATCATCAAGATTTTCAAATGATTTCCTAATGTTGTCATCCGGTGTCTCAACATTCTGAGTGACATCTGGATTCATTTCAACATTTGGACTAGCAGCTTCTTGATTCAAAGGTATAGAAATTCCAGGTACCGAGTGATTCTCATTTAGAATCCTTGTAACAAGTCTAGCTATTGCTTGATGAACATAAGATGAGCCTTCCCTATTTGATATTTCTGAGGGAACAGAAGATGGTTGAGAGGGATTACCAGATGAAGAAGCTTGAGACCTTCTTGCATGTCTTGTTCTCATCTTTTTAACCTTAGAGGGGTCAGCTGCCAGTTCACGAAGAGGAGTTATCTCCAGAACATCAGAATCCATGCAGTTTGTGATTGCCCTAGGTTCTCGATCAGAGGATGCAGAAGAAGCAGTCGTATTTGAAGAGGATGATGTCATGGATAGTTGAGACATGTTAAGCGTCTTAGAAAACCAGTAACAACGAGAGTAAAATCTTTGATTGAGAGAATAAAGATTGTTGCAGAGCCGAGAGAGGAAGGAGATAAATGAGTGTCTATTCAACTTCTTAACAATTGTGAAAGAAATAGGGAAACAGATGATTAACCCAATCAAAATAGACTTAACCAAAAAATCTCCTTCATCCCTTGTTTTAAGCAAAATTAATTGCTACATTTCCTCATGTTGGCAAATACCCAACTTGCCCCTCAGATTTTCAAATTGATTTGCATCAAGTGCCTTGGTAAATATGTCAGCCAGTTGTAGTTCAGTGGCAACATGTTCCAGTTTAATCGTCTTCTCCTCTACAAGATCTTTGATGAAGTGATGTCTAATGTCAATGTGCTTGGTCCTGCTATGCTGAATAGGATTCTTGGAAATGTTGATAGTGCTCAGATTGTCACAGTACAATGTCATAACATCTTGTGTGACATTATACTCAGTAAGCATTTGTTTCATCCAGATCATTTGAGAACAGCTACTACCAACTGCTATGTATTCAGCTTCAGCAGTAGAGAGAGACACACAGTTCTGTTTCTTGCTGAACCAGGAGACAAGATTATTTCCTAAGAAGAAACATCCTCCAGAGGTGCTCTTTCTATCATCAGCACTTCCAGCCCAATCAGCATCACAGTAACCAGTTAGAGTTGGTTCACATCCATGAGAGTACAGCAAGCCATAGTTGTAGGTTCCACTTACATACTTCAAAATTCTCTTCAATTGGTTGATATGACTTACTTTGGGATCAGCTTGGTATCTTGCACATACTTCAACTGCAAAAGCAATGTCAGGTCTGCTGGCTGTTAAGTATAGCAGACTTCCTATCATGCTTCTGTACAGGCTTTGGTCCACCTTAACCCCACTTGAATCTTTGGATAGCTTTAAATGAGTGGGTGCATGAGTCCTTTTGTGACTGGCATTCTCCATTCCAAACTTCTTGACAATGTTCTTTTCATACTTGCTTTGAGACAGAAAAATTGAGTCTTCCATCTGTGTGACTTGCAGTCCAAGAAAGTAGGTTAATTCTCCCATGAGGCTCATTTCGAATTCAGCCTGCATCTGGTCAGCAAAATGTTTAACCATTTTATCTGACATTCCCCCAAACACTATTTCATCAACATAGATTTGAGCTACCATCATCTTTCCTCCTTCATTTTTGACAAAAAGGGTTTTATCCAACCCTCCTTTTCTGTATCCTTTGTCAGAGAGAAATTTTGTCAGCCTGTCATACCATGCTCTAGGAGCTTGTTTCAGGCCATACAAAGCTTTCCTCAATTTGTAGACATGATCAGGGTAGTTTGGATCCACAAATCCTTTAGGTTGTTCCACATAAACTTCCTCATTTAAGTACCCATTTAGGAAGGCACTTTTTACATCCATCTGAAATAACTTGAACTTAAGGAGACAAGCAATTCCCAACAGGAGTCTGATTGATTCCAGTCTGGCTACATGAGAAAAAGTCTCATCAAAATCGACCCCTTCAACTTGAGTGTATCCTTGAGCAACAAGTCTTGCCTTATTCCTGGTGACAACTCCTTCAGCATCTGATTTGTTCTTGTAGATCCATTTTGTGTCAATGATGTTTGTTCCTTCTGGTCTAGGAACTAACTCCCATACTTCATGTTGCTTGAATTGGTTCAATTCATATTGCATTGCTCCAATCCAGTATTCATCAGTTAGAGCCTCCTTAACATTTCTTGGTTCAATTTTAGATACAAAGCAAGAGTTTGAGATGATTTCTCTAGATCTTGTAATGACTCCACTGTTAGGATCTCCTATGATGAGTTCCTTAGGATGATCTTTCTGAATTCTGATGGAAGGGTATTTGTTAGCTTCCTTTGATTCAGAATCTGAAGCAGTAGTGTTAGGTAGATCATCCTGTTGAGTTGAAGTCTCAAAGAATGTGTCAACATCACAAGGGACATATGTTTCCTCATGATAATCATCAACTATGACATTTATTGATTCCATCATAACTTTGGTCCTGGAATTGAATACCCTATAAGCTCTGCTGTTGGTAGAGTATCCTAGGAATATTCCTTCATCACTTTTAGGGTCCATCTTTCTCCTTTGTTCACGATCTGTCAGAATATAGCATTTGCTTCCAAATACATGGAAGTACTTCACTATAGGCTTTCTTCCTTTCCAGAGTTCATAAATGATGGATGATGTTCCCTTTCTCAAGGTGACCCTGTTATGGACATAACAATTTGTATTCATAGCTTCAGCCCAAAAATGAATATGAAGTCTTTTGGCATGTATCATTGCTCTGGCAGATTCCTGTATAGTCCTGTTTTTCCTTTCTACAACTCCATTTTGTTGAGGAGTTATAGGTGAAGAGAATTCATGATTAATTCCTTCTGAGGAACAGAACTCATCAAACTTATTGTTTTCAAATTCCTTGCCATGATCACTTCTGATTCTTACAATGCACCCTTATTTTTCTCTTTGAATTCTTTTGCACAATTCTTTAAACACTTCAAATACATCAGATTTTTCCCTAATGAAGTTAATCCAGGTGAATCTGGAAAAATCATCCACAACAACATAGGCATATCTTTTTCCACCAAGACTTTCCACCTGCATTGGTCCCATCAGATCCATATGTAGAAGTTCCAGTACCTTAGAGGTGGTCAGATGTCTTGACTTTGGATGTGACATCCTAGTCTGCTTCCCAACCTGACATTCACCACAGATTCTTCCTTCATCAATTTGCAGTCTTGGAATCCCTCTGACTGCCTCCATGGATATAATCCTTTTCATTCCTCTTAGATGTAGATGACCAAGTTTTTGGTGCCACAGTTTCACTTATTTTTCTTATTTGGCAATAGAACACACAGAAGAGTAATTAGTGTTCTCAGGCTCCCACAAGTAGCAGTTGTCTTTAGATCTGACTCCTCTCATTATAACTTCTTGTTTCTCATTAGTTACAAGACATTCAGACTTGGTGAAGTTGACCTTGAATCCTAGGTCACATAATTGGCTTATACTTATGAGATTAGCAGTCAAGCCTTTTACCAGCAATACTTCATTTAGGTTTGGAACTCCATGACAGTCCAAGTTTCCAACTCCTTTGATTTCTCCTCTAGCACCATCTCCAAAGGTCATATAACTAGTAGTGTGAGGTTTAACATTATTGAGAAGATTCTTGATTTCAGTCATGTGTTTAGAGCATCCAATGTCAAAGTACCAGTCTTCCTTTGCAGAGACTCTAAGGGAGGTGTGAGCTATCAGGGCAGTAGCCTTTTTCTTCCACTGTTGAGTATATGGTACCTTGTTAGACTTAGGTTTAACAACTGGGGTCTGATTAGGATATCCATATAATCTGAAGCAGAATGGCTTTATGTGACCAAACCTCCCACAATGATGACATCTCCATCTTTGATACTTTTTCTTCATATTTCTCTGTTCTCGATGTTGAGTTCTATGTTGTGACATCTGCTTTGACATTTGTTTATCAGGCCTGATCTTCTTCTTGTCTATAACAGATTTCTTTGCTTCCACAAATCCTAGACCAGACTTGTTTCCCACATTTTGTCCAATCTGAAGGATTTCTTCTAATTTGTCAGTTCCATTTGTCAGCATCTTGACAGATTTGGTCATCTGGTCCAGTTTTGAGTTTAGCATTTGAACTTCCCCTTCTAGATGACTTATAGTATCAATGTCTGCCTTTTTCTCAGCCTCCAACTTTATTATGAGTTTTGTTTGTCTCTCATTTTGCTGACAGACTTCAGCACTTCTGATACATAACTTCTTGTAGGAATCAGCCAGTTCTTCAAATGTCACTTCCTCATCACTAGAGTCACTATCAGAGTTACAAATACCAGTTAGTGCAGTAACTAGTTTGGCAGATTCTTCTTCAGAATTACTTTCTGAATCACAGTCATACCAAGTAACAGACATTCCTTTCTTTTGTTTCTTAAGAAAGGTAGGACATTCAGCTCGAATATGCCCATATCCTTCACATCCATGGCATTGAATTCCTTTGCTTTGATTTCCCTTCTCTTCAGACTTTGGTCTTCTGCTGGAGTCATAGGATATGTTAATGTCAGAAGGAATGTTCTTAACATTTGACCTTGACTTTGGGTCCATTCTCTTGATGAGTTTGTTGAATTGTCTTCCAAGCATGGCTATAGCTTCTGAAATATTTTCTTCTTCATCCTCCTTTTTTTCATCTTCAGTATTAGATACAAGTGCCATGCTCTTGTTTTTCTTGTCGAAATTGTCACTGATCCCCATCTCAAAGGTCTGAAGTGACCCAATGAGTTCATCCACCTTCAAATTGCAGATATCCTGAGCTTCCTCTATAGCAGTCACCTTCATTGCAAATCTTTTAGGCAAGGATCTGAGAATCTTTCTCACCAGCTTTTCTTCTGACATCTTTTCTCCCAATGCTCCTGAGGTGTTGGCAATCTCCAATATGTTCATGTGAAACTCATGAATGGTCTCATCTTCCATCATCCTTAGGTTCTCAAATTTGGTAGTCAGCATCTGAAGCCTTGACATTTTTACTTTGGATGTGCCCTCATGAGTAGTTTTGAGAGTGTCCCAAACTTCCTTGGCCAGTTCACATTGATGTACTAGTCTGAATATGTTTCTATCAATTCCATTGAACAAGGCATTTAAGGCTTTGGAATTACCCAGGGCTAACTCATCTTCTTCTTTGCTCCATTCTTCCTCAGGTTTCAGACTGATTGTCCCATCTTTCTCAGTTATGGTGGGATGGTTCCATCCTTTGTCAGCAGCTCTCCAAGCCTTTTTGTCCAGTGATTTTAAGAAGGCAATCATACGAGGTTTCCAGTAGTCATAATTTGATCCATCCAAAATGGGTGGTCTATTTCCAAAAACTCCTTCTTTGTCCATAGCGCCAGAAAATAATATCCCTAGATCTCACCCAGTAAGACAGGCAGGGTGCCTGCTCTGATGCCAATTGAAATTCTGGCAGCAGATACTCAATGTCATAATGAATGTTATGACACCGTATCTGACTTTCTACAAGACAATAAATCTGAAAGCAGTAAAGAACACAGACAATTATTTACCCAGTTCAGTGTGTAACAACACCTACTCTGGGGGCTACCAAGCCAGGGAGGAAATTCACTATAAGAGATATTAATTCAGGAATAAACCAACCAGTTTATCTCCTTCACTTAAGACCTACCCAATGCAACTTCAATCTAAGTTCAACTTAAACTTGAGTTCCTACTCACTCCCCCTCAATCACAGCAGTGATACTAAACAATTGACTAACAAAATTATGAAGACACTCTTCAGAACATACACTTGATTATGCTTCACAGCTTTTAATCAAGTAACACAAACACCCATGCTTCAAAGCTTTGAGTGATACATAAACCTAACTTGACTTTGCTTCAAAGCTTTAATCAAGTGACACAAACACTCGTGCTTCAAAGCTTTGAGTGATACACAACCCTTACAATCAAATCCTACTCCAAGTCACTTATCACAATGATAATTTCTTGGATTACAGTAGTTAAAACTATACAGCCCCTTATTGATCTTCTGTCAAAAGTTGTCTTCACCAACAATCGTCCTGTTGAATATACAGGCCGTTGTTCTTCAGTTAGGGCTTCCACGAAAATAGCTAGGGTTAATTAGAGTTAACCTCAAGACTTGGTCACAAGACTTTATCAACCAGATTAGGATTAAGCCAAGTTAACCTAAAGTCCCCGTGAGACTCTGTACTGGACTGTGTAAACCAGTATCCTGAAAAATCTCAGAATTGACAAAATTGTACAACTGTTAGATCAGTACAGGATGTCTTAACATTGATTATGACAACAAGAATCCTGTTTACTGATTTTGGTAGAATGTAATAAATATGATCATTGCATGATGATCAGCTAAACACTCAATTTAAGCAGCTTCTGTATGACATTCTTTTTCTGCAGAATGTACCTAGTATCCCAGAATGTTATGACATCAGCCATAACATTCACACACCTGGTTTTACCAAAAAAACATGCCAACAACCAAACACTTACAATTATGGAGATGAATTATGAATAATTGCCAAGATTGAGTGAAAGGTTTCCATGAAATGGTGTGTAAATCGTGCAGCATGCAATCGATTGCACCCTTTGTGTAAATCGATTGCACGGGGTTTCAACAGCTAGAATTTCAAATATTTTGAGTGTGCAATCGATTGCACAAGAGTGTAAATCAATTGCATGTTAAGTCAGTAGTAAAAATTGACTGAGTGTAATCGATTGCATAAACATGCAAATCGATTACACTTAGAAACAGTAGCAAAAGATTTGAAAATTTGAAGCATACAATCGATTGCACTAATATACAAATCGATTGCACTCAAGTAAAAAATGATTTTTAGCTTAGAAAAACTTGAGTAAAGATTTGGACAATATAAAATATTTCTTTTGACCTTTGAGCATCTATGTCTTAAGTTCAAAGTAAGTATTATCATTATACCTTGAAATTTTCTAAGTGCTTGAACTGAAGACTTTATCCATAGATGCTTTTAGCTTGATCAATAATCTTTGCCTTCTTTGTCACTCATGATTTGTCTTCATCAAAACAAAAGTGCATTTGAGAAGCTTGATTTTACACTTAATAGGTGTGACAGTCAAAAGATTGAGGAGATTAGAAGACCGACTGATAAAGTTGTTCATTGGAATCAAATGGAGGAGAAGTTGATGTTGTAGAAAACGAAAATAGACTGGTTAAAGTTGGGGGATGGAAATAATGCATTTTTCCATGCCTACCTAAAACCAAGCACAACAATAGAAGTATGACACTCATTCAAAAAGATGATGGTTCCATTCTCTCCAACCAAAAATATATTATGCAGGAGGTTAAAGATTTTTATGCTAAGCTTACGGGGGCTCAAAGTCAGTCTTTGAATTTCTTTTTTTCCAAAGAAATTTTTATAATATTTTAAACATATTTACAAAATAATCATTCAAAAATACACATTGATTTAACAACATGGACTAAAGCTATGTGCATAATAATTTTGTAGGGACTAAAACATGTCATTATTTTAGTAAGTACTTAAAATAAAATTTAAGATATTTATAGGGATCAAAAACATATTTAACCCTAATAATAATAATAACAATAATAATAATAATAATAATAATAATAATAGTAATAATAATAATAATAATAATAATAATAATAATAATAATAATAATAATAATAATAATAATAATAATAATAAAAACTTTTGTCCTTATAAATATCTCAAATTTCATTTTTAATCCCTATTAAAAAAAAGGATAAATTTTAGTCTCTAAAATTTTTTTGTTCTTCGAGGTTTAGTTTGTGCTATTTTCTAAAATTTTAAAAACTATTTAATTATCCTTAAACTTTTATATTTTTAAATAATATTTTTAGTATGTGTTTAGAATACTATAATATGTTTCTTTCTCAAATGTTAGAATTATTTAAAATGAGAAGAATTAAATATAATTTTTTTAAATTTCAAAATATATTGCTAAAAATGATGAAAATCTCCACTGAAAAATCAAATTTTGAATTTCTTTTTTTCCAAAAAACTTTTTATAACGTTCTAAACATACCTACAAAATAATCATTCAAAAATACATATTAGTTTAACAACAGAGACTAAAACTATGTGCATAATAATTTTGTAGGGAGTAAAACATGTCATTATTTTAATAAGGACTAAAAATGAAATTTGAGATATTTATAGGGACCAAAAACATATTTAACTATAATAATAATAATAATAATAATAATAATAATAATAATAATAATAATAATAATAATAATAATAATAATAATAATAATAATAATAATAATAATAATTTTAATGATAATATTAATAATAATAATAATAATTTTAATAACAATAATAATAATAATAATAATAATAATAATAATCATTTTAATCCTTATAAATATCTCAAATTTTATTTTTAATTCCTATTAAAAAAGGATAAATTTTGGTCCCTAAAATTTTTTTGTTCATCTAGATTTAGTCCCTACTATTTTCTAAAATTTTAAAAGCTATTTATTTACCCTTAAACTTTTAAATTTTTGAAAAATATTTTTCATATGTGTTTAGAATACTATAAAATATTTCTTTATCAAATTTTAGATTTTTTTAAAATGTGAAGAATTAAATATGATTTTTTTTATTTCAAAAGATATTGATAAAATTAATGAAAATCTCGACTGAGAAATCAAATTTTGATTTTTTTTTTCCAATGAACTTCTTATAACGTTTTAAACATACCAACAAAATAATCATTCAAAAATACACATTGATTTAACAACATGGACTAAAACTATGTGCGTAATAATTTTCTAGGGCCTAAAACATGTCATTATTTTAATAAGGACTTAAAATGAAATTTGAGATATTTATAGGGACCAAAAACATATTTAACACTAATAATAGTAATAATAATAATAATAATAATAATAATAATAATAATAATAATAATAATAATAATAATAATAATAATAATAATAATAATAATAATAATAATAATATAATAACAATAATAATAATAATAAAAATAATAATAATAATAATAATAATAAAATTTATCCTTATAAATACCTCAGATTTCATTTATAATCCCTATTAAAAAAATGATAAATTTTGGTCCCTAAAAAACTTTTGTTCATCCAGATTAAGTCTCTGCTATTTTCTAAAATTTTAAAAACTATTTAATTACCCTTAAACTTTGAAATTTTTGAATAATATTTTTCATATGTGTTTAGAATACTATAAAATATTTATTTCTCAAATGTTAGAATTTTTTAAAATGAGAAGAATTAAATATGATTTTTTTTAAATTTTAAAAGATATTGATAAAAATAATGAAAATCTCGACCGAGAAAACAAATTTTGACTTTCATTTTTTCCAAGGATCTTTTATATCGTTCTAAACATACCTACAAAATAATCATTCAAAAATATACATTGGTTTAACAAGAGGGATTAAAACTATGTGCATAATAATTTTGTAGGGACTAAAACTATGTACATAATAATTTTGTAGAGACTAAAACATGTCATTATTTTAATAAGGACTAAAAAATGAAATTTGAGATATTTTTTTTGTTTTTGGAAAACTGATATATTATATATATACATCCCAAAAACAATTTAGAACAAAGCGACCCATAGGGTCCAGCCCAAAAAACCAGACAAAACCTAAACAATCTAACCCGCTGTTAGAATCAACTGAGCAACATGCTCATGAAGCTTTTTCTTTTTCCAGCACCTATTAACTACCCTATCTATTATATTTTTTCCTATACTACTGTTATCCTGCCTTGCATTCTTGTTCTCACTATACACAATTTTGTTTCTCAATGTCCATCATCCATAGATTGTTTCTGCAAACGCAGTCTTCAAAATTCTATTATAACAATTTTTCCCCTTACTGTTTCTAATCATCCAATCCATCTCCTCATCCCACCGTTTGGGTCTATGGTAAGTGTGACACCCCAAATAATCCGATTATTAAATAATTAGAATTTTTAATTATTAATTTAATTGGAAATTTAATTATTGGTATTTTTGGATTATTGGAATTAATTTAATTAATTAAAGGAAAGAAGTATTGGTGGTGTGAAGAGTGATTAGAGGGTGTGAGGGGTAAAATACTCTACTCTTACTAATTACTAATTTAATTATTTTATTAGAATAATAAAAGGAGTATTAAAAGGAAAAAGAAGAGAAAGAGAGTTATTTTGGAATATTCATCATACGTGCATTTGAGAAGAGGAAAAAAAAGGAGAAAACCGGAAGCGTCAGAATTCGAAGAACCCACAAGGTAAGGGGTGATTTCGATTAGTTAATTCGTATTATCGGTTTAGATATTCAATAGTATGGATCATAGTATGTTAAGGAATCCCGGTTTGTAATTCTAGGATTCTGTAGAATTGTCCCTATTGCGTCGAATTGTAGGTTGAAAACCATTAGAGTGTCAGATGATAAAAAGGAATGATGAAATAATGTTGTTTGATGTTATAATGGTGTAAAATGGATGTGTTTTGGTGTTTCTCATGTTGCAATTCGTATGGGTATGTTTGGAATTGGTTTAGAATGAATAAATAATGTCAAAAGTGCAGAATTTGACTCTGCAGGTCGTGGGAACCGGTTCCCAGTGGGGAGGAACCGGGTTCCACTGTGTGAATTTATAAAAACTGGCAAAAGTGCACGTAGGAACCGGTTCCTGTATAGGTAGGAACCGGGTTCCCATACATTTTTCCAGAAGCGTGATTTTTGAACTTCGCAGAAATCGGTTCCTGCATATGTAGGAACCGGGTTCTGCTGTAACTTTTTGAAAAATATTAAACTTTGAAAATTCATAACTTTCAAACCGTAAGTCCGTTTTGAGTGCCGTTTTGGACGTTATTTCTTAAATTTAATGCTATATTTTATAAAATGAAAAGATTTCCTAAAACCTGAAATTATTTTGAAAATGAGTCAAATCCCGGAATAAGTGATTATTGGCTAACGCACATGGGTGTGTATGTAGCTGTGAACCTGTGATGGATGGATGTATTAGTATTGTGTGAATGAAAGACATGTTTATGTTGCTAATGATGGTGTGCATGATCGTTGAGATATCATGGTTTTGGTTTTGGTTCAATTATGATAAATTGATGTATTTCATAGACTGATTTGATGTTGCATGCTAGTGATGTGCGTGCATATGCATTGTTTTGGTGAAGTTAATTCCCATTGTGTGGAATTTGACTTGTATTGCCGTTAAGCGATACCCGGGTGATGATGGGTGGTTAGGCTGGATTCGTGTCCGGGTGTTTATGGACGAATCGATGGTTGCTGTATCCGGTTGATGATGGATCAGTGTTGGGTGACTTGGTCACGTGTTGGTACCACATGCATTGTGTTTGCATGGAATTGTAACATGTTAGGATGTCTTCCAGTGTTACAATTCTTTGGTTGATTATTGATTTGTGCATAATGACTTGTATGATTGGAACTGCGTGTTGAATCTGAATTTATGCTAAAATGGGTGAAATAATATGCTTGTAATATAATGTTGATTGAGAAGCTTATAATGCATGTTAATTATGAGAAATCTCACCCTTACTTTAACAATTTCAGATTAAAGTTAGCAGCTCAGGAGTTGGTGAGGATGGATCTAGAGCTATGTTACTTTAAGTCCGCGTGTCAGTGTCGTGCTCTGATAGGTTGTAACACTGGGGAACGTTTAGTTGAGGAATTAGTTATTATTCAATTGTTTCTTTGAATTTCATTGGGAATAATTATGTTTTGGTTTATTCCGTTTTAGTTATGGTATTTTTCCGCTGTGTAAGACATGGTCTTAATTTGATTGAATTATTTGAATAATGACCCTCAGTGTAGCATGACTACTGTTTTATTGGAAGTTTTATTTATTTCATAATTGTGACATCCCTTGTTCCGTGTTAACTCTGATGGAATATATATGTCTTTAATCATTGATATAATTAATATTATTCGGGGTATTTTAGAAGGGGTGTTACAATAGTGGTATCAGAGCATAGTCGGTCTTGTCTTGTGTTGTTATCCTTTTTGTATGCGACTAGTGTAAGATGACATTGTCGATACTTGTGTGCTGATGAGGTTGTTTTGTAATGTTACTGAACAATAGCCGGAAGAGGTAACGGAAGAAACAACGATGCTATTGCTGAAGCATTGGGAATGTTGGCTGGAGTACTCGGAGGGAACCAGCAGGGAGCTGTGATTGGTGCTGATCGACAATTAGGGAATTTTCAGAGGAATAATCCTCCGTTGTTCAAGGGTGCACATGATCCTGAAGGTGCTCAGAAGTGGTTGAAGGAGATCGAGAGGATCTTCAGAGTAATTGACTGTGCTGAAGGGCTGAAGGTGAGATACGGAACTCACATGTTAGCAGAGGAAGCTGATGACTGGTGGGTTGCTACCAGAACTGAAATGGAAGAAGATGGTATTGTGTTGACTTGGGCTGTGTTCAGGAGGGCTTTTCTGAGGAGGTACTTTCCTGAGGACATCAGAGGCAAGAAGGAGATTGAGTTTCTGGAACTCAAGCAGGGTAACAAGACTGTCAGTGAGAATGCTTCGAAGTTTACTGAGTTAGCAAAGTATTATGCTCATTATACTAACGATGCAGATGGAGAATTTTCCAAATGTATCAAGTTTGAGAATGGTCTTCGTGATGAGATTAAGCAGGGTATTCGGTATCAGCGTATCCGAAGATTTCCTGATCTGGTTGACTGTAGTAGGATTTTAGAGGAGGATCTTGCTAGCACTAAGTCGAATGCTCGAGGGTATGTTGATAGGAAGGGTAAGCAACAGATGGATCGTGGTAAGCCTTATGATAGAAGTAATCAGAGACCCGGTGGTTGGAAGAAGTTTGGTGGAGGAGATTCTAGTTCTTCCATTAAGTGCTACAAGTTTGGTGAGACAGGACATCGTATGGTGGATTGCAAAAGTAATGATAAGAAGTGTTTCAAGTGTGGGAAACTCGGCCATGTGGCCAATGATTGCAGAGTAAGAGTGGTGACTTATTACAACTGTGGTGAAGAAGGTCATACTCGTCCTCAGTGTACAAAACCCAAGAAGGAGCAAGCTGGTGGTAAAGTGTTTGCATTGTCTGGGTCAGAGACTAAGCCAGATGATCGGCTGATTAAAGGTACATGTTTTATTAATGACATACCTTTGATTGCGATTATTGATACTGGAGCTATGCATTCTTTTATTGCTTTGGATTGTGCTAAAAGATTGAATTTGGAAATTTCTAATATGGATGGAAGTATGGTTATTGATACTCCTGCGTCGGGTTCAGTGACTACTTCGTATGTTTGTAGGAATTGTCCTATTGTGATTTTTGGTAGGGGTTTCGGTATGGATTTAGTGTGCCTACCGTTAGAACAACTTGATATCATCCTTGGAATGAACTGGTTGGAATTCAACTAGGTTCATATCAACTGTTTTGCGAAGACAGTTATTTTTCCTGGAGAGGTTGGTGTCGAAGATGTGACTATGTCGGTTAAGCAGATGAACCTAGCTGTGAAAGATGGTGCTGTGGTATTTATGTTGTATTCTGCAATAGAAGCGGAGGGAAAAGCAAAGAGTGATGGATTGCCAGTGGTGAATGAATTTCCAGAGGTGTTTCCGGAAGACGTTAGTGAATTGCCACCTGAGAGGGAGGTAGAATTTACTATAGATTTGATTCCTGGAACTAGTCCGGTGTCGATGGCGCCTTACCGTATGTCGGCATCTGAATTAGCGGAGTTAAAGAAACAGTTGGAGGAGTTACTTGAGAAGAAGTTTATTCGTCCGAGTGTTTCGCCGTGGGGTGCTCCGGTGTTGTTGGTTAAGAAGAAAGAAGGTTCAATGAGATTATGTGTTGATTACAGACAGCTGAATAAAGTTACAATCAAGAATCGGTATCCTTTGCCGAGGATCGATGATTTGATGGATCAACTAGTTGGAGCTTGTGTATTTAGTAATATTGATCTGAGATCTGGATATCATCAGATTCGTGTGAAGTCGGAAGATATTCAGAAAACTGCATTTAGAACGAGGTATGGACACTACGAGTATTCTGTTATGTCGTTTGGAGTTACTAATGCACCTGGTGTTTTCATGGAGTATATGAACAGGATATTTCATCTGTATCTTGATAAGTTTGTGGTGGTGTTCATTGATGATATTCTAATTTATTCGAAGAGCGATGAAGAGCATGCAGAACATCTCAGAGTTGTGTTGGAATTGTTGAAAGAGAAGAAGCTTTATGCGAAGTTGTCCAAGTGTGAATTCTGGTTAAGTGAAGTAAGTTTTCTTGGCCATGTAATTTCCAAGAATGGAATTGCTGTGGATCCTACGAAGGTATAAGCAGTATCTCAGTGGGAAGCGCCGAAGAATGCTTCTGAGATCCGTAGTTTTCTGGGTCTTGCAGGTTATTACAGGAAGTTTATAGAAGGATTTTCCAAATTAGCGTTACCGTTGACTAAGTTGACCAGGAAGGGTCAGATGTTTGTTTGGGATGTTGAATGTGAGAAAGGATTTCAAGAGCTGAAGAGGAGGTTGACAAGTGCTCCGATCTTGATTTTGCCAAATCCGACTAAGTCTTTTGTTGTGTATTGTGGCGCATCATTAATGGGATTAGGTGGTGTGTTGATGCAAGATAAGCAGGTGGTGGCTTATGCTTCGAGACAATTGAAAGTACATGAAAGGAATTATCCGACTCATGATTTGGAGTTGGCAGCTGTTGTGTTTGTTTTGAAGTTGTGGAGGCATTATTTATATGGTTCTCGGTTTGAGGTGTTCAGTGATCACAAAAGTCTGAGGTATCTCTTTGATCAGAAAGAGTTGAATATGAGGCAGAGGAGATGGTTAGAATTTCTAAAGGATTATGATTTCGGTTTGAATTACCATCCTGGTAAGGCAAACGTTGTTGCAGATGCCTTGAGTAGGAAGTCCTTGCATATGTCGATGTTAATGGTCCGTGAGTTAGATTTGGTTGAGCAGTTCAGAGATTTAAGTTTGGTATGTGAAACTACTCCGAATAGTGTGAAATTGGATATGTTGAAACTGACTAGTGGTATTCTGGAAGAAATTCGGAATGGACAGAAGTCTGATGTTGGGTTAGTTGATAAATTGACATTGATCAACCAAGGTCAAGGAGGCGAGTTCCGGATTGATGAGAATGGTGTTATGAGATTTGGTAATAGGGTGTGTGTTCCGGATGTTGTAGATATTAGGAAGAGTATTTTGGAAGAAGGACATCGTAGTGGATTGAGTATTCATCCTGGTGCTACTAAAATGTACCATGATTTGAAGAAGTTGTTTTGGTGGCCGGGAATGAAAAAGGAAATTGCTGAGTTTGTGTATGCTTGTTTGGTTTGTCAGAAGTCGAAGATTGAGCATCAGAAACCGTCAGGATTGATGGAACCGTTGTTTGTTCCGGAATGGAAATGGGATGGAATCTCTATGGATTTTGTGTCTGGTTTGCCAAGGACATCGAAGAATTGTGATTCTATCTGGGTTATTATTGATCGGTTGATGAAATCTGCTCACTTTATTCCGATAAGAATGGATTATCCGATGGAAAGGTTGGCAGAATTGTATGTTGAGAATATTGTGAGTTTACACGGTATTCCTTCTAGTATTGTGTCGGATCGAGATCCGAGGTTTACATCTAAATTCTGGACGGGATTGCAAGAAGCTTTGGGTACTAAGTTGCGTTTGAGTTCCACTTATCATCCACAGACAGATGGTCAGACGGAGAGAACGATTCAGTCGTTGGAAGATTTGTTAAGAGCTTGTGTGTTGGAGAAAGGTGGAGCTTGGGATAGTTATCTACCATTGATTGAGTTTACCTACAACAATAGTTTTCATTCGAGCATTGGTATGGCTCCGTTTGAGGCATTGTATGGTAGGAGGTGTCGGACACCGTTGTGTTGGTATGAATTTGGAGAGAGTGCTGTGATTGGACCGGAAATTGTCAAACAGACTTCGGAAAAGATTAAGATGATTCAGGAGAAGATGAGGACTTCTCAGAGTCGTCAGAAAAGTTATCACGATAAGAGGAGAAAATATCTTGAGTTTAGCGAAGGAGAACATGTTTTTATGCGAGTTACTCCGATGACTGGTATTGGTCGAGCTTTGAAGTCAAAGAAGTTGACTCCATGTTTTATTGGTCCGTTTTAGATTACCAAGAGAGTTGGGAAAGTTTCTTATCAGATTGCTTTGCCGCCGTCACTTGCAAATTTGCATGATGTTTTTCATGTATCTCAGCTAAGGAAGTACATTGCTGATCCGTCTCATGAGATTCGGGTAGACGATATACAGGTACGAGAGAATTTGACTGTGGAAGCGGTACCTGCGAGAATTAAGGATCGGAAGTTGAAACAGTTGCGAGGCAAGGAGATCGCGTTGGTAAGAGTGGCTTAGGGAGGACCAGCAGATGGAAATGTCACTTGGGAGCTGGAGAGTCAGATGAAGGACTCGTATCCCGAACTGTTCGTCTAAGGTATGTTTTCGAGGACGAAAACTCTTTTAGTTGGGGAGAGTTGTGACACCCCAAATAATCCGATTATTAAATAATTAGAATTTTTAATTATTAATTTAATTGGAAATTTAATTATTGGTATTTTTGGATTATTGAAATTAATTTAATTAATTAAAGGAAAGAAGTATTGGTGGTGTGAAGAGTGATTAGAGGGTGTGAGGGGTAAAATACTCTACTCTTACTAATTACTAATTTAATTATTTTATTGGAATAATAAAAGGAGTATTAAAAGGAAAAAGAAGAGAAAGAGAGTTATTTTGGAATATTCATCATACGTGCATTTGAGAAGAGGAAAAAGAAGGAGAAAACCGGAAGCGTCAGAATTCGAAGAACCCACAAGGTAAGGGATGATTTCGATTAGTTAATTCGTATTATCGGTTTAGATATTCAATAGTATGGATCATAGTATGTTAGGGAATCCCGGTTTGTAATTCTAGGGTTCCGTAGAATTGTCCCAATTGCGTCGAATTGTAGGTTGAAAACCATTAGGGTGTCAGATGATAAAAAGGAATGATGAAATAATGTTGTTTGATGTTATAATGGTGCAAAATGGATGTGTTTTGGTGTTTCTCATATTGCAATTCGTATGGGTATGTTTGGAATTGGTTTAGAATGAATAAATGCTGTCAAAAGTGCAGAATTTGACTCTGTAGGTCGTGGGAACCGGTTCCCAGTGGGGAGGAATCGGGTTCCACTGTGTGAATTTATAAAAACTGGCAAAAATGCACGTAGGAACCGGTTCCTGTATAGGTAGGAACCGGGTTCCCATACATTTTTCCAGAAGCGTGATTTTTGAACTTCGCAGGAACTGATTCCTGCATATGTAGGAACCGGGTTCTGCTGTAACTTTTTGAAAAATATTAAACTTTGAAAATTCATAACTTTCAAACCGTAAGTCCGTTTTGAGTGCCGTTTTGGACGTTATTTCTTAAATTTAATGCTCTATTTTATAAAATGAAAAGATTTCCTAAAACCTGAAATTATTTTGAAAATGAGTCAAATCCCAGAATAAGTGATTATTGGCTAACGCACATGGGTGTGTATGTAGCAGTGAACCTGTGATGGATGGATGTATTAGTATTGTGTGAATGAAAGGCATGTTTATGTTGCTAATGATGGTGTGCATGATCGTTGAGATATCATGTTTTGGGTTTTGGTTCAGTTATGATAAATTGATGTATTTCATAGACTGATTTGATGTTGCATGCTAGTGATGTGCGTGCATATGCATTGTTTTGGTGAAGTTAATTCCCATTGTGTGGAATTTGACTTGTATTGCCGTTAAGCGATACCCGGGTGATGATGGGTGGTTAGGTTGGATTCGTGTCCGGGTGTTTATGGACGAATCGATGGTTGCTGTATCCGGTTGATGATGGATCAGTGTTGGGTGACTTGGTCACGTGTTGGTACCACATGCATTGTGTCTGCATTTGTGTTTGCATGGAATTGTAACATGTTAGGATGTCTTCCAGTGTTACAATTCTTTGGTTGATTATTGATTTGTGCATAATGACTTGTATGATTGGAACTGCGTGTTGAATCTGAATTTATGCTAAAATGGGTGAAATAATATGCTTGTGATATAATGTTGATTGAGAAGCTTATAATGCATGTTAATTATGAGAAATATCACCCTTACTTTAACAATTTCAGATTAAAGTTAGCAGCTCAGGAGTTGGTGAGGATGGCTCTAGAGCTATGTTACTTTAAGTCTGCGTGTCAGTGTCGTGCTTTGATAGGTTGTAACACTGGGAAACGTTTAGTTGAGGAATTAGTTATTATTCAATTGTTTCTTTGAATTTCATTGGGAATAATTATGTTTTGGTTTATTCCGTTTTGGTTATGGTATTTTTCCCCTGTGTAAGACATGGTCTTAATTTGATTGAATTATTTGAATAATGACCCTCAGTGTAGCATGACTACTGTTTTATTGGAAGTTTTATTTATTTCATAATTGTGACATCCCTTGTTCCGTGTTAACTCTGATGGAATATGTCTTTAATCATTGATATAATTAATATTATTCGGGGTATTTTAGAAGGGGTGTTACAGTAAGAGTTACACCACTGCAGCACACTTTGCCAAATACTGCACATTACATGGCAGTCAAAAAAGAGGTGATGTATGTCTTCTTTCTCACTACAGAACTCACATTTTTCCTCAGTGATCAATCTAAATTTATACAGCCGGTTCTTTGTTGCAATCCTCTTGTTACACGCCAACCTCAAGGTGAAAAGAGCCCTTGGGGATGCTTCATTATCAAATAGTAGCTTTCTCCATTTTACTTTTGGCTTTGGATCCAATAGCTCATAGTACACCTTCCTAACTTTAAACCTACGATCAATTTGCACCTGCTGCCAGTACTGGAGGGAATCTATCCCAGACATGGCTTGTAGGATACTTCTCAGAATCCACGAGCACAAAGATTTGATAGACACCCTCAATGTTTCCTCTCCTTTCATGTAGTAGGCATGGAGCCATTTCACCCAAAGGTTATCTTCCTTGTTGCTCAGATTCCACAGAAGATTTATCATACACGCCTTGTTCCAAATTGAGATATCCAGAATGTTCAGCCCTCCTCTATTTTTAGGTTGGCACAACTTATTCCAGGCTATGGGGGACTTTCTGTTAGGATCACCTTTTCCTGTCCATAAAAACGTTCTGCACAAAACTTTGAGTTTATTCAGAATACCCTTGGGCAAAGGCAGCACCTGCAGCCAGAAGTTGATAGTACTGAACATGACACTATTAATGAGTTGGACCCTTCCAGCATAGCTCAGTAAATGGGAACTCCAATGATTTATCTTGGTTGTTATTTTATCAACCAAAATCAAGTAATGGTTTGTGGAGAGCTTCTTACTGGTCAATGGAATACCAAGGTACCTGAAGGGAAACAAACCAAAACTAAACCCAGTTATATCAGCAATGTTATTCATGGTGTTTCTATCCATTCCCCCATAAAATAGTTTGCACTTTGAGGGATTTACAACCAATCATGTTTCTCTAGAGAACTCCTGAAATTTCTTCATAACAAGCTGCACAGAAATCTCATCTCCTCCAGTGAAAAGCAGAAGGTCATCAGCAAAACTAATATCAATTATGCCCAGCTTTTCGCACTTGCTATGAAAATTGAAATTTGGGACTCTGCCAAGGTCTGCCACCTTCCTATGTAAATACTCCATGACGATAACAAACAGCAAAGGGGATATTAGGTCCCCTTACCTTAAGCCCCTTCTTGCTATCAGCCTAGCCGTGACCTTATCATTAATCTTGAACTGATAGCTAACAGTTTTAATGGCCTGCATTACCCAGCCCACAAATTTTCAAGGGAAGCCCATCTCCATCATAATACTTCTCACAGCAGACCATTCTACTGAATCATAAGCTTTTTGGATATCCATTTGTATCACACACCTTGGGGTACCATTCTTCCTAGTATAACCTCTGATTAGCTCATACGCCAGCAGAATGTGGTCATGAATCTTGTGGCCTGGGAAAAATGCAGCTTGGTTCTTGCTGATAACATGGTGCAGGACCTTACAAATTCTCTCAGCCATCACCTTTGATATGATCTTGTAAATTGTAGTGCAGTAGGAAATGGGTCTAAAGTCTCTGATGGTTTTTGCATTGTCCTGCTTTGGAATCAAAGTAACCAAGGTTCTGTTGAATCTAGGATCTAGTCTTCCTTCCTTAAAGAAATCTTGAACCTCAGTAATAACGTTCTAAACATACCTACAAAATAACCGTTTAAAAATGCACATTGGTTTAACAACAGAGACTAAAACTATGTGTAAAATAATTTTGTAGGGAGTAAAACATGTCATTATTTTAATAAGGACTAAAAATGAAATTTGAGATATTTATATGGACCAAAAACATATTTAACTATAATAATAATAATAATAATAATAATTTTAATAATAATAATAATAATCATAATAATTTTAATAATAATAATAATAATAATAATAATAATAATAATAATAATAATAATCATTTTGATCCTTATAAATACCTAAAATTTCATTTTTAATCCCTATTAAAAAAGGACAAATTTTGGTCCCTAAAAAATTTTTGTTCATCCAGATATAGTCCCTACAATTTTCTAAAATTTAAAAAGCTATTTATTTACCCTTAAACTTTTAAATTTTTGAAAAATATTTTTCATATGTGTTTAGAATACGATAAAATGTTTCTTTATCAAATTTTAGATTTTTTTAAAATGTGAAGAATTAAATATGATTTTTTTTTAAATTTCAAAAGATATTGATAAAATTAATGAAAATCTTGATTGAGAAATAAAATTTTTATTTTTTTTCCAATGAACTTCTTATAACGTTTTAAACATACCTACAAAATAATCATTCAAAAATATACATTGGTTTAACAACATGGACTAAAACTATGTGCATAATAATTTTCTAGGGACTAAAACATGTCATTATTTTAATAAGGACTTAAAATGAAATTTGAAATATTTATAGGGACCAAAAACATATTTAACACTAATACTAATAATAATAATAATAATAATAATAATAATAATAATAATAATAATAATAATAATAATAATAATAATAATAATAATAATAATAATAATAATAATAATAATAATAATAATAATAATAATAATAATAATAATAATAATAATAATAATAATAATAATAGTAATAATAATAATAATAATAACAACAATAATAATAATAAAAATAATAATAATAATAAAATTTATCCTTATAAATACCTCAAATTTCATTATTAATCTCTATTAAAAAAATGATAAATTTTGGTCCCTAAAAAACTTTTGTTCATCCAGATTAAGTCTCTGCTATTTTCTAAAATTTTAAAAACTATTTAATTACCCTTAAACTTTGAAATTTTTGAATAATATTTTTCATATGTGTTTAGAATACTATAAAATATTTATTTCTCAAATGTTAGAATTTTTTAAAATGAGAAGAATTAAATATGATTTTTTTAAATTTCAAAAGATATTGATAAAAATAATGAAAATCTCGACCGAGAAATCAAATTTTGATTTTCATTTTTTCCAAGGAACTTTTATATCGTTCTAAAAATACCTACAAAATAATCATTCAAAAATATACATTGATTTAATAACAGGGACTAAAACTATGTGCATAAGAATTTTGTAGGGATTAAAATTATGTACATAATAATTTTGTAGAGACTAAAACATGTCATTATTTTAATAAGGACTAAAAAATGAAATTTGAGATATTTTTTTGTTTTTGGAAAAATGATATATTATATATATACATCCCAAAAACAGTTTAGAACAAAGCGACCCATAGGGTCCAGCCCAAAAAACCAGACAAAACCTAAACAATTTAACCCGCTGTTAGAATCAACTGAGCAACATGCTCATGAAGCTTTTTCTTTTTCCAGCACCTATTAACTGCCATATCTATTATATTTTTTCCTATACTACTGTTATCCTGCCTTGCATTCTTGTTCTCACTATACACAATTTTGTTTCTCAATGTCCAATATCCATAGATTGTTTCTGCAAACGCAGTCTTCAAAATTCTATTATAACAGTTTTTGCCCTTACTGTTTCCAATCATCCAATCCATCTCCTCATCCCACCGTTTGGGTCTATGGTAAGAGTTACACCACTGCAGCACACTTTGCCAAATACTGCAAATTACATGGCAGTAAAAAAAGAGGTGTTGGATGTCTTCTTTCTCACTACAGAACTCACATTTTTCCTCAGTGATCAATCTAAATTTATACAGCCGGTTCTTTGTTGCAAGCCTCTTGTTACATGCCAACCTCAAGGTGAAAAGAGCCCTTGGGGATGCTTCATTATCAAATAGCAGCTTTCTCCATTTTACTTTTGGCTCTGGATCCAATAGCTCATAGTACACCTTCCTAACTGTAAACCTGCGATCAATTTGCACCTGCTGCCAGTACTGGAGGGAATCTAGCCCAGACCTGGCCTGTAGGATACTTCTCAGAATCCACGAACACGAAGATTTGATAGGCACCCTCAATGTTTTCTCTCCTTTCATGTAGTAGGCATGGAGCCATTTCACCCAAAGGTTATCTTCCTTGTTGCTCAGATTCCACAGAAGCTTGATCATACACGCCTTATTCCAAATTGAGATATCCAGAATGTTCAGCCCTCCTCTATTTTTAGGTTGGCACAACTTATTCCAGGCTATGGAGGACTTTCTGTTAGGATCACCTTTTCCTGTCCATAAAAATGTTCTGCACAAAACTTTGAGTTTATTCAGAATACCCTTGGGCAAAGGCAGCACCTGCAACCAGAAGTTGATAGTACTGAACATGACACTATTAATGAGTTGGACCCTTCCAGCATAGCTCAGTTAATGGGAACTCCAATGATTTATCTTGGCTATTATTTTATCAACCAAAATCAAGCAATGGTTTGTGGAGAGCTTCTTACTGGTCCATGGAATACCAAGGAACCTGAAGGGAAACAAACCAAAACTAAACCCAGTTATATCAGCAATGTTATTCATGGTGTTTCTCTCCATTCCCCTACAAAACAGTTTGCACTTTGGGGGATTTACAACCAATCCTGTTTCTCTAGAGAACTCCTGGAATTTCTTCATAACCAGCTGCACAGAAATCTCATCTCCTCCAGTGAAAAGCAGAAGGTCATCAGCAAAACTAATATCAATTATGCCCAGCTTTTCGCACTTGCTATGAAAATTGAAATTTGGGACTCTGCCAAGGTCTGCCACCTTCTTATGTAAATACTCCATGACTATAACAAACAGTAAAGGGGATATTGGGTCTCCTTGCCTTAAGCCCCTTCTTGCTATCAGCCTAGTCGTGACCTTATCATTAATCCTGAACTGATAGCTAACAGTTTTAATGGCCTGCATTACCCAGCCCACAAATTTTCTAGGGAAGCCCATCTCCATCATAATACTTCTCACAGCAGACCATTCTACTGAATCATAAGCTTTTTGGATATCCATTTGTAGCGCACACCTTGGGGTACCATTCTTCCTAGTATAACCTCTGATTAGCTCATACGCCAGCAGAATATGGTCATGAATCTTGTGGCCTGGGAAAAACGCAGCTTGGTTCTTGCTGATAACATGGTGCAGGACCTTACAAATTCTCTCAACCATCACCTTTGATATGATCTTGTAAATTGTAGTGCAGCAGGAAATGGGTCTAAAGTCTCTGATGGTTTTTGCATTGTCCTGCTTTGGAATCAAAGTAACCAAGGTTCTGTTGAATCTAGGATCTAGTCTTCCTTCCTTAAAGAAATCTTGAACCTCAGTAATAACGTTCTAAACATACCTACAAAATAACCGTTTAAAAATGCACATTGGTTTAACAACAAAGACTAAAACTATGTGCATAATAATTTTTTAGGGAGTAAAACATGTCATTATTTTAATAAGGACTAAAAATGAAATTTGAGATATTTATATGGACCAAAAACATATTTAACTATAATAATAATAATAATAATAATAATAATAATAATAATAATAATAATAATAATAATTTTAATAATAATAATAATAATCATAATAATTTTAATAATAATAATAATAAGAATAATAATAATAATAGTAATAATAATAATAATTTTGATCCTTATAAATATCTCAAATTTCATTTTTAATCCCTATTAAAAAAGGATAAATTTTGGTCCCTAAAAAATTTTTGTTCATCCAGATTTAGTCCCTACTATTTTCTAAAATTTTAAAAGCTATTTAATAACCCTTTAAATTTTAAATTTTTAAAAAATATTTTTCATATGTGCTTAGAATACTATAAAATGTTTCTTTATCAAATTTTAGATTTTTTTAAAATGTGAAGAATTAAATATGATTTTTTTTAAATTTCTAAAGATATTGATAAAATTAATGAAAATTTCGATTGAGAAATCAAATTTTGATTTTTTTTTCCAATGAACTTCTTATAACGTTTTAAACATACTTACAAAATAATCATTCAAAAATACACATTGGTTTAACAACATTGACTAAAACTATGTGCATAATAATTTTCTAGGGACTAAAACATGTCATTATTTTAATAAGGACTTAAAATGAAATTTGAGATATTTATAGGGACCAAAAACATATTTAACACTAATAATAATAATAATAAAAAAATAAAAAAATAAAAAATAATAATAATAATAATAATAATAATAATAATAACAATAATAATAATAATAAAAATAATAATAATAATAAAATTTATCCTTATAAATACTTCAAATTTGATTTTTAATCTTTTTTTAAAAAATGATAAATTTTGGTCCCTAAAAAACTTTTGTTCATCCAGATTAAGTCTCTGCAATTTTCTAAAATTTTAAAAACTATTTAATTATCCTTAAATTTTGAAATTTTTGAATAATATTTTTCTTATGTGTTTAGAATACTATAAAATGTTTATTTCTCAAATGTTAGAATTTTTTAAAATGAGAAGAATTAAATATGATTTTTTTTTTAATTTCAAAAGATATTGATAAAAATAATGAAAATCTCTATCGAGAAATCAAATTTTGACTTTCATTTTTTCCAAGGAAATTTTATATCGTTCTAAACATACCTACAAAATAATCATTCAAAAATATACATTGGTTTAACAACAGGGACTAAAATTATGTGCATAATAATTTTGTAGGGATTAAAACTATGTACATAATAATTTTGTAGGGACTAAAACATGTCATTATTTTAATAAGGACTAAAAAATGAAATTTGAGATATTTTTTTGTTTTTGGAAAACTGATATATTATATATATATCCCAAAAACAGTTTAGAACAAAGTGACCCATATGGTCCAACCCAAAAAAACCAGACAAAACCTAAACAATCTAACCCGCTGTTAGAATCAACTGAGCAACATGCTCATGAAGCTTTTTCTTTTTCCAGCACCTATTAACTACCCTATCTATTATATTTTTTCCTATACTATTGTTATCCTGCCTTGCATTCTTGTTCTCACTATACACAATTTTGTTTCTCAATGTCCAACATCCATAGATTGTTTCTGTAAACGCAGTCTTCAAAATTCTATTATAACAGTTTTTGCCCTTACTGTTTCCAATCATCCAATCCATCTCCTCATCCCACCGTTTGGGTCTATGGTAAGAGTTACACCACTGCAGCACACTTTTCCAAATACTGCAGATTACATGCAGTCAAAAAAGAGGTGTTGGATGTCTTCTTTCTCACTACAGAACTCACATTTTTCCTCCATGATCAATCTAAATTTATACAGCCGGTTCTTTGTTGCAAGCCTCTTGTTACACGCCAACCTCAAGGTGAAAAGAGCCCTTGGGGATGCTTCATTATCAAATAGCAGCTTTCTCCATTTTACTTTTGGCTCTGGATCCAATAACTCATAGTACACCTTCCTAACTGTAAACCTGCGATCAATTTGCACCTGCTGCCAGTACTGGAGGGAATCTAGCCCAGACCTGGCCTGTAGGATACTTCTCAGAATCCACGAACACGAAGATTTGATAGGAACCCTCAATGTTTTCTCTCCTTTCATGTAGTAGGCATGGAGCCATTTCACCCAAAGGTTATCTTCCTTGTTGCTCAGATTCCACAGAAGCTTGATCATACACGCCTTATTCCAAATTGAGATATCCAGAATGTTCAGCCCAACTTTATTTTTAGGTTGGCACAACTTATTCCAGGCTATGGAGGACTTTCTGCTAGGATCACCTTTTCCTGTCCATAAAAACATTCTGCACAAAACTTTGAGTTTATTCATAATACCCTTGGGCTAAGGCAGCACCTGCAGCCAGAAGTTGATAGTACTGAACATGACACTATTAATGATTTGGACCCTTCCAGCATAGCTCAGTAAATGGGAGCTCCAATGATTTATCTTGGCTGTTATTTTATCAACCAAAATCAAGTAATGGTTTGTGGAGAGCTTCTTACTGGTCAATGGAATACCAAGGTACCTGAAGGGAAACAAACCAAAACTAAACCCAGTTATATCAGCAATGTTATTCATGGTGTTTCTATCCATTCCCCCACAAAACAGTTTTCACTTTGATGGATTTACAACCAATCCTGTTTATCTAGAGAACTCCTAGAATTTCTTCATAACCAGCTGCACAGAAATCTCATCTCCTCCAGTGAAAAGCAGAAGCTCATCAGCAAAACTAATATCAATTATGCCCAGCTTTTCGCACTTGCTGTGAAAATTGAAATTTGGGACTCTGCCAAGGTCTGCCACCTTCCTAGGTAAATACTCCATGACTATAACAAATAGCAAAGGGGATATTTGGTCCCCTTGCCTTAAGCCCCTTCTTGCTATCAGCCTAGTCGTGACCTTATCATTAATCCTGAACTGATAGCTAACAGTTTTAATGGCCTGCATTACCCAGCCCACAAATTTTCTGGGGAAGCCCATCTCTATCATAATACTTCTCACAGCAGACCATTCTACTGAATCATAAGCTTTTTGGATATCCATTTGTAGCACACACCTTGGGGTACCATTCTTCCTAGTATAACCTCTGATTAGCTCATACGCCAGCAGAATGTGGTCATGAATCTTGTGGCCTGGGAAAAACGTAGCTTGGTTCTTGCTGATAACATGGTGCAGGACCTTACTAATTCTCTCAGCCATCACCTTTGATATGATCTTGTAAATTGTAGTGCAGCAGGAAATGGGTCTAAAGTCTCTGATGGTTTTTGCATTGTCCTTCTTTGGAATCAAAGTAACCAAGGTTCTGTTGAATCTAGGATCTAGTATTCCTTCCTTAAAGAAATCTTGAACCTCAGTAATAACGTTCTAAACATACCTATAAAATAATCGTTCAAAAATGCACATTGGTTTAACAACAGAGACTAAAACTATGTGCATAATAATTTTGTAGGGAGTAAAACATGTCATTATTTTAATAAGGACTAAAAATGAAATTTGAGATATTTGTAGGGATCAAAAACATATTTAACCCTAATAATAATAATAATAATAATTTTTTTTATCCTTATAAATATATCAAATTTAATTTTTAATCCCTATTAAAAAATGATAAATTTTGGTCCATAAAAATTTTTGTTCATCCAAATTTAGTCTCTACTATTTTCTAAAATTTTAAAAACTATTTAATTACCCTTAAACTTTTAAATTTTTAAATAATATTTTTCATATGTTTTTAGAATACTTTAAAATGTTTCTTTGTCAAATTTTAGAATTTTTTAAAATGAGAAGAATTAAATATGATATTTTTTAAATTTCAAAAGATATTGATAAAAATAATGAAAATCTCGACTGAGAAATAAAATTTTGAATTTCTTTTTTTGCAGGGAATTTTTTATAACGTTATAAACATACATATAAAATAATCATTCAAAAATACACATTAGTTTAACAACAGAGACTAAAACTATATGCATAATAATTTTGTAGGGACTAAAACATGTCATTATTTTAATAAGGACTAAAAATGAAATTTGAGATATTTATAGGGATCAAAACATATTTAACCCTAATAATAATAATATTTAATAATAATAATAATAATAATAATAATAATAATAATAATAATAATAATAATAATAATAATAATAATAATAATAATGGCGAAGAAGGGTCGCGGGCGTCCGAGAACTACGGTGCAACCGTTTCCAACGAGCCAACCTACACTGGAGCCTCAATCAGTGCAGGTACCAGAACTCCATGATGATGAAGAGCATAACAAGAAGATGGAGGATGGGCCTGTGG
This sequence comes from Vicia faba, assembly GCA_948472305.1. Lineage (NCBI taxonomy): Eukaryota > Viridiplantae > Streptophyta > Magnoliopsida > Fabales > Fabaceae > Vicia > Vicia faba. Next base: position 170,102,286 of record OX451739.1, on the reverse strand, counting down.
AAGGAGAAGAGCTTTCTCAGTTTAAGAATGCAACGGGAAATCTTGAGAATCGTAAGCTGTGGGTCGAGATACTCAGTGAAAACCGTAACCCTAAAAAGGGAAGAGCGGTGGCCTATATTGCACCTACGATAGTGAATGGTGAGATTGAAGTTGATATTGAAGATGAGGACATTGTCACTGAACTGTTGTATTGGAAGAACTCTTTTATCCTGTATGTTCTTGGAGAAGATCTGAGTATGAATTCGGTCAAGAAGTTCATGGAGAAGATGTGGAATTTTGTCCATCTCCAGGACATGTATTACCATGATGATGGGTATTTTATCCTTAGGTTCAAAATGCTTGATGATTTGGATGCGGTTCTGATGAAAGGCCCTTATTCCATTAGGGGTATGCCAATGATCCTCGAGGAATGAAAGCCAGATTTCAATATGAAACAGGATATGCTGCGGACTATATCTATTTGGATTAAGCTACCCAAACTTCCCATTTACCTTTGGGGAGAAAAGAGCCTTAATAAGATTGGTAGTTCCATAGGTGTGCCTCTGGTCACTGATGAATGTACAACCCACAAGTTAAGAGTATCGTATGCAAGGATTCTAGTTGAGGTGGACATTACGAAAAAGCTAGTGGAGGAGATCGTGATCAAAGACAACAAAGGGGTAAATATGAAACAATAGATGGAGTATGAGTGGAAACCTAAGTTCTGTGAGAGATGTCAAAAGGTAGTTCATCTATGTGATGAGGATCCAAAAAAGAAGATATAGAAGCCTAAAATTCGACATGATGTGTTAAAGGAAGATTCTACAGTTAGTGTGTCTACCCCAAAGGAAGAGCTAACAAAGATATCCACTGATGGAACTGAAGAGGAATGGACAAAGGTGAGAAAAGAAAAAGGTAAGTCAATTCACTTTGCTGAATCCTCAAGTGTTGTAGCCTGTGTCAATGGTTTTGGTGTGCTGGAGGTTTTGAATGACCCCTTAATCACACTTGATAAGGTTCCATGATGGTAGCATGGAATGTGAGGGGGTTAAATAAGATTGGTAAGATAAAGGATACCAACTTATGTCTCCTAGATTTACATCCTGAGATTTGTATTTTGATTGAAACTCGTGTTAAAAGTAATAAAGCTTTAGTGATTAGAGATAAGCTTCACTTCAAAGGTGAATACTTGGACAATTATACTGAGCATGCTAATGGAAGACTGTGGATCAATTGGGACAATACCAAATATGATGTTAGAAGTGTTGATAAAACTAGTCAATCCATTCATTGTTGGGTCTATGATATTAAGGGTTGCTTCAAATTATGGCTAATTGTTGTTTATGCTCATAATCGCGTGAAGGATAGAAAATGGTTGTGGAAGATTATTGAGAGCATCCATTGAACTTTACAGGGGACTTGGTGCTTGTTTGGAGATTATAACAATGTGGCTACTGCACAAGACAAAGTTGGAGGTAATCTTGTTACTGAGAATGAATATGAGGATTTCCAAGATATGTTGAACCTTACTAGGCTAAGTGAGATGGATACTATTGGTGATTATTTCACTTGGTATAATAAGCATTGCTCGGGGACTATCTACTCTCATATTGACAGGTTGTTGGGTAATATGGATTGGTTTCAGCACTTTAGTTTAATGACTTTGCACATTCTTCCCCCCTGGTGTATCAGATCATGCCCTGATGCTGCTAACTGATAATAAGCCCGAGAAATCTAGTGGGAACTTCAAGTTTAATAATTATTTGGTTGAGATCGAGGGTTTTGAGAAAGCTGTTAAGACAAACTAGAGCAAGCCTATGAGAGGCACCCCAATGCAAATCTTGTGGTATAAGATGCAAAGACCAAAGCCGGTCTTAATGAGATTGAACTCCCACACAAATGATATTAGGAAGGATATTGTCAAAACTAGGCATAACCTCCTTTTAACTCAAAGAGATCTTCAACTTAATAGGTGTGACAGTCAAAAGATAGAGGAGATTAGAAGACTGACTGATGAAGTTGTTCAATGGAATCAGATGGAGGAGAAGTTGATGTTGTAGAAAACAAAAATATACTGGTTAAAGTTGGGGGGGTGGAAATAATGCATTTTTCCATGCCTACCTAAAAACCAAGAAAAACAATAGAAGTATGACAGTCATTCAAAAAGATGATGGTTCCATTCTCTCCAACCAAAATATATATTATGCAGGAGGTTAAATATTTTTATGCTAAGCTTATGGGGGCTCAAAGTCAGTCTTTGACTCATGTTGATATTGATGCCATGAGAAAGGGGAAGCATATTAGCATGGTCCAGAGGAAGTACTTGACTAGTAAAATAACTATTGCTGAAATTGATAAAGCTTTGCAGCATATTGGGGATCTAAAAGCCCTTGGTGCAGATAGTTTTGGTGCAAAGTTTTTTAAATCTTGTTGGCACTTTATTCAGGCTGATGTCTTGGCAGCTGTGATGGAATTCTTTGAGAAGAACATAATCTTTTCCCCTTTCAACAACACATTTGTTACCTTGATTCCCAAACATGACCAAGCTAAGGGTGTGAGGGATTATAGACCTATTGCATGTTGTACTATTTTCTACGAAATTATTTCTAGAATCCTTGCTCCCATATTGGGTGTAGTTCTCTAGGGGACTTTGAGTCTTAGCCAAGCTACCTTTGTTCCCGGGCAGAGTATTCATAGCCACATTATGCTAGCATATGAGCTCATCAAGGGTTACACCAGGAAAAATGAAGCCCCGGGGTGTATGCTGCAGTTGGACCTCTAGAAAGCCTATGATATGGTTGATTGGAGGACTCTTGAAGTTATTTTGAGTGAGATAGGTATGCCAGCTGAGTTTATAAATTGGATTATGATTACTGTCAAAATAGTTACCTATGAATTCAATGTAAATGGTGAGTTAACTGATTATATGCAGGCTTGTAGAGGGGTTAGGCAAGGGGATCCCCTATCCTCCCTGCTGTTTGTTGTGGTTATGGAGTACATGAACAGACTGTTGGATAAAATGCAGAAGAATCTAAAGTTCAAATTTCATGCTAAATGTGAAAAAATTGGCCTCATAAACCTTACCTTTGCAGATGATGTCCTTCTATTATGCAGAGGGGATTCTGATTTTGTGGGTTTATTAATGAAGAATATTCGCATCTTTTCTGATTCTACAGGTTTGTTTATTAATCCCAGTAAGTGCAAAATGTTTTTTGGGGGTATTGAGAATGATCTAAAATTGGAGCTGCAAGGGCTTACCAGGTTTGAAGAAGGATTGTTGCTAGTTAAATACCTAGGAGTTTAACTTACTAAAAGAAAGCTCTCCATCACCCATTACTTACCCCTGATTGATAGAATTATCTGCAGGATTCGACATTGGTCCTTTAGGCTGCTGAGTTATGCAGGGAGGATTCAGCTTGTCAAAAGTATCTCCTTTGCCATAACTCAATTTTGGTTACAATGTTTGGCTCTTCCCAAGTTTGTAATAAACAAGATAGATGCATTGTGTAAAACTTTTATTTGGAATGATACTCATAAGATTAGTAGAAAGAGTCACGTGGCCTGGAAGAAAGTTTATAGCCCTAGGAATCAAGGTGGTCTGAATGTGATTAATCTAGCTATTTGGAATAAGATTACCATGCTCAAGTGCCTTTGGAATTTATGTCGCAAATCAAATAATCTGTGGGTTAAATGAATCCATGAATATTATTTAAAAGGTGGAAATATTATGGATATGGCTGTTAAGAATAGTTGGTCGTGGGTGATGAAGTATGTCATGAATCAAAGAGAGATATTTATTCAGTATGCTGATACATGGGAGAAAATTTTGCAGAATAGCAAATTCTCTATGAGCAAGATGTATATGGCTGTGATTGATGATGAAAAATCGAGTTCCTTGGAGACATTTGATCAGTAAGAATAATGCGAGACCCCACACAATTTTGAACTTGTGGCAGACCTGTCATGGCAAGTTGTCAACCAAAGAAAGACTTGGAAGATTTGGCATGATTCAAAGTAGTATATGCAGTCTTTGCCATGATATGATTGAAATTGTTGACCATCTGTACTTTGAATGCAGGAAAACATCTATAATCTAGAAGAAGATTCTCAGGTGGATGGAGGTGCAACATGATCCCCTCACTTGGAAAGAAGAGCTTGCTTGGATTACGGGCCAAACGAAAAAGAAAGGTTGGAAAGGGACTTTGCTAAAGCTAGGTTTTACCGAAACGATTTATGGCATTTGGCTCCATAGGAATAATGTGACCTTCAATAATTTGACTCTAAAAAATATTGAAGATAGTGTTATAGATAAAACCATATATAGAGGTTGATATAGTTCTAAGTTAAGAAAGTATGTAGTTAAGCTAATGCTTTAATTTGTCTGATTTATTTCGCTGGATTTCTTGATCGCACTTATGTACATTGATGGTTTTTGAACTAATGCAAATTATTCTTTAGTTAAAAAAAATAAAAAAATAAAATAATAATAATAATAATAATAATAATAATAATAATAATAATAATATAATTCACATCATAATTTTTAATATTTGATATTACTAAAATATTTGATATTACTATAGAGATTATTTTATATGTACTTTTACTTTTATAGCATTCAAAATATCATTTATAAATGATTGTGACGCACTTTCAAAGCATACCAATTAATCTTATTATTATAAATGTTGAGTAATTAAAATAATAGTAGATTTAGTTAAAATAATAAGGAGAAAAATAGAAGAAAAACATGATAAGCTATCATTTATTATAATATCTTTTACAGTTTATTATAAGATCAAATAACTCATAATTTGATGTTAACTTATAAATCTCACTACAAAAAAAGAAACTTATTTGCCACGTGAAAATCACGTGGCAAACATCAAAATCACGTGGCAAAACAAAAATAACGACGTGGAGACATATGTCGCTGGGGAGCCAGTGGCAAGCCAGTAGCGACGTGATTCTCATGTCACAAAGTTGTGACGTGGTATTCACGTCGCAAATGCTTTGTTTAGGGAATATACAATCTGACATACAGCAGCTTTAGTTACGACGTGAGAATCATTTCACTAATTTGTGACATGATTCCCACGTCGCTACAAGTGACATTTTTTATTTTTTTTAAAATTGTTTAGTAATTATTTTTTATATTAATTAATTTATGTAATAAAATTTAAATAATAAAATTTATATAATAAAATTTATATAATAAAATTTATATAATAAAATTTATATAATAAAATTTATATAATAAAATTTAAATAATAAAATTTATATAATAAAATTTATATATTAAAATTATTAGAATAATAGTATTTTATTATATATTCGAATAATATAATTTTATAAAATAAAGTCATATAATAAAATATTATATAATTTAATAATTTAAAATGATAAAAATAAATATCTTACATAAATGCAAATTTAAAAACGAAATAAATAAAATGTTTTCACGGGGCATCTTCACCCGGATAATTATGAAGATCAAAATCATCAATTCCGTCATCATCCGGCTGTGTATCAGGAACATTTTAATTTCCACCACCTTGCATAAACCGTCTCATCTGCTCCTCCATATCAGATTGCCTCTTCCGCATGATCTCTAACTGCTGCTCCCGCTCTTGCCTCATTGTCGTCATTTGGGCCTCCATTTCGCGTCTCACTTCACTTGCCGCCAATTGTCTTACTGTTTCAAGTTGATCCTGTGTCAGATTCGGTTGACGTGACCCTCTCTCTCCATCTCTAAGTCGTTGAAACAGATTACGATCACCAACTCTCAAGCCGGCGGCCAAATTTCCTCCCGCAAAAAAGCAACCATTAGGCCCTTTTCCATTAACAACCTCATTCCAAATATAGAAATCAAAATCACCATTAAGTGGCTCCCCTTCTGCTGGCCTATATTGAGTATTGTGTTCCAGAAAACGTGCAAGCAATGTCTGATAATCATCCTACACATACATTAAATAATAAAATTAAAATAAAAAAAACATATATATATATATATATATATATATATATATATATATATATATATATATATATATATATATATATATATATATATATATATATATATATATATATATATATATATATATATATATATATATATATATATATATATATATATAAAATTTATGCTAAATTAAAACATTTATATATTAAATTATACTAAATTCAAATATATTAAAAATTTGTCACGTGATTTTCACAAATCAACTTATGAATTGTCACGTGATTTTCACGTGGCAATGTATCAGTTGCCATATGAAAATCAGTCACGTGGCAATTTATCAGTTGCCACATGATAATCACACCACAACTTATAGATTGCCACGTGAAAATAACGTCACTATTTTTGTTATTAACTTAAAAAAAACATAAATTAAATTACTTACAAAAGCTCTCTTTGTGCGCTCGTCGACAAAACCTCCCGATTTCTTTGTCTGAGTCCTCGTAATCAACTCAATGATCAATGATGGTCTCCCCATCTCCTTAGTCTAAACAATAAAGTTAAAAATAATTAGTAAAAAATATTATGAATAAAAATATATATAACTTAAAAAATTAGTAATATTTACCATCCGTCGGACATGCTCTGCAGTGCTAATACTTCCAACAGTATTGACACATCCCCCCTTTTCGGATGCCCTCATCTTCTTAAAATTTTCGGATTTGGTCTTGAATTCTGGCGAACCCCAATATGTACGAAGTTCGCCAAAAACCTCTACGCCTATCCAGTTAGGACGGATACCATGCAGCTCATAATTCTCCCTAACCTGCCGCATTATATCAGAAAATCTTCTAGAAGTTCTGCTATAATAGATTTTTTCCATAATTTTCTCATTCAATGGATCCCACACACATTTTTCCTGCAATGTTGTATGACATTAAAATAAAAAGTTAAGTAATTATCATTAAAATGTGACTTAAATAACAATACTAAAAAAATATATTAAATTTACAACTTAAATAAATAACAATACCTTAAATTTTTTAAACCATTCTTCTTTATTTGTAACCTCGCCAAAGTTCCTCCAAAATGATTTATACATCTGCTGAATTATATAATTAATAACCTTGGCAGCAGTCCGACTCGGTGCGAAACTAAACAACAAGATTTTGAATAAACAATATTAATTATAAATTTATACAAAATATTAAAATGAATATGTACTTAAATAAAAGTTTATATAAGAAACTTACTTGCTTCCTTCGGGCCAAATCCAAAACCTCCCGTCAATGACATGAATCTCACTCGGATCATCTCTCTCACGAAGATCAGCTCCATCTATATCATCAGCTACCACATCTGCATCACCGTCAGCCTGTGTAGGACGTGGGGTGCTGGATCCTGCAGCCTGTGTGGGATGTGGGGTGCGTGATCCTCCGGTCCGTCTAGGACGTGGGGCGCGGGTTCCTCCAGCCTGTGTGGGACGGGGACTGGGGGATCGTCCAGCCTGTGTCGGACGTGGACTGCTGGGTCCTCCAATGTGTGTGGAGTGTGGGGTGCTGGACCCTCCCGCCTGCTGGAAGGATGAAGACATCTGTGTGGGTCCCCCGTCTGCTGGAATGATGAAGGCACGCCAGTCTGTAGAAATGGAAAACTGGGTCCTCCCCCCGTCTGCTGGAATGATGAGGGGACACCAGTCTGCTGGAAAGATGAAGGCACCTGGGTCGGTGGGAAAGGGAAACTAGATCCTCCCGCATGCTGGAAGGAAGATGGCATCTGAGTCGGTGGGAAAGGAACACTAGATCCTCCCGCCTGCTGGAAGGATGACGGCATCTGGGTCGGTGAGAAAGGGAAACTAGATCCTCCCGCATGCTGGAAGGAAGACGGCATCTGAGTCTGTGGGAAAAGGAAACCGGGGCCTCCAGGTGGCACAAAAGATGCAGGTACCCCAGACGGGAATGTATGGGAGGAGAGTAATGGGACAAAACCCTGAGTATTGGCCAGGGAAATAGGATCAACCTGACTCTGAGGGGGTGGGCACATGGCTGAGTGAGGAGACTCATATGTTACTACCCTCGGACGCTGAGACTTCTTACCGCTATCCTTATTCTTCGGTGGCATTTTACCTAGTTATATATATTTTCATAAACAAAGATAATAAAGTCATTGACATAAATATATATTCATTGACAAATTCAATATATACATGTTCAATAGATATTCGTTAATATTACATTAAGTGATTAATTAATCTAAATCTTCATGCTCGTTATCCATATCATGTTCATCATCCGATGTAATATTGTCCTCGGATTCAAACTCTTCATCATTGTCTTCATCCACATTATTATCAACCAACAATATAGACGCATCAACTTGAAGTCCCTCAACAGTTGTATCAGACAAAGTTGTAATGTCTTCAGCTGCAACCACATCATTAATCTGTTCAACATCATCAACTTGGTAGGCAGCATCTTCCACTAGATCTCCAGTTTCAATATGACCTAGCGGTTTTGTTTTTATTACAACACACCATCCTCTCTTACGTATTACAAATGAAGGATAAGTGTTGTACCCCAAAATTCGCCCTCCCTTTCTTCAGGAAACCATCTTAGATTTTTCAAAATCCCCTGAAACAAATCCAAGTCCTGAGTTATCCTTTTGCCCAAGCAAGTCACTTACAAGAGCAAGATGATCTCACAAACTCCAGAAACAACGCTTTCATCTTGAGGAAAATCAAATTCTAAGTGCTTAAAATGTTTCTATAAAATAAGTGTTTTTAGAAAAATCAGCGCTTCAGAACTTCTGGACCCATTCCAAATGAAGACGGTCAGAAGTTGCAAGTTTGGCTCAGCATGGTCAGAAGTTGGCTCTTCAGCAGCTACATCAGTTCAATCAGAAGTTGTAAACGTGGTTCAGAGTGTAAGCCTCAAACAGAACATGCCCCTTCAGCAGTTACACAAGCTCAGTCAGAACTTGCTAAAGGAATGCAAGAGAAACATGAAAGTATAAAGGCTCCTTCAGAATAGGTTGAAGTCAGAAGATGAAAGGTCAGAGGGATATGTGTCACATTGATACAGAATCTCTAAGTCCAGGTTGTCCAGAAGTAGATCCAAGGAACGTACCAGAAAACCAGGAGAATCTCCAGAGCTTGCTAAGACAACAGGTAGCCAAGGCCAGAGCATGGTTTACGCTGCTGATTCAACAACCAGAATGTTGGTATTGACAGGTCTTGTCACCATTTAATGCCCATTAATGCCTCCAACCACTCCTGAGCATTCATGTGTGGCTTGGAAAATGCTTTTGCACAGATTCTGGCATGGGTCTTCACGCCACCGCCCATTTCAGAGGTCACTTCCCCCAATCTACGCCTGCTGCTGCTACCTAGGCTGAAAAATAGCTGTTATCACAACTTCCCAGGAATTTCTGTCAAAGAACAAAGATTCAAACTCTGTTGGCGCCTTAAATGTTCAAGGCATCCACAAGAACTTTGCCTATAAATAGAGAGCTTTCACCACTGCAAAAGACGTTCAAGAAAAGAAACAGAAAAATTGCTAAGAGAGAAACGAAACTCCTAGCAACATAACATCCTGAAACTCTGTCAAAATTTCCAGCTTTGTTTCATAACTTTAAGTTTCTTACCTTCAACTTCATCAAACATCCAGCTCTTTTCTGTAAACCAAAAACGTTCTTTCCAAACTTCTGACCCTATACACGTATACACCTTCACTTCCCCTTTTCCAAATCTATCCAGAACACCACCAGAACCAAAAGCTAACTTTCACCCACCACCTTCCAGACAGTCAGGTAAGCACCTGCTGACCCTCACCACACTGTTAAGCATCATCATCTGTACATATTCAAGTGACATAATGTAAATATTCATGTTATTGCTGTTTATGTTCTGAGGACTCTCATACCTCAGAACGTTCTGAGCCAGTTTAGGACTTGCCTGTGACCTTGGTGATTCTGACCTCTGAGACATTTTGCTATTTTGCTGGATCTGTTCCAAATATGTTTTCTGTTTTGTGGAGTAACAACAGGATTGCAGATGTTCTGATTAGTGCAGGAAAAAGCCAAGTGCTGACTTTGACGTTAGCACATCTGAAGCCTGTTTTGCTGTCAATGACATCAGAACCTCTGAGAGTTATTTCCTTTTCAGCAGAATCTGAACTTCTGGGTTCTCCACTAACAAACTTCTGTCTTGCAGCGCAGGGAAATCAGAACTTCTGGTTTCCCCACTAACAGGGCTCTGTTTTGCAGGTTCTAGAGTCAGAAGTTCTGACTCATCCAGTTTCACCAACAGGTTGATCATCTGACAGCGGATCTGGGTCAGAACTTCTGATGGCCTCCCAACAGCGCGCGGGCTCCCTCTCTCTCTATATATATCTTGTTTTTCGCTATTTTCTTTTTTGTCTATTTTTCTCGTTGAACCCCCCATGTACAAATGTGTATCCCCCTCCCCTAACTATTGTAATAGCGTAGGATTTTACATTTCCGCTTCTTATTGCTAGTAATTAGGACGTGTATGACAAGATAAAATCAATGAAATAGAAAAACCTAATTCAAAGAAAAACTCTTGTATGCAATAAAACACACTTGCACACTAACACCCCTAGGGTTATATCCATTTGTTGCCTTTCAAAATTGGGCCATATTGCATGTTAGGTCTCTTTGGGCAAAATAAACACAATTCAAATGATCATAGTCCCTCGATGACGCTTTCGAAAGTTGCCTAAAAAATGATCAAGTCCCTTAAGGAAAATGCCCAAAGATACTTGGCACCATTGCACTTATGGTCTAAACGATGACCCGCGCCTGTCCCTCTCACATCCTAACACAAGATTGTCCACCAAATACAATGGTGGAACAAACTTGTTAAAAGGGTTAAAACATAACAAAACCTTTGAGGAATTTAGGGTAGATCGCTCTTAAGTACTTGTCAAACTTGCAAAATAAAAACACTTGCCTGTTTTTTTCACACCTCACAACACTTTCAAAACAAACTTTCAAAAACAAAAATGAAAACCTTTTCAAAAGACATACACCTTTGTATACATCCCAACATGGATCATTACAATGGTTGCCACCACATTGGCCTCTTTTCAAAACATTTTTCAAACCCACACACAAAGCACCATTTAAAACAATTGAAAACAAAAGGCAAGTGATCTAAGCAAGTAACTAAGAGCCCATGGATAACCATGGATAGAAAGGGTGCTAATACCTTCCCTTTCTATAATCTACTCCTCGAACCCAAGAAAACATCTCAAAGGTTTTTGCTGTGCTTTTTAAACCTTTCCTTAGGATAAAATAAAAATTCGGTGGCGACTCTTGCTAACCGCAACATTTGCGAAAACAAACACAAAAACTCATAGTCAGTTCTCCCACCGTATCACAGAACTGGCGACTCTGCTGGGGAGAACTTTAAAAGTGGAGTAACCTTAGGGCTTAGATCACCCTCTTGCATGACTAATTGTTTGATTTGCTTGCTTTATACTTTGGCTCTATTGTTTGGGTTTACAATCCTCCACCCGGATTTTGGGAAACATTCATAGATAGCAATACGTTGTGGAAACTGTGCGGGGTATACCGACACGGTCTAAGCAATAGCTATATTAGTGCGACATATTTGTGAGTACCGGTAACCCTTGAGTTCAATCAAGGAGAGTACGGGGCCGCTGAGTGATGTCACTAAGCACTAATGACCTAGAACCTTACTTGACCATCTTGGCCTTTCATTAGGGGTGGTGAGATGACCGGCTTTGGTGCAGTCTGAAGTTGGTAGATACTCGATACTACACTCATTGAGGGTTGTTTTCTTGGAATATTTTGGTCGCTAGTTAAGTGGCTAAACCGAAACAATGAACATTGAAAACAATCCAATGATATTGAGCTCCTTAGAACCCGGTTACTATTTATAGGACAGGTTTTTTAAGCCAACTACACTCAAGAGGGTACTTACCTATGAAACCCCATGCAAGCCTGAAACTAGGGTTTGGTGTGATTTACTTGTACATATGTTTTGTGCATACACCATAAACATCATGAAGCATCATATGCATTTACTAACCATTTCAAGGGTTTTGGATCTTCATCTTTGTTCTTGTTTTGCAGGACATGGAGATTCCTCGCAGAAATACCATTCAAGTCAGCCTTGTGAGAATCTCTCCTCAACTCAAGGAGCTCACCTCAAGAATTCCGGAAAATTCATCCTTCAGTGAAAGACATGGTAGACTGCTCAGCCTAGTCAACGCCAACATTGAAGAAGACATGATAAAAGTGCTATTCCAGTTCTTTGACCCTCTTCACCATTGCTTCACTTTCCCTGATTATCAGTTGGTACCCACTTTGGAGGAGTTTTCTCAACTCCTGAGAATTCCTATCCTTAATCAACTACCCTTCAACGGTACGGAGAAGGAACCAAAGCCTGAGGATGTTGCTCGAGCACTACATCTACAACCATCTGAAATCAAGGGGCATTGGGAAACCAGAAGCGGCGTCAAAGGATTCTTAGCCAAGTTCTTGTTTGAGAAGGCACAAGAATGTTGGAACTCATTGGACCTACAAGCCTTTGAAGAGGTTGTGGCACTCCTTATCTATGGGTTGGTCTTGTTCCCGAATCCTGACCAATTGATAGATGTCAACGCTGTCAAAATCTTCTTGTCCAGAAACCCAATACCAACATTGCTTGGGGACATCCTTCACTCATTTTACACACGAACAATGAGAAAGAGGGGTGTTCTCATGTGCTGTACTCCTCTCCTCGCAAGGTGGTTTATTTCGCACCTTCCCCAATCTGTCTTGAAGAATGATCAAGGTACAAGGTGGTCCCAACGATTGATGGCTCTTACTCATTCTGATGTGCATTGGTGTTCTCGGTCCAGAGAAAATATCATCATTATCGATCGTTGCGGAGAATTTCCTAATGTTCCTTTACTTGGAATTAGAGGGGGTATCACCTACAATCCTTGCCTAGCTTTGAGGCAATTTGGATATGCCCGGAGGGACGGCCCTCATGATATGTTGATTCCTAGCTTAGTTTTTGACTTCGACAACGATGCGCAAGGACTTCGTCAAAGATTCATCAGAGCTTGGGGAAAACTCAACAAGGTTGATAGCAAGACTTTGGGACACAAGAACTCCATCCCTCTTGAACCTTATCTCAAATGGGTACGAGCCCGAGCCCAAAGATTGATGATGCCTTATCCTCATATTCTCCCTGTGATTAAAGAGCTCGTCAATGAAGGAGAGATTTCCTACACCATCCTACATCCAGACATGCCTACATTGTGGGAGGAGATGCAGAAAAGCTAGATTCAGCTCAAGGAGGAACGTAATACTTTTGAGGCTAGCTTCTACGCCAGTGAGAAGAAGGTTCTAGAGCTTACCCGCCGACTCCATGAGCAAGAGGTCCTCAACACCTACATCGCACCAAAAAGGATGCGCAATGTCTTTCTACCCTGAGAAATTATTTTGTAATTTTTGACCCATGGGTCATTTATGTACTGACAAATCTTTTCTTATTAAAATGACGTGCGTTCCTTTTGTCTACAACAATTGTGAATTTCCAAAACCCTTGAATGCATTACATAGATAGCATCTCATGCATCATGTGCATAACAGGTACCCTTTTTTTTCTACAGGTTGCTTAATCTTCTTCGCTGTTTATTTGGAACAGTCAGTCATCATGAATCCAGACTCATCCAGTGAGCAAGCAATCAAGGCCCTTCAGGCCCAAAGTGCACAGTTTCAAGAGATGGTCCTAAGCCTAGCCCAGGGTCAGCAAGAGTTGAAGACTCTACTCATGAAGAAGAAAAAGAAAAAGAGGACCACGTTGTTCAACACCGGGCGCAGATTTGGGAACACACTCCATAATGAAGCTGATCCAACTACTTCTTCTGCTGAGAAAAACAGTCCCCAAGGGGGAGGAGCTCCTAGTCCCGCAGTCTTCGACAACGAGACGGACTATAACGATGAACAATACCCACCTGCTGCTGACAGATACAAACAATTGGAGGACCGCTTGAGCGCCGTGGAAATTCAGAATGTGCCGGGACTGGACTTCGGAGATTTGGGGTTATCTTCTGGGGTAGTGATTCCACACAAGTTTAAGGCGCCTGCCTTCGCCAAATATGATGGGGTCTCCTGCCCAAAGCTGCATCTGAGGTCGTATGTAAGGAAAATCCAACCTTATACGGCGGATAAGAACCTCTAGATTCACTTCTTCCAAGATAGTCTCTCGGGGTCACAGCTTGAATGGTTCTACCAATTGGATGGAACTAGCATCCGACACTGGGAAGATTTGGCAACCGCATTCTACAGACAATACCAATACAATTCTGATCTCGCTCCTACGCGTACCCAACTTCAGGGTATGTCTCTAGGAACGGGTGAAGGGTTCAAAGAGTACGCTAAAAAATGGAGAGATTTGGCTGGCAGGGTGCAGCCTCCATTGACTGATCGAGAGCTGGTTGATATGTTTCTAGGGACGTTGTCTGGTCCGTTTTTCAATCATTTGGTTGGTAACTCCTCCGCTGGGTTTACAAATTTGATATTGACGGGAGAAAGAATTGAAGCTGGCATCAGGTCAGGAAAGATACAAAAGGCTGCCTCTACAAGTGCTGAGAAGAGGCCGTTTAAGAAAGAAGCAAGTGCCGTCTATGGTCCTAGAAGACAAGTCAAGCCCGAAAGTCGCCAAGCCGTCAATGCTTTGGTCATCTCAAAACCTGTTGCTGCTCCTCAGCAGTACAATCAACAAAGAAGTGAAAGGCCCAAGAGGCAGTATACTCGACTGAGTATGACCTTATCTCAAATTTTACCCCAACTGTTATCCACCAACCTGGTGACCCTTAAAGAAGTTCCTAAGGTCGTCAACACTACGTCTCCTAAGTATAACCCGAATGCCCGGTGTGCTTATCATTCTGATGGTCCCGGGCACACTACTGATGATTGCTGGGCCTTGAGAAACAAAATACAAGATCTGATCGACGCAAAGGAAATTCAGTTTGAAGCCCCGGAGAGACCAAATGTTGTAACTGCTCTTATGCCCCAGCATAGGGTAAATGCCATTGAGGAAGAAATATATGCTGTTTCGGTAGATGAAGTTGTTACCCCTCTGAAGACCGTCAAGAAGAACCTACTGCTGGCCGGTTTATTTCCGGGTTGCAGTGAAGGTTGCCTGCTCTGTGCTATTTCCCTATCTGGTTGTCCCTTGCTGAAGATAGGCATCCAAAGCCTAATGGATAGTAAGGAGATTTTGTTTCAGAAGTCTGTTGTTCAAGTAGTTCCGATAAGAGAAGTTTCTGTGGTTACCATCTTCAAAAATCCAATCAAGGCTCTCCCGAAGAAGCCTGTTCAAATCTTGACTGTCGCACCTGTGATTGTTACTGTTCCGGGGCCTTTCCCCTACATGTCTGATAAAGCTGTCCCTTGGCATTATGGGGCAGACGTATATGTGAATGGAATTAAACAGGAATTTGACACTGGCGCCAATATCTACGATATCACTGGTCCA
Organism: Vicia faba; assembly: GCA_948472305.1. Taxonomy (NCBI): domain Eukaryota; kingdom Viridiplantae; phylum Streptophyta; class Magnoliopsida; order Fabales; family Fabaceae; genus Vicia; species Vicia faba. Next base: position 170,086,828 of record OX451739.1, on the reverse strand, counting down.
GCCAAGGTCACCCGCAGTGGCAGGCTCTTCTCGCCTGACATTGCACCGCCCGCCATTCGAAGACCCCTCCTTATAAAACCTGCAAGTTTACCTGTTCCTGCTGCTGATCAAGTTGTTTCCCCTGCTGCCGAGTCCTCAAATGCTCGGGGCAAAGGGATTGAAGAAGAGCCTGCCCGGACGGAGGCACCAATACCCGTAAATGCTGGGGCCTCCCAACAAGAAATGGAGGAGATTCTGAAAATAATAAAGAAAAGTGATTTCAATGTTGTCGAACAGCTGGGGCATACGCCCTCCAAGATCTCCCTGCTCTCCTTATTGTTATGCTCTGAGGCCCATGCTAAAGCCTTGATTTCATTTCTCAAGACGGCCCATGTACCACAGGAGACATCTGCAGTCCAATTCGCTGATTGCGTAGCAAACCTGACAGCAGACAATGGCTTGGGGTTTTCAGATGCTGACCTAACCGCGAAGGGAAGAGACCACAACGATGCCCTGCATGTCTCTATCGAATGCAGGGGCACTACTCTGGCGCATGTATTGGTGGATACTGGTTCTTCCTTGAATGTTCTACCGAAAAAGGCTTTAGACCGTTTGGATTATGAAGGCCTGGAACTGAAGCCCAGCAATATCATCGTCAGGGCCTTTGACGGTTCAAAAAGGATGGTTCATGGAGAGGTTAACATCCCTATTCGTGTGGGCTCTCAAGTATTTGACTCTACTTTTTATGTGATGGATATACGTCCATCATACTCTTGTCTACTGGGTCGACCTTGGATCCATAAAGCTGGGGCAGTGACCTCCACCTTGCACCAGAAGCTGAAGTATCCCGTCAGGGGAAAGATTGTCACTGTGCAAGGAGAAGAGGAGTATATGGTGAGCCATTTGAATTCCTTCAGATACATTGAGATGGATGGGGAGTTTATTGAAACCCCCTTTCAGCATTTCGAGGAGGTGCATCCAATTTCAGCAGCAGCAGAGGCAACAGTTGAAGAGAATGTTTCCTTGAAGATGGCTTCCTTAAGGGATGCCCGGGCTGTGGTTCAGAAAGGCAATTGTGCAAGCTGGGGTCAGCTTCCCGACTTCACTCAGAAGAACGACAAGTTTGGGCTGGGCTTTACTGCAGAGGCTCAGAGGGTTGTGCGTAAAGAGAAGATCAGAAAGGCTCCGGTGTTTATCTCCAGCTCAAGGGTGAATGCTATCGAGGAGGATGTAGAGGAAGCAGAGTTTGACAGTTGGATCTACCCGACCACCAGCGACGAACCAAGCAACTGGACGGCAAAGGATTTTACCCCTATCACATTTGTCACGCAGTAATTGATTTCTTTTGATTTCCAATTTGTAACAAACAATATGAAACTTTGTTGGCTCGGTGTCCTACCCGGGGCATCGTAGCTCCATTTGTGAGGGCTTTTTGTATGACATTTTCATATATCATCAATCAAAACATTGGACGTTTGTTGCATTTCAAATCTTGCGCTCTTTTCCTTTCTGTGTTATATATACTGCAAAACAGCTATATTTACACACACTCACTTATACAGGTTTCAATCCACTCTGGATCTCACTGGTAACAGCTCTGCTACCGCCAGTTATGACTTCGAAAATCCGATCAACTTGGCCGAGGACGAAGGTGAAGATGATTGCGAAGTGCCTGGTGAACTCGCCAGACTGCTGCTCCAGGAAGAGAGGGTTATTCAGCCACATGAAGAGCATGTGGAAACAATTAACTTGGGTACTGAGACAGATAGGAAAGAGGTCAAGATTGGTGCCAATCTAGAGCTTAGCGTGAAGCAACGATTGATCCAGATGTTACAAGATTACATGGAAATTTTTGCTTGGTCCTATGAAGATATGCCTGGTTTGGATGCCGACATTGTAGTTCACCATCTGCCAACCAAGGAAGATTGCCCTCCGGTAAAGCAAAAAGTCCGACGGATGCGTCCAGAGATGTCCGAAAAGATCAAGGCCGAGGTTATGAAACAGTTTGATGCCGGATTCCTTGCAGTGACTTCATACCCTCAGTGGGTTGCCAATGTAGTGCCAGTACCGAAGAAGGACGGTAAAGTCAGAATGTGTGTCGACTACAGGGATCTGAACAGGGCCAGCCCCAAGGATGACTTCCCCCTACCTCACATTGATGTCCTTGTTGACAATACAGCTCAACACAAGGTGTTCTCCTTCATGGATGGTTTTTCAGGGTATAATCAGATCAAGATGGCTCTAGAGGATATGGAGAAAACTACATTTGTGACTCAGTGGGGCACCTTCTGTTATAAGGTCATGCCGTTCGGATTGAAAAATGCTGGGGCAACCTATCAACGTGCCATGGTTGCTTTATTTCATGATATGATCCATCATGAGATTGAGGTATACGTTGATGACATGATCGCAAGGTCTCAAACTGAGGAGGAGCACCTTGACCATCTGAGGAAGTTATTTGACCGACTCAAGTTATACAAGCTGAGGTTGAATCCCAACAAATGCACCTTTGGGGTAAGGTCCGGAAAATTGCTAGGTTTCATTGTAAGTGATAAAGGTATTCAGGTGGACCCTGCCAAGGTAAAAGCCATACAAGAGATGCCGACTCCAAAAACAGAGAAAGAAGTCAGAGGCTTCCTAGGACGACTGAATTACATTGCCCGATTCATCTCGCATCTGACTGCTACTTGTGAGCCAATCTTCAAGCTGCTGAAGAAAGATCAAGTAGTACGCTGGAATGATGAATGTCAGGCCGCCTTTGAAAGAATAAAGGAATATCTCCAAGAGCCACCCATTCTTATGCCACCGATGGAAGGAAGACCTCTGATACTATACCTGACAGTACTTGACAATTCAATGGGGTGTGTGATGGGACAGCATGACGAGTCTGGCCGAAAAGAGCACGCTATTTATTACTTGAGCAAAAAGTTTACCGACTGTGAGTCTCGTTACTCACTGCTTGAGAAAACTTGCTGCGCTCTTGTATGGGCTGCTCGCCGGCTGAGACAGTATATGCTGACTCACACTACTTTATTGATTTCAAAGATGGATCCCATCAAGTACATATTTGAAAAGCCCGCTCTGTCTGGAAGAATAGCGAGATGGCAAATGATCTTAACAGAATATGATATCCAGTATACAACTCAGAAAGCGATTAAAGGAAGTGTACTGGCGGATCACTTGGCACACCAACCTGTGGACGATTACCAATCATTGAACTTTGATTTTCCGGACGAAGACATCATGGTGGTAACTGACTGTGAAGTACCTGGACCGGATGAAGGACCTGAGGAAGGATCCCGATGGTCTATGCACTTCGATGGAGCCTCCAGTGCTTTGGGTAACGGCGTCGGCGCTGTAATCATATCTCCCAAAGGAACTCATACTCCACTCACCGCCCGATTATGTTTCAACTGCACCAACAACATGGCAGAATATGAGGCATGTATCATGGGTTTACAAGCTGCAATCGACTTGAGGATCAAATTTCTAAGTGTCTTCGGAGATTTCGCTCTCGTAATCAATCAGATCAAAGGCGAGTGGGATACGAAACACCCGAATCTTATCCCTTACAAGGAGTATGTGTCAACCTTGCTCCCCCACTTTGAAGAAATAACTTTTGAGCACTTCCCAAGAGAGGAGAATCAGCTAGCGGACGCACTAGCTACGATGTCTTCAATGTTCAAAGTTAAATGGGACAATGAGGCTCCCCGAATCATCATCTGGAAGTTGGATGAACCGGCATACTGCTGTGAGCTCGAGGCTGAGAAGGTTATTGAAAAACCCTGGTATCATGAGGTGAAGAGGTACTTGGAAACTCAGGAATACCCGGAAGGTGCATCTGTCAACGATAAAAAGTTCATGAGGAGGTTTGCCGCGAAATTCTTCCTCAGCAACGGCATTCTCTACAAGCGGAATCATGATTCAACTCTGCTACGTTGTGTGGATAAGGCTGAAGCAGAGAAGATTATGATGGAATTACATGAAGGCACGTTTGGAACACATTCCAGTGGACACACCATGGCTAAGAAAATCCTTCGGGCAGGATATTTCTGGTCCACAATGGAAGCCGATTGTTACCAACATTCCCGAACTTGTCATAAATGCCAGATCTATGCTGACAAGGTGCATATCCCTCCGGTTCCTTTGAATGTCCTGACGGCACCTTGGCCTTTCGCAATGTGGGGCATCGATATGATCGGTGAGATCCGACCGACGGCATCCAATGGGCATCGCTTCATCTTGGTGGCAATCGATTACTTCACGAAATGGGTTGAGGCAGCATCCTATGCCACAGTAACCAAGAGCGTCGTGGCACGTTTCATCCGGCATAATCTGATCTGTCGGTACGGTGTCCCGGAAAGAATCATTACGGACAATGGTACCAATCTCAATAACAAAATGATCACTGAACTCTGTGAACAATTCAAGATACAGCACCACAATTCTTCTCCCTACCGGCCGAAGATGAATGGGGCTGTAGAGGCAGCCAACAAAAATATCAAGAAAATTGTGCAGAAGATGACAGTGACCTATAAAGATTGGCACGAGATGTTACCATTCGCTCTTCATGGGTACCGCACCTCAGCCAGAACGTCAACCGGGGCAACTCCCTTCTCCTTGGTCTATGGAATGGAAGCAGTCTTGCCAATTGAAGTCCAGATACCCTCTCTCCGGATAATGAAGGATGCAGACTTGAATGAAAACGATTGGATCCAGACTCGACTTGATCAATTAAATCTGATTGACGAAAAGAGGCTCACTGCTATCTGTCATGGTCAAACGTATCAAAAACGGATGATCAGGGCATTTAACAAGAAAGTCAGACCGCAAGAGTATCAAGTTGGGGACCTGGTAATCAAACGCATCATCCTTCCTCAAAGTGATCCCCGGGGCAAATGGACCCCTACTTACGAAGGGCCATTTGTGGTTAAACGAGTGTTCTCAGGAGGAGCCATGATCCTAACCACCATGGATGGTGACGACCTTCCTCACCCCGCCAATGCAGACATAGTGAAAAAATACTACGCATAAATAAAAGACCCGCTAGGTTGACATACCTGGGCAAAAATAAGGGCTTCCCGGCGAACCAAAAGGGTTCGGGCAAAAATAAGGGATGAAATGAAAAAAATCTGTACACCCGGCAAGTCGAAAACCTGAAAAGGCGGCTTGGGCAAAAATGGGTATCCCGGTGGACTGAAAACCCGAAAGGGCGGTCCAGGCAAAAATTAGGGATGGAGCGTAACACTATGTCTCATTAGATCACATCGCATCCAGAATTCAGTATCAACTACCTGGCTCAGACTTCGGCATCGACCAATCAGCTTCATCTTCAACCAGGCAGCAAAGTGATGAGACGCCCGGAGACATAAAGGCAATAGCAGAGTTGGAACCCAGTGGGATCGTTCACATAGCTGTTTTATTTCCGTTTCAAAATTCTATGTTATTTGGCGGCGTCCTCTTACTAGGATGTCAGCCTCTTGTATAAAAACGCCTATTCACAGGCGAAGTCTAAATCAATACAAATTCACTGGTTCATACAAATTACCATTGTTTTCCTTTTTCTGTTTTGTCTTGCGAAGAACGTCCAATGTTCATTTTTGATATATGCATTTGACATTAAATTGCTGATTCATAAATATTTGCATATGAAACAAGAGATTTGATTACCGGTGACATCAGAGACAGGGGCAATTGAAGTTGTCTGATGCGGTCGGGTTGCTTTGTCCGCCAAGGTACCAAGGTAGATTCGACTGAAGAATGCGACTAAATCATCTCAACTCCCCGCAGAGTAAGACAAGATTCGGCAATACTGTCCCCAAGCAGAGTTGGTTCCCTATCAATCCTGAAAAAGGCACCACATTCCCCAGCGGAGTATAGGCATTCGTCAGCAAGCATCCCCGGCAGTCTTGATCTAAGTTTGTTACCTGGCGAAATACGGACACCCCAGTAGAACCATTTACCAGCACAATTCCAAAAGTTTCCCCAGGAAAGTGGGATTCTTGTCCCCAACAGGTCTTAAAGCTTATCCCTAGTAGATTCTGGAAGCTTATCTCCTGCAAAATACAGACGTCTCTCCCTAACTTTATTCAGAGTCATTCCTCACAAAGGCTTATAACTGGGTTATCCTCAGCTAATCGCCACGGAAGATCTCCCCCAACAAAGTTCTTTCAATCCCCAGCGGATTTTATCTTTCAATCCCCAGCGGATTTTATCTTTCAATCCCCAGCGGAGTTTATCTTTCAATCCCCAGCGGAGTTTATCTTTCGATCCCCAGCGGAGTTTATCTTTCAAATCCCCAGTGGATTTTATCTTTCAAATCCCCAGCGGATTTTATCTTTCAATCCCCAGCGGAGTTTATCTTTCAATCCCCAGCGGAGTTTATCTTTCAAATCCCCAGCAGATTTTATCTTTGGTATCCCCAGCGGATTTTATCTTTCAATCCCCAGCGGAGTTTATCTTTCAAATCCCCAGCGGAGTTTATCTTTTAAATCCCCAGCAGATTTTATCTTTGGTATCCCCAGCAGATTTTATCTTTGTTATCCCCAGTGGAGTCCATCATCGAAACCCTCAGCGAAGCTCTCATCAAAACTTCAGCAAAGTATCTCGGCCACTGGGCAACTCCCCAGCCGATCGTCAAAGACCTATTTTCCTAAGACGAAGATACATTCATAAGCATTTCACACTTTCATACATCTTGCTTACATACATGATAAAGTGCATACAACACTATCTCATGTTGAACATCATGACATCATGCATATCATACATCATGACATTGCGTACAACTTATGTTTTTGCCTTTTCAGGGAAAAAGACGATCCCAAAAACAACGTTTCCAGACTCGATTCCTGTATCTAGCCAGGGCACGTCTGAAGAGTTCGAAGATTCGATTCCTGTATCCAGCCAGGGCACATCTATCAACTGTCAGTTTCCAGACTCGATTCCTGTATCTAGCCAGGGCACGTCTGAAGAGTTCGAAGATTCGATTCCTGTATCCAGCCAGGGCACATCTATCAACTGTCAGTTTCCAGACTCGATTCCTGTATCTAGCCAGGGCACGTCTGAAGAGTTCGAAGATTCGATTCCTGTATCCAGCCAGGGCACATCTATCAACTATCACGTTTCCAGACTCGATTCCTGTATCTAGCCAGGGCACGTCTGAAGAGTCCGAAGATTCGATTCCTGTATCCAGCCAGGGCACATCTATTAACGACTATTTCCAGATTCGAATCCTGTATCCAGCCAGGGCACATCTGTGAGCAACCGATTGTAGATTCGATACCTGTATCTAGCCAGGGCACATCTGCATAAGGAGATTGAAGATCAAACACCTGTAACAAGCCAGGAAAACATCCGTCGTTCTCAAATATACAAATTTCTCGCTAAGGAATCTCTTATGCGATCGACACTTCCAAATGGCATCTATAAGCCCATTCCCGACAAGGTTCTGTCATGTCTCCAGATGGCATCTATAAGCCCATCTCCCTATCTACCGCCTCTCCAAATGGCATCTGTAAGCCCATTCCCGCCATCACATTGCTGATACTCTACTAAGCGAGTGCAAATTTTCGGGCACTCTGGTGTCCAATCTCCTTTTACCTTCGAGTCGCGAAAGGCAAACTCGCCAATCTAACTCTTCAGGTTCAAGAAGATTGAACAGGGGCAACTGTTGTACCCCAAAATTCGCCCTCCCTTTCTTCAGGAAACCATCTTAGATTTTTCAAAATCCCCTGAAACAAATCCAAGTCCTGAGTTATCCTTTTGCCCAAGCAAGTCACTTACAAGAGCAAGATGATCTCACAAACTCCAGAAACAACGCTTTCATCTTGAGGAAAATCAAATTCTAAGTGCTTAAAATGTTTCTATAAAATAAGTGTTTTTAGAAAAATCAGCGCTTCAGAACTTCTGGACCCATTCCAGATGAAGACGGTCAGAAGTTGCAAGTTTGGCTCAGCATGGTCAGAAGTTGGCTCTTCAGCAGCTACATCAGTTCAATCAGAAGTTGTAAACGTGGTTCAGAGTGTAAGCCTCAAACAGAACATGCCCCTTCAGCAGTTACACAAGCTCAGTCAGAACTTGCTAAAGGAATGCAAGAGAAACATGAAAGTATAAAGGCTCCTTCATAATAGGTTGAAGTCAGAAGATGAAAGGTCAGAGGGATAGGTGTCACATTGATACAGAATCTCTAAGTCCAGGTTGTCCAGAAGTAGATCCAAGGAACGTACCAGAAAACCAGGAGAATCTCCAGAGATTGCTAAGACAACAGGTAGCCAAGGCCAGAGCATGGTTTACGCTGCTGATTCAACAACCAGAATGTTGGTATTGACAGGTCTTGTCACCATTTAATGCCCATTAATGCCTCCAACCACTCCTGAGCATTCACGTGTGGCTTGGAAAATGCTTTTGCACAGATTCTGGCATGGGTCTTCACGCCACCGCCCATTTCAGAGGTCACTTCCCCCAATCTACGCCTGCTGCTGCTACCTAGGCTGAAAAATAGCTGTTATCACAACTTCCCAGGAATTTCTGTCAAAGAACAAAGATTCAAACTCTGTTGGCGCCTTAAATGTTCAAGGCATCCACAAGAACTTTGCCTATAAATAGAGAGCTTTCACCACTGCAAAAGACGTTCAAGAAAAGAAACAGAAAAATTGCTAAGAGAGAAACGAAACTCCTAGCAACATAACATCCTGAAACTCTGTCAAAATTTCCAGCTTTGTTTCATAACTTTAAGTTTCTTACCTTCAACTTCATCAAACATCCAGCTCTTTTCTGTAAACCAAAAACGTTCTTTCCAAACTTCTGACCCTATACACGTATACACCTTCACTTCCCCTTTTCCAAATCTATCCAGAACACCACCAGAACCAAAAGCTAACTTTCACCCACCACCTTCCAGACAGTCAGGTAAGCACCTGCTGACCCTCACCACACTGTTAAGCATCATCAGCTGTACATATTCAAGTGACATAATGTAAATATTCATGTTATTGCTGTTTATGTTCTGAGGACTCTCATACCTCAGAACGTTCTGAGCCAGTTTAGGACTTGCCTGTGACCTTGGTGATTCTGACCTCTGAGACATTTTGCTATTTTGCTGGATCTGTTCCAAATATGTTTTCTGTTTTGTGGAGTAACAACAGGATTGCAGATGTTCTGATTAGTGCAGGAAAAAGCCAAGTGCTGACTTTGACGTTAGCACATCTGAAGCCTGTTTTGCTGTCAATGACATCAGAACCTCTGAGAGTTATTGCCTTTTCAGCAGAATCTGAACTTCTGGGTTCTCCACTAACAAACTTCTGTCTTGCAGCGCAGGGAAATCAGAACTTCTGGTTTCCCCACTAACAGGGTTCTATTTTGCAGGTTCTAGAGTCAGAAGTTCTGACTCATCCAGTTTCACCAACAGGTTGATCATCTGACAGCGGATCTGGGTCAGAACTTCTGATGGCCTCCCAACAGCGCGCGGGCTCCCTCTCTCTCTCTCTATATATCTTGTTTTTCGCTATTTTCTTTTTTGTCTATTTTTCTCGTTGAACCCCCCATGTACAAATGTGTATCCCCCTCCCCTAACTATTGTAATAGCGTAGGATTTTACATTTCCGCTTCTTATTGCTAGTAATTAGGACGTGTATGACAAGATAAAATCAATGAAATAGAAAAACCTAATTCAAAGAAAAACTCTTGTATGCAATAAAACACACTTGCACACTAACACCCCTAGGGTTATATCCATTTGTTGCCTTTCAAAATTGGGCCATATTGCATGTTAGGTCTCTTTGGGCAAAATAAACACAATTCAAATGATCATAGTCCCTCGATGACGCTTTCGAAAGTTGCCTAAAAAATGATCAAGTCCCTTAAGGAAAATGCCCAAAGATACTTGGCACCATTGCACTTATGGTCTAAACGATGACCCGCGCCTGACCCTCTCACATCCTAACACAAGATTGTCCACCAAATACAATGGTGGAACAAACTTGTTAAAAGGGTTAAAACATAACAAAACCTTTGAGGAATTTAGGGTAGATCGCTCTTAAGTACTTGTCAAACTTGCAAAATAAAAACACTTGCTTGTTTTTTTCACACCTCACAACACTTTCAAAACAAACTTTCAAAAACAAAAATGAAAACCTTTTCAAAAGACATACACCTTTGTATACATCCCAACATGGATCATTACAATGGTTGCCACCACATTGGCCTCTTTTCAAAACATTTTTCAAACCCACACACAAAGCACCATTTAAAACAATTGAAAACAAAAGGCAAGTGATCTAAGCAAGTAACTAAGAGCCCATGGATAACCATGGATAGAAAGGGTGCTAATACCTTCCCTTTCTATAATCTACTCCCCGAACCCAAGAAAACATCTCAAAGGTTTTTGCTGTGCTTTTTAAACCTTTCCTTAGGATAAAATAAAAAGTCGGTGGCGACTCTTGCTAACCGCAACATTTGCGAAAACAAACGCAAAAACTCATAGTCAGTTCTCCCACCGTATCACAATAAGGAACATAATAAACTTGCCTAACAATATGTGACATTATGGAAGGGTCATATTCTTTGTATCTCCGGTTCATTTGAATCTCGACAGAACCATATGACTTGTCTATCTTTGTGCCTCAAGTTGGATCATACCATTCACAATAAAACAAGACAACTTTATTTTCCGTGTCCAAGTAATTGTGTACCAACTCGTAGATATGTTTAAAAAATCCATAGAAGTCGTCTTCACCGCCATCTATAACTCCTTTTACAAAAACACCACTATTTATGGTTTTTTTCCCTTCGGTCCATGCCTCAGTGTGAAATTTATATCCGTTCACGAAGTATGTGTGCCAATCATTTGCGCTTTGGATGGGGCCTTCTGCCAAGTTTCTCAAATGGAGTATTTATGGAGTTAGTGCAAGAATGCTAGACAATGTTTGCTTGAACCATGAGGGAAATTGAGCATGAATGACACCTGATGTTGACTGTACCCCGGTACTATGAAAATAGGCATTGTTAAATTCCCTACAAAACACACACCATAAGTTTAATAAGTTTGGTATACACACACCATAAGTTTAAAAAGTTTTGGTAAACTTACTCAAGATATGGTTTAACTTCAACGCAGTTGATCAAGACATGGACATGTGCAGATTGCATTTCTTTTTGGGTCAACCAATGCACACCCTTCTTTCCAGAAGGTCGACCTGGAAGTGCAAAGACTGATAAAGTGAATTGACTCCTCTGATTGACATTTACAGGATTCCGTATGATTCTAGAAGTTAACATCAAGTGATTGAAATAGTGACTGCAAAAATGTGATGTTTCCCGATGCTAGTAATGTGCACATATAGATCCTTCTACTCTAGCTTTATTTTTCACCGATCTCTTTGAATCACCCATGAACCTTTCAAACGGATACATCCACCTATATTGAACAGGTCCACCAAGATAAGCTTCATATGCAAGATGCACAGGTAAATGTTCCATGAAGTCAAAGAAACCAGGCGGAAATACTTGTTCCAACTTACAAAGAATGAGTGCAATGTTTTGGTCCAACTTAATGATGTCTTCCACTTTTAAAGCTGACGCACAAATATCTCTAAAAAATTGACTAATTTCAGTTAGTGGGTCAAGAACATGTGTGGGTAGCGATCCAAATGCAATTGGTAGCAACCGTTCCATAAAAATGTGACAATCATGACTTTTCATACCATGTAATTTTCCAGTGTTAGGGTCAGCACACCTTGCTAAATTTGATGAATACCCATCGGGCATTCTCAATTCTTTTAACCATCGACAAACCGCTTTAGCTTCTTGGGAAGTCAGACTGAAACAAGCCTTAGGTTTTAATAATTTTCCATTCGGTTGAGGCTTCAACTCCAACTCTCTTCGATTACACCAAATTCCCATGTCTTGTCTGGCCTTCTCATTATCTTTTGTTTTTCCTGTCACATCCATCACTGTGTTAAATACATTATCAAAAAAATTCTTCTCAATATGCATAACATCAAGATTATGGCGCAACAAATTATCTTTCCAATACGGAAGATCCCAAAATATACTTCTTTTTGTCCAATTGTGGGTGACGCCGTATCCTTCAATTCGGCATGCTTTGCCAGTATCTGTAAATTTTGGTAGTTCACATACTTGGTTCCATATAACCCCTGGTGGCAATCGAGGCGGAGGCAAATCTTTCTCTCGTACATCTTTTTTAAAATTTGTCTTGTTTCTTCTATATGGATGATTTGCTGGTAGGAATCTGCGGTGACAGTCAAACCATGAGCTTTTCCCACCTTTATCCAACGTAAATGCTTTGGTGTATCCCATGCAATGCGGACAACCCATTTTTCCATGCGTACCCCAACCAGACAACATGCCATATGCTGGAAAGTCATTAACGGTCCACATCAAGGCAGCTCGTAATGTGAAGTTCTGTTTACGGGATATATCATAAGTCCATTCTCCAATCCACATCTTCTTCAAATCATCAATTAAAGGTTGTAAGTACACATCAATTCCGGCTTTTGGACTGTGCGGGCCTGGAATAACACACGTCAAAAACATGTATGGTTTTGTCATGCACATCTCAGGAGGGAGGTTGTAAGGTGTTACAATAACTGGCCAACAAGAATACGCACTTCCTGACGCTTGCACGTATGGGGCAAATCCATCAGAGCATAATCCAAGCCTGACATTTCTAGGTTCTGCAGCAAAATCTGGATGTGTCCGATCAAAGTGCTTCCATGCCTCACCATCAGATGGATGTCGCATAGTGCCAGAACTTGTTTGGTTTGTATGATGCCATGTCATTTGACTTGCACTGTGCATTGAAGCAAACATTCTTTTTAACCTTGGTATTATAGGAAGATAAAACATGGATTTTACTGCTACACGCTTTTGCTTGCTGTTAACGGCTCTATTGCGAACTTGATATCTTGGACTATTACAAAACTTACACTCCTCTAACGATCCATCTTGAGTACCAAACTCATTGTCATAAAACAACATGCAACCGTTAATGCAACAGTCAATCTTTCTTACTTTTAAACCCAACTTTGACACCTACTTCTTTGCATCATAATAACTTGTAGGCAAGTTGTCTTTCGTAGCGGTGGAGTCCAACATCATTTTTGCAAAATGTTCCAGACATTGATCAGAAACATTCCAATTTGACTTGGCGGCCAATAATCTCACACACATTGATAGCTTTGAGTCTGACGACCCCTCAAACAACGGCGTATTCATCTCGTTCAATAATTGATAAAATCTTTGCGCTTCCTCATTCGGCAACTCTTCCCCGTCAAAATCTCCAGGTTCATCATATGTCACGTTCACACCAAAAGCATCCTCAACCATGTCACCGATCAAATTAAAGTTCTCGTCATACTCCATAACCGGTCGACTACTTGAAGCATGCGTGTTGCTAGTCTCTGGTACATTAACCGGTAGTTCTTCACCATTATACGTCCAAACCCAATAATTTTCAATGAATCCCCTTCTATGCAGATGACGTGTTACTTCCTCTGGGTCACTAATTATTGGTCTACATTCACATTTAAGACAGGGGCACCTAACCCCTCCTTCGCTTCGACAACAATCCTGAGCAACGCCCACTTAATAAACCCATCAACTCCTACTATAAAATTGGGTTTAAGTCCACTTCTTCCTGGATATGTTCTATCGTACATCCAACTACGATAATACCGATAATATTCCATACTGCACATTTATACAATCATTGTCTTTTTTTAATCAACTTAATAATATTATTCTTAAACTATTTAATACTATTCTTAAAAATATAAATTTTGCTTTTTTATATATATACTAACATATAAAAAAATATTCAAATATAAAATATATAATTTTTTATTATATAACAATAATATCAAAAAACAATAATATAACATATTTACTTTTTATTATATATACAACAATAATATTAGAAAACAAATAATGTAACATATATACTTTTTATTATATATATATAACAATAATATTAAAATAATAGTATAATATATATATACTCTTTTTTTAATTATGTTTTTTATAAATTCTTATTTTAATATATAATTTGTTTTCCATATCTTTAACATATAAATAAAAAAATAAAACTATTATAATAAATATAATATACATTTTTGTTTTTAAATATGTTATTAAATTTATGTGTTAACATATATATATACATCTATAAAAAATAAGACTTTTAATTTTATGTTTTCTAAAATTTTTTATTTTAATATATATTCAAAAAAAATTTATTTTATACGTATATACTAACAAATTTTTTTTATATGTCTATATAACATGCAATAATATTAATAAATATTAACCTATATATATTAACAATAATATTTCTGTTTAATAATATATTAATATATAAAACATTCTAATTTTCATTTTATTTTAAACATTAACCTATAATACTAATTAACCTAAAACTAAAATTAAGTAAAATATTTTTTTAATTCACATAAACAAAATACATATACTACTAATCTATATAATACATATAAAATATTTAAAAAAATGCATAAATACCTCTATATAATTTCTTCACTTAATTGTTCTTCTTCAAATTTCTCTACAGGTTAAACAAAATACCATTTTTAATATTTATTACCAGTATAATAAATAATGAACAAATGAAATAAAAATTTATCAAAATATGAATACCTTATTCTTCTTCAACAATTTGGGATGGAGGAAAGTTGATTTGGGAATTTGGATTTGAGAGGTAAACAAAGGAAGAAGAAAGGAAGAAGAAAGGAAGAGGAAACAAACATGTTGTAACAGATGAGAATTTTGTGGAGATGTAAACATCAAGTAGCGACGTGACTGTCACGTCGCAACATTGCCACGTGAGACTCACGTCGCTACACACTCAACAGAAATATAATTCACTTTCCCACTCTGCCACCCTGTCATCAATCAACTTTAATTTCTCCCCTTAAATGTAGCGACGTGGCTATCACGTCACTACCAAATTTCAAAATAATTTTAAACTCCCTCCAACTAAATGTCTCAGAGTTTATACATATTAAATTTTCGTTTTCTGTAGCGACGTGTAAGACACGTCGCTGATTTTTTTACTAAACAACCTTCTCTGACTTCCTTTATTTATCATTAAAATATATTTGTGACGTGGTTATCACGTCGCAACTGCATTTATTACTCACGTGATAACCACGTCGCTAATATATGTCGCTGGGGACCATCTTTCTTGTAGTGTCTTATTATTCATAGTGATTCAATATGTATAATTTAATACAAAAGTTAATAGACTTGTAATAAAAATATCTATTAATTTTTAGTAGTAGTATTAAATAACACAGATTAGACAAACTTAAATGATAATTTTTCATTATTAAATAGTTCCTTTGTCCTATATTATTTGTTACGTGGATCATTTCATATCAATTAAAAAACAATAATAAATAAAAGAGAAAGAATAAAGACTTTATCAAATTATTTTAATTAACTATTTAAATTAATATTAATGTTAAATGAGAAAATAATAAATTAAAAATATTTATTAGAAAGTACAATTGAAAGATTAAATATAAAATTGTATTGGTAATATAAAGTGACAAGTATTTTTAAATAATTTTTTTTTTAATGTGACACTTATTTTAGAATAAAGGGAGTATAAATTGGACGGTAAACAATAATGATAATAATAAAGAAGATATATTTTTATTTTAAGAATAAGTTTAAAGACTTACTATAAATTTTAATTCTCCATTTTGATTAATCTAACAATTTAATTGATTATTTATATAAAAAAAATATTTTTTATAAATAATTAAATTAAATAATTAATTAAAGTTGTTAAATTAATGAATATAGAAGGTTAAAATTTAGAATAAAATTTTAAACTTAATTTTGGAGTAAAAATATCAATAATAATAATAATAATAATAATAATAATAATAATAATAATAATAATAATAATAATAATAAGGTTAAATTACAATTTTGGTTCCCCTATCATGTCTGATTCATGAAATTAGTTATTCTATTTTAAATTCAAACAGTTTTGGCTCTCATATTTTAAATTCAAATAATTTTAGTCTTTCTCTCATGTTTTTTCATAGAAAATCGATTAGATTTTTTGTTTTTTAACTTATATTTCTATCTATAAAGTTCCAATAATAGATTTATATACGATAATTTATCAAATTTTATAAATAATTTGTCTTTTAAAAAGTGAAAACATCGTTAATTTTAAGTGTAAAAATATGAGAGAGACCAAAACTGTTTAAATCTAAAATAGAGGGACTAAAACTGTTTAAATTTAAAATAGGATGACCGACCGATTTCGTGAATCAAATAAAATAGAAGGATCAAAATTGTAATTAAACCTAATAATAATAATAATAATAATAATAATAATAATAATAATAATAATAATAATAATAATAATAATAATAATAATAATAATAATAATAATAATAATAATAATAATAATAATAATAATAATAATAATAATAATAATAATAATAATAATAATAATAATATAATTCACATCATAATTTTTAATATTTTATGTTATTATAGAATTTATTTGATACACACTTTTACTTTTATCACATTCAAAATATCATTTATATCATTTGTAATTCATTCTTACCAAAAAAATATTTATGTCCATTAAAGATGAATCGATTGGATACTACTCAAATTCAATTTTTGATAAAAATAATATTTAATCAATGAATCATCTCTTTGAAAACTAAATTAATCAATTTATAATGTAGATCAGAACTATTTAATTAAACAACTATTTATAAATAGTTGTGATGCGCTTTCAAAAACAAATCAATTAATTTCATTATTATAAGTGTTGAGTAATTAAAGAAAATTAATTCACCTTTTATATTTTATATTAAAATACACCATTAAAAACATATTTTCGGTAATATATATTTTGATTTTCGGCCATATATTAAGTGAATATACACTATCGAAAATATCACTTCAATAACCATCTCATATTTTAAGAAGTGTATTGAAAAAAATGGGTGGCACTCGGTATCTACAAAATTATTCTCTCTTTTTTTGGTCAAGTCAAAAATTAAGAAAATAATTGAAAAAGTAAATTAAATTTTTTGGTTAATTAAAATCAAACGTATCCTATCTAGGACTTTCTTCATATAAATTATTTCGATTATAATTATTCATGATACTATATAATTCTTCTTTGACTTATTTATGGAAAACATTTTAACTTTATTGATATATGGATATTGTTAGTGTTTCCCATGATAATAAAAACATTAAATATTTCTTACTAATATCCTCATAATACTAAAAAAAAAAACGATATGCAAATCACAAAACATTGAATACATTTGATTTTTTAAGATTATATAAACCTAGTACACTATTCTCAAAAATCCAAAACAAAAACCAGAAAGGTTAGTTACAAAAAAAACATAAAAATGAACACAAATTTTTTGTTTGTGTTTTGCTTACTAGTTTGTATTGCAGAAGCAAAAGTTGAATACAAACTTTTCAATGTGATGAATTATGGTGCACGTGCTGATGATAGAACTGATAATAGTGTGGTAATAATTAATTATTAATTATTAATTATTAATTATTAATTAATCATATTCATTAATTAGTAATCTCTTGTCTTAATTTTTTCTTACAATTTTGATTTTGATGTGGTAGGCTTTTTTGAAAGCATGGAATGATGCATGTAAATGGAGAGGAAAATCAACAATTTTGATTCCAAAAGGATCATATATGCTTCATGAAGTTATATTTAGTGGTCCATGCAATGCTTGGATGAACTTTCAAATTGAAGGAACCTTGAAAGCTCCAAGTGATATATATTTGTTTAGGACTGATAGTTGGATAAGTTTTAGATATGTAAACAAGTTGAATGTTGGTGGAGGTGGCACATTGGATGGTCAAGGAGCTTTTGCTTGGGCGAAAAATGATTGTCAAACGAATCGAAATTGTCGAACACTTCCGACCGTATGTTGTTTTTTTATTTTAGAGTTAATTCTTCATATACGCTGACAGTATTCAATATTCGTGATATTAACTATTGTTTTGTGTATTTGTTTACTAGACAATGACATTTCAATTCATCACGAATGGTTATATCCATCACATGCGTTCGATTAATACCAAACAAAATCATTTTGTATTGTTTGGATGTAAGAACATGGTGATGACAAGATTGAAATTAATGGCTCCTACCGATAGCCCCAACACGGACGGTATCAAAATCGCGATGTCGACAGGAGTAACGATCTCGAGCGTGAACATTGGAACGGGAGATGATTGCATTGCTATGCTCTACGGTACTAAAGGGGTTCGGATTTCGGATGTTTATTGTGGACCTGGTCATGGAATTAGTATCGGAAGTCTTGGAAAGAATAACGGCGAAGACGATGTTGATGATATAGTTGTGAAAAATTGTACATTTAGTGGTACAGATAATGGTGTTAGAATCAAAACATGGACGGCTGTTTTGCAGAAAATTATGCATGTTTCTAACATTCATTATGAAGATATTGTGATGGAGAATGTGCGAAATCCTATTATCATTGATCAAAATTATTGTCCAAGTCATCCATGCAATCCAAAGGTTTGTACTCCTAATCCACACTTTTTGAGATATCTATAGACATCTTTTGACTACATAATTTAATCTCTTGCTAACAATTTTGTGTAGGGAGGGGTTTCAAGTGTTCAAATAAGCAATGTGAGTTACAAATTTATTAGAGGAAGTGCAAATTCAGATGTTGCAGCAACTTTGCAGTGCAGTCCAAATAAACCATGCCAAAACATTACAATGGATACTATTAATTTGTGGCCTAGTGGTAAGGGTAGTAAACTAAACAATGAGTGTTTAAATGTTAAAGGTGCTTCCCATGGCATACAGGTCCCCCGGGCTTGCATATAGTTTTCGCGATTTCTATCTGCTCATTATTGATATAGAGATAAAATCTCTGTATCGATAAAAGGGTCACTCGAGTACATATTAGTGTAATATTGAGAATAATGTTTCATCAATTAAAAACTAGGTGTAAGAGATGCGACAAATGTGTATCATTGTTTGTGTTTGTGGTATGAAATGAAACCTTTTTGCAACAAGCACAGTTTGTTATGTATTACTATCAATAACTAACGTATCTGAACAATATATAGATCAAATACATTGTTTATTCAATGAATCTAAAAAATAATATTTTTCTTATAAATAGGACCAGAGGGAATATTCAATTTTTTGTACGAGTAATTGGTGTAAGAAAAATGAAATGAAATAATACAATACGCTTTAATCTTCTGATTGACAAGCATATAAGAACTTTAATACAGTCACTATACAAAATACACTGTAATTGTGATCAGATTGACAAGCATTTACAACTAATTACATTGTAATCAGAGACTAATTTAGGTATAGAAGAACCCACCATCAACCTTCCTGTATTTTCAATATCGCCAACATCAACAACCACAGTGCTAAGCTCTTTTCCGATGATATAAATGCTTTTACCAACTGCAACGAGTTGGCAGGGTGGTCTTGTGCGCAACGGTGACAACTTACCAACTGGTATCCACTCGCGTGTCTGGTTACGCCACATCATTAGCCTGGTACCTGAACTTTGATCCAAAACAAAAAGGATTCTGTCCACAACAACCGCAGGACCTCTCCATCCTGAAACCATGTCAGCTTCTGCATGCTGCCATGTGCCGCTTGATGGTTCGTATACAACAGCATACACGTGAGGTGTTACAGGAGATTTGCCACATCGGATGTATATTTTTCCGTCCATGACTATTGAATCTTCAATTTCGGGAACAATATTTGGATCTTTGTGAGATGTCCAACCATTGATGCGAGGATCAAAAGTATCCCACGAATGAGGATCGCTTGAATTTGAACCTATGCCACCAATAGCATATAGTTTTTCGTCCATAACCTCACAAGCAAAGTAGCACCTGAAAGTTTTCAGCGAAGGAAAGTGGAGATTCTTACATTACAGTCGAAATAAAAACTTGCAGATCCATATTATAAAAAAAGAATCCAAGTATATACTTAGTTGTGGCTTTGTTTTTAGCATAAAAGTTCCTAGAAGTTCAAGTAAATGTTAGAAGTCTACCTATAACCTATTCTAAAAAATCCTAGCAGATTGATATTGCCAATCTATTTCTAGCATGTCTTCCAATACTTACTAACATAGCTTCCCAAAGGGAGAGACATGAGGATATTTACCTAGCAGTTGACAATGAAGCATCTTGAACCCAAGAGTTTGAGGAAGCATTGTATGAATAAACCTCATCGGTAGCATCTTCAGACCAGCCACAGCCACCCAATAAGAAAAGCTTATTTCCCAAAGCTTCAAAACCCATGCCTTTCCTTCTAACGATATGAGGCGGAAGCCCATGAACGAGCTTCCAAGATTTTGTCGACAAGGTTGGATCCAAAACATAACAGCAAACATGATCCAATTTGTCCCTGCACAAAGCATAGATCCATGTCTCATCAAGTTTATGCTTTCTACGATAATGAAGCCACTCTTTGCTGGAAACTAAGTCCCTCCATCTCTTTGAAACAGCCCTCAGAACTGAATGATATGTTCTAGGAACTCTTGCCAAGCACAAAAGAGAAATATCATCTGGAAGGCCACAAATAAGCCGAGTATTAATAGTGACTTTTACTTCATCATTATTCGACGACGATGCTTCCTCGGTATCTAAAAGCTCCATAATACTTCAGAAAACCTGAAAAGAAAAAGTACATGTCACTAGACACGACAACAACTCATCATTTCAATTTTACACGCGCAGACACCTCTGAACAAAACACTTGTGATTACGTTTAATTTATTTATTTTTTTACGTGTCAGTGTCAGTGTCGGTGTCACAATGAGAATTGAAGAAAAAAATTGAAATGCTACATAGGAAATCATCCAAATCCCAACAAATAAAAAACAAAGCTATATAAAACCATCAAACTATAATATTAATCATATGATTAATAATTTCTAAAACGGTATTTTTTTACAAAGATTCAATTTTTAAACCCACCCAGAAAATGCAGTGCGTTTAATGTTGCTAAACCTAGGTTTTGACAGTTTTCCCCCAATTTGATTTTCTGCAGTTGGAAGCAACAGATGCAATTTCAGATCCAACTCCAAAAGGCACTAAGATTTCGTTTTGCGATTGGAAAAGTTTATAAATTGCAAGTAAATGATGAACAATGAAGGAAATATTGGAACAAAAAGAGAAGAGGGAAACTCACCAGCACGGAATTAGGGTTTTCGTCTAAAAGCGCGTTGCAAAGAAGAGGAAAAAAACCAGAAATTTAGTCTAAAGAAATCTATAGTATTTAAAATAATAATAACTTTGTATATTTTTATAAATTTAGTTTTTAGATATTTAAAAATATTAATTTATTTGAATTGAACCAATTTGTTTTTAGTTGGTTTGATTTCATTTAAATTTTATGAAAAAATATTGCAAAAATTGAAACAAGTTTAGTCAACTATTGATTCTAATTATTTTTC
Source organism: Vicia faba (assembly GCA_948472305.1). Classification (NCBI taxonomy): domain Eukaryota; kingdom Viridiplantae; phylum Streptophyta; class Magnoliopsida; order Fabales; family Fabaceae; genus Vicia; species Vicia faba. The sequence continues at coordinate 170,065,319 of OX451739.1, read as the reverse complement.
TGAAAATTGAAAGAAATGAGATTTTATTTTCAATGAGGTAATCTTTGAGATTGTTTGTGAATAAGTGTGACTAAATTATCGTAACTAATTCAGATAAGTGTTGTGAAACATATCTAGTTTGAATATATCTCATGAGAATTTGTACGAGCATGTCGGCGCTTCTAAATATTTGAATGATGAGTATCTTAGATGTATGAAAGAATGTATTGTGTATTAGGTGTTTATCAATGTGACTCTTAGAAGTTTATTATTGATGTTGAATTCAAGATTTAGGTGTATAGCTTGATTCATTATGAATTGATTCATTAATGACATGTTGCATCAGGGTGTCGATGTTAGACATTAAACTTTTGTATACTACTAACATTGTGTCATTGTGGTGCCAACTTTAGATATTAGGGTTATGTGTACAATTGAAATTTTGTCAACAGGGTATCGACGTTAGACGTCGGGGTTATATGAACCCCACACAATTTGTCATTAAGGTATCGATGTTAAACATCATACTTATGTATACCACTGATGGTTTTATTCATCAAGTAACTCCACACGCAAGAAAGGATAAATCGTGGTATTCAAAAATTGAAAATAATTTATTGAAAAAATTCTAATTTTGAAAATGTTTATGTTAGTATAAACAAACAAACAAAGAAATAGTAGCGGAATAATGTAAAAAGAGAGAGAAACATAACGGAAAGAAAATAAAAGACTAAAACTAAAGGAAATAAAAGATAGAAAGATTGCACCACATATTTATCGTGGTTTAGCCTAAATCACTTGGCATAATCTAGTCCCTAAGGGTTTCCCCTAGATTTTGCCACTAAAATCAACTTTGAGCTTTTACAACCTTCAACTACAACTTGAGCTTTTACATAAAATCAATCCACAAACCTTCTAATAACAACCAGGACTTTTACATAGACTTAACTCAAGAAATTTCACTCAAAATTCTTTCAGGTTTAGCTTACAACCTTCTAATATTTTACAAAGATATTACACAAGAGAATTACACTTTTTAATAAAACAAAATTTTAGCACAACAATAATACAACACAACTGTCAGACGAAACTTTTCACTCTCTTGGCACTAAGACGACTCTAGTGAGAAAATAAATTTAAAAGAAATAGATAGTATAACAGAAATTTAAAAGAAACAGATAGTAAAAAAGAATAGTATAAAGGTTTCTATTCAGAATACTAGTGTGAAATAAAATGATGACAAACCTCTTTTATATAGGAAAAAATTTGGCTAAAAAAGAAACAATTCATAGACATTGTTCATGTTTCAATCGATTAAAACATAACTATAATTGATTAAACTGCCATAAAAATGGAAAGCCTAATATAGAGAATGAAGCCTTAAACGATTATATCCCTGGTCCCTCAGTTGATGTTTCAATTAGATAATTTGCTTGTAGTAACTACCCACAACAACATATTATATTTTAGTAATGGATAATGTAATAATTGTTTGTTTGTTTCTAAGCCAAGAGATAAACGAGTTATCAAGTAAGTGACATATATCTTTGGTACTTTTTGATCCAATTTACAACCATTTAAATCTAAATTAGATATCCAATAAAAGCATAATTCGTCCCTTTGGAGTACCATAACTACTACAAAAACAGACATTTTGTAACACAATATTACAACGAACTTCCAGTTAACTGTGTTAATAACTCATTTTTGGGCGATTTTTTATTTATTTACTAAAAGAAATTTCACTACGGTCATAGTTAACAACCATAGTGAAATGTACCTAGAGTGAAATAGTTTGAATCTCAGCTCCAATAATTTTGCATTTATCGTGATAAAATGGGCTTGACCTTGTATATCGCCATAGCTCTTTTAATCAATCATGGTGTAAAGTTCAATCATTTCATCACGATTCGTCTTACCAAATATGGTGAAAGGTGTTACATATTTATATATAAGTGAAATTATCTCTTGCTTCATACATAACGGTTGTCTCTCTCAAAATAAAACTCTAATATCTATTTTATTCATCTCTCTCAAAAGAAAGCCATAACACTTATTTCACTCATCTCTCTCAAAATAAAACCCTAACATCTATGTCACTCATTTCACTCATATTGAAACCCCAAACTTATGCAGCGATTTCGTCTTCTTCAAATCTTAAGAAATGGTATCTTACAGTTACAGGTTCATCTTCACCCTAGCTTATGTTTCAAAATCTTTTTATCTACTATTGTTTAGATTTCAATAGCTTGTTTCATAATGTTTAAATTTTCTGCTTGTTTTTACTTGTAGGTATGGATGAGTGAATGAGAAAAATTAACGAGGATGAAGCTAAAGTGAACGCTGCAAACTTGTGTGGGTGCTACAAACTTATGTATTAACACATGTTTGTTGCTCTCACTTCAGCTTCATCCTCTTTCCTTTCATTTTGGATGTCATTATGGGCCAAGTACGTTTCTTACACATTTTATGAGTTGATGTTGTTGTTACATATAAAAGTTGTATGTTGTTTAAGGTTTTGTTGATGAATGTTATTGCTAATGTTTGATTAAGATGAGTTTATTATATCTTATATGGTTTGAGTGTTTTTCCAACACCTTACCGAATATATAAATTTTTTTATTGTATTAGAAAATTATAAAATGATAGATAATGTTATACTTGAAAACAATTTAGACGTTCAGTTCTAGACAAGAATTCTTAAACTCATTATCTGCATTTTGCTCCTTAATAGTGAAAACTTGGTTTAATGCTTCTAGTTTTTTAACCTCCCCTTCCTTCACCTCTAATTTGTTTTGTAAAGTAAATAATATATTGTAAAATGAACTAGAGGTGAAGGAAGAGGGGTTGAAGAACTAGGAGCATTAAAATAAGTACTAATAGTTAAAAAGCAAAATACGAATAAGGAGCTGAAGAATTCTTGTTTAGGGTTGAACGTGTAACTTTTTCTTCTAATATAACTTAATTTATCATATTATAATGTTCTAGATCATACTAAAAAGTTATATGTTTGGTAAGAATTGGAAAAGTAAGCATTCCATATAATTTATAATAAACTCAGTGTATATATCACAACAGTTGTTTATAACAACCGTTGTTAAATGTTTTTCTTTAACGCATATCACAACGGTTGTTTAAAGTAATCATTGTGATAGGTAGCGCATTACTTGACTTATCATCATGATCGCGCGCCGTGGTGGAAAGCATCATACATACAACCACCCCTTACCTTATAACGGTTGGTCAGACATTGTGGTATCCCTTTTCCAACTGTTGTGATATCCCTTTTACGTAGTAGTGCATAAACCTATAAGTAGCGTGCTAGTGTGATATCTCATAATGCACTTGACCATAGAGAGATGTGATTCTTTGAGGTTTTTTTGAAAGCGAACAAAAAGATTGACATCAGACATGATATCAGGACGAGATTCAGCAATATAAAGAAGATAATTAATCATACATAGATACTTTCTTTCTTCAACTACTTTTCTCTCCACGTCTTTATTCAGCCTACATGTTGAGATTAGTTTTACTTTATCCATATTGAATCACCTCAGTAGCTCTTAATAATATTTATCTTGATTGATGAAGGTACCTTCCCTTGATAGATAAATTTGTAAGCCAATAAAGTATTGTCTTACCCCAATAATATGCATTTTGAATTTATTTCGCAACATATTATAAAATTGTCGCACAAGGATTATTTAGTAGCACCAAGCATAATATCATTAACATATATTTTCACAAGTAAAATATCATGCTCGGATTTTTCGATGAAAATATTTGTATTAACCTTCCCTCTTTGAAACTTGTTTTCAAGCATAAACTTGCTCAGACAATTGATAACTCATTATTTGTGATTTAAGCCTTTGATACTTGAAATAAATGACAAAGTTGTGCTTTTTTAAAATTAATCATTTATGTTTTTATTTTTTTTGTTTAAATAGTAGTTAGCACACTAGATGATCTTTTTGTTGTTTTTATGTGTTTTTATGTGTATGCAGAAGTAACTCTGGTGACAAATTTTGTCACGTCTGATATGTATGACCACTACTTATCAGACCTTGATCTAGAAGAGGCTAGTAAAGGTTATGAACTTTCGTGTAAGGGTTGACGTGGAAAATTTTAGAGGAAGGTAACTAGGGTTGAATTGTAAAGCTAAAGAGATAAGGATGAGCGCTAGAAAACAAAAGTATGAAAAGGAAAATTTTGGAGCACTGCATTAACCACCATGCATTGTGTACTACTTACAGTACTTTTACTAAAGAATAAAAAAAAGGAATATGATTTATTCATTGGATTTAATCAATGGATTATCAAAACACCCAAGATCTAAAGTATAAAAATAACCTACAACTCAAGAAGGCTATAAAAGGACGTGTGTTGGGAAATGGAAAAAGGGTTTGGAAGTTGAAAATAATTAGAGAAAAATATTTCATCATATAGAAGGGAGGTTGAACTAGATTGTGACACGTCTCTCGTGTAACACCCCAGATATTTTATTTATCATTTGATTGGTTATTTGTGAATTATATGATGCAATAGATGGTTTGTTAATATGTATGGGATAAAGTTGAATTAATATAATAATGAGAATTATTTTTAATTTAAATAATTTAGTCAGAATTATTTAGATTGAAGAATAATTATTAAAACATTATATTAATGTTTAAGTGATATAATATGTGTAGTAATATAAAGGGCAAGATAGTAATTTGCATGAGATTTAGTAGGGGTAATGAAGGAAGACCATATTAGGGTCTAAGGGTTAAACTAGTAAAAAGGAAAAAGTGAGGTTGAGGATGAATATTATGTACAATCGTATTTTGAGAGAGAAGAGAAAGTAAGGAGGTGAGGAAGAGCTAGGGCAAGAAGACTCCATTATTGAGGCTTAGGAACCGTCAATCCAAAGTAAGCATGGGGTTCCAACTTTCTAAGGATTCTGTATAATGATGGGTATGTCAGGGATTGTAATTGCCATAACTATTGTGTGTCTTGTTGTGAAATTGCTTTTGTGCGATTTGAACCCATGTGATGGAAATTGATGAAATAAATGATGTTGTTTTGCCATAATTTGATGTGTATAATGCCTATCATGATATGTTGTTGTTGTATTGTGAAAACATTTTGAATTTGGTGAGTTTTGGGATTGTACTGTGTTAGAATCGTATGAAAATTAGGCCTGGTCTAGTGCAGAAATCGAAGCAGGAAGTTGATGCTTCGCACGCAGCGTTGGGCGAGCCACAGGAAGCACTGGACAAAGCAGTTTCGCCTAAGCAGCATCGGGCGAGCTTTGGGCGAGGAAACATGGGAATTTAGGTGCTTATGAAATATGTATGGGAGGAGAAGTTTTGCTCCAACTTCGTTGGGCTAAGAGGTGGAGAGTGCGAGCTTCGCCAGGCGAGACGAGAGGTGAAGGAAAGGGTGAAAAAGAGGTGTTCCTGAAAAGGCTGGTAAAGGTTATGAACTTTCGTGTAAGGATTGACGTGGAAAATTTTAGAGGAAGGTAACTAGGGTTGAATTGTAAAGCTAAAGAGATAAAGATGAGCGCTAGAAAACAAAATTCTAAAAAAGATGTTTTTGGAGCACTACATTTACCACCATGTGTTGTGTACTACTTACAGTACTTTTACTAAAGGATAAAAAAATGAATATGATTTATTCATTGGATTTAATCAATGGATTATCAAAACACCCAAGATCCAAAGTACGAAAACAACCTACAACTCAAGAAGACTATAAAAGGACGTGTGTTAGAAAATGGAAAAAGGGTTTGGAAGTTGAAAATAATTAGAGAATAATATTTTACCGTGTAGAAGGGAGGTTGAACCAGATTGTGACATATCTCTCGACCTATCACTCTCGAAGAATATTGTTCAAACAGGCATGACACAACTCGCCTCCTGTTGGTTGAAGGCTGCAAGTAATAGAAGTGTCACTCTTAAGTTTTTCTTTTCTTTTCTTTTCTTTGTTGTTTAAAAATGTTAAGCTTAGGGTTATGTGTTGTTGTATATATTTTTCTCACCATGAGCTAAACTCTTTATGTTGGTCAATGTGAAGTTTAATGAAAAGTAATATTTTGTGTGATGTGTGTTGTACCCCAAAATTTTCCCTCCCATTTCCTCAACATTTTCTCATCACAAGACCTTTGAAGATCAAGATACAGTTAGGGTTTCCTCTGCTCAAGACTTCTCCTTGCTCTGTGGACTCAAAATTAGGGTTTGTGTTTGCCTAAAGATGTTTTGACCTAAAATGCCTAAGATGACTTTCATGCTTCATGTTGGACTCCCAAGTTTACCTATACCAAGTTTCAAGTCTTGATTCCAAGTTTTACCCAGTCAATTGGACAGTTGACCTAGAAATCAACTGTATTGGGAAAAAAGTCAACTGTGGCCAATTGACAGTCAAATCTCATGAAATTTGATCCACATCAACATATTGAACTCATATGAACTATTTGATCAAGTTTGGATCACAATTCCACAAGAAATTTGATCAGATCACCAAAAGGGCAAAATGGTCATTTTTAGGGTTTTGACTGCACAAAGGCAATTTTTGACTGTTTGACCTAGCCAATGGCAAACCAAGATCACATATGGACTCAAGGACCCCATGGAATTATCTTGACATGTTCATCAAGCTCAAAAGATCCCAAGTACACAAGATTGACAGTTGAATTTCCCAGTCAATTGATCAATTTTGACTGTATACTGAAAAGTCAAACTTTGACTTTTTGGTCAAAATCAAGAGTCAAGATTCATTTTTCATCAAAACATGCCAAATCATGAAACTTGTTCATCAAGAAATCACAAAATGCAAATTAGGGTTTGAAAATGGAATTTTTCATAACTTAGAATTTTTCTAAGTTATGAAAAACCCTAATTTTTTCCCAACTTTGCCCCATCTTTTCACCATGATCCATTTGGATTCAAACAAAAGTCAAAACATGAAAGTTGTAGCTTGTTGCATAATCTACAACTTTGATTCACAAAGTTTTCTCATTTGAAGCTTGTATCTCAAGTTATAATTTTTTGAATAAGGGCACTAAACCATTTTTAACTTAGTGAAATTTAACCTATTTTGACAAGGTTTTCTACCCCACTTCAAGGCCACTTTTCATACTCTTCCACTTGGAATTTTGATTTGCATTTCAAATATGGATTGTAGTACACATTCCAAGCTTTCCAAAATGTCCAAGAACTCATCAAACAACCTCATAACTTGAGAGATTCGAATTTCACAAGTTGGCAAAAATTCACTTTTGTTCTTCATCAAGACATGTTCATAATCTTGCCAATTTGAAATCAGTTTGCTTTATGCTTGATTACAGGTCCTTGAACCATTTCATACTCAATAATTTAATGCATATTCAATGTGTTAAGGTCATGTTCTTTGTGTTCTAACATTGCATAATGGTTTAATCCTAAACTAGATAAAGTGAAATTTCCATTTTTGAAAAGTTTAGCTTTATGTCAAGTTTGTAATCCAACAAGTACATGAAAGATCTGCTTTGCACAAGATTATGTGCATAACACACTGATCAAGAGAGGCTTATGCAGCACATTAGGAGGCCCCCTACTAACCTAAAACAACCAACTTGCTTTTGTTGCTTAAGATAGAAGAAAAGTCCATAACTTATGCTATCTCTCATCTCAGCTTAGACACACAACACAAAAGCTATCAAACACATTCCATAGACCAAATCCAAGCTAACACACGAGCCCTTGCCATCTGAAACACTCCCATTGCTCTAATCACCTCAAAACTGCACAAACAGGGGAGCCCCTGCAGTTTGAGTGCAAACTCCCAATCCCTTCGAGCATTTTGATCCAAACCTTTTCCTCTACCTTCCCTACAACATATGCAAGCTAACCATGTCCTAAAATCAGACCTGTAACACCTCCAAGCCACTTCACCATTTTTAATTTTCTGTTTTGCAGTTGGAGTTCACTAGCTCGATTCAGGGAGTTTCAAGACAAAGTAGGAATTGGAAAAGCATCCTTACACTTCAAGGAAGCTGTACAAGTCATCATTTCACTCTGAAACACCCTCCATTGCAAAGCTCGACTCCAACTGAACAGGTATATTCATGGAGTTCTATCTCCCTTGTTAGGCATTGTTAGCTTTAGATTTTTGAAGAAAACATGTCACAATCATAGCCCTGAACATGCTCATATGTTTAGATTTCATTTATATTTCGTGTGCTTAGAGAATTTCATGTCTGAACATTGATGAAAAGTTAGGTCAGAAATGGGGGGGAGAGAAATTCTCCCTCATCCTAGAGAGATAGGTCATGTTCTTTATATGGTTGAAACCGTCTCTTAATGCTCTACACTTTTCATGTTATGAGTTTTGCTTGAAAGTCCAGGAATCCAGAGATAAAAAACGCGTGTTTTTGCTTGAAGAAGGTTGTACAGAGGTTGAAGAAGAAGTGGTCTGGGCTGGGCCTGGATTTATTTTCTTTTCACACCCCATTTCCATGTTTACACCCCCTGAGCCCATTTGTTCATTTCTTAACATTTTTGACTTTTTTTCTTTTTGGTTGACTTTGTTTATTTTTTTCTCATGACATTAGAAAATTAAAAATATTTTTTTCATCATTTTTTGCATTTATTGCATATTTATTTGTTTATTTTCTTTGTTTGTATATAATATATATATGTACTATTATTAGAATAAATAGAAAATAGTGTAAATACAATTTTTATTTTTATTTACTTTCTGAAAATATTTCACACAAAAAATACTCTTTTTATATTTTATTAAAATATTAAATAAATATTTATTTTTGTGTATAATACATATTTAGGGTTTAATATAGATATATATGTGATTATTAATATATTTAAGACAAAATATAAAAATACTTGATTTTTTTTTATTCTTATTAATATTTGATATAAAAATACCTTTTTCCATAATACACTTCATTTTATTTTATTTTTATAAATAATGAATAAATAGTTGTATTAAATTAGAAAATAATACCTTTTTTTCTTTAAAAATTAGGGTTTTTACCCTAAGTTCAAAATCCCCCAAAAATAATACATTTTTTTTATTTTCTTTTCTCTTTTACATAAATAATATTTTTTCATACATATACAAAACATTTTTGTGCATCTTGCATTTTTATTTAATTTTTGTACATTATTTAAATTGCGAATACTCAATTGATGTAATAATTTAGATTTAAATTCTTGTCAATATCCCCCATTTGAACATTTGTACCCCCCTTCCCATATTTGGTTTTGTAATAGCTTAGTAATTTTAATTTCGCACTTTATTGCTTTCTAATGATAACATGTTAGAATTAGGGTTTGTATGCGAAAAAACGATAAAAAATAGTTTGACCTAATACAAGATAAACAAGCATGAAAATGGACACACAAATCACACTTGCACCCCCTAGGGTATTCCACTTGTTGCCTTCAAATAAATGGGCCATATTGTATGTTGAACTTCTTTGGGCAAAGCAAACAATTTGAATGATCATAGTCCCTCGACAAAACTTTTCAAAAACAAACAAAAACAAATTATCAAGTCCCTTAGAGAAATTGCTCAAAGACATTTAACGTCGTTGCAATTATGGTCCATACGATGACCCGCGCCTGTCCCTTTCACATCCTAACGCAAGGTTGCCCACCAAATACAATGGTGGAGCAAACTTGTTAAAAGGGTTAAAGTATAGCAATGATCTTTTGAGAAATTTAGGAGTAGATAACCTCTTAGTTACTTGAATCAACTTGCAAAACAAAACACTTGCCTAATTTCAAAATCACACATCACTACACTTTCAAAACAACTTTCAAAAACAAATGAAAACTTTTTCAAAAGACATACATCTTTGTATACATCCCCACATGGATTATTACAAAGGTTGCCACCACATTGGCCTCTTTTCAAAAACATTTTCAAACCCACACACTCAAGCACCATTTAAAACAATTGAAAACAAAAGGCAAGTGATCTAAGCAAGTAACTAAGAGCCCATGGATAACCATGGATAGAAAGGGTGCTAATACCTTCCCTTTCTATAATCTACTCCCCGAACCCAAGAAAACATCTCAAAAGGTTTTTGCTGTGCTTTTTAACCTTTCCTTAGGATAAAATAAAAATTCGGTGGCGACTCTTGCTAACCGCAACATTTGCGAATACAAACGCAAAACCTCAAGTCAGTTCTCCCACCGTATCACAGAACTGGCGACTCTGCTGGGGAACTACTTAAAAGTGGAGTAACCTTAGGGTTTAGATCACCTTTGTTTTCAATTGATTGTCTTGTTTGCTTTTACATTTGTGGGCTTTGTATCGGAGTTTTATAGATCCTAACCCGGATCTGGGGATACCTTCTTAGAGAGTAGCAACAAGGCTGTGAGGGAACTGTGCGGGGTATACCGACATGGTTGAAGCAGTCTGCTACGTTGATGTGGCACTTTGGTGTGTACCGGTAACCCTTGAGTTCAGTCAAGGAGAGTACGGGGCCGCCGCGTGGTGTCGTGAAGCATCAACTGACCTTAGGAACCTTAATTGAACCATCTTGGCCTTTTTTAGGGTAGTGAGGTAACTGACTTTGGTGCAGTCCGAGGTTGGTTGATACTCGATACTACACTCAGTTGAGGGTTGCTTTCCTGGAATATTTCGGTCGCCAGTTCAGTGGCTAAATCGAAACGATGAACAATGAAAGCAATCCCGTGATATTGGGACCTTTAGAACCCGGTTACTTTTGATAGGACAGGTTGAGCCCACCAAACTTCAAGAGGGTAATACCCAGACTCCATGCAGGCCTAAACTCTAAGGGTTTGTGTGACTTGTGTGCCTTACCATGTTTGCCTTTGTGAATACTTATAGTGTATTTAATCATCACATCATTACATCATACAAACATCATGAGCATTGACTAACCATTTCAAGGGTTTCGAATCTTCATCTTTGTTCTTGTTTTATAGGACATGGAAACTGCTCGCAGAAAGACAATTCAGATTAGCCTTGTAAAGATCCCCCCTCAGCTTAAGGAACTTCTGTCCAGGATTCCCGAGGGTTCTTCATTCAGTGAGAGACATGGAAGACTCATCAGCTTGGTTAACACCAACATTGAGGAGGACTTGATAAAGGTCCTGTTCCAATTCTTTGACCCTCTGCATCACTGCTTCACCTTCCCGGATTATCAGTTGGTGCCTACATTGGAAGAGTTCTCCCGACTTCTGAAGGTCCCTATCCTTGATCAACTACCCTACAACGGTACGGAAGAGGAACCCAAGCTTGAAGAGATTGCTAAAGCCTTGCACCTACAGACATCTGACCTCAAAGGACATTGGGAAGTTAGAAGTGGTATCAAAGGGTTCTTAGCCAGGTTTCTGTTTGAAAAGGCCCAAGAATGTTGGAACTCTCTTGACCTACGAGCTTTTGAAGAAGTTATGGCCCTCCTTGTCTATGGTTTGGTGTTGTTCCCTAACCCCGATCAGCTCATTGATATCAGTGCTGTCCAGATCTTCATGACCAAGAATCCTATACCTACGTTGCTGGGGGACATCCTTCACTCATGTTACACTCGAACCATGAGAAGAAGGGGTGTCCTTATGTGTTGCACTCCTCTCTTGGGAAGGTGGTTTATTTCGCACCTTCCACAAGCAGTTTTAAAGAACGAGCGGGGTTTGAGATGGTCACAACGGTTAATGACTCTCACGCATGCAGATATACATTGGTGTCCTAGGTCCAAGGAAGACGTCACTATCATTGATCGTTGTGGGGAGTACCCTAATGTTCCTTTATTTGGAATCAAAGGAGGTATTACCTACAACCCATGCCTGGCTTGGAGACAGTTTGGTTATGCTCGGAAGGATGGCCCTCATGACATGTTAATTCCTGACATAGTTTTCGACTTCGACAACGATACTCAAGGACTTCGTCAGAAATTTATCAGAGCTTGGAGGATGCCAAGTAGGATAGACAGCAAGACATTGGGGCACCGGAACTCCATCCCGTTGGAACCTTACCTCAAGTGGGTACGAGCCCGCTCCCAGAAATTAGTGATGCCTTATCCTCATATGCTTCCTGTGATCAAAGAACCAGTCTTGGAAGGAGAAGCATCCTACACCATTCAACATCCCGACATGCCCACCTCCTGGGAAGAGATGCAGAAGAGTTGGGTCCAGCTTAAGGAAGAACGGAATTCTCTTGAGACCAGTCTACATGCTAGTGAAAAGAAAGTCCTGGAACTCACCCGCCTGCTGCATGAGGAAAGGAATCTCAACACCTACATCGCGCCAAAGAGGATGCGCAATGTTTTTTTACCTTAAGGAGTTATTTTGTAATATTTGGCCCATGGGGCATTTATGTACTAACGAATTTCTCCTTATTAATATGATGTGCGTTCCTTTTTGTCTACAACAAATTTTGAATATTCTAAATCCTTGAATGCATTGCATACATACGCATTCCATTGCACCATATGCATAGCAGGTACCCTATTTCACAGGTTGCTTAATTTTCTTCGCTGTTTGTGTGAACAGTCATCATGAATCCAGACTCCTCCAGTGAGCAAGCAATCAAGGCCCTTCAGGCCCAAAGTGCACAGTTTCAAGAGATGGTCCTAAGCCTAGCCCAAGGTCAGCAAGAGTTGAAGACTCTACTCCTGAAGAAGAAGAAGAAAAAGAGGACTGCATTGTTCAACACCGGACGCTGATTTGGGAACACACTCCACAATGAAGCTGATCCAACCACTTCTTCTGCTGAGAAAAATAGTCCCCAAGGGGGAGGAGCTCCTAGTCCCGCAGTCTCCGACAACGAGATGGACTATAACGATGAACAATACCCACCTGCTGCTGACCGATACAAGCAATTGGAGGACCGCTTGAGCGCCATGGAAATTCAGAATGTGCCGGGACTGGATTTCGGAGATTTAGGGTTATCTTCTGGGGTAGTCATTCCACATAAGTTTAAGGCGCCTGCCTTCGCCAAGTATGATGGGGTCTCCTGCCCAAAGCTGCATCTAAGGTCGTACGTAAGGAAAATCCAACCTTACACGGCGGATAAGAACCTCTGGATTCACTTCTTCCAAGACAGCCTCTCGGGGTCACAACTTGAATGGTTCTACCAATTGGATGGAGCTAGCATCCGACACTGGGAAGATTTGGCAACCGCATTCTACAGACAATACCAATACAATTCTGATCTCGCTCCTACGCGTACCCAACTTCAGGGTATGTCTCTAGGAACGGGTGAAGGGTTCAAAGAGTACGCTCAAAAATGGAGAGATTTGGCTGGCAGGGTGCAGCCTCCATTAACTGATCGAGAGCTGGTTGATATGTTCCTTGGGACTTTGTCTGGTCCGTTTTTCAATCATTTGGTTGGTAACTCCTCCGCTGGATTCACAGATTTGATATTGACGGGAGAAAGAATTGAAGCTGGCATCAGGTCAGGCAAGATACAGAAGGCTGCCTCTACAAGTGCTGAGAAGAGGCCGTTTAAGAAAGAAGCAAGTGCCGTCTATGGTCCTAGAAGACAAGTCAAGCCCGAAAGTCGCCAAGCCGTCAACGCTTTGGTCATCTCCAAACCTGTTGCTGCTCCTCAGCAGTACAATCAACAAAGAAGCGAAAGGCCCAAGAGGCAGTATACTCGACTAAGTATGACATTATCTCAAATTTTACCCCAACTGTTATCCACCAACCTGGTAACCCTCAAAGAAGCTCCTAAGGTCGTCAACACTGCGTCTCCTAAGTATAACCCAAATGCCCGGTGTGCTTATCATTCTGATAGTCCCGGGCACACTACTGATGATTGTTGGGCCTTGAGAAACAAAGTGCAAGATCTGATCGACGCAAAGGAAATTCAGTTTGAAGCGCCGGAAAGACCAAATGTTGTAACGGCTCCTATGCCCCAGCATAGGGTAAATGCCATTGAGGAAGAAACGTACGCTGTTTCGGTAGATGAAGTTGTTACCCCTCTGAAGACTGTTAAGAAGAACCTACTGCGGGCCGGTTTATTTCCGGGTTGCGGTGAAGGTTGCCTGTTCTGTGCTATTTCCCTATCTGATTGTCCCTTGCTGAGGTTAGGCATCTAAGGCCTAATGGATAGCAAGGAGATTCTATTCAAAAAGACTGTTGTTCAATTGGTTCCGATGAAAGAAGTTTCTGTGATTACCATCTTCAAAAATCCAATCAAGGCTCCCCCAAAGAAGCCTGTTCAAATTATGACTGTTGCACCTGTGATTATTACCATCCCGGGGCCTCTCCCCTACATATCTGATAAAGCTGTCCCCTGGCATTATGGGGCAGACGTGTATGTAAATGGAATCAAACAAGAATTCGACGCTAGTGCCAGTATCTGCGATATCACTGGTCCAGCCAAAGTTACCCGCAGTGGCAGGCTCTTCTCGCCTGACATTTCGCCGCCCGCTATTCGAAAACCCCTCCTCATAAAACCTACAAGTTTACCTGGTCTTGTTGCTGATCAAATTGTGTCCCCTGCTGCCGAGTCATCAAATGCTCGGGGCAAAGGGATTGAAGAAGAGCCTGCCCGGATGGAGGCACCAATACCCATAAATGCTGAGGCCTCCCGACAAGAAATGGAGTAGATTCTGAAAATAATAAAGAAAAGTGATTTTAATGTTGTCGAGCAGTTGGGGCATACACCCTCCAAGATCTCCCTGCTTTCCTTATTGCTATGCTCCGAGGCCCATGCTAAGGCCTTGATCTCATTTCTCAAGACGGCCCATGTGCCGCAGGAGACGTCTGCAGTCCAGTTCACCGATTGCATAGCTAATCTGACAGCGGACAACGGCTTGGGTTTTTCAGATGCTGACCTGACCGCGAAAGGGAGAGACCACAATGATGCCCTGCATGTCTCCATCGAATGCAGGGGCACTACTCTGGCACATGTATTAGTGGATACTGGTTCTTCCTTGAATGTTCTACCGAAAAAGGCTTTGGATCGTCTGGATTATGAAGGCCTGGAGTTGAAACCCAGCAATATCATCGTCAGGGCCTTCGACGGTTCCAAAAGGATGGTTCATGGAGAGGTTAACATCCCTATTCGTGTGGGCTCTCAAGTGTTTGACTCTACTTTTTATGTAATGGATATACGTCCATCGTACTCTTGTCTACTGGGTCGACCTTGGATCCATAAAGCTGGGGCAGTGACCTCCACCTTGCACCAGAAGCTGAAATATCCCGTCAGGGGGAAGATCGTCACTGTGCAAGGAGAAGAGGAGTATATGGTGAGCCATTTGAATTCCTTCAGGTACATTGAGATGGACGGGGAGTTTATTGAAACCCCCTTCCAGCATTTCGAGGAGGTGCATCCAATTTCAGCAGCTGCAGAGACAATAGCCGAAGAGAATGATTCCTTGAAAATGGCTTCCCTAAGGGATGCCCGGGCTGTGGTTCAGAAAGGCAATTGTGCACACTGGGGTCAGCTTCCTGACTTCACTCAGAAGAACGACAAGTTTGGGCTAGGCTTTACTGCAGAGGCTCAGAAGGCGGTGCGCAAAGAGAAGATCAGAAAGGCTCCGGTGTTTATTACCAGCTCAAGGGTGAATGCTATCGAGGAGGATGTGGAGGAAGCTGAGTTTGACAGTTGGATCTACCCGACTACCAGCAACGGACCAAGCAACTGGACGACAAAGGATTTTACCCCTATCACATTTGTCACGCAGTAATTGATTTCTTTTGATTTCCAAATTTGTAACAAACAATATGTTAAAACTTTGTTGGCTCGGTGTCCTACCCGGGGCATCGTAGCTCCATTTGTGAGGGCTTTTTGTATGACATTTTCATATATCATCAATCAAAACATTGGACGTTTGTTGCATTTCAAATCTTGTGCTCTTTTTTCTTTCTGTGTTATACATATTGCAAAACAGCTGTATTTACACACACTCACTTATACAGGTTTCAATCCACTCTGGATCTCACTGGTAACAGCTCTGCTACCGCCAGTTATGACTTCGAAAATCCGATCAACTTGGCCGAAGACGAAGGTGAAGATGATTGCGAAGTGCCTGGTGAACTTGCGAGACTGCTACTTCAGGAAGAGAGGGCTATTCAACCACATGAAGAGCCTGTGGAGACAATTAACCTAGGTACTGAGACAGATAGGAAAGAGGTCAAGATTGGTGCCAATCTAGAGCTCAGCGTGAAGCAACGATTGATCCAGATGCTACGAGACTACATGGAGATTTTTGCTTGGTCCTATGAAGATATGCCTGGTTTGGATGCCGACATTGTAGTTCACCATCTGCCAACCAAGGAAGATTGCCCTCCGGTAAAGCAAAAAGTCCGACGGATGCGTCCAGAGATGTCTGAAAAGATCAAGGCCGAGGTTATGAAACAGTTTGATGCCGGGTTCCTTGCAGTGACTTCTTACCCTCAGTGGGTTGCCAATGTTGTGCCAGTGCCGAAGAAGGACGGTAAAGTCAGAATGTGTGTCGACTACAGGGATCTGAACAGGGCCATCCCCAAGGATGACTTCCCCCTACCTCACATTGATGTCCTTGTTGACAATACAGCTCAACACAAGGTGTTCTCCTTCATGGATGGTTTTTCAGGGTATAATCAGATCAAGATGGCTCCAGAAGATATGGAGAAGACTACCTTTGTGACTCAGTGGGGCACCTTCTGTTATAAGGTCATGCCATTCGGATTGAAAAATGCTGGGGCGACCTATCAACGTGCCATGGTTGCTTTATTTCATGATATGATCCATCATGAGATTGAGGTATACGTTGATGACATGATTGCGAGGTCTCAAACTGAGGAGGAGCACCTTGACCATCTGAGGAAGTTGTTTGACCGACTCAAGTTATACAAGCTGAGGTTGAATCCCAACAAATGCACCTTTGGGGTAAGATCTGGAAAATTGCTAGGTTTCATTGTAAGTGATAAAGGTATTCAGGTGGACCCTGCCAAGGTAAAAGCCATACAAGAGATGCCGACTCCAAAAACAGAGAAAGAAGTCAGAGGTTTCCTAGGACGACTGAATTACATTGCCCGATTCATCTCACATCTGACCGCTACTTGTGAGCCAATCTTCAAATTGTTGAAGAAAGATCAAGTAGTACGCTGGAATGATGAGTGTCAGGCCGCCTTTGAAAGAATAAAGGAATATCTCCAAGAGCCACCCATTCTTATGCCACCGGTGGAAGGAAGACCTCTGATACTTTACTTGACAGTACTTGACAATTCAATGGGGTGTGTGCTGGGGCAGCATGACGAGTCTGGCCGAAAAGAGCACGCTATTTATTACTTGAGCAAAAAGTTTACCGACTGTGAGTCTCGTTACTCTCTGCTTGAGAAAACTTGCTGCGCTCTTGTATGGGCTGCTCGCCGGCTGAGACAGTATATGCTGACTCACACTACTTTATTGATTTCAAAGATGGATCCCATCAAGTACATATTTGAAAAGCCCGCTCTGTCTGGAAGAATAGCGAGATGGCAAATGATCTTAACAGAATATGACATCCAGTATACAACTCAGAAAGCAATTAAGGGAAGTGTACTGGCCGATCATTTGGCACACCAACCTGTGGACGATTACCAATCATTGAACTTTGATTTTCCGGACGAAGACATCATGGTGGTAACTGACTGTGAAGTACCTGGACCGAATGAAGGACCTGAGGAAGGATCCCGATGGTCTATGCATTTTGATGGAGCCTCCAATGCTTTGGGTAACGGCGTCGGCGCTGTAATCATATCTCCCAAAGGAACTCATACTCCCCTCACCGCCCGATTATGTTTCAGCTGCACCAACAATATGGCAGAATATTAGGCATGTATCATGGGTTTACAAGCTGCAATCGACTTAAGGATAAAATTTCTAAGTGTCTTCGGAGATTCCGCTCTCGTGATCAATCAGATCAAAGGCGAGTGGGATACGAAACACCCGAATCTTATTCCTTACAAGGAGTATGTGTCGACCTTGCTCCCTCACTTTGAAGAGATAACTTTTGAGCATTTCCCCAGAGAGGAGAATCAGCTAGCGGACGCACTAGCCACGATGTCTTCAATGTTCAAAGTTAAATGGGACAATGAGGCTCCCCGAATCATAATCTGGAAGTTGGATGAACCGGCATACTGCTGTGAGCTCGAGGCTGAGAAGGTGGCTGAAAAACCCTGGTATCACGAGGTAAAGAGGTACTTGGAAGCTCAGGAATACCCTGAAGGTGCATCCGTCAATGATAAGAAGTTCATGAGAAGGTTTGCTGCAAAATTCTTCCTCAGCAACGGCATTCTCTACAAACGGAATCATGATTCGACTCTGCTGCGTTGTGTGGATAAGGCTGAAGCGGAGAAAATCATGATGGAACTGCATGAAGGTACATTTGGAACACATTCCAGTGGACACACCATGGCTAAGAAAATCCTTCGGGCAGGATATTTCTGGTCCACAATGGAAGCCGATTGTTACCAGCACTCCCGAACTTGTCATAAATGCCAGATCTATGCTGACAAGGTGCATATCCCTCCGGTTCCTTTGAATGTCCTGACGGCACCTTGGCCTTTCGCAATGTGGGGCATCGATATGATCGGTGAGATCCGACCAACGGCATCCAATGGGCATCGCTTCATCTTGGTGGCGATCGATTACTTCACGAAATGGGTTGAGGCAGCTTCCTATGCCACAGTAACCAAGAGCGTCGTGGCGCGTTTCATCCGGCATAATCTGATCTGTCGGTACGGCGTCCCAGAAAGAATCATTACGGACAATGGTACCAATCTCAATAACAAAATGATCACTGAACTCTGTGAACAATTCAAGATACAGCACCACAATTCTTCTCCCTACCGACCGAAGATGAATGGGGCTGTAGAGGCAGCCAATAAAAATATCAAGAAAATTGTGCAGAAGATGACAGTGACCTATAAAGATTGGCACGAGATGTTACCGTTCGCTCTTCATGGGTACCGCACCTCAGCAAGGACATCAACCGGGGCAACTCCCTTCTCCTTAGTATATGGCATGGAGGCAGTCTTGCCAATCGAGATCCAGATACCCTCTCTCCGGATAATGAAGGATGCAGACTTGAATGAAGATGATTGGATCCAAACTCGACTTGATCAATTAAATCTGATTGACGAAAAGAGGCTCACTGCTATCTGTCATGGTCAAACGTATCAGAAACGGATGATCAGGGCATTTAACAAGAAAGTCAGACCGCAAGAGTATCAAGTTGGG
This sequence comes from Vicia faba, assembly GCA_948472305.1. Lineage (NCBI taxonomy): Eukaryota > Viridiplantae > Streptophyta > Magnoliopsida > Fabales > Fabaceae > Vicia > Vicia faba. Next base: position 170,046,170 of record OX451739.1, on the reverse strand, counting down.
GACCTGGTGATCAAACGCATCATCCTTCCTCAAAGTGATCCCCGGGGCAAATGGACCCCTACTTACGAAGGGCCATTTGTGGTTAAACGTGTGTTCTCAGGAGGAGCCATGATCCTAACCACCATGGATGGTGACGACCTTCCCCACCCCGCCAATGCAGACATAGTGAAAAAATACTACGCATAAATAAGAGACCCGCTAGGTTGACATACCTAGGCAAAATAAGGGATTCCCGGCGAACCAAAAGGGTTCGGGCAAAAGTAAGGGATGAAATTAATAAAAAAATCTGTACACCCGGCAAGTCGAAAACCTGAAAGGGCGGCTTGGGCAAAAAATGGGTATCCCGGTGGACTGAAAACCCGAAAGGGCGGTCCAGGCAAAAGTTAGGGATAGAAGCGTAACACTATGTCTCATTGGATCACTTCGCATCCGGAATTCGGTATCAACTATCTGGCTCAGGTTTCGGCATCGACCAATCAGTTTCATCTTCAACTAGGTAGCAAAGCGATGAGACGTTCGAAGACATAAAGGCAATAGCAGAGTTGGAATCCAGTGGGATTGTTCACATAGCTGTTTTGTTTCCTTTTTCAAAATTGTAAACTCTATACTTTTTGGCGATGTCCTCTTACTAGGATGTCAGCCTCTTGTACAAAAAACGCCTATTCACAGGCAAAGTTTAAATCAATACAGATTCACTTGTCCATACAAATTACCATTGTTTTCTTTTTCTGTTTTGCGAAGAACGTCCAATGTTCATTGTTGATATATGCATTTGACATTAAATTGCTGATTCATAAATATTTGCATATAAAACAAGAGATTAATTACAAGTGACATCAAAGACAGGGGCAATGTGGAGTTGTCTAATGCAGTCTGGTTGTTTTGTCCGCCAAGGCACCAAGGTAGGTTCAACTGAAGAATGTGGCCAAATCATCTCAATTCCCCGCAGAGTAAAACAGGATGCGACAAATACTTTCCCCAAGCGGAGTTGATTCCCCGTCGATCCTGAAAAGGCACAACATTCCCAGGCAGGTCTTAAAGCTCATCCCCAGTAGATTCTGGAAGCTTATCCCCTGCAGAGTACGGACGTCTCTCCCGAGTTTTATTTAGAGTTATTTCCTCACAAGGACTTATAACTGGGTTATCCTCAGCTAAAAGCCACGGAAGACCGCTCTCGGCAAAGTTCCTTCAATCCCCAGCGAAGTCTATCTTTGGTATTCCCAAGCAGAGTTTATCTTTGGAGTTCCCCAGCGGAGTTTATCATCATTATCCTCAGCGGAATCCGTCGTTAAAGTCCTCAGCAGGCCTCTCATCAAAACTTCGGCCAAATATCTCTTCCACAGAACAATTCTCCGGCCGTTCGTCAAGGATTTATTTTCCCCAAAGACGAAATTACATTCATGAACATTTTACATTTTCATACATCTTGCTTACATACATGATGAAACGCATACACCATCTCATGTTGAACATCATGATATTATGCATATCATACATCATGACATTGCATACAACTTACGTTTTTGCCTTTTCAGGAAAAAGACAATCTCAAAAACGACTACCTTCAACTGTCACAATTTCGGATCCGATACCTGTATCTAGCCAGGGCACATCTGAGAGTGATCAGTTTCCAGACTCGACTCCTGTATCTAGCCAAGGCACGTCTGCAGAGTTCAAAGATTCGATTCCTGTATCCAGCCAGGGCACATCTATCAACTATAACAGCTCCAGATTCGATTCCTGTATTCAGCCAGGGCATATCTGCTGACTACATTTCCAGACTCGATTCCTGTATCTAGCCAGGGCACGTCTGAAGAGTTTGAAGATTCGATTCCTGTATCCAGCCAGGGCACATCTATTGACAACTATTTCCGGATTCGACTCCTGTATCCAGCCAGGGCACATCTGTGAGCAACCGATTGTAGATTCGATACCTGTATCTAGCCAGGGCATATCTGCACAAGGAGACTGAAGATCAAACACCTGTAACAAGCCAGGAAAACATCCTCCTTCCTCAAATACACAAGTTTCTCGCTAAGGAATCTCTTACGCGATCGACACTTCCAAATGGCATCTATAAGCCCATTCCCGACAAAGTTCTGTCACATCTCCAGATGGCATCTGTAAGCCCATCCCCCTATCTACCGCCTCTCCAAATGGCATCTGTAAGCCCATTCCCGCCATCACATTGCTGATACTTCAACATGCGAGTGCAAATTTCCGGGCACTCTAGTGTCCAATCTCCTTTTACCCTCGAGTCACGAAAGGCAAACTTGCCAATCTAACTCTTCAGGTCCAAGAAGATTGAACAGGGGCAACTGTTGTACCCCAAAATTTGCCCTCCCATTTCCTCAACATTTTCTCATCACAAGACCTTTGAAGATCAAGATACAGTTAGGGTTTCCTCTGCTCAAGACTTCTCCTTGCTCTGTGGACTCAAAATTAGGGTTTGTGTTTGCCTAAAGATGTTTTGACCTAAAATGCCTAAGATGACTTTCATGCTTCATGTTGGACTCCCAAGTTTACCTATACCAAGTTTCAAGTCTTGATTCCAAGTTTTACCCAGTCAATTGGACAGTTGACCTAGAAATCAGCTGTATTGGGAAAAAAGTCAACTGTGGCCAATTGACAGTCAAATATCATGAAATTTGATCCACATCAACATATTGAACTCATATGAACTATTTGATCAAGTTTGGATCACAATTCCACAAGAAATTTGATCAGATCACCAAAAGGGCAAAATGGTCATTTTTAGGGTTTTGACTGCACAAAGGCAATTTTTGACTGTTTGACCTAGACAATGGCAAACCAAGCTCACATATGGACTCAAGGACCCCATGGAATTATCTTGACATGTTCATCAAGCTCAAAATATCCCAAGTACACAAGATTGACAGTTGAATTTCCCAGTCAATTGATCAATTTTGACTGTATACTGAAAAGTCAAACTTTGACTTTTTGGTCAAAATCAAGAGTCAAGATTCATTTTTCATCAAAACATGCCAAATCATGAAACTTGTTCATCAAGAAATCACAAAATGCAAATTAGGGTTTGAAAATGGAATTTTTCATAACTTAGAATTTTTCTAAGTTATGAAAAACCCTAATTTTTTCCCAACTTTGCCCCATCTTTTCACCATGATCCATTTGGATTCAAACAAAAGTCAAAACATGAAAGTTGTAGCTTGTTGCATAATCTACAACTTTGATTCACAAAGTTTTCTCATTTGAAGCTTGTATCTCAAGTTATAATTTTTTGAATAAGGGCACTAAACCATTTTTAACTTAGTGAAATTTAACCTATTTTGACAAGGTTTTCTACCCCACTTCAAGGCCACTTTTCATACCCTTCCACTTGGAATTTTGATTTTCATTTCAAAGATGGATTGTAGTACACATTCCAAGCTTTCCAAAATGTCCAAGAACTCATCAAACAACCTCATAACTTGAGAGATTCGAATTTCATAAGTTGGCAAAAATTCACTTTTGTTCTTCATCAAGACATGTTCATAATCTTGCCAATTTGAAATCAGTTTGCTTTATGCTTGATTACAGGTCCTTGAACCATTTCATACTCAATAATTTAATGCATATTCAATGTGTTAAGGTCATGTTCTTTGTGTTCTAACATTGCATAATGGTTTAATCCTAAACTAGATAAAGTGAAATTTCCATTTTTGAAAAGTTTAGCTTTATGTCAAGTTTGTAATCCAACAAGTACATGAAAGATCTGCTTTGCACAAGATTATGTGCATAACACACTGATCAAGAGAGGCTTATGCAGCACATTAGGAGGCCCCCTACTAACCTAAAACAACCAACTTGCTTTTGTTGCTTAAGATAGAAGAAAAGTCCATAACTTATGCTATCTCTCATCTCAGCTTAGACACACAACACAAAAGCTATCAAACACATTCCATAGACCAAATCCAAGCTAACACACGAGCCCTTGCCATCTGAAACACTCCCATTGCTCTAATCACCTCAAAACGGCACAAACAGGGGAGCCCCTGCAGTTTGAGTGCAAACTCCCAATCCCTTCGAGCATTTTGATCCAAACCTTTTCCTCTACCTTCCCTACAACATATGCAAGCTAACCATGTCCTAAAATCAGACCTGTAACACCTCCAAGCCACTTCACCATTTTTAATTTTCTGTTTTGCAGTTGGAGTTCACTAGCTCGATTCAGGGAGTTTCAAGACAAAGTAGGAATTGGAAAAGCATCCTTACACTTCAAGGAAGCTGTACAAGTCATCATTTCACTCTGAAACACCCTCCATTGCAAAGCTCGACTCCAACTGAACAGGTATATTCATGGAGTTCTATCTCCCTTGTTAGGCATGGTTAGCTTTAGATTTTTGAAGAAAACATGTCACAATCATAGCCCTGAACATGCTCATATGTTTAGATTTCATTTATATTTCGTGTGCTTAGAGAATTTCATGTCTGAACATTGATGAAAAGTTAGGTCAGAAATGGGGGGGAGAGAAATTCTCCCTCATCCTAGAGAGATAGGTCATGTTCTTTATATGGTTGAAACCGTCTCTTAATGCTCTACACTTTTCATGTTATGAGTTTTGCTTGAAAGTCCAGGAATCTAGAGATAAAAAACGCGTGTTTTTGCTTGAAGAAGGTTGTACAGAGGTTGAAGAAGAAGTGGTCTGGGCTGGGCCTGGATTTATTTTCTTTTCACACCCCATTTCCATGTTTACACCCCCTGAGCCCATTTGTTCATTTCTTAACATTTTTGACTTTTTTCTTTTTGGTTGACTTTGTTTATTTTTTTCTCATGACATTAGAAAATTAAAAATATTTTTTTCATCATTTTTTGCATTTATTGCATATTTATTTGTTTATTTTCTTTGTTTGTATATAATATATATATGTACTATTATTAGAATAAATAGAAAATAGTGTAAATACAATTTTTATTTTTATTTACTTTCTGAAAATATTTCACACAAAAAATACTCTTTTTATATTTTATTAAAATATTAAATAAATATTTATTTTTGTGTATAATACATATTTAGGGTTTAATATAGATATATATGTGATTATTAATATATTTAAGACAAAATATAAAAATACTTGATTTTTTTTTTATTCTTATTAATATTTGATATAAAAATACCTTTTTCCATAATACACTTCATTTTATTTTATTTTTATAAATAATGAATAAATAGTTGTATTAAATTAGAAAATAATACCTTTTTTTCTTTAAAAATTAGGGTTTTTACCCTAAGTTCAAAATCCCCCAAAAATAATACATTTTTTTATTTATTTTCTTTTCTCTTTTACATAAATAATATTTTTTCATACATATACAAAACATTTTTGTGCATCTTGCATTTTTATTTAATTTTTGTACATTATTTAAATTGCGAATACTCAATTGATGTAATAATTTAGATTTAAATTCTTGTCAATATCCCCCATTTGAACATTTGTACCCCCCTTCCCATATTTGGTTTTGTAATAGCTTAGTAATTTTAATTTCGCACTTTATTGCTTTCTAATGATAACATGTTAGAATTAGGGTTTGTATGCGAAAAAACGATAAAAAATAGTTTGACCTAATACAAGATAAACAAGCATGAAAATGGACACACAAATCACACTTGCACCCCCTAGGGTATTCCACTTGTTGCCTTCAAATAAATGGGCCATATTGTATGTTGAACTTCTTTGGGCAAAGCAAACAATTTGAATGATCATAGTCCCTCGACAAAACTTTTCAAAAACAAACAAAAACAAATGATCAAGTCCCTTAGAGAAATTGCTCAAAGACATTTAACGCCGTTGCAATTATGGTCCATACGATGACCCGCGCCTGTCCCTTTCACATCCTAACGCAAGGTTGCCCACCAAATACAATGGTGGAGCAAACTTGTTAAAAGGGTTAAAGTATAGCAATGATCTTTTGAGAAATTTAGGAGTAGATAACCTCTTAGTTACTTGAATCAACTTGCAAAACAAAACACTTGCCTAATTTCAAAATCACACATCACTACACTTTCAAAACAACTTTCAAAAACAAATGAAAACTTTTTCAAAAGACATACATCTTTGTATACATCCCCACATGGATTATTACAAAGGTTGCCACCACATTGGCCTCTTTTCAAAAATATTTTCAAACCCACACACTCAAGCACCATTTAAAACAATTGAAAACAAAAGGCAAGTGATCTAAGCAAGTAACTAAGAGCCCATGGATAACCATGGATAGAAAGGGTGCTAATACCTTCCCTTTCTATAATCTACTCCCCGAACCCAAGAAAACATCTCAAAAGGTTTTTGCTGTGCTTTTTAACCTTTCCTTAGGATAAAATAAAAAGTCGGTGGCGACTCTTGCTAACCGCAACATTTGCGAATACAAACGCAAAACCTCAAGTCAGTTCTCCCACCGTATCACAATGTGCTTTGGTCTTAGTGACATATTTTTGTCATATGCATTAATGTTATATTTTTTCTTTGATTGATCATCTTATAAATAGATAAAAGTTTATTAAATGTTGATGAATATTTTAATAAATGAACATCATGACAAATATGAATAAAAAAGTAAATAGGAATATGTCACTTAGTTACTTTAGGAATAAAGAAATAAAACCATTAGAGAAAACACTACTCGTTAAAGAAGAGCATAAATGCTATTATAATAGTTAGAAGTTTATTCCATAGCTATTTATTGCACCTATTATGTAATTATAGGCATACACCACTAGATCATGTTATGTCTTCATTTGTCACGACATGTCTTATCACACTAACATACTAGGTGAAATTAATGAATGGATCATTGACCAACATGTTTCTCATATTTGTTTAACATCCTTACTTCTTAGTTGTTATTATTTATTCTGAACCATTGAAAACAACCAATTATTATTTGTTGATGAATACTTATAATATTTAAGCATAAAAACTAATTTAAGTTAATACAATCTCTATGTGTTCGATACTCTTACTTTTAACATTTGGTACCACTTTGATTATGTATACTTGCACATACAAAGAACACGACAAGTTTGTGGCGCCATTGTCGAGAATTGTGTAATTAACACTTTGGTTTTCATTAAAAATTATGAAAAATACATTTGAGCTTTAGATGTTTTATGTCTACTGGTGTCACGAAAGGCGTGTAATTGCTACATGAGCAGGGTGCTTACTCTAGTTTATAGAGGAGATCCTGAACCCGAAAGATCATTCAAAACTATGAGAAGATACCAAGTTACAACTCAACGCCCTGTAACTTTTATTCATGCTTTATGTTTGAGGACAGTGAAGAAGATTTTGGAGGAAATCAACAAGTACAACTTGAAGCCATGGTTGAAACTGACTTAATTGGCATGGCTAATGGTAGTGCAAGAAACGTTGGAGATTATGATGTATTTGATTCAAATGCCATGAATATTAGAATTATAAGGCCATAGATCATTGTGGTCCAATTTGAGTTTAAACCAATAATGTTCCAAATACTTCAAGCCATTGGCCAATACTCAAGTGTTGCCACTGATGATCCATATTTACATTTAAGGGAAATTGTGGAGGTTGCTAGAAATTTCAAGATCCCTAGAGTCACTGATGATGCTTTTAGGTTGAGGTTTTTTCCCCGTTCTATAAGAGATAGAGCTAAAGGTTAGCTCAATTCCTTTTAACCAAATTCCATAGCCGTGTGGAATGACTTGGTTGAAAAGTTCTTAGACAAATATTTCCTTGCTGTCAAGAATGCCAAGATGAGAAATGAGATCACCTTATTTAGACAAGGGGAGAAAAATATTTGTTTGATGCTTGAGAAAGATTTAAATAATTATTCAGACAATATTCACACCATGGGATTCCAATATGTATTTATATTAAAACATTTTTACAATGGTTTAGTTCCATTATCAAGGAATATGTTGGATGCATCATCTAGTGGTACATTATTGTACAAGTCTTATCAAGAAGTATTACTACCAACATTTATCAATGACTTGTCACAAGATTTGCTACTGTTATGATTCGAAAGAAATCAGTTGGTGTTCATAAAGTCACTCAGTCTACGACTTTTGCTGCTCAAGTTGCCAAAATTCACCAAATGATGAAAAACACGTTAACATCTTCTGGCGCACTAGCTACTAAGCTTGTCAAAGTTGTAAGTGATGTTTCTGAAGTTGCATGTGTTTACAGTGGAAGAGCCCACTTGTTTGAAGAATGATCAACAAACCCATTATTTGTTAACTATGTGGTAAACCAAAGGTATAACAAACTATACCTCAACACTTACAACCCAGATTAACGTAATCACCAAAATTTCTCATGGAGAATTAACTAAAGTCATTTAAAGCCTTAAGGACCAGAAATTCCTCTTGGTTTTTATGGACAAAATTACACAAAATATGTAGACAAATATTAACTTGCTTTACAAGTAATCAATGAAAAAATCCTTGATTAATCAATAGAAAGTGATAAAACACCTATTTGAATATTTTAACTACACATTGATCGAAAATAGGTAAAAAGGACTAAGAAAACACCAAAGTAACACAAAATACCTTGCCAAAGCACCTTCCCACAAGCATGGGTCGCTAACTGAAGAACATAGTCTGAACTAGCGAGCAAAGGAGACAAAAAAACTTCATGGCTTATAAACTTCAAGGTTAAGCAACTAGCCTCTCTTAGTGTGGTTCTAAAAACTCACTTAATGAGGTAAGGTGACTCATGACTCCAGCGCTAAGTTACTTCAAGATGAAGAAAGTATTTGTGTGTTAGGCGAGGATGGGCGACGCGCTTAGAGAGCTAAGGTGACAAAGGTAAGTTGCAGATGAGTTGGCATTTTATAATAGAGAAGAAAATAAGTGTGCTAAGCATAGATGGGTGGTGCGCTTATCGAGTATACCAGATCAAACCTTATAAGCAAGAGTTACATGTCATTCAAATAGAGCTTATTGGTGGATTTGAGGTGGCTCTCATATAAATTTAGGTTAACCCCAACAAGTTTTCTCACTAATAACACCGGAAGTTTAATCTATTTTCTGTTAATTCAATTTCACGAGCAAACAACTTTAAACAACACATTATTGTAATTTTAGAAACAATTTAACAGTCTTGGAAATACAACCAATCCTTGTGGATACAATAATTTACACTTACTTTTGTGGTACGACAAAATGACACTGTTGTCAGAGTTTACCTACCGCACTAGAAAACTTATTATTGTAAGCTTTGCACTAGAAATCATCCCACATGATATTGACCTCCATCATATGAAGTAATAAATTTCGTGAACAACCAAAAAAGACCACGGGAATAACAAGGACACAACAACTCAAATTATGGACAACATGCATAACTAGTCAACAAACAACAACTATACATGATTTTCCTCAACAAAACAGAACAATAAATTGGAGGGTGAACTGAATTAGTTAATTCAAGTTATTATAGAAATCCAAAAAGCATAGACGCTCCAATCAAAAACCTCGAGGCATAAATTGGTCATTTAGTCAAGCATATACTTGATCAACAAACCAATGCCAACACTCAACTAACTCAAATGAACACTTAAAACTCATGGCAAATGGAAATAATAAAGAAACAAAAAAGTTGCTATTAAAAAAGAAAGTGGGAAAGAAGCTAAATAAAATAAGTTAGAGATAGACTTAAGTGAAGAGGCACAAACAAAAGCTTAGGGGATAAAGTAGGAAAGACTGAAAAATCCATCTATTCAGAATTTGCATGACACACTGAGTCCAACTAAGAAAAGGTTGCATTTAAGACATTCATAAATTCTCAAAAGAGTGATGATGAATACACCACTCTGAAACCTTAACAAACTTTTTACCTATCTCAAATTCATGAGATAGAATATGAACAAGAAAAGAAGATATATTAAGGAACCTTAACATAGACGTCAAGCTAATGATGTTAAACAAGTGTTTATTAAGAGGCAACCCAGTTTTTATTCTTTAAAGTTATTTTAAGCAAGTTTTATTTCCTAAACTTAAACACAAAGAAACATGTTTTGGCCATTTTGCAGATATTTCGTTAGGCAAGAACATTTCCTCGCTAAGAAAATATTCATTAAAAAAGTTAGCCTAGTGAAATGTTATTGTCAATAAGAAAAAATATTATGTCCTAGATGTAGAACTTTGATTGAAATCATAAGTTTCACATGATGATAATCTGAGGACATGCTAAATTTTCCGGAGGGAATAAAGGTTGCGACTAACGCTCGACAAAATCTTTAACTTTTACTTTACTATTTACTTTCATTTATTTATTTAACATGAACATTATCAAGTTTTAAATCCATGAGTACCAATTGTTAAAAAAATGTTTGAAGTTATTTTTCAACATATGGTTCAAACGATTTAAAAAAGCCAAATGTATATGAATCAAAGATTAGGATAAGGAAAAAATCACGAATTAATGGCATGATAAGAGATTTATTATTTTAAATGCTTCATTCATGATTAGTATTGGGATTATCTTTAAGTTAATAGCATGATCATGTATTAGTTGCTTAATTCAAAGTTTGAATTTATCACTAATTTGGTGAAAACATGTCAATATAAGTCAATAATCATAAGCCTAAACCAAGTAAGATAAGTGCATACCTCATGTTTTACATAAATGAATGAGAGTAGACAGGAATTCTAACCATGATAGTTTTGCATCATTCTTGCTATTACTTGATGTATATGATGTCATGGATATAATCAAGGAATTGTTTGTTTCTTACGTAAAAAGTTACTTGGCAAATATGTTTTCCTTGTGAGCGTGTGATCCTTTGGCAAGCTCTTTGAGCCTTCAACGTGAAAACTTTTGTTTTTGAAAAGTATAACTCTGAGCCATATAGAAAAACAATGTGTGCACGCTGTCTTAAAGATATGAGAGCATTAGAATTCCAAGGGTGTACAAAAATGATAAAGTTGGAGAGGAAGGAAATGTTTGAAAAAGAAAGAGAAATCATGTAGCAAACGGTAATTGTTGTTTGATCAAAAAAAATTAATGTACTTTGGCAAACAAATGAAAAAACAAAGAAAAGCAAAAAATGTCATAACTTACCAGAAAGAAGTAATCACCAAAAGAATAAGTTGTAAAGGTGGAAAAGAAAAGGATAATTTTGAAAAACAAAAAGAAAACATCAATATTACTCTCTTATCTGATATGCACATTTGAATATCAGAAAACTAATATTCTTGTAGCCTAGCCACGCTACAACAAAAAAAACCTTAGTGATCCATGATTGATTATGTATCTTGTGATATTGCTTAGATAAAGTGCAATATATTTCTATAGTTGACGCATGCTCTAATACTTGAGGGAAACACTAACCCACTTGAGTGATACACTAGTGAGATAATGATTCTGATGAACAAGCGACCGTTGATTTAAACATGTTTTATAATATACTCTGGTAAAACATATTTTTTATCTTCATGCTATAGTTTATGGATGCTTATAATGTTAATTATGAATTTGTATTTGAAGAAAAAGCATGACATACTTCAAAGTGATTTCAAAAACTTCTTGATAAAGTCTCGAGACCTTTCATGAACATACCATAATGAAATTTCCTAAACCATTTGTATTGATTTTGTTTAAGGACAAAAATATATAAGTTATGAAGAGTTTATAAGTGTCAAAAATACGTGAAAAAATATGTTGACACTTATTAACTTATACTACAAGTAATCAAAGATAAAACCCTTGATTAATCAATGAAACGTGATAAAAACGCATGTTTGGACATTTTAACTGAATATTTACTGAAACAGATAAAAAGGACTAAGAAAACACCACGGAAACACAAAAGACCTTGTCAAAGCACCTTCCCACAAGCAAGGTTCGCTAAGCCAAAAACACAGTGTCAGAAAAGTGACTTCAAGCACAAGAGGGGGTAAATTATGGTGTTTAAAATTCACGATTAAATTTAAGTTCGTGTTTTTTAAGAAATAAATTGTGTTAGTATTCTTTAAGATTAGAGTAAAATTACCAGTAGAAAATAAAACGGTTAATTAAATTGAAAAAATAAAAATATAAGGGTTTAAGATATTATGCTAGTGATCTATCCAGGTTCGACCAAACGTTGGTCTGCTTCTGTCTCCAAGAGACTTTCTTGAGATTTTGACTATAATATTTAGCTTTTACAAGTTATGCATATGAACCTTGATACAAGCAGATCTAGAGATTTTATAAAGACTTATCCCCAACCAAAATGAAAGCTTTTAGGCTGAGCTAACAAACCGATAAGAGATTCTAAGCTAATCTTAATAACCAAACATAGTTTTTTCGGCAAAGTTCTAGAACCAAACAAAGATTATAAGACCGATTTATTTTAAGAATCAAACTTGATTTTCCAAGAATACCAGACTCTTAAGAATAATAACAACAACACGACACCAAAAAATTTCTTCCCACAAATAGCTCAAATGCACTAAGGAAATTTATGTGAAAGAAAAATATTTTTAGATAGATAAATTTCAAAGAAAAATAAAGCTTTGGAGATTTGGTGTTAAATTAGAAGGAGAGACGCCTCCTTTATATAAGAGATGATAAAATTAAAAAAGGAAATGATCCAAGATTTTAATGGCCCAATTGTTGGCTTAAGGTCCTAATCAATTGGGTGACCTAAATAATTGATTATATTGGCCCATTTTAGAAAGTTTGGATAAATAGTCATTATCAATCATTAAGACATTGTCATGATCAGGTATATAATCAATTTAACTTCTTAAAATCGAGTAATCAATTTGACTTCTTCAAATCGATTGGCTTATTATCCCAATCGATTGAGTAGTTCAATAAATGCTTCAAAAAAGTTGATAGTTTCCTGATCAGTGGTTTGGCCTTGAAAATATTTTTAAGAGTTTTGATAGTTAAAACGAGATTCAAATTAACTTTTAAGGGTTTATGTGTATGTGTGTGAGATTTTTCTTATTATCTTATGAGTTACTCTTCTACTTTCACAAAACGTTGGCCACTCAGACAGACACGACCAAACAAGATTTCACACTTCCTCTTCTTTACATCTTTGAGGGTTTCAAGATCTTTTGCTAGATACATCTATCATATAATTACTTCATTGAATCTTGAGTTTCCTACTAGACGAGGCTTGATATGTCTCCAAGTTTGGTCACCATCATCAGAGAGTTAGAAATCTATTACCACCAACTTCATCATTCATTGGTATTGTCGTCATTAAAACATTAGGGAGGTTCTCAACAGGATCATCAACTTTCTACCCGCAAGCACATATATCCTCATATAGTCTCTCTTAGAGAGCAAAGGAGGCAAATAATACTTCACGGCCAAGTAACTTCAAGGTTAAGCAACTAGCCTCGCTTAGTGCAGTGCCAAAACTTGCTTAGTGAGGTAAGTTGATTCATGACTTCAACACAAAGTTAATTAAAGGTGAAGGAAGGATTTGTGCGCTAGGCAAGTATGAGAGGGGATATTAGCAAGCTAATGCGGAAAAGGCATGTTTTAGATGAGATGATCTTTCTTAACTAAGAAGAAATTAGGTGCACTAAGCGCATATGAGAGGCGCACTTAGCGATCATACCAGACAAGACCCTATAAATAGGGATGCCATTTAGTTTAAACTAATTGTGTCAGTGTATTTGAGGTAGTTCAGATAAAGTTAGGTACCCCAAACAAGTTTTTTTTCACTATTAACACTGCAAATTTAATCTATTTTTTGTTACTTTAATTTCACGAACAAACAACTTTAAACAAATCATTCTTAGAATTATATAAATTATTGAACAATCATTGAAACACAAGTCGTCGTGGATACGATAATTTACACTTACTTTTGTAGTACAATAGCTACACAAGGAAACAACCAGTTGGAATTGATTCTGAATTCCTTTGTGCAAGAAACAAAAAAATTAATTTCAAGCTCAATGAGTGAGTATCAAGAATTTGGAAACTTATATGGTGAATATTTATATTTCCTTAAGTTCAAGAAACATTGGAGCACTTCCTAACTCCACTGAATCACCTGCATATACCTCTGGTACCAAGAACATTGAAACCTGTAAGACCATCATCACTTTTAGAAGTGATAAAGAATATGAAGAACCCACTCAAAATGCTCAAGATCATAATGAAGAAGGTAAGACAAAGAGTCCCCTGATATATCAAGAGAGGAGAAGTATATAACAGATAAAAAGTCTCCCTTTGTTGAGAAAGTAAATGAAGAAGGATTACAATCTATACAAAACTATTTGATGACTTCTGACACAACATATGCTAGTGCAAATGTGTCTCACGACATTACAAAAGCCATCACAATAATAATATTTGTGCAAGAAATACCACCATCATCTTTTCCTCAAAGAAATAGAAATGCCAATGAAGAGCAATAGTTTGGTAAGTTTATGGAGATATTGAAGTGACTTCAAATTAAACTATCATTGATTAAAACCATACAACAAGTTCCAAATTATTATAAGTTCATGAAAGACGTGTTGAAAAAAATAAAATGAGTTGGAGAGTTTTCCATTATGGAATTAGCTCAATAATATAGCCAGTTTATTCAAGGGAAGTTTCCTCCAAAGTTAAAAGACCCGAGAAGCTTCCCCATCCTTTGCAACACAGTAGAAACATTATATGGAAAAGCTTTGTGTGATTTAAGGGAAATAATTAATCTCACCCTCTTATACATTGTTAAAAAGTTTGGAATCGGAGCTACAAAACCCACAACCATCTCACTATAGAACATAAGTTTCAACTCTTGGCACTTTTGGGAAAGCATAAGAGAGTCATTTCTTGGCAAATGTATGACATTAAGGGGATCAACCCCACTATTTACATGCATAGAATACTAATGGAAGGCAATGTTAATAACAATATAAAGAGCCAAAGAAGGTTGGATCCCATCTTGAAGTAAGTTGTGAAGTAAGATATTATTAAACGGTTGGATGTTGGGATCATTTATCATATTTTTGATAGTGTTTGAGTGAGTCATATACAATGTGTAGCAAAGAAGGATGATATAAGAATGGTTGAGAGTGGAAAAAATAATTAATATCCACTTGAGTTCTCATTGGATGGAGGATATACATGGATTATAGGAAGTTGAACAAAGCAACCATAAAAGATCATTTCCTTTACCTTTCATTGATCAATTGTTAGATAGGTTGGCTAGAAACGAGTAATATTTCTTTCTAGATGGCTATTCAAGCTACAATCAAATTTCCATAATCCCATAAAGATCAAGAGAATACTATTTTACGTGTCCTTATGATACCTTTGCCTTTAAAAGAATGTCATTTGGCCTATGTAATATACAAACCACTTTTCAAAGACACGTGATGGTCATATCTTATGACCTTATCAAGTATTCCATGGAAGTTTTCATGAATGACTTCTCTATTTTTTGTGAATCATTTAAAAAATGTTTAGACAATTTAGATTTGGTGCTAAGAAGATGTGAAAAAAGCAATTTAGTGTTGAATTGAGAAAATTTCCACTTCACGGTGAAAAAGGCATAATATTATGACATTGTATTTCAAAGAAAGGATTGTAAGTAGATCAATCCAATATTGAAGCCATTGAGAAGCCGTCACCACCTACTAATATCAAGGGAATCAAAATTTTCCTTGATCATGTTGGTTTTTATAAAAGGTTCATTAAAGATTTCTCAAGGATCACAAAACCTTTGTGTTAAATCTGCAACAAGACGTATCATATCTCTTTAGTAAGAAGTGTATGCAAACTTTCAAAACTTTAAAGATGACATCGATTTCTGCTCACATTGTCAAAACATCCCTTGTTCAAGTTACATATAATTAACTAATCATTTGAACGAGTTCATATCTATATAACGAATTCAGGTTCATATAAGTGACTCGTCATAAGAACGAGTTCAGGTCTATATGACTAACATGATCTAATGTTAAAATCAGATTCAAATTATATACCACTTGACCTAACTCGTCATTTGAACAATCTAGGGGTGATAATACTTAATGTTAAATGTATATTATTATTTATACTTTAAAATCACGAGTATTTTAGTTTAGTTCATATGTTAAATTATAATATTTTATACTATTATAGTTGGTAAGTCTATATTTTAATTTTATTTATTATAAATAAATATTTTTAATTTTGAAATAGTTTTTAATTAAAATAAATAAGAACTAAAAGTAAATTTCCCAAAAACTAAATTTAAAAACTCATAGTTTTATTGAAATAAAAAACTATACTTGACCATAATATTTTTGTCATGGTAATTGTGCCATATATATCCCTTTCTTTCATGTCATTGAGTGAGTTTGTGATTTATTTGTCACTCCATTAACAACTTAGTTCATTCTGCTGAAACAATTTATAAGTATTTATATTCGGAACGAACATCTCAACAAGCGTCTGGGTGGTGTAATCGGTTGTCATGTTAGTCTCACACACTAAGTTCCCCAGAACGAACCAACCCAGGCTCAGATATTTTAATTTTTCAGTGTGTATATTTGAGGGGTGGGGTGAGTGATGAATAAAGAGACTGTTTGTGACCATTAATCTAGAATGTTACTAGTAACTAAAAAAAAAACTAGATCCATAACAACTGCACCAGGTACAAATTAGTGTATAGTACACTCAGATTTTATATTTACATGATTATGGTTTTATACACTACATTAGAAAAATATACTCCTAAAGCACTATTGATGTATCTGAGGCAATTTCCTTAAGAAATTGTCAAGCTGGTGCAAGTGTAGCACAATTATCATCGTGATTAATTACATGATATAATTCTAAACCAAAACTTATGTGACTAAACAGATACCACATACAGATCCACCTCATAAGCAAAAGTTGAACAAGATATTCTCAGCAAAATTCTCTTCCATTTAGGAGGTAGGCCGGCCATTTGGTGAATGTTCTTTAGACTGGTAGTTTTGCTTTGCAGCGAGGTGTGCATGAATTACACTTTCGGTTGCAATTGCTTCTTGGATGTCATTCTGGGCCTTTTGGCAGAGATCATTAAGCGCAAGCATTGGAAATGGATCCTCTATAAGAACTCCAACCTACAACAATCATTTTCACATTTTTCGATTAGCTTTCTTCTATCCAGAAATTGGAGTTGCATTTTAAGAATCCATCTATCAATCATTTCTGTATGAGTTCAGAATAGCAAATATGTTTTTACAATGAAAATTTGATTCCATAGTTTGGACTGAGATAAGGTGAGGGACATACTTCTTCAATGCAGAACAAAGAGGCAGCACTGATAAAGGTAGCAGGAACCACAATCCAGTGACATTCATCCCAAAGTATGATAGGTAGAGTCAGATGCCATAGGACAAGAAACCTTGAAGTCAAGCGTGTATATGATAACGGAATAGGAATACCCTTAAGCTGTTCGCATAAGCCAATTCCTTCATGGAAACAAGTGATCTTTGATTCCTGTACCGCAGTTAGGGAAAATGTTTTGCAAACAATAATTAATTGCGTGAATTTTTATACCAAAGTTTGGATCTAACATTTTTCACCTGATTACCAAGGAAACACGTGTATTTACACTAAGCAATAAAGGTTTTATTTTCGAAAACGATGTTATCTAAATTCAATATGTAGTTCTGTACTAAAATGCAACATATTCAACAAGTGTGCTTACCAGGATATTTCTTCTAGAATCCTCCAATTTTAGTAGCCGAATGCTTTGCGATATAAACTCAATAACACAGCGGGGTCGATGATTCGATTTCATGATCAATGCTATATCATCTACTTCTAGCAAATGTTGAAGATCTCTCTCAATGTCTGAACCATACAACACATAACACTGCATTCAAATTATTCAAAGGGTGAGTTTCACCCATCAGCTACAACTACCAACTAACGGGACAGAGTATCAAAGCTCATAAGTAATGCAATATTTAGTTCCAAAAACACTTGTATAATGATAATGGAAATAAATGAATGAAAAAGGAGAAAGAGTATGAGAATAAGTACCTTAAGAACAAGAGGAAAAGCAATAATATAATTCAAAAGGCCATTCTTGAGGTCATACTCAGATTGAGTCCCTGTATCAACAACAGCCATAACAAGCCTGGCGAAATCATTGGCAGCCGCAATAACCGAAGTCCAAGCCTTCTTCCCTTCCACAAACCTACTATAAGAAGCCTCCGTCCGAAAAACCAGCAACAGCGCAAGCGCGGGCGCAGTAAGCTGATACGGCAGCGAAGAAGCTCTAAAGACAGGAAAAAACTCGGGCAACAACTGGAAGTAGACGGCGGAGTTATACGTGGCAATAGCAGCTGCGAAGGAGGTGAAGAAGAGAACGGGGGGAACAAGAGAGAGGATGACACGTGAGGAGAGACTAGAGAAAAAGTGACGCACGTGACGGAGGGAGGAACGGTGTTGGACCCAGTCTGTGTGGTTGTAGAGGGTTCGGTTTTTTTGCATTCCGCGTTCTTGGGTTTGGTCGGCCCAGTCGGGGATTGTGCGTAGGATTGAGAATAGGGTTTTGGTTGGTGAGGAGAAGCATGTTAGGATGGGGAGTTTGAAGGGTTTGGGAGATGGGAGAAACGGGAGGGTTAGGTGATAAGGGCATTTTGGGGTGAATTGGGAAGTTAGGTTTGGTTTTGTGGGTGGTTTGAGGTGGTTATTGGGATGGTACATTGAGATGGAGAATGGAGGAGGATGAAGAAAGCATGAGAATGTTAATGGTGAAGAAAGAGTGTGAGTTGGTTAAAATTTGGTTGGTGTGGTTGGAGTGTTACTTATTTTTTAAAATCTTACACGTTTCAGATATTTTAGAGAGAATATTTTAAAGCATCTCACAATTGCTTGTCGCTTGTCAGTGAAGCGTGTTTTTACACGTTTCGGATATGCTTCATAAATTTCACCCGAACCAAAAAGAAGAAAATATATGGGAAAAATACTTCATAGCCGGTATCATGAAATAAAGAAAATGAATATAAAAAAGTCATGTACCATCCACATCCACATAATACCATTTAAATGTGTCTCTCTGACTCTAATACTCTTTTGGTATTAAATGAGTTTTAAAATGTGCCAAAATACATTCAGTTGTCCGTAGACAATGCTCTCGGGAGCTTTCTGGAAAGGGGATTTCAGAATGATTTGTATGTATCTAAACTTCTGCATGCACCACTCCAATAAATACTTGTACATGATATTAGTCTAACATGTCAATCATCTGGAGTATAATAAAATGTGGTCGAATGGAATTCTATCTTGATGAATAGTGTATGGCATCCAGACGATGTCATCATGCGGAGTCCGATCAATATACACACAAAGCGGCACCACAACATCATTCTATCATATCCCAATCTTTGACTTAAGATCCCACCCTCCATTTGCATCATTGCATAACAAGTGTTCACGAGTGGTTTGACCTATTTTTTTTGCCAATTCTTGAGTTAGATTTCAAAAATTTACAACTTCTTCAAATTTCGATATTTTTGAACGGTTCTTTTTGCATATGATTCTCCTTGATATCATCTACAATTTCTCTTTATAAGTCAAGAGTTGATTATGCTTTGAAAAGCCATGAAAAAATAGAAATGTGATAACCCGAAAATGTATCGAATATTTGGATCATTTTACATGAATTTTATCCGTATTTTAATTAATTAAATTACTCTTTATTCGTATTATGCTGGTATTTTCTATGTTTTCAGGAATTTAATGTTTGCAAGGCATGTGCGAAGAAAGTCAAGAGAAGCCAAGCTATTCAAGAGCAATTATGCATTGAGGGGTGTGTGGTAGAATAAGGTACACTAAAAGCAAAAAACCTGAGAGAGAAGCGTTGTCCCAATCCACTAAGGAAGTGTAACGACCGTTACACATTGACCCAAAAGAGTGTAACGACCGTTATACTCTACCACGCAAGCCTCTCCTCAAAAGCAGGAGTGTAACGACCGTTACACCATGTCACGCCAGTCCTCCCTCAAAAGAAGGAGTGTAACGACCGCTACACTAAGTCAATTCCGGAGGAGAAAACATCTCAACTCCCGCGCGTCCCCAAGGCTATAAATAATACCTCAAATCTCCATTTTAGAGACGTTTTTCTTTTCCTTGTTTTTACTGTTACTCTGTCAAAAATATTCTCCGCATTATTTCGTTCCGCATTATTTTCTTTACCGGTCTGTGGGAGACATCTGATATCCGGCAAATATTATGTTGTAATATTTTCAAGTTTAATTTAAGTACTTTATTTGTTTATGTCAGGATTGTCTGTAATGTTTTATTTATTTAAATTGTTTGACGATAATTATTTATGTTGCATTGTTACTGAATCGTTTAATATGCTAGCCTAAATTTATTTATCGGTATGTAAGGCCATATAGCCAACAGAGTTTTAGCAACGCCAATTGATCAGTTCCTTTTAAAGAAAGAATAATTTTCTAGTTTCAATTACTAGTTTTAAATATTAACTATTTTGTTGCGAGAGTAAAATACAAATAGAGGTTAGGATCAATAAAACGAGAGTTTGAGATAATAACTGGACAGTAGTAATTGTGCATCAACTTAAAATACAGCGAGAGCACTTTTAAGTTGATTAGGTTTTGTTTGTTTCCAAAAACTATTTTTAAACCCTAATTGAAACAGCGAGAGCACTCACTTAGGTTTGATCGTAGGATCTGAATCAATAAACACGAGAGTGTGAGAAGAGAGTTTTCAAACAAATGCTTCCTACCCGTTGTACCCAAATTTTTGCCCCTAAGATCCCCTTACCATACCATATTGATTCAATCACAACAAGATCACATTAGGACTTTTGGTTCTCCTTCCTATCTTTAGCTTTGCTCTTTGAGGAATCACCAAGCACCTTAACTTGTTTTTCTTGTGTAATTATTCATGTTTTTGTTTTGACTTTCCTTTTAATCAATAAAATGCAATGTTGGTTTGTCCTACTTGTCAACAATGCAGATAAAGGCAATGAGGCTTAGCAAGTTGATCCATGAGTTCATGAGTTTATTTCCATGACCTAGTCAATGAAGCTTGATAAGTTCAAACTCATCATTGAAGTTATGTTGGAAGAAATGGCATGGCAAGGTTTATCTTGATTCACCACATTTAAAATTTATCAAGATTTATTCAAAAGTACAAGGGGTTGATTGAAGAAGTTGTCATGGTTGGACAAGGTTTGATCCCATTGGTCACAAGTGCATATTTCTCTCAATTCTCAAGATATGGAAGTGGTTTTGATTTCTATGAGTTCTCATTATCATCCTCAACAACTTCTATTTACAAAGCAAAAGTGTTGGTACAAGAAGGTTGTTCAAAATTGTCAAAGTTCCTCAAAGCATGTTCCTTAATCTAAGAGCTAGGGTTTTGAACTTCAAAGGAGTATATCTTGCTCATCTTTTAGTATTTTTGAGTGATTCCAAAGGCATCCTTATCTTCAAAGGGTTATAAAAAAATAACTTCAAAAGTTTCAAGGAGTTTTCATGTGGAAGAAACTTGATGACGAAGAAAGATTACAAGTCCTCCAGATGAATCCCCAATTTTCCATGTGTGACTTCAAATGATCATAACTTGGTCAATTTTTATCACCTTGAGACCATTATTTTTCCACAATGATCTTGAAGATGTGAACTTTATACCTTCTTTTATGTGCAAAGTCAGAAAATGAATGGAAATTGCCTTAAGGATACAAAAGATTATAGGTCATTTCATGATTTTTTTTCCACTTAAACAATTCACAACTCTCTCAATTTTTGGATATTGTGAATGGACCAAGTTTCAAAATGTCATTCAAGAGATCTACTTCATGCCATCTTTTTTGGTCAAGAGCAAATTCCAAGTGGAAGGCTATGTTTCGATGCAAGACATTATAGGTCACTTTTGAAGAAGAATTTGAAATATTTCTAAGTATGGAAAGTCAACATTTTTCTCCAACTTTGACTCAACACAACTTTCAGCTCAATCATCCATTTTATTCCATTCTTTTTCCATTGCAAAGCTTATAACCTCATCTTTCTGAAGCATCAAGAATCATTCCCTAAGACCCCTTGAGCTGAAAATGCCATTGGTCAGAAGTTGGCACTTTGAAACTGAAATTTTCACCAAATCAGAAGTTTGAAATATTTATTTTGACTTCTAATCACAAGATTTACACACGTTTTTTATTTAAACATGATTAACAAACTTTCTAGAAGTGTTTAGCACCTCAAAACGCAAGGATTGGATGAGTTTTGGTGAAAATTAGATCACACTTCACTCGTGCATCAGGTTTGCACGAATTCTCTCCAAAATGCATCATTCACTCTTCCTTTTGATCCCATTTGTTTCTCCTATAAATACATGAACTATCCCATTCATTTTCTCAAGCTTGGATAGCCAAAATCACCCTGCCAAACTTGTTCCATAACTCAGAATTCAGCAACTTCGTAATCCATATACAAGCCTTTTTCAATCTAATTTTTTCATTAATTCGCCTTCCTTGATCTTCCCTGAAGCTAACCATATAATTACATTCAAGAATCGTGCCCTATATTGCTCCATAGAAGTCCAGTTTCAGAGTTCTGCATCTCAACTTCAATAGGGAGATTCCTTCACCAGTTCTTTAAAACTTTGATATCATTGTGATGCTCTCATTGCCCTGGTTCTAGTCGCAACACTTGCTTTTTACTAGAAACACGTTTTGACCATGAAATTTCAAATCCCTTTTCAAAACTTTCTTTCCAAATTGCTTGAGCTACAATTTATATAAATTTGGCGCGAGGGTGTGGTTGTCTTCGTCTTGAAGAGACGAAGCGAATGGCATAGGTCTGAGCTTCTGATTTTACAGTTTGAGAGACTTGCAATTCACGTTGGCTGGAGGTTAAAGATGACCAACGTGTCATCTTCCAACTAATGATGGCACGCCACTTGTTATTTTTGAATTCTGATTTAATAATTGATTCAGTGCTTTATTCACTAATGACCATGATATGCACAGCGTGCCAGATCCCTTGGATTTGATTACTAACGCGTTTTGACTCTCATCCAATGGTCCACATATTTTTGAATTTTCTTTTCTTTTCTGATTTTTTATATTAAATTGTTTTAAACTTCAAAAAATCATAGAAAATTCATTTTATGTCCAAAAAATCTGAAAAAATCATGAAAAATATTTTTGATTATTCTCTTTCTGATTTCTATTTTTTCACAATTTAATTTTTTGTTTTGTATTTTTTATAAATTTACACTTTATTTGATTTGTTTTAAATGTTTAAAAATACTTTTATGCATTTTTAAACTCTGAAAAAATTATGGAATGATTCAATGATATTGTGACAAATATTAGTAACCTTATTTTATTTTTGTTTCTGACTTTGCTATTTTTTTTTATCATTTTTGGTTTATTTTACCCCTTTCTTTTAATTTTAAAAATAGTTTCTGACTTAAAAAATTTTCCAAAAAATTTATAAAATTATTTTAGTTCATTTCTGATTTTTCTATAGTCTTACTTTTTATTTCTTGATTAATTTGGATATAGTTGATATTTTTCTCTTTTATTTCTATTTTTAAACCTTTTCGTATATATTAAAATATAATATTATTTTGTGATTATTTTCTGGCTGATCTTGGATTAAATTTTTGATCATGAACTTTATTAACATCATTGGATCCATGGTGTTGAGTCTAACTCCATAAAAATGGATGAATGATTTTAATAATAGTTTGATTAAATTTGATTCAAAAGTGGTTTGTATATTCTCTCCCATCCCTCTTCATCTCATCCCTTCTTATTGCACTGAATGTTGTTGGAGCATGATCTCTATATCATGTCTCAAAACAAATGGTGCATAGATTGCTATTGACCGGCCTCAAAATAGGTGCGACTTCTATATAAGTTCACTTACAATTGCTTAACATAGCGCTAAATTTTGTTCCGATTCGAATAAATGATCATTCGTGGCCCAAACTTATATTTGCAAGCCCAAGTATGTTAATTTGATCTCTTTGATCCAATAACCTTGAGATTCATTATGTGGAGGCTTTGGTTCTACCAATCCTCTAATGGATCTACAACACCTTTGGTCAACGCGGATCACTTAAACATCATTGATCATTAAATGATATTCATAAGGATTCCAAATGAATGATATACTTGACAAAAAGCAAATGCAACTTGTTGTGTGGAGACTTTGGTTCTACCAATCCTCTAATGAGTTCCAAATGCAAGTGTGATACGGTGGGAGAACTGACTTGGTGTTTTGCATTTTGTGTTTGCAAATGTTGCGGTTTAACAAGAGTCGCCACCGGCTTTTCTTTTATCCAATAAGGAAAGGTGAAAAAGCACATGAAAGACCTTTAGAGATGTTTTCTTGAGTTCGGGGGGTAGATTATAAAAAGGGAAGGTATTAGCACCCTTTTCATCCATGGTTTTCCATGGGCTCTTAGTTACTCGCTAGATCACTTACTTTTATTTGAATGTGCTTTGTGATGTGGGTTTTGAAAGTATTTTGAAAATGTGACTTTGTAATGATTCTCGTTTCTATAAGAACGCATACAAAGTGTTTGTTTTAAAAATAGTTCAAAGATGTGTTTGTGATATGTGTTTTTTGAAAGTGATTTTGAAAAGGTGTATTCTTTGTAATGGTTCTCGTTTCTATAAGAACGCGTACAAAGTGTTTGTCTTTTGAAAATGTTTCAAAGTGAGAGTGTTGGTGCATAAAATGTTTTTATTGTGAGCAAGCGAGTAACTAAAAGCGAATCTACCTACTCGAAAGGTCTTAAATATGCTTTTCCTCCTCCTTTAGATGTTGTTATCTTACCATTGATTTGGTAAGAAGCCCCATCGTTGGATGCGAAGGGACTAGCATGGGACGTTTGTATAGTCATAGAAGGCAACCTATGGGACGTTTTAGCAATGTCGTTTAGGGACTAGATTGTTTATCGAAGGAAACATCGAGGGTCATCGAGGGACTACGATCTTTTATCGAGTGTCTTTGCTAAAACGCCCATGTTCGAGGGACATGACTATTTTTTCCGATAGGCCACAAGTGGAGATTACCCTAAGGGTGCTAGTGTGCAAAGTGTGTTAGTTTGCATGCATTTTGTCTTGTATTTTAAATTCATCTATTTATTGATTTTATCTTGCCATACATCCTATTTACTAGCAATATATTTTAAAGCGATAAGTTGCAGAAATGTAAAGTCCTACGCTATTACAATATTTAGGGGATGGGGGATACATATTTATGAATGGGGGTTGCAAATAAAATTAAGTCCTAAATTACTATTACAACCATATTAGAATGTACAGTATAAGAAAGAAAAAAGATTTGTTTAGAAAAATGTTTTTGTCTCAATGAAAAAGAAATAAATTAATAAAAGAAAGAAAATATTTTTATGTCTTTTTATGTTAATAAAAGAAGAGTTAATATTAAAAATGATAAAAAGAAAAATAAATGAAAGATAGGCGCGTGGTGACTCAGAAGGAAGCATCAGTGGGTATCAGAAGTTCTGAGTTGGTAAACTCTGAGGTCTTGCAAGACACGTTAGAGGGAAAACACATAAGTTCTGGATTCCTATGTGCTGAACTTCTGAATGTTAGAACAGTGAGAAAACCTTAGAAGCTCTGTGCGCGTCAAAACAGTAGGAAGAACTCAGAAGTTCTGTATGGTACTAAGACAATGAACAAACAATCAGCAGCTCAGCGTTATCAGCATGTAAGAATCAGAAGTTTAGTTTATGTTAACAGTGCATGAAAATCAGAAGTTCTAAGTGTTAAAACAGTGAGTGAACATCATAATTTATGTATTGTGCTAAGCCAGTGAGTGAACAATCAGCAGTTCAACGTGTTATCAGTGCATGAAAATCAGAAGTTCTAAGTGTTAAAACAGTTAGTGAACATCAAAATTTCAGTGTGCATTAACAGTGAGGAGAACTCAGAAGTTCCGTGTTGTGCTAAAGCTGTGAGTGAACATCATAAGTTATATACCATATTTTAACTCTTGATCAGCACATTAGCAATTTATTCAATTCTTAATAAACAGCAAATCAGAAGGATAATAGCACAACAGTTTATAGAAGTTCTAATCCTAAATCTGAGTCTAGCCCTAATCAAGAAGTTCTGATCCATAATTTTTTCTATGTATGCAATGATATATACAACATTAATACTATGATATTTACATATTAATGATGTTTTGAATGAAAAAAAATGCAAAGTCAGAAAGACTTACCTTGAATCTGGAGTGTGAGCTTGGAGCTTTGAGTTGCTGCATTTGGATGTTCTGGAATCAGCAAGAGTAACGGAAGAGAAAATGCCAAGTCCTTTGATTTAAAAGGAAGAACAGAGGTTTGGTTTTCTGTTTTGGATTTCTGGGTTTTTTATGAAGGTTTCACAACTTTCTTTTCTCTCCCATTTTTTTCCAATCTCTCTCCCAAAAGCCAGCCCCTCCTTTAAAGCTCAGTCCCTTGAACGTGTGATGGAGAAAAGTATTTATAGGTGAATTTTTTGTGATTTTGGGGGGAAATACAAATTGGATTTTAAATCAATTTGGCATCCTCCTCCCTTGCTTTTTCATCACTATTTTCGTATGCTAGTTTGGTGCAATTATGGGATGCATGCGTAGGCCGAACTAGCTGCTGATTAGCAGCTTTTAACCATGCTTAAGCTGGAGTTGTCAGTAGGATTTAAGGAAAAGAAAAACAAAGCATGGGCCGAGTACCAAAGTTTGCTATCCCAAGACAGTAGAGGTACACGTGGTGGACATCCTTTGGATAAAGACTCAAAAGTGGTTGTGAGCATTAAATGATGATGAGACTTATCACAACCAGAAATCATGTAACGTGAGATTCTACACCATGGCTTAGTTATGGATCAGAAGTTCTGCTTCAGCGTAGCATCCATCCTCTGATCTTTGTATCTTTTGGCTCCAGCACATTCTGAAGGAACTTTCAGACTTTCTAGAAAGCTTGCATCACGCTTCTTAACCTTCTTTGAATTACCCTGGCAAACTCTGATTGAAGCTTTTGCAAAAACTTACCTAGAAGTTCTGACCAAACTCTGCCTTAAGAGTGTCTAGAATTTGCTAAGTGTTATGGTGATAATCTAGTCAGAAGTTCTGAGTTTTGTCATGCTTCTTAAACACTTAGAAAAAATTTCTAAGTATTTAGAATTTGACTTTTCCAAAGTAAAATTTGACTTTTGAAATTCTTGATAAAACATACTTTATATTCCAACATGTCTTGATGAAATATGATTTTTAAGATTTGATTTTGATCCAAAAGTCAAAGTTAGACTTCTCAGTATGCAAATGACCATTTTGCCCTTATGAACGACTTGCTTGGAAAAATTGATAGTTCAAGGCCTGGAAACTTGATAGAAGCAAACCTGGGATCCAGGGTGATCCCTTATGAAATGAGAGGGCAAATTTTGGGGTGCAACATCAAGTTTCAAGATGATCATTCAACTAACCGCTAATCACTAATAATTGACTTTATCCTTTATTCTTTTATATCCCTCTTTTATTTTTATGCACTATTTATTTTTTTTAGCATTTACATTTCATGCCATTTTTTATCTTTGCTCATTTGAGCATTTACTTTCTTGTCATTTTTATTTTTGCTCATTTGGGCTTTACTTTACTTTTTTTTTCTTTCAAAACATCTAATAATCAACATAAACCCTAAAAATCTTTAATGATACTTGGACTATTTGGTTACTATCCTTGGCATTATGGAGCATTGGACTTTTTAGACTTAGGATTAGAAACCTTAGTCTGTGAGTGGAGACCTTGTGATCTTATCTAATTATTTTGTCTGGAGCTCTTGAGGTTTACCTTAAGACATATGGTTGTTTGTTTGTTTTGTGTTCAGGTTATTGTGATTACACCCTTGGTTTGTAATCTAGAATTCACCCGTATACAGTCGTTACTCAGCCCAATTTTTGTGAAGACTTAATACACTTGAAGTTTAGTTTTCCAAAGAGGTCTAGTATCATTTGCTTGTTTGGTTTGAATCCAAAGAATGAGAATTCTATTTTGGCTCATAATGTCAAGTATTGGCTTCTTGTTGATTAGATAGTTCTTATCCCTAGCTTTTACCTTATGCTTTAGGATAACCTCTTCTTCTTCTCCCATCTTCTTTAATTTCAAAAATCTTCTCCCCCCCCCCCCCCTTTTGAAAACTCTTCTTGTTTTAAACTTGAATTACTTTTATAATAAACTTGGACTTAGGTCCATGCATTTTCAAACATTTTCATAAATAAACTCCAATAAACTTAACAATACTTTGACATTTTTGTGAGAAGACTAAAAGTCAATCAATCTCATTTCAAACATCTTGCCACTTTGGCTTTTATCTTTAAACTTTTCTCAAAAGATTGAACTCTTGTCAATCCTTGTAGTGATGCAAATAACTATACTTCTATAATATGTAGTAAAGAGAGATATTTTCCACTTGGGTGTTGAGTGAGGCATTGTTGATTTTAAAATCCAAGCCATATCCTCCACTTTGAGATGATGCAAATTCTCCTTTCTCATGATTGTGGGTAGTAGGTATGTTTTCGACACGGATAATGACGATGATGTTTTATCTCATAAAATTGACCAACACATTTGTGTTTTAAAATTTTTAAAACAGGAACTACGTGTACCCTGATCCCTTATTGCACGAAAAGGTGGTACGTAGGCACTAAAGGTTCGCAACCGTGGTGGGTGCAAAAATCATAAAAAATATGTTTCTTTTCCCACCTCTACCATCTATTTATACAATATTTTTTCATAGCCAAAATATACAGATTTTTTCAAAGAGGTTCTTACGGAGTACCGTAGATGTTTAGGGTGCTAATACCTTCCCTTTGCATAACCAACCCCCTTACCTAGAATCTTTCCCCTTCTTTTTGGGTTATTCGCTATTTTCCCATTACTTTGGAAACAATAAAGCGCGGTGGCAATTTTTATTTTGATTTGTATAAGTCTATTCAATCCAATGGCTTAGTCTTAAACATTTATACCGCTACAGAAAAATAGAGGCTTCACTGGGGAAAGATTGACCTTTTGCTGGTCCATCCCTAAGTGGGTTGAGCCTATCTTTTTTTGTATCTGTATATGTGTTATTATTGTTTTTGTGTTATATGTTTGTCTGGATTTTCCTGGTTTTCAGGGTGCTTGGTGATTACTTATAAGTCTTATACCCGGACTTGGGCAGACTTTAAGATAGGACGGGCGGTATAGTCATGTTAACTTTGAGGGAGTAATCCCAAAAAAGGAGGCATGAGATCCCCCACTCAGTGGAGGCCCCTTTGACTGTAGTGTCATTTACCGAGTAATCGAGAAGATGTACTGCTTTTGACCTGGGAGCCTGCTGAAGCTGAGGACCGTAGAACACCAAACCCATCTTGGCCTTTTAGGAGTAGTGCGGAAGCTATGACGGAGTAATCCAAAAATAGTTGTCACGCGATACTACGCTCAGACGAGTTTTTCTTGAGAATATTACTAATTACCGAGTTAATCGCAAAGTTGGTAATATCCGAAGGAAGGATGTAGACTTTGGGAACCTCTAGAACCTTGTTCGGCAGGTGATAACTTTTATACCAATACCTTATGATTAGTACCTTCGACCTCATGCTCGTGACATTGAACCTATGAACCCTATATGTGTGATCTTGTGTGTGATTGCTGCATCATGCATCCATGCACTCATAAGCATCTTTTGGAGAAATATTATTTCAAGGGATTTAAAAGTTGACCATTTTTGAATATCTCAGGTACTTTTTAACCATGGATTCTGGAAAGAGAAAGACCGGGAAGTACAGTTTCAAGGATCCCAAGATAGATGAGTTGATCAGTCTAATTCCCGAGATCGAGTATTCTGCAGACTTTTGGAAGAAGTATGGATCCATTATTCCTCTCATGAAGCTGAAGATGAAGGATGGTATTCTCTCGACCTTGGTCCAGTTCTATGATCCGATGTATCATTGCTTTACTTTTCCTGACTATCAATTGATGCCCACACTGGAGGAGTATTCTTATTTATTGAATTGACCTGTTACCGATCGTGTTCCTTTTACTGGTTTGAAGGGTGAGCCAAAATCACATGAGATTGCTGCTTTGATTCATCTGGGGAATTTTGAGGTGGAAGCCCATATGACTACTAAATGAGGGATTAGAGGATTACCAATTCAGTTCTTATTAGAGAAATCTCGTTACTTTTCCAGGATGAAGAGTACAGTCACTTTTGAGGCCATCTTTTCTCTACTTGCCCAATTCCTTGCACCAAAATGGAAATAAAACATTGTCCCTCGAAAGCTACAAATACATCATACCCTTTTTGTTTGAACTTTTTGTTTTCCCTCCCAAAGCATCAGCTCAAGCCATCTATAAAAAGGAGGCATCATCACACATATTATGGGCGCCTAAAATATTGCAAGAAAACACTTGTAAAAATTCTCAAAAAAAATCTCAAACAACTTCCCAACATTGCTTTTCAAACATTTCTATACACTAAGAAAAAAACATTCGATTTACCCTCCAAGTGACCATCAAACCACCCTTTGACCCACTCACCCAGCTATCATACAATAGGCTTTTGAGTTACCCCATCACTTGTGATAAAAAATCTTTTGATGCACTCACACAACCTCTTTCGACCCAGTCAATGCTTTCACAAAGTAGCAACTGGACTAGCCTCGGGAGGGTCCCAACAAACTCTCATTTTCCATCAAATAAATCACTTACATCTCCCTTCGATCTAAGGACTTCAAGAGGTAAGTTTTCTTTCAAACTTGAGTCTATTCTATTTTAATATCATGTGCATATGCCAATAAAGAAAAATGTAGACATTTTTAGACTATGTTTTAGCTTTCGATTCTGACTGCCTGTATGTTGAAAACTCAACCTTAGTTTACTTATGCTTTGGACTTTGAGACCCATTAGTTTTCATGTTAACCCATGGATTGTAGTTATGTTTGGATATTGCATTTTAGACTTTAAGACAGGTTTGTTTTACCCTTCGATTGGCTAGTTGCACAAGCCTTTCAAATCACAATCTGAGGGCCCAATTTGCTTACAATGAGTCATCGAGGAACCTGTGGAAAAGCATGAGTGTTGCTGCTTCTGAGCCTCAAACGAAGGCCAGAACCTTGCTGTCTCCAGGCCCCAAACGAAGGCCAGAACCTTGCTATCTCTAAGCCTCGAGCAAAAGGCAGAACTATGCTGACTTCCAGGCCCAGAGGAAAGGCGTGACTATCTTGATTCCAACCCTCAGTCGAAGGAGACGGAAAGGAAAATCAAAGGGCATGACTCCATTGACTTCAGAACCCCAATCAAAGGAAGCTAGAAAGTGCAGAATCGAAGGGTCTTCTGCCTCAATCGTAAAACCCTCTTTTTTATTGTCTTTATTTTATTTTTGCATTTATATTTTCATGCAATTCAATATGGTTGTAATAGTGTAAGATTTTATCTTTCTGCATTTTATTACTTTTGTATGCTTGCTAGTAAAATAGGGAATGTATGGCAAGATAAAAACAACAAGTAGACAACCCCTAATCAAAGATTAAATGCATGAAATCAAACACATTTTCACACTAGCACCTCTAGGGTAATCCCTCTTTGTTGCCTTTCGGAAAATAGTCATGTCCCTCGAACATGGACGTTTTAGCAAAGACCCTCAATAAAAGATCGTAGTCCCTCGATGACCCTTAATGTTACCTTCGGTAAACGATCTAGTCCCTAAATGACATTGCTAAAACATCCCATATGTTGCCTTCTGTGACTATACAAATGTTCCACGTCCGTCCCTTCACATCCAATGATGGGGCTTCTTACCAAATCAATGGTAAGATAGCAACATCTAAAGGAGGAGGAAAAGAACATTTAAGACCTTTTGATTAGATAGGTTGCTCCAAGTTGCTCGCTTGCTTACAACAAAAACATTTTATACACCAACACTCTAACTTTGAAACATTTTCAAAATACAAACACTTTGTACGCGTTCTTATAGAAATGAGAGTCATTACAAAGACGTTTTCAAAATACTTTCAAAACTCACACCACAAGTACATTTTCAAACAAACAAAATAAGCAAGTGATCTAGCAAGCAACTAAGAGCCTATAGATAACTATGGATGAAAAGGGTTCTAACACCTTCCCTTTTCATAATCTACCCCCCGAACTCAAGAAATAATCTCGAAAGGTCTTTCCTGTTCTTTTCAGCCTTTCCTTATTGGATAAAAGAAAAGTCGGTGGCGACTCTTGCTATCCGCAACAGTTGCGATAAAACACAAAACACCAAGTCAGTTCTCCCACCCAATTATAACTACCCATTCGTAGGTACCTATTTCCTCAGGGCAACGAAAAGCTGTTTTGGACACATTTTCCTCAGCAATAAAAATTTGGTTGTATCCAGAGTATCCATCAAGCATACTAAGGTACTCAAATCTTGCAGTTAAATCTATTATCATTTCTGCCACAGGAATTGGATACTCATCTTTAGGAGTTGTTGTATTTAAGTCACGAAAATCTATGCGTACTCTTAATGAACCATTTTTCTTAATAACAGGAACTATATTGGTAATCCATTCTACATATCTTGTAGTCCTGATGAAATTGCAACGAAGAAGTCTTTCGACCTCTTTTTTAATTTTTGAAAGAACATCTGGGGAGAACCTTCTAGGTGTCTGCTTGATAGGCTTATTGCCTTCTTTGATTGGCAATCTTAATTCGACCAGATCTCTTTTTAAACCAGGCATTTCATCGTAATACCAAGTGAAGCAATCTTTGTTTTCTTTCAGCAATCCAATCACCCTTGTCTTCAACTTGGGATCCAGTTTAGCACTGATGTACGTGATTCTTTTCACGCTTCCATCCCCAAGATCTATTTCCTCAAGGGAGTCTTGAGCCAACATCTTTGCGCTTGACTCCAACGGATTTCTCTTGAAACCCAAGGGATCCTCATCATATATGGCATCCAGTCTTCGTTCTAACTGTTCGCCTGGTACCTGTTCGTCAGGAGGTTTTGGGATAAAATGTTCCCCAGATCTTGCAGTGTGCAGCATACTATTTATGGTTTCGATAGCCATGTTTGTTATTTCAGCTTCGAGAGCCGCTTTTCTTTTATTCTCGGCCAAGTAAGCCAAAATATTTTCGAAGAATAATGATTCAGACATAATCAATATCTTTGTCCCAACCAGTTGGCCGTATATCAGACATTCCCTCAACGCCCTCTGTTTCTCCCATGATTTATCTGTCCCATTGGAAACCATTTGGATGGAGAGTTAAGAAATAGAGAGCATTTTTGCTTGGTGAGTATTCTTCTCCTGCTGGGTAGCATGGCCCTATGTTAGCCAGATTCCTATCAAAGTTCCTCTTGTCTACTTGATTCACTTTATTCATATAGTAACTTTGGTCCGCTTCTATATTTTCTACTATACCATCTTCTCTCCAGATGGATATTCTTTGGTGCATCGTTGAAGGGACCGCTCCTATCCCATCTATCCATTCTCTGCCAAGCAGCAAGTTGTAGTTTGCCTTTGCTGGGATCCCCATGAACATAGTTGGTCTTGTGATTGAACCAACTGTCAATTCTACCTGTATTACTCCCAATGTATGTCCAATCTTCCCTTCATAATTTGAAAGGACCATGTTATGTGGCTTTACGTCTGTATCAAACATTCCAATCTTTTTCAACATGAATTGTGGCATTAAATTGGCAGTTGCTCCTCCATCCACTAAAACCTTATTTATGCCTACTTGTTCAACCCTGGCCCTAATGTATAAAGGCTTCAGATGCCCCTTCATACCCCGGTGAGGTCTCTCGAAGAAAACATTTTGTTCTTCGACAGCTCCATTGTTGAGCACATAGTAGCAAGCTAGTTTATGTTTTGCCATTTCCTCCTCATCAACTTCTTCCTGGTCCTCTATTTCAGTTTCCTGGTTGTATTCCTGAGGTAAAACTGATACTACATTACAATTAACATTAAAGGACGAAACCCCGTCAGATTCGAAATCGTCTGTTGACATTTCATCTTCTTTCGTCAGGTTTTTCTGAACTTTCTCACTTGTGACCTTCTCTTCTGACGAAAACAACTTTCGACTCACAAGTTGCTTGTTTAAGTTCGCAGTGCTGGAAAGGAACTTGTTACTACTAGACTCCCCTATGCCCTTCGAATCTAACTCTCTCTCATCCTTTTTGATCCTCTGGTGCCTTCTCCACTGGGATCTGGATATTGGGTTATTTCCTTTGTAGTTATCTAACCTGTATGCCTCTCTCCTTGATGTTTGAAACTGCTTTCTGTAGGCCATCAAAGTTCTTCCTCCTTGGTCGAATCTTCTCCACTTTCCTCTTCCTGCCCCTGCTTACGTCCATTTATCCGTTGGTACTTCTGCTGGAAGTTTGAACGTGACTCTCCTGGCTTTGGGGTGAGGACTATCTTGCCTTCTAGGGATTCCCCTCTTGTCGAAGATGTATATGTTGGGGTTGCTACCTTGCTTGTCCCATCCATGGGTAAATTGAACTCTTTCAAACATTTCAGCCATCTCTTTATCATACATTTCCCCACACCTGGGACATAACAAACATTATGTTTCAGATTTATAACAACGTACCAAAAAACCAAGCAGACTTTCCCCTGGCTTTGGGTACACTTTCATCAACTGGCTTTCGTGCCTCCAATTGCCCTGGGTTCTAGCATGATGCGCTCTTTCATAAGCTTCTGTAACCCTTCGATTCAGAGTAATGTTGCACCTTGGACACATCAACATCTCCGAATTCCTTCGATGACACCTTCAGAGGTATTCTCGCAGAGTCTCATTGGCCTTAGGGTAGCCAAAACTCATTTGTTCCCTTTCCAACTTGAGCATATTTAGACTTCTTCCATTTCTGGTGGAGGTTGGTTCAAATCCACCATGTTAACTCTTAGACTAGGACCTTCAACAATCCTTATCTTCTCAAATTTGACTATAAGGCCTTCAGTAGCCTCAGTTATTCCTCCCTCAGGGCCTTCAGTGGCCTCTGATTCAGCATCACATGCAGAAATATTTTCGCCAGGAATTATGTTAGCTAGGCCTTCAGTAGCCTATTTGCCATTCATGTTTGAGCCTTCGACGCTCTTGGCCTCTTCCTCATATTCCACCATGTCCACCATGTTGATTTCCACAGGTTCAGCATAATTGTTGTGTGCAACATGGAGGAGGTCAACATCAATCTTCATGTGGTTCTTGGCTTTGTCAACAAACTTCAAGTGTCCTTCTTTGATAGCATTTTGAATAAGATCCATGAAAATAAAGCATTGTGAAGTTTTATGGCCTAGAAAATTATGATATTTGCAAAAGCCTCTTTTCTCCCATTGTTTTAACGGAGGAATTTTTGCATTAAGAGGCACTATCATTTGACCATCTTTTACATGCAAATCAAAAATCTTATCACATTTTGAAATGTCAAACGTATAAGTTTTCTTGGGAAATTTCTCATTCTTTTCTATTTCGATATGATTTCTGCCATTTGCTGGTGTAAGCATTTTACAAGAGTATGGGGTGCTTCTTTTAGTTCAGCCAGATCTACTTCGAATTCCCCAAAATCATACATATTATTGAAGGCCTCTGCTTATTCTTCTTTGGCTTCGAGATAAGCTACCCTCTCTTTCTTATAATTTTTACTTGCTCTGGCCTTTTCTGCTTTTAAACGTTTAACTTGTCGAACTCTATCTTCTAACTGGACCATGCCTCTTAGATACTGAGTATCTAGTTTCTTTCGAATGGAGTAATCTAATCCCCAACGGCCATTTCGACTAATTCATGTTCAGGTACTACTGTGAAACATCTAGACTTTAATAAACGAAACCTATTCAGATAGTCATCTATAGGTTCAATAAACTTTCTTTTGATGTTGGCTAACTCCTTAAGGCATATCTTAGTTTTCCCCATGTAGAATTGTTCATGGAACAATCTCTCTAAATGAGGTCATGTATCTATAGAATTTGGTGGCAATTTGGTGAACCACGTAAAAGCGTTTTTTGTTAATGAACTAGGAAAGTATTTTTCCTTAAGTTTTCATTATTTTCCAAATCCCCTGATTCTATCAGATACCTGGCCACATGTTTGACAGTTGATTCGTTAGTATCTCCTGAAAACTTTGTGAATTTGGGGACTTTACAACCCCTTGGTAATTCTTCCTGCAAAATAAAATCTGTCAATGGGGATGTGTAGTTTGGCCATCGAAAACCTGCGTTCAGGCCATTTAGGGCCATGATTCTCTCAATCATGGTGGTTAAATTATTTTCAGCCAGCATGTTATCTTGCCTAACTCTATGGATCACTTCTTCTGCATTTTGATCTGTTAACCATTACTACTCTCCTAGGTTGCTCCTCAGGGGTCTCATGTTGAATCTCTTGTTGTTCCACCCTTACCCTCATGTTCCTTTCGCCAACCTCTTGTCTGGGTGGTCGAACCCGATTGATAGTGGTTTCTTCTTCTTGAATTGCCCCTGGTTTTGCCTACATCAAATAGGTGCTTGGGGGGATCAAAAGAAATCTGCTATACGCGCCATCTGCGCTGACATTTGCTGATAGGATTGGGTATTTTCTTGGTTTGTCCTGTTAACAATTTGGGAGAAAATTACATTCATTTCACGGGCAAGTACTTCGACCATGTCATGGTTACTAGTGTCCATTTGCTGCCTAAATGCTGCCTGATTATTAGTTGTAAGCATATGTATTTGGTTTGACAATCCTTGGTTCTGCATGTTTCGACCCATATGGTTCATACCAGAACCGAAATTTTGTACTGGCAAAAAGGTTGTCATGGTAGGCTGTGTATTTATGGATGTATTATTATGTAACCCTGGCATAAAGGAAGTTGGCATCCCATATTGGGATTGCTCCCTCCAAGGCCCAAAATTTTCAAACCCTGGTGGCCTTGGGGTGGTAGGTTGAGTCTGATTCCCAACATATGCCAACACATGGCCGATTTGAGTATTCGGTGGAATCTCTCCCACGCTTGTAGAAACATGCATGGTTGTCGAATTGTTCGCGGGAATGAGCCTTGTAGACCCAAGTATAGAGCTATTTGTAGCCATGGGTCCTGTAGATATGGACATGGCTTGTGAATCAAGGATTGCAGTTGACGTATTCGTCGAATTGGCCATGATTGTGCCTGATCCTTGTGGAGGATTCCCCCCCCCCCCCCCCCCCACTATTGGTATTATTAACCATTTTTTTGGTCTGTTTTCTTTTGGGTATTGATTGGTTATTGTTAGTTATCTTACCACTCCCAAGGTTCATATACTAAAGACAAGAATTTGTTCCTAAGAGAAACTAAGAAGACCCTAATTGAAAGAACACAAGCAATGTGACTAAACCACTTCGACACGAGTCTCATTGGGTGTGCCAATTTGTTTATCAGTGATTTCTGACAAACAACCGCTAGTCTTCTGAACTCTATGTTTTGGTAACTTACAGGATCGACTAGATTGATCATATGACATGTGTCTTAGTGTTACAATTTGACTTAGAATTTGACATAATAATAAGGTCTTTCTACGTGATTAT
Source organism: Vicia faba (assembly GCA_948472305.1). Taxonomy (NCBI): domain Eukaryota; kingdom Viridiplantae; phylum Streptophyta; class Magnoliopsida; order Fabales; family Fabaceae; genus Vicia; species Vicia faba. Next base: position 170,008,701 of record OX451739.1, on the reverse strand, counting down.
GGTTACTTCAAGATGTTTAAAATTTGGCTATGAATCCTAAATATAACTTTAAAGAAAATGATCTAAATGTTTATAAAATATAAAGAAAAAAATGCTTATAAAGGAAGTTCGACAAAATCTGTAAAAATTGTTTGACTGGAAAAAAGGAATAAAGAAAACAATTAAAATAACTTTGTAATAAGAAAACAACTTTGAATAAAATGATTGTGTTCTTACACGTACATTATCAATAAACTCTTTTATCTCGCTCTGGTACTTTGAGTATGAGTGACCTGTATACAATGTGAACACCCTCGAACCCTAACATCTAAGATTCCTATTTATACTAATTCGACCCTAACGGTCTTTCTATGAGATTACGCCACGTTCGACATCCTTTACATGCATACATTATGGCGCTTCCATGCGTCTTTCTAGCGAAAATGCATTAGTTTGAAATTTAAACTTCTTGTTCGAAACTTTTGAATTCAACTTTAAATTCAACCAACATGAGTGTCGAGGTATTCACATATCTTGAAATACTCCTTTCACTTTAAGTTGCCCTTCAACATGTCGAATCATAAAAATGAACCTTATAAAATAATCTTATAAGGTCAAATTTCATGTTATTTTTTAAAACATGATCTTCTCAAATCAACTTTCATATTTTTATCAAATATCGAAATCTTCAGCTAACACATACCACTTAACAGATTTCTCAACTAATTTTTTTCCTATGATGCATTCTAAATCAATCTTATTAGTCTTAGTTGACCTGAAGGGCGATATTAAAGTATTAAATATGAAATAAAGTAAAAAAAATTATAAGAAATAAAATTCCGAGTACATTTTCGATATGTAAATACTCCTAACAAAAACAACCGAAGCCCTGCGCCTCGATCAAAAAACCAGAACAGAAAGCAGTGGTTGAATTCAACTGAAGATTATCAATCAAGCATGAGTTTAATCAATCCAAAAACCGACAAGCTTGTGAGAAGATTAACCATTGCCGCAACTATTACCGCTTCCTATTTTCTCTTAACAGCTGATTATGGCCCTCAACCTAATGCTCTTGACCCGGTTAGTTTCTCTTTTTCTTTCTTCTCTTCGTTCAAAGCAACCATTTTTAACCTTACCCATGTCCTTTTTCATGATTTCTTTGCTACCCAAAACAGATTTAGCTTGGTGGGTGGTCTTTATTTTTGAAATTTCTAAGTGGGTTTTCTGTTTTTAGTTGTATTACCCTTTGGAAATTGGATTAATGTTGTCCTTCATGAATGTTTGTTTGAAATTGGGGTTTTGTTGTTGTTGAGTCGATACGGGTAATTGGTTTTTTCATCAATATTTTCATACAACACTCTGCAAACCTTTCCATTCTCTTGACTTTTCTTTTTCTCCCTCAGTTCCGATTTTCTTCTCATGCAACCGACCGTTCTTCTTCTCTTGCTCTTCATACACAACTGTTAGATACTTTTCTTTGGTTTTTTTCTTTTTTATATCTGCATGCTGCTATATTTTTATATCTGTAGTTTTAGACAGTTTGAAAATAAGGAAACCTCCCTAAGCTCTGGGATTGGTGGTTCAAAGAGAACTTATGCTGGACGAAAATATATGGAAATAGTTAACGGAGATACAAACTCTATTCATTGTATTTTTTAGACAATATTGATTGATGGAGGAATAACAAGAGCCAAAGGCTATCTAATGGGAAAAAGGACAATGTTCAAGTTTGCACCAAATGTCCACTGGAGGATAAAAAAGATATTATGAAGTATACCAAAAATAAAAGGAAGCAAAACAATTGATGTTGATATAGCTACAATGAAAAACGGATTTTGGAAGCATTCAATATGATGCAAGTGAAGATGGACTTGCTGACGAACCAATAGCTCCTAGAAGGATGATAGCAAAAAAGGACTAATGCATCTATATGTTAGAAATCATGAGATAACAATTGGGAAGAAAAAGAAAGAGAAATTGAAAGAAGCCAACATAAGAGATTCTTGTGATAAAGAAGCTACATTTTGAGTTAACAAATATATTGTTCGGTTTTGGTACCAAGCCGGATTATCATTCAACATTGTTAAGCTGAAGAGTTTGCAGCCATTGGTTCTTATCTCCTCCACAAGAGCATCAAGCTATTCAAAGATCTTTTCACATGTCTTCACAAAATCAGAGGCTTCTATGGACTTCACAAACATTGTCCCAACAACAGAGTTGACCAAGAACTTAATAGCATCGTTGTTTCCGATTAGTCTATGAATCTGACATATTAGAACAACCATGCTTCTTCTATTGCTCCTTATGATCTTTCATCAATTTGTGAGTGTATTCCACCTCATTCTTTAGAAGTGGAACTCTGCGAACTAGACATTCCACTTCTAAAGAATGAGGTGGAATGCAATCACAAATTGATGAAACGTCATAAGGAGCGATGGAAGAAGTATGGTTGTTCTATTATGTCCGATTCATGGACTGATCGGAACAACGATGCATTATTAATTTTTTGGTCAACTTTATTGGATAGATTTGATGCTTGAAGATATTGGGAAGCTTCCTTTGATAAATAAAACAATTAAAAGGGCAATCAACATTGTTGGCTACATCTATAGCCATTTTAGTACCTTGAGTCTGTTGACACATTACACAAACAAAAGAGAGTTGGTGAGACATGGAATAACTAGATTTGCTGCATCCTTTCTTTCATTAGAAAAACTTCAATGTTGTTCCATACCTCACCGACTATAGATGTAGCTTCTTTATCACTAGACTCTCTTATGCTTGCTTGTTTCAATTTCTCTCTTTTTTTTTTCCTTCCCAATTGCTATCTCAGGTTTTCTAACATATTATAAATCCAATGGTTCCTCTTTTGCTCTTCACTTGCATCACATTTAATGCTTCCAAAATCCAAATTTCTGATCGCAGCCATATCAACATCAATGTTGTTTTGCCTCCTTTTGTTTTTGGTATACTCCATAATCTCTTCTTTAACCTTCGTTGAACATTTGATGCAATCTTGAACATTGTCCTTCTTTTATATATGTTTACGGGTCGGGTAAAAAAATACCCAGACAAGAAATATTCATATTTAGAAAAATAAAACAGCAATACCGCCATGAGCGTTAAACTCGTGGCGGTGGCCATGGCGCCGCAATCCAAAATCCGCAACGCCACCGCTTTTCCATGCTGCTATGTTGAATTTCCACATTCGCAATAGTGCCGCCATGGCCGCATTCAAAGCCTGCTGAATTAATGCCATCTCAAACTAAATTACCTGCAGACCTGCCACCGGATTGTATCTGCCTGAGCCCACCCAACTAAGGCCATCTCAAACTGAAAACATTTACCTGCCATTGGATTGTATCTGCCTGTTTTAGTCAGATTTCAAGCTGTCCAGCCCTACCATCCAGTATGATGTTTTCTCCTAGAAGTTGCATTGGAAAATAGGAATGTTGTGCTGGACTTGGTCCACAGACACATTTACTTTGCTGTGACTGCTATAAGAAATTGAAAGCTTTGGAAAAAATGACTTTGGAAGCTGAGCACATGCTATTTAATTATGGAAATTGTGTTTACTGAGATGAGTAGTAGCTTAAAGGATAGTGATCCTCTCCATATCTCAAAAGAAATAGAGAACTCCATTACTGATGAATGATGATTTGTATGGCCAAATGTCTAATAATACATAATACATGTCAACATTTCTAAATATATAAGCCTTTAGATACCAAAAACCTTAGTAGCAGAGCCCTCCATTTCTTATGAGAAATGGAAAGGATCGTTACTCAAGCTAAAAGCATTAAGTTGCGATTGTCATGTCATTTACCGTAGAGGTGACAATGGTCAGGGAATATTTTCCTGACAATGGCTATATTTTTAGAAATTATTTTGTGGTTTCTATTTGTTTTCTTTTATACCATTTGGTCATGAAGGTTTCTTTCCCTTAGACAACCAATTCTTTTATTTTTGTCGACCTAAAGATCTAGAGCTTTTGTACACTGTGATATGACTGCATTTGCAATCTTGCATTAGTTTGTCTTTCGTAAATATTAAAATTGGACTGGAAAAATAGGCCATAGTAGGCTTCTTGAACGGCTTAGAATTCAAGCTCGACCTAACTCAACTCCAAAATTTTGCTTAATTGTTTAGTATTGTCCAAACCTTGTAAAGACTACTTTGGTCATATCCATTTGGTTGATGCAGGATCTTAACACATCTCTTCATGCCTTGTACTGAGCATTTGGAGCATGGTGAACAAGTGGCCCAATAACATATCTATGATAGACTCACAAACCATCTTAGAGTCTGGTTAGGCGCAACTCGATCTCTAAAAACTAGTTTAAGAGGTCAGGACTGTCAAAAATTTTAAGATGGTATCAGAATCTATAACTGATTTGTTATTGGGTTATCCGCACTTGTCCACGTTCCTTTCCCCTCGAGTTAGTTTTTGAAATTGAATTAGGTTTAACCCAAATTCTACTATAAGAAACTAAATACAAAATTGTCATATCATTTATCGGAACTGTTTTTTTCTTCTGCTTTTTTTTCTTAGATCTGATAGTTTGATTTCTTATTGGCAGATTAAAAAGCAGATACTTTCAGCAAAGAGCACTTTGAAAGACTATTTTTTGGGATCAAAAACAGAATCTAAAGAAAAGCACTTTGAGAAATTGGACAACAACAAGGATGATCCATAAATTCATGGTCATCTTTGTACAGGAATATTATTGAGTCAAGGTTTTCTTTTAGCCATGCGAACTTTGTGAAAATCTTCAATGTAATGGAATGGTTCAACAGACTAGATGCTGAGAATGTGTTAACAGTATTAACTATCTTGATTGACTTACCAGCACAACCAATGTCATCAATTAGACAAGAATATCATGATCATGTATTTGCACATCAAATAAGTTTTAAAAGCTGTTAATATAAATTGGCTTTTCTCTAAGGCTCAGTTTGAGAGTTGGTTTTTAGAGGAGAAGACTTTGGAATGTTGCGTCTATATCTTGAAATGTGTTTGATATTTTTAAAAAGTTTAAAAAACAATATGATTTTATATGTTAATGTAGTATATTGTTTTTTACACTTTTTAAAAATATCACACACATTTCAAAATATAGACGCAATCTTCTAAAACTTTCCCTTCTAAAACCCTCCAAAAACTATAAGACCCTAATAGAACTCAACATATATGCATACTGAATTTAGGTCACATGTACTAATATAGTTTTGTGTCATCAAAAAGGCCAAACGAACATCTTATTCCATAGTCACTAGAATGGTATTATATTGTAACTTTTAAAAAAAGTTTTTATAAGAATATTTATTTTAAATATTTATTTTATAACACAAATATAAGATTGTGTCATTAATCAATTTTACAGTTGTATTAACCATAAAAATATACATTATTATTCAATTATTTTATATATATAATTTATTAACCATTTTCAATACTTCATTAATCAATAAAGTACATACTATTAACTATATTCTGACACTAAATTATAAATATATTAATTAATTTTTATATTTTATTAATTAATTAATTTTTTATATATTAAAATTTTTATATTAGAATATATATTAATCAAATTTTGAATTGTAACCAAATTTTAATATTTTATTAACCAAAATAGTTTTAGAGAAAAAAACATTAAAAAGTCAAAATAATATAAAAACATTTTCATATATTTGTAAATAATATAGGTGGTATAATGTCGTTTTTAGATGTAAAAATATCATTTCTCTATAAATAATCATTTCAGATACAATACAATGTAATATTTATATTAATATGTTAAAAAGAAAAATATATAAGAAATGCATATAAAGACGAATAAGCGAAACCGGTATACTTAATACTATTATAGTAATATACTCTCTCTGGCCATTATTATAAATAAAATTTCTCTTGTTAAGTTCATTGAATAATGAATGTATTTGGTCTTTTTTATAGACCATATACATTCATTATTCAATGAACTTAAAAAGAAAATTTTTACTTATAATAATAACCGGAGGGGTACTTCTTAATACCTCTTTTAAGTTGGAGTATACTAAATATAGGTGTGATAAAACGGGTTCGGCCCGTTGGATATTGTCTATTTTACCTGTATTTTCTTGCAGGACGTATCAAAATTTTAGGCCCGTATTCATTAATATGTCTTCCTCATCTTATTTTTTTCGGGTGTGGCCATCAATATAAGTTTTTACAATTTTAAAAGGTGTAGTGTTCACGGGTCAGTTCCACCCTATTCTCATTTTTTTTGCAGGACGGATCAAGGTTTTAAGTCCACACCCTACACAATGTTTGTTTTTTGTTCTCTTTTTTTGCAAATTTTTGCAGGACAACCTTAAATGGGCGGACATATGTCTGTTTTGTCACCCTATATATATTAACTATGTCCAACTTATTACAAATGAAATTACTATGCACCCCATTCAATGCTTTTCTTAAACAAACCTGGTAGTTGATCTCTTATCCTAACATATAGGAAGTAGAAATGAGATTTTTTTGAACCTTCTTTTTAATAAAGTGATAGTCTACCTCAACGTGTTTTGCTCTTTCATCAAAGACCAGATTTGATGTGACATGTATGACAGTTTAGTTATCACTCCATAATTTCATAGGACAACAATTGTTCTCAAATATCATCTCATCCAAGATTTGTCATACCCATATTAGTTCACAAGTAGTTTGAGCCGTAGTCTTGTATTCTGCTTCTACACTTGATATTGATACTACAATTTGTTTCTTACTTTTCCATGGTATCAAATTACCTTTGAAGGACACACAATATCCCATGATAGACTTTAGGTCCACTGGACATCATGTCTAATCTAAATCAGAAAAAGCCTCCACCTATATATGCTCATGATCTTGGTACACAATTTCCTTTTCTTGAGCTTTCTTCATATATTTAATAATGTGGATTACTGTTTTCTTTACTCTAACTAAGAAAACAATCTTTTTAATAACTTCTAAAGATAGATATCCAAGACAACAATGAAATTGAAAAAGGAAACATGTTGCAAATTTTGAAAGTTGTTGATGCTGATGAAACTCCTTCTCCAAATAGATATAACTCGTGAGATATTCTTCCTCTACCAATAGTCATATATGTCAACAGATCCTGAAATATACAAGAGTCTGAAAAAGGTACAAAAAAATTTAACAAATGCATTATTTGACAAATTGAAAGAAGATTACAATAGAATTGAGGTAGATATAAGACAGATGATGACAAAGGTAAAATAGAAATCGGGGTAGTACACTCACTTCCTTTAATATAGACTTTGGAACCATCGTCAAGGATAACAGAAGAATAATTATTGAAATGACTGAATGAGAAAAAAATACGTGATTTCCTTATCATATGATTAGTGGCGTCGAAATCAATAACCCAATACTGAGAAGTAGAGGATAAGCATGTACTAGGATTACATGTTTGGACAAATGTGACTTTGGAGGAAGATGTAAATGACCGTTGAAAAATATGAAACAATGTACATTTGTTAAATTATTCATCACTCATAAGTACGGTATACCATTCATTTTGTAGATTAAAAGAATGAGTCACAATATTAACAAATGGACAACAATTTTGATAGTGGTCAAATTCTCCACAACCAAAGCACTAGACTAGAGCACCATGACAAGCACCCATACGAACAAGACCACTGTCACTACGACCTCCTCTACCTTCATTATGAAAACCATGACGACCTCCAAATTGCACGTCTAAAGTCGAGCAGTTAGAGAGATCACTGCCAATAGCAATAGATTGTGATTCCATAAAGAATGACTGTATAACCTGAGAGAGAACGTCATTAAGGTTATCAACATGTTTATTGGACAAAATTTGAGATCGAACCATCCCATACTCTAAATCAAAAACATAAAGCATACTCAAGGCTATCAATTTCTTTTATTGAGTTAGCATCGCTTTGATTTGCATTATAGAAGAGAAGTCAACTCCTCCACATATTTCTTAAACTTCATAAAATAATCCATCAATTTTCGCTTATTCTTTTTGGGGCGAAAAATCTTATGTCAAAAATAAATTACAAAAAAATTCACAACATTTTTACAGTCTTATAATGAGTAGTAATCAATTGAATTATAATGAGTAGTAACCAATTGAATTCGCTATGAATCGAATTTACAAAATCAAAATGTGTTTATATTGTTGTTGTTTTTCTAAATTCTAATAGACTCTAATAGTATGTAAAAAGAGAGAAAATATAAATAATCCGTATACTAAATATTAAGATCTTAATAATATCTCATTATAATATAACTCAATAAATAACCCAAAAAGAAATGCTAAAAGTAACATGAAGACTTGTCATTTTATGTAATTCTACATGTTAATCTAAGTGTACCAATAATCTTTGATTGTGGTTATAGAGGTGCTTATATTATTATATTATTGAAGGATGCCCATATTTAGGGATGGTTTGGCCAAAACTTTGGTAGAAATGTTTATGGAAGTGCTTTTTCATGAAAAATATATTATGTTCTTGTAGCAAAGTTGTGTCAAAATACATGTTCTGGACTGGGCCCGGCTGGCCCAATAGCATTGATAAGGTCCAATCCAAACGGACTTGTTGGGGGTCACGCTGACCAAAGGATCACGGTCGTGCCCGACGTACTCCCTGGGGCTACTTGCTCGACCTCCTACTGTCCAGCTCGACCTCACCTCGAGCACCCCTCCTAGGACAGACTCAGTCCACTGCACTCTCAACGGGACTCCGAAAAGACCGCGTCTCTGTCCGCCCGCACTTCACGCAGAACATCCAGGGAGGGGACCACGTGCAGGTCCCCACTACGCACGTAGAACCTGGCAGTTCCTCCATTGGACCAAACCTACCCGCCCCAATGAAGGAACCTTGGCCCAGCGCTGAGGGCTATAAATACCCTCTGTTTCCAGAGGGTCAGGTATTCATCATTCTACCCATACTCTTACTATTGCCTGCTCGTGCTCTTACTCACTTCAGCATCGGAGTGTCTTGTAGGTACCCCCACCTCGTTCAAAACTTCAGCTCGGAGTCAGCCGTGACGGTCCAAGTCTGATCAGGTTAGATCAATAGATGATGAGGAATTATTTTGGTAAAAACTTATACCATGATTTTGAAGTGAAGATGCATGTTTACAACTATTATTTATAGCACATCATATGAGACAATATTGGAAATTTCTTATTCCACCCATGTTTAAAAGACTCTTTGCAATTTCGAAAATTGAAAATATATTTTCGATTCACATTATGTATTTTACAAAAAAAAAAGATCAAATATGATTTTATCCTTCAAAATGTAAAAACAAAACTGGAGATGTACTTTCGGTTTTGCACCGATTGTGATATTGGTGTTATTCAATGATGTTTTTCTGGTTTCTATGTAACACAACCGGAATTACTTCTCCGGGTCAAAACCGAAAATTAAATTTAAGTTTCAATGTATAATTTATCAAATTTTGGTGTGCACCAGAAATATACTTCAGATTTTAAAGGGCATTTAAAGAATTTCGGTGCGTACAAAAATGATAGGGTGGAATAAGAAATTCCCAAAATATTTGCACCATAGGAAAATCAACTATTCCTTGACATTCCAACACAAAATACATCTACTCTTCACATTTTAAAAACAAAAATCTGATATTTTCATTCATGCTCAATCAATCAACCAAATCAAATCATCACATAGCTAAAATGAACATCCTAGCCGACCCAACGAAAAAAAGGGGAGGGGGTGTTGCCAACAACATTCATCCATTCATTGTTTCTTGAGAAAGTCTTTGAAAAAAACATGCAATTTCTTTGAGGTGAATCTACTATAGATGAAATTTATAATCAAATATTGTTGTTGTAATCATCATCATGCAAGACACAATCATCAAGTATTTGTCTCTGTACAAAGTCTTTCACTTTTGTTTCAAAGTTGCATTCCGCTTGGATTCAAGTGTTGTTCCTTCTTTAAGTGCTGCTTGTGCTTCATTCTCCATTCCAACTGTTGCAAGGGAAACTGATTGAAGATAGGATGCAATGTGCCATACTGGTGAAATAATCTGCGCTTGCATTGCGTCGGTCAGCGCTTCCTGAGCCATGTCGCTTATGAGATAACACAAACTGCGTCGTGCATAGACTGTAGGAGAAATCATTGTTCCAGCATCGATGAACTGCAGATAAACACAAAGATCAACATGTTAGAAACCAAAAAAGGTAAGCCAATTTTAGATTAATCGAACTTATGAGAATAAGAACGCTACCTGTGTGTAGCACTCGATCGCTTCTCTAAATTCTTTCTGTCGGAATGCGGCATCACCCTTTTTCTTGCAATTCAATGTGTCCTGCATTTGATCAGTCCACATCTGGAATGATAACTGCGATATCAGAAAAGAGAGCACACAAGTTACAATCTTTTCAAAAACAAAATCGAAAATTTGTGTAGAAATTCGTTAAAATATGATTTAGATATCAAACCTCATTTGCCACTCCTTCATCATCTTTATAACCAAGATGATCCAGAACTTCGTGTATGGCGGTCAAGTCCTTTCTCGAACACGCCTCGCCAAGTGGAGATAATGAAGCAAAACTGGTGCTATGTGGTATACCCATCAACACATGTGAAGGAACCTAGAAATAAACAAGTATTAATAAATTTTGTTACACCACATGTATCGGAGTGGTGTCGGTTTTCAACACTGATATGTGTCTGATACCAAACACGCCTTCAATCTGAAGTGTCAAAAGCAATAATGAACCAACCTCAGTTTCTTTTTGAAGAGAAGCCAAAGCAGACACCAATGATTTTGGATTAGGCCTTTCTCTAGGTTCATATTGTAAACATCGAGATGCCAAGCGTACCAGCTCAGTTCCATCGTTATCAGAAAATTGTCCTTCCAGACAAGAATCTGTCAGCATATGAAGATTTCTGTCCCGGATCAAATCAAGAGCCTGCACCAAGTTTACTACTATTAATTAGATATTCGCACAAGTTACACCATGCCAAAAAACAAAAAGTAAATGATATACAAGTTCATATAATAGTAAAAAAAAATCACTTTTACGTGCCCACTTACATGACTCGGGGGGATATGCTTTCCGCTAAGAAGGTCGAGCAAAAGAGTGCCAAAGCTATATATTACGCTTTCTGGTGTTACTCTCCCTATAGAAAATAGGCGATATATAAGAAACCATTTTTTGCGCAAATCTTGCAAAATATGTACGAACAAAAGTAGATACCAGTTCTGAGATACTCTGGAGGGGTAAATGCCAAATTGGTGCTATAACTTTTCCCATCCCTGCTATTTTTCATGAGTCCAAAGGTAGAGAGCCTAGGATTACCATCCTGCGAAATTCTAACCCGATTTTATATTGTTCTAATAATTTAGATGCGTATAAAATCGTTAGAAACGAAATCTCACCTCATCAAAGAGAACTCTATATGCATTGAGGTCGTGATAGAGAGCACGTCCTTTGCTTGTGCAGTACTCTAGAGCTTGTGCAAGATGTAGAACAACCCTTAGTCGCATTGCCCATTTCATAGGTTGTGATTCCCCTGATTTCGAGACATGATTACATCATGAACAACAGGATCATGGCAATATACTCTGGAGTTATTGAAAGAAGCACTTACAATGGAAAAGGTGCTTTGCGAGTGTTTCATTTGGCATATATTCGGCAACAAGCAACCTATCGTCTCCTTCACAACAACATCCAAGCAAGTTTGCCAATCTTTGGTTACGAAGCTGACCGACTGCTCTTGCTTCGTCCTGCAGTCGTGAAAGAAAATTATTCGTTCAATTGAAAGTGAAAATAAAGCAGGAAGATATGATAATGTTGATCAATAGAAACACTCGCGAGTCTGTGTAAGAGAATTCATGGATGCTATTTCTGTAAGGTCTCCACGATAGCTTACGAAAAACAACTTATAGTGTATACGAAAACAGTTTGATTTTATGATATCTTTTGGTATAGAAATACCTTATATATAAATACTAACATGATAAGTGCTTATGATATAAGCGCTTAATTAAACGGTTTATCCAAATAGGACCTTAAACCTAGTGAGTGGTGAATAAATCATGGAAGAAGAAGGAGGAACATTTACCACAAACTGTCGGGTATCGGGCCAAGCACTTCTATTAAACCGTTTAACAGCAATTCTCATTTGATTCTCCAGCTTCCCTTTATAGACAACATTTGGAGCCTTCTCTCCATGCTCGGATACAATATTCTCGACAGCAAAACCAGACGTCGCATTCTTAAGTTGCTCAAGTGTAAATTCGCGGAATACAGGCCAGTTACTAACCTCACTATCACCATTTTCTGAAACAAGCATTAAAATAAACATAAACCAATTCCGTATCAAACACCAAGAACATCATAAAACACTACAAAACGAGTATACACCTACCAGCATCTGGAGTTTCAAGAACAGATGCTTTAACTTGCGAATTCACACAACACGGAAAAAATCTCGAACATTGAATCCCCATTTCTATGTACTAAAATCAAACGCGCAAAAGTAACGAAAAAACCTCTTCCACTTTCAATGACGCCGCTTTATCAAACTTATGAACTCACAAAAGATACCTTCATATCCAGCTCTAATATCTCGATACCAAAGCTTTAGTATCTGTAACATGTTTGAAACAGAACAACATTCTTAATCACATCAAAACCTACAATCTCAAAAGCTACAAATCCTAGCTTCAAATAGAATCAATTCTATAAAACATAATCAGTTCTACTCTAGAGCAACCAAACATGTCTAAATAGAATCAATTCTAGGTGCTCCAAACATGAAACTAATACACTAAGTGAAGCTATAAAAGGGCAAACTACAAAGCTAGCATCAATAATTTTGATCTCAATGCAAACTGTTTATCAACAAGCATCATGAACCTAGAACAAGTTAAAAAGTATCTGAAAAAACAATCAACAATAACCAAAAACACATAATCTAAAAAGCACTTTTATAGTTGATCTCATGTTCTCAAAACCAAATCTAATGACAAAAACAACCCTTATTTAGACACTACTACTTACTTATGAGTTATGACAACCTAACTACTAGCATCTTAGCATTTAAAGCTAAACAACATTAAACTTAAAGATGTAGTACTTACTAGCATTCCTCCAAATATTCAAAAGTGTAAAACATAATAAAAAAACACACACACACACACTCAAGATTCATAACTTCATATATATCATATCATATCCTACCTACTATAGTATCTTAGCATTAGCATATCTATATATTTTTTTCTTCAAACTTTTCTATTTTCAAAGTCAACTTAATCACTTTAACTACCAAAGAATTGCAACTCAACTCAACTCAACTCAAAAGTCCTCATTTTTCAATGTCATGTAAAGCAACAATTTTTCCAACCAACTAAAAAAGCTACTTCACCTTTAAGCTTCTCCAATGAGAGAGGAAAAAGTGGAACAACCAGAAGCTGAAAAAATGTAATTTTTATATATAATTTCTTGATAAAATCAATAGCTTTTACAAGATGTCAAGATCCACATTTCCAACAGCAGAATGTAAAGTTAGAGTCTTTTGAAGGATCCAAGCAAAACCCAGAAACAGTTTCACCTCAGAAAGTGAATTGAGAGAGAGAGAAAGTGAAAGGTGAGAAGAAGATCTGTGTGAAGAGAAGAAGAAGAAGAATGTGAAAAGGGTGATGAATGATAGAGCATGATGTCTTTGGTTTTTTGTAACATTTTCTTTTTTGGCTTTTTTTTGTTTTTAAATTATAAAAAAATTGTAATAAAATGAATTATTACCGACATGTCATGAGTGCATGTTATGAGTATGTAGATTCAAAGATCTGTGTAATCTTTCATGTTATTTTAATGATTTTTTGTTAATGATTTGTTGGCACAACACATTTGTCTGTCTTTTACCAAAAATGAAACTTCGATATTTATGTTTTGGATTTTTTTATTGTTTCAAGACTTCATAAGTTAAGGTAACTAATTTTAATATCAATATGAAAGTTTATCTTTTTTATATTAATCGGGCTTAAATATGAGTTTGTAACTATTTATTATCAGATCAGAAAAGAAAAAGAAACAATGTATATTTGACAATATGAAGTTTTAATTTATCTCTTTAGAATAGAAAATCTCGAATTAATTAATGGCCTTAATGGTGTAGATTTACATTCTTAGAAAAAGATTAAAAAAATTGATTGTATAATATTTGTGAATTATGAATTAATGTGACTTCTTAATTGTATATATTTATACTTCTAAAAATAATAGAAAATTAGACAATAGAATATTTGACATAATATGATATGATTATAATTTAATTGGTGATAGCAGTTTTGATGTGAGATGTTCGATTTGAGATTTCTTACTTCTTCACACTTATGGTGTGTGATTTTAATTCTAAATTATTTGACGTAATAAGTTATAATTACTTATAAATGATATTATCATTATTTATACCAAAAATAACAAGTATAAATCATCAAAACATCTTTTGTGATATGTCATTAGTCTAGTTACGATCTAGAGTTTCTCTCATGGTTAGTTGTTATTTGTTTAGTTGTGATTTTTTGCCCGTGGTTGATCGACATTTATCATGACTTAGCTCATACTCATGGTTTCTCGTTTTGCTTCGACTTGTGTTCTTTGTTCGCAACTCATGTTCACGACTTTCACTCGCGTTTTTGACACTCTTCTATTTTTGTGAGTCATATTATGAATTATTGAAGTTGAATGAAAGAAATTTACTTCATTAGTGAATAATGAAAGTACATATTATACTTATAGCATAGGATGAACATACATGATGGGCTAATATTAGAGAAACTAAATAATTGTTAATGAACTTGTTAATTTACTAATTAATCTCTTACACAAGTAACCTATGCGCATTTTCAATACAAGCATAATAATTAATTCTAACTATGAGGAGATGGATCACCTTCGTATTGATTTCCGTGGTGTAATATCCACCACAAGTTGGAGGATGATAGATATCTATTATTCTCAACTCAAATATCAAAATGTAAAATGGTTAGAAAATAAGAGATTTGGCAACAAAAATATGTTAGTTGATCTTTAGAATATAATAGTAATATCTTCATGATTTTAGCTTACAGCTATCTCTAGCAAGATGACAATTTATTTTTAAGGGTTTTGTTCTTTCATAGAAAACATGATTTGTTGTTATGAATAGAGCATTTAGGTTGTCATACTATATGACATGTAGCTTAATGTACCAAATTTATAAATCTTTGATCAAATACAATAGTCATTGTAGTTTATAGGTTTCAACAACTAATGCACAATACTCTATCTCAGGAGATGATCTTGACATTATGAGATGTTTTTTATTCTCCAAAATATCAAAGATTTGCCAACAGAGAAGCATTGTCATGATATGAGTCTTTTGGAGACAACACACCCTACCCAGTCAACATAAAAAAACCTAGAAAATGATTGGTGGATCTCTAGGAAAAAAGAAATCATGATCAAGACAATTTTTGAGATATCTCAAGACTCTCGTAGTAGAATAAAATTGAGTAATTGTAGGATTAAATAGAAATTAAATTAGTTGAGTAACAAATGTGATTTTAGGTCTTCTTGTGGTAAGATAGAGTAACCTTCCAACTAATATTTTGTGTGTCATCATAGTGTAATTTTGAGGAAGGATCATAAAATGTTGAATTTGGATTAGATCCTAGAAGGCCTAGATTAGATAGAAGATCTAGGTAATATTTTATTTGACATGAAGAGATACCTTGATTTGACTAGGAAATTCAATTCTAAGAAAGTATTTAAGTTGGCCTAATATTTTTATCTTAAATGAATCATGTAGAATAGTTTTAAGGTGAAAAAAATCCTTCCAGAATTTCCTGTAATGATCACATCGTCTACATATACAAGGAGTAAGGTGGAAGAAGACGTGGTTTTCTTGATGAAACAAGAATTATGATGTGTTTTTACCAAAAATGATTTAAAGAATAATAACCTATAATTGTGAAGCTTTGATGATAAGAATATAATTAAAAATAATGGGTACTCTAATGTATTTATTTCCATGTGTATAACAATTATAATCATCTACACAAAAAGGAAATATCATCTACCCCAAATAGAGAATTGAGCCCTCAGAAGGAAATGATATTTTTCTGCAAAACTCAATAAGGTTTGCCATTTATATCTAAAGGAAAACATGATCATGTGTACCCATATAGACATGATCATATGTACTCAACACATGTTCCCCGGTGAAGAATTGACTAGTACTTGTGCCTATATGAAGAATTGACCACCTGTTCCCAAATGCATAATTGATCACTTGGGCCCAGATGACTGAAGGCATGCTATATTGAGTCACTATAAATAATGGTCTCTCAATGGTCTCATCATGACAATTGTGTTAGTAAAAAGAATGGAAGGATAAGGTTACATGCAAGGTTGTTAGACTCGCGAGTCTACTCAGATTCGTAAAGGGTCTGTAGACTCGACTCGTAAACTTGTATGAGTCTATGAAAAATTAAAAATGACTTCCAAAAACCTATAATTGACACGTATATCACATACACATATATATAATAGAACATCAATTAACATCAAATTTTAAACTTCATACTTCATAATAAAATTTCATAACAAAAAATCAATAATAGAACAAAAAAATAACAAAGTATATAGTTGAAGACTTAAAGTATTAACTCATTCTTAATTGGACACTTTCACGCAATAATAAAAAACATAAAACAAACATGCTAATGGCTTCATACATCCTTACAACACTTGTACATGCAGGTTATTTATAATTATTAATAATTAATTAATTGGTAAAAATCGTGAGAAAAAAATTCATGTGAGAAATGCATTATTGCAAGACAAATATAAATTTGTTTTGTTGTAAATCATAAATATTTTAAACCATTTTATCCTGTGAAAATTGATACATGTGGATTAGCGATCACTAAATCTGATTGAAATAAAATGGTTTATCATCTTTATAAAAGAGAACATAAAATAAAAGAACATATAAGAGAGAATACAAGAGAAGCATCCAAGTCAAACATATAAGAGAACACTTACACAATGAAGGATTGATTTACGACAACAAACATGAACACAATAAGAGGCTGACCAACGCGACCACATTGTCAATGAAGGGAGGAAGAAACTTTTTTGTAAAAAGAGACTAAGAAAGAGATGTTTCTAATTCTCATACAAGCAATAAAGTAAGAGTTTTTCTTTTAAAAATAATAGTAATTTCTTTTGGGAATTTGGGCTCTTTTGGGGTTTTTCCAAAAAAAGAGAAGGAATATTCTAAAAACTTATAAACTCGCGAGTCTATATGAGTTTGTGCAAGTCTACCTGAGTCTACTCGATTTTATCAAAAAGAGATTATATGTGCGAGTCTACTCATTTTTGCTTCCTAGACTCGTAAACTCGTACGAGTTTACGAGTCTACCCGTGAGTTTGACAACCATGGTTACATGCATATAGTACAATTTTAATGACTTCATTCCCAACAGACAAATAATTGACAAAGACAAATGGTCAAAAAATCAAATATCTGAGGCCTACATAAAGGAATCAAATTTAAATGTTGAAGGTCACCAACTTATAAGACTTTTGAACTAATGAATAACAATTTAAATTATTAGTAATGTTAGTTCCATGTTTTTATGGTTGGTTAAATTTTGGCTAAATATGGTTCTGAACATGGTTCTATGTTGGTGTTGGTAAGATGGTGTAACATCTTTATCAACTATCATAGAAGTTCCAGCTGTTATGAGTGTTACTACCAGATGTTAAAGACGATGTCATAACATCTAGACCAACAGGTTCAGCAGGTGCCTTATTTGACATATGTTCCAGTAGATGTTGTAACATGTTACAATAGAACATTTTAATAGTGTGTTGGATATTTTATCCTTGAAGATTTAATTTGAAGATATGAGTATATGGAATATTCTGTACTCATTATAGGCGAAGGCTAATCAAGTATTTTATTATAAACAAATGCAGATTTGATTGGTTTTTAAAAAGGATCGATTGCAACTTTTTAGGAAACTTTTTATGAAGATTGTTTCTATTTTTGTGGAGAAAGATTCTGCAGGTTTTTGGGAGCTGCTGATTGGATTTGATTGAAGAGTCCAAGCCCAACTATAGAAGACTGTATAAGGAGTCATCCAAGACCTAGTTTTTAAGAAGAGTTTTTTTATTGTAAAACCTTGTGTAAAACTAAGGGTTTAGGGTTGGTAGTTCCTTAGTTTCTCCATCTATTTTGTTTGTACATCCTCATGTATCTCTGATACATTTGAGTTGACTAATTGTTGATTGTTTTTCAAGATATTATTCTCACTCTAAGCCCATAGGCACGAGTTAAGTATTGCTCTTGGTCGGAGCTTTTAAGAAAGACTAAGTATTTGTTTTTGGAAGTGTGATCTTCATGTTTTCTTTGTTATAAGTTGTTGTGACTGTAACTTGTTGATAGACATTCCTTGTGACCGGGATAGGTCTTCCATCACTGTGGTGATTAGAAGTGGGATGGTGATTTCCCTGACTTAGGGATGACCTGATTTGAAGTTACAGTGGGTAGGGATTAGGCGATAAGTTGTAAACGGGAAAGTTTAGCTTCAAACTATTACTACTGATATTGGATTTCCTTCCTGGCTTGGTAGCCCCCAAACTAGGTGAGTTATCACCGAACTGGGCTAACATATCGTTGTGTTCTTTCTTTTTCTTCAAGTTATTTTTCTGTGTTGTTATTGTTATTGTTCTGTCGGCAGATGTTATAACACTATCGTGACATTGCTTCTACATTGAGACATCAATCTTAACATATTTAGTGTGCGTGCCAGAATTTTAATTGACATCAAGAACAGGCACTCGATTCTGATTACTGGGTGATATTCAAGGATATATAATTCTGGCATTATGGAGAAAAAAATGAGGTTTTAACAATAGACCATCCATGTTGGATGGTTCCAACTATGATTGGTGGAAAGTTCGAATGATAGCTTTTCTAAAAGTTATGGACAATAAAGTTTGGAAGGCTGTTTTGAAAGGATGGAAGCATCATGTTATGAAGATCATTGATAAAGAAGGGAAAGAGGTTGTAACTGACACAATCAAACCTGAAGAAGAGTGGAATGAAGATGGTGATAAAGAAGGTATTTAAAAATTCCAAAGCTTTAAATGCTCTATTCAACAAAGTAGACAAAAGTGTTTTCAAGCTGATTAATATGTGTACAGTGGCTAAGGAAGCTTGGGAAATTCTAAAGACAACTTATAAAGGCACCTCTAAGGAGAAGATCACAAGACTTTAGCTTCTCACTTCCAAATTTGAGAAGTTAAAGATGAATGATTATGAGACAATTCAATATTATCAAATGAAGATTCTTGAAATTACTAGTGCATTCAGTGCTTTGGGAGAGAAAATGTCAGGAGTCAAGCTGGTCAGAAAAATACTTAGGTCCTTGCCTAGGAGATTTGATATGAAGGTCACAACAATTGAAGAAGCTCAGGACATCAACAACATGATAGTTGATGAACTTGTTGGGTCACTTCAAACATTTGAATTGGCTATTGGTAACAAGGCTGAGAAAAAGAACAAAAGCATAACTTTTGTATCCAATACGGAAGATGATAAAGGTCAAGTTGAGTTGGACACTGATGAGGATATGTCTGATATCGTTGTTCTTATTGGAAATTAATTCAATAAGGTATTAAGAAGATTAGACGGAATAGGAAGACCAGATATCAAGAACATCTCACATGACATCAGTAATAGTCTTGATTCTCAGAAGAAAACAAGATAAGAAGAGAAGCCAGGTCAAAATAGAGACATTCAATGTTTTGAATATGAAGAATATGGTCATATTAGACCTAAATGTCCCAACTTCCTCAAAAAACAACAGGAGGGATTCATGATGCGTTCGCAAGTGCACATAAATATTGAAGTAATATAAAAGATTGTCGAACCCGCAGAGACCAATGTCAACCTACTGTAATCTATTATCGCTTAGTAAAGTTAAGGCTAATGAATGGTTGGATTTAGGGAAACTAAGAACTAAAACCGAAATAAAATAAATATTAAGATAAATATAAGAAAAGAGAGACCGAAATGCATATTCCGTGTATCTCAGGGACTCTGTAACTCGTTGGCTTGTACTGATATTAAAAATGTGCTTAGTAGAAAATACCAATTTAAAGACAATACCTCACACTCTCGTGGTTTTGAATAAAGTCACGTTCCTTAACTGTAGGATTTTACTCTCACTCGCCCACTTGAATCAAGGAACATGTTTTCAAAACTGAACAAGTTCTAATTGATTCTAAAGCTCTCTCGCCGTGTTTAGGATTAATGCTTAGTTTTTACTATCTGGTTCGATCCCCATGATCTTGCAATGCCGGCTCGAACCTTAATTAATTTCTCACTCTCGTGGCAAAACCGTTTTAGATAACCTCTCACTCTCGTTACAAGGCTATTTAAGTTAAGTTTAAAAACAAAGACCAAAACATAATTTCTAAATAAAATATTAAGCCAACATTCGTTACCTAATCCCGTCGGAGACGACGGTCCTCACATACCAGATTCTAAATGATTTAGCTAGACATGGAATTAATTGAAAATGAATTAAACATAAAAAAATTCAATTAAAAACAACATGGTAATTAAATTAACAATCATAAACGATAATTATAATAAAGCAGTAAAGAGAACCTGTAAAAGAGAAACTTGAATTAAAATTGAAATTAATCTTCAATAATCCGGCAAGCTTATGATCCAAGCGTATAAATGAAAGGTCCTAAAACTAATGGTGTGGTAGTTCCTCGATGTGAGAAACTACCACTTTTACATACTAAGTTTTCTTCCTAGAAACTAAGAATAATAATCTGTGTACAAAAACTTCCATTCTAAAACAATGAGTGTTAGGTGCTTTAAATAAACACGCGCGAAGTAAAAGAAAATATTTTTGTTGTTTTTGGTATAAAAGAAAACAAGACCTAAGTCTATTTAATTTTAATTTTAAGAAAACAATGTTAAAATAATTTATTTATTTATTTACAAAATTAATTTAGTTGGAGAAACAACTAGCCTAATACTTTTGTGATTTTTTATTTTAATGTTAAAAAAGAAGTCAATAGAAAAATGAACCAAATAGTAAAAATGCAAATGGGGGCACCCTTCGATTGCAGGGAAAGGTGGGGGCTTCGATCCCAGGAAAAACTATGGTCTTTGTTTCAAGAGAGATGTGGCATTTTCGATTCAGAAGAAAATGCCTTCTTTCGATTGGGCTAAGGAGTAAGCATGACTAGCCTTCGATCTAGGGAAAGGGAATGCCCTTCGATCCAGGCAGGGGGTGTCTTCTTCGATCCAGAAGGCCATGGCTTCGATCCAGAGAAGGTGTCTCCTTTGATCTAGGATGCTATACCTGCAAAAGTATGTTAGCGAAATAAAATGCAGGGCCTGGGTATCGAAACCCAGGCCCTTCGATCATGCGCGCGCTGGGTCTTTTCAGGCTAAGTATGCAGCAAATGTTAGCAAACGAAGAACATGACCTGGGTGCCAAACCCATGCCCTTTGATCCTGTATAGGATGGTAAATCGAATGTAATAACAAGTATGGATGTTTTATGCAAACACAAGGTTGGACAATTTACCCTCTATTACCAGTAGATTGGACTTTCGATTTCGGCGCTTCCTAGATGTAGGCACCTTCGATTTATGGCTTCTGGGCTTGGCTACTTTTGCTGAAGGGTGGCTTTGCTTGGAAAATTCTGGCAACCTTTGATGGATTTTGTGGGCAGCCTCTCTCTAATGTTTTTTTCGTCCCCCCCCCCCCCCTTTTAGACAACACTTGTGATCTCTTTATATAGAGGGGTAGAGAGGACAAGAAGTCAAAGTTTTAAATAGCCTTGATTGTGTTTGAAAGCCATGAATGATAATTTGTAACGTTGGCCAAACACATGGGATCTTGTCTCCCTTTTTAAATTTTGAATGATATGTAATTGGCCTTTGAATGCCCTCATTCGAATGGGCTAATGGCCTCCTTCGAATGGACCTTTGCAAACTTCTTCGAATGGCTCTTCTGAAGCTCCTTCGAATGGCTCTGATGAAGCTCCTTCGAATGGACTCTTTGCAAGCTTCTTCGAATGGACTCTTCTGAGGCTTCTTCGAATGTACCCTTTGAAAGCTTCTTCGAATGGACCCTTTGGAATGTCAATCGAAGGGTCTTGTTGAAATGCCAATTGAAGGACACTGTTATCATGCCAATTGAAAGACCTTGTTGAAATGCCAATTGAAGGACATTGTTACCATGCCAATTGAAAGTTACTTGTTAAAAGGATAATCGAAAGGTACTTGTTATAAATGTCAATCGAAAGACACTGTTACACTGCCAATCGAAAGGTACTTGTTAAAATTCCAATCGAATGGCCTTGTTAACAGGTCAATCGAAAGACCTTTGTCTATTCCAATTGAAAGGCGCTATGTGGATGCCAATCGAAAGACATTTTAGGGATGCCAATCGAAAGGCATTTTGGAGAGGCCAATCGAAAGGCACTTTGGCCAACTTCAAAATTTGTTGTTTTTCTTCAAACAAGTGTTTGTAACCACCCATGTAAGAGAAGACCTTGTAAAATAATGAGAGGGAAAATTTCGGGGTACAACACCCTAGTTGTAGGTCAAATGATTAGGAGGAGGGTTTGTCTGATCAATCCTTGAGTATCCTTGAGCAATTGAGAACCCTAGGAGTATAAGGAGGTATCTTGAATAAATTTGTCTTGAAAAATTAGAGGGAAAATTTTAGGGTACAACACCCGTTAACATCAATTGATTCACTGTCTCATGCTACTCCTTTGCAAGAACCATCATTCTTCAAAGCTTTCACTCGATAGAGTCTAATTACGTATTACCGTGTCACAAGATTTCCAAACGATTCACCGTCTCATGCTACACCTTTGCAAGAACTCCCGTTCTTCAAAGATTTCACACGGTCAAATCCAATATTTATGAAATCTTATGTAAACCCTTAAATCAACACTATGATCTTGAAGGACAAACCCTAAGGTTTTTCCCAATGAAACCCCCAAAAATTCTCAACCCAATCTTAGTTTACACCAATCTAAATTGAATATTATCAACACAAGTCTAGATGGCACCCAAACAAAGAATGATTATGTGTAATTTGTTTGTGTGTATGCATAGATGAGAGGTTAAAGATGATGAATAATTTTTGCATGTGTTTATAATTTCATCAAGTTGAAAATGATGCATGTATGAAGTATTTATTATAGATGTGCAAGTTTGAGTAAAAAAAGGACAATGCGCCAAACAAGACTTTAGACAATTCTTTTTTTGACTTTAGACAGCGTTTTAAAGCGCTGTCTATTCCAGCGCTGCTGTAGGTAAAGACAGCGCTTTGTTAAAATTAAAAGCGCTGTTAAATTATCCCTTTAGGCTACCCGTTTACTTTGAAAGCGCTGCTAAAGGCCCCCTTTAGTCAGCGCTTTTACTTTTAAAGCGCTGCTAAAGGTCCCCTTTAGCCAGCGCTTTTACCTTTAAAGCGCTGCTAAAGACCCCCTTTAGCCAGCGCTTTTTCTTAAACAATTTTTTTTATAAAAAAAAAGCACCTTTAGGCAGCGCTTTTAATGTTAAAGCATTGTCTAAAGCCTGCTTTAGGCAACGCTTTTTTTAAAGTGTTGCTAAAGGCCCCCTTTAGCTAGCGCT
The DNA here is from genome assembly GCA_948472305.1 of Vicia faba. Classification (NCBI taxonomy): domain Eukaryota; kingdom Viridiplantae; phylum Streptophyta; class Magnoliopsida; order Fabales; family Fabaceae; genus Vicia; species Vicia faba. The sequence continues at coordinate 169,984,987 of OX451739.1, read as the reverse complement.
TTTTCTAAAACAAATTATTTTTTTAAAAAAGAGCCACTTTAGGCAGCGCTTTTACAGTAAAAGCGCTGTCTAAAGGGGGCTTTAGACAGCGCTTTTTAAAGCGCTGTCTAATGTCAACTAAATTTTTTATATAACCTTTTTGAAAAAAAAAAGTGTTGTTTGATATATACAATTCTATGTGCACAAATTTTAACTATATTTTGCACCTGTATATACTGTTATACCCCAAAATTTGCCCTCCCATATTCTCCAAAATTTGTCAAGTCAAGGTCACAAAATTCCCCAAGGGTTGTGCAGTGCAATAGTCTCCCATACAGTCAAAATTAGGGTTTTGAGTCTGATCAAGAAAAGGAGGTTTTCAAGAGTTCAATCAAGTCTCATAGGCTTACAAACATGGTCAAGCATCCCCATATCAAGTTTCAAGGCATTCAGTTCAAGATTGCACAGTCAAAACCCTAGATTGCACTACAGTCAACTGTAGGGGCAAAATGGTCATTTGGCAGTCAAAAGTTCAAATTTTTGGTCAACCTATCATTTTGAAGTCACAAACATCACTTGATCAATGCTTGATCATGATTCTCAAAGTTTGGCTCAGAAATCATCAAGATGCAAAAGTTGCTATATTTGGACAGCTGAAAAAGTCAACTGAAATTGACCAGGGCATAACTTTCACATGGATTATCAGAAAAATTCCATCCAAAGCTCATTTTGAAGAGAAAGACATTTCCTACAACTCATCTTCATACTTCAAGTCCAAGAAGTGCTCTCACAAAAAGTTATCAATTTCAACATTACAGGTCATTTTCAAAAGTCAACAAAAAGGGACTTTAAGTCAAAGACCATAACTTGAGATTGGTAAATCAAAATGACATGGGACCAAAGACATTGGTTAAAGGACTCAAAGACCTTTCCAAAATGTCCAAGAACATGTGAAAAGCTTAAAAATTGAGCAAGTTATGCCTTGTAGAAGTTGGGAAAATTTTGTGAAATGGCAAAAGTCAATTATCTTTGAAAATCCAATTTTGACAAAAGGGCCCCATTTTTCTCACTTTGTCCATCCTTGTCATGCCACACACGTGGCCCATGGTTGATTTCAAGACCAAATGTTGACTTTTTCATTTTTATTTAATTTTTGATGATTTAATTCATTTTAATTCATTAAAAATTCAAATAAAATTTAAAAGTCAATGTAATGGTGTCAAATGAATTTGGACAAGTTCTATACATCATGAACCAACTCAAAAATCAGGCCAAGGTTCATTTTCATACTAAGTCTAGGTTTTGGCTAGAATTTAGGAAAAAATGGTTAATGAACAAACCCTAATGCCAATTCTTTCTCAAGCATGGATTAAGGTCAAATAGCAAGCCTATTCAATTGCAGGATGATCACTGAGTCCAACCCTACCTAGAACATAGCACAAAGCACGCTGAAAAGGCATTTGGACATTTGAAATTTTGGACATAAAAAGCAAAACTGAAATCATAGCTAGGGATCTTTTGAAGCCTCAATTTTTATACCATTAGTATCCTGGACCATCATTGAACGCATTTCAATCCATAACCTCAATCAAAAGCTCCCTGAACTAGCCTCTGCAAGTGAAACTGTACAGAGAAATTTTGAATTCGTATTCTTGATTTTACGCATCCTCTTGCATTTTTAATTATACATTCATGTTCCTCACAAGGTTTCCAAACTGACCAATGCATTTAATTTCATTTTTGTGCCATAAATTGGAACTTGCCATTTTCGAATTCTAGGGTTCCTGTGTTCTTAAATTGGGGATTTTGAATATAGGAAAAATTAGAACTCAGAAGCACCATGGCTGAATTCAGTGCCTCAAGACGAAAACACCTTGACCCTCGCGATTAATTTCTGATGCACACAGCTCTATTCGCTATTTTTTCAAATGTGGTCTAATGCAGCGCTTTAAAACCGTTGCTTTATGTATTTGTATTACAGGACACGCGAAGAAGAAGAAGATGTGTCAGCTGGTGATTGGTTCGTTCAAAATTCGCGCGCGTTTAACCAAGCACTAACCATTTTCCTTTATATATTTTATTGATTATTATATGTTAAATGAAAACAACCAGCTCAGCTGGCAGGGACGCGCACTAGTGACCACAATGACCTGGGTTCAAGTCCCAGGTCTTGCAATTTCTCAATATTATTTTTCCTTTCCAGGTTCAATGCAACGCCCACATGAGGACTCACCATGCACATTCAAGAAGCGTTATCCACGTGTCCCAGGGGACCTGATCAAGGGTCCAGCTTGAAGGTATACCATGAGGGCAAGTCAGCAGGCGCACACTTGAATGGAAAAAGTCAACAAATGGCCATCAACTGGGCCAGGCCTTTCAGATTTGCACTCCCAAATTCAAATCCATACCCTCCTGGTTCTATTTTTCTTTCTTTTTTAATTTTCTTCATATTCTATTATTTACTTTTTTTTACTTTCTGATTTAATTAATTTTTTTACAAAAATACAAAAAACATTAAAAATACAAAAAAAAATATAATTAATTCTTTTTTTTTAATAAATTAAAATGTGACTCATTTAGTTTAATTAGGTTTTAGTATTCATTTTAATTCTTTTTTCATAACAAAAAATCCAAAAAATATAAAATTAGGGTAATTATTAATTTCTCATATCCTTTTAACCTTTTTCTCACAATGTTAATATTTATTATTTATTTTCTGTAAATCAAAATTGTACATAATTAGTTTAGAATTTAATTAGGTTAGAAAATTAAATCTTTTTCACAATAAACTTAAAAAATGATAGAACTAGGATTTTAATTTTAATTAACTTTTCTCTTTTTTCTTTTAAACCTAAAAAACACAAAAACATTATTTTTAATTTTTTAATTTCCTTGATTATTTTAATTATCTGTTAAAGGGTCCAACGCCCTAATTTTGTTTAGTCTTTATTTCGCGCATTTGTTTTATATTGTGTAAATACCTCTGTATATGCCCCAAAGCCATGTAATTAAAAACTCTCGGACTTTTTATTTATTCGCTTTATTTTATTTTCAGTCAAATCGGGTTCGGTTTTTTTGGCGATGTGGACCCGCGCCCGTTGTAATAGTTAGATTTATTTTCTCGCAAATATAACTGTTAATAAATATGCATGAAAGAATGAATGCCCGAAAAATAAAATTGAATCATTAGATCACCAATGCATGACAAGACAAATAATGAACTGAAAATGACACACAATTCGCACACACCACCCCTAGGGTACGCCTCACTGTTGCCTTTCGAAAGGTGGTCGTCGAGTAGAAAACATCTTAGTAAGTCCTCATGGTCCGGGAACCTGGCATGAGGGTAGCTTCTAAGGTGTTTTCCCATTGCTCCGGTGACCACCACGTCCCTAAAACTCGAATTGACCCGAATACCTCCAACGGTGGTGCTACCTACCTCTCAATGGTGGGATGGCACTACTTTAAAGGACTCTTACACAGACGAATTCCTTAGGGTAGGTAGGTTCTCGTAGGTACTTGCTCTCTTCAAAACAAAACTCAAACTCTTTTCACACCAACACACTTTCAAAAAACTTTCAAACAAACTTTTCAAACACTCTGACGTACGAGTCGAACTGAAACTTTTCAAAGAATACTTTTGAAACCCACAATTGAAAAGCAAACAACAATTTTGAAAACACATTGAGCAAGTACCTAAGAGCCCATGGATAACCATGGATAGAAAGGGTGCTAACACCTTCCCTTTCTATAACCTACCTCCCGAACCGAGAGCAATCTCTTAAAAGGAATTTTTCTGTGCTTTTGTCCTTTCCTATTGGAGAAAATAAAAGACGGTGGCGACTCTTGCTTCCGCGACATTTCGCGAACCAGCTTTAAAACAGTCAGTTCCGGATCCACCGATCACAGAACTGGCGACTCTGCTGGGGAAAAACTTAAAGTGGGGTGTACCTTAGGACTAAGATCATTGTGTTTTCAATTGTACTCTTTGTTTGCTTTATTATTATGGGTTGCTTGGGAGTTCTATAGATCCTAAACCCGGATCTGGGGATACCTTCTTAGAAAGTATCAACAAGGCTGTGAGGGAACTGTGCGGGGTATACCGACATGGTTGAAGCAGTCTGCTACGTTGATGTGACATTTTGGTGTGTACCGGTAACCCTTGAGTCAGTCAAGGAGAGTACGGGGCCTCCATGTGGTGTCATGAAGCATCAACAGACCTTAGGAACCTTAATTGAACCATCTTGGCCTCTTTAGGGTAGTGAGATAACTGACTTTGGTGCAGTCCGAGGTTGGTTGATACTCGATACTACACTCAATTGAGGGTTGCTTTCCTGGAATATTTCGGTCGCCAGTTCAGTGGCTAAATCGAAACGATGAACAATGAAAGCAATCCCGTGATATTGGGAACCTTAGAACCCGGTTACTTTGATTAGGACAGGATGAACCCACCAACTTCAAGAGGGTACTACCCAGACCCCATGCTGGCCTTAAACCTTAAGGGCCTGTCTTGTGTGCCTTGTGTGCCTTACATGTTTGTCTTTGTAAATATCTGTGTTTAATCATAGCATCATGACATCATCCAGCATCATATGCATTAACTAACCATTTCAGGGGTTCGAATTTTCATCTTTGTTCTTGTTTTGTAGGACATGGAAACTGTTCGTAGAAAGACAATTCCAATCAGTCTTGTAAGGATCCCTCCTCAGCTTAAGGAGCTTATATCCAGGATTCCCGAGAACTCTTCATTCAGTGAAAGGCATGGAAGCCTCATCAGCTTGGTCAACACCAACATTGAGGAAGATATGATAAAGGTCCTGTTCCAGTTCTTTGACCCTCTGCATCACTGTTTCACCTTCTTGGACTATCAGTTGGTACCTACATTGGAGGAATTCTCCCGACTCCTGAAGATCCCTATCCTTGATCAGCTACCCTTCAACGGTACAGAAAAGGAACCTAAGCTTGAAGAGATTGCTAAAGCCTTGCACCTACAGTCATCTGACCTCAAGGGACATTGGGAAGTTAGAAGTGGTATCAAAGGATTCTTAGCCAGGTTTCTGTTTGAAAAGGCCTATGATTGTTGGAACTCCCTTGACTTACAAGCTTTTGAAGAGGTTGTGGCCCTCCTTGTTTATGGTTTGGTGTTGTTCCCTAACCCAGACCAGCTCATTGATATCAGTGCTGTCCAGATCTTTATGTCCAGGAATCCTATACCTACGTTGCTGGGAGACCTCCTTCACTCATGTTACACTCGAACCATGAGAAAAAGAGGTGTCCTTATATGTTGCACTCCTCTCCTGGGAAAGTGGTTTATTTCGCACCTTCCACAATCAGTCCTGAAGAACGAGCGGGGTTTGAGATGGTCACAACGGTTGATGACTCTTACACATGCAGATATACATTGGTGTCCTAGGTCCAGAGAAGATGTCACTATCATTGATCGTTGCGGGGAGTATCCTAATGTTCCTTTACTTGGAATCAGAGGGGGTATTACTTATAGTCCATGCCTGGCTTGGAGACAATTTGGTTATGCTCGGAGGGATGGTCCTCATGACATGTTGATTCCTGACATAGTTTTTGACTTCGACAACGATACTCAAGGACTTCGCCAGAGGTTTATCAGAGCTTGGAGGATGCCTAGTAGGATAGACAGCAAGACATTGGGGCACAGGAACTCCATCCCTTTGGAGCCTTATCTCAAGTGGGTACGAGCCCGTTCTCAGAAGTTAGTAATGCCTTATCCTCACATGCTTCCAGTAATCAAAGAGCCTGCCTTGGAAGGAGAGGTATCTCATGTTATTCAGCACCCTGATATGCCCACATCCTGGGAAGAGATGCAGAAGAGCTGGATCCAACTGAAGGAAGAACGGAATTCTCTTGAGACTAGTTTGCATGCCAGTGAAAAGAAGGTCTTGGAGCTCACCCGCCTGTTGCATGAGGAAAGGAGTCTCAACACTTACATAGCTCCAAAGAAGATGCGCAACATATTTTGGATGTGATTTGATCTTTTTGTACTTTTGCCCATGAGGCTTTGATGTATTAAAACAATGATTTTCTTAATAATAAAGTGTGTTCCTTTTGGTCTACAACAAATTTGAATTTTCGAACCCTTGAATGCATTGCATAAACACATATCATTCATCATGTGCATCATAAATACTCTTCTTTTCAGGTTGTTTACCGTTCTTCGCTGTTTATTTCAGCATCATGAACCCTCCTGAATCATCAACCGATGCGGCTATCAAGGCTCTTCAGGCGCAGAACGTCCAGTTTCAGGCGCAAAACGCTCAATTTCAGGAGCTGATCAAGGGCTTGTCTCAGGGTCAACAAGAATTAAAGACCATGCTGTTGAAAAAGACTAAGAAGAAGAGGAGGACTGTGCTATTTAGCACTGGGCGCAGACTCGGGAACACCTTGCAAATTGAAGCTGAAAGGACTCCTCCATCTGTGACAGAAGGTAGTCACCATGAAAGGGAGGTCACTACTCCTGTGGGCTCTGATACTGAAACGGACTTCAACGACGACCAGTACCCTCCTGCTGAAGACCGGTACAAACAGCTGGAAGACAGATTAAAGGCTGTGGAAGTTCAACGGGTACCTGGATTGGATTTCGGAGACTTGGGGTTATCTACTGGAGTGGTGATCCCGCACAAGTTCAAAACACCTGCCTTCGTGAAGTATGATGGGGCCTCCTGTCCCAAGATGCACCTCCGTTCTTATGTAAGGAAGATCCAGCCTTACACAGCAGACAAGAACCTTTGGATCCACTTCTTCCAGGAGAGTCTTTCAGGGACTCACCTCGATTGGTTCTATCAGCTAGATGGAATCAGCATTCGTAACTGGGAGGATCTGGCCACTGCTTTTTACAAGCAGTATCAGTATAATGCCGACCTCGCTCCTACGCGTACCCAGCTCCAGGGTATGTCGCTAGGGTCGGGTGAAGGTTTTAAGGAGTACGCTCAGAAATGGAGAGACTTGGCTGGCAGGGTGCAGCCACCATTGACGGATCGGGAGCTGGTAGATATGTTCTTGGGGACCCTATCTGGTCCATTTTTCAATCATCTCATTGGTAATTCCTCTGCTGGGTTTACCGATCTAATCCTGACTGGTGAAAGGATTGAGGCCGGTATAAAATCGGGGAAGATACAGAAAGTTGCCTCCTCCAGTACTGAGAAGAAACCCTTCAAAAAGGAGGCTAGTGCTGTATATAACTCCCGGAGAACAGAGCGACCTGAACACCGCCAATCTGTCAGTGCGGTAATGATTGCCAAACCTGCTGCCGCTCCTCGGCCAACTAATCCCCAAAAGTTTGAAAGACCCCGGAGAGAGTTCACCCGGTTAAGCATGACCTTATCACAAATCCTGCCACAGTTGCTATCCACCAATTTAGTGACTGTCAAGGAGGCTCCAAAGTTTCCCAACACTGCATCTCCCAAGTTCAATCCAAATGCTCGCTGTGCTTATCACTCTGATAGCCCGGGGCATAACACAGATGACTGTTGGGCCCTAAGGAACAAAGTTCAAGACCTCATTGATGCAAAGGAGATACAGTTTGAAGCGCCCGAGAAGCCAAATGTTGTAAATGCTCCCATGCCCCACCATGGAGTGAATGCTGTTGAGGAAAATTTGTATGTAGCTTCGGTGGATGATGTTGCTACTCCGTTGCTGATGGTTAAGAGGAATCTGTTGCTAGCCGGTTTATTTCCGGGATGTAGCGAAAGTTGCCCTCTGTGTGTTGATTCCCCTGCTGGTTGTTCTCTGTTGAAGTCAGGCATCCAAAACCTGATAGATAGTAGAGAGATTTTGTTCGAAAAGACTGTTGTTCCTGCTGCTCCTGTTGAAGAAGTGTCAATCGTCACCATCTTCAACAACTATTCCGAGGCTCCTTCAAAGAAGCCTATACAAGTTGTGTCAGTTCACAAGAATGTTCCCATCACCATTACTGTTCCGGGGCCTATACCCTACAAATCTGATAAGGCTGTCCCATGGCACTATGGGGCGGATGTTTATGTTCTGGGTGTGAAACAAGAGTGCAACATTGATACTGGTGTCTCCAACATCACCGGGCCTGCTAAGGTCACTCGTAGTGGAAGACTGTTCTCGCCAGACATTGCTCCTCCAGCAATTCATAGGCCTTTGATCTTCACACCTGCCAGAGTGCCTGTTTCTCCTGACCAAGTATCCACCCCTGCTGCTGAGTCATCTGATACTCGGGGCAAGGGAACTGCTGCTGATGTGCCTGCCAGGACGGAGGCACCAAAGACCATTGTTGAGGCTTCCAAGCAGGAAATGGAAGAAATTCTCAAGATAATAAAGAAAAGTGATTTCAATGTTGTGGAACAGCTGGGGCACACCCCCTCTAAAATCTCCATGTTGTCACTGCTGCTGTGTTCAGAGGCCCATGCAAAGGCTCTGATTGCTTTCTTAAAGACTGCCCATGTACCCCAAGATACGACTGCTGACCAGTTCACCGATTGTGTGGCCAACCTAACTGCTGATAATGGCCTGGGTTTCTCTGATGCCGATCTGACAGCAAAGGGGAAGAACCATAATGATGCCCTGCATGTCTCCATTGAATGCAGGGGCACTACTCTTGCTCATGTGCTGGTTGATACAGGTTCCTCATTAAATGTGCTGCCTAAAAAGGCTCTGGATAGGCTGGATTGTGAAGGTCTAGAGCTCAAACCAAGTAGCATTGTTGTCCGGGCCTTTGACGGGTCCAAAAGAATGGTGCATGGTGAAGTGGACATCCCAATCAGGGTTGGGTCACAGGTATTCGATTCAAAGTTCTATGTGATGGATATCCATCCGTCCTATTCTTGTTTGCTGGGTCGCCCATGGATCCACAAAGCTGGAGCTGTGACTTCTACATTGCATCAAAAGCTCAAATACCCGGTCAGGGGGAGGATTGTAACAGTGCAAGGGGAGGAGGAATACATGGTCAGCCACCTCAACTCTTTCAGATACGTGGAAATGGATGGGGAGTTCATTGAAACCCCCTTTCAACATTTTGAGGAGGTACCACCAACCTTGGCAACAGCAGAAAATGAAGAGGTTTCTCCTATGAAGATGGCCTCCTTAAAGGACGCCCGGGCTGTGATCGAAAAAGGTGAATGTGCAAATTGGGGCAAGCTCCCTGATCTTACTCCTAAGACTAACAAGTTTGGGCTGGGTTTCACCACAGAAGCTCAGAAAGCGGTGCGCAAGGCAAGAATTGGAAGACCTCCGGTGCTCATCACTCACTCTGAAGTGAATGCTATTGGAGAGGAAGATGAAGTGGAAGAGTCAGAGTTCGATAGCTGGATCTACCCAACGGCCGACGGTGGATTGACCAATTGGACTGCCAAAGATTTTACTCCCATAACTTTTGTTTCCCAGTAATGAATTTCTTTGTTTTTGATTTGTAATAAACAATAATTTGAGACTATATGGCCCGGTGTCTTACCCGGGGCACCGTGGTTTTATTTATGAGGGCTTTTGTTTGTCACCATCATATATCATGAATAAAAGCATTGGACGTTTTTCACAATTCAAATTTTGCGTTCCTTTTCTTTCCTTTCTTTACATATTGCAAAACAGCTGTATTTACACACACACTCACTCGTACAGGTTTCAATCCACTCTGGATCTCACTGGTAACGACTCTGCTACTGCCAGTTATGACTTCGAAAATCCGATCAACTTAGCCGCCGACGAAGGTGAAGATGATTGCGAAGTGCCTGGTGAACTTGCAAGACTGTTACAACAGGAAGAGAGGGCAATTCAACCCCATGAAGAGCCAGTGGAAATGATAAACTTGGGTACGGAGGAAGACAAGAAAGAGGTGAAGATTGGTGCCAACCTAGAACTCAGCGTGAAGCAACGGTTGACTCAGATGCTGCGGGATTATAAAGAAATCTTTGCCTGGTCCTACGAAGATATGCCCGGATTAGATACCGACATTGTGGTCCATCATTTACCAACTAAAGAAGATTTCCCTCCGGTTAAGCAAAAGGTTCGTCGGATGCGTCCAGAGATGTCTGAGAAGATTAAAGCCGAGGTTATGAAGCAGTTTGATGCCGGGTTTCTTGCAGTAACTTCTTACCCTCAGTGGGTTGCTAATGTGGTGCCGGTACCTAAGAAGGACGGCAAGGTCAGGATGTGTGTTGATTACAGGGATCTGAACAGGGCCAGCCCCAAGGATGACTTCCCTCTACCCCACATTGATGTCCTTGTTGATAATACAGCTCAGCATAAAGTGTTCTCTTTTATGGATGGTTTTTCAGGCTACAATCAGATCAAGATGGCACCTGAAGACATGGAAAAGACTACCTTTGTTACTCAGTGGGGGACCTTCTGTTACAAGGTCATGCCGTTCGGGTTAAAGAATGCTGGGGCAACCTACCAACGTGCCATGGTTACCTTATTTCATGATATGATCCATCATGAGATAGAAGTGTATGTGGACGACATGATCGCTAGGTCCCAGACTGAGGAAGAGCACCTAGATCATCTGCAGAAACTGTTCGACCGGTTGAAATTGTACAAGCTGAGGTTGAACCCGAACAAGTGCACCTTCGGGGTAAGATCTGGGAAATTGCTAGGCTTCGTGGTCAGTGACAAGGGAATTCAAGTGGACCCCGCTAAGGTCAAAGCCATTCAAGAGATGCCAGTTCCTAAGACAGAGAAGGAAGTCAGAGGCTTTCTAGGACGTCTGAATTACATTGCTCGGTTCATCTCACATTTAACTGCTACCTGTGAACCAATCTTCAAGCTGCTGAAGAAAGATCAGGTGGTACGTTGGAATGATGAATGCCAGGCTGCTTTTGACAGAATCAAAGAATATCTTCAAGAACCACCCATCCTTATGCCACCAGTTGAAGGGAGACCTTTGATACTTTACCTGACAGTACTTGATAATGCAATGGGGTGCGTGCTGGGGCAGCATGACGAGTCTGGCCGAAAAGAGCATGCCATTTACTACCTTAGCAAAAAGTTTACCGACTGTGAGACCCGATACTCACTGCTTGAGAAAACTTGCTGCGCTTTGGTATGGGCTGCTCGCCGGCTGAGACAGTATATGCTGACTCACACTACCTTGTTAATCTCAAAAATGGATCCTATAAAGTACATATTCGAAAAGCCTGCTCTGTCTGGGAGAATTGCAAGATGGCAGATGATCTTGACGGAATATGACATTCAGTACACGACCCAAAAAGCCATCAAGGGAAGTGTATTGGCAGACCACCTAGCACATCAAGCTGTGGATGACTACCAATCAATGAACTTCGAGTTTCCAGAGGAAAGCATTATGATAGTAACTGACTGTGAAATACCTGGACCGGATGAAGGACCTGAACCAGGATCCCGATGGTCTATGCACTTTGACGGAGCCTCCAATGCTTTGGGAAATGGTATCGGCGCCATAATCGTATCTCCACAAGGTACTCATACTCCACTCACCGCTCGGCTGTGTTTCAACTGTACCAACAACATGGCGGAGTATGAAGCGTGTATTATGGGTCTTCAAGCTGCGATCGACCTGAGGATCAAATTTCTAAGTGTCTTCGGAGATTCCGCTCTCGTGATCAATCAGATCAAAGGAGAGTGGGATACGAAACACCCAAACTTGATTCCTTACAGAGAATGCGTGTTGGCCCTGATCCCCCACTTCACAGAGATAACATTTGAGCACTTTCCAAGAGAAGAGAATCAGCTGGCGGACGCGTTAGCTACAATGGCTTCAATGTTCAAGGTTAAATGGGATAATGAAGCTCCTCGGATCATCATCTGGAAACTGGACGAACCGGCATACTGTTGTGATCTCGAAACTGAATTGGTGACTGAAAAGCCTTGGTACCACGAAGTGAAGAGATATCTGGAAGCTCAGGAATACCCTGAAGGTGCTTCTGTCAATGATAAGAAGTTCCTGAGGAGGTTTGCAGCCAAGTTCTTTCTTAGCAATGGCATCTTGTACAAGCGAAACCAGGATTCAACTCTACTGCGTTGTGTAGATAAGACGGAAGCAGAAAGAATCATGGAAGAGCTGCATGAAGGGACTTTTGGTACACACTCCAGTGGACATACCATGGCAAAGAAGATCCTACGGGCAGGGTATTACTGGTCTACCATGGAAGCTGATTGCTACCAACATTCTAGGACATGCCATAAATGCCAGGTCTACGCAGATAAAGTGCATGTTCCTCCGGTTCCCCTGAATGTTCTGACTGCGCCTTGGCCATTTGCAATGTGGGGCATAGACATGATCGGTGAGATAAAACCTACGGCATCCAATGGACATCGCTTCATCCTAGTGGCGATTGATTATTTTACGAAGTGGGTTGAGGCAGCATCCTATGCTACGGTAACCAAGACTGTTGTGGCACGGTTCATTCGGCACAACCTGATCTGTCGGTACGGTGTCCCTGAGCGGATTATTACGGATAACGGTACCAATCTGAACAATAAGATGATTGCTGAGCTCTGCGAACAGTTCAAGATACAGCACCATAATTCTTCTCCTTACCGACCGAAGATGAATGGGGCTGTGGAAGCAGCAAATAAGAACATCAAGAAGATCGTGCAAAAGATGACAGTAACGTATAAAGATTGGCACGAGATGTTACCATTCGCCCTGCATGGGTATCGTACCTCAGCTAGGACGTCAACCGGGGCAACTCCTTTCTCTCTGGTTTATGGCATGGAAGCAGTCTTGCCGATTGAGGTACAAATTCCTTCTCTCCGGATAATGAAGGATGCAAATCTGAATGAAGATGATTGGATCCAAACACGACTTGATCAGCTCAACCTTATTGACGAAAAGAGACTTGCTGCTATCTGTCATGGTCAGACGTATCAGAAGCGAATGATCAGGGCATTTAACAAAAAGGTCAGACCACAGGAATATCAAGTCGGGGATCTGGTGATCAAGCGAATCATCCTTCCTCAGAGTGATCCAAGGGGCAAATGGACCCCTACGTACGAAGGGCCATTTGTGGTTAAGCATGTGTTCTCAGGAGGAGCAATGATATTAACCAATATGGATGGTGACGACCTTCCTCACCCCGCCAATGCAGACATAGTTAAAAAATACTACGCATGAAAAATGACCCGCTAGGCTGACATGCCTAGGCAAAAATAAGGGCTTCCCGTCGAACCAAAAGGGTTCGGGCAAAATGAAGGGATGAAAATGAAAAAATCTGTACACCCGGCAAGTCGAAAACCTGAAAAGGCGGCTTGGGCAAAAATGGGTATCCCGGTGGACTGAAAACCCGAAAAGGCAGTCCAGGCAAAAATAAGGGATAAAGCGTAAAACCATGTCTCATGGGATCACTTTGCATCCAGAATCCGGTATCTACATCAAGACGGCATCGATCGGTCAGCTTCACTTTCAACCAAGGTCATCAAGGGATGAGACGCTCGGAGTTATAAAGGCAATGGCGGAGTTGAAACCCAGTGGATCATTCATCTTTCACACAGCTGTTTTATTTTCTTTTGTATAAAACTTGTAATAAACTCTCTTGTTCGGCGACGTACCTCTTACTAGGACGCCAGCCTCTTGTACACAAAACGCCTATTCACAGGCTATTCAAAATCAATACAAATATACTTTTCAGTTAAACGTGCCAACTGTTTTTCTTTTTCCGTTTTGTTTTGCGAAGAACGTCCAAGGTTCAATTTGTGATATATGCATTTGACAATAATTTGCTAGCTCATAAATATTTGCATACGAAACAAAGAATTGATTGCAGGTGACACCAGAAACAGGGGCAATAAAGAGTTGTCTGAGCAGTCTGATTGTTCTATCTTCCAAGGTACCAAGGTAGGTTCAGCTAAAGAATCCAGCCATTCCCCAGAGAATGGGACAGCAAGTCAGTGCATTCTTCCCCAGCATATCAAAGCATATCTTAAATTCCCCAGGAGAGTCCCATCCAAGTTCCCTAGGAAAGATGGAATTCATCTCCCCAAGCAGTAAGCTTATCCCCAGTAAATTCTGGAAGCTTATCCTTCACAGGACGCGAACACGTCGTCCCGGCTTTATTCAAAGAGTTATTTCCTTAACAGGATATAACTGGGTTATCCTCAGCCGAAGACCAAGGGAAAGTCGTCGTCAACGTAGTTCTTTCCTATCCCCAGCGAAGTCTATTCACACTTCCAATACAACAACGGTATCTCAACAGAGTTACTATCAATATTCAGCAAGGCATCACTCTCCCCACAGAGTATTGCTTCCCAGCATGATCACTAAAGTATCTTTTCTCCCCGCAGAATCTCCCATTCGCCAAGTTTATTCCGCGACGGAGTCATCTTCTCCTACCGGTATCCTTGCAGTTATCATCCCCAGCGGAAGCAAAATCTATTCTTCAACATCAGCCCGGGATAGGACTTCCTGGCACCCGTCAAGGATTTACTTTCCTAGACGAAAACATACATAAAACATCACATACATCATTATAGCATGCATAACGCACTGCATCATGCAAATCTCATTTATGTTGAGAACATCATTGCTTGATCCATATCATGCATTGCACATGACTGACTTTTATCTTTCAGGGAAAATTCAGTTAAGTTCTCAAGACATTTCAAGACCTAGACTGATTCAGTCAAAGGCCTCCTCTGGTTCAGTTAAATCGTCCCAAGATTTTCCTGATTGCTTATCCAGTGGAAGACATTTCAAGACCTAGACTGATTCAGTCAAAGGCCTCCTCTGGTTCAGTTAAATCGTCCCAAGATTTTCCTGATTGCTTATCCAGTGGAAGACATTTCAAGACCTAGACTGATTCAGTCAAAGGCCTCCTCTGGTTCAGTTAAATCGTCCCAAGATTTTCCTGATTGCTTATCCAGTGGAAGACATTTCAAGACCTAGACTGATTCAGTCAAAGGCCTCCTCTGGTTCAGTTAAATCGTCCCAAGATTTTCCTGATTGCTTATCCAGTGGAAGACACTTCAAGACCTAGACCGGTTCAGTCAAATCGTCCCAAGATTTTCCTGATTGCTTATCCAGTCAAAGGCCTCCTCTGGTTCAGTTAAATCGTCCCAAGATTTTCCTGATTGCTTATCCAGTGGAAGACATTTCAAGACCTAGACTTATCCAGTCAAAGGCCTCCTCTGGTTCAGTCAGATCAATCCTAAGATCTCCCTGATTCTTATCCCAAGTAGAAGACACTCCAGATTTTTCTCAACGAGCGTTGTTGAAGTTAAAGTCGCCCAAGGCTCTCTTACCATTCATGCTAAGGAAGTAATCATCCCTGGTTCTTTCATTGCTGTTTGAAGCTCCAGACTCAGCTCCTGCAACGTGTCAGGTACTCATTTTCTGTTTTGCAGGTATGCAGGTTCTCGCTAAGGAATCTCTTACGCAATCAAACACCCAGATGGCATCTATAAGCCCATCATCCCATCCAGCAATCTCCAAATGGCATCTATAAGCCCATTCCCCCATCATTGCTAACATGTGAGCGCAAATTTCCGGGCACTCTAGTGTCCAATCTTCTTTTACCCTCGGATTACGAAAGGCACGTCAGCCAATCTGCATCCTCAGGTCTAAGAAGATTGAACAGGGGCAACTGTTATACCCCAAAATTTGCCCTCCCATATTCTCCAAAATTTGTCAAGTCAAGGTCACAAAATTCCCCAAGGGTTGTGCAGTGCAATAGTCTCCCATACAGTCAAAATTAGGGTTTTGAGTCTGATCAAGAAAAGGAGGTTTTCAAGAGTTCAATCAAGTCTCATAGGCTTACAAACATGGTCAAGCATCCCCATATCAAGTTTCAAGGCATTCAGTTCAAGATTGCACAGTCAAAACCCTAGATTGCACTACAGTCAACTGTAGGGGCAAAATGGTCATTTGGCAGTCAAAAGTTCAAATTTTTGGTCAACCTATCATTTTGAAGTCACAAACATCACTTGATCAATGCTTGATCATGATTCTCAAAGTTTGGCTCAGAAATCATCAAGATGCAAAAGTTGCTATATTTGGACAGCTGAAAAAGTCAACTGAAATTGACCAGGGCATAACTTTCACATGGATTATCAGAAAAATTCCATCCAAAGCTCATTTTGAAGAGAAAGACATTTCCTACAACTCATCTTCATACTTCAAGTCCAAGAAGTGCTCTCACAAAAAGTTATCAATTTCAACATTACAGGTCATTTTCAAAAGTCAACAAAAAGGGACTTTAAGTCAAAGACCATAACTTGAGATTGGTAAATCAAAATGACATGGGACCAAAGACATTGGTTAAAGGACTCAAAGACCTTTCCAAAATGTCCAAGAACATGTGAAAAGCTTAAAAATTGAGCAAGTTATGCCTTGTAGAAGTTGGGAAAATTTTGTGAAATGGCAAAAGTCAATTATCTTTGAAAATCCAATTTTGACAAAAGGGCCCCATTTTTCTCACTTTGTCCATCCTTGTCATGCCACACACGTGGCCCATGGTTGATTTCAAGACCAAATGTTGACTTTTTCATTTTTATTTAATTTTTGATGATTTAATTCATTTTAATTCATTAAAAATTCAAATAAAATTTAAAAGTCAATGTAATGGTGTCAAATGAATTTGGACAAGTTCTATACATCATGAACCAACTCAAAAATCAGGCCAAGGTTCATTTTCATACTAAGTCTAGGTTTTGGCTAGAATTTAGGAAAAAATGGTTAATGAACAAACCCTAATGCCAATTCTTTCTCAAGCATGGATTAAGGTCAAATAGCAAGCCTATTCAATTGCAGGATGATCACTGAGTCCAACCCTACCTAGAACATAGCACAAAGCACGCTGAAAAGGCATTTGGACATTTGAAATTTTGGACATAAAAAGCAAAACTGAAATCATAGCTAGGGATCTTTTGAAGCCTCAATTTTTATACCATTAGTATCCTGGACCATCATTGAACGCATTTCAATCCATAACCTCAATCAAAAGCTCCCTGAACTAGCCTCTGCAAGTGAAACTGTACAGAGAAATTTTGAATTCGTATTCTTGATTTTACGCATCCTCTTGCATTTTTAATTATACATTCATGTTCCTCACAAGGTTTCCAAACTGACCAATGCATTTAATTTCATTTTTGTGCCATAAATTGGAACTTGCCATTTTCGAATTCTAGGGTTCCTGTGTTCTTAAATTGGGGATTTTGAATATAGGAAAAATTAGAACTCAGAAGCACCATGGCTGAATTCAGTGCCTCAAGACGAAAACACCTTGACCCTCGCGATTAATTTCTGATGCACACAGCTCTATTCGCTATTTTTTCAAATGTGGTCTAATGCAGCGCTTTAAAACCGTTGCTTTATGTATTTGTATTACAGGACACGCGAAGAAGAAGAAGATGTGTCAGCTGGTGATTGGTTCGTTCAAAATTCGCGCGCGTTTAACCAAGCACTAACCATTTTCCTTTATATATTTTATTGATTATTATATGTTAAATGAAAACAACCAGCTCAGCTGGCAGGGACGCGCACTAGTGACCACAATGACCTGGGTTCAAGTCCCAGGTCTTGCAATTTCTCAATATTATTTTTCCTTTCCAGGTTCAATGCAACGCCCACATGAGGACTCACCATGCACATTCAAGAAGCGTTATCCACGTGTCCCAGGGGACCTGATCAAGGGTCCAGCTTGAAGGTATACCATGAGGGCAAGTCAGCAGGCGCACACTTGAATGGAAAAAGTCAACAAATGGCCATCAACTGGGCCAGGCCTTTCAGATTTGCACTCCCAAATTCAAATCCATACCCTCCTGGTTCTATTTTTCTTTCTTTTTTAATTTTCTTCATATTCTATTATTTACTTTTTTTTACTTTCTGATTTAATTAATTTTTTTACAAAAATACAAAAAACATTAAAAATACAAAAAAAAATATAATTAATTCTTTTTTTTTAATAAATTAAAATGTGACTCATTTAGTTTAATTAGGTTTTAGTATTCATTTTAATTCTTTTTTCATAACAAAAAATCCAAAAAATATAAAATTAGGGTAATTATTAATTTCTCATATCCTTTTAACCTTTTTCTCACAATGTTAATATTTATTATTTATTTTCTGTAAATCAAAATTGTACATAATTAGTTTAGAATTTAATTAGGTTAGAAAATTAAATCTTTTTCACAATAAACTTAAAAAATGATAGAACTAGGATTTTAATTTTAATTAACTTTTCTCTTTTTTCTTTTAAACCTAAAAAACACAAAAACATTATTTTTAATTTTTTAATTTCCTTGATTATTTTAATTATCTGTTAAAGGGTCCAACGCCCTAATTTTGTTTAGTCTTTATTTCGCGCATTTGTTTTATATTGTGTAAATACCTCTGTATATGCCCCAAAGCCATGTAATTAAAAACTCTCGGACTTTTTATTTATTCGCTTTATTTTATTTTCAGTCAAATCGGGTTCGGTTTTTTTGGCGATGTGGACCCGCGCCCGTTGTAATAGTTAGATTTATTTTCTCGCAAATATAACTGTTAATAAATATGCATGAAAGAATGAATGCCCGAAAAATAAAATTGAATCATTAGATCACCAATGCATGACAAGACAAATAATGAACTGAAAATGACACACAATTCGCACACACCACCCCTAGGGTACGCCTCACTGTTGCCTTTCGAAAGGTGGTCGTCGAGTAGAAAACATCTTAGTAAGTCCTCATGGTCCGGGAACCTGGCATGAGGGTAGCTTCTAAGGTGTTTTCCCATTGCTCCGGTGACCACCACGTCCCTAAAACTCGAATTGACCCGAATACCTCCAACGGTGGTGCTACCTACCTCTCAATGGTGGGATGGCACTACTTTAAAGGACTCTTACACAGACGAATTCCTTAGGGTAGGTAGGTTCTCGTAGGTACTTGCTCTCTTCAAAACAAAACTCAAACTCTTTTCACACCAACACACTTTCAAAAAACTTTCAAACAAACTTTTCAAACACTCTGACGTACGAGTCGAACTGAAACTTTTCAAAGAATACTTTTGAAACCCACAATTGAAAAGCAAACAACAATTTTGAAAACACATTGAGCAAGTACCTAAGAGCCCATGGATAACCATGGATAGAAAGGGTGCTAACACCTTCCCTTTCTATAACCTACCTCCCGAACCGAGAGCAATCTCTTAAAAGGAATTTTTCTGTGCTTTTGTCCTTTCCTATTGGAGAAAATAAAAGACGGTGGCGACTCTTGCTTCCGCGACATTTCGCGAACCAGCTTTAAAACAGTCAGTTCCGGATCCACCGATCACATATACCATTACAAATTTTCACTAACATTGGAGCTTCAATCTAATAAAAAATAATACCAAAAGATACTATACATTTGCACCAACGTACTTATATATACTATTACTCTTGTACATATATACCTTTACAAAAAAAACACCAAAATAATACCATTATATACCATTACAAAATATATTCATCTCTATCTTCTACATATGCACATATAACCTGAAACAACACCAAAATATCGTAATTCATACCATGATACAAACAAAATATATATAATTTACCACATGACAAACAACAACAAAATTGAAACACTTGAATATACTCAAAATTCTCATCAATTAAATTAAGATTACAATATATCTTATATAACTTTCGTCTCAATAATGTATTGACACAAATCCTCCTTAAGTTCATCCAACTGAGAACTTGAGTAATAAGCACACTTGAATTCATCAAAGTACTACATAATAATATAACATAGTATGTTTAAGTTAAAACTATTTAATTATATGAGAAATATGTGTTAAATATTAAAATAACTTCTAAATTAGAAATTCATACCTTAGATGGAATCTCTATTCGATTTAAAAGAAGGATTTCTCTCATAAACCTCAACATATAAAAATCACAATCTACTTCGTTACGCTGCCGAGGACACTACACATGAAGAGAAAATATGGATAAGGCCTAAGTTTTATCAAGTATCATCACTATTAATATAATCAAAATTGTGATAATTAATTAATATACCTCCACTATAATCCATGTAATATTGTTGGCTTTACTCTTTGGTACTTGAACACCTCTTTGTGCTCGAAAAACTTGTATAATGCTAGTAAAATATAAACGCATGTTTAGAATAATTCACATGAATAAACAAATAAATAGACACACGAATATTTAGAAAAATCTCAGTTACGTATCGACCTCTTCTTCTACCCACCTTTGACAATCTGATGTGCAAAAGGCTTGCCAAATTGAGTACACACATCTTTCACCTTTTCAAAAATTTGGTCACCTGACAATGCAGGTGGAGCTTTACGTTGTTCGTTGTCTCCATTGAATGCTTTTCTCCACCCACGATAGTGATGTTTAGAATGTAAGAATCCATGATGATCGAGAAACACATTCTTCTGAAAAAGTTCCAATCGCGTCGTATCAGTTCCATCTTCACAAATAGGACACGCACGTTGACCTTTAATGCTATACTCAGATAGATTCTCGTATGCTGAAAAATCATTAATTGTGCCAAATAACATCGCTCTCAAATTGAAACTTTCTTTCCTATATCCATCATAAACCTCCACACTGTTCTCCCATAAAATCTTTAAATCTTTTATCAAAGGTGTCAAGTATACGTCTATGTCATTCCCTGGTTGTTTAGGCCCAGAAATTAACATAGATAACATCATGTACTAACGCTTCATACATAGCCATGAAGGTAGGTTATAAATCATAAGAATCACAAGCCATGTGGTATGTGAGATACTTTGAAGACCATGTGGATTCACTCCATCAGTAGATAATGCCAAGCGAAGGTTTCTTACTTCTTCTCTAAAATCAGGATAATCATCATCAATTTTTGACCACTGTGGTGAACCTGCCGGATATCGATACTTTTCATCAATAATTATTTCATCTGTATGCCAAGTCAAGTGTCTTGCATGGGTTTCACTATGAAACATGCGCTTAAATCTCGGAATTATAGGAAAATACCATAAGACTTTTGCTGGAGACAATTTTTCTTATATCGAGATAAACTGCATTTAGGGCACTCATTTAACGATGCATATTCATTTTGAAACAAAATGCAATCGTTTGGACAAGCATGTATCTTATCATAGCTCATGCCAATAGGGCACAATATTTTTTTGGCCTCATAGGTTCGATTAGGAAGAACATTATCCTTCGGAAGCATATCTCTTAAGGGCTAACAACTCTGTGAAACTTTTATCTGACCATCCATTGCCCGCCTTTAAGTTATACAACTTTAATACCGCAGACAGTCTTGTGAATTTAGTGCAACCTTTATACAACGGTTTCTCTGCACCGCTTACCAACCTCTCAAACATTTTGGGACAATCCTTAAGATCTTCTTCAAGTGCTTCTGCAATCTCTTCGACTCGATCATAATCGTATGTATCCGTGTCATTGTCGTCTGGAGCATAGGTCGTCGTATTACTTTTCTCCCCCAGTTCAACATTCTCGTTAATTTTCTCACCATGATATATCCAACACTTATAACTTCGATCAATCCCACGCGTCAGTAAATGCGATTTCAATCCATCTGCGTCAACCCGACCCACATAACAACAACCCAAGCAAGGACATTTCATTCGAATGGAGTCTTTGACGTGTTCAACAACAAACTTAACGAAATCCAATACCCCATTCTCATACTCTTTTGACAATGGATCGATAGTCATCCATTTTTTATCCATGGAATTACTACTAATTAAGGTAAACAAAAACACTATAATTATTCACGCAACTATTTCAAAAGAACATAAAGAAAAAAACTTTCGCGAACACAAAAAGAATATTAATACAAACTTTTAGAAATATTTCATAAGATTTAATCGGATTAGTTCTAGATCGATATAGATTAAAATTAATTATTTCTATATAAAATTAATTGTGCTTTTTAATTGATATAGATAGAATGTTTTATAATTTATGAATCAGATAGTAAATAAATAAACGAGTCGGTAATGTTGAATTTGAACTTGACTTACCAAAGAAAGAAGAGGGGTTATTGGTGCCGACAGCGGATGCTGCTGCTTTGATGTTCTTCGAATCGGTGATGGTCTTCGACTAATTACACCAATACAAAAAAGTCTTAAGCAAATTTTTAGTAAGCACACTAACATTGAAAATGCATAGAGTTGAGAATAAAATCACGATACCAATCCTCAAATGATTTCTAGAGTACTGAATAATATCACTTCTGCATAATAACATGAAATATGTTGAAAACCAATGCTACCTAGAAGCTATAAAATAGGGTTATATGTGTATGACATTTTCAAGATGGATTGAGGTATAAAGTGTATATGTGTCTGATATTTTCAAGATGGGTTGAGGTATGACCTATAAGATGCAGTAGTACCATTAGAGATACATTGTTTCTAAGTACTGGAAGGAATGCAAATGATAGGGGACATAATCGTACAAGTAAGAAAAGTAGAAGAAAATGAATACCTTGAAATACGGCGGAGGAACGACAGAAGGAGGGCGGTCGGAGGAACGGCAGAAGGAGGGCGGTATCTGGAGGAACGATAGAAGGAAGCAGAGAAATGGGTTTCTGAAACGGTGGAAGGGCGTTTCTGTGATGAATATAAACGATTTTTGGAGGGATTCTTTTTTTTATTCTAATTATATGACTTTAGACAGCGCTTTTGAGTAGCGCTGACTAATATGGGTCTTTAGAAGCGCTTTTAAGATTTTTTTGAAAATTTATATGATCTTAGACAATGCTTGGGAGAAGCGCTGGCTAATGTGGTCCTTTACCAGCGCTTTTTTTAAGCGTCTAAATCAACCCTTTAGCAGCACTTTCTATTTCTTTAGCAGTGCTTTCTAATATGGGCCTTTAGCAGCGCTTTATACGTAGGCCTTTAGCAGCACTTTTAAGAAGCGTTGTCTAGGGTGGGCCTTTTAGCAGCGCTTCATACGTGGGCCTTTAGCAGCGCTTTTAAGAAGCGCTGTCTAATGTGGCCTATTAGCAGCACTTTGGAGAAGCGCTGTCTAAAATGGACCTTTTAGCAACGCTTTGGAGAAGTGTTGTCTAAAGTGGGCCTTTTAGTAGTGCTTTTACATAATTTCATTAATACTTTCCGTGTTTTATTTTTTATTTGACTTATAGCAGCGCTTTTGGGAAAAAACAATGTCTAAGGTGCGCTGCCTAAAACCCTTTTTAACGTAGTGGGAAGACTTAGAAATTGAAGAGAAATGCAATTTTTTAGAAAATCTACATTATGTGTTGACACATATAAGTCATGTGTCAACATATGTAATGACAGGCATCGACTTATTTAAGGTCATGTGTCAACATAAATAAACAGACACTTTTAGGCTTTAAAAATAGAGTACATGTGTCAACCTGAACATCATATGTGCCGACACATGTATGAAAATTTTCAGTATGTGTCGACCTGAAAGGATGGACGTGTCGACACATAGTTACAGAGGTTACATGCTTTATTATTGATCCACATATGTCGACTCATACATCGTATGTGTCAACACATAAACTTGTTTTTCATGTAAAAACTCATTTTTAATGCATGATACCTTTTCCAAACATGTTTTAAATACATTCAAGTATCCTAATGCAAATGTGCACATAATGACTCAAATATCGTCCAATATACATAAATGTTAAAGTTTATCCTAATTTTGACATCACGTAAAATATCTAATGGAAAAGTGCACTCACAGACTATGCTAGAGATATAATAGAAAGAAAAACACTAGTGGAAACTGTCAATTTTTAGGTGACAATCTTATCATTTGGGTAAGTAAAAGGAAACAAACATTTTAATTTTTCACAACATAAGAAAAATACATAGCTTCTACAAATTGTAGCACCCAACTTCTATATATGAAGCATCGACTTGAAGATGATATGATTAAGAAAAGTAAGATTTATATCTACTATGATAACAATTCTGTCATTTCTTATAAAAGAATTCAAGTTTGCACCATGAGCAAAAACATTTGAAATTAAACATCACACCGTTAGAGATTATGTTCAGAAAAATATTTTAGATATAAACTTATTGACACAAGTCATCAATGGGTTAATATCTTTACAAAATCCTTAGTTTAGGATTCATTGAGTTTTATAACTAACAATATAAACATTATCTTATTAAAATAATGATGTTTGAAATCATATGGGTGATCCATTGGATCAGAAGTCTTTTTTTCCTTTAAATAAGAAAATGGGTCACCGGTAAATATGAATGGAAAAATACACCATTTGAGATATTTGATAAATTACTTAAACCCTTCCATACTTTGGACTTACACATGAAAATTTGGATGAGAAGTAAGTGAATTGTATGACATGTATCTTAAACACTTTTAACACTTTGATTCCAAACAAAACATTTTTAAAACTTTATTTACCTGTTTTTACATGCTTTGTTCATAACCCCATACACCTTACCCCTTTGTTCAAGCAAATAAATGCTACAATAAAACTACACCCTACCCTATCTTCTAAAAATGTTTTCAAAATATTTTATTCATCATTACCTGCTTTTAAAAAATTTGCTGTCTTTTTGTTGTTTTTATTTCCACTATAAATTATGTTGTTTCAGTCATATAACTGAATGTTCTTTTCAATCCCAAACCCACCCAAAGTATGTATTTTTATTCTTTCATCTTCCTAAACCAAAAATGGTGTTTGAATGTTTGAAAAGTTTTTTTTTCCATTTAAAGTGTTTCTATACATGTGTTCTTCCCTTCTCAAATTGTGTAACCTAAACACAAACCTTCTCATCCAACAAATAATTGAATTTGCATTACCTGAAAATATTGTCACCGCCATTGTAAGTTGAAAAAGCTCATAAGCTTTACTAATACCTCTACCACCACCACCTATCCCAAACACCCCTTTAGAGTGAAATTATGATTATGAAAATATTTGTCTATTTAAATCATTGTATATTTGTCTATTTAGATCAATAAGGTAATTGAACCAAATTTTGGATAATATTTAAGCCATGATGCCTTTATGTTACAAACCTAATCAACATAGTTTACCATGCACTACAAGTTAATTTTTTTAACTTGACTTAGATTACGAGGAGCTTACACACCCTGTCCTTTAAACTATTTATAGGTAAAATGGGAAATTGTTAAACCAAAAATGGTTCGAAGAACAATAACTTCTAATTGTGAAGTTGTGGTGATAACTATGTAATTAAGAGATTTGGTACTTTAATTATTTTTCTTTCATATGTACAACAATTTTAATCATCAACGGTGAAAAGAGAATGATCGTCTGCTCCTAAATATAGAATTGCGCGAGAGTCAAGAAGTTTGACACCTAGATTTGAAGTCTAATATGATAAACCCTTGAAGAAAATGATCTTACGTCTGAATCAAATAACATGCATCACAATAAATTAGAGAAAAATTAAGATAATATATGACATAAGTACTCTCTTGATTTGCTACAATAAAAATTTATTAACCCTAGTAAATTAAAATTAAAAAAAAAGTGTATTAGATAAAATTTTGATATTATTGATAATCATCGTGTATGTAGATGGAATATGCTTGGCTTCCCATATGCCATCCATAATGATTATTGATGTTCAATACGCTTCGTATATGAAAAATTAAGATAACATATCCTAAAGTCTTTCGGCTCCTCTTTACATATTGTCATACTTTAAATTTGCCTTATCCATATATTATATTTAAAGTTTTATTAAAATTGTATTATATGGTTTTATTTTCTATAGGGGTTTAAAACAAGGAAAAGGGGTGTACTAATCTAAAATGGATCATACATTTTTGATGGCCCATTAAGATTTCTTTTTTTAGAGAAGGTGCATTTTATAAAAGAGGTATATTATTTTTTCTTTTTCATGGGCCTTTCTAGATCAGAAAGGGCCCATGTAATTTTTAAAACATTGCAGATATTGAAAAGGGGGTGCATTACAAATTAGGAAGGCTCATATAGGGCTCATTTTGTTAAGACCCAGTTTGGTCCATTCAGTCTTTGTTTTTATTTTTATTATAAGTTATAATTAATTATTTTTACTGAATTAATTATTAAAACTTTTTTTATTTTTTGTATCATTAACTAACAGAAAGGTCATTAACAAAAGAAAAAAAGGCTCTTCTTTTAAATTCGTGTGGCCCAATCCAAACCAGAAAAAAAAACATCCTTTTTGTTGCAAACTTGAAACGATCAATGTACACATCAGAGAAATAAACGCGTGTTTTAAAAGGAATAAACACTTACTATTCAAATCATTAGCAAAACAAATGAATCCAGATCGGGCATTTAAGCTCTTTCCAAGAATGATCTCAAACGAAAACAGAAATAGAATCAAAACAGAAACAAATGTTATTGACATTCATTGGTTTTAATCAATACAAAATTAATATAGTTTCAGAATAATTACAGACACATTTATCTGCTTCCTAATTTATAATCCTAAAAAAGGCTATAAAAACTTAATTTGAATACAGAACCAGGGGGAATCGACAATGAAAAACAAATTACAAGAAAGAAAGTAATTACATTGGAGGACAAAATCACAGAAGGGAGAAAATGAACAGGGGCAGAGGCATACGATTACACCTCAACTTAGGTTTTCAATATCTGAAACCCTAAGTCCGTTGTTACCTTCCTCTTCGTCATCGTCCACCGCGCGCTTTTATCATCTCTATGCCACCGTAATACCTGTAAACACGGAAAGGGAAAAGAATCAGAAGCAAACTAGCAACGAGCTCAAGGACCAACAAATAAGGTAATGTTTAAACTTAGCTTGCGATTTGTATTGTATTGGGGTTTTAGGGTTTTGGGCATAAACAACAGCCTAGCGCCGCCGCAAGCTGGAGAAGGAGGAATTAGTTTTTGCTGTTGTTGTTGTTTGAATGAGAGAAAGGGGATAGAGACGCAGACAAAGAGAGAAGAAATAAGAGACAAAGACGGAGAAGGTGGCGCTGCCGCCGGAAATAGACGTTAGGGTTTTCGAAGAACAACGAGACGGAAGGAGAGAGAGAGAGAGAGAGAGAGAGAGAGAGGATGATGATAAAATATTTGGTTTTGTTTTTGTAACTCTGTTGTAAACCAACAGCCGTGACCAACCCTAGAAGAAGGGGAACTTGTTTTTGATTTTTTGCGCTTAATCTGACTCGAGCCATTCTTTTCTTTTTTTTGTTTTGTTTATTTTGTTGCACATATTAGGCCTTAATCCCAGGCCTTGCCCAAATTTGCCTCACACGTCACTTTTTTTTCATTTTAAGTCAATAATAAAAATATATCCGGGCTCGCCCCTTGCACTAGCGTTGGCCCAATACTAGAGAAATCCTCCACTTCGTACACCCTTCATTTTATTGTATAAACTGAATTCATACCTCCCCCCCCTCCCCCGCGTCTTAATTTAAAATTTATTTTATTATCTTATTATAACTATTTATTTGTATACTTTATATTTATATTATATTTATATATATATTATATAAATCGAATTAATTATTTCTAATTTATAATTTTTTTTTATTATTGCATTAAATTGTTCTTTTAATCATGGACAAAAAAAATATTTTTTACAATATAGGTTAATTTAATATTTTACATTAAAATATTAAAACCCGTGCATTTCACCATATTATTACATTCGCGAGCGACACATGGCCAATATCTGGCCACGTGATGAGGAGACTATATCAGACTCCATCGCTCTACGTCTTAATACAACTAACCAACCTCAAATCAATTTTTCTTTACTAATATAATCAAATTTATATTATTTTCAAAAGGGGTTGTACAAATATCTTGTATCGACTACGAGCTACGTCCACGATTTTGCAATTTACAAACCCGGACTTGGTTCAAAGAGAATTCGAGATATTTTTACAATCCATAAAAAACACAAACACCACGAACTATATAATGAGACTCTGATTCCTCCTAAGAGGATACATAGGCATACGATTAAAATTGTGGTGAGTTCCCCTAACTAGAATTAAACCCCTTTTCCCTAATAAAATAATTAAAACCCTATTTCCTAAATCGCGCTTCTAAACCTAGTATCCTTGTGAAAAAGGTAGATGAGGGGTGCCTAACACCTTCCCTTCGTCTAGAACCGAGTCAAACCTAGAATCTCTGAAATTTAGGGTTATTCCTTTATATTCCCTTCCTTTAGGATAAAAATTAAGGGTGGCAACTCTGATTTAAAAACCAGTTGCAACAGCTGGCGACTCTGTTGGGGACTCAACCCTAGGTTTAAAGGCCTTATCTTTAGGTTTTAGGATGTTTCTTATTTTTGGGTTTTTATTTTCTTATTTAATTATTTATTTATTTTCTGCTTATTTTTTTTATTGTTCATTATATTATATTTATCTATGGTGGGGATTTAAATTTTTGCAAAATATTTCTCAATATCCTTAGAAAGAAGGTTCGTCTATTAGCCAAGGGGTTACATCAACCCTATAAGTTTATGTGACGACTCCGCCTAGAGTCGGTAGAATTCCGCAAAAGGAATACCTTTCGAGAGATATCCTCTTGGGAAGT
The DNA here is from genome assembly GCA_948472305.1 of Vicia faba. Taxonomy (NCBI): domain Eukaryota; kingdom Viridiplantae; phylum Streptophyta; class Magnoliopsida; order Fabales; family Fabaceae; genus Vicia; species Vicia faba. The sequence goes on along the minus strand of OX451739.1, from coordinate 169,956,544 downwards.
AGGACTTTGGAATGACACCCACGACTCTTTGTACGACCTTTAAACCAAAAACTCATGACGAGACCTTTCAAGACCTAGAGACGAAAGTTTCGGTCTATAAAGAGACTCCGCTTAAGGGAGGCCCTTGTGCCTTTCCCTCTAGTGTCATCCATGATACCCTTAAGGTGGTCTCTTAAGGGAGGCTCTTGTGCCTTTCCCTCTAGTGTCATCCATGATACCCTTAAGGAAACCACCTTATGGGGAGGGTAGAATATTCGTAGGCCAATACTAAGAACCTACCTTCTAAGGATACCTTTCATAAATCCCACTATAATCTGCAAACCCGCAAGGGTCATCCCTTCATCCACTACTATTTTTAGCCTATAGGGCTTCCGTCCATATCATCATCCCTATCCTGTAAGGACTTATCGTCATCTTTCATTTACCTTAATCCTTAAGGAGTTTTTGCCTGTCTCAATCTGAGTTAGTGTAGGGTACCATCGCGTCTATCATTAAACTTGTATAGGGTACCCCTACGTCTACCCTCATACTACGTCTACATCGCATTGCATATCCATGAATTTTTTATACTTTTGCATACCCAAGAATTTTCATACATTTTCATTCTTCATCCATCTGCATAAAACTCATATCTCTTCCTCTCACAGGAAACTTCCAACCATAGTCCAACAAGGTGATTCCCGGATAATCAGAGCGAACTCGAGACAACTCACAAAGAAAATGCACCGTTAGCCACAACAATGGAAGAAGGACAACAAGCCACAACTGAGGACGTCATTACACCTCAAGAAAATACCCAGGCTCGACCCCGGCCTATACAAGCTTCAATTAAGAACCTTGATGTACAAGAACACGCAATTTTCCAAGATGGTTATACCCCATCCCACGAATCTATTGAGTATCATCAATTTGCATTCCTTGTGCCAAAACCCCAAGGGGAAAACCCGACTATGAATACTGAAGATCCACAAGATGCCGAGGACACCGAAAGATACCGCATGCTGGAAAAGAGGCTTAGTGCCATAGAAAGACAGGACACTTGTAGCTTTGATACTTCTGCTTTATGTTTAGTTGAAGATGTGGTACTTCCTCCAAAGTTTAAGATTCCAGATGTCGAGAAGTACAAAAGAGCTAGTTGTCCTATAACTCATTTAAAGATGTGTGTTAGGAAGATGGCAGCATACTCACGCGACGACAAGTTGCTTATTCATTGTTTTCAAGACAGTCTTAGTGGAGTATCATTAGAATGGTATACACAATTGGAAAGAAACCACATCCCCACATGGAAGGACTTGGCTTTGGCATTTCAAATACATTATCAATACAACATCGACATAGCTCCAAGTTACATGCAATTGTAAGATTTATATTAAAGGGGTAACAAATCTTTCAAAGAATATGCGTAGAGATGGAGAGAGTTGGTTGCTCGAGTACAACCGCCATTATTGGATAAGGAGTTGGTAGACGTGTTCATGAGCACCCTACAAGGTCAGTACTATGAAAAAATGTTGTGCAGTATACCATCATGCTTCTCTGACCTAGTAATAGCTGGGGAACGCATCGAGAGCGGCATCAAAACCGTAAAAATCCGAAGTGTCTCGAGTAGCTCGACTAGTGAATCCCTTAGAGATTTCCAAGAGGAAGAAGAAAATGAAAAAAATTCTATTTTGGGAACTTACCAAGCTCCAGAAACTCTGTCTCCTGTGCCTTATCATCAATGTTCATATGCAGTAGATGCTCAATACCAACAACCAGCCTCTGGTCTTCGACACCAACAACCATGGCCTATACCACATAACCAGCATTACTAATATTTCATCTCAACGTCGACGCCAAAATCAACAGGTTTGGAATCAAACCCATCACCATCAGCGCCCAAATCAGCATAGGCGTCCAAACAGCCAAGAAAGAGAAACTCACCAATTTGACCCAATCCCTGTGGCATACAATCAATTATGGTCATATCTGGTCCAAAATTTATCATTGATCCCTAGACAAACCAGATCCATGAAGTCTTCATTTCCTCCTTGGTACAACTCGGGTGTTCAATGTGAGTTTCATGGCAGAGTGGTGGGCATTCAATTGAAGAATGCAACTCATTCAAAGAAGCGATACAAGAGCTAATTGACAATAAGCAATTAACTTTTTAAGAAAATGACCCGCCTATGATGGAAAATCCCTCACCTTGATTGTTGGATCACTATATAAGCTCATCTCCAGGATAATTAGGCTTTATCATTTCAAATTGTAATTTCTTTCTTGCTAAGTGTTATTTGTTATAAACTTTGTAATCTTTTATCAAGTAATTCTAATAAAATAAGCATGCATGTTTTTGAAATCGATTCATTCCATAAATAATTAACGACTTTCTATTCTTTTATTATATCTTCCTTTGCGTAACTTTAACAAACTTTGATGGAGAATGATGAAATTACAAAATAATTGAACTTTGTTGACGTATGCTTTTTAATAGTAAGGCTTAAATGATGATGTAAGGCATTGTTTCACTTCCTAAATAGTGGATAAATAAGGAGTTAATCCGTAGTTAACCCCCTCGAGCCCGAAGTTGGAGTTCTTTCTATTTTCAAAAACTCTTAATTTTTAACCAGGGGCAGGGTAGTCTTTCAATTAATTCAATGGTGCATTCTATTCTCAAGAGAAGTGATTTATCTAAACAAAAGTTTCAAGCATATCTCTTTCCTTGATACATGTTGTACCCCAAAATTTGCCCTCTCATGTTTCCCAAAGTCTTCCCCCTGCATGGTTGATCACGAACTCTTGCCTAAGAAAAAAAAAGAAATTTTTGAGTGGTGCTTTAAGTACCTTTCGATTGGCATTCTGAAAGACCCTTCGATTGGCATTCTGAAGGAGCATTTCGATTGGCGTGGACAAGCATTTCGATTGGTATTCTGAAGGAGCACTTCAATTGGCATTCTGAAAGACCCTTCGATTGACATTCTGAAGGAGAATTTCGATTGGCATTCGTAAAGACCCTTCGATTGGTATTCTGAAGGAGTGCTTCGATTGGCATTCTGAAGGAGCACTTTAATTAGCATGAAACATCACCTTTCGATTGGCCTGTTAACAAAGCCTTTCGATTGGAATTTTAATTAGTACCCTTCGATTGATCTTTGGACAAGGGCCATTCGAAGGAGGTTATCAAGAAGGCATTCGAAATTCAAAAGTGTCCAGGTTCATTCAAGAGACATGAATATTTCAAAAAAGGAAATTATTTAATGTGTCTGATTCTTGTCTCATGGCTTTAATGGCCTGGTTAAATGGCTGTCTCTTGCCATTACAAGCCCCTCACACTCCTATAAATACAAGGGCCAGCATACATATCCAACACACACGAAAAAACACAAAAACTCTGCAGGAAAACAGAACAGAAAAAGGAGAAACAGGGAGGACTTGGAGATACGCTGCCAAAGGTCATCAGCATTTTCAGAAGTGATCCAAGCCAAAGCAGTCCTTCAGATCGAAGGTGCCTACATCCAGGAAGCGCCCAAATTAAAAGTCCAATCTGCTGGTAAGAAAGGGTAAACTATCCAACCTCATGTTTGCATAATACATCCATACTGGTTGTTACCTTCGATTTTCTATCCTAGACAGGATCAAGAGGCCTGGGTTTGGCACCCAGGCCATGTCCATCGTTTGCTAATATTTGTTGCAGACATAGCCTGAAGAGACCCAGCAAGCGCATGATCGAAGGGCCAGGGGTTCGATACCCAGGCCCTGCATTTTATTTCGCTAACATACTCTTGCAGGTATAACATCCCAGATCAAAGGAGACACCTTCTCTGGATCGAACCCATTAGCATGCTGGATCGAAGGAGGCATCTCATTCCTGTATCGAAATCCATGACCTCTATGATCAAAAGACAATCCTCTTCCCTGGATCGAAGGCTATTCACGCCTTACTGTCTGGCCCAATCTAAAGGACCATGACCCTCTCTGGATCAAAGCTTCCATCCCCTCCCTGGGTCGAAGCTCCTTTTTTCCTTGGATCGAAGGATCTCTCCTGCATTTTATTTTTGTTTTTCATAGACTTCTTTCTATCTTTTTTAATTAACATTAAAATATAAAAAAACCACAAAAACATTAGGCTAGTTCTTTTCCTATTAAATTAATTTTGTTAATTAATCTTTTAATTATCTTATCATTTTCACAAAACTAAAATTTAGTAGATTTAGATAATTTTCTCAAAATAAAATAAAACAACAAAAAGATTTTATTCTTAGAATTTTTAGAGTTTATTTTCAGATTCGCGCGCGTTTATTTTATTGTAACTGCCTACTGGTTTGTAATAACTTAACTAAGATTTTTACTTTACTGCTTTTATTCCCCCAAATTTTGGACATGTAAATAATCCCCCGAAGCCTTGTAATAGTGTAGGATTTACAATTTCTGCACTTTAAATTCCTGTACATATATTAACTGCTTAGATGTATGCTAACTTGGATTGTATGACAAGATTAACTCTTAAACTTAAAATCAACAGTAGCTCACCATAACATGTACAAAGATAATATAAACTGAAAATTGACACACTTGCACATGCCACTCTTAGGGTACACCTCACTTGGTTGCCTCGAACGTGGTCATTGAGTATAGGAAGTCTTAGAGGTCGCCCTCCTGTCTAAAGATCAAAGTTGCCTCGAAACGGTTGCCTCGATAAAAATGATCTAAGACATTAGGGTTACCGCTAAAGCGTCCTAACATTGCTTTAGTGACCACACGTCCCTTAAACCAAATTGACCCGAAAACTCCAACGACGGTGCTACCTACTCCTCAATAGTGGGATAGCACTGTCTAAAGGACATTTGCATAGTTTAATTCCTTTTTGAGTAGGTAGAGGTTCTTAAGTACTTGCTCATTTTAAAAACAAAACAAAACTTTTCAAACTTACACTTTTCGAACAAAGTTTTCAAAACACTTCATTACACTCTTAAGGACAAAAGCAAGAGTTAAATCGAAGTGTCAAACAAAAACTCTTTTCAAAACCCACAAACACAAAGAAAAGCAAACTTTTGAAAACACAATGAGCAAGTACCTAAGAGCCCATGGATAACCACGGATAGAAAGGGTGATAACACCTTCCCTTTCTATAATCTACCTCCCGAACCCGAGAAACAATCTCGAAAAGGAATTTTTCTGTGCTTTTGTCCTTTCCTTGTTGGATAAAATAAAAGACGGCGGCGACTCTTGCTTACCGCGACACTTTGCAAAAACAAACGCAAAACGCGAACCAGCATTCCAAAAACAGTCAGTTCTCGTTCCCATCGATCACAGAACTGGCGACTCTGCTGGGGACTAATAAGTGAGGTATACATTAGGACTAGATCACTTGTGTTTTCAATTGTATTGATTTGTATGCTTTTAATTTTGTGGGCTTGTATCGGAGTTTAATATATCCTCCACCCGGATTTGAGGAACATTCATAGATAGCAATATGTTGTGGAAACTGTGCGGGGTATACCGACACGGTTGAAGCAATAGCTATATTAGTGCGACATATTTGTGAGTACCGGTAGCCTTTGAGTCAATCAAAGAGAATACGGGGCCGCTGAGTGATGTCACTAAGCACTAATGACCTAGAACCTTACTTGACCATCTTGGCCTTTTTTAGGGGTAGTGAGATGACCGACTTTGGTGCAGTCCGAAGTTGGTAGATACTCGATACTACACTCATTGATGATTGTTTTCTTGGAATATTTTGGTCGCTAGTTCAGTGGCTAAACCAAAACGATGAACATAGGAAACAATCTAATGATATTGAGCTCCTTAGAACCCGGTTACTATTTATAGGACAGGTTTTGAGCCAACTACACTCAAGAGGGTACTTACCTATGAAACCTCATGCAAGCCTGAAATCTAAGGGCTCTTGTGTGTGACTTATGTGCCTTCAAACTTGAACTACTTGCACATTCTTGTTATCTGACAACATGGGTTCCTTGCAGGTTTTGTTTACAGTCCTTATCCAATAATCTGGATTTACTGCAGGGCTTACTTACATCACCTCACACTTGTGCTTAAACGCATAGCATACACATCATAGCATCATGCCTTAGCATTTCCTTAACCATTTCAAGGATCTCAAGGGTCTGTGATGCAGGTTATGGTAAATCAAATGTCCAGCAAGGGGCAAAGGGGATTTATTTTCCTCTAGCCAAGGTTGTTTGGAAATCAAAACACGATAACTTGAGTCAGGGGTTATGACCCACTTGATATGGTGAGCTTGACTCTTGAAGAAGGACTCTCAGTAACATGAAATTCCTTCAATCAAGCTACCAGATTCAGATTCTAACAATTTCTTGTTTACCCTGCGAGATCCTTGAAAACATTGCATACATATATCATACATATCATTGCATAACAGGTCTCCCTTTTACAGGTCTCTTATCTTCTTCGCTGTTTATTTCAGCAATCGTCATGTCTGCTGAACCTTCCACTGAGCAAGCTATCAAGGCCCTCCAGGCCCAAAATGCCCAATTTCAAGAGTTGGTCATGAGCCTAACTAAGGGTCAACAGGACTTGAAGACCTTGATTCTGAAAGAGAGGAAGAAGAAGAAAAAGAGGACCATCCTGTTCAACACTGGACGCAGGTTTGGAACGGGCTGCAGAACGAAGTTGATCTGACCACCCCATCTGAAGGGAAAGACAGTCCACAAGAAAGGAGGGCTTCTAGCCCTGAAGCCTCCGACAACAAGACGGACTATGAGGAAGAACAATATCCTCATGCTGAGGATAAGTACAAACAAATGGAAGACCGTCTGAACGCTATGGAAATACATAAGGTGCCCGGTCTGGACTTCGGAGATCTAGGTCTATCCTCTGGGGTGGTGATTCCCCATAAATTCAAGGCACCTGCCTTTTCCAAGTACGACGGAGCTTCCTGTCCAAAGCTACACCTCCGATCATATGTGAGGAAGATCCAACCTTACACTGCTGATAGAAATCTCTGGGTTCATTTCTTTCAAGATAGTCTGTCAGGGACTCAACTTGAATGGTTCTGTCAACTGGAAGGAGCTAACATCCGCAACTGGAAGGACCTTGCTGCTGCTTTTTACAAGCAATACCAGTATAATGCTGACCTTGCTCCCACGCGTACTCAGCTTCAGGGTATGTCTATGGGTACAGGCGAAGGCTTTAAGGACTACGCTCATAAGTGGAGAGATCTTGCTGGAAGAGTCCAACCCCCTCTGTCTGACAGGGAGTTGGTGGACATGTTTCTTGGGACTTTGTATGGTCCCTATTTCAAACACTTGATCGGAAGCTCTTCAGCCGGATTCACCGAGCTAATACTGACCGGCGAAAGGGTCGAAGCTGGCATCAAAAATGGGAAGATTCAAGAAGCTACACCTTCTGATGCTTAGAAAAATCCCTACAATGGGAAGAAAGAGTCCAACACTGTGTATGGTCAAAAGGGTCGTCATGACCAACACGTAGGAGAAATCTTGATCTCTAATCCTACACCTGCTCAACAAAGACAGGGGCATCAGCGTAAGGAGGTCGCGCCTAAAAGACAATTCACTAAGATCAACATGTCACTGGGTCAAGCGCTACAACGCCTGTTGGAGGCAGAGCTGATTACATTAAAGGCTCCTCTCCGGAACCCAAACACTTCCGCTCCTACCTATCATCCCAATGAAAGGTGTGCATACCACTCTGACAGTCCGGGACATGACACAAACAACTGTTGGGCTCTGAAGAACAAGATCCAAGACATGATTGATGCCAAGGAGATCAAATTTGACCCTCCGGAGACTCCAAACATAATCACTGCTCCTATGACAAATCATTGAAAGCTTTTGTTCATTTGAATTTTCAAGTTGTAATCTCTTTGTTATTCAAACAGTTATCTAATAATGCCAAACTTTGTTTCATTAATGCATTGCATATGTTTGTCTTGATTTGATCCAATCATTTTAATTACATTTAAACTATGCCTTTTACTCACTTTATGACATTCAACTCTTGCTAAAAGTTACAAGCCTTTAGAGGGAGGATGACGAAACAATGCCATAATCTCATACAGTATGCTTTCGGACAAACCTTGCTGACGATGTACAGACATTTCTTTCAAATCCTAAACACTGGAGTTATAAGGAAGATAATCCCTAGTCAACCCCTTCGAGCCAAAGAAGTAGGAGTTTTCTGTTTTAAACATAAATTGAAACCTTTAACTTAAACCTGGGGCAGGGTAGTCTCTCAGTTAATTCAAAAGATGTGCATTGAAGTCGCAAAACTCTCAGTTCATAATACAACGAACGACATCAAAAGCATTCCTCTAGAATCAAAAAGACAGTGGTGGTTCCTTATCTCATAGGCAGTCAATCTCTCAAAAGAGAAAAGCCCACTGAGCCAAAACCTATAAAGGAGGCTTAATAAAGCTGGGGCATCCCGCTGACTGCAATCTCGAAAACAGAAACAATCAGGCAAAAATTAGGGATAATAAATCAAAAGAACGAGGTCATTAAAAATCCTCGACAACATGAAAAATGTTGCAAAAAAAAATGAAATGATGACCACCTTCCAAAATCCAACTTGTGTGAACCATCACCAAAAACGTCGTTCCAGACTCATTTGGAGTTCAAATGCACAATTAACTGAGTTTAGGATTGAAGAACATCACGAAGAGCGGGTGGGTACAAATATACTTTGAGCCTTTATCCTTTGTTTCTTAAACCGTGAACCAAGCCACGTTACAACCCTTCAAAAGTCCTAACTGAAGCATGGGTTAGTTCAAAAGCATACTGTTACAAAAGGTATCCTGACTCCTGTAAGGCTTTGCCCTAAATCTTGTGTTGAATTTGTCTTAAAAAAGGTTTTCTGCTAAAAAACGCATTTTTCAAAAAAAAAAAACTTCGAGACAAGCATAAACTTTGCATTATTTGAATATCACTGTTTGCATTTGGCTATTTGTTTGACAGCGGAGAAATTCACACAACGAATATCCGATGAACGAAAGCCCTCTCAGTGAACAAAATCACTTCAAAAAGGATGACACTTCCATTGACAAATCTCCTATCAACAAGGGTACTTGACATGTCGCTATCCAGCACACCTGGGGCAGTCCAGTCAAGATTTCAAGAAATCTCTGAAGAAGTGCAGAGTAACCAGGGGCAGGCCTCCATCTCCGTCACTTGGGGCATTGAATATCAATCTCAGTGAAGGGTTACATACAGTCAAACATTTCCAGGCAGTGCCACTCGCTGCTAGGGGCAGTGACAAATCTCCCCAAAATCCTTCTCATAGGTTGACTCCCAGCAAGGGTTTAATCTCTGAAAACCTTTCCCCAGCTGAATCAACCTCAAGAATCCTCGAGGACAACTTCAACAAAGTCGTCACCTCTCTAGCAGACCGGCAACAAGGTTTATTTCCCCAACAACACCAGGATTCCCCGGCTTGAGTTTGCCTCTCCGACTGCTATAAATCAAAGGACCACAACTCCCCTTCCCCAGTAGACTACTCTACAATCCCCAGCAAGTTGCTGTGAAACCTGGACACGACTAGATATCAGTTCAACTTCGACTCCCCAGTAGAGCAACGGACGACTAAGACTCTTAAACTCTTTTCCCAAGCAGAAATAAACATACTCCCCACAGAGTTTTCAATATCCCCCAGCGGAGTTCTCCTCAAACAACAAAGCAGGGATCCTCGGTGGAAACATTTTGAGCAAAGTCCAAGACAAAATTACACTTCAACAACATTCATAACATGTGCATACAAAATACATATGACACAAATCTCATTTTATTTTGAGAACATCATTACACAATGCATACATCATGACATTGCATACAACTAACTCTTTACCTTTTCAGGAAAGATAAATAAATTGTAAAAGATCATCGTCTTCCAGACCCCTTCTAGAGACAGTTCAGATGCGACCCAGATATGGCTGACATTCTGATACTTATTCCAGATCCCTTCTAGAGACAGTTCAGATGCGATCCAGACATGGCTCACATTCTGATACTTATTCCAGATTCCATCTAGAGACAGTTCAGATGCGATCCAGATATGGCTAACATTCTGATACTTATTCCAGACTCCTTCTAGAGACAATTCAGATGCGACCCAGATATGGCTGACATTCTGATACTTATTCCAGACTCCTTCTAGAGACAGTTCAGATGCGACCCAGATATGGCTGACATTCTGATACTTATTCCAAATTCATTTAAATTACAGTCCAGATACGATCTAGATTCGGATGTCATTTTGTCACTCATTCAAAATACAGTCCAGATACGATCCAGATTCGGATGTCATTCTGTCACTCATTCAAATTACAGTCCAGATACGATCCAGATTCGGATGTCATTCTGTCACTCATTCAAATTACAGTCCAGATACAATCCAGATTCGGATGTCATTCTGTCACTCTTTCAAATTACAGTCCAGATTCAGATGTCATTCTGTCCCTCATTCAAATACATTTCAGATACGCTCCAGATGTAGACGCAATTCTGACAATCATCCAGACTCAACTCTATTCTCCAGCAGCTCCGGGATTTATTTTCCCCAGCTAAAACATCACACTTCCATACATCATAAATACATGCATGTACACATCATATGGATACAATCTCATTTATTTTGAGAACATCATTTCTTAACCCATATCATGCATTGCATATGACTGACCTTTACCTTTCAGGAAAAATGCAGTTAAGTTCTCAGCTTAGTCAAAGATCTGACCAGTTCTTAAATCTCAATTGAATTATCATCGGTTGAATTTCAGATAAGGTTCTCAATCTCGACAGCTTCCTCCGTCATAGTGTGGACAAGTTCTATAACCTCAGCGGTATACTCCCGGTGGGCACGAGACAGTTCCTAGATCTTGATGAAGATGTTTCCCTACGTCATAGTGTGGACAAGTACTATAACCTCAACGGTATACTCCATTGAGCATGAGTCAGTTCCTAGATCTTGATGTTCTCCTCCGTCATAGTGTGGACAAGTTCTATAACCTCAACGGTATACTCCCGGTGGGCACGAGACTGTTCCTAGATCTTGATGAAGATGTTTCCCTACGTCATAGTGTAGACGAGTATTATAACCTTAACGGTATACTCCATTGAGCACGAGTCAATTCCTAGATCTTGATGTTTTCCTCCGTCATAGTGTGGACAAGTTCTATAACCTCAGCGGTATACTCCATTGAGCACGAGACAGTTCCTAGATCTTGATGAAGATGTTTCCCTTTGTCATAGTGTGGACGAGTTCTATAACCTCAGCGGTATACTCCATTGAGCACAAGACAGTTCCTAGATCTTGATGAAGATGTTTCCCTATGTCATAGTGTGGACGAGTACTATAACCTCAACGGTATACTCCTTTGAGCACGAGTCAGTTCCTAGATCTTGATATTTTCCTCCGTCATAGTGTGGACAAGTTCTATAAACTCAGCGGTATACTCCCGGTGGGCACAAGACAGTTCCTAGATCTTGATGAAGATGTTTCCCCCCAATATTGAATTATGAACAGGTTCTTAAAACTCAGCTAAAGCATTCTCTCAGTTGAAGTACAGACAGGTTCCTAAATCTCAACAAGGTTAGACTTCCCCAGCGGAACCTTCTACAAACAACAGGTATGCAAGTTCTCCCTAAGGAATCTCTTATGCGATCGACACTCCTGCAGATGGCATCTATAAGCCCATCCTCCTACCAACAATCTCCAGATGGCATCTATAAGCCCATCCTCCTACCAACAATCTCCAAATGGCATCTGTAAGCCCATTCTCGACATCACAATGCTGATACTTCACCATGCGAGTGCAAATTTCTGGGCACTCTAGTGTTCAATTATCTTCCACCTTCGGATCACGAAAGGTTCGAAAGCCAATCTATATCCTCAGGTTTAAGAAAATTGAACAGGGGCAACTGTTGTACCCCAAAATTTGCCCTCTCATATTTCCCAAAGTCTTCCCCCTGCATGGTTCATCACGAACTCTTGCCTAAGAAAAAAAAAGAATTTTTTGAGTGGTGCTTTAAGTACCTTTCGATTGGCATTCTGAAAGACCCTTCGATTGGCATTCTGAAGGAGCATTTCGATTGGCATGGACAAGCATTTCGATTGGCATTCTGAAGGAGCACTTCGATTGGCATTCTGAAAGACCCTTCGATTGACATTCTGAAGGAGCATTTCGATTGGCATTCTGAAAGACCCTTCGATTGGTATTCTGAAGGAGCGTTTCGATTGGCATTCTGAAGGAGCACTTCGATTAGCATGAAGCAACACCTTTCGATTGGCCTGTTAACAAAGCCTTTCGATTGGAATTTTAATTAGTACCCTTCGATTGATCTTTGGACAAGGGCCATTCGAAGGAGGTCATCAAGAAGGCATTCAAAATTTAAAAGTGTCCAGGTTCATTCAAGAGACATGAATATTTCAAAAAAGGAAATTATTTAATGTGTCTGATTCTTGTCTCATGGCTTTAATGGCCTGGTTAAATGGCCGTCTCTTGCCGTTACAAGCCCCTCACACTCCTATAAATACAAGGGCCAGCATACATATCCAACACACACGAAAAAACACAAAAAACTCTGCAGGAAAACAGAACAGAAAAAGGAGAAACAGGGAGGACTTGGAGATACGCTGCCAAAGGTCATCAGCATTTTCAGAAGTGATCCAAGCCAAAGCATTCCTTCAGATCGAAGGTGCCTACATCTAGGAAGCTCCCAAATTAAAAGTCCAATCTGCTGGTAAGAAAGGGTAAACTATCTGTTGTACCCCAAAATTTGCCCTCCCATATTCTTCAAGATTTGCCAAGATCAATCTCCAGATGATTCAAAATCTCTCAAGGGTTGCACAGTCCAATTGCCTCCTAATACAGTCAAAATTAGGGTTTTGGTTCTTGCAAAGAAATTGAGGTTTCCAAGGGTCCAATCAAGTCCCACATGCCTACCTACATTGTCAAGCATCCATATGTCAAGTTTCAAGACTCACAGCATCAAATTGCACAGTCAAAAACCCTAAATGCTTCACAGTCAACTGCAGGGGCAAAATGGTCATTTAACAGTCAAAAGTCAAATTTTTTGGTCAACATCTTATTTTGAAGCCACAATCATCATTTTATCAAGTCTTGATCATGATTCCACAAGCATGGCTCAAAAAGTCTCAAGATGCAAAAGTTTCTATTTTTGGATAGTTGAAAAGTCAACTGCAAATTGACCAAGGCATAACTTCTTCATGGTTTATCATAAAAATCCCATCCAAAGCTCATTTTGAAGGGGATGACATTTCCTACAACTCATCTTCACACTCCAAGTCCAAGAAATTCTCTCACAAAAAGTTATCAATTTCAACATTATAGGTCATTTTCAAAAAGTCAACAAAAAGGCACTTTAAGTCAAAGACCATAACTTGAGATTGGTAAATCAAAATGACATGGGACCAAAGGCATTGGTTAGAGGACTTCAAGACCTTTCCAAAATGTCAAAGAACATGATCATAGCTTCAAAATTGAGCAAGATATGCCTTGGAGAAGTTGGGAAATTTTTGGGAATTTTGAAAAGTCAACTTTGCTTCAAAAGCTTCAAAAATGCTAATGGGCCTCAATTTCTTCCTTGAATCATTACCCAAAGCCTATGCACGACCCATTGAGCTCAAAGGGATTTATTTTCTTATTTTTAATTAATTAATTGAATTTTTATTCTTATTAATTCATTTAATTAGATTTAATCATGAGAAAATATCAAATCATGCTTTTTCAAATCTTTTTGTGCAGCAAATCAAACTAGGGCAAGGTGGCAAGTCGTTTCACATTCAAAAAGGGAAGATTTTCCATGATTGGCAAGAGTTTCAATGGAAAAAGATTGAAATTGATATGTTGAAAATCAAATCATCAAATCATCAATTCATGGACCTTTGGGCTTGTTTTTTTGACCTAATCTCGTTCAGATACAAAGGCATAGTGAAACCTAATACATATACACACGAAAAAGCTGCTGAAGGCACAAATTGACTTTGCAAATTTTTCATAGAAAACTCAAAACTGTTTTCTGATTTACAGTCCAATTCAGGGAAGATCGTTGATTCCAAACCCTTGCTGAGACTTCTTTGAACGTGTTGCAACCATTTTCCAGTCCCCATACTCAAAGAAACGGTAAAATATGGTTATGGTTTGAACGAATATGTTGATAATCGAAACATGATTTCCATGCATTATTCATATGTTTTATTTGTTGATTTACACTAATAATGATATTCTGAAGCGATTGGTAACATTTAATTGGACTAACACTGCCTGTAGCCGAATCCACCATTGATGAAACCTAGGGTTTCAGAACTTCAAAATTGGGGCTTTCCTCATACGGTAAAATTAGACCACCTAACCTATATGGGCAGAATCGTTGCATCAAGACGAAGCCAATGGAATACTCGCGCCTAATTTATATAACCCATGGGCGTAATCGCTATTTTTACAGGTTGCACTTAGTGGGGGTTTAAAACCCCCGCTACTTGTTTTTCTATTTGCAGATAAATGAAGAAGAAGGCTAGCGTGTCATTACATGGTTGGGTAATTCAAATGTTAGCACTTTTTTTTTATTGTTTCAGCATGATTATCTTTTTTCATATATTATATTCTTTGTTTATCCATATAACAAACGCGTTGCTTGGTACAGATGGTGGAGGACATGCCTTGTAAACACTAGGACCTGGGTTCGATTCCCAGGTCCCCCATACAATTGCTATTATTTTTTCTAACTCAATTCCATGCAGAGCACGCCCCAGGGTCTATCATGCAGCCTCACATCCAAGCTTGCCACATGGCCATGAGCTTCCATCCAAGAGTCAGAAGGTGAATCCCATGGTGTACCTCAGTCAATGGACATACACTCAAGCTGGAAAGGTCAAACATGCTTTGTGTACATGGGCCAATTTTGCTTCAAACAAACCTCCATTTGGGGCCTGATACCCCTGGTTTGCATTTTTAATTTTCTTTTCTTTTCAATTTTAATTCTTTTAATTGTTTTTAATTGTTTTCTTTAATTCCATAAAATAATTTTTTCCATAATAAAAACAGAAAAATACAAAATATGTCTAATTATTTATTAATTTACTCATTAATTTATTTTTGTAAATAAATTTTAATAATTAATTTAGTTAATTTAGGTTTTAAACTTTAATCCTTTTCTTAATAAATAAAAAATATCTAGACTTAGGGTTTTTTTGACATTTTTCATCCTTTTCTTAATTAATTATTTTTCTCATTTATTTATTATTATAATTACTATTTATTTTTGTAAATAAACATGTACCTTAATCAATTATTAAATTAGGTTAATTTTAATGTTTTCTTAAATAATTAAAATAACTTAGAATTAGGGTTCCCATTCAATTTTAATTTTCTTTATTTTCATAAATACAAAAACATAAAAAACAATTTCTTTCCTTTAATTAAATAATAATTAGACTTTAATTTCAATTTAATTTCAAAAGGGTCAAAACCCTCGGACGTCCTAACTTTTATCCTTTCGCACGTTATTCTTTTTTCTTTTCGAATATTATGTAACTGCTCAAGGATTGTAATAGTAATTAGGTCTTTTTACTTTCCGCATTTTTACCAAATGGGTCTTTGTAATTTGGCGATGTATAGACCCGCGCCTTGTAATAGCGTAGTTTTATCTTTCCGCGTTTAAATTTCCGCACTCTTAAATTCTAATTGCATGAAAGAATGTATGTTTAATTAAAAACAAGCGTAGCTCATAATGCCATGACCAAAGATAAACATTAAACTGAAGACAACACACGAATACACACACCACTCTTAGGGTACGCCTCACCTGTTGCCTTCGAAACGTGGTCGTCAAGTATAGGACGTTTTAGTAAGTCCTTATGTCCATGATCCAGTTGCCTCAAAACAAGTTGCCTCGAAACGGTTGCCTCAGAATAGTTGCCTCGAAACGGTTGCCTCGGACTAAAAAAAGGATCAAGGACATAAGGGTAGCTTCTAAGGTGTCCTAACTGTTGCTTCGGTGACCACACTGTCCCTACACTCGAATTGACCCGAACACCTCCAACGGTGGTGCTACCTACCTCTCAATGGTGGGATGGCACTACCTTAAGGACTTCTACACAGCCTAATTCCTTAGGGTAGGTAGATGACTCATGGATACTTGCTCTATTCAAAAACAAATCAAAACTCTTTTCACACCGACACTTTCAAAAAGCTTTCAAAACAATTTTTCAAACACTCTTGAGGACTGATACAAGAGTCATTCTGAAATCTTCAAACGAAACTTTTTCAAACCCACTCACATCTTGAAAAGCAAACATTTTTTGAAAACATAGTGAGCAAGTATCTAAGAGCCCATGGATAACCACGGATAGAAAGGGTGCTAACACCTTCCCTTTCTATAAATCTACCTCCCGAACCGAGAGACAATCTCATAAGGAATTTTGCTGTGCTTTTGTCCTGTCCATGTTGGAGAAAATAAAAGACGGTGGCGACTCTTGCTTCCGCAGCATTTCGCGAACCAGCTTTAAACAGTCAGTTCTAAATCCACCGATCACAGAACTGGCGACTCTGCTGGGGATTCTTTAAAGTGAGGTGTACCTTAGGACTAAGATCACTTGTGTTTTCAATTGTCTGAATTGTTTGCTTTATTATTATGGGTACTGTCTTGGGAGTTCTATAGATCCTAACCCGGATCTGGGGGAATACCTTCTTAGAAAGTAGCAACAAGACTGTGAGGGAACTGTGTGGGGTATACCGACATGGTTGAAGCAGTCTGCTATGTTGATGTGGCACTTTGGTGAGTACCGGTAACCCTTGAGTCCAGTCAAGGAGAGTACGGGGCCGCCGCGTGGTGTCGTGAAGCATCAACTGACCTTAGAAACCTTAATTGAACCACATTGGCCTCTTTAGGGTAGTGAGATAACTGACTTTGGTGCAGTCCGAGGTTGGTTGATACTCGATACTACACTCAATTGAGGGTTGTTTTCTTGGAATATTTCGGTCGCCAGTTCAGTGGCTAAATCGAAACGATGAACAATGAAAGCAATCCAATGATATTGGGACCCTTAGAACCCGATTACTTCTGATAGGACAGGTTTGAGCCCACCAACTTCAAGAGGGTAATACCCAGACCCCATGCTGGCCTAAACTCTAAGGGTTGTGGTGTGACTTGTGTGCTTTACCATGTTTGCTTTTGTGAATACTTGTGGTGTGCTTTATCATAGCATCATGACATCATACAACATCATATGCATTGACTAACCGTTTCAGGGGTTCGAATCTTCATCTTTGTTCTTGTTTTGTAGGACATGGAAACTATCCGCAGAAAGACAATTCAGATCAGCCTTGTAAGGATCCCTCCTCAGCTTAAGGAACTTATATCCAGGATTCCCGAGAGCTCTTCTTTCAGTGAGAGGCATGGAAGACTCATTAGCTTGGTCAACACCAACATTGAGGAAGATATGATAAAGGTCCTCTTCCAGTTCTTTGACCCTCTGCACCACTGCTTTACTTTCCTGGATTATCAACTGGTACCTACATTGGAAGAGTTCTCCCGGCTTCTGAAGATCCCTATCCTTAGTCAACTACCCTACAACGGTACGGAAAAGGAACCCAAACTTGAAGAGATTGCTAAAGCCTTACGCTTACAACCATCTGACATCAAGGGACATTGGGAAGTTAGAAGTGGTATCAAAGGGTTCTTGGCCAGGTTCCTGTTTGAGAAGGCCCAAGAATGTTGGAATTCCCTTGACCTGCAAGCCTTTGAGGAAGTTGTAGCTCTCCTTGTCTATGGGTTGGTGTTGTTCCCGAACCCAGATCAGCTTATAGATCTCAATGCCGTCAAGATCTTCATGTCCAGGAATCCTATACCTACGTTGCTTGGGGACATCCTTCACTCATGTTACACTCGAACCATGAGAAAAAGAGGTGTTCTTATGTGCTGCACTCCTCTCCTGGGAAGGTGGTTTATTTCGCACCTTCCACAATCAGTTTTGAAGAATGAGCGGGGTTTGAGATGGTCACAACGATTGATGACTCTTACACATGCAGATATACATTGGTGTTCTCGGTCCAGAGAAGACGTCACTATCATTGATTGTTGTGGGGAGTTTCCTAATGTTCCTTTACTTGGAATCAGAGGAGGTATTACTTACAACCCGTGTCTGGCTTGGAGACAGTTTGGTTATGCTCGGAGGGACGGCCCTAATGACATGTTAATTCCTGACATAGTTTTTGACTTCGACGACGATGCACAAGGACTTCGCCAGAGATTTATCAGAGCTTGGAGGATGCCCAACAAGGTAGACAGCAAGACACTGGGGCATAGGAACTCCATCCCGTTGGAACCTTATCTCAAGTGGGTACGAGCCCGCTCCCAGAAGCTAATGATGCCATATCCTCATGTTCTCCCTGTGATGAAAGAGCCAGTTTTAGAAGGAGAGGTACCCTACACCATTCAACATCCTGACATGCCCACATCCTGGGAAGAAATGCAGAAGAGCTGGATCCAGCTTAAGGAAGAACGGAATTCTCTTGAGTCCAGTCTACATGCTAATGAGAAGAAGGTCTTGGAGCTCACGCGCCTACTGCACGAGAAAAAGACTCTCAACACTTACATAGCTCCAAAGAGGATGCGTAGTGTCTTTTGGGATTGATTTACTTTGTACTGTTTGCCCATGAGGCCTTGATGTACTGAATAATTATTGCTTAATGATAACGTGTGTTCCTTTTTGTCTACAACAAATTTGTACTTTCGAACCCTTGAATGCATTGCATAAACACATATCATGCATCATGTGCATCACATGTACTCTTCTTTTCAGGTTGCTTAATGTTCTTCGCTGTTTATTTCAGCATCATGAACCCTGAATCATCTACTGAGCAATCCATCAAGGCCCTTCAGGCTCAGAACGCCCAGTTCCAAGAGCTGATCATGAGTTTGGCCCAAGGTCAGGAGGAATTGAAGGCTCTGCTGGTCAAGAAGAAGAAGAAGAGAACTGTACTATTCAACACGGGCCGGAGGTTTGGTAACACACTGCAGAATGAGGTTGATCAAGCTGGTTCTTCTGTAGGAAAAGGAATTCCCCAGGGGGGAAGGGTTCCTAGTCCGGTGGTCTCGGATAATGAGACTGATTTTAATGAGGAGCAGTATCCTCCAGTTGAAGACAAATATAAGCAGTTAGAGGATCGTCTGAATGCCATGGAAATTCAACAAGTGCCTGGTTTGGATTTCGGAGACTTGGGTCTATCTTCTGGTGTGGTAATCCCACACAAGTTCAAAGCACCATCTTTCGCAAAGTATGACGGGGCGTCCTGCCCTAAGCTACATCTCAGATCTTATGTGCGAAAGATTAAGCCATACACTGTGGACAAGAACTTATGGATCCATTTCTTCCAGGAGAGTCTTTCAGGGACTCATCTCGAATGGTTCTATCAGCTGGATGGAACCAAGGTTCGTAACTGGGAGGAATTGGCTACTGCTTTTTACAAGCAGTATCAGTATAATGCCGACCTCGCTCCTACACGTACCCAGCTCCAGGGTATGTCGCTAGGATCGGGAGAAGATTTTAAAGAGTATGCGCAGAAGTGGAGAGACCTGGCTGGCAGGGTGCAGCCACCATTAACCGACCGTGAGCTAGTAGACATGTTCCTAGGGACCCTATCTGGGCCGTTCTTCAATCATCTCATTGGCAATTCATCTGCAGGGTTCACATATCTCATTCTGACTGGGGAAAGGATAGAGGCTGGTTTGAAATCAGGGAAGATTCAGAAAGGTGGGTCCTCAAGTTCTGAGAAAAAGCCTTTCAAAAAGGAAGCCAGTGATGTGTATGGGCCAAGAAGGCAAAACAAACCAGAGCGCCGCCAAGCTGTCAACGCGGTGGTAATTGCAAAGCCTACTGCCGCTCCTAGGCAACCTAATCAACCAAGGGGTGAGAGGCCCAGAAGAGAATATACTCGGCTTAGTATGACCTTGTCACAGATCTTGCCGCAATTGCTATCGACCAACTTGGTGACCGTCAGAGAAGCTCCGAAGGTTGTGAACACTACCTCTCCGAAGTATAATCCCAATGCCCGCTGTGCTTATCACTCTGATAGCCCGGGGCATTCTACTGATGATTGTTGGGCCCTAAGAAATAAGGTTCAGGACCTTATTGATGCGAAGGAAATACAATTTGAGGCACCCGAAAGGCCAAACATTGTGACTGCTCCTATGCCCCAGCATGGAGTAAATGCTATTGAGGAAGACCTGTATGCAGTTTCTGTGGATGATGTTGCTACCCCTTTATTGACTGTTAAGAGGAACCTGTTGCTGGCCAGTTTATTTCCGGGTTGTAGCAAAGGTTGCCTTCTGTGTGCCGTTTCCCCTACTGGTTGTCTGTTGCTGAAGTCAGGCATCCAAAGCCTGATGGATAGCAAAGAAATCTTGTTCAAGAAGTCCGATGTTCCTTTTGTTCCTGTTGAAGAAGTATCTGTTGTCACCATCTTCAATAATCCTACCAAGGCTCCCTCGAGGAAGCCAGTCAAAATCATGTCTGTTGCACCCATCATTATTACTGTTCCGGGGCCCCTCCCCTATGAATCTGACAAGGCTGTCCCATGGCACTATGGGGAAGATGTGTATGTACTTGGAGTAAAGCAGGAGTTCAACACCAGTACCGGTATCAGTAATATCACCGGTCCCGCTAAAGTTACTCGCAGTGGCAGGCTCTTCTCGCCTGACATTGCGCCACCAGTTATCCGAAGACCTCTTATAATCACGCCTACAAGTGCGCCTGTTTCCCCTTCTGATCAAATTTCTACCCCTGCTGTCGAGTCATCTAATACTCGGGGCAAAGGGATTGATGATGTGCCTGCTCGGATGGAGGCACCGAAGACTGTCAATGTTGAAGCCTCCCAGCAAGAGATGGAGGAAATCCTTAAAATCATTAAGAAGAGCGACTTCAACGTCGTTGAACAGCTGGGGCATACCCCCTCCAAGATCTCTATGCTATCATTGTTGTTGTGCTCAGAGGACCATGCCAAGGCCCTGATTTCATTTCTGAAGACGGCTCATGTGCCACAAGAGACATCTGCAGATTAATTCACTGATTGTGTGGCCAATTTGCCCGCTGACAATGGTTTGGGTTTCTCGGATGCTGATCTGACCGCCAAGGGAAAGAACCACAATGATGCCCTACATGTCTCCATTGAATGCAGGGGCACTACTCTCGCACACGTATTGGTGGACACCGGTTCTTCGCTAAATGTATTGCCCAAGAAGGCCTTAAACAGGTTGGATTCTGAGGGTCTGGAGTTGAAGCCTAGTAACATCGTGGTCCGAGCCTTTGACGGGTCGAAGAGGATGGTACATGGTGAAGTGGATATTCCGATTCGTGTTGGTTCTCAAGTCTTTGACTCAACGTTCTATGTGATGGATATTCGTCCATCTTATTCCTGTTTGCTGGGTCGACCTTGGATTCACAAAGCTGGGGCTGTGACCTCCACTCTACACCAGAAGCTCAAATACCCTGTCAGAGGGAAGATTGTTACAGTGCAGGGGGAGGAAGAATACATGGTTAGTCATCTGAACTCGTTCCGGTATATCGAGATGGATGGGGAGTTTATTGAAACCCCTTTTCAACATTTTGAAGAGGTACCTCCAACATTGGCGTCAGCTGAGACAGTAATTGAAGAAGACTTTCCTTTGAAGATGGCCTCCTTAAAGGACGCCCGGGCTGTAATTGAAAAAGGTGAATGTGCAAACTGGGGCAGGCTCCCTGATTTTACTCCTAAAACTGACAAGTTTGGACTGGGTTTCACTGCAGAGGCGCGGAGGGCTGTACGCAAAGCAAAGATCGGAAGACCTCCCGTGTTCATCACCAACCCGGGAGTGAATGCTATTGAAGGCGATGCGGAGGAATCAGAGTTTGATAGCTGGATCTACCCGACGACCAACGGTGGACTGAACAATTGGACTGCAAAAGACCACATACCTGTTACTTTTGTTACGCAGTAATGAATTCCTTTGTTTTTAAATTTGTAATGAACAATAAATTGAAACTTTATGGCCCGGTGTCTTACCCGGGGCACCGTGGCTTCATTTGTGAGGGCTTATTACTTGTCATTTCCATATATCCTGAATAAAGACATTGGACGTTTTTCACATTTCAAATCTTGTGCTCCCTTTCTTTCTTTCTTTCTTTATATTGCAAAACAGCAGTATTTACACACACTCGCTCGTACAGGTTCCAATCCACTCTGGATCTCACTGGTAACGACTCTGCTACTGCCAGTTATGACTTCGAAAATCCGATCAATTTAGCCGAAGACGAAGGTGAAGATGATTGCGAAGTGCCTGGTGAGCTTGCAAGACTGTTACTCCAGGAAGAGAGGGCCATTCAGCCACATGAAGAGCCAGTGGAAACGGTAAATCTGGGTACTGAGACGGATAGAAAGGAAGTTAAGATTGGTGCCAATTTAGAGCTCGGCGTGAAATAACGGTTGATTCAGATGTTGCATGATTATGTGGAAATCTTTGCTTGGTCCTACGAAGACATGCCTGGGTTGGATACCGACATTGTGGTCCATCACTTGCCTACTAAGGAAGACTGCCCTCCGGTTAAACAAAAAGTCCCCCGTATGCGTCCAGAAATGTCCGAGAAGATCAAAGCTGAGGTTATGAAACAGTTTGATGTCGGGTTTCTAGCAGTAACTTCTTACCCTCAGTGGGTTGCCAATGTGGTTCCGGTACCGAAGAAAGATGGTAAGGTCAGAATGTGTGTTGATTATAGGGATTTGAACAGGGCCAGCCCCAAGGATGATTTCCCTCTACCTCACATCGACGTTCTGGTTGACAATACTGCTCAGCACAAGGTGTTCTCTTTCATGGATGGTTTTTCAGGTTATAATCAAATCAAGATGGCTCCTGAAGATATGGAAAAGACTACCTTTGTTACTCAGTGGGGCACCTTCTGTTACAAGGTCATGCCATTCGGGTTGAAAAATGCTGGGGCAACCTACCAACGTGCCATGGTTGCTTTATTTCATGACATGATCCATCATGAGATTGAAGTGTATCTCGATGATATGATTGCAAGGTCTCAAACTGAGGAAGAACACCTTGACCATCTACAGAAGCTGTTTGACTGTCTGAAATTGTACAAGCTGAGGTTGAACCCAAACAAGTGCACCTTTGGGGTAAGATCTGGAAAGTTGCTAGGCTTCGTCGTGAGCGACAAAGGTATTCAAGTGGACCCTACCAAGGTTAAAGCCATACAAGAGATGCCAGTTCCCAAGACAGAGAAAGAAGTCAGAGGCTTTCTAGGGCGTCTGAATTACATTTCCCGATTCATCTCGCACCTAACTGCTACCTGTGAACCAATCTTCAAGCTGCTGAAGAAAGATCAAGTAGTACGTTGGAATGATGAATGTCAGGCCGCTTTTGACAGAATCAAAGAGTATCTCCAAGAACCACCCATCCTCATGCCACCGGTTGAAGGGAGACCTCTAATACTATACCTAACAGTACTTGACTATTCAATAGGGTGCGTGCTGGGGCAGCATGACGAGTCTGGCCGAAAAGAGCATGCCATTTATTACCTTAGCAAAAAGTTTACCGACTGTGAGACCCGATACTCACTGCTCGAGAAAACTTGTTGCGCTTTGGTATGGGCTGCTCGCCGGCTGAGACAGTATATGCTGACTCACACTACTCTGTTAATATCAAAGATGGATCCAATAAAGTACATATTCGAAAAGCCTGATCTGTCTGGAATAATAGCAAGATGGCAAATGATCTTGACAGAATACGACATCCAGTACACGACTCAGAAAGCTATCAAAGGAAGTGTGTTGGCAGACCACTTGGCACACCAGGCAGTAGACGACTATCAGTCAATGAACTTTGAATTTCCTGACGAGAGTATCATGATAGTGACTGATTGTGAAGTACCTGGACCGGATGAAGGACATGAGGAAGGATCCCGATGGTCTATGCACTTTGATGGAGCCTCCAACGCTTTGGGAAACGGTATTGGCGCTGTGATCATATCCCCTCAAGGCACTCATACTCCACTTACTGCCCGGCTATGTTTCAACTGCACCAACAACATGGTGGAGTATGAGGCATGTATCATGGGTCTTCAAGCTGCGATTGGCTTAAGGATCAAGTTTCTGAGTGTCTTTGGAGATTCCGCTCTCGTGATCAATCAGATCAAAGGCGAGTGGGATACGAAACATCCGAACCTTATTCCTTACAAAGAATGTGTGTTGACATTGATCCCCCATTTTACAGAGATAACTTTTGAACACTTCCCAAGAGAGGAGAATCAGCTAGCGGACGCGCTGGCTACGATGTCTTCCATGTTCAAAGTCAAGTGGGACAATGAGGCTCCCCGGATCATTATCTGGAAACTGGACGAACCGGCATATTGTTGTGATCTTGAGGCTGAGACAGTAACTGAAAAACCCTGGTATCATGAAGTGAAAAGGTATTTGGAAGCTCAAGAATATCCTGAAGATGCATCCATCAATGACAAAAAGTTTCTGAGAAGGTTCGCAACAAAGTTCTTCCTCAGCAATGGCATTCTGTACAAGCGAAACCATGATTCAACCTTACTGCGTTGTGTGGATAAAACTGAAGCAGAAAGGATCATGGCAGAACTGCATGAAGGTACCTTCGGAACACATTCCAGTGGACACACCATGGCAAAGAAAATCCTTCGGGCAGGATACTTCTGGTCCATAATGGAAGCTGATTGTTACCAACATTCTCGGACATGTCATAAATGCCAGATTTACGCAGATAAGGTGCACGTTCCTCCAGTTCCTCTGAATGTCTTGACTGTACCTTGGCCTTTTGCTATGTGGGGTATTGATATGATTGGCGAGATTAAACCTACGGCATCCAACGGGCATCGCTTTATCCTGGTAGCAATTGATTACTTTACAAAGTGGGTTGAGGCAGCTTCTTATGCCACTGTAACCAAGAATGTCGTGGCGCGGTTCATTCGGCATAACCTGATCTGTCGATACGGTGTCCCTGAGAGGATCATTACGGACAACGGTACCAATCTTAACAACAAGATGATCACTGAGCTCTGCGAACAATTCAAGATACATCACCATAACTCTTCTCCTTACCGGCCGAAGATGAATGGGGCTGTCGAAGCAGCTAATAAGAATATCAAGAAGATTGTGCAGAAGATGACAGTGACCTATAAAGATTGGCACGAGATGTTACCGTTTGCTCTTCATGGGTACCGTACCTCAGCAAGGACGTCAACCGGGGCAACTCCTTTTTCCTTGGTCTATGGCATGGAGGCAGTCTTGCCGATTGAAGTTCAAATACCCTCTCTCCAGATAATGAAGGATGCAGGCTTAAGCGAAGATGACTGGATCCAGAATCGACTTGATCAATTAAACCTAATTGACGAAAAGAGACTCACTGCTATTTGTCATGGTCAAACGTACCAAAAACGGATGATCAGGGCATTTAACAAGAAAGTCCGACCACAAGAGTATCAAGTTAGGGACCTGGTAATCAAGCGCATCATTCTTCCGCAGAGTGATCCCAGGGGCAAATGGACCCCCACATACGAAGGGCCATTTGTGGTTAAACATGTGTTCTCAGAAGGAGCCATGATCCTAACCACCATGGATGGTGACGACCTTCCTCACCCCGCCAATGCAGACATAGTAAAAAGATACTACGCATGATCAAAGACCCGCTAGGTTGACATACCTAGGCAAAAATTAGGGCTTCCCGGCGAACCAAAAGGGTTCGGGCAAAATGAGGGATGAAATGAAAAAAATCTGTACACCCGGCAAGTCGAAAACCTGAAAAGGCGGCTTGGGAAAAAATGGGTATCCCGGTGGACTGAAAACCCGAAAGGGCGGTCCAGGCAAAAGTTAGGGATTAAAGCATAATACTATGTCTCATTGGATCACCTTGCATCCGGAATCCGGTATCAACATCAAGTTCAGACGGCATCGATCAATCAGCTTCATCTTCAACTAAGCAGCCAAGCGATGAGATGCTCAGAGATATAAAGGCGATAGCAGAGTTGGAACCCAGTGGGATTATTCATTTCACATAGCTGTTTTATTTTCCTTTTTTCACAAAATTGTATAAACTCTGTTGTTCGGCGGCGGTCTCTTACTAGGACGTTAGCCTCTTGTACATAAACGCCTATTTACAGGCAAATTCAAAATCAATACAAATTCACTTTTCAGACCAATTGCCAATTGTTTTTCTTTTTCTGTTTTGTTTTGCGAAGAACGTCCAATGTTCAATTGTGATATATGCATTTGACATTAATTGCTAACTCATAAATATTTGCATGCGAAACAAAGGATTAATTACGAGTAACATTAGAAACAGGGGCAATAATGAGTTGTCTAAGCAATCTAATGGCTCTGTCCACCAAGGTACCAAGGTAAGTTCGGCTGAAGAATGTAACTAAGATATCTTAATTCCCCAGAGAGTGAGCCAAGATTCAACAATTCTCTCCCAAGCAGTTGGTCTCCCATCAGCCCTGAACAAGGCACCGTATCTCCAGCAAGTCAGCAACACTCTCCCCGAGCAGAGTTATCCTCCGTCAGCCTTAAGGAAGTTGGATTATCCCCAGACAATCTCAATATTGCCCAACGGAGTATACAAACATTCCTAACAAGAATCCCCGACAATCTTGATCTAAGATTGTTCCCCGGCGGTATACCAGACATCCAGTGGAGCCACTCCCCAGTGCAATACCAAAAGTCTCCCCAGGAGAGTTCAATCAATATCCCCAGCAGGAAGCTTATCCCCAGTAGATTCTGGAAGCTTATCGCCTGCAGAGCATAAACGCGTCTCCCGGCTTTATTCAAAGGTTATTTCCCCACCAGGATATAACTGGGTTATCCTCAGCCAATTGCCACGGAAAGATCGTCCCCGGTGAAATCTTCCTATCCCCAGCGGAGTTCATCAAAACTTCCAACAAAGCTTATCAATGGTATCCCCAGCGGAGTTATCATCAGCACCTCAGCAAAGTGCCTCTCTTTCCCCACAGAGTTATCACCCGACAGAGTAACCTATTCGCCAAGTTTATTCCCTAACGGAGTCATCTTCTCCTACCGGTATTCTTGCAACCATCTCCCCAGCGGAAACAAAGAATTCTACTCTTCAACGTCAGCCCTGGATTTGATTTCCCGACATTCGTCAAGGATTTACTTTCCTAGACAAAAAAAAATACATTCATAAACATCGCATCTTCATACATTATAGCATGCACATACGCATCATGAACATACAATCTCATTTATTTTGAGAACATCACGCACGTCATATATCATGACATCGCATACATCTAACGTTTTGTCTTTTCAAGACAAAAGTCAGTACAAAGATAATTATTATCAACTGTCGTGATTCCAGATCCGATTCCTGTATCTTGCCAGGGTGTATCTGTTGATGAATAATTCCAGACTCGATTCCTGTATCTTGCCAGGGCACGTCTGAAGAGTTTGAAGATCCGATTCCTGTATCTTGCCAGGGTGTATCTATTGACGACTAATTCCAGACTTGATTCCTGTATCTTGCCAGGGCACGTCTAAAGAGTTTGAAGATCCGATTCCTGTATCTTTCCAGGGTGTATCTATTGACGACTATTCCAGACTCGATTCCTGTATCCTGCCAGGGCACGTCTGAAGAGTTCGAAGATCCGATTCCTGTATCTTGCCAGGGTGTATCTGTTGACGACTATATTCCAGACTCGATTCCTGTATCTTTCCAGGGCACGTCTGAAGAGTTCGAAGACCCGATTCCTGTATCTTGCCAGGGTGTATCTGTTGACGACTATATTTTAGACTCGATTCCTGTATCCTGCCAGGGCACGTCTGAAGAGTTCGAAGATTTGATTCCTGTATCTTGCCAGGGTGTATCTGTTGACGACTAATTCCAGACTCGATTCCTGTATCTTGCCAGGGCACGTCTGAAGAGTTTGAAGATCCGATTCCTGTATCTTGCCAGGGTGTATCTATTGACGACTATTCCAGACTCGATTCTTGTATCCTGCCAGGGCACGTCTGAAGAGTTCGGAGATCCGATTCCTGTATCTTGCCAGGGTGTATCTGTTGACGACTATATTCCAGACTCGATTCCTGTATCTTGCCAGGGCACGTCTGAAGAGTTCGAAGATCCGATTCCTGTATCTTGCCAGGGTGTATCTGTTGACGACTATATTCCAGACTCGATTCCTGTATCCTGCCAGGGCACGTCTGAAGAGTTCGAAGATCCAATTCCTATATCTTTCCAGGGTGTATCTGTTGACGACTAATTCCAGACTCGATTCCTGTATCTTGCCAGGGCACGTCTGAAGAGTTTGAAGATCCGATTCCTGTATCTTGCCAGGGTGTATCTATTGACAACTAATTCCAGACTCGATTCTTGTATCTTGCCAGGGCACGTCTGAAGAGTTTGAAGATCCGATTCCTGTATCTTTCCAGGGTGTATCTATTGACGACTAATTCCATACTCGATTCCTGTATCTTACCATGGCACGTCTGAAGAGTTTGAAGATCCGATTCCTATATCTTGCCAGGGTGTATCTATTGACGACTATTCCAGACTCGATTCTTGTATCCTGCCATGGCACGTCTGAAGAGTTCGAAGATCCGATTCCTGTATCTTGCCAGGGTGTATCTGTTGACGACTAATTCCAGACTCGATTCCTGTATCCTGCCAGGGCATGTCTGAAGAGTTCGAAGATCCGATTCCTGTATCCTGCCAGGATGTATCTGTTGACGACTATTTTCCGGACTCGATTCCTGTATCCTGCCAGGGCACGTCTGAAGAGTTTGAAGATCCGATTCCTGTATCTTGCCAGGGTGTATCTGTTGACGACTAATTCCAGACTCGATTCCTGTATCCTGCCAGGGCACGTCTGAAGAGTTTGAAGATCCGATTCCTGTATCTTGCCAGGGTGTATCTGTTGACGACTAATTCCAGACTCGATTCCTGTATCCTTCCAGGGCACGTCTGAAGAGTTTGAAGATCTGATTCCCGTATCTTGCCAGGGTGTATCTGTTGACGACTATTATTCCAGACTCGGTTCCTGTATCCTGCCAGGGCACGTCTGAAGAGTTTGAAGATCAACACCGGTAACAGGCCAGGTAATTATCTTTCTTTCTCAGGTACGCAAGTTTCTCGCTAAGGAATCTCTTACGCGATCGACACCTAGATGGCATCTATAAGCCCATCTGTGATACGGTGGGAGAACTGACTATGGGTTTTGCATTTGTTTTCGCAAATGTTTCGGTTGAGCAAGAGTCGCCACCGACTTTTTATTTTATCCTGAGGAAAGGTTTAAAAAGCACAGCAAAAACCTTTGAGATTTTTTCTTGGGTTCGGGGAGTAGATTATAGAAAGGGAAGGTATTAGCACCCATTCTATCCATGGTTATCCATGGGCTCTTAGGTACTTGCTTAGATCAACTTGCCTTGGTTTTCAATTGTTTGAAATGGTGCTTTGTGTGTGGCTTTGAAAAGGTTTTGAAAAAAAAGATGCCTTGTATAGGCTACCCTTGTAACAATTCTTTACTCGAATGTTTTACAAAAGGTGTTTGTCTTTTTGAAAAGATGTTTCAAGGTTTTTGAAAGTTTGTTTTGAAAGTGTTTGTGAAGTGTGGTTTGAAAATAGGCAAGTATTTTGTTTTGCAAGTTGACAAGTACTTAAGAGCTATCTACCCTAAAGTTCTCAAAGATTTTTGCTATGTTTTAACCCTTTTGACAATTTTGTTCCACCATTGCATTTGGTGGACAATCTTGTATTAGGAGGTGAAAGGGACGGGCGCGGGTCATCGTTTAGGCCATAATTGCAATAGTGCTAAGTATCTTTGGGCAATTTTCTTTTAAGGGACTTTGATCATTTTTTAGGCAACTTTCGAAAGCGTCATTGAGGGACTATGATCAATTGATTTATATTTGTTTTTGCCCAAAGAGACCTAACATGCAATATGGCCCAATTATTTGAAGGCAACAAGTGGAATACCCTAGGGGTGCAAGTGTGATATGTGTTGTCCATTTTCATGCTTGATTATCTTGAAATTAGGTCAAACTATTTTGTTCTTTTTATTTGCATACAAACCCTAATTCTAGCATGGTATATTTAGAAAGCGTTAAAGTGCGAAAAGTAAAATTCCTACACTATTACAACACAATATGGGAAGGGGGGTACAAATGTTCAAATGGGGGGATATTTAGACAAGAAACTTAAACCTAGCTATTACATTAATTTTGGAATATTTACAAGACAATTAATTGCATCAATTAAATGAAAAATAAAATAAAGATGTAAAAATGCAAAAAGGGTCTTTATATGTATGAAAAAAAAGATATTTTTTTATGTCCAATAAACAAAATGAATAAAAATAATAAAAGTAATATTTTTGGAGTTTTTTGTGTTTTAAGGGTAAAACCCTAATTTTTATTAAGCAAATATATATATTATTTAATTTATACAAGCATTTATTTATTATGTACAAAAAATAAAATAAAATGGAGTATATTCATAAAAAAGTATTTTTCATGCCAAATATTATGGTTATGATTGAGACATCTTCAGTATGAGTTGGAACAGCAGAAACTTTTTCAAACAAAATTTGTCGACTATCCATAAGGCCTTGGATGCCTTTCTTCAGTAACGGACAATCAAACGGCAGAGAGTAACAACAATAGCAGTCTTCTTTACATCCCGGGAAGATCCCGGCCCTTAACAGATTTAACTTAATGGTTAACAAAGGAGTTACCAGATTATTAACATCAGCAACATACAAATCTTCTTCAATGGCGTTGACATTTCGGCCGTGCTTCGGCATGGGTGCAGAGATCACATTAGGTTTCTCTGGAGCGTAAAACTCCACCTCCTTCGCCTCTATCAGGTCTTGGATCTTATGCTTGAGTGCCCAGTAATCATTGGTGTCGTGCCCGACACTGTCAGAATGGTAGGCGCATTTGGCATTAGGATGATAATGCGGAGAGGACGTATTCACATTCTTTGGTGCCTCCTTGATGGTGGCGAGATTCAACTTTAACAGATGGGGAAGCACTTGCGCTGGAGTCATATTAATACGGGTGAACTGCCGTTGTGGCCGTTCCACTCGTTGTTGATTTGGTCTGGACTGGTTATAGCGAGGCTGCTCACTTGGAGTGTTTTGAATAATTACGGCCCCCACAGTTGGCCGACGCTCCGTCTTCCCTGTTCTTCTCTGAGAATATACCACAGCTGTTTCCTTCTTAAAAGGCTTCTTCTCAACACTTGCAGCAACACCCTTCTGAATCTTTCCTGACTTGATGCCAGCTTCTATTCTCTCGCCTGTTAAGATCAAATCGGTAAACCCCGCGGAAGAGTTACCAATTAGATGATTGAAAAATAGCCCAGATAGGGTCCCAAGAAACATATCAACAAGTTCACGGTCGGTTAAAGGAGGCTGCACCCTGCCAGCCAAATCCCTCCATTTTTGTGCGTATTCTTTGAATCCTTCGCTTGTTCCTAATGACATACCCTGAAGTTGGGTACGAGTAGGAGCAAGGTCAGAATTGTACTGGTATTGTTTGTAGAAGGCGGTGGCCAAGTCTTCCCAATTTCGGACGCTGGTTCCCTCTAGCTGATAAAACCACTCCAACTGAGCTCCAGAGAGGCTGTCTTGAAAGAAATGAATCCACAGGTTTTTATCTGCCGTATAGGGTTAGATCTTTCTTACGTAGGACCTGAGATGCATTTTCGGACAGGACAGCCCATCATACCTCACAAACACTGGCACTTTGAACTTTGGGGGAATCACAATCCCGGCGACCAAACCCAAGTCTTCAAAATCCAAACCCGGTACTCTTTGTAGCTCCATGGCGGCCAATCTGTCTTCTAGCCCTTTGTATTTATCATCAGCTGGAGGGTATTG
Source organism: Vicia faba (assembly GCA_948472305.1). NCBI lineage: Eukaryota > Viridiplantae > Streptophyta > Magnoliopsida > Fabales > Fabaceae > Vicia > Vicia faba. The sequence goes on along the minus strand of OX451739.1, from coordinate 169,924,660 downwards.
CTGATCAGAATAATCTTCATCCTCTTCGACCTCTTCTTCTTCCACATCAGACTCGGAAGGTACTGCAACCCCACCTCCTTTGCTGGTTCCTTCATCAGAAGTAGGAGGAAATTCAAGCACTCTCCGAGCTTCTCCGTCAAATCTTCTCCCCATAGTAGCCACCCCGAGTCTCTTTTTCTTCTTTTTCACTGGGTCTTTGTTCCCCAGCAAGGTCTTGAGATCCTCCTGACCTTTAGCCAAGGTTGTCGGGAGTTGCTGAAACTGTGCATTCTGAGCTTGCAGGTCTTTGATTGTTTGCTCGAGATCCATCCTACTGAAATAAACAGCAGACAGATAAGGAAACCTGGCGTGAGACCTGCTTATGCACATGATGAATGGTATGCTTATGTATGCAATGCATTCAAGGATTTAGAACATTCAAAATTGTTGCAGACAAAAAGGAACGCACGTCATATTAATAAGAAGAAATTTGTTAGTACATAAATGCCCCATGGGCCAAATATTACAAAATAACTTCTCAAGGCAAAAAGACATTGCGCATCCTCTTTGGTGCGATGTAGGTGTTGAGGGCCTCTTGCTCATGGAGTCGGCGGGTAAGCTCTAAAACCTTCTTCTCACTAGCGTAGAAGCTGGCTTCAAAAGTATTCTGTTCCTCCTTGAGCTGAATCCAACTTTTCTGCATTTCCTCCCACGATGTAGGCATGTCAGGATGTAGGATGGTGCAGGGGACCTCTCCTTCCTTGACAGGCTCTTTAATCACAGGGAGAACATGAGGATAAGACATCATCAGACTTTGGGCTCGGGCTCGTACCCACTTGAGATAAGGCTCAAGAGGGATGGAGTTCTTGTGTCCCAGAGTCTTGCTATCAACCTTGTTGGGTCTTCCCCAAGCTCTGATGAATCTTTGGCGAAGTCCTTGCGCATCGTTGTCGAAGTCAAAAACTAGGTCAGGAATCAACATGTCATGAGGGCCATCCCTCCGTGCATATCCAAATTGCCTCAAAGCTAGGCAAGGGTTGTAGGTGATATCTCCTCTGATTCCAAGTAAAGGAACATTGGGAAACTCTCCACAACGATCGACGATGATGACATTTTCTCTGGACCGAGAACACCAATGTACATCAGAGTGAGTAAGAGTCATCAACCGTTGGGACCACCTTGAGCCTTGGTCGTTCTTCAAGATAGATTGTGGAAGGTGCGAAATGAACCACCTTGCAAGGAGAGGAGTACAGCACATGAGAACACCCCTCTTTCTCATTGTTCGTGTGTAAAATGAGTGAAGAATGTCCCCAAGCAATGTTGGTATTGGATTTCTGGATAAGAAGATTTTGACGGTGTTGACATCTACCAGCTGGTCAGGATTTGGGAACAAGACCAGCCCATAGATAAGGAGTGCCACAATTTCTTCAAAGGCTTGTAGGTCCAATGAATTCCAGCATTCTTGTGCCTTCTCAAACAAGAATTTTGCTAAGAATCCTTTGACGCCGCTTTTGGTTTCCCAATGCCCCTTGATGTCGGATGGTTGTAGATGTAATGCTCGAGCAACATCTTCCGACTTTGGTTCCTTTTCCGTACCGTTGAAGGGTAGTTGATTAAGGATAGGAATTCTCAGGAGTTGAGAAAACTCCTCCAAAGTGGGCACCAACTGGTAATCAGGGAAAGTGAAACAGTGGTGAAGAGGGTCAAAGAACTGGAATAACACTTTCATCATGTCTTCTTCAATGTTGGTGTTGACTAAGCTGAGCAGTCTACCATGTCTTTCACTGAAGGATGAACTTTCCGGAATTCTTGAGGTGAGCTCCTTGAGTTGAGGAGAGATTCTCACAAGGTTGACTTGAATGGTGTTTCTGCGAGGAATTTCCATGACCTACAAAACAAGAACAAAGATGAAGATCCAAACCCTTGAAATGGTTAGTGAATGCATATGATGTTTTATGATGTTTATGATGTATGCACAAAACATATGTACAAGCAATTCACACCAAACCCTAGTTTCAGGCTTGCATGGGGTTTCATAGGTAAGTACCCTCTTGAGTGTAGTTGGCTTAAAAACCTGTCCTATAAATAGTAACCGGGTTCTAAGGAGCTCAATATCACGGAATTGTTTTCGTTGTTCATTGTTTTGGTTTAGCCACTTAACTAGCGACCAAAATATTCCAAGAAAACAACCCTCAATGAGTGTAGTATCGAGTATCTACCAACTTTGGACTGCACCAAAGCCGGTCATCTCACTACCCCTAATAAAAGGCCAAGATGGTCAAGTAAGGTTCTAGGTCATTAGTGCTTAGTGACATCACTCAGCGGCCCCGTACTCTCCTTGATTGAACTCAAGGGTTACCGGTACTCACAAATATGTCGCACTAATATAGTTATTGCTTCGACCGTGTCGGTATACCCTGCACAGTTTCCACAACGTATTGCTATCTATGAATGTTTCCCAAAATCCGGGTGTAGGATTGCAAACCCAAACAATAGAGCCAAGATATAAACCAAACAATTCAAACAATTAGTCATGCAAGAGGGTGATCTAAGCCCTAAGGTTACTCCACTTTTAAAATTGTCCCCAGCAGAGTCGCCAGTTCTATGATACGGTGGGAGAACTGACTATGGGTTTTGCGTTTGTTTTCGCAAATGTTTCGGTTGAGCAAGAGTCGCCACCGACTTTTTATTTTATCCTGAGGAAAGGTTTAAAAAGCACAATAAAAACCTTTGAGATTTTTTCTTGGGTTCGGGGAGTAGATTATAGAAAGGGAAGGTATTAACACCCTTTCTATCCATGGTTATCCATGGGCTCTTAGGTACTTGCTTAGATCAACTTGCCTTGGTTTTCAATTGTTTGAAATGGTGCTTTGTGTGTGGCTTTAAAAAGGTTTTGAAAAAAAAGATGCCTTGTATAGGCTACCCTTGTAACAATTCTTTACTCGAATGTTTTACAAAAGGTGTTTGTCTTTTTGAAAAGATGTTTCAAGGTTTTTGAAAGTTTGTTTTGAAAGTGTTTGTGAAGTGTGGTTTGAAAATAGGCAAGTATTTTGTTTTGCAAGTTGACAAGTACTTAAGAGCTATCTACCCTAAAGTTCTCAAAGATTTTTGCTATGTTTTAACCCTTTTGACAATTTTGTTCCACCATTGCATTTGGTGGACAATCTTGTATTAGGAGGTGAAAGGGACGGGCGCGGGTCATCGTTTAGGCCATAATTGCAATAGTGCTAAGTATCTTTGGGCAATTTTCTTTTAAGGGACTTTGATCATTTTTTAGGCAACTTTCGAAAGCGTCATTGAGGGACTATGATCAATTGATTTGTATTTGTTTTTGCCCAAAGAGACCTAACATGCAATATGGCCCAATTATTTGAAGGCAAAAAGTGGAATACCCTAGGGGTGCAAGTGTGATATGTGTTGTCCATTTTCATGCTTGATTATCTTGAAATTAGGTCAAACTATTTTGTTCTTTTTATTTGCATACAAACCCTAATTCTAGCATGGTATATTTAGAAAGCGTTAAAGTGCGAAAAGTAAAATTCCTACACTATTACAACATAATATGGGAAGGGGGGTACAAATGTTCAAATGGGGGGATATTTAGACAAGAAACTTAAACCTAGCTATTACATTAATTTTGGAATATTTACAAGACAATTAATTGCATCAATTAAATGAAAAATAAAATAAAGATGTAAAAATGCAAAAAGGGTCTTTATATGTATGAAAAAAAAGATATTTTTTTATGTCCAATAAACAAAATGAATAAAAATTATAAAAGTAATATTTTTGGAGTTTTTTGTGTTTTAAGGGTAAAACCCTAATTTTTATTAAGCAAATATATATATTATTTAATTTATACAAGCATTTATTTATTATGTACAAAAAATAAAATAAAATGGAGTATATTCATAAAAAAGAATTTTTCATGCCAAATATTAATAAAATAAAAAAAGTATGTATTTTGGTATTTTTGCCCTAAGTATATTAATATATATAAATATCTTTATTATTTACTAAATAAATATTATATATACAAAAATAATAATTTTTAATGTTTATAAAAAAAGTATTTTTGATACAAAATATTTTCAAAAGAGAAAATGAAATAAAAATCAGAAGTAAACTATATTTGCATTGTTTTCTAGTTTTTTCTAAATAATAGTATATATATATATATATTTATGTACAAATGTCCATATAAACAAATAAATACCTAAAAAATATAAAAATGGTGTAAAAAATAATTTTCATGTTTTTAATATTATTAGCAAAAATAAATGAGTCAAAATGAAAAAAGAAAAGTCAAAAAATCATGAAAATAAACATAATGGGCTCAGGGGGTATGAAAATGAAAATAGGGCGTGGAAAGAAAAGACAAAGCAAGCCCAGCCCATGTGGCTTCTTCTTCAACCTTCAGACAAAAATATATTCAAAAAACGCGTGCCTGAGCATCCATTCAAACACCTGGATTCTTTGATCTTTTGCACAAACTTCCAACATAAGAAATGTTAAGCATTGAATCACGATTCTAAATATATAAAGAACTCATCCTAATTCTCAGAAATGAGAGAGAATTTTGACATTCCCAAATCCTGACCTAACTTTTCTTCCATATTCAAACCTTAAATTCTCACAGCTCAAGCAAAATAAATGAAAAGTAAAAGCATGTACAGATTCAGGGGCATGAGTAGAACACTTCTTATTCACAAACCTAGAGCTAATGATGCATATACTAAGAGTTAGAAGTTCACAAAGATACCTGTTCAGTTGAAGTTCTATCTGGCAATAGGGGAGCTTTCATGGCAAGATGATGATCTGTATAGCTTGCCTGAAGTGTGGTGATGCTATTCCAATGCTTACTTTGCTTTGAAACACTTTGAATCGAGCTATGGACCTTCAACTGCAAAACAAGAAAATGAAAATGGTTGAACTGGTTAGAGGAGTTACAGGTCGTGTTTTGTGTTTTGGTTAGCTTCAAATGATGCTAGGGAATGTGTTTGATGAGCTTTGGGCAAGAAATCATGAAAGGAATGAGAGATGGGATTCAATCTGCAGACCCTGCCCTGTTTCTGCAGTTTGAGAGTGATTCTGGGAATGGGAGTGTTTGAGACCTTGCTTGCTCGTGTTCTAGCTTGTGCTTGATGATTAGAAAGTGTATACAATATTTTCTTAGGCTTGCTTATGCTGAGATGAAAGTTATCTTGTGTTATGCTAAGTTTCTTAACACTTAAGCAAACAAAGGCCACTTGAGTTTCTAGGCAGGTAGAGGCCCCCTAAACATGCTGCTAACCTTGTCTTGATCAGTGTGTTTTGCTCATAATCTTGTGCCAAAGTGATTTGATCTGTACTTGTGGATTTGCAACTTTGACATAAAGCTTGCTTTTGCAAAAATGGCCATTTCACTTTTTCCATAAATGGCTTAATTCAACATGTAATGCATAAACTCATGAAACAAGACCTTAGCACAATGAACATGCATTAAATTATTGAGTGTTGGATGATTTAGAGGCCTGTAATGTAGCACAAACCAAGCTGACTTGAAAATGGCATAAGTTATGAACATGTACATGACCAATTCAAAAGTGAGTTTTTGCCATATTGCAAAATTCGATTCCCTCAAGTTATGAGGTTGTTTGATGAGTTCTTGGACATTTTGGAAAGCTTGGAATGTTTACTACAATCCATCTTTGAAATGCAAATTGAAATTCCAAGTGGAAGTGTATAGAAAATGGTCTTGAAGTTAGGTAGAAAACCTTGCCAAAATAGGTTAAAATTTCACTAAGTTAAGAATGGTTTAGTACCCTTATTCCAAAAATTGTAACTTGAGATACAAGCCTCTTTTGGGAAAACTTTGTGAATCAAAGTTGTAGATTATGCAACAAGCTACAGCTTTCATGTTTTGACTTTTGCTTGAATCCAAATGAATCTTGGTGAGAAAGTGGGGCAAAGTTGGAAAAAATTAGGGTTTTTCATAACTTAGAAAAATTCTAAGTTATGAAAAATTCTCATTTCTAACCCTAATTTGCATTTTTTGATTTCTTGATGAACAAGTTTCATGATTTGGCATGCTTTGATGAAAAATGAATCTTGACTCTTGATTTTGACCAAAAAAGTCAAAGTTTGACTTTTCAGTATACAGTCAAAATTGATCAATTGACTGAGAAATTCAACTGTCAATCTTGTGTACTTGGGATCTTTTGAACTTGTTGAGCATGTCAAGACAATTCCATGGGGTCCTTGAATACATATATGAGCTTGGTTTTCCATTGGCTAGGTCAAACAGTCAAAAATTGCCTTTGTGCTGTCAAAACCCTAAAAATGACCATTTTGCCCTTTTGGTGATCTGATCAAATTTCTTATGGAATTGTGATCCAAACTTGATCAAATGGTCCATGTGAGTTCATGATGTTGATGTGGGTCAATTTTCATGAGGTTTGACTGTCAATTGGCCACAGTTAACTTTTTCCCCAATATAGTTGATTTTTAGGTCAACTGCCCAATTGACTGGGCAAAACTTGGAATCAAGGCTTGAAACTTGATATGGATAAACTTGGGAGTCCAATATGAAGCAAGAAAGTCATCTTAGGCATTTTAGGTCAAAACATCTTTGTGCAAACACAAACCCTAATTTGGGTCAACAGTGCAAGGAGAAGTCTTGAGCAGATGAAACCCTAACTGGATCTTGAACTCAAAGGGCTTGGTGATGAGAAATGTTGAGAAAATGGGAGAGCAAATTTTGGGGTACAACAGTTGCCCCTGTTCAATCTTCTTGAATCCGAAGAGTTAGATTGGCAAGTTTGCCTTTCGTGACTCGAGGGTAAAAGGAGATTGGACACTAGAGTGCCCTTAAATTTGCACTCGTCAAAGCAAGGGATGTGGGAATGGGCTTAGAGATGCCATTTGGAGATGGGCTTAACGATGCCATCTGGAAGAGTGACAGAAACTTGTCGGGGATGGGCTTAAAGATGCCATCTGGAATGAATATCAGAGAGGTGTCCATGCTTGGGACCATCTCTGAACTGGGGGTCTGAATAAGCAATAGATTGACATCCGTTGTTGGGAGGAGTCCGTAAACTGTTTTCAAAAATTGCATCTGAACAAGTTGATAGATTGATATCCGTTGTTGGGAAGAATCCATAAACTGTTTTCAGAAGTCTTGAGAAGAAACTGAACAAGCGATAGGTTAATATCCGTTACTTGGAGAACCCGTAAACTGTTTTCAGAAGTTGAGAAGAGTCTGAACAAGCGATAGATTAACATCCGTTGTTGGGAAGAATCCGTAAACTGTTTTCAGAAGTCTGGAGGAGAATCTGGACAAGCGATAGGTTAACATCCGTTACTTGGAGAACCCGTGAACTGTTTTCAGAAATCTTGAAGTTGAATAAGCAATAGAGCAGCATCCGTTGTTGGGAAGCGTCCGTAAACTGTTTTCAAAAATTGCATCTGAACAAGTTGATAGATTGATATCCGTTGTTGGGAAGAATCCATAAACTGTTTTCAGAAGTTGAGAAGAGACTGAACAAGCGATAGGTTAACATCCGTTACTTGGAGAACCCATAAACTGTTTTCAGAAGTTGAGAAGAGTCTGAACAAGCGATAGATTAACATCCGCTGTTGGGAAGAATCCGTAAACTGTTTTCAGAAGTCTGGAGGAGAATCTGAACAAGCGATAGGTTAACATCTGTTACTTAGAGAACCCGTGAACTGTTTTCAGAAATCTTGAAGTTGGAAGAAGAACCGGTGTAGGGTTCCCTGATGATGAGCTCGTGTAAAACTGCATCTGGATAAATCTGGAATAAGCATTAGAATGTTGCCGTGTCTGGGTCACACCCGAACTATTCTTGAAAGAATCTCGGAGGATAGTGATTCTAGTCTTTCGACTGATCTTACCTGAAAAGGTAAAGAGTTAGTTATATGCAATGTCATGATGCATGATATAATGTATTTTATATGATATGAATGTAAATGGATGCGTATGTAAGCTGATGAGCTGTCTTGCAAAGGATAGATGAATCCGAGATGGCTGACGATAACAGTATCTTGACTGCTGCTGGGAAGAATAATTCTTGGTTGTTGCTGGAAAAAAAGGAACTTGGGTTGTATACCAATCTTCGGGGGAATTCCTGATGACTTCTACTGGGGAGTTCCAATCTAATAGACTCATGCTGGGGATGTAAGACTGAGAATCTTCAGTTTGGTGGGAAGTATCTCTGGCGACTTCACTGGGGAACTCAAGATTTGCCCTCCCAAAACTCTGTCGGGAGAAGGTTCATTAGTCTGGCTTCGCTGGGGATTGATAATTTGAAGTTTTAGCTTGGTTGGGGATACTGAGACTTAAACTCTGAGGGGAATTGAATTCCGGAGGATTCTCTGGCTGGGGATTGTAAAGATAAGCTACGCTGGGGAACTCTGATGAACTCCGCTGGAGGTAGGGAGAATTTTGGCGAGTGCGATCTTCCGTGGCAATAAGCTGAGGATAACCCAATTATAAGCCCTTGTGAGGAATAACTTTGAATAAAACTCGGGAGAGACGTCCGTACTCTGCAGGGGATAAGCCTCTAGAATCCACTGGGGATAAGCCTCAGGGTTTGCTGGGGATATGGATTCCAAATCTCCTGGGGGTTTCCTTTGAAGGGTATCATGATATCCAACCGTATCTTCCACCTAACAGTAATCCTCTTTCTTGATTCATAAGGAAATGATTATGTTCAAATGCATATGCCTATTTAACAAAACATTGGACGTTTCTCAAAATAAAACACATAGTGCAAGAAAAAGAAAAGGAAATGACACAAATTTCTGGGAAAGGTATTTGTATTAACTTTCTCCGAGTATATTTGTACAAAGGAGACAATCATCCTAGTAAGAGGATTTTGTCATAAATTTTTTTGAAAGATTTATACAAAATAAAGATGGCTATGTGAAATAATTCCATGGGATTTCATTCCGCTATAGCCTTCACAACTCTGAATATCTGTCCATTCAATGCTTCGTTTGCCGATGACTGGATTGATCAGAAGCCTGGAACTGATTGATGAAGAGATTGTCTTTGAAGTGATCCGACGAGACATAGTCATACGCTTTAATTCCCTAACTTTTGCCTGAATCGCCCTTTCGGGTTTTCGATCCACCGGGAAACCCCTTTTTGCCCAAGCCGCCCTTTCGGGTTTTCAACTTGCCGGGTGTACAGATTTTTTTATTTTTATCCCTAACTTTTGCCTGAACCGCCCTTTCGGGTTTTCGGTTCACCGGGATGCCCATTTTTGCCCAAGCCGCCCTTTCGGGTTTTCGACTTGTCGGGTTATTTTATGCGTAGTATCTTTTGACTATGTCTGCGTTCGCAGGGTGCGGCAAATCGTCTCCGTCCATGGTGGTCAGAATCATTGCACCACCAAAAAATATGCTTTTGATCACAAATGGTCCTTCATATGTAGGAGTCCATTTTCCCCTGGGATCACTTTGCGGCAAGATAATCCGCTTGATTACGAGATCTCCGACTTGATACACTTGACGTCTGACTTTCTTATTGAAGGCCTTGATCATCCGTTTTTGATACGTCTGACCATGGCATATAGCAGCGAGTCGCTTCTCGTCGATCAGATTGAGTTGATCAAGTCGGGTCTGCATCCAATCATCTTCCTTCAAACCTGCATCCTTCATAATCCTTAGAGAAGGAATCTGGACTTCCATAGGCAAGACAACTTCCATGCCATATACCAAAGAAAATGGGGTTGCCCCGGTTAAAGTACGTGCCATCGTACGGTATCCATGCAGAGAAAACGGTAACATCTCATGTCAGTCTTTGTAAGTGACTGTCATTTTCTGAATGATCTTCTTAATGTTTTTGTTCGCAGCTTCAACAGCACCGTTCATCTTCGGCCGATAGGGAGATGAATTGTGATGATAAATCTTGAACTGTTCGCACAATGCGGTGATCATTGTGTTATTCAGATTTGTACCGTTGTCTGTGATGATCCTGTCTGGAACACCATACCGGTAGATGAGATTTTGCTTGATAAAGCGGGCAACCACATTTTTAGTAACAGAGGCGAAGGAAGCTGCTTCAACCCATTTGGTGAAATAGTCAATGGCAACCAGGATGAAGCGATGTCCGTTGGAGGCTGTGGGCTTGATCTCTCTAATCATGTCAATGCCCCACATTGCAAATGGCCACAGAGCAGTCAGAACATTGAGAGGAACCGGAGGGATATGAACCTTGTCAGCATAGACTTGACATTTGTGGCAAGTACGGGAATGTTGATGGCAATCAGCTTCCATGGTAGACCAGTAATAGCCTGCCCTTAGGATCTTCTTAGCCATTGTATGCCCGCTCAAGTGAGTGCCAAATGTGCCGCTGTGCATATCAGTCATGATCAACTCTGCTTCAGCTTTGTCTACACATCGGAGTAATACGCAATCATGGCTTCGTTTGTAAAGGATGTCGTTGCTCAGGAAGAACTTGGCAGCAAATTTCCTTAAGAACTTCTTTTCATTTACGGAAGCTCCTTCGGGATAATCTCTAGTCTCGAGATACCTTTTGATTTCATGGAACCAGGGTTGTTCCACTACTTCTTCGGTATTAATCTCGTGGCAATGTGCCGGTTCATCCATTCGCTCGATGGTGATTTGGGGAGCCTCGTTATCCCAGTTGAGTTTAAACATGGAGGACATGGTAGCTAGGGAATCTGCTAGCTGATTCTCTTCTCGCGGGGAATGCTCGAAGGTAATTTTCTCGAAATGAGGCAACAATGTCAGGACATGTTCTTTGTATGGGATAAGATTAGGATGCTTGGTATCCCACTCTCCTTTGATTTGACTGATAACCAAAGCCGAGTCCCCAAATACGATCAAAGATTTGATCCCCAAGTCTATAGCAGCCTTGAGACCAAAGATGCAAGCTTCATACTCAGCCATGTTGTTTGTGCAGCTGAAGCAAAGTCGGGCCGTGAAAGGTGTGTGACAGCCTTCCGGAGAAATGAGTACTGCGCCAATACCATTTCCAAGTGCATTTGAAGCACCATCAAAGTACAGGGTCCATCGGGATCCCTTTTCGGGTCCGTCATACGGTCCGTTACTTTGAATGTTGTCCAAATTCATGATGTCCTCGTCTGGGAAGTCAAATATCATGGGTTAATAATCTTCGATAGCTTGATGAGCCAGATGGTCAGCTAGTACACTCCCTTTTATAGCTTTTTGGGTGGTGTACTGGATGTCATACTCAGTTAGGATCATTTGCCACCTGGCTATTCTTCCAGATAAAGCGGGCTTTTCGAAGATATACTTGATAGGATCCATTTTGGAAATCAACAAGGTAGTATGAGTCAACATATACTGCCTTAGTCGGCGAGCAGCCCATACCAAAGCGCAGCAAGTTTCTCGAGCAGTGAGTAGCGAGTCTCACAGTCGGTAAACTTTTTGCTAAGGTAATAAATAGCATGCTCTTTTCGACCAGACTCGTCATGCTGGCCCAAAACACACCCCATTGAGTTATCCAAGACGGTAAGATACATGATCAATGGTCTTCCTTCGACGGGTGGCATCAGAATAGGAGGTTCTAGCAAATACTCCTTGATCTTGTCAAAAGCAGCTTGGCAATCATCGTTCCATTCAACTACCTGATCTTTCTTCAAGAGTTTGAAAATTGGCTCACAGGTAGAAGTCAGATGCGAGATGAATCTGGCAATATAGTTCAAGCGCCCCAAGAATCCTCTAACCTCCTTTTCAGTACGGGGAGCAGGCATCTCTTGTATTGCTTTTACTTTTGCCGGATCGACTTCAATGCCTTTGTTGCTTACAATGAATCCCAGGAGTTTACCAGACCTAACTCCAAAAGTGCATTTACTTGGATTCAGCCTGAGCTTGTATTCTTTCAACCTGGCAAACAGCTTTTCTAGATGTTCAAGGTGCTCCTCCTCTGTTTGCGACCGAGCTATCATATCGTCTACGTAAACTTCAATCTCATGATGTATCATATCATGAAATAAAGCTACCATGGCGCGTTGATAGGTTGCCCCTGCGTTCTTCAGCCCGAACGGCATCACCTTGTAACAGAAGGTGCCCCATTGTGTGACAAAAGTTGTTTTCTCCATATCCTCGGGGGCCATTTTGATTTGATTGTAGCCCGAGAATCCATCCATGAAGGAAAACACTTTGTGCTGAGCTGTATTGTCGATCAAAATGTCAATGTGTGGCAGCGGAAAATCATCTTTGGGGCTGGCCCTATTCAAATCCCGGTAGTCCACACACATCCTGACTTTGCCATCTTTCTTAGGTACTGGCATGATGTTAGCGACCCATTGAAGATAGGACGTAACAGCCAAAAAGCCAGCGTCGAATTGCTTCATCACTTCTGCTTTGATCTTTTCAGACATGTCAGGCCTCATTCGGCGGACTTTTTGCTTGATCGGTGGACAGTCCTCTCTTGTGGGGAGACGATGAACCACGATGTTTGTGTCTAAACCCGGCATGTCTTCATAAGACCAAGCGAAGATTTCAACATACTCATTCAACAACTGTATCAGGCGTTCCTTAACACTTGATTCCAGATTGGCACCCACTTGCACCTCCTTCCGGTCTTCCTCGGTCCCTAAGTTGACAGTTTCCAATGACTCTTCGTGAGGTAAGATGGCCCTTTCCTCTTGCTGTAGAAGTCTGGATAGTTCCACTGGTACTTCACAACCTTCGTCATCTTCATACTCGGCTTGATTGATCAGATCTTCAGAGTTATTGAAAGATACAGCAGAATAGTCACCCATGGAATCCAGAGTGGATGGGTACCTGCATTGGTGAGTGTGGGTGTGTGTAAGGGATAGACATCCTTAAACAAAAAATGCAAAAGGAAAGAAAATGAGCACAAGCAGTTTATCAAATGAAAAATGTCCAATGAATCATTAAACATGGCATATGGATATGAAAAATAATCAAAACCCTTACAAATGGACCTACATGCCCCGGGCCAGGCATGAGGTGAAAAGATAGTGTACGGATTGTTTTGAAAATAAATATTACAGACCAAAAAGGAAATGTTTAACAGATAAATTACTGATGAATAAAAGTGATGGGGACAAAATCTTTTGCCTCCCAGTTGCTCAATCCTCCTTTGACAGTTGGCTAAATCCACTCTTCGATGTTGCTCTCTTTGTCTTCATCCTCTAAGGCGTTGATTCCGTAAGGAGAAATTTTAACTGGCGCTCTTCCAATCTTCGAACGGCGCATCGCTTTCTGGCCTGCGGTAGTGGACCCTAATCCAAATTTGTCGGTCTTATGTGGAATATCAGGCAGCTTCCCTCATGCTGAAATCTTCCCTTCCCTTATTGCGGCCCTTGCATCCTCCAGAGATGCCATCCTGGCCATCTGCCTCGGCGCCTCAGCTGCCAACTTTGCTACTGCTATCTCGGGAAGGACTTCTTCGAAATGCTGAAAAGGTGTCTCAATAAACTCCCATTCAACCTCCACATATCGGAAAGAGTTCAAGTGGCTAATCATGTACTCCTCTTCACCATGGACAGTAATGATCTTTCCCTTGACAGGATACTTCAACATTTGATGTAAGGAGGAGGTGACTGCTCCAGCATGGTGTATCCAAGGCCTACCCAGCAAGCAAGAGTATGACGGACGAATGTCCATCACATAAAAAGTAGACTTAATCACCTCAGTGCCTATCTTGATGGGAATATCAACCTCCCCATGGACCATTCTCTTCGAACCATCGAAAGCTCTGACAATAATATCACTCGGTTTCAACTCCAACCCTTTACAATCTAGTCGGTCCAAGGCCTTCTTAGGCAAAACATTCAGCGACGAACCAGTGTCAACCAAGACATGTGCGAGAGTGGTTCCTCGACACTCGACTGAAATGTGCAAAGCATCATTGTGGTTTCTACCTTTAGGAGTTAGGTCGGCATCGGAGAAACCTAATCCATTGTTCGCAGTCAGGCTAGCCACACAATTTTGAAATTGATCTGCAGAGGTTTCCTGGGGCACATGGGCTGCCTTCAGGAATTTTATCAGAGCTTTAGCGTGCGCTTCCGAGCAAAGTAGCAGTGCCATCATGGAGATCTTTGAGGGGGTTTGCCCCAGCTGTTCTACCACATCGTAATCACTCCTTTTGATTATCCTCAAAATCTCATCCATTTCCTTCTTGGAGGTTTCCGGGATGACCAAGGGTTGAGCCCTCGTCCTGACGAGCTCATCTTGGATTCCCTTACCTTTATCAGCAGCGGTAGGAGAGACAGTACTAGGAACAACAACATCTTCAATCAAAGGGGTTCTAGCAGAGAGTTTTATTGGTGCAGGGATGACCTTATCAGCTAATAAGGGTCCAAAGATTGCTCTTGGAGGGGCAATCTCTGGAGAAAATATTCTCCCGCTCCTAGTGATTTTGCTAGTGCCTGCAATGTTACTAATGCTGGCTTCTTCATCATCCGAACTTTCTTCAGTTATTTCGATTTGTTTAATACCATGGTAGTAGACGTCACCGCCATAGTTCCATGGTATCGACTTCTCCGAAACATAGGGAACAGGCCCTAGCATTGTTATCTTCAAAGGAACAGATTTCGTAGCTGGTGTAATCTTAACAGGCTTTTTGACGGTAAGAAAGGGTAAACTATCTGTTGTACCCCAAAATTTTCCCTCCCATATTCTTCAAGATTTGCCAAGATCAATCTCCAGATGATTCAAAATCTCTCAAGGGTTGCACAGTCCAATTGCCTCCTAATACAGTCAAAATTAGGGTTTTGGTTCTTGCAAAGAAATTGAGGTTTCCAAGGGTCCAATCAAGTCCCACATGCCTACCTACATTGTCAAGCATCCATATGTCAAGTTTCAAGACTCACAGCATCAAATTGCACAGTCAAAAACCCTAAATGCTTCACAGTCAACTGCAGGGGCAAAATGGTCATTTGACAGTCAAAAGTCAAAATTTTTGGTCAACATCTTATTTTGAAGCCACAATCATCATTTTATCAAGTCTTGATCATGATTCCACAAGCATGGCTCAAAAAGTCTCAAGATGCAAAAGTTTCTATTTTTGGACAGCTGAAAAGTCAACTGCAAATTGACCAAGGCATAACTTCTTCATGGTTTATCAGAAAAATCCCATCCAAAGCTCATTTTGAAGGGGATGACATTTCCTACAACTCATCTTCACACTCCAAGTCCAAGAAATTCTCTCACAAAAAGTTATCAATTTCAACATTATAGGTCATTTTCAAAAAGTTAACAAAAAGGCACTTTAAGTCAAAGACCATAACTTGAGATTGGTAAACCAAAATGACATGGTACCAAAGGCATTGGTTAGAGGACTTCAAGACCTTTCCAAAATGTCCAAGAACATGATCATAGCTTCAAAATTGAGCAAGATATGCCTTGGAGAAGTTGGGAAATTTTTGGGAATTTTGAAAAGTCAACTTTGCTTCAAAAGCTTCAAAAATGCTAATGGGCCTCAATTTCTTCCTTGAATCATTACCCAAAGCCTATGCACGACCCATTGAGCTCAAAGGGATTTATTTTCTTATTTTTAATTAATTAATTGAATTTTTATTCTTATTAATTCATTTAATTAGATTTAATTATGAGAAAATATCAAATCATGCTTTTTCAAATCTTTTTGTGCAGCAAATCAAACTAGGGCAAGGTGGCAAGTCGTTTCACATTCAAAAAGGGAAGATTTTCCATGATTGGCAAGAGTTTCAATGGAAAAAGATTGAAATTGATATGTTGAAAATCAAATCTTCAAATCATCAATTCATGGACCTTTGGGATTGTTTTTTTGACCTAATCTCGTTCAGATACAAAGGCATAGTGAAACCTAATACATATACACAAGAAAAAGCTGCTGAAGGCACAGATTGACTTTGCAAATTTTTCATAGAAAACTCAAAACTGTTTTATGATTTACAGTCCAATTCAGGGAAGATAGTTGATTCCAAACCCTTGCTGAGACTTCTTTGAACGTGTTGCAACCATTTTCCAGTCCCCATACTCAAAGAAACGGTAAAATATGGTTATGGTTTGAACGAATATGTTGATAATCGAAACATGATTTCCATGCATTATTCATATGTTTTATTTGTTGATTTACACTAATAATGATATTCTGAAGCGATTGGTAACATTTAATTGGACTAACACTGCCTATAGCCGAATCCACCATTGATGAAACCTAGGGTTTCAGAACTTCAAAATCAGGGCTTTCCTCATACGGTAAAATTAGACCACCTAACCTATATGGGCAGAATCGTTGCATCAAGACAAAGCCAATGGAATACTCGCGCCTGATTTATATAACCCATGGGCGTAATCGCTATTTTTATAGGTTGCACTTAGTGGGGGTTTAAAACCCCCGCTACTTGTTTTTCTATTTGCAGATAAATGAAGAAGAAGGCTAGCGTGTCATTACATGGTTGGGTAATTCAAATGTTAGCGCGTTTTTTTATTGTTTCAGCATGATTATCTTTTTTAATATATTATATTCTTTGTTTATCCATATAACAAACGCGTTGCTTGGTACAGATGGTGGAGGACATTCCTTGTAAACACTAGGACCTGGGTTCGATTCCCAGGTCCCCCATACAATTGTTATTATTTTTTCTAACTCAATTCCATGCAGAGCACGCCCCAGGGTCTATCATGCAGCCTCACATCCAAGCTTGCCACATGGCCATGAGCTTCCATCCAAGAGTCAGAAGGTGAATCCCATGGTGTACCTCAGTCAATGGACATACACTCAAGCTGGAAAGGCCAAACAGGCTTTGTGTACATGGGCCAATTTTGCTTCAAACAAACCTCCCTTTGGGGCCTGATACCCCTGGTTTGCATTTTTAATTTTATTTTCTTTTCAATTTTAATTCTTTTAATTGTTTTTAATTGTTTTCTTTAATTCCATAAAATAATTTTTTCCATAATAAAAACAGAAAAATACAAAATATGTCTAATTATTTATTAATTTACTCATTAATTTATTTTTGTAAATAAATTTTAATAATTAATTTAGTTAATTTAGGTTTTAAACTTTAATCCTTTTCTTAATAAATAAAAAATATCTAGACTTAGGGTTTTTTTGACATTTTTCATCCTTTTCTTAATTAATTATTTTTCTCATTTATTTATTATTATAATTACTATTTATTTTTGTAAATAAACATGTACCTTAATCAATTATTAAATTAGGTTAATTTTAATGTTTTCTTAAATAATTAAAATAACTTAGAATTAAGGTTCCCATTCAATTTTAATTTTCTTTATTTTCATAAATACAAAAACATAAAAAACAATTTCTTTCCTTTAATTAAATAATAATTAGACTTTAATTTCAATTTAATTTCAAAAGGGTCAAAACCCTTGGACGTCCTAACTTTTATCCTTTCGCACGTTATTCTTTTTTCTTTTCGAATATTATGTAACTGCTCAAGGATTATAATAGTAATTAGGTCTTTTTACTTTCCGCATTTTTACCAAACGGGTCTTTGTAATTTGGCGATGTATAGATCTGCGCCTTGTAATAGCGTAGTTTTATCTTTCCGCGTTTAAATTTCCGCACTCTTAAATTCTAATTGCATGAAAGAATGTATGTTTAATTAAAAACAAGCGTAGCTCATAATGCCATGACCAAAGATAAACATTAAACTGAAGACAACACACGAATACACACACCACTCTTAGGGTACGCCTCACCTGTTGCCTTCGAAACGTGGTCGTCAAGTATAGGACGTTTTAGTAAGTCCTTATGTCCATGATCCAGTTGCCTCAAAACAAGTTGCCTCGAAACGGTTGCCTCGGAATAGTTGCCTCGAAACGGTTGCCTCGGACTAAAAAAAGGATCAAGGACATAAGGGTAGCTTCTAAGGTGTCCTAACTGTTGCTTCGGTGACCACACTGTCCCTACACTCGAATTGACCCGAACACCTCCAACGGTGGTGCTACCTACCTCTCAATGGTGGGATGGCACTACCTTAAGGACTTCTACACAGCCTAATTCCTTAGGGTAGGTAGATGACTCATGGATACTTGCTCTATTCAAAAACAAATCAAAACTCTTTTCACACCGACACTTTCAAAAAGCTTTCAAAACAATTTTTCAAACACTCTTGAGGACTGATACAAGAGTCATTCTGAAATCTTCAAACGAAACTTTTTCAAACCCACTCACATCTTGAAAAGCAAACATTTTTTGAAAACATAGTGAGCAAGTATCTAAGAGCCCGTGGATAACCACGGATAGAAAGGGTGCTAACACCTTCCCTTTCTATAAATCTACCTCACGAACCGAGAGACAATCTCATAAGGAATTTTGCTGTGCTTTTGTTCTGTCCATGTTCGAGAAAATAAAAGACGGTGGCGACTCTTGCTTCCGCGACATTTCGCGAACCAGCTTTAAATAGTCAGTTCTAAATCCACCGATCACAGAACTGGCGACTCTGCTGGGGATTCTTTAAAGTGAGGTGTACCTTAGGACTAAGATCACTTGTGTTTTCAATTGTCTGAATTGTTTGCTTTATTATTGTGGGTACTGTCTTGGGAGTTCTATAGATCCTAACCCGGATCTGGGTATTATTCAGGGTATGTCTATGGGTACAGGCGAAGGCTTTAAGGACTACGCTCAGAAGTGGAGAGATCTTGCTGGAAGAGTCCAACCCCCTCTGTGTGACAGGGAGTTGGTGGACATGTTTCTTGGGACTTTGTATGGTCCCTATTTCAAACACTTGATCGGAAGCTCTTCAGCCGGATTCACCGAGCTAATACTGACCGACGAAAGGGTCGAAGCTGGTATCAAAAATGGGAAGATTCAAGAAACTACACCTTCTGATGCTCAGAAAAATCCCTACAATGGGAAGAAAGAGTCCAACGCTGTGTATGGTCAAAAGGGTCGTCATGACCAACACGTAGGAGAAATCTTGATCTCTAATCCTACACCTGCTCAACAAAGACAGGGGCATCAGCGTAAGGAGGTCGCGCCTAAAAGGCAGTTCACTAAGATCAACATGTCACTGGGTCAAGCGCTACAAAGCCTGTTGGAGGCAGAGCTGATTACATTA
Source organism: Vicia faba (assembly GCA_948472305.1). Taxonomy (NCBI): domain Eukaryota; kingdom Viridiplantae; phylum Streptophyta; class Magnoliopsida; order Fabales; family Fabaceae; genus Vicia; species Vicia faba. The sequence continues at coordinate 169,905,644 of OX451739.1, read as the reverse complement.
AAGGCTCCTCTCTGGAACCCAAACACTTCCACTCTTACCTATCATCCCAATGAAAGGTGTGCATACCACTCTGACAGTCCGGGACATGACACAAACAACTGTTGGGCTCTGAAGAACAAGATCCAAGACATGATTGATGCCAAGGAGATCAAATTTGACCCTCCGGAGACTCCAAACATAATCACTGCTCCTATGACAAATCATTGAAAGCTTTTGTTCATTTGAATTTTCAAGTTGTAATCTCTTTGTTATTCAAACAATTATCTAATAATGCCAAACTTTGTTTCATTAATGCATTGCATATGTTTGTCTTGATTTGATCCAATCATTTTAATTACATTTAAACTATGCTTTTTACTCACTTTATGACATTCAACTCTTGCTAAAAGTTACAAGCCTTTAGAGGGAGGATGACGAAACAATGCCATAATCTCATACAGTATGCTTTCGGACAGACCTTGCTGACGATGTACATGCATTTCTTTCAAATCCTAAACACTGGAGTTATAAGGAAGATAATCCCTAGACAACCCCTTCGAGCCAAAGAAGTAGGAGTTTTCTGTTTTAAACACAAATTGAAACCTTTAACTTAAATCTGGGGCAGGGTAATCTCTTAGTTAATTCAAAAGATGTGCATTGAAATCGCAAAACTCTCAGTTCATAATACAACGAACGACATCAAAAGCATTCCTCTGGAATCAAAAAGACAGTGGTGGTTCCTTATCTCATAGGCAGTCAATCTCTCAAAAGAGAAAAGCCCACTGAGCCAAAACCTATAAAGGAGGCTTAATAAAGCTGGGGCATCCCGCTGACTGTAATCTCGAAAACAGAAACAATCAGGCAAAAATTAGGGATAATAAATCAAAAGAACGAGGTCATTAAAAATCCTCGACAACATGAAAAATGTTGCAAAAAAAAAATGAAATGATGACCGCCTTCCAAAATCTAACTTGTGTGAACCATCACCAAAAACGTCGTTCCAGACTCATTTGGAGTTCAAATGCACAATTAACTGAGTTTAGGATTGAAGAACATCACGAAGAGCGGGTGGGTACAAATATACTTTGAGCCTTTATCCTTTGTTTCTTAAACCGTGAACCAAGCCACGTTACAACCCTTCAAAAGTCCTAACTGAAGCATGGGTTAGTTCAAAAGCATACTGTTACAAAAGGTATCCTGACTCCTGTAAGGCTTTGCCCTAAATCTTGTGTTGAATTTGTCTTAAAAAAGGTTTTCTGCTAAAAAACGCATTTTTCAAAAAAAAAAAAACTTCGAGACAAGCATAAACTTTGCATTATTTGAATATCACTGTTTGCATTTGGCTATTTGTTTGACAGCAGAGAAATTCACACAACGAATATCCGATGAACGAAAGCCCTCTCAGTGAACAAAATCACTTCAAAAAGAATGACACTTCCATTGACAAATCTCCTATCAACAAGGGTACTTGACATGTCGAAATCCAGCACACCTGGGGCTGTCCAGTCAAGATTTCAAGAAATCTCTGAAGAAGTGCAGAGTAACCAGGGGCAGGCCTCCATCTCCGTCACTTGGGGCATTGAATATCAATCTCAGTGAAGGGTTACGTACAGTCAAACATTTCCAGGCAGTGCCACTCGCTGCTAGGGGAAGTGACAAATCTCCCCAAAATCCTTCTTATAGGTTGACTCCCAGCAAGGGTTTAATCTCTGAAAACCTTTCCCCAGCTGAATCAACCTCAAGAATCCTCGAGGACAACTTCAACGAAGTCGTCACCTCTCTAGCAGACCGGCAACAAGGTTTATTTCCCCAACAACACCAGGATTCCCCAGCTTGAGTTTGCCTCTCCGACTGCTACAAATTAAAGGCCATAACTCCCCTTCCCCAATAGACTACTCTACAATCCCCAGCAAGTTGCTGCGAAACCTGGACACGACTAGATATCAGTTCAACTTCGACTCCCCAGTAGAGCAACGGACGACTAAGACTCCTAAACTCTTTTCCCAAGCAGAAATAAACATACTCCCCACAGAGTTTTCAATATCCCCAAGCGGAGTTCTCCTCAAACAACAAAGCAGGGATCCTCGGTGGAAACATTTTGAGCAAAGTCCAAGATAAAATTACACTTCAACAACATTCATAACATGTGCATACAAAATACATATGACACAAATCTCATTTTATTTTGAGAACATCATTACACAATGCATACATCATGACATTGCATACAACTAACTCTTTACCTTTTCAGGAAAGATAAATCAATTGGCAAAGATCATCGTCTTCCAGACCCCTTCTAGAGACAGTTCAGATGCGACCCAGATATGGCTGACATTCTGATACTTATTCCAGATCCCTTCTAGAGACAGTTCAGATGCGATCCAGACATGGCTCACATTCTGATACTTATTCCAGATTCCATCTAGAGACAGTTCAGATGCGATCCAGATATGGCTAACATTCTGATACTTATTCCAGACTCCTTTTAGAGACAGTTCAGATGCGACCCAGATATGGCTGACATTCTGATACTTATTCCAGACTCCTTCTAGAGACAGTTCAGATGCGACCCAGATATGGCTGACATTCTGATACTTATTCCAAATTCATTTAAATTACAGTCCAGATACGATCCAGATTCGGATGTCATTTTGTCACTCATTCAAAATACAGTCCAGATACGATCCAGATTCGGATGTCATTCTGTCACTCATTCAAATTACAGTCCAGATACGATCCAGATTCGGATGTCATTCTGTCACTCATTCAAATTACAGTCCAGATACGATCCAGATTCGGATGTCATTCTGTCACTCATTTCAAATTACAGTCCAGATATGATCCAGATTCGGATGTCATTCTGTCACTCGTTCAAATACATTTCAGATACGCTCCAGATGTAGACGCAATTCTGACAATCATCCAGACTCAACTCTATTCTCCAGCAGTTCCGGGATTTATTTTCCCCAGCTAAAACATCACACTTCCATACATCATAAATACATGCATGTACACATCATATGGATACAATCTCATTTATTTTGAGAACATCATTGCTTAACCCATATCATGCATTGCATATGACTGACCTTTACCTTTCAGGAAACATGCAGTTAAGTTCTCAGCTTAGTCGAAGATCTGACCAGTTCTTAAATCTCAATTGAATTATCATCGGTTGAATTTCAGATAAGGTTCTCAATCTCGACAGCTTCCTCCGTCATAGTGTGGACAAGTTCTATAACCTCAGCGGTATACTCCCGGTGGGCACGAGATAGTTCCTAGATCTTGATGAAGATGTTTCCCTATGTCATAGTGTGGACAAGTACTATAACCTCAACGGTATACTCCATTGAGCATGAGTCAGTTCCTAGATCTTTATGTTCTCCTCCGTCATAGTGTGGACAAGTTCTATAACCTCAGCGGTATACTCCCGGTGGGCACGAGACAGTTCCTAGATCTTGATGAAGATGTTTCCCTATGCCATAGTGTAGACGAGTACTATAACCTCAACGGTATACTCCATTGAGCACGAGTCAATTCCTAGATCTTGATGCTTTAAGTACCTTTCGATTGGCATTCTGAAAGACCCTTCGATTGGCATTCTGAAAGACCCTTCGATTGGCATTCTGAAGGAGCATTTCGATTGGCATGGACAAGCATTTCGATTGGCATTCTGAAGGAGCATTTCGATTGGCATTCTGAAAGACCCTTCGATTGACATTCTGAAGGAGCATTTCGATTGGCATTCTGAAAGACCCTTCGATTGGTATTCTGAAGGAGCGCTTCGATTGGCATTCTGAAGGAGCACTTCGATTAGCATGAAGCAACACCTTTCGATTGGCCTGTTAACAAAGCCTTTCGATTGGAATTTTAATTAGTACCCTTCGATTGATCTTTGGACAAGGGCCATTCGAAGGAGGTCATCAAGAAGGCATTCAAAATTCAAAAGTGTCCAGGTTCATTCAAGAGACATGAATATTTCAAAAAAGGAAATTATTTAATGTGTCTGATTCTTGTCTCAGGACTTCAATGGCCTGGTTAAATAGCTGTCTCTTGTCGTTACAAGCCCCTCACACTCCTATAAATACAAGGGCCAGCATACATATCCAACACACACGAAAAAACACAAAAAACTCTGCAGGAAAACAGAACAGAAAAAGGAGAAACAGGGAGGACTTGGAGATACGCTGCCAAAGGTCATCAGCATTTTCAGAAGTGATCCAAGCCAAAGCAGTCCTTCAGATCGAAGGTGCCTACATCCAGGAAGCTCCCAAATTAAAAGTCCAATCTGCTGGTAAGAAAGGGTAAACTATCTGTTGTACCCCAAAATTTTCCCTCCCATATTCTTCAAGATTTGCCAAGATCAATCTCCAGATGATTCAAAATCTCTCAAGGGTTGCACAGTCCAATTGCCTCCTAATACAGTCAAAATTAGGGTTTTGGTTCTTGCAAAGAAATTGAGTTTTCCAAGGGTCCAATCAAGTCCCACATGCATACCTACATTGTCAAGCATCCATATGTCAAGTTTCAAGACTCACAACATAAAATTGCACAGTCAAAAACCCTAAATGCTTCACAGTCAACTCCAGGGGCAAAATGGTCATTTGACAGTCAAAAGTCAAAAATTTTGGTCAACATCTTATTTTGAAGCCACAATCATCATTTTATCAAGTCTTGATCATGATTCCACAAGCATGGCTCAAAAAGTCTCAAGATGCAAAAGTTTCTATTTTTGGACAGTTGAAAAGTCAACTGCAAATTGACCAAGGCATAACTTCTTCATGGTTTATCAGAAAAATCCCATACAAAGCTCATTTTGAAGGGGATGATATTTCCTACAACTCATCTTCACACTCCAAGTCCAAGAAATTCTCTCACAAAAAGTTATCAATTTCAACATTATAGGTCATTTTCAAAAAGTCAACAAAAAGGCACTTTAAGTCAAAGACCATAACTTGAGATTGGTAAATCAAAATGACATGGGACCAAAGGCATTGGTTAGAGGACTTCAAGACCTTTCCAAAATGTCCAAGAACATGATCATAGCTTCAAAATTGAGCAAGATATGCCTTGGAGAAGTTGGGAAATTTTTGGGAATTTTGAAAAGTCAACTTTGCTTCAAAAGCTTCAAAAATGCTAATGGGCCTCAATTTCTTCCTTGAATCATTACCCAAAGCCTATGAACGACCCATTGAGCTCAAAGGGATTTATTTTCTTATTTTTAATTAATTAATTGAATTTTTATTCTTATTAATTCATTTAATTAGATTTAATTATGAGAAAATATCAAATCATGCTTTTTCAAATCTTTTTGTGCAGCAAATCAAACTAGGGCAAGGTGGCAAGTCGTTTCACATTCAAAAAGGGAAGATTTTCCATGATTGGCAAGAGTTTCAATGGAAAAAGATTGAAATTGATATGTTGAAAATCAAATCATCAAATCATCAATTCATGGACCTTTGGGCTTGTTTTTTTGACCTACTCTCGTTCAGATACAAAGGCATAGTGAAACCTAATACATATACACACGAAAAAGCTGCTGAAGGCACAAATTGACTTTGCAAATTTTTCATAGAAAACTCAAAACTGTTTTCTGATTTACAGTCCAATTCAGGGAAGATCGTTGATTCCAAACCCTTGCTGAGACTTCTTTGAACGTGTTGCAACCATTTTCCAGTCCCCATACTCAAAGAAACGGTAAAATATGGTTATGGTTTGAACGTATATGTTGATAATCGAAACATGATTTCCATGCATTATTCATATGTTTTATTTGTTGATTTACACTAATAATGATATTCTGAAGCGATTGGTAACATTTAATTGGACTAACACTGCCTGTAGCCGAATCCACCATTGATGAAACCTAGGGTTTCAGAACTTCAAAATTGGGGCTTTCCTCATACAGTAAAATTAGACCACCTAACCTATATGGGCAGAATTGTTGCATCAAGACGAAGCCAATGGAATACTCGCGCCTAATTTATATAACCCATGGGCGTAATTGCTATTTTTACAGGTTGCACTTAGTGGGGGTTTAAAACCCCCGCTACTTGTTTTTCTATTTGCAGATAAATGAAGAAGAAGGCTAGCGTGTCATTACATGGTTGGGTAATTCAAATGTTAGCGCGTTTTTTTATTGTTTCAGCATGATTATCTTTTTTAATATATTATATTCTTTGTTTATCCATATAACAAACGCGTTGCTTGGTACAGATGGTGGAGGACATTCCTTGTAAACACTAGGACCTGGGTTCGATTCCCAGGTCCCCCATACAATTGTTATTATTTTTTCTAACTCAATTCCATGCAGAGCACGCCCCAGGGTCTATCATGCAGCCTCACATCCAAGCTTGCCACATGGCCATGAGCTTCCATCCAAGAGTCAGAAGGTGAATCCCATGGTGTACCTCAGTCAATGGACATACACTCAAGCTGGAAAGGTCAAACAGGCTTTGTGTACATGGGCCAATTTTGCTTCAAACAAACCTCCCTTTGGGGCCTGATACCCCTGGTTTGCATTTTTAATTTTATTTTCTTTTCAATTTTAATTCTTTTAATTGTTTTTAATTGTTTTCTTTAATTCCATAAAATAATTTTTTCCATAATAAAAACAGAAAAATACAAAATATGTCTAATTATTTATTAATTTACTCATTAATTTATTTTTGTAAATAAATTTTAATAATTAATTTAGTTAATTTAGGTTTTAAACTTTAATCCTTTTCTTAATAAATAAAAAATATCTAGACTTAGGGTTTTTTTGACATTTTTCATCCTTTTCTTAATTAATTATTTTTCCCATTTATTTATTATTATTATTACTATTTATTTTTGTAAATAAACATGTACCTTAATCAATTATTAAATTAGGTTAATTTTAATGTTTTCTTAAATAATTAAAATAACTTAGAATTAGGGTTCCCATTCAATTTTAATTTTCTTTATTTTCATAAATACAAAAACATAAAAAACAATTTCTTTCCTTTAATTAAATAATAATTAGACTTTAATTTCAATTTAATTTCAAAAGGGTTAAAACCCTCGGACGTCCTAACTTTTATCCTTTCGCACGTTATTCTTTTTTCTTTTCAAATATTATGTAACTGCTCAAGGATTGTAATAGTAATTAGGTCTTTTTACTTTCCGCATTTTTACCAAACGGGTCTTTATAATTTGGCGATGTATAGACCCGCGCCTTGTAATAGCGTAGTTTTATCTTTCCGCGTTTAAATTTCTGCACTCTTAAATTCTAATTGCATGAAAGAATGTATGTTTAATTAAAAACAAGCGTAGCTCATAATGCCATGACCAAAGAAAAAACATTAAACTGAAGACAACACACGAATACACACACCACTCTTAGGGTACGCCTCACCTGTTGCCTTCGAAACGTGGTCGTCAAGTATAGGACATTTTAGTAAGTCCTTATGTCCATGATCCAGTTGCCTCAAAACAAGTTGCCTCGAAACGGTTGCCTCGGAATAGTTGCCTCGAAACGGTTGCCTCGGACTAAAAAAAGGATCAAGGACATAAGGGTAGCTTCTAAGGTGTCCTAATTGTTGCTTCGGTGACCACACTGTCCCTACACTCGAATTGACCCGAACACCTCCAACGGTGGTGCTACCTACCTCTCAATGGTGGGATGGCACTACCTTAAGGACTTCTACACAGCCTAATTCCTTAGGGTAGGTAGATGACTCATGGATACTTGCTCTATTCAAAAACAAATCAAAACTCTTTTCACACTGACACTTTCAAAAAGCTTTCAAAACAATTTTTCAAACACTCTTGAAGACTGATACAAGAGTCATTCTGAAATCTTCAAACGAAACTTTTTCAAACCCACTCACATCTTGAAAAGCAAACATTTTTTGAAAACATAGTGAGCAAGTATCTAAGAGCCCGTGGATAACCACAGATAGAAAGGATGCTAACACCTTCCCTTTCTATAAATCTACCTCCCGAACCGAGAGACAATCTCATAAGGAATTTTGCTGTGCTTTTGTCTTGTCCATGTTGGAGAAAATAAAAGACGGTGGCGACTCTTGCTTCCGCGACATTTCACGAACCAGCTTTAAACAGTCAGTTCTAAATCCACCGATCACACTATCCAACCTCATGTTTGCATAATGCATCCATACTGGTTGTTACCTTTGATTTTCTATCCTAGACAGGATCAAGAGGCCTGGGTTTGGCACCCAGGCCATGTCCGTCCTTTGCTAATATTTGCTGCAGACATAGCCTGAAGAGACCCAGCAAGCGCAGGATCGAAGGGCCTGGGGTTCGATACCCAGGCCCTGCATTTTATTTCGCTAACATACTTTTGTAGGTATAACATCCCCAGATCGAAGGAGACACCTTCTCTGGATCGAACCCATTAGCATGCTGGATCGAATGAGGCATCTCATTCCTGGATCGAAAGCCATGACCTCCATGATCAAAAGACAATCCTCTTCCCTGGATCGAAGGCTATTCACGCCTTACTGTCTGGCCCAATCGAAAGGACCATGACCCTCTCTGGATCGAAGCTTCCATCCCCTCCCTGGGTCGAAGCTCCTTTTTTCCTTGGATCGAAGGATCTCTCCTGCATTTTATTTTTGTTTTTCATAGACTTCTTTCTATCTTTTTTAATTAACATTAAAATTTAAAAAAAACCACAAAAACATTAGGCTAGTTCTTTTCCTATTAAATTAATTTTGTTAATTAATCTTTTAATTATCTTAACATTTTCACAAAACTAAAATTTAGTAGATTTAGATCATTTTCTCAAAATAAAATAAAACAACAAAGAGATTTTATTCTTAGAATTTTTAGAGTTTATTTTCAGATTCGTGTGCGTTTATTTTATTGTAACTGCCTACTGGTTTGTAATAACTTAGCTAAGACTTTTACTTTACTGCTTTTATTCCCCAATTTTTGGACATGTAAATAATCCCCCGAAGCCTTGTAATAGCGTAGGATTTACAATTTCTGCACTTTAAATTCCTGTACATATATTAACTGCTTAGATGTATGGTAACTAGGATTGTATGACAAGATTAACTCTTAAACTTAAAATCAACAGTAGCTCACCATAACATGTACAAAGATAATATAAACTGAAAATTGACACACTTGCACATGCCACTCTTAGGGTACACCTCACTTGGTTGCCTCGAACGTGGTCATTGATTATAGGAAGTCTTAGAGGTCGCCCTCCTGTCTAAAGATCAAAGTTGCCTCGAAATGGTTGCCTCGATAAAAATGATCTAAGACATTAGGGTTACCGCTAAAGCGTCCTAACATTGCTTTAGTGACCACACGTCCCTTAAACTGAATTGACCCGAAAACTCCAACGACGGTGCTACCTACTCCTCAATAGTGGGATAACACTGTCTAAAGGACATTTGCACAGTTTAATTCCTTTTTGAGTAGGTAGAGGTTCTTAAGTACTTCCTCATTTTAAAAATAAAACAAAACTTTTCACACTTACACTTTTCGAACAAAGTTTTCAAAACACTTCATTACACTCTTGAGGACAGAAGCAAGAGTTAAATCGAAGTGTCAAACAAAAAATCTTTTCAAAACCCACAAACACAAAGCAAAGCAAACTTTTGAAAACACAATGAGCAAGTACCTAAGAGCCCGTGGATAACCACGGATAGAAAGGGTGCTAACACCTTCCCTTTCTATAATCTACCTCCCGAACCCGAGAAACAATCTCGAAAAGGAATTTTTCTGTGCTTTTGTCCTTTCCTTGTTGGATAAAATAAAAGACGGTGGCGACTCTTGCTTACCGCGACACTTTGCGAAAACAAACGCAAAACGCGAACCAGCATTCCAAAAACAGTCAATTCTCGTTCCCACCGATCACAGAACTGGCGAATCTGCTGGGGACTAATAAGTGAGGTATACTGTTGTACCCCAAAATTTGCCCTCCCATATTCTCCAAGAAATGGCCAAGTCAAGTTGCAAAATTCCCCAAGGGTTGCACAGTGCAAAGGTCTCCTATACAGTCAAAACTAGGGTTTGTGTACTGATCAAGAAAATGAAGTTTTCAAAGGTCCAATCAAGTCTCATATGCCTACAAATATGGTCAAGCATCCTCATATCAAGTTTCAAGGCATTCAGCATAAAATTGCACAGTCAAAACCCTAAATTGCACTACAGTCAACTGTGGGGGCAAAATGGTCATTTGACAGTCAAAAGTTCAAATTTTTGGTCAACATATCATTTTGAAGCCACAAACATCATTTGATCAATGCTTGATCATGATTCTCAAAATTTGGCTCAGAAATCATCAAAGATGCAAAAGTTTCCTTATTTGGACAGCTGAAAAAGTCAACTGAAATTGACCAGGGCATAACTTTCACATGGATTATCAGAAAAATCCTATCCAAAGCTCATTTTGAAGAGAAAGACATTTCCTACAACTCATATTCATACTTCAAGTCCAAGAAATGCTCTCACAAAAAGTTATCAATTTCAACATTATAGGTCATTTTCAAAAGTCAACAAAAAGGGACTTTAAGTCAAAGGCCATAACTTGAGATTGGTAAATCAAAATGACATGGGACCAAAGGCATTGGTTAGAGGACTCAAAGACCTTTCCAAAATGTCCAGGAACATGAGAAAAGCTTAAAAATTGAGCAAGTTATGCCTTGTGGAAGTTGGGAAATTTTTGGATATTTTGAAAAGTCAACTTTGATCCAAATGACCTAAAATTGCTAATGGGCCCATTTTTCTTCCATGATTCATCATTCTAAGCATGTGCACGACCACTTGGCCCAAAGGGAAGTATTTTCTAATTTTTTATTTATTTATTTGAATTATTATTTATATTAATTCATTTAAATCATTTAAATATATGAAAAATATCTAACATGACCTAACAAATCTTTTTATACATGTTTTGCCATCAAGATTTCGTGCATATGCAAATTAGGAAAGAATTGGATTGATTGGCATGATTTTGAACCAAGAACACTTGAAAAAGATATGAAAAAAGATCCTTAAAATCAAATTTCCAAAAACCATTATTGCATTGGATTTTATTGAGTTTTGTTGACCTAATTTGTTCACTACATATGCCTGATGAGAACCCTAATGCCCAGACACTAAAAGCTGCGCAAGAAACCCCATTAAAAACTTGAAATTTTCTCTAAGAAAGTCAATTCTGAAAACCACCTTTGAGGACGATTCAAGACCTAATTTTGATCCCAATAGCTTCCTGAAGCTTCACTGATCATATTCCAATCTAGAACATTCATCAAAAGGTAAAGAATCGGTATACATAACTCAACATATTCCATGAAAATTTCATAATCGTATTCTATATTCTATGCATTTTCATGACATTTCAATTAGTGATTCTTGTTCCTGGTGTGATTTTAAAGCTAACCATTATGTTTGATTGAATTTTTGCAAGCCATACGCGATTATGCCATAACTGTTTTTCTAGGGTTTACAGAGCTTGAAATTGGGGTTTCTCAAATAAGGCAAAATTAAGACTCCAAACCACCACCATTCAATTTAGCATATCTGGACGAAGAAGACACAACAGTCGCGCTTAATTTATATGGCCTTATGGCCTATTCGTTATTTTTTTCTAATAGGGCATTATAGAACGGTTCAAAAACCGTTGCGTTTGTTCTTTGTTTTACAGGGATGGTGAAGAAGATGATATGTTGTCAACACATGATACGCTGATTTGAAAATTCGCGCGCGTTTCCAAGCGTTGATTCACTTTCTTTTTATAATATTTGTTAACTATTATATATTAAATATGATTCAGATGGCGTAGTGGCACAGGTGTTGAGTGGTGATGTTAGTGACCTGGGTTCGAACCCCAGGTCTGTATAATTTCTCATGCTATTTTTCATTAACCAATCCCATGCAGCGCTTAATGTCTGGATGTACCATGCACTTCCAAATCAAGCATGACACGTCCCCCTGGAGATCAAACCAAAGGCCTAGATCTGAAGCACACAATAAACCCTAGTCAACATTGCCACACGTGACATGCAAAAGTCAGAAGGGCCATGCTTTACTGGGCCAGATTGCTAAGGCCTATACCTCCATATTGGGACTTCCACCCCCCCTGGTTTGCAATGTTTTCTTTAATTTTCTTCATATTTTATTTTTTTAATTATTTGTTTATTTGTTTTGTTGTTTTAATTTAATTAATTAATTACTTTTACAAAATATAAAACCTCATAAAAATCAGGAAAAGATGGAAAAAATATAATAATTTTTATTTTTAATATTTTCTTGTAAATAAATGCATGTAATTAAATCTAGTTTAAATTAGGGTTTGCAATATTAATTCTTTTCATAAAAAAATCTAAAAAATGTAGAAATAGGTTTAATTATTGTTTTTATTCCTTTTTTTTTTCTTTTCACCATAATATTATTTATTTATTTTTTTTTATAATTAAATTGTACATGAATAACTTAGGTTAAATTAGGTTAAAAACTTCAACATTTTTCTTAATAACTTAAAAATAATTAGAACTAGGTTTAACGTTTTATTTTAATTTTAATTAATTCTCTTTTTCATATTAAATCATTAAATCCTAAAAATACCAAAAAACAAATTCTTGCTTTCTTTTAATCTTAATTAATTAATTCATTAATTCAATATTTTTGCAAAAGGGTCCAACGCCCTCGTTTCGATAATTCTTTTATTTCGTACATTTATTTTATTCCGCTTAAATAATTATGTATCTCTCCCAAAGCTTTGTAACAATTACGTCTCGCACTTTTTAATTCTTTATTCGCTTTATTTACTTTTCTGTCAAATCGGGTCCGGTTTAATTTTGGCTATGTGGACCCGCGCCGTTTGTAATAGTTTAGCATTTACTTTCCCGCAAATATTTCTTAACTATTAAATAAGCATGCAAGAATGAATGGACATAATAAAATCAAGCGTAGATCACTTTAACATGACAAGACAAATACAAATGAAAAACGACACACGAATCGCACACACCACCCCTAGGGTACGCCTCACTGTTGCCTTGCCTCGAAAGGTGATCGTCGAGTAGAGGATGTCTTAGTAAGTCCTCATGATCCGGGAACCTGGCATGAGGGTAGCTTCTAAGGTGTCTTCCCATTGCTCTGGTGATCACCATGTCCCGAACCTCGAATTGACCCGAACACCTCCAACGGTGGTGCTACCTACCTCTCAATGGTGGGGTGGCACTACTTTAAAGGACATTTACACAGACGAATTCCTTAGGGTAGGTAGGTTCTCGTAGATACTTGCTCTCTTCAAAAACAAACAAAAATCTTTTCACACCGACACTTTTCAAAAGCTTTCAAAGCAAATTTTTCAAACACTCTGACACAAGAGTCGATCTGAAACTTTCAAAGAAACTTTTTTTAAACCCACAGTTGAAAAGCAAACAAACCATTTTTGAAAACACAATGAGAAAGTATCTAAGAGCCCATGGATAACCATGGATAGAAAGGGTGCTAACACCTTCCCTTTCTATAACCTACCTCCCAAACCGAGAGCAATCTCTTTAAGGAATTTTTCTGTGCTTTTGTCCTTTCCTATTGGAGAAAATAAAAGACGGTGGCGACTCTTGCTTCCGCGACATTTCGCGAACCAGCGTTAAACAGTCAGTTCCAGATCCACCGATCACATATACCTTAGGACTAGATCACTTGTGTTTTCAATTGTATTGATTTGTATGCTTTTAATTTTGTGGGCTTGTATCGGAGTTCTATAAATCCTCCACCCGGATTTGGGGAACATTCATAGATAGCAATACGTTGTGGAAACTGTGCGGGGTATACCGACACAGTTGAAGCAATAGCTATATTAGTGCGACATATTTGTGAGTATCGGTAGCCTTTGAGTCAATCAAAGAGAATACGGGTCCGTTGAGTGATGTCACTAAGCACTAATGACCTAGAACCTTACTTGACCATCTTGGCCTTTTTTAGGGGTAGTCAGATGACCAACTTTGGTGCAGTCCGAAGTTGGTAGATACTCGATACTACACTCATTGATGATTGTTTTCTTGGAATATTTTGGTCGCTAATTCAGTGGCTAAACCAAAACGATGAACATAGGAAACAATCCAATGATATTGAGCTCCTTAGAACCCGGTTACTATTTATAGGACAGGTTTTGAGCCAACTACACTCAAGAGGGTACTTACCTATGAAACCTCATGCAAGCCTGAAATCTAAGGGCTCTTGTGTGTGACTTGTGTGCCTTAAAACTTGAACTACTTACACATTCTTGTTATCTGACAACATGGGTTCCTTGCAGGTTTTGTTTACAGTCCTTATCCAATAATCTGGATTTACTGCAGGGCTTACTTACATCACCTCACACTTGTGCTTAAACGCATATCATACACATCATAGCATCATGCCTTAGCATTTCCTTAACCATTTCAAGGATCTAAAGGGTCTGTGATGCAGGTTATGGTAAATCAAATGTCCAGCAAGGGGCAAAGGGGATTTATTTTCCTCTAGCCAAGGTTGTTTGGAAATCAAAACACGATAACTTGAGTCAGGGGCTATGACCTACTTGATATGGTGAGCTTGACTCTTGAAGAATGACTCTCAGCAACATGAAATTCCTTCAATCAAGCTACCAGATTCAGATTCTAACAATTTCTTGTTTACCCTGCGAGATCCTTGAAAACATTGCATACATATATCATACATATCATTGCATAACAGGTCTCCCTTTTACAGGTCTATTATCTTCTTCGCTGTTTATTTCAGCAATCATCATGTCTGCTGAACCTTCCACTGAGCAAGCTATCAAGGCCCTCCAGGCCCAAAATGCCCAATTTCAAGAGTTGGTCATGAGCCTAACTAAGGGTCAGCAGGACTTGAAGACCTTGATTCTGAAAGAGAGGAAGAAGAAGAAAAAGAGGACCATCCTGTTCAACACTGGACGCAGGTTTGGAAACGGGCTGCAGAACGAAGTTGATCTGACCACCCCATCTGAAGGGAAAGACAGTCCACAAGAAAGGAGGGTTCCTAGCCCTGAAGCCTCCGACAACAAGACGAACTATGATGAAGAACAGTATCCTCCTGCTGAGGATAAGTACAAACAACTGGAAGACCGTCTGAACGCTATGGAAATACAGAAGGTGCCCGGTCTGGACTTCGGAGATCTAGGTCTATCCTCTGGGGTGGTGATTCCCCATAAATTCAAGGCACCTGCCTTTGCCAAGTACGACGGAGCTTCCTGTCCAAAGCTACACCTCTGGTCATATGTGAGGAAGATCCAACCTTACACTGCTGATAGGAATCTCTGGGTTCATTTCTTTCAAGATAGTCTGTCAGGGACTCAACTTGAATGGTTCTGTCAACTGGAAGGAGATAACATCCGCAACTGGGAGGACCTTCCTGCTGCTTTTTACAAGCAATACCAGTATAATTCCGACCTTGCTCCCACGCGTACTCAGCTTCAGGGTATGTCTATGGGTACAGGCGAAGGCTTTAAGGACTACGCTCAGAAGTGGAGAGATCTTGCTGGAAGAGTCCAACCCCCTCTATCTGACAGGGAGTTAGTGGACATGTTTCTTGGGACTTTGTATGGTCCCTATTTCAAACACTTGATCGGAAGCTCTTCAGCCGGATTCACCGAGCTAATACTGACCGGCGAAAGGGTCGAAGCTGGCATCAAAAATGGGAAGATTCAAGAAGCTACACCTTCTGATGCTCAGAAAAAGCCCTACAATGGGAAGAAAGAGTCCAACGGTGTGTATGGTCAAAAGGGTCGTCATGACCAACACGTAGGAGAAATCTTGATCTCTAATCCTACACCTGCTCAACAAAGACAGGGGCATCAACATAAGGAGGTCGCGCCTAAAAGACAATTCACTAAGATCAACATGTCACTGGGTCAAGCGCTACAACGCCTGTTGGAGGCAGAGCTGATTACATTAAAGGCTCCTCTCTGAAACCCAAACACTTCCGCTCCTACCTATCATCCCAATGAAAGGTGTGCATACCACTCTAACAGTCCAGGACATGACACAAACAACTGTTGGGCTCTGAAGAACAAGATCCAAGGCATGATTGATGCCAAGGAGATCAAGTTTGACCCTCCGGAGACTCCAAATATAATCACTGCTCCTATGACAAATCATTGAAAGCTTTTGTTCATTTAAATTTTCAAGTTGTAATCTCTTTGTTATTCAAACAATTATCTAATAATGCTAAACTTTGTTTCATTAATTCATTGCATATGTTTGTCTTGATTTGATCCAATCATTTTAATTACATTTAAACTATGCTTTTTACTCACTTTATGACATTCAACTCTTGCTAAAAGTTACAAGCCTTTAGAGGGAGGATGACGAAACAATGCCATAATCTCATACAGTATGCTTTCGGACAGACCTTGCTGACGATGTACAAGCATTTCTTTCAAATCCTAAACACTGGAGTTATAAGGAAGATAATCCCTAGTCAACCCCTTCGAGCCAAAGAAGTAGGAGTTTTCTGTTTTAAACACAAATTGAAACCTTTAACTTAAACTTGGGGCAGGGTAGTCTCTCAGTTAATTCAAAAGATGTGCATTGAAGTCGCAAAACTCTCAGTTCATAATACAACGAACGACATCAAAAGCATTCCTCTGGAATCAAAAAGACAGTGGTGGTTCCTTATCTCATAGGCAGTCAATCTCTCAAAAGAGAAAAGCCCACTGAGCCAAAACCTATAAAGGAGGCTTAATAAAGCAGGGGCATCCCGCTGACTGTAATCTCGAAAACAGAAACAATCAGGCAAAAATTAGGGATAATAAATCAAAAGAACGAGGTCATTAAAAATCCTCGACAACATGAAAAATGTTGCAAAAAAAAAAATGAAATGATGACCGCCTTCCAAAATCCAACTTGTGTGAACCATCACCAAAAACGTCGTTCCAGACTCATTTGGAGTTCAAATGCACAATTAACTGAGTTTAGGATTGAAGAACATCAGGAAGAGTGGGTGGGTACAAATATACTTTGAGCCTTTATCCTTTGTTTCTTAAACCGTGAACCAAGCCACGTTACAACCCTTCAAAAGTCCTAACTGAAGCATGGGTTAGTTCAAAAGCATACTGTTACAAAAGGTATCCTGACTCCTGTAAGGCTTTGCCCTAAATCTTGTGTTGAATTTGTCTTAAAAAAGGTTTTCTGCTAAAAAACGCATTTTTCAAAAAAAAAAAAACTTCGAGACAAGCATAAACTTTGCATTATTTGAATATCACTGTTTGCATTTGGCTATTTGTTTGACAGCAGAGAAATTCACACAACGAATATCCGATGAACGAAAGCCCTCTCAGTGAACAAAATCACTTCAAAAAGGATGACACTTCCATTGACAAATCTCCTATCAACAAGGGTACTTGACATGTCGCTATCCAGCACACCTGGGGCAGTCCAGTCAAGATTTCAAGAAATCTCTGAAGAAGTGCAGAGTAACCAGGGGCAGGCCTCCAACTCCGTCACTTGGGGCATTGAATATCAATCTCAGTGAAGGGTTACATACAGTCAAACATTTCCAGGCAGTGCCACTCGCTGCTAGGGGCAGTGACAAATCTCCCCAAAATCCTTCTCATAGGATGACTCCCAGCAAGGGTTTAATCTCTGAAAACCTTTTCCCAGCTGAATCAACCTCAAGAATCCTCGAGGACAACTTCAACGAAGTCGTCACCTCTCTAGCAGACCGGCAACAGGGTTTATTTCCCCAACAACACCAGGATTCCCCAGCTTGAGTTTGCCTCTCCGACTGCTACAAATCAAAGGACCACAACTCCCCTTCCCCAGTAGACTACTCTACAATCCCCAGCAAGTTGCTGCGAAACCTGGACACGACTAGATATCAGTTCAACTTCGACTCCCCAATAGAGCAACGGACGACTAAGACTCCTAAACTCTTTTCCCAAGCAGAAATAAACATACTCCCCACAGAGTTTTCAATATCCCCCATCGGAGTTCTCCTCAAACAACAAAGCAGGGATCCTCGGTGGAAACATTTTGAGCAAAGTCCAAGACAAAATTACACTTCAACAACATTCATAACATGTGCATACAAAATACATATGACACAAATCTCATTTTATTTTGAGAACATCATTACACAATGCATACATCATGACATTGCATACAACTAACTCTTTACCTTTTCAGGAAAGATAAATCAATTGGAAAAGATCATCGTCTTCCAGACCCCTTCTACAGACAGTTCAGATGCGACCCAGATATGGCTGACATTCTGATACTTATTCCAGATCCCTTCTAGAGACAGTTCAGATGCGATCCAGACATGGCTGACATTCTGATACTTATTCCAGATTCCATCTAGAGACAATTCAGATGCGGTCCAGATATGGCTGACATTCTGATACTTATTCCAGACTCCTTCTAGAGACAGTTCAGATGCGACCCAGATATGGCTGACATTCTGATACTTATTCCAGACTCCTTCTAGAGACAATTCAGATGCGACCCAGATATGGCTGACATTCTGATACTTATTCCAAATTCATTTAAATTACAGTCCAGATACGATCCAGATTCGGATGTCATTTTGTCACTCATTCAAAATACAGTCCAGATACGATCCAGATTCGGATTTCATTCTGTCACTCATTCAAATTACAGTCCAGATACGATCCAGATTCGGATGTCATTCTGTCACTCATTCAAATTACAGTCCAGATACGATCCAGATTCGGATGTCATTCTGTCACTCATTTCAAATTACAGTCCAGATATGATCCAGATTCGGATGTCATTCTGTCACTCATTCAAATACATTTCAGATACGCTCCAGATGTAGACGCAATTCTGACAATCATCCAGACTCAACTCTATTCTCCAGCAGTTCCGGGATTTATTTTCCCCAGCTAAAACATCACACTTCCATACATCATAAATACATGCATGTACACATCATATGGATACAATCTCATTTATTTTGAGAACATCATTGCTTAACCCATATCATGCATTGCATATGACTGACCTTTACCTTTCAGGAAACATGCAGTTAAGTTCTCAGCTTAGTCGAAGATCTGACCAGTTCTTAAATCTCAATTGAATTATCATCGGTTGAATTTCAGATAAGGTTCTCAATCTCGACAGCTTCCTCCTTCATAGTGTGGACAAGTTCTATAACCTCAGTGGTATACTCCCGGTGGGCACGAGACAGTTCCTAGATCTTGATGAAGATGTTTCCCTACGTCATAGTGTGGACAAGTACTATAACCTCAACGGTATACTCCATTGAGCACGAGTCAGTTCCTAGATCTTGATGTTCTCCTCCGTCATAGTGTGGACAAGTTCTATAACCTCAACGGTATACTCCCGGTGGGCACGAGACAGTTCCTAGATCTTGATGAAGATGTTTCCCTATGTCATAGTGTGGACGAGTACTATAACCTCAACGGTATACTCCATTGAGCACGAGTCAATTCCTAGATCTTGATGTTTTCCTCCGTCATAGTGTGGACAAGTTCTATAACCTCAGTGGTATACTCCATTGAGCACGAGACAGTTCCTAGATCTTGATGAAGATGTTTCCCTACGTCATAGTGTGGACGAGTTCTATAACCTCAGCGGTATACTCCATTGAGCACGAGACAGTTCCTAGATCTTGATGAAGATGTTTCCCTACGTCATAGTGTGGACGAGTACTATAACCTCAACGGTATACTCCTTTGAGCACGACTCAGTTCCTAGATCTTGATGTTTTCCTCCGTCATAGTGTGGACAAGTTCTATAAACTCAGCAGTATACTCCCGGTGGGCACGAGACAATTCCTAGATCTTGATGAAGATATTTCCCCCCAATTGAATTATGAACAGGTTCTTAAAACTCAGCTGAAGCATTCTCTCAGTTGAAGTACAGGCAGGTTCCGAAATCTCAACAAGGTTAGAATTCCCCAGTGGAACCTTCTACAAACAACAGGTATGCAAGTTATCGCTAAGGAATCTCTTATGCGATCGACACTCCTGCAGATGGCATCTATAAGCCCATCCTCCTACCAACAATCTCCAGATGGCATATATAAGGCCATCCTCCTACAAACAATCTCCAAATGGCATCTGTAAGCCCATTCCCGACATCACAATGCTGATACTTCACCATGCGAGTGCAAATTTCTGGGCACTCTAGTGTTCAATTATCTTCCACCTTCGGATCACGAAAGGCTCGAAAGCCAATCTATATCCTCGGGTTTAAGAAAATTGAACAGGGGCAACTGTTGTACCCCAAAATTTTCCCTCTCATGTTTCCCAAAGTCTCCCCCCTGCATGGTTGATCACGAACTCTTGCCTAAGAAAAATTTTTTTTTGAGTGGTGCTTTAAGTACCTTTCGGTTGGCATTCTGAAAGACCCTTCGATTGGCATTCTGAAGGAGCATTTCGATTGGCATGGACAAGCATTTCGATTGGCATTCTCAAGGAGCACTTCGATTGGAATTCTGAAAGACCCTTCGATTGACATTCTGAAGGAGCATTTCGATTGGCATTCTGAAAGACCCTTCGATTGGTATTCTGAAGGAGAGCTTCGATTGGCATTCTGAAGGAGCACTTCGATTAGCATGAAGCAACACCTTTCGATTGGCCTGTTAACAAAGCCTTTCGATTGGAATTTTAATTAGTACCCTTCGATTGATCTTTGGACAAGGGCCATTCGAAGGAGGTCATCAAGAAGGCATTCGAAATTCAAAAGTGTCCAGGTTCATTCAAGAGACATGAATATTTCAAAAAAGGAAATTATTTAATGTGTCTGATTCTTGTCTCATGGCTTTAATGGCCTGGTTAAATGGATGTCTCTTGCCGTTACAAGCCCCTCACACTCCTATAAATACAAG
Organism: Vicia faba; assembly: GCA_948472305.1. Classification (NCBI taxonomy): domain Eukaryota; kingdom Viridiplantae; phylum Streptophyta; class Magnoliopsida; order Fabales; family Fabaceae; genus Vicia; species Vicia faba. The sequence goes on along the minus strand of OX451739.1, from coordinate 169,884,839 downwards.
GGCCAGCATACATATCCAACACACACGAAAAAACACAAAAAACTCTGCAGGAAAACAGAACAGAAAAAGGAGAAACAGGGAGGACTTGGAGATACGCTGCCAAAGGTCATCAGCATTTTCAGAAGTGATCCAAGCCAAAGAAGTCCTTCAGATCGAAGGTGCCTACATCCAGGAAGCGCCCAAATTAAAAGTCCAATCTACTGGTAAGAAAGGGTAAACTATCCAACCTCATGTTTGCATAATACATCCATACTCGTTGTTACCTTCGATTTTCTATCCTAGACAGGATCAAGAGGCATGGGTTTGGCACCCAGGACATGTCCATCGTTTGCTAATATTTGCTGCAGACATAGCCTGAAGAGACCCAGCAAGTGCAGGATCGAAGGGCCCGGGGTTCGATACCCAGGCCCTGCATTTTATTTCGCTAACATACTTTTGCAGGTATAACATCCCAGATCGAAGGAGACACCTTCTCTGGATCGAACCCATTAGCATGCTGGATCGAAGGAGGCATCTCATTCCTGGATCGAAAGCCATGACCCCCATGATCAAAAGACAATCCTCTTCCCTGGATCGAAGGCTATTCACGCCTTACTGTCTGGCCCAATCGAAAGGACCATGACCCTCTCTGGATCGAAGCTTCCATCCCCTCCCTGGGTCGAAGCTCCTTTTTTCCTTGGATCGAAGGATCTCTCCTGCATTTTATTTTTGTTTTTCATAGACTTCTTTCTATCTTTCTTAATTAACATTAAAATAAATAAAAACCACAAAAACATTAGGCTAGTTCTTTTCCTATTAAATTAATTTTGTTAATTAATCTTTTAATTATCTTAACATTTTCACAAAACTAAAATTTAGTAGATTTAGATCATTTTCTCAAAATAAAATAAAACAACAAAAAGATTTTATTCTTAGAATTTTTAGAGTTTATTTTCAGATTTGCGCGCGTTTATTTTATTGTAACTGCCTACTGGTTTGTAATAACTTAGCTAAGACTTTTACTTTACTTCTTTTATTCCCCCAATTTTTGGACATGTAAATAATCCCCCGAAGCCTTGTAATAGCGTAGGATTTACAATTTCTGCACTTTAAATTCATGTACATATATTAACTGCTTAGATGTATGATAGCTAGGATTGTATGACAAGATTAACTCTTAAACTTAAAATCAACAATAGCTCACCATAACATGTACAAAGATAATATAAACTGAAAATTGACACACTTGCACATGCCACTCTAAGGGTACACCTAACTTGGTTGCCTCGAACATGGTCATTGAGTATAGAAAGTCTTAGAGGTCGCCCTCCTGTCTAAAGATCAAAGTTTCCTCGAAACGGTTGCCTCGATAAAAATGATCTAAGACATTAGGGTTACCGCTAAAGCGTCCTAACATTGCTTTAGTGACCACACGTCCCTTAAACCGAATTGACCCGAAAACTCCAACGACGGTGCTACCTACTCCTCAATAGTGGGATAGCACTGTCTAAAGGACATTTGCACAATTTAATTCCTTTTTGAGTAGGTAGAGGTTCTTAAGTACTTGCTCATTTTAAAAACAAAACAAAACTTTTCACACTTACACTTTTCGAACAAAGTTTTCAAAACACTTCATTACACTCTTGAGGACAGAAGCAAGAGTTAAATCTAAGTGTCAAACAAAAACTCTTTTCAAAACCCACAAACACAAAGCAAAGCAAACTTTTGAAAACACAATGAGCAAGTACCTAAGAGCCCGTGGATAACCACGGATAGAAAGGGTGCTAACACCTTCCCTTTTTATAATCTACCTCCCGAACCCGAGAAACAATCTCGAAAAGGAATTTTTCTGTGCTTTTGTCCTTTCCTTGTTGGATAAAATAAAAGACGGTGGCGACTCTTGCTTACCGCGACACTTTGCGAAAACAAATGCAAAACGCGAACCAGCATTCCAAAAACAAATTTTCCTTTTCCTTGCATTCATCATCCAAGATTGAGGAATCAACAAAGGCAAAGTCCACGATGTCTTCTTCCTCAGTACATCAATCAAGATCGAGGAAATGATGAAGACGAAGCTTACAAAAATCAGGATGACAGTCACAAGTATCAAAATCGAAAAGAAAAAATAAATTAAAAAAATAATAAAGCCCACTAAGTCAAGTAAGAATCGGAAGAAAAAAATTGACTTAGGAAAAAGGTAGGGCATCCCGATGGATCGAAAAATTCAAAAGAACTGGTCCATGCAAAAATAAGGTATTAAAAACAAAATTGGAGAACAATCTTGTGACTGCCACCTCAAAAATCATCAAGGGGTCTTATCAATGCTCAAATCTTATCAATTCTTTTCACCGATGTTTGAATCTTTATCTACGCTTCTCATCATCTGTGCGACTACGTAATTTTTCTTGGGGATTAAACACGTCTGTTGCATCAATTGAAATTAGGATTGGAGAACATCAAGGAGAATGGGGTGGGTTCAAATAAATTTTGAGCCTTATATCTTTTGTTTCTTAAACCACAAACCATGACCATGTTATAACCTTTAAAAGTTCTAATTGAAGCTAGGTTCACAATGAAGGCATACTCAGCAAAATTTGCGTTAAACTGGCTCCTATGTTTGTTAAAATTATTACTAACCACTTCTTCGAATCTCTATCTCTAATCATCCATTTTTATTCAAACTTCAATTTCAAAACTTGCATGTGCATCAAACGAAATTACTTTTTCAAAACATACAATTTTATCTGCGAATCAATACTTAGCATCAAGGAGATTTAAAAAAAAAATTAATCAAAAGCGATCCATTTCCAGGGGAAAAGCATCTAAGGAAGAACCCTATAATCATAGGCAAGACTAATGATCGTAGGGGTATGTCACATGAAGTTACTATTGGCAAGGGGTGATCATTCTGAGATTCAATCAACTTGGATCAAGTTTCAAAGCACTGACCAATCAAGGGCATACCTTTCAAAGGGGCATTCCTTAATCAAGTCATATCACAGCAAGGTATGACTCGGTTTCCTCATCTTAACAAACTTCTCAAGGCCTTGATTCAGGGGAAATCATCCAAGACTCAAATGTTAGGGCAATGCGTATCAAGTTCATCATACTGCGTAGGGTCCAAATCCCCATTCAAGCAACTTTGAGTACAAACTTTTCAAGCTCCGAATACTTGGGACAACCTATAACAAGTTCATGGCAAGGTCTAAGTTCCTTCTGAGGGTTCTTCCTCCATATCCTAAAGATTGAGGGGCACACCTTTTCAAAATTCAATTGTTGGGGCAAACCACGACAAGGCTTGATCAAAAAGGAGTTGATTCAAAATAGTTCATCAAAGCCAAACATTTTCAAGAGTTTTTTTTTTTAATCAGGGGCATAATGCAAAATAGTGGGGTCATTTATATTATGATCAAATTGTTTCCAAACTCATATTAATGAGAATCTCCTCCAAGACCCTACTAACAAATTAGGGAACAACAGTCTACACAGGGGCAAGCTCTCTGTGTACTTTCACAACCTCCAGTGGGTCTTTCCCCTACATCAAGAAACCTTCAAGTTCGAACCGAATATTGGTAAATCACGACAGCATAACATTCAGCCATCATGTGACAAGTAACCTTGTTGCATAGGCAAACCTCTACGCTCTAATCATCCATGACCCATCACAAAGGCACCATTCAAACAAGCATTCAAGGCATAAGCATAAAAGCATAAGGTTACATAAATAATGCATTAGGGCTCTTCGATCTAATAACCAAGCCATACTTATCACCTCATCCATCTGACAAAGTCCGACAACATGGGTCGAGCATATCCTAGAAAGCCCAATTACACATTCACATTTCAAAATCCAACATCCATTTACACATATCCAAGTCATCCATCACATACATCAATCAATCATCACATTTAATGCATCAATCAATCATCACATTTCACACATCAATCAAATTTGCACGCATAGCATAAAAACCTTGTTTTTTATGAAGACAATGATCATTGTCATTCAAGTTATTAATTCCAATCGAATTCCGGGAGGAGATTCCCTTAGTTGATTACGAAAATTGATTATCCAGAAGACCTCGGCAGGAGGTAGCTTACAATTGAATCTCGACAGTAGATTCCTATGGTTAATCACGGTAGTTGATTATCCAGAAGACCTCGACAGAAGGTATTCCAATTGAATATCGGCAGTAGATTCCCCTACATAATCTCAACAGTTAATTATTCAGAAGACCTCGACAAAAGGTATTTCAATTGAATATCGACAGTAGATTCCCCTGGTTAATCTCGACATTTTGATTATCCCGAAGACCTCGGAAGAAGGTAATTCAAATTGAATCTCAGCAGTAGATTCTCCTAGTTAATCACGACAGTTGATTATCCAGAAGACCTTGGCAGAAGGTAACTTAATTTGAATCTTGACAGTAGATTCCTTAGAAATCTCGGTAGTAGATTTCCCGTTAAGAGCCTCACATTATGCATATTCATCATGAATGGCATCTTACAAATTTCGATTTTTCTTGGGCTTCATCATTGGCAACCTTATATGTGCAAACTTTATAGTTCAAACTTTAAGAGAATTTGGTGTTTATGTTCTTCATGTTGATAGTTGTGGATGAGAGCGACACAACCGACTTCGTCATGAATTTGGTGTTCTTCACGTTTCTAGTTGTGGTTGAAGACGACACAACCGACATCCTCGTGAAATTGATGTTTATTTTATTCATGTTGATAGTTATGGTTGAGGGAGACACAACTGACATCGTCATGAATTTGGTGTTCTTCATGTTGATAGTTATGGTTGTGGGCTGACACAACCGACATCATTAATGAATTTTGGGTTTATCTTCTTCATGTTGATAGTCATGGTTGAGGGCTGACACAACAAACGTCATCCTGAATTTAGGTTCCATCACTTCAAACCTAGTGTATTTCATTTGGTTATCAGTCTTGGTTGAGGGCTGACAAAACCAACATTGTCTTTCCAAGTTCCAAATATTTGGTTACAAGCTTGTATTATCTATCTATTAGATTGTGATAAGTATACGAAAAATCTTTAGCTCATGTCATTAGTCTTTAAGCAGCAATGTGCTGTCAAGCTTTATGTTATTCATCCCCTAGGTTGTGATGAATATACAAAGTATGCATTATAAACTTACTATTTTAGTCTCCAAGCATTAGTAGGTCAGCTTTGCAAAACTCGAGTTATTTTACCTCCTAGGTTATGGTAAAAATGAAAATAATTTCTCCTTATATACTGACGGGTTATCCGTGTCAGCATGTCTAAGTTAAAACAAACTATTTTTCGAACGTTGGTAGGATGATACATCATCATCTATGCCCATTCATGACGCTCATGGGAACTTTGTACAGTGTAACCTTGCAATCTTTCGGGCAAATTTTAGGGTCTTCCAATATTTAATAAACTTCCGATCAAACGTGCGAGACCTGCGTATTCTTGCACTATTCAATCAAAATATAATTAAATAGGAGCAACTATCATACCCCAAATTTTCCCTACCCTTATATTATATTTAAGGTTCTATTCAATAAAACTGCATTAAATGGTTTTATTTTATATAGGGGTTTAAAACAAGAAAAATGGGTGTACTAATCTAAAATGGACCATCAATATCTGATGGCCCATTAAGATTCCCTTTTTTTAGAGAAGATGCATTTTATAAAAGAGGTATATTATTTTTTCTTTTTCATGGGCCTTTCTAAATCATAAAGGGACCACGTAATTTTTAACACATTGCAGATATTGAAAAGGGGGGTGCATTGAAAATTAGGAAGGACCATGTAGGGCACATTTTGTTAAGACCCAGTTTGGCCCATTCAACCTTTGTTTTCATTTTTATTATAAGTTATAATTAATCATTTTTACAGATTTAATTATTAAAACTTTTTTTTAATAATTTTTTGTATCATTAACTAACAGAAAGGTCATTAACAAAAGAAAAAAGGGCTCTTCTTTTAAATTCGTGTGGCCCAATCCAAACTATAAAAAATACATCATTTTTGTTGCAAACTTGAAATGATCACTGTACACATCAGAGAAATAAAACATGTGTTTTAAAAGGAATAAACACTTACTATTCAAATCATTAGAAAAACAAATGAATCCAGATCGGGCATTTAAGCTCTTTCCAAGAATGATCTCAAACAAAAACAAAAATAGAATCAAAATAGAAACACGTGTTATTGGCATTCATTGGTTTTAATCAATATAAAATCAATACAGAATCGGAATAATTACATACACATTTATCTGCTTCTTAATTTATAATCCTAAAAAAGGCTATAAAAACTTAATTTGAATACAGAACCAGGGGGGAGGGGAAATCGAAAATGAAAAACAAATTACAAGAAAGAAAGTAATTACAGTGGAGGATAAAATCACATAAGAGAGAAAAGGAACAAAGACGGAGGCGGATGATTACACCTCAACTTAGGGTTTCAATATCTAAAACCTTAAGTCTGTTGTTACCTTCCTCTTTGTCATCGTCCACCACGCGCTTTTATCATTTATGTGCTATCGTAATACCTACAAACACGGAAAGGGAAAAGAATCAGAAGTGAACTAGCAGCGAGATCAGGGACCAACAAAGGAGGTAGCATTTAAACCTAACTTGCGATCTGTATTGTATTGGGGTTTTGTGTATAAACAGCGGCCTGGCGCCGCCGCGAGCTGGAGACGGAGGAATTATTTTTTGTTGTTGTTTGAATGAGAGAAAAGGGATAGAGACGCAGACAGAGAGAGAAGAAATAAGAGACAGAGACGGAGAGGATGGCACCACCGTCGGAAATAGGCGTTAGGGTTTTCGAAGAACAAAGAGACAGAATGAGAGAGAGACGTTGATGATAAAATATTTGGTTTTGTTTTTGTAACTTTGTTGTAAACCAGCAGTCACGGCCAACCCTAGGAGAAAGGGAACTTTCATTTTAATTTTTGGGCTTAATCTAACCCGGACCATTCTTTTCTTTCTTTGTTTTGTTTATTTTGTTGCACATATTAGGCCTTAATCCCCAGGCCTGGCCCAAATTTGCCTCACACATCACTTTTTTCCCTTCATTTTAAGTCAATAATAAAAATATATTTGGGCCTCGCCCATTGCACAACTGTTGGCCCAATACTAGAGCAATCCTCCACTTCTTACACCCTCCATTATTGTATAAACTGAATTCATACCCCACGCGTCTTAATTTAAATTTTATTTTATTATCTTATTATAACTATTTATTTTTATACTTTATATTTATATTATATTTATGTATATTATTATAAATCAAATTAATTATTTTCAATTTATAAATTTTTTTTTAATTTTTTATTATTGCATTAAATTGTTCTTTTAATATGCACTAAAAAAATATTTTTTTACAATATAGGTTAATTTAATATTTTACATCAAAATATTAAAACCTGCGCAATTCACCATATTACTGCATCCGCGAGCGATACGTGGCCAATATATGGCCACGTGATGAGGAGACTATATCAGACTCCCTCGCTCTACGTCTTAATAGAACTAACCAACCTCAAATAAATTTTTCTTTACTAATATAATCAAACTTATATTATTTTCAAAAAGGGTTA